>OY756986.1:11009854-13409854 GCA_963580505.1 Ennomos erosarius
TGTCTATCCGGTGGATGTCCGGTGGCTCTCCTCTACAGCGCCCCTGCCGATTCTCGTGAAATTATGTGAGCAAGTTCGATAATTATATGGAAAGGTACGAGATCCCACAGTAGAAATACCTACGTCATAGAGTACCTCAATAGGCTATCTGTAGATCGTTAACCGACAAATAAACATGTAAAAAAAAAAAAACAGGTCTGTCAATGATCCGGCAGGATCATGCAAATCAGAAAAAAATGTCGTTTTTTTATTTTAAAAATTACATCATAAGGTACCCGTATATACTGGTAATAGTTAACCATTGATTAATTACGTAAAAACAAAGTTGTTTTCCCAATGCACACCCTGGCGGAAGTACCTGGCAGACCCTTACGGAGTGCCCTACACACAATTTACCTGCCTCATCAAGTACCCCGATGAAACCTATGCCCATTAATAGCCAAGGTACCCCTGATAATAGATTTAATAGTCTGCCAGGTCTAAACTTGCCAGAACTTAGTGTTCAAAGCATTTGAAGTTGGAAGCATTGGAAGAATTGGCATACCTGATTTTTGTTACATGTTTCAGTGTCAGCTAACGATCTAAAGATAGCCTATTGAGGTACTCGATGACGTAGGCATTTGTACGTATTTGTGCTGTGAGATCTCGCACTAGAATTTCCATCGATGGAAGTCTTTCAAAATGGCTGAGCCATGGGAGATTAAAACGTAAAAAAGACAAGACTCGGGAGGTCTACAGCTACAGCACACAGAGCCTAGTATATACATAATAATATTAATACTAACCCAATGTTATAAACAGCTTTCGTAGTTATTCACTACAGTTTTAATAGTACCTACAGGATCTTTACCGTGATTAGAATCATTTCTGAGCTCCCGATATTTCGGCACAGTTCCACATCCGTAAACACGGCACGGTAAAGATAAAAAATTTACCTACTATTAAAAATAATAATACTTGACCATTCGAATTCCTGCCACGACATTTTATGCAAGCCAAATAGCCCTTCGACCGTATAAACGAGTGCGCAACGTCAAGAAACTGCGAAGTAGAAAAAAACCTACTAACTATCCATCGAATCTAGCCAAACCAGTTACAGAAATTCAACGTGCCATGGGACTATGATGAACTTGTGTAGACGGGTGTACTTATTTATACAATCGTGATAGTAGATCGTAGATGAAAAAGCTGAAACCAAGAATAAGGTTCATGACTGGCGAACACGTTTGAAAACGAAGGGTTAAATTCCCTTTGATGAAGTTGTAAGAAATTGAGAATCCATCGGTCCACAATAGCAACACTTACCTCCAGTTTCTGGTGCGTTTTTTTTTACTTAGTGTGTTTAGCTAGTGTCAAGTATTGTAATTTTTTTGTGTTATAGAATATCTCACGTAAAGTCCAGTCTAAGTCAGGTAGTCATAGTCCAGTCTAAGTCATGCTCTAGTAAAGTAGTGGATACTAGAAGCTTCTATGGAATTTTAGAAGCAACACGAAAAACCACGTTTCTCCACATGCTCATAATTCAGCACTTAAGGCGTAAAACGCCATCAATTGTCATCTGGTGTGCATTTGTCAAACTTACGTTAACATACCAAATACAATACGATCATTGGTTGAAGATTATCAACGGGCAACCAATGAGCGTTCAGAATTTTTAAGTTGACATGAGCTAAACTTTAATTAAGCTTACCAGAAACCAGGGGTTAGTTACGGCTGGTTGGTGTCAAAAGTTCACATTTTCAGCAAATATAGCAAAGTCACAATCAGTCGCAGTCAGTAATTAAACTCGATGACGTGTTTTCTAATTTTACACGTGGAAATTCTCACTCTCTCATCAAAGTTACAAACATCATGTAAAATAAGCAATTAGAAAGTAATATCTAAGGTACCTACTTACATTATTACAATTATTTTTTTGGATTTAAACATGTTTATTATTTATCATTATTTCTTTATTATAAGTAACGCAATAGTAAGTAATAATAGTAAATATTAACGCAGGGGCGGTTTTGTGGCGAGCCGTCGGTGAGTGGCGACACCGCGTACCCTGATTCTAAGGGGCTAAATGAGACCCCTGACCCTGGCTTGCCTTAACTGCCTATCCGGGGGTGGAAGTCCCAAGAGCTAAGAACCTAAGCTCCAGGGTGGAAGTATTAAAAGGCATTATGCCGCGAGTAGCGTTCTGTGAAAGTGCAGCACACTTTCGACACGACAATTTGCGGTAGCCACCACAGGAGGCCCATTTAGTGGGGGCAAATCATCGCCTGCCTCAAACATTTTTGATATAAGACAAAATTGGCAGGTGCCGTTATCTCATCCCATAACCCAATGTCACCATCCATTAAAAGTTTACCACAATAGCCCAGATTTATGTTATACCTATATACAAAATATAGTTTAATATGCTTATCAGTCATAATAATTAATTTTGTACTCAAAAGGGCCTCTTGGTGTTAGCTTCGGCCCCACCAATGCCTTCTAAATGTCCGGGCTAGACCCGAGAATCTCTAAGACATAAAAGTAGTTATAATATAGATAGTAAGGAATTAAGCAATAACAATAATAATTATAATTATTAACATTGACGTAGGACCTATTTAGATAAATAAATATAGGTACAATCACTGTGTCACACTTGATTTATTTTCCTAAAAAGCTATTATTTAATATCGCGGTGACGGTGTGCATTTCCTACTTCCATTGATTGATCTGTCGATCAGCAATACCAGTCCTTATTATCGTAGGTATAGGGGCATAATCTCGCCCACGTAATAGGACCACGACCTCAATTACGCTGGTGCAGTCTTTAATAATCGCACTAATCGTGATCGTGATTAGTAATTCAAAGATCGTCAGCATCCGACCGGGTACCGACAGCATTAATACTTATTAAATTCTATTGCACAACAGTGATGTCAACATCAAAATACATTTTCTGCTCTCGAAACTTATAAGTTGCCAGCTGCCTGCTGCCCAATACATCACGGATCTTTAGCAGGGTTCCCTGTATAGGGATCCATGGAACTAAGTGGATCATGGTCCTACCACACCCAGATACAGAACAATTAGAACAAGTATTTGCGCTTTTTTTCTGTGTAAATATTAGTCCTGGAGCGGGAATCGAACCTGCTATCCCGGCGTTATAATAGGGCTCCGTCTTTTCCGTTGTGCCGCAAGAGCCTGCCAACGGAATCCCCAGCAGGTCCAGGGCATGGGCAATAATGGAGGAAGCCTATGTGTCTTCCAGCTGGTGATGTGTGCTGGTCGTATATCATTACGAAGATATTGAATTTGAGATCCATGTATCAAAATATTATTGGTAAACGGTAAGGGAAACAGATCAATACAAAGATTAATTTCTAAAGGAAAAATTAGAATCACGAGCGGGGATTGAACTCGCATCCATCCATCCCTCAAGCCCGGATATGCTTTACTTAAGCTACAAGGAAAAATTCGGACATGATACCACCCGCAGCATATCCGGGCTTGAGGAATGGATGGATGCGGGTTTAATCCCCGCTCATGATTCTAACTTTTCCGTTACAAATTAATATGTAGATTACGCTGAGCAGGTGATACTGCTATAAAAATCATAAATATAGATCAATCCAAAGACTATAGTCAGCAATCAGCATGCAGCCAGTCAGCTAGTGGCATTTGAAGTGAATTTCTGTACCTTCTTAACTTTTTATAATTATGGAATAGGAATGACAGTACCGGCAAGAAGGCTCATCCTAGCCCGCCCATTTAAACTATGATCTAATCTGCACCTCGTTGATCTTTGCCAAGTACAGTCGAGTATTTCAACGCTTTTTCCACAGATCAGAAGGTCAAATGTCATCAACGTCAAGTAAATAACGTCTCCACAAAGCGTCACTCGGTCATAGGGGACTTTGATAAAACTACTAGATCGTTCAGCTGAGATAAATGAATAATTTTAAAGTATCCCATATTTATTCGTCTTATACTAAGTAGTACTAGATAAATCAAGAAATTAAAGTTGTTTGATCAAACCTATATGATACCTAAAATTATTGCTTGGCCTAGATTTGCATAGAAAATAATTAGCATACGACCTAGTCGACGTTTTATAGTTAAAATTAGGTTTTTTCTTACAAAATAAGTACTATAAAAATAGGCACGTGCAAATAGCTAAATGTAATAGCATAATGATTAATACCATTGTAACATAACTGGTATAATTAATTACTATCGTAATTGCTAAAAAAATGTATTTCAATAAGCAATTTATAAAATTAAAGGCCGTTAAAACACGGCCCTTGTATAGTAATCAATTTTCTCGTCAAACCTAAAACTTAGCGGAGTTAATTTTTTCCTCGATCATACGCTACAATGCGATTGGTGCTCAATTATCATAACCGGTCGTGCCGAGCAGCGATTATGCTAATTTAGTCTCACAGTGAAGCATATTGTGAGTAAAATATCTAATTTATAAAACGATCGCGGCCGTGGCACCTCCGTGCTAGTAATATCATAAGGAAGGCCGGGTGAAATCTATTGAAGAATGCCTAGATGACGCCAAAAGACTTTTCGTAGACCAATCCACTCGCAAATTATAAATAGACTGTTTTTATTTGAATTTGTATTTTAGATACAGGTATAGGATGTTCCAAGAAACGTAAATGATAGACTAATCACAAAGCACCTACTTGGTCTCCTTCATTAATTCTATTTATCAATTTTCCTGACACCTGGGTATTCAATAGTGGAAATGTAGCTTTCAGACCTCCTTTTCCATTGTAGATATGTTCTATATTCAATCACAATCCAATACATTTTAGAGTTGTTTTTAGCTAAACGATGCCAGAAAATATTTTATTCTACAAATTTATTTCAAGAAGGTCATTCGAAGAAATCGTATCCATGGATGCGCCAGCATGGCGCCAAAATGGTCTCGGTATATTATAATAATTTATAACGAACCTTAAAATAGAATTAACACAACATATTTATTTTAGCTAAATCGATTTTGATTTGCATTTTTATGAAGTCATGAGAAACGAAGAGAATTTATATGTGGGATAGATTTTTTTAAATACATATCTTGCACCACCAAATAACTACGAAAATTTAATTTAAAAAAAATACATCCTAGTTACTTATACACACATAATGTTATTATAAATATTCGACATTCAACTTTACTAATAGAAAAAATCCATATATATTTTTAAATTAGCATTAAGAATTATATCGATTATAATTATAGTATGATTTATTGCTACAACTATTGCTGAAGTTATTATATTTTTACGTTCAAATACGATTTGAAACTAAATGAATTCGGATGATTTATTTGAAATGATCAATTTATTCCATTAGGTTTTCGAGTTCAGCTCGTACCGGTAGCGATTCACCAGTTTACTCTCGTCGAGTGAAAGTTGATCGATGGAGCATGTCAGTTTGTGGTGTGAAGGTACTGAGGGTGCCTACTCGTCAAGTTTTCGCTTTAAAAACTCGATTATACTCACGATGATTTAATCATTCGGTTCTATTAGGTGCGCTGGAGAGCGGTACTCGAGTGAATGCACGTCCTTAGTAACCATGCGCGAGAATTTCACGTTTGTGGTTTTTTCCATGTCGGATAATTCCGCCGCTTCTATGATACGTTATAATAATCGTAAGGTATCGGTTTTCTACTTTTGTATGTGTTCGCAAAATGCGAAAGCTTAAGAATGCCGTGGGCGGACGCAATGACAGGTTCGAAACGAGAATAATTATTAGCGTGAAACTATCTTGAAGATTTTACGATATTACTGTATTTATGTTTTTTTTTTTTTTTTTTTTTTTTATATATATTGGCTCCACACATAGTGTATTTAGCCAGTGTCAAGTATTGTATATTTTCATCGAGTTTTAGAATATTTTACGTAGTCAAGTCTTAGTCATAGTCATAGTCCAGTCTAAGTCGGGTCATAGTCCAGTCTAAGTCGGGTCATAGTCCAGTCTAAGTCATGCTCAAGTAAAGTGGTGGCAACTTTACAAGAAGCTTCTATGGAATTTTGGAAGCAACACGAAAAACCACGTTACACCACATTATATCACTTGACCACACTCATGCTCGTAATTCAGCACTTAATGCGTAAAACGCCACCAATTTTAAACATTAACACTGAAAAAAGCACACGTTTTGAGAAATAATACAATGCAACGACGTGAACTTTTTCACGTTCCCGCCAAAACTCTGTATTTATGTTGCCTCTAAATATAAATCGTAGAGTGGAGTTAGGCCTCATGGGTTTTCGCCGAATTTTGTTGCATGATAAGTGTTACTTACGCAAACTCGCGGTCGCGTGATGTACTTATTTGAGCCGGCATTTAGCGACTGGTTGTAAATGTAAATGGCAGTTTATGATAATCTTATTGGTGATACATTAAAGTAAAATACAATATTAATTGACTGAGGGAGCGTGAAGCGTCTCCATGTTAGCTTGGGACCGGAAAATATTATTTGGTTCGTATGTCCCGGCCATTGACTATAAATCCAGTTGACCAACTATAAAACTTCCCCTCGTACGAAAATTAGTAGTTTATTTCAACTGCTAATCCTACGAGAGGAAGCGGGACACCAAATGTGTCTTTTGTTCCATCCCGCTCTGCTCTTTGTAATTTCGTATGACTTTGTCTCGTCATGTTACCTCGCCCCTTGCCCCCGCAGGTGAGCAGTGTTTGTACGAGAAATTCTGTTCACGAGCTATCAACGGGCTTTATAATCTTTGGTCCCGGCTTTTCTCCTCAACAGCAACCATAGATAGATAGAGAACTCTTGTTATTAAAAATCAAATTAATACTTGACCATTTGACCATAGCATTTCGCAACCGATTCTCGTGATGCTTGTGAGCAGGTTTGAAAATTATGTGTAGGTAGTTTTTAATGATTCAGTTTATCCAAAATTTAAATTTAATTCCATGGGCGTTGAAAACGTAACAAATTATTTTTTTCAGTTTTGAATCATATGCAAAGATGCAAAAGGTGGCGAGACGACATCGCTGTGATGGCAGGCGTGGCATGGGTCGAAATAGCACAATTTCGACACGAATGGTATTGTATGGAGGAAACCTATAGCCATACTTGGGCGCCCAAATTAAATTAATTAATATGACATGTAAAATGTTTTTGGTATAGATTTGTTGCCCTTAAAATGAAATACATTTTATTAAAGAATCATGAGGTCTAGAGTTCACGGAGCCGCTAATTGTCTAGTTTTTACTTGTCAGATAGATATAGTATCTTGTTTTAAAAAATTGTTATCAGCCGCTTAAAGTCCGACATGAAATAGAGGTAAGTATAGTATGAAAGTCCTTATCAACCAACACTAATATAATGAACTCTTTAATTAGCCCAGAATGCTACTTAATTAGTCGTAATTAAATCTATATTTGAACCATTAAAAACGTGGTCGTAGTGATAAGCTGTAGTCAATAAAGGAAAACTCAATTTAATTGTCCAGGTAGCACTAACACACCCAAAGTATTTGAAATAAAGCAATTCACTAAACCACAAGTATGTAGGTACCATACATGGCTATATCCGCATTTTGCAAAGCCTTATCGGCATTACGCAACACCACCTAATCTATAAAGCCACGTGTAAATTCAGCAATTACTGAAATGTTAGACCGAGACAACACCGCCTAAAGTTATGAGCTGAGTAGGCTATACTAGTCTATTTATTCATCGATGGTTAATCGCGAAGCAGGCGGCGATTCCGCGAATCAGTCGCCATTGACATTTCTAAGCAGCAGCGTGGTCGTGTTTACGTTCTGTGTGGGTCTGGCTCATGTTTACAAACAGTAAATTGTTTACCCGACTGACATAACGCGGTGCAAGCGTCACGGAGCGTCACGCCGGGCGCGTCACCGCCCCCGCGCGCCGCGCCCCCCTCCCGCCCAATCCAGTTCTATTGCGACTTATGATTGTAAGCTTTAATTGCGTTGTACTATATTTTTTGCCCTGTGCCATGCTGAGCCGTGGTCGGTTAATGTCTAGCCATCGCGACATTATGGATAGTACGTCAATAAATTACTATAAAAATCCCGCTACCTTTGCGCTTTAAATGTAGCAAAACCGCCCACTTTTCATGGCCAAGTTCATAATGATAGGTACATCTACGTTCCAATTGAAGTCAGATACTGTTTTATACAGTAAAAACCTATATTATTGATCTACCTAAACATTACTATAGGGCAATAATGGCTCGGTTTTGAACCACCCAATGGATGTTTTATGTAGATGCAGACACAAGATTTTTTATAGCAAACGAGGTGCCCTGCGGTTTTTAATCCCTATTTTCACGTTTGCCTGTGGTAGCTCAGTTTACATTCCTCACCTCGGTGGTTATTTATGCAAAATTTTAGGTTAACCGGATCAGCTATGTTTGCTGAAAGCACACAAACAAACCGTGTTTCACCTATGATATTTTAATATTTGTAGATATCATTATTAAAATTAGTTTCAATAATCGTTTTTAGTTAGAAAATGTTGACTAGGTTGTTGCAACCGGTAGAAACACGAAATAGATTTTATAGTTTCAATATACATAGTTTATGTGCATAGTCACTATTGAGATTATCAAATTAGGTTTGAAAATAGTCTTAGATATATGCATTACAATTAAAGTTCCGTTATTACTCCACAAATATAAAAAGGAATTATCAAGCGTTAGTAATAATATGTTCCTGCCTTAGTCTTACAAAAAATATCCCATATTTTATTACCTGTCTGATAAAAATATAGTAAATTATATAAATTGTTGCATAATTTATTGTTCATTATTTTATCAGATAACTGGTTCCGGTATTAATTTATTATCATCCAGAAAAATCCATGTAATCTTATTGCTCGTACGATCATCGATAAAGAAAAACTGGAAACTTTTTATGTAGGTAAGGATAGCCCGCAATGAGATAGTCACTATACGTACTAATCTTCTAGAAGGAAAGGAAAAGGTAAAAAGATGAGAAGGGAAAAGGGAAAGGAGGCAAGTGGCCTCCTTTCATTGCCGTCCCATCCATTCATTCTTTTCCCTGATATTTTTTTCTTTCACTTTCCTTTTCCTTTAGACAGGGTAGAGCGTAAAACTCATTTACCCTTGCGAAGCCAGGGATAGTCAGCTACTTAGGGCCTTACTCATAAACGCCGCTTAAAGTTAGTCAGTGGTTTAAGTGTCCCGTCTCGTTTTCCCGCGTGACATTTCAAAACAATCAAAAGTTGTCAGGTTTTTTTTATTCTTCTTATATATTGGCTCCACACATAGTGTATTTAGCCAGTGTCAAGTATTATAATTTTTCAGTGTTATGAATATTTCACGTTAAGTCAAGTCTAAGTCATGCTCCAGTAAAGTGGTGGCAACTTTACTAGAAGCTTCTACGGAATTTTGGAAGCAACACGAAAACCACGTTTCACCACATTATATCACTTGCCTACACTCATGCTCTTAATTCAGCACTTAATGCGTAAAACGCCACCAATTTTAAACATTAACACTGGAAAAAGCACAAGTTATGAGAAATAATACAATGCAACGACGTGAACTTTTCCGCGTTCCCGCCAAAACTCAGTTGTCAGGTTTTAAGCATTGGCTAACTTTAAGCAGGAACGGGTCTTTGAAGAAACTCCGACAATGGCGGTTGCGAATTTTGAATTTATTTTTCAAAACCTGTGTATTTTAAATTTTAATGTGTAATAAGGGCGGATTATTATCCGTTAAGTGTTCGAGAACGTGCACGAGTGTTAGCAACTAGTTTCAAGATTATAGAAACATGCATTTTCGTTTTCGCTTCAACGGCCTTTTTTAGAGCCTTCAGTAAAATATCCACCATTTTACTGTTGGCGTTTTGACTGACTAAATATGACTTTGACTTGACATAACCGTACAAATTTTACTCACTTGACATTGGCAGAATTATTGCAAAAAAGCGATAGAAAGCCAATAAAGAAGAAGAAGAAGAACTTTAAGCAGCGTTTATAATTAAGGCCCTTAGTTATAAACATATCGATACATAGATATGAGTAAACAATATATCATTGCACACGTCACAAGACGAGGCGCCTCACAAGGCCGGCAGCCTTTCCACAAGAAGTAAATTAACATAATAAAACAAATCACTAAAGTATACAACAATCAGCCTAACTAAACAGATAGATACAGTACCTACTTGTAAATAAGTAATAATAATATATACAGGGCATGAATTGATAATAAGTGGATCAACAGAAGTCTAGTGCTAATAGAAAACCGCATAGTCACACCTATCTATTTAATATGTTGGTTGATCCATAACAGTTTGGGAGTACCATTTAATTCTCTTTATGTGTGAGTGCTCTGGTAATGCATCTTTTAAATGACACAATATTCTTTTTCTTCTTCTTCTCGTGTAGGCCGCCCTGGTCAAGTGGTGTCTGAATTTTAGGTCGTCCAAAGGCTTCGACTTTGTCTCACGATATAAATCCTTCGGGCATATCCTGATATATAAATCTATGGTGCCAATACTGGCATCTTGGGCTTATATAATGCTATAACTTCATCTGACAAAACTGTTACATAAATTATTATTCTGTAGACTGAATAAAACGAAGGGCAAATTCCGTTTAACGTAAACGCGTAGGTAATAATTTAATAGGGCTGTGTCATATCGTAAAAATACATACGCATGAAGGTCGCTACAGTACGGCACGAGCTTGTGACACTTGGACTGACCACACACAGTTGGTTAACCTTGCTTCGGTATCTGTCTCCAAAACTGCTGATGGCTGTTCAAATATACTGACTCCCATGTTACTACTGAGATTGGGCTCAATTTACACTGTGGTGGCAGCGATGCAATCCGCTTTCTGTGCATCATTTTCACATAGTAATGTATTTTAATTTAGAGACATACACAACATATAATAATAGATAAAATATATAAATAAAAATGACGTGCCTATTTGCTGCCATGAAGTGTCTTGCATTTCAGTGGTATATAATATTAAAAGCATTGCGATGATTTCTAAAGATCTTCATCTTCTATTCACAAAGGTACGCTAATTAAGATCTATAATTATAGAACTGCCGGATGACTGGGTAAACGAATAGTTTATTCAGGTGAGTCAAGCGCCGATTTAGATTTGGTATTGACCCGCTGAAGTTTAAATGGTTGTCAAATAAATCCATCGGCAAATATACTTGAGTAAATAAAGGGCTGCGACGGCTGTGATCTTGAGATTACGATTGGCAGTTAATGATAATATGGTCTATATTTTTATTTAATTTAATTGTTCGGTCTATTTTTCCCTAGTTTTTTTTATAATGTAGTCGACATAGCTAGGAGTAAAGAAAATATATTATTGTAGGTCTATGAGGTAGCCACTTATCACTAAAGTCATCAGAATGATCAAGCACCCGTGATATTTCGTAGATAAATACCAAAGACACATTAAGCTTGTGCCCTGCTATTAAAAATTAACAAGTTAATATTACTTTAATAAACTGGGTTAAAAATTAATGCAATAATTGAAAGAATTAATAAAATCGGTAAATAAATCACGGAGTAATAAGCTTTTAAAGTTCCTGGGAGGAGGAGCGGGGGGGGGGGGCATCGCCTGTCCCTTTCTCGCAGAACAGAACAGCTACTTACTATGTCATTTTTTGAGATATTTACTTTTTAGTTGATGTTAGCCCATGATTTTTGAAATGGACGTCAGTGTTAAAACAGAAATATCTTTCAAATTACCAAAAAATCAACATGTTGTGTGCAGCGATGTACATTAAAATTTATTGTTACAATCAATTATTCAATAATTGAATCGGTAACGAAACAAATAACGTTCCCATATTAATTTAAGAAACCCAATTACAAAACGATCTCATGATATCATAAGATGATTTCCATATTTTGATACAAGATAATCATAGCTATAGCTATATTCATGGTTCTGTACGTAATCATTGAATATAAGGATGGATACTTTTTTTATATTTTTGGCTGCATAAAATGTCGTCTGACAATAGTTTCTAATCCTAATGTTCCTAATGTATTAATTCTGCACGTCTCTGTTTGTCTACCTATGGTCATTGAACTTACAGCAATGTGAAGGATTTTGTCTTCAATATAAATATTAGTTTGATAATTATGTATTGCAGGTAGGTTCAACAGCTTATTAAGTGCACTTAATTATACCTACTGTCTATTTATAAATACTATCTTATGCACACTCACGCTCATCTTGTGATATATAATTGTTAATGTAGTTTATTCTAATTAGATATATCATTTGGCATGGCACACTAAAAGAATTTTCACGGTAGATATCAGCACTAATTATTTTTTTAATTATAGGTAAACGTAACTATTAAGATATGGTTATGATCGTTATGGTATGTTGCATGAATAGCTATATAATATCAATTATTTATTTATAAAAAAAGGTAGATTTTGTATAATGTAATAAGTATACACAAAATTACATGAGAATATGAAAATAAGTAGCAATAAGTAGGACAACCGATGGGGAAGAAAGGTTCTCGAGTGGCGACCACGAACTGGAAGACGCAGCGTAGGCCGGCCCCCCACTAGGTGGACCGACGACCTGATCAGAACCGCGGGGAGCAGATGGATGCAAGAGGCAAACAGCCGTTTTTTGTGATAACAAATCTTTAAAAAGTGTGAGACCGATAAGTATACTACTTTATTTGTATCGTTTTGTTATCAGCAATAATCTGTGTGGTGTTACAATATGCTGGAGATTGAAGGGCACTTCTTAAACGAGTTTGGTTTCTAATTTTCTATTCAAAAACAATAAAAAAGAAAAATATTGGACTATTAGCTACTGTATATACTGGTAAGATTATTTCCATCATGGGCAAACGTACCGTGCTTCATCTTAAACAACCTAGTCACTTATCATCCTATGTGTTGTTGTCAAACGTGTATTCGGCATATAAGCATAAAAGAACTTTATTTTTGGTTGTGTTTACTTAAGTACTATTCTAATAAACAAGTGTTTCTTTAAAAGTAAAACCAAACATCTACTTATACGTACACAGAAATATTTATAAAATATCCAACGTTATCCTACCAATCCTAAATGATGTAGGAAGATAATATTATATGTCCTCCAGAGGCACTCACATCAGTGAACAATAAAGTAGTGCCCAGAAGATATTATTAGCAATTGCTAAAATAGCTCTACACGTAATTACAACCCCTGGGCGATCCAATTCATACATCATTATTATTAAAATTAATTGTGGGGCAATATATTGAGTTAGAGCTAATTTGTTCCCTGCTGACTCCATAAGAAGCGTTCGTGTTGTCAATTGATGTCTCAGTGATCATTTAATAATTATGGTTTTTGATGTCTTGATGTCTGCAATCTTTAATCGAATGGAACACTGTTTACTATTGGAATAATTCAAGCATTTTATCATTACATTTTTTTGTATGATTTCTATAAATTCATCATAACATACTTTACTTTTCAATCTGTCACATATATTTCGTGGTGTTTGGTTTAATTTAACTTTCGTTTCTACCCCACTGTTATGATTTCGACGAGAGTATTAATATTTAAGCAACTATACCAGAGTATCTCCACTTATCTCCCTTAAGACAATTAATCTGATTTCTTCAAAAACTCGTTTGCCTTTCCAATACAAAGCTTAAACATACATTGGTAAAAGTATTAAACTTACAACCTTGGCGTCAATTATGTAGCAAGTTGGTCCATTGTTCCAGATTGAAGTTATCCTTACGTAAATAACCTTGAGAGGAACATTTGCTATAATATAGTTATAACAAAAACTTCCTTAGTATATTATGTAAAATTTTAACTTATTTTAAACATTACGTTTTACCAATTCTGTGCATTTTTATTTCAATATAACTTACTGATTTACTTTACTTGTTGTAGGTAGGTCTCTGTTTGTAATAAAATCTAAAATAATTGTACGCTCTTGTTGTTGTGATGTGTTAGAGCATGAGGAATCTGACATTCTGTAACACCTTTATCTGTACCTATGTTTTGACGATTAAAATTATTTCATTTCATTTTATTTACAAGTCTGCATTTTGAAATCTTCAGGTGACATATTCTTTTTAACCTTTTAAACCTTTCCCATGCCTTTCATTAAATATTCTCATTCTATCTCAGCAATTCAATCAAAGTATACGAAAATTCAAACACAAAGTAATACTGGGAAAGCAACTCTACGAGAAAAAATGTTGAATCCCATCAACGACTTCTATGTTAATACGTTCAGTAATAGTATGAATATCGAATTGTAGTCATTTATATTATAGTCAATATTAAACTAGTTGATAGCATTAATGTCACAGGAAAAAAATGAGTCGGAATTATCTATGTAACCTTTTTTCAAACATACTACTTCAACGTCGTCAACTGTATCTACATAATGTGGGGCTGGAGTATCTCATGCTCACGTACACAGAGTGAAGTCGCATAAACCGTATCCCTTCTGTCTAATTTTTAAACTGTGTCTATTCAACGATCACCTGCTAAATCCATGAACTCAGCTCTACAGCGTTCAGTCGTAAACTGTGACATTTTACTGACATTGCGCCTATTTCTTAGACATTTGTTGCTTGCACTAACCTTGCACCGTTCTCACCATTTACTTATAATAGTTCGTATAGGGACCGAGCAGGTTATAAATGGAATTTTTATATGAAAGTTGATTGAGAAAATGTGGATTTCCGAAAAATTTAGAAGATTGATGGGTGACCTTCGAGGAACCTTAATGTCAGGGTACCCTTGCATTGTGCGCTCGACCGGATTACGACCTTTATGACATCGTTCGTTCACCGTAGTTTCATTGTGAGTAGTACAGATGCGGTTATCGGTTTATTTTCTCGCTTTGCTCTTTATAAAGAGCTAGCTGACGCACTGGCAAGGAGAGGTCGTTGAACTAAGCAGTTAGTGTAGATCTTTGCGCGGGCGCCGACTTGTCACAATTGCAACCTTGAACGCCTGCTTTTTATGCATAGGGTTCCTGAACTGAGCATTCAATTCAAAGCCAAAAATCGCGTAAAAATCAAAATTTTTATTTCACGTTTTTCTTGCTTTTTGGCAGTAGTTATAGTGGTCCAGAAGCTAAGGTCTCATATCTAAACGTCTATTAGTTATAATTACTGCTGTGGTACAATTTTGATACTTTTTACTAAAATTCAACTTATCTCTTATTTAATCTCTGGGTCTTTTGGAAAGTACCATTCGTTTATTTCATTCAATTTGATAACGATGGCATCATTTTTGACCGAAGTCTAAAATAAGCTAAAAAAAAATGTGCCTATCTACTATTTTTATCGTCGAAGTTTTTGCGGCGAGTGTACTCGACCGCGGCCACCTCAATTGTCATTAGGTACTTGTTGCATTAAGATACTACCATCAAGTCATCATACTGCATCGCAGCATTCGCAGCCTCATCACTTTACGTCATAATTATCTATACCTACATTTCATTCTACATTTCAAAGCCAAGCAGCCTTACAGTTTGTACGTATTTTCTGATACACTTGCGCCCTCGGTGACGTAGCACTTAGTAACTGTAAAATATTCTGCGACCTTTTGCGCGTCGTTAGTAATTTGTTACGCTGTGGTTTACACGTGTAAGTGGAATAACGTTACTTTTCAGTATTCTGTGGTAAAGTTGGCACAATACGCGTTCAAACAGAAGGGTACCGTGACCTTCAATACTTAAGTATGTAATAAGTTGTATATTCAGTGTTTACACAATCGTTTTCATTAAAGAATATCAGCTCTACTCTACGCCCACAATTATTCCGTAACAATACATATCTCATTTTACAGATATTATTAAGTAGATATTTTATAATGATATTTTAGTCCGATCCGATTAGTTACTTTTCTATGTTGAAGTCTAACTATTTGTTCTTATAACAGCAATTCAGCCTAAGCCCTTCAAGACAGGTGTTAGTCGGGGCTATTTTCTCACAGGGTGGTCCCCCCACCGGGCGATGAATAACCCCACCGGCCACGTGGATCTTGGACGCAACAAGTAGCGTACCCGCTAGCGATGAAAATTAATGCGATTTTCCGTAAACATGCTAATTCATGGGTCTTAGCATGCTAATTGCTATTCGCTAAAATGAAATGAAATGGAAATGAAAAATGAAATGAAAAAAAAAAATGAAAAATGAAATTAAACATGAAATAAAAATGAAATGAAACTATGTTAAAAATTTAATTAAAAATGAACTGAATGAATTG
Organism: Ennomos erosarius; assembly: GCA_963580505.1. Taxonomy (NCBI): domain Eukaryota; kingdom Metazoa; phylum Arthropoda; class Insecta; order Lepidoptera; family Geometridae; genus Ennomos; species Ennomos erosarius. The sequence continues at coordinate 11,026,106 of OY756986.1, forward strand.
AAATGAAATTTCATATTTCACAGAATTCCGTAACTATATATTTCATTTGCAAAATGCTAATTGAGTTTTCGCATGCTAAAAATGAATGCGAATGCTAATTAATCCATCTCTAGTACCCGCCACGCATGCGCAACAACGGTCGCCCTTCACCTCACGTATCGCGAAACCAAACCGCTGCCGTAATTTTCCACTACAAATGTATACGGCTTTTTTACATATAAATCGCCGATAGAAACCATTATAATGTTACTATGAATTATAAATTAATTAACATTTAGCTGTTTTTGGATTTTTGGACTTGACTTTACCCGCTAAGTTTTCTATATACTAGATAATAATAATAATAATAATAATAATAATAATAATAATATTTATTCATAATTACATAAATGATGAAATACAATAAATAAATCTTAGATGAATAAATTAAGTTAAAAGTTTAATTTTGATTTGCTCAATTGAAGGTTATCTTCTTTCTTTATTTCTTTCTTTCTTTATACTTTTTAGGGTCGACGCATGCATTATTACCTTTCAAATTATGCTGTTGAGCAGAGTGCACCGAGCTTTTTTTTTGGCGGTCACCAGTTTGATGTTCCTAACATGCGAGCTGGTCCTATTCAGGAATCTGAGATATACCTAATCATCAACAGCCTAAAGACGTCTGCTGAACATAAGTTGGCCTCCCCCAGAGTGCCACTTTGAGCGGCTGCTTGCCTGTTGCATTCATGGGCTTGGTTCAGCATCGGCGAAGAAGCGATGTCGATTTCTACTGCTCATGCTACCCTAGCTGGTAGATTCAAAGGGGAGTCTACTAGGTACTTCCTAACTCTTTGTAAAAACCAGAATCAGTTCAGTATGTTCTTTCAAACCACACACATCTATTTTTTATTTCTATCAACAGATAAGGCTATCCCATGGAGGTATAGCCTATCCAATGCTCCTTTGAAAGATTGAGTGATCCAGAGACTACGAAGATAGCTAGTAAACGTAACCATGGCGACAGCTTCACGGTACGACGCCGTTCGAGCTATTTGGAGCATGGCGGAAAGTTCCTTAGGTGCTACTTCATTCAATGGGTTACAGAAAATAGTACTTTGAAAATCTTAAGTTATAGAGTGTATGATAAGTCCATGACTATAGCCCTAAAAGGCTTTATTTTGACGGCGGAAAGTGGGAAAAGCTAAGAAATTGAAAATGAAAACTGATATCTAAGGCACTGTGCCTTAGTAATTTTTCTTGCTCAGAAAAAACATACCAGCCGGGCATGCGCACCGCGACAAAATTTTCTCGACACTATCTCGTGAGAGTCCGTGACAAGTCTATGGTAGCGCCTAAGTATGTCTCGGTTTTTTGGCGGGAACGCGGAAAAGTTCACGTCGTTGCCATGGAGCTAATAAAAAAAGAAGGAGGGAATCCCGTCTGATCCGAAACTGAAGCACCCTTAGGAAGCCGGATCGCTTCGTACGTACAAGCGGAATACGCACACACTCATATCATAGGCAGCCAGTTGCCCTACTTTCATTTGACACACATATGTAATATGTCCGCCATTTTGGGCTTCAGTTCGATGTCAATCAAAACTCAATCCTTCTTTTTTATTTCATCCATGGTCGTTGCATTGTATTATTTTTCAAAACTTTTGCTTTTTCCAGTGTTAATGTTTAAAATTGGTGGCGTTTTACGTATTAAGTACTGAATTACGAGCATGAGTGAGGGCAAGTGATATAATGTGGTAAAACGTGATTTTTCGTGTTGCTTCCAAAACTCCATATAAGCTTCTAGTAAAGTTGCCACCACTTTGCTGGAGCATGACTTAGACTGGACTATGACTACCTGACTTAGACTACGACATGACTTTGCGTGAAATATATTATAACACGATGAAAATATAATACTTGACACTGGCTAAATACACTGTGTGGAGCAAAATATAAGAAAAAAAAAGTATGTCTCACGCTCGCAGCGACGAAAAGTTTTCTCGCGGCCATCAGGTGTACTTATTTTTCACGGAAGGTAATAGGCGCATCATCTTCGATTACGTAGCTCAAGCAGCTACAAGATTTGCCGGAAAATAGACAAAAATAATAATTGTTTGTGTATAAAAATAAAAAAGGCTGAACGCCCACTTTACTATGTTTATTGGACGAAACGCAATTAACGAGGTAATTACGTCATTAATTTGTCCATCTCACCCTAATCCCAGAAAGTGGGGCACTGACCCCTGTTTGAGTGTTTGGAATTACTTTGTACGATTTGATCTATTATAACCACAGGTCTCTTACTGTTGGCGTCCTTAGTAAGCTCAAAGTCGCGCAACGAGCTATGGAGAGAGCAATGCTCGGTGTTGCCCTGCAAGATAAGATCCGAAATGATAAGCAGATCCGCAGGAGAACTAAAATGACCGATATAACTCTTAGAATTAGCAAATTGAAATGGCAATGGGCAGGCCACATCGCTTGGAGAACTGACAACCGGTGGGGAAGAAGGTTCTCGAGTAACGACTATGAATCGGAAAACGCAGCATAGGCTGATTCCCTTATTTTTGTGATTAGGTTGACCGATGATTTGGTGAAAGCCATCGGGGAGCTGATGGATGCAGGAGGCGAGAAGCCGTTCAAAGTGGTGCTCTCTGAGAGAGGTTTATGTTCAGCAGTGGATGTATTCAGGCTGTTGATGATGATGATGAGGATGTACCACAAAGCACTAAAAAACGCTTCTCACTCAACCGCCATTGTTTTCATGCTCTGTAACTACAACCAAATAAGAAGAGCTCAAAATAAAATAGCAAAAAATAACAGATACTTACTTTTAATGTGAAGGAAACATTTGAATCCCGGGTTTCGAAATCTGAGCTTAAATCCATCTATCTGTCCCTAAAACCAGGACAGATACTGTGGCAAGTGATCTTTACTTTACAACCAACTTACGTGGGTATGCAGCATCATTTATAATACGATTCTATAACCAGGGGCCGTACTGTGAGCTCTTAACGCGATTCAAAACAGAGCCTATATTGGATTGATTGTTAAAATCGTACCGTGAGGTCGCTTAAGCGATCGATGTTAGGTAGCCGCCATCTTTAGACGCTGACAACTTAAACATCGTCCCAAAGCGTGTTCCGTTCATTCAATCCGTACCGTGACCTCTTATTGGAACCAAAACTGTCTCGCTTAGCTGTCAATTTCAGCAATTCAAGAAAAGTTGGTTTCTTGTAGCTGATTTTGGTTCGTTGGCTTAATATACAAAATTGAAATGCGAGTTTACGTATGATAATAAATTCTTACAGCTTTTGAAAGATTCGTGTCCGATAACTTTTCAATGCTTCGTCGATAAATAAGCTTCTACCACTATTAGAACTACCTACCTCAAGGAACTACCTACATCGTTCCGAGTGACCCTGCAATCTGTTATGCCGCGGCACATTTGCCCCTTTGCAGACAAATTTTTACCATAGGTACCTACTTTTGTAATGTAATTAATATAGAAATACAGTAAAAAACGGTAAGTGCTTGGGAACTGAGTCGCATTCTAAAAGGTCACGGTATGCCCCCAGACCTAAAAAACCGAATAATTCGATTAAACGAAGTTTCTGTACTTTGTGATTTTCCTTGTAGAGTACTTATATACTCATAATGAGACGCAATTTCAAATTAACTCGTACATTTACAGGACAATTAATGTTTCCATTTGACCCGAGAGGAATTTTGCCGTAGGTACGATACACTGAATAACTCGCACACATGCGGTTTGTGTACATAATTGAAATAACACGACCAAAGCTTTTTATCTTCTTTCAAGAGATTCTCAGAAATGACCGTTATACCGTTCTAGTGATTACGAGAATACGCCTACTCAATGCTATGGCGCAGTTGTTTAAGTATCTCCTTTATATCGACGCCATTTCTTCATGAAAAGAAGGTTTGTTAAGTAATAAGTAGGCACTAAATAACCAGGTTTTTTTTCTAAAAAGCTTTTAACATATCATCAGCCTGAAGATGTCCACTGCTGAACATAGGCCTCGCTCACAGGGCGCCACTGTGAGCGGATGCGTGCCTCCTGCATCCATCGGCTCACCGCGGTTCTGACCAGGATGTCGGTCCATCGAGTGGGAGTCCTAAGCTGCGTCTTCCGGTTTGTAATCTACACTCGAGAACCTTTCTTCCTCTTTCGTCGGTTTGGTTCTAAGATCGATGTCGCCTGCCAACTAACTTCCACCAACCAACCAACCAAACAACAGACTGTAAATACAAACGAACCAATAGCAACCACCTATAACCTAACCATTCCTAAAATATGGTTTCTTTCTTCTTCAAGCAGTGCAGTGCAGTCTGAACTGTGGTTACAGTTGGTAGTATTTTCTAATTCAGATAGCCTTTAATTATGACAAGGGTTTTTTAGTAAACGTCAGTGGTGATGTTAGAATCGCGTGACAGACAACGATCATGACAAATTTATCGATAGGTATCGTACATATGCCCCATTTGCGGCGTGATTGGTCACTAACGTCGACAAGATATAAACTTTGATTTATTGAAAATGAGTACTACTGCCAATCCACGGATCATTTATCATAGAAAATGTTACATTACAGCATTCTATACGTAAAAGATAAAGATTTCAAAAATCGATGTGTCAGCACGGAAGAAAATATATAATAGCATCAGGTACAAACAAAAAATAGCCCGTACTTAAAAAAATTTAGTAATCGTGTCTAGAGATTTACTAGTTAGTGTCCAGTGTATTAATTTGGCCCAATACTTCGCCAACACGCAATAAATGTCGCTTGATAATCTTGCGTTATGTAGAAAATAATAATTCGTAAAATAGCCCACGTTATTCCGTTGTATGGGATGAGGCATCTGTACTGTAGGTATTATATTATCTGGGATAATAGTAAGTACCTACTTATTAGTGTTAGAAGTACTGGTAAATAATGTCGGGGTCTACATTTGGTGATAATGATGATGTTTATAGAACCTCATAATGAAATGGTTGGTCTATTTCGTGATGAAAAATAGTGCAATTGTTTTTTGTTTTTTATCATTGATAGGATAACTTTTGACCATGGTCTCAACTTATGGTACGTGAAGACGCGGTCGACGATGGAGCATGCTTTCCTAGAAGATACCGGTTCACTCTAAACGGTTCGAGCAATTTTATGAAATTAATCAATCTTTTCTGTGAATACCATAAAGACAAAGATAGCAGCTTCTAATAGGCATGATGACTACTATTAAAAATGAACTAGTAAATATTAATTTCATAAAGAAGATTAAAAACGAATGCAATAATTCAAAAAATAAGCAAAATCGGTAAATAAATCACGGAGTAATAAGCTTTTAAAGCTTCTACAGGAGGCATCTCCTGTCCCTTTCTCGCGAAACAGAGTGCCCCCACAGTTACTATGAAAAATCCACTCGTGACGTCACATGCCACAGAGATTGTATGAAAAGCTACCACAGCTTAGTAATGAGGTACTATGAACGACATTCCTCTGACGTCACTGGCCATTTGGGCTATCTTTTTCTATTCCGATTTTTAAAATGCTTGTAACTTCTAATTTTTTGAGATATTTAATTTTTGGTTTCACAAATGTTTCTTTTCAGGAATATTATTAATTTATCAAAAAAAATTTGTCATCGTGCCTATTCTAACCCATCATCGCCTCTATCACAAAATGACCGGTCTCATCATAAAATGACCGATCTTTCATAAAATTACCAGTCTCGTCATACTATATATACCCGATTTAAACGATCGGATACCGATTTAATAAATTATAGTGCCAAGAAGGTATGGGTATGGTGTTAGCAAAGCAAAGATAACTTGTGTCGAAAAGTTATCAGTTTACAACCTTTAACAAATATTAAATATCTTATTACAATAATTAGTCCTGTCTCGTTTTTCCTAAAGTCATAATGATGTATTTGACGATGTATGAAATGAAATCATCAGTGGATCAGACAAAATGACATTTTAATACAAATAATTATAAGTACTTAGTTATTTTCCTTGTCGTGTTTAGGTAAATACTAAAAATACTTCTCTGATTTAATTTTAACAGTGAGTAAATTATTTTAATTAATGGACAAGTTAATAATTTATATTCTCTATTGTAATTATGTGACACTGTTTTAAAATAAACGTCTTTTCCTTGTTGATGTAATTATGTAAAGAAATTGGTTAAAACACAAATAGGTCTTTACATATAAAAACAAGTGATGTCTAATATTTTTGAATCGAATTCAAAAAAGGAAGAGGTTCTTATTTGGGTATACATTAAACATACGGGGTGAATAATATTAAAAACCTTGTAATACTTAAATATAATAATTATTTAGGTAGGTTACCACACAACTTAGGTATTCATCAAAATCCGTTCAGCCGCTTCACAGGCGGCTGAGCTGACAAAAAACCATTTTACATTTACAATATTTTATGTAAGTAAATATTTTGTATGTGTAGGGAGCCGATGAATGCAGGAGGCGAGCAGCCGCTCAAAGCGGCGCTCTCTGGGGGAGGCCTACCTATGTCCAGCAGTGGACGTAACTTTTCTATTTTATGGTGATGGTTTTGTGTGTGAATATTTGTTACCTTCTATCTTGGATTAAGTACTACTAAACCGGCAAATAAAAGAAAGAAAGAAAGAAAATACATTTATTCAGGACATTACACAACACTACATCACAATACACAATAAAAATAACATAAGTACATAGAAAAATTAACATACAATATTTGCACCAATGATTTAAATAGCTTATATACGCTGGATTAACACATGGATATTTTTTATCCCGCGTGAAGTTGTTACAAAAATTAGCTAGATACACGTGTGCGATATATTGCGAAGAAATTTTCACGCTAAAGGTCGGCGTTTGTGTGGACAAGAATGGTGACACCTGTCAGTACGCATAAGAGGCTGAAGCGCCACTGGATATAAACCAAATACATATAACTTCCTTGATAGAAACAAATACTAACAAGCTTATTTTAACCACCTTATAGGCACCTACAATTTTACATACTATTTACCTTTTTTCGTATTTGAAAAGTTAGCCTTCTCAATAGAATCTATGTGCGAATTTGCAGCCATTTCGACAACATTTTCGAATGTTTTCAGCTTTGCCAAATTTGAAATCATCTATTTAAATTTCCCCTCATCACCACAGGTATTTAAAAAAAAAACTTAAACCTTCCTTGAGAGACGGGTAAAAAGCTGAGTAGGCCCAATTACCCGCAGTAATACTGTTAAGGTCAGTAGAGACAAGATACTAACTACATTATAAAAAAAAGTTACATCAAATATCCAAATAATGTTATATAAGTAAGTATATAAGTAGTCCTTCTGAATTATATTATTCTGAATTATTATTTCTTTGACTTAAGTAGGTTGTAGTCCTTGAAAACCGATACAAAAGTCTACTTGTACCTAATTAGAGAAAAATACTTGAGTACTTAAATAAAAAAATGAATATGTAGAGTAAGTAGATAGGTAGGTCGGTACTTATCTGTAAGTAAATGCTACTGGCCTACTCTATTTACTACACTATGCATTTATTATGCACTACAGTTAACTCGTGTATTAACTTCACAACGCAATGTGTTGAAGGTCAAATTCCATAAACTTTACATTCATGATATTTAAAAAAGCAATTGTTTCTATAATACGGTGCCTGAAACAAATGAATCGTTCATATTATGTGCAATGCTACCTAATTGGCGCATAGTTTAATTTTTTTACGCGATCGAATTTAGAACGTATATGATTGGCTGTCTCTATTTGACATTACAGCCAAATTCACGAGGCATTCCGTAGAGTATTGTGCGGAACGGCAACGTCGCGGAGTGAGCGCGGGTGTCGCGGGGCGCGGGCAACTAGCAACAAGCGAAGCGCCTGCTACACGTGCTACGCGGCCTTGCCACTGTCGATGTGGAAGCTTCGCGCCTTTTTTTAGATAACATCTAATCACTTAAACCACTGGAGTTATGTAACGTAGATTTAAAATTTTCGATCTCCACGTGAAACGTCAAGGTTGCCTAGCTTAAATTAGTTTGGTGGCTCAAAGCAGTAAGATATTTTGGAACTTGATTACACGCTACGGAAAATTTAATCTTTTAAAAGGTTTCTATGAAACTTCTTAGGCTTATTAGAACGTTTCTTGGTCCTTTGAGGTTTGTAAAAAGCTTGGATGATTTGTGATAGTATCAAAATCATTAATTAAAGACCCTAGTTTGGTACCAGTACCTACCTTACGTAAAAAAAGCAATGTAGTGTCGCGCACGCCTATCGCAAAACGCAGATAAGGTTCCGCTGTAATTTTGTTCGCAGCATGACCAAAATGAGCATGCTGTGGCTTATTAATACCATCTATACACATAAATTACTCTGTGTAACGTTAAATTTATTTTTAAGTAAGTAGGTAGGTATATCTAAACTATGAGACTTCACTGATTTCATATGCACGCTATAAATACTGCGCTTGATTTTTGATCTTTGTTATTTTCGTTAATAAGTTTTGACATTTTGGAAAATTGAGCCTGTTTGTGCCACGTACGCAGCTTACCTACCAGTACCACTCCCCAGTGTTGTCTTCTACTTTACAGGTATCTGTTTTTAGCTATTATAAGGAAATGGCTTTCGTAATATAATTATTTAGTATCCAAAATTATTGTAGCTAAGACGCTTTGTGTATACACCTCGGAAACACTTAATTTGTGGACCTTACAATGAGTAGGTAAATGAATATGACTTTTGGCATACCAGCTGAAACCTTGAATACTAACTTACAATCTTTCCAAGTCAAACCACCAAAACTAGTTCAACGAGTATTAAAATTTAATAAGGTCAGAAACTTAATGTTCGTGTAAATTAACGTTAAGCGTGAGTTTGATTACGGCGGCACTATTACATCATCAGGGAAATAGGGCGAAGTAATGCCACCGTCAAACAGCGAGGTAAAGCAGTCATAAGAATCCGTACAAAGTTCTGGATACGCACACAGACGTAACCTTTCAAAAACAACGCGCAAAGCTCAAGCGTTTCTTCATATTTATACGTACTGTAAAACAACTAACGTACATATGACTTCTTAAATTAGCTTCTTACTTCATAATACTTCATTAAGTACCGCTGTTTTGTGTAAGGAAAACAAATGAAAATCATTCTAAATTTAAATGAATAACTAGTTGTTTTTCTATTTGCCAAATTTCAAATCATGAGCGCTTTTTTGCAAAAACTCGAGTTGTGGTACTGCTTTTGTACTGGGGCCGCGTGGTCCCGCACCGAGCGAAGGCCACAGAACGCTAATGATTTCCGCATGGAATCCTATCTACATACATAATTTTTATTGTGTGACTAGACATTCGACGTGGTGTCGGACAGTATATCAATTTACAATTTACATTTTATCTGTAGACTTGTAGTGGAACTAACGTGGCGCCCTTTGACCGTTAAATATGTATGTTTAACCGGAGAATATTAATGTTCTAACCTTCGGTATTGATATTCCGTTATTTATTTTATAAACTTAAATAGCGTAATATAAAACTAAACTAAACTGGAAACAAAAACGAAACTATACCTAAAAACATTAAAACCAAAATATAAAACTTAAAATAAACCGTTGGTGGAGGGAAAAGTGCCCAGAATGCTGGCAGCATCGCCACGTTAAATGGCTATGGGTTTTGTGCAAAATAAAAGCCAGCATTCTGGTCACCTTCCGTATTTAATTGCATAGGCTTCAATAGCTATCCAGTAACGAAATGTTTGCTAGATTTCTGTGGATCTGTGGATTTCAATGATCCATCGTTTCTCTAACCATCCACCATCTCACTACCATTCAGTATTATTCAGTATATATATACATCTTTTAAAATAGGAAATCCAACCTATAATATGTCACAAAAAAATTTACTAGGTTTATTGTAACGTCTTGTAAGATATTATTGTTAATTATTATTGCCAACATTTTGGCCATAAAGACCGTCTATAGAATGGCGTTAAATTTTAGCGCAAAAATTATCGCATTTCACTTTACAAATATATTATGTGGATTTGATAAAATAAATGATAGGTTACTTATCTAGGTACTACAGTACATTGCATAATACAAAAATATGGCTACTAGTATTAAATAATCTGAATTGATTTGTATCTGATGTAATCTAACGTAATTTGAATTAGAAGGTACCAACAAAATCTTTTCCATACAGTTATGTACTATGTACTCATGCAGGTTTTTTTTTTTAATTACGAAATTAAATAGATATACATGTTGATAAGTTGTTAATCTATCGTCATTATAGACGATGCCATTATATAACTAAAGATTAAAATCATTTACAATTTTAAAATCAACGTATTGAGGGATTAAAATCTAAAAATCATCACCTATTATTTACAAGGTGGTAGGACTTTTCTGCAAAGTTCGTCTACCACTGCTGTGCCAGTCATTCTACCCAAGCAATAGTGTGCACTTTGCAAGCACTATACTGTGTTCCGGTTTGAAAGGCATCTTAGCTACTGAAATTACTGGGAAAGTGCGACGTTGTGAACTGATGTCACAGTCTAGTTACCTTATTTCTCTATGTGAAACATATGTGTGAAATGTCCACACATATATATTTATTTATTTATGTAAAACTTTATAATTTACAGTTGGGAATAATAATGCAATACTATGGCCGCCATCACGCTTAACATCATGCGAATGACTAGCTCGGCACATCATTATTAACATAGAAAACATGTATTTTAAATAAAAATATTGTTATCTCAGAGTGTGAACTAATCAAATCGAACCCAAAAAATATTTTTATACTACGAGAGAAATCTTATATAACCACCAAAGGTCCTAAACCCTACCTACAATTTATTAGCAAAATTAAATAATTTTGATAAAGTATGCACCAACATTAATAACTCAACAAATAAATTCCATTAATAACACAAACTTGTAAGCTACCACATAGCATACATTTTATACCTACAAAATTATAAAACACTACCAAACTCACACCATAGGTATATCTACGTATTTTATGATTTATATTCGACACTGCATTCCCGTTCAAAATAAAATACTTCGTTATTGGCCTACAACGAACGATAACGATAAGATAAACCTTCATAATCTAGAATCGTATGATTGCTTTCACGAGGCATCGTTATAACCAAATCTTACCGATGACCGATTAAATAAAAAGGAGGCGCGTCGAAAAGAAAGTGAATTGAGTAACTTGCATTAAGGTCATATAAATACCGAAGGCAGTAAGGACTGTTTGGATTTTGTACCTAACCGTTACGAGAAAGATATAAGTAGTTATAGTAAAACGTATTATCATTCATTAGTAAAAGTGAAGATTGTTTCTGTTGATGTTAGTTACTGAATTAACTTTTGACTAGAAACGCCCCGCAGATTCACCTGTAGTTTACCCACGTTCCCGCGGAAACTCAAATTTTCCTACATAACAATATTGAATGTTGAGAAAACATCTGCACGCAACAAAATTGTATTAAATCGGTTCAGCCGTTTTGATCTGAAAGCAACACAAGCTATACATACAAAATAACAGACAACGTTTCACATTAATAAGTCGTTTTATTATTAAGTTGATAGCAACTTAAAAGAATGCTGAGAAAGGAGTTACAGCACATCAGCGTTTACGTAAGTAGTAATAATCGAGTTATAGCCGACACGACTGTGCTTTAACCATGTAGTTATGCTGAAAACAGGTTGTGCTATGCCACCTTAGCAGTATTACCTAATAGGAGGCGATTCTTACTACTGCTGCTCATATTTTTCTTATTTGTTTTCGACGCCCTTACTGTAAATTGTATTGTAGTAACGGAAACGAACAATTTCTGGTTTGGCTACCGTTTAGTAACTTGGCAGACACCGAAGCTTTTTATACCCAGTTTGTACCGACAAATTGTGAAAAAAATTGAGGCACTCGATCGCTGTTCTCGTCAAAAGCGTTCGAGAGATACCTAACTTTTATGTAAAACTTCGAAACGTCTGCGTTTCACGGTTGTCGGTTGGCTGTTGTCCAACCGATGTAAAGTGATTGAAAGTTTAACGCTGGTATTCATAGTCAAGGTGGGGGCTGCTCTAGAGGATGATTCAGGCGCTGTGCGGCGAATCGTATCTTTATGCATTTCATAAACAAAAGTAAGCCCCCAATTTGAATATTGTCAGAACTTCGACACTGAATGTCCGAAGTTTATGAAATGCCATAAACATAGAATTCACCGCACATCACCTGAATCATCCTCTAGAAAAGTCTCCGATCTACGAATACCAATGTATTTATTTATTTATTTATTTATAAAAAAATAAGTGCTGCTTACAGACTAGGCCAAAACGCTAACACTTCACGATTAAAATACTTAATTACACATTTTACAAATAATATTAAAAAATTACAAAATGATGTTAATCTACTTATACCTATTACCTAGTTATATTACTGTTTCATTGGTTTCTTTCTAAAATCTGTTGCGTTGCCTTATATTGTGAGCTTAAACTTACTTATATTTGTTATTTGTTTCAGGTAAGAAAATTACCGAGGAATTGACATGCAGGGGTTTGGTAAGCAATGCACACACATACATTACATTATATTTTAATAATACCTAAAATCCTACGCGATATTATTTTGGAAAAATTACACAAACAAATTCCTCAAATTGTTCAAATTTTTCACAATAAAGTATCAAATTCTGCATTGAAATATTAAGTTTAAAACCTTTGTGGAGTTTATACGCGTGAGAAATAACAGGTGTCAGGTTACGATGGAATCGCACAACTGATAATAAAGATATGGACACGTGTTAAAGAGTTGGGTGCTGTGAAATAATATAGTTTTATTGAATGAAAGAATATTTAAATTAACAGAGAGAGAGAGAGAGAGAGAGAGAGAAAGAGAGAAAGATTTCATTTATAAACCCTGACTAAGATAATATTACGATGAATAACATCCAAAAAAAGTAAGAAATATAATTTTATTTATAAAGATATAATACGTTACACGTGGAAAAGCTTTGACTTTCATACTATATTAAGAGTGGCAGGACTTTGCTGCAAAGTTAATCTGGATAGGTCCGGACGTAGTAAATTATGTATTCGTTAGGTACACTCATGGCTTGCTATTCTACCGAAAAGCAGTAGTGTGCAAGCACTAGGTACTGTGTTCTGGTTTGAAGGGTAACTGGCAAATTAGACTTTATGATCTGATCTCATAGTCTACCTAATCTATTCTTTTTTTATATTTTGGCTCCACATATAGTGTATTTAGCCAGTGTCAAGTATTATAATTTTCATCGTGCTACAAAATATTTCACGCAAAGTCATGTCCAAGTCATAGTCGTAGTCCAGTCTAAGTCATGCTCCAGCAAAGTGATGGAAACTACTAGAAGCTTCTATGGAGTTTTGGAAGCAACACGAAAAATCACGTTTCACCACATTGTATCACTTGTCCTCACTCATGCTCGTAATTCAGCACTTAATGCGTAAAACGCCACCAATTTAAAAACATTAACACTGGAAAAAGCACAAGTTTTGAAAAATAATACGATGAACGAATAATACGAACGACGTGAACTTGTCCGCGATCCCGCCAAAACTCCTACCTAATCTTGTTACTAGACTGTGTGATGTATCAGGATGACATGCGCAGCGCAGTTTCAGTGTCACGCAAAACTTTATTAATTAAGGCTGAGTTACACCATACTCACAGTTAAAGTTACCAGTTAAAGTTATGACGTCATTTAACAAATTTTTTGCCTAACTGGTACTTTAACTGAAATGCCCATAATTGTTGCTAAGGTAAGCTGGTGCAACCCACCCGACACCCCATCCAACCCGGTGGGTTACACCTACTGTGATTAGGGTGGGAGGGGGGGTTTAATAGTGGCAAAAACTATAACCTACCTTTTGCAGTAGGCGGGTAAAATCAGGCCCTAAAAAGTAAAAAAATATATAATAATTGTTGCAAATACAGTGCAATAGTTATAGCTTTTAAGTGGACCAAAAGCTTTTGTCGTGACAGCCGGAGTCAGACAGAATTACCTAAGTAATGACTTTTCATTTCGTAATTTAATTAAATGATCTTTGCCAAATATTTTAGTGAAAGGCTTTTCTAGAGTTTAGAGCCACGGCCAGTTGAGCGTTTTGTCGTTGATTATTGGTCTGAGCATTTTATCAACCGTTTTTATTAAAGAATGTTTTTTTATACTAGTTTTATCAACTTTTTAATAAACTAGAAAATGTCGATAATTCATTTCTTTTGCTCTATCTTATAATGAAATACGGTTTATTGGCTGTGTATTCTATCACCTTAAACTGACGTCACCCTATACGCACCAATTACGCGTTAGATTTTAAATATTTTATTATTTATCCCTTTTAATTGGCAAGTTTTATTTTTATTTTTAATTTGATACACTATAAAAACTATCAACCTCGATCATGTACCTACGTTAGCTATTAATTGAGCCTTGTTCATATGTTAGCAGGATTTAATGAAAGCCTCTAATGACTGACATACTGTGGCTAGTTTTACATTGCACCACAAAAAACTAGAACTAGCAAATTTTCTAGACAATAAACCACCAGACTTATACAGATTACGTACCTACATGGGACGTGCACGCTAAACGCATTAGTCAAATTAGTCCAGTGAGGCTAAAAAAATTCAATTTGCCGGCCACGTTTTGCATCGAAGAAAAAAAATTACGATAAGAATTATATCCCCTTTTTCCGGAACAGTCGAGAATAATAGCGAGCTCCGTATAATCGGATTAATTAAACGAGTACGCCTTGTGGAGTACATTAATAAGCTGTTAAGAGGTTGGAAACTGTTAAGAATGATTTTCTTGTACCTAATTACTGATGATACTTTTAAGACCAAAACAAACATTTCACAACAACATTTTTTTGTGAGTCAAACTTAACGAAACCAATCCTACAGTGTGATACAAATCGAAAAAAAAAAAATAACAAAAAAAAAACAAAAAAAACAAACAAAAAAAATAGGTTAAGTACTTAATTGTCCTCTCTTGTATGATATTTTGTTCAATAAAATAAAAAAATAAATAACAATAAATGATAAACTAACAAAGAGCACGGACCCAGGTGTCAGTGGTAAAGCAGATTTAAAAAAAAAAATCCTACTGTGTAATTTTGACTATAATAACTATCTTATACGTAAAAACATTGGACTTAATAATAAATCTATTTATTGAAGGAAGAGGCATCTCTATAAGAAAATTTATATTTTTATCATAAGCTAGCCGAATCGACACTAAATTTATTTAAAAAAAAGTAAAAATAAACCGTATCATGCCCAATATAAAAACAACTTAATCATACGGGCGGGCCCGATAGCTCAGTTGGTAGTATCCCTGCCTTCTGAACCGAGGGCTGTGGGTTTGATTCCTACCCGGGACAAACATTTGTGTGATGAACATAGATGTTTGTTCTGCGTCTGGGTGTTATATTGTATTCTATGTATGTATTTACAAACAAAAAAATGTATATAAGTATTGTATCAGTTATCTAGTTCCCATAGTACAAGCTATGCTTAGTTTGGGGCTAGATGGCGCTGTGTGAAATGTCCACACATATATATTTATTTATTTATTTATTTATACAAAAACCTTAGAAATTATAAATGGTGACACAATTAGATGTAATAAGTTTAAGTAAACGAAGTAAACGAATGTCCCCACAACTTTTAAATTATAATCATTAATTAAAGCAATTATAAAAACCTCATAAATTAGCCTTTACTTCTACCATATTTTTGTTAAAATACATTTAAGCAAAGCTTACGTAATTACGGAAATGGTGCCATAAGCTTCAAGGTTCCCTTTGGGCAGCTAAAGGGCTAAAACCAGTTTTGTGAATATGTTACCGTAACTCAGTGACTCACAAAAAGTTAATACAACATGGACAAGGAAGATTTTTTGTCGTATCATCAGTTTATCAATCCAATCTTAGTTTCCTTGTTGCGTTATATACCTTGACGTTGAAAATCATCGCAGTTTTGTACTTTGTAACTTTTTCATGTCTTATCGCTGAGCTATCGGTCATCAAGATTGTCTTTTGTAGTCGCAGTCATATAGTCTGCAAAGTTTTAAGTAACAAAGATAACTGAAAGCAGGCGCTTTACCATCACTTAGCGCAGTTCAACAAATGAACAAGTAAAGTTTTGTTTAGTACTTTAGGATGGTAGCTGTTATATGCAGCTATTCACTCTTTCTCAATTTGAATCATACTAAACCCCAGCGTGCATATTCATCCTCCAACCTCCTTTATAATAAACACAACTTCTATAATAACATTAACAATTTTACTTACATTTATTTATTCAAGCGCGAGATTACGAAGGTCAATGGTTAAATCATTGTCAATAATTACCAGCAGATAAAATTATCAGTTAACCTACAAAGGATTGTAAATAGGCATTACCACAGTGTAGCGTGTGCTTTAATTTATTTATAAATATGCTCGGTACATGTGTAAGATATAACCACAGACATCTAATATTATACAGACCAAACCGAATACAATTGACAGTTTTATTGGTAACCGGCTGAGCTTTCGCTTTATTTTGATGCATATCTAAGACGAGTAAAATCACACGTTTAATATAACAATAATTATAAAACAAACTTAATGCTCATTAAGTCTAAACCCCCTTCCCTGACAGAGATAAGAGTAACAGTTATTGGAGTGACGATGACGATAAATTCAAAGACGATAAAGGTAGAGAGTGAGAGATAGAAAGCCCCAAACCAGGCATAGCTTGTACTATGGGAACCAGATAACGGATATAATACTTAGATACTTTTATGTTTGTAAATACATACATAGAATACAATATAACACCAGACACGGAACAAACAACTATGTTCATCACACAAATGTTTGTCCTGGGTAGGAATCGAATCCACAACCCTCAGTTCAGAAGGCAGGGTTACTACCAACTGAGCTATCGGGCCCGTCACTGAGTATTATTAGATGGTACTATTATGAATTCTGTGGTAGAGCCGAAGATTGAGCCTATGTATACCATAGTTTACTATACCGACAAATTGTGAAAAAATTGGGGCACTCGATCGTTGTTCTCGTCCTGTATTTCAAACATCAAAAACTGCCTTACTTATATTAGTACATATTTGACGACAGCATCAGTTGACATTTCTATTCAAGTTGAGATTGCCAAACACAAAGTAACCTTGTCGTGAGAACATTTTTCAAATACGGCGAAAAAGGCTCAAAAATCACGCCCAGAATCCAATTTTTTTCTTTATTACAAACTTCAAATCATCTTCAAATATACTTATTTGAATAAAAAAAAATAGGTGTCCAATGCGATGGAATGCAGACTAACGTAAAACATCCATAGAAATGACATACAATTTCAAGATTCCTTCTAGAAAGCTCACTGGCTCATTGACATAGAATTTCTATAACCTTGCACGCAACGAAATCGCATACATAAGCCAGCAACATTATACAGTAACCGCCATAAAGAGGAATCCTTTGATGTTCTAAGGATTTTTACAATCTCGCAGAGATCTAAAACGAGTCTGGATAGATTTATATATCACTTGAAACTCGTTTATGTCGCGTTAGTGTTTTCGAATGCAAATTATCGAGTAATAGCTTTCGTGCTTCAAGACATGAAGGGAGAGAATAAATAGTTTGATAAGCCTCAGTAGCTGCATTAGTTTACAGCCTGTGGGAATTTTAAAAAGGTGCCTAATATCTGTCTCGTATTGACAACGTTGATTAACAATAATAGTGTTATAGATGTTTATAGGTAACGGTTGCGGATTTCTATCGTAGACCTAGTAAAGAGAATGTCACTCAATAGTCATTATATTAAAAAAATAAATTTGATTTCTACGGAAGAATTTTAATTTCTCATAATAGAGAAAGGGATTTACAAACTTTATTATTAGTTATTACTTTCCATTAGCCAACCCATCATTACCGTATAGAGGTCAAAACACTAGTACAATACAACATTCTAAGACAAAAGTCCACTTGCAAAGTTGCCAACAAAAAAATCTACTAACAGACATTTCAAAAAAATCACGACCTTAACTCGCGAAAATGCGTGCTAGTTTATGTTATTTATTCCTTACTTTAAGTGCCACATAATCTTTAAATGTGCTGTAAAACATTACAATACCACATTCCCATAACGATTTGTCATAAATCAACCACATATCCCTATTCGGTTTACATGTCTCCAGTAATTCAATAAAAAATACGCGGTGGTTGAATGTTTGTAGGGTAAATACGACGTCAAGATCATATCTGGTAACTGTTTGTGTTGTTCGAGGACATATGACAAAGATTGCATCAAACTTAGATTTATTGGTGGTAAAGTCAATAAAGACCATGTAGCATTAATTATGCAAGATAGTAGATTGTTTTAGACTAACCAAAAGGTTGAAATGTTTAAAAGTGAAACTCAAAAGATCTGCTAAGGTATCTGGACAAAACATAAAAAAGACCGAAGGAAGGAAGAGAAAGGGGTGATTATAAAACTATTGATAAAGGGATTTACACATAGAATATAAAAGAACATCGACCATAAGCACATCTAGATCCTAGTATTCAAGAACTATGATACTACTTATAAATCGTAATAGTCTGTAATGATAAAGATAATAAATTTTGTGGTCGTTAATTCATTTATTCAGCTAGTAGGTAATATATTAAATATTATTAAGGTCAGCAGCATATTACCATAGCAGGTATTACAGCAGTTTTATATCTTGAATAAATTTTTGCATCTTCTGCGTATTCACTGAATCTAATTACGCGTTGGCTTCGTAATTGTTTACTTACATAAGGCTGGCCCCCTTACAATTCTACATGTTGGCCAAGTAAACTTATTCACTAAACGTATGGAGGACCAGTTTATTAAGACTCATCTTCAGATTCTCTTTTGTTTGTCCAACACGGAACGGTAGCACTTGACTGCATAGTTACACTTAGTTTGCTTGTCTTTGCGATGGCTGGGGATTGACCAAAATGCCGTAAGCACCGGTTTTTAAAGATTTAATTTTGGGCTATGTTATTGCACAGTCCAGAGCTCAGATTTCCTTCTCCTTCTCTCATAGAAGGAATGGATAGGAATAGATACTTGCTAGATAAGTGCTGTACTCAAATGTCAGTGTTTTTACCGCCTCCATGGTGGATCGCTCTTTCACTTATACTGACGCATAAATTCATCCATATGGACTTTTTGACATTTGAATCAATTGGTATTCTAATTTACATTTTCAACTAGGACAAGAACATCGAAGAATTCTAACACATTACAGTCATGCACGCCAGTTATAATTACTATATCTATATGTATGCATCAACGCCCGCGCATTACCTCGTGCAATGTCACCTCGGTTACCTTGACGAGTTAGGTTACCTTCAGGTCGTTGACCGCGCAAATTTATAGATTATCCTCTTCATTAATATTAATTATTACTTCGTCATATTCTGAAGGCGCTAAAATACCGTTTCCTAAATTAAAAGGACAGTGCCTGTTTGTGCGTCAGTACCTAAACTCGAGGTCAAACTAAACGTTATTTGGACAAAAAACTTTGTCCTTGAACTTAAACGAGAATTTTAAATACCAGTATTAGAGCCGCTTTTTTAAATGATTTATTTAAAGTAAGTTAATAAAATATACCAACAACTCTATTAAGAAGAGTTGTTGGTATATTTAAAACTACCTAATTGAAATTCGACAATGACATTTTCATGATCATGACTGACGGAATCAAGAACTGAATTCATGTCATTAATATTCTAATTTAGGGTCTTTGAAGAAAATCCGACAATGGCGGTTGTGAATTTTGAATTTATTTTCCAAAACTAGTGTATCTTGAACCTTAGGCGTGCATAGCTTTGGCCACATGTACTCATGAACATGAAACAAAACATAAAAACATAATTAACTGACTTGTTTGTCTGATTTTACTTTTTATTGGTAAGGGGTCAGTATTTAGGGTTTGAATAATGCTACTTACTTGTACCAAAACATTTACAATTGCGCATAATTAGATTCTGATTGTTCTGTAACTTACAATTTTTAAATTATATAAAACGCCTCTATTAAAATCCTCTATCTATTACACTCTAGTGAGTTGAAGTAAGTAAATATCATTGGAACACTCTCGATCAATTCACCTTTAACACGAAAAAAGATTAAAATCGGTTCACCAATTAGGATCTGTCTACGATGCCACAGATACACTGCGATATACGTTAAACCTGTAACACCCCTCTTTGTGAGTCGGGATTGATAACAAATAAGTATAAAAAAAATGTAATAGACAAAACTAATTTTCAATGTAACATTCAAAACTATAAATTGGTGACGTCCATTCTTCGCATTCCCTCGAACAACTATCTAAGATGTGGGTGTTAAATGACATTGCAAATGATAGCTTTTATGCGTCTTTGCAATTGATACAACTATGTATATTATTGAATCCGTTTTGTTATTAAGTATTCATTGCTTCCAATTAAAAAGATAAAAAAGGATCGTTGGTCTTCCTGAAATACCACGTTCCAGTGATGAAAAACATTTTTTTTATCTAAGAAGCAAAAGTGCTAATAGAGTCCTTTTTAGTGAACTTCGTCTGTGAAATCAAATTTGTCAATTTTTATTTCATTATTTGTGCATTTAAGTAGTTTGATTTTAAATCAAAATGAAACGATTGATATCGCGTTAACCCCCTTTCGGAAAAGGATATAATTTAAGAATGCGCATTGTAAATACCGTTGATGTCTTAGATGGGTAGTCACGGTCAGTGTTATTTTCCATCGGTGACAATTTCCCGCTCTCCAGATCTTAAATCAATAATTATAATCAAAAATGTATTTTTTAATATTAATAATTATTCTAACAATAATTGTTATATTACTAGAAAAAGATTAGGAATGCAACGATCTTGGCCGATTTTTGTTGATAACGTCATATACCTACTCAGAGTCAAGGCTGTGCGTTCCGGCTCTCGCTCCGCCTCGCATCTGTTGCTAACTGCTACTGTGATATTAGTTTATATCTCAATGCTATTAAAACAAACGTTAAAATCTGTTTTATTACTTTTTGATTCATACCCGATCAAGTACGGCTGCGGCTGTAAGCTCATGATTGCATTCGCTATAAAATAACTGGCTGGTTAGTGGTTAGAAACTTTTGCGTTTCGGGAATTGAAATAATTATTGTATTTCATCGTTTAAATTTATGATTGAAATTTGAGTTGTGACGTTTTTATTGTGATTTTGTAGCAAACTGTTATTTGGTTGTTAATTCGATTTTTAATTGAATTGGCTGTAATTGACGAGGTGCATTTTATTTAAGAAGTAGGTGTGCCTAAAACTTTTATGTACTTACATTTATATTCCAATCAGTCAATAAATTTGAAGTGCACCTACTGAAATTACTGCATTTTAGTAGAGTTAAATACCGAGTTAAATTTCAATATACTTAGGCTGAGTTGCTCCATAATCACGGTTAAAGTTACGGTCAAATTTTGACATAAGCCCGCCCTGCAAAGCGTGGAACGGTTATAGTTATCGTTAAAGTTAGAGTTAAAGTAAGCTGGTGCAACTCAGCCTTAAACTATACAGTAAATTACACAGGTTATTACTGGGCTGCGGTTAATGTCTCAGAATGACGTGCGCAGTGCAGTGTCACGCTGAACTATATTTTTTTAAATCTGGGTACATTTTTTCAGTTCTGGGTTTCAGCCGTGACACTTGACATAAGGCAAACGACTGGTTCGACCCGAACTTTGTTAATATACAACGTTTTTATTTTGAGAAGGGCTGTGTTGGCGAGTCCGAAACCACGAGAGTTAAACAAAAATCGTGAAAAGATTCATGGCCTCTATTTATGTATAAACAAAAATTAAACAAATTGCAATCAAGCATTTCAAATAAAATAAACAAATAAAACAACTGCTTTTATTAATATTTTAATTTTGACGGAAATCGACCCGAACGTATTTTCAAAAAACGGTACCTGCTTATTTATTACTAGTGGAATAAGTAGCTGATGAGTATCAATCCTCGCAGAGAAATGTTTCACTTGAAAGGAAACCAATATTTGTTTATAACAAAAAAACGCAAACAAAACACATCCCATAATTAAACTTTATATCGGCTTACTTTAGTTATTCCTAGTAGCCACTATTAATGGGCATATAATGGATCATTAAACTAAACCGTCACCCATTAGAGTCACTTATCGAAACGCTTGCAGTAATTTTCACAATTAACATGAAGATGTTACGAATGCATGCTCATGAAACATGCAGCGTGCCACCGCTGGCTATTTGCATGCACGTTAATGTCATAAGGCGATAAAATGGATGCGTTATCTGTGAGCATGCTAATGCCCGTTTGGTTATGCAATCATTTGAAGTGCCTAGTCTTATCGTATTGTATGACTACAATATGTATAGGTTTTTGACGATGTAGAGCATTATTCGTTCATATACTCTACTTACTCCTTTTACATTGTGCAGCGGATGAATAGTTGAATACCGATTCTGTGTTTTGTTTCTCTATATCAAGTTTAAAATGAGAAAAGCTAAAACAAGATAATACACAGAAGGTTTGCCACTGTTATCCAGTGTTTATTAGTATGGAGGTACATAATTAGAGCAGGAATGTCCGTTATGTGTAAATGTTAACACATTGGCGGTTCTGTGAAGAATCATTGTAATTATTATAAGCTTCCTTAAAAAAGCTTATAATTAATTAAAATAATTTTTTGTATTTTCGGATAATTAAGAGTTTTAGGAAAGCGATTATCGGAATTGTGGGACATTTCTATTAATGTTTAGTAAGAGGTGCCCCGCGGTTTCACCCGGGAATAAGATTTGCGTTCCGTGTTACCTACTCGTAAGGTTATTACGTCTATTAAAATGTTCTTTATGTCTAGTGCATTTTCGGCAAAACCAAATAACATCCGTATTCAAAAACAAAATGATAGTTTCAATTATACGCCTATACATTTCAGACAGGATACGCGGAGGCGAAGATAACACCGAACAAATGACGCAGTTTGACAAAAAATTCAAAAGATTTTGCCGATTTCAGTACACCGCATCCGTAAGCTCACATCTATTTTTAGTTTCTACTATTCGATTGCAATGTATGCAAATAGTCGGCACTTATACCGAGGGAATCTTTATGCACCTACCTTCACAAATGAAATAAAGTCCTTGTGATTCAATAATCGCTCCACCTCTACCTACCACCTTCCTCTACCTTACATTACCTTACATTCCTAAAACCAAAAATATTATCATCATCATCATTAACAGCCTGAAGACGTCCACTGCTGAACATAGGTCTCCCCCCGGGAGTGGCACTTAGAGCGGCTGCTCGCCTCCTGCATCCATCGGCTCCCCGCGGCTTTCACCAGCAGCCCTACCGCGTAAGCATTCTGGTAATGAACATCGTCTGCCATCCTGCTTGCGCCAATGTACAAGCCCTTGAGTGCGAGCAAGAGAGCACACGATTACGATTGCCACCGGGCTTACGCGGTAAGGCCACTGGTCGTCGGTCCACCTAGTGGGGGGCCGGCCTACGCTGCGTCTTCCAGTTCGTGGTTGCCACTCGAGAACCTTTCTTCCCCATCGGTTGTCAGTTCTACGAGCGATGTGGCCTGCCCATTGCCATTTCAACTTGCTAATCCTAAGAGCTACATCGGTCACTTTAGTTCTCCTACGGATCTCCTCATTTCGGATCTTATCTCGCAGGGAAACACCGAGCATTGCTCTCTCCATAGCTCGTTGCGCGACTCTGAGCTTAGTAATGAGGCCAACAGTTAGAGACCACGTCTCAGTTCCATAAGTCATCACTGGCAACACATTGATTGAAAACCAAAAATATATTTATCTTTAATATGAAATAAGAGCCTAAGCAATAATTTCTACAAAACTGTTCAGTTTTCGTTTACTTTTATGAATATTCGTGTACCTGATAAGGTATAAAACATTAATTTCAATCGAATACTTTGCAATAGAAATTACTAGCCATACCAAATTAAATCAGTGGGTACTTAACAAAATATAACCGTTAACTGCTTCAAAATTTCAGTATTCACCTATTTCCCAATGTAGGTAACTGCGTTTGCGATGTTTACCAGCTTTTAATATCGCTAATAAATTTTTCCAATTTAAGTTTGGTCATATCAAATGTTTTAACTTTTATATTGGTAAATGACAGTCAAATAAAATGGGGTACCAACATAAAAATTTACACGGAACAGGTATAAAACCGTGCGAGTATTGCCCTGGTACAATAAAAAGAGTTGCCATATTTTGCGAACTTCCAACTTGTTATGATCAGCAGGTAACGAGATTTCGCGATATCGGGAACGTGCATTGTGATTGTGTAAACTTTTAATTCGCATTCGTGTAATGTTCACAGAAAATTTTGTAATATAAAACTAAGCAGATACTATAATAATAATAATTCAAAAACTTGAAAGTGATTCTTCCAATCAAATGTTTTATGTGACCTTTTTTAATGTATTGAGGAAAATGGTGCTGTCCCTGGATATTCCCATAAAGCCGGCTCTTACGGCACCCACGGGAAGAGATGGGGTGGTCCTATTCGCAAACCGGAACCACACAGTAAAAAAGTGCCATGAATCCAAGCAATACGCGTTATCAAAACGTATGACGCGAACGCGTACGTCGCTTGTCTTATTAATTAATCTGCAAACTATAATTCGCTCTGTGGTGTAATCTACAAACGCGTGCAAACGCAGCAGCCCTACCACAAACTAATACAAAACTATCATGGTTCGTGACAGTAATGCTTCAAGGTTACAATAATATTGTTCGAATTCGTACTATGAACTTATAAAGTATTCCGGCGCGAGAACGAGACGTCAACATTTTTATATAGCGTTATCACTATCGCACGTCCGTGTCAACATGATTAACGGTATGACATGACAGTTGTATTTGAGTAAACGATTTAACGTGACGTCATCAAAACTGCTCTGCGTCGACAACATTAAAATATTGTTACTTTTATGTCATTTTTCAAAGTATGATTGAAGTAATAAGACGTTGTGGTGACCCCCAGTTCAAGTTAGTTTTATTCGCACTAAGTACAGATCGCATTTAGCGTTCTCTTCTCAAACTTTACTCAGTTTCTTTTTGCAGTTTGTCGAAAGTTTTCCTTCCTGTAACATTTTACCGTACAGTTTCCACGGGGCGATCACATCGAGTTAATAAGTTCCCGTTTCGATGGCTCCGGCGTTTTAAACTTTTAGGATATGAGATAACAAGCTAAGAAAGGGAGACGCCGATTTGGCTAAGTCCACTTTAAAATCGGAGCGGATTACGTTGTTACCAGACGCGGAATGGAATATCTTTTGGAAGAAAAGTTTTGGAACATATTAGTTAAGGATCCGAATTCAAAAGTTGAAAACGATGCGTTCAATTTCTGCTAGGTTTCAAACTTCATCAAACCAGATGAAACTTGTAGGTAAACCGAATTTTCTGGATATTCAAAATGACTAAAGTTATACTTAAAATGTAAGACAAAATGGACATAGTGTTACGGTAGTTTGTGATAACATGATAAATTTAATAACTGGAAAACATTAAGTTAATGTAGGTTTGTAGTTGACTTAAGGGAGAAATTCTTAAAATAAATGTATATTCGGGTTGCACTGGTATATTCCATCGTTTAGAAAGGAAAGGAGATAATGTAAAAAAGAAAGAAAGGTAATTTCTTCTTACGTTTAAGTTTTAATAAGATACCTTTTCCCAATTAAGTGATATCCAATGCCTATCATTTGGCGCTTGTAGTATTGCCCTTCATAACAAAACTTCTAACGGACGAAATCATGCGTACTAGTGTTATATAATGGACCAGACTAAGATATAATAACTTCTATCCCTCGTCTTTGTAAGTAACAATAAAAGGCAAGTTGCTATAACCTTCCAAAGTTTTCGTGGAAAATTCTGACAAAGATGCAAGCGCGGCGCGTCGATTTCGGACGACCGTCGGCAGCCGAATGAATGGGTCTCGTTCTGATACTATGGAAACCAAACTAATTTACCAAGATAACCCTGTCTCTTTTCAATCACAGAGCAAAGAAAAAGATGGGAAGAAAAGAAACTGAACAGGAAAAGTGGTATCCATTGCTATTAGACCCCTTTTACTCCGTTCTGACAGGTCAATTAAATAAATTACCATGTCTTGTTAAGTCATGAATGAAAGGATAACGAAGTGGTGGCTTTTTAATAAATTGAATTGGTGTAAATGTTGACGTTGTGAATTAAATACAGACATGATATTAACAGCTTGTTTATAAAGATATAAACAAGTTTTACACATCTATACTTATTTATAAGCCCATTTTCTTTGTTCAGTGAGCAGTCGCCGCAAAGTAGATACTTACCCTACACCATCTTATTATATTTCTTCAAAATGTATTTGATGCCTCTCAATAGAAACGTTTCATGAAAGCGAATATTTTATGCAGATATAAAAATATCTCCCTCGATAGTTCCATTTCTTGGTTTCCTCCGCATTGGCAGCATTTCCATGATTTCCACGTATTTCACGAGCGATTGATTTCATTAAAGCATCTAGGGATACCCTTGGCATTATTTCATTACAAAGCCGACAACTTTTACCAACTTTTTACAAGACTAAGTATAAAACAGAGTAAGCCTAATTTATTCAGAAGATTATCGATGACAAAGTTTCCCGAATTGGGCCACTTACTAAAGTTCGTTACTAACTTTAAGCCGGCGCCGGAAAGGCCGTAACGCCTTCATATTTTTTCCGCTGCACAAACTCGTCCAACCTAATAGTTTTCACCTACCGTCCGAAGGAAATTTATCACTGGTACTGTTGATTTATCTGCGAACGCACCGGATTAACTACCCCTAACTTGGCTATAGTTAAGACTACTATCTCTGGTGTTTCAGGGCGAAAGCTCTTTCCTTTTATCTAAATTGGTCCGCTACCAATAAAGATCCGTCGACTACTGTCGTAAAGCATCCGCCCCATACGCTTCATTATGGGACAAACTTTCAGATATGATGGAACCATTTTATTGTCCACCGATGTCGCGAGATCTCTATCGGTAATGGGATTTGGTGTCGTGGCTCTACGGACACCGGTCTCGGAGATTTAAAATGTCGGCAGAGTTGCAAACTGCTGCAGCAACATTGTTGTATCCGCTCCGTTCGCGCCCAATAGATTTTTGCATAAAGTTTGCTAATACAGGGAAGTGGATACGATTTTTTAGCATCAAAATGTCGCGTTGTTGCTACCAACTTTGTACAACTACAACTACTTACTTTTAAATAGTATCTTGATGTTACTCTACTGAATTGAGTTACGAATTTTGCAACAAATTTTGCAAATTAAAGCCATAGTTGGCTACTCATACCTTAAGAGTCCATAACCCTCTATCCGACTCCAATGAAACGCGTCACAGAAGCATAAATCCGGTCCTAATTAAATTTGTCATAAAAATTGAAAGTTTCTTCACTCAGGGCCGCACTTCTGAAACTAGTTTGAATCCATTCCATTTTGAAAGGGAACTTCTAATTTATTGTGAGTGGTAAGTTCGCAGAGACTATTCCAGTTCAGATACAGAACTTTACCCTCTTTCTACCTACGATGATGTAATCCTTTTATCTCTTTAATCTACTGCGTTTAGAAACGTTAAGTGGAAACTTTCATCTGTAAACGAATTTGGTATATTTTGCTATCATCAGTCTATTTATAAAATTAGTTTGGTTTTATAAGTCATTTTTGTAGATATTTATGGCCGTTTTTAGAGCTTAGATCGAGTACTTCTCGTTTTTATGAACGCTCCGAATCGGTTTAAGTACTCCTAAAAAATAGGAAAAAATACATTTCGAAACAACTTTATGCGTGTTTGCCATCGAAAACTATAAAAAGTTAACGTAAAAACTGCCGAAATCTAATTTGCACCCAGCGAATAGCTCTTAATTCGATCTCACGACCAAAATATCAGTTTAGAGCGTGATCTCGCTGAAGAGTTTTAAGACACCCACGTAAGTACCAGCAAGTAAATACCTTTGAAGGTAAAACTTTCCCCGTTTCGTACTTTTACGTATTTCGTCCCAATTACCAGTTGAAAGACAGCCAGCTCCAATAAATCAGGGGGAACATATACATATTCCCGCGACATTGTAACTTGGCTACAGTTTATACGACCTATGTCAATCTAACTTTTAAGATTATCACATCCTCGTTCGCCTATACGTTGACTTACTTGCCTTACCTGCTATTCTGAATAGGGTTGTACGGACATGTAAAAACTTTCAATATTATAACTAACTTATGTGCATGTCATGTCAATATAAATAGGCATGTTTTCTAAAGTTTGTTTTTGCATATTTTAATAATATTCCTCAAAATATAAACATTTGTGAAAAATATAATAAAATATCTTAAAAATGACAGTTACAAGCATTTTAAAAACCGGAATAGAAAGAGACAGCTCAAACGGCCAGTGACGTCAGAGCAAGGTCGTTTATAGTACCTCACTACTAAGCTGTGGTAGCTTTACATACAATCTCTCTGGTATGTGACGCACAAGTTGATTTTTCATAGTAACTGAGGAGGCGCTCTGTTCGTGAGAAAGGGACAGGAAATGCCCCCCTACAGAAACATTAAAAGCTTATCACTCCGTGATTTATTTACTGATTTTTCTTATTTTATCAATTATTGCATTCATTTTTAATCTTCTTTATGAAAGTAATATTTACTTGCTCATTTTTAATAATAGTCATCATGCCGATTCAGTAAGATTTTTGTCACAAAAATGTTAACTCTCCCATTTGGTGCGTTCCACTCTGCTTTTCCGTGATAAATGCATTTCCTTATTCAACATACTTCGCAAGGGAAATAACATTTTCTACTCCATATACGTGCAAAATCAGTAGTGTTCAGAAAAGTGAAAATAATGTAATATAACAAATTATAATAAATTCATGAAGTTTGCACACCCTCGCGATTTATAATCACTTGCAGCCATGTCGCTCGCTTTCGGCAGCCCTACGTAAGGATTTTAGTCCAGTAAATTTTCAATGATATGGAATTTTATTAGTAAAGAATTGGAGTAGAATAAAAATAGTATAGTGGGATCGCTGGAATTTTTTATAGCTATCTTTATTAAGAAAAGGCTTTGTCTTGACTGAGTGACTGACTTACTGTTAAAGACTGACTGGTGACTAACAGGCAAGATACAATTCAAATAGCGGAGTAGAGAGACTTGATATTTGGAAAGTGGTTTCTATTTATGGCTTAGGGGTGTACTAAGGGT
Source organism: Ennomos erosarius (assembly GCA_963580505.1). Lineage (NCBI taxonomy): Eukaryota > Metazoa > Arthropoda > Insecta > Lepidoptera > Geometridae > Ennomos > Ennomos erosarius. The sequence goes on from OY756986.1 coordinate 11,055,488, forward strand.
TTGAAAATTCAACCCCAAAATGGGTCAATGGAGCTGCCCCTAGTTATTTATAAAAGCTTGTATTTGGTGAATAAGTATTGATTTTTAGGGCTCCGTACCCAAAGGGTCAAGCGAACCCTATTTTAAGGCTCCGCTAACCGCCTGTCTGTCTGTTTGTCTATCTGCCTGTCCGTTTGCATCAATAAAAAATATTTTGCGTTTGAATACAATAAACTGAGGATATCTAATTACATGTAAGCAAAAAAACTGAAGAAGTAAAGGGTAATGAACCTGTATACTCTACCAAGAACGTATCCAAAAAAAAAATTGCAGCTTTAGAGTACCTACAATTTTCATAATATATAAAATACATTCAATGCTTCAATACTTAGCCGTGTGTATTATATAAGTGTGAGTATTCCTACACTGTGCATAGCAATTGTAATGTATAATTTATTAGTCACGTGTATGGTAGTGTGACAGTAGCGAACCATTTACCGCATCGATAACTTTAGTAGGTATGTTCTTTAATGACTATATTACTGTTATCGACTTCACAACGTTATAGTCTAAAGGAAAATGTACAATTTACGACATTTAGATTATAATAATTATGATGTTTAATGTCAAAATTGTTGATACAATTACCACACATTAGGTAGTTGTGACTTGTGTGCGCACCTTTCCTCGACCCTTTCTTGGTATAATAGTGTTAAAAGGGATTTTGAAAATGGAACATCCAGTGAGATCAAACCGGACGTAAGTAAATTGTAATGAAACGCGGGTGAAACCACGGGCTGCGTTGAGTGATGTGGACCAGAATACTTAATTACGTAGCTAATAGTACCATGTACTAATAAACTAAGGTGCACGTGTATAATAAATATAATAATAGTATAGATGGAGTTATCGCATATGTACGTATAGCTACGTTCCAAATAGCCTCCACTAGACAACCGGCCTAAGCTAGTGGCGTCTCAATGGCGCGCGCTCCCCACGCTGCCACCGAAAAAAGTTGCAAGTTCCCGGCGCCGCCGAACATTCAAATTTATCGATTCCCCTCTCGGCTCATTACAACATCCCTCAAAACTTACCAACTTAGCCCTTTAAGGACCTCACTATAGCCACATTACTTTTTATACCACCGAAGGCCGTTTTTTCAACACTTATTATTGTCTGTTAAACTTTAAGTGCTCGGCGGCTAACTTTCTTGATTTACGAGAGACACTTTCGTAGTGTTTTATCGAGCATAAACGTTACATCGCTACTTGTCAGATTGAAGGTCGGAATGTTACGATCGACATCAGTGGGTCAGTGTTTTATTGAGTTGTACTATATAGGCGGTCCTACCATATTCTCGGCTGCAAATACATCGCCACTTTTGTATGTACGTAAGTTTTATGGTCAGTGGATGTAGGGTAATGTATGTTGGATTTCCCAGACAGGCTGGTCTTTGCGATTGGTTTTCTTTATAAATGTCAATGACTTCTTGGCATTGTAGTAGTTGCATGTACTGCACTGGTAGCTCCAACACAAAGTATCCGAGCCGCAATTTAACCTTTATTCATTGCACTATTGCACTAAAGTATAAAATGGAGAAGTGATTGCTGATGCATTTTCTACTGCTTTTCTATACATAGCCCAATAAAGGGGAGTGGGTGTCTATCAAGTTTAGAGTTTTACTTCGCTAATTAAAATAAAGCAACACAATACAATAACACACAACCCGCCACCAAACACGCGCGCGCGTTTGTGGGTTATTTGTTTATATACAATTTTTTTTCAAGCCTAACATACAGTATCAAAGTGAAATTTCGTCGGTTTAAATGCTGGTTTAGTTTTGTGGCGTTCCCTCCAAAAGGACTATGGCTAAAATTATACATGCTCATTTTACACTACAGGACCAAAAAAAGGGTTTCTCATTATTAAAAAAACTGATAACATGTGAGACAAATGGGTTATTGTAAATTCGCCACAATTATATTTTTCAGATAAATTTTTCATTTTATTAGTTTTGTTTATTGTAAGTTCGTCACATTGCTTTTTTTTGCATAGACAGCAGAAAAATCAATTGACTCTATTAAAATCAACAATAAACAAAAGGGTGCCCACAGGGCAGGACGTCCCTAACATATTATACTTTGGCATAATTTGACATAGGACACAAAATTGTACTATATATTATATATAATAAAACTATATATTCCTGATTACTACGCTATGTTTCCTCTTGCATGTAAAAGATCAATGACGGATTTCCCCCAGAGGCATAAACTTTTGCAAGCATCAATGTCGGCCGTGTAACTGGCGACAGTTCTCATGCAGGAGCACTTTGTATAAATACACTATAATCTATTCCAAGCCAAATTTCGGCTGTCGCTACGGGAAAGCTTAAAACTCACTATTTTTTCATTGACCCCGTAGTCAATTGACCCAATTCCGAATACCAGTTACGCACGCGAACTACAACTGCTACTTAACCTGTGTCGCTAGTCAATAGGGTCTGCTGGCACGAAGCACAGTGATAAGTGTAATATATCTAGTGAGGAAGGAGGTGCGTCGTTGAACAGTAGTTTCGCATCTTCGCATCTTCGCATCTGTAAAGGGTGGTGGGGGAAGATGGCTGGAGGAATTTGGGAGTGAGGAGGGGGGCAATGATCCATTAATCTGGTAGAAGCCCGTTCGGCGCCAGCGTCGTACCTGGGCCGTCGCGACGTGCGGACGCCTACCTAACGACTACATTCAACATGTGCGAATATGTATAAAATATTCGTAGTTAAATTTTTAGGCTGCTGAAACGGTATTGGTGAAAGAGCCCTTTGATGTCGGGTATATGTACTTGGTTCATTGAAAAAGATATTTTTGGCGACCGAGGGCTGTTTGATGTGAGTGCTCGACAGTGTATAGGTACGGTTTCTGCGTAATTTTCGTTTTTGTACATATAACTACTCTAACGTTTAGAAATTTCTGAAGTCACGTGAAGAAAAATCTATGAGTGCCTCATTTAATGTTTTTGTTTGGCTGAATTAATTTTAATTATATCTATAAATTTCGACCATCCGAATTTTAAACAGCTATTAAATCATAGTTTACGTTGCAATCATTTACTAAAACATACTTTACAAGAGTATCTTGCAAAACACAAAAATTATTTCTTTGTTCAAAACATTGCCATTTGAAATCATTCAACTTATATTATTAAGCAAACGATTTACACATACGGGCTATGGAGAGAGCAATGCTTGGTGTTTCCCTGCGAGATGAGATCCGAAATGAGGAGATCCGCAGGAGAACTACAGTGACCGATGTAGCTCTTAGGATTAGCAAGTTGAAATGGCAATGGGCAGGCCACATCGCTCGTAGAACTGACAACCGAAGGAAGAAAGGTTCTCGAGTGGCGACCACGAACTGGAAGACGCAGCGTAGGCCGGCCCCCCACTAGGTGGACCGACGACCTGGTGAAAGCCGCGGGGAGCCGATGGATGCAGGCGGCGAGCAGCCGCTCTAAGTGGCGCTCCCTGGGGGAGGCCTATGTTCAGCGGTGGACGTCTTCAGGCTGTTAATGATGATGATGATGATACACGTACACATAAAAATACAGAATAAACAAATCTAATCGTGGAAAAAGTAAAGATATTCCACTCCTTCTTTAGTAGTAGAGAATGTAGAGTATAGACCACAAGCCAACGACAAATTATTCTCCCTAATATACTTTTATCTAGGTTAAGACATTCCTACATAAAGTTCTCTACGAAGTTCATTGTAGAGCTCCCTACTGCTCCACTTGTTACGATACGGGTAACGAGACTGTCTCTACACCGGATATAATTCCGGATAAGATTTTCCGCCTATTTATTGCTCTACCGTATAGTATAATAACAGTAAGAGTACTCAATATTCAGTAGTACCAATTTAAAATTATCCGCTCCGATTCGTCGGGCTCTATGCTTCATTTAGAAGTCTTTAATATAATATATTAAACGCTACTTAGAAGAAAAGAAAGAAAAAAGAAAAGAATTATGGTTGTTTTACTTTAAATATTTAACTTCAAATGTTAAACTTTACTAAAGAGTCAAATAATGAGGCGTTTTAAAAAAAGCTGTAATTATACTAAAACCCGATAGATGGCGTTAAAAATGGGGTTTTTACGTTCTGCCATTATTAATATTCTTTCCTTATTTTATGGAAGGCATATTAATATACTCTTTTCTTTTTAATGCTGTTTCGTTTATTCTGTTTTCGCTTGCGATCCTAGAATATCATACTACAATGTACTCTTCTTCTTCGTTAATAGCATAATTTACTCTGTGAGTCTGTGATCCACTCAACTGAATTTGACATTTCCGTGTACTCCGTGGTTTGAAAGCTTTGAAATACGTGGTTACTACGCCATCTAGAAACAGAAGCGGAACTAGTTTGTTTTTTTAAATAAAACGCCTTATTAAAGCTATTTAGTGTTCGTTTTTTAGTTGGTTAGATCCACAGACCTAGAATTGTTTAACATCTTAAGTCTATGGTTAGATCCATTATGATATGACTGATATCGATTTTGCAATATTTCTCCACTTTTATGACAACATGTTAAAAAGTTAAGGTATTATTATAAAGTTGATATACTGCACTGCAATGTATAACACGTAATTGTACCTATATATACTACATTCTTAGAGGCCAATGAATAGGTACTAAGGTTTTGATGTCTAGTAAATGAAAGTAGTGCTACGTCGTAGACCCCCTACGACAGTTCTTGAATAGGCCGGATAGATAAGAATAGATATGCTACGAGATAATACGTATTCGTAACTAAAATAAAACACCCTTTACTTTATGACGTCAACATTGTTGAACTAAATTCTGGTATAATACTTACATACCATGCTCATATAAATTTCTAGAGACTAGTCGCCTATTTCGATCATTTTATTTGTTTTTTTATGTCAACGACGTAACGAGTCGTTCGCCTTATGTTAAGCAACACGACCACCCATAACAGTGTCTCTCGGAACTCCAAAATGTTTCGTGTGACGCTGCACTGCGCACCTCACCCTGATACATCTAGTGATCGGATTACAAGACTGATGTGAGATAGGTCATAAAGTCTCATTTGCAATGTCACTAGCTACAGTGTCTTCCAAGCCTGAACAAATTAGTGCTTGCACATTAGTGATTGGCGACAGTAAAACTGGTAAAGCGGTGGCACCATGACGAACTTTGCAAATTCCTACCACCTAGTACAATTTTTATTTTCTGACTGACGAGTCTGTACAATTTTATACCGTCAGACTATAAACTTAAGAAAATATAAGATCCATTAAAATTACTTGTTAAACAAAGTGCCAGCTTATACAAAATGAAATGCCGGTGTTTCGACGAGAAACAGTTTCGCTTCAGCCTAAGAAAATCGTCTCACCCAGTTCTTATGAAATGGTATGATAATTGTAGCAATTTTCTCAGCAATTCGCTAAGTGGAATATTTTACTTATCCCCCCGCCGTTGCTCGTGGCACGACCACCTACCGTTTATGTATTGAGATGTATTGTCCACATTCATTACTGTGAACACCTCATCTGTTACCGAAAATCAATGAAATGTTTGCTGAAATATTGTCTCGCATAAGACCGCTGTCATAAAAATACTAATGAAGATGTACGTTAAGGCTTACGTTATTAATGCCCATCTGTACTAATGTTAGATAGCTTGTAAGTTCGCAGTTATCACAGACGAATAAGTGCGAATATAAGAGTTATCAAGCTTTACATCGAATGGGCATTAACCTTTTACAATTAGGTGGACACCATAGATTAGAGAAAGAAAAGTGGATACTAAGCAATTCTACTCGATACTTTTTGACATCAAATCTTGTATTTTAATAAATACGTATTCGAGCCTTAATGAAACTTAAGATACAACCTTAAATAAAAAGAGATGTTTTATTTTAAAATCTAGTCATGCATCACAACACGGATATTTCCGTGGTGTGACTATTGTGGCGTCGGCGTTGCCTTTCCCCAAACCGTTTCTATATTTCAATCGAAAATTGACACATCGCCTGCTCTCGCACAAAACTTGGGCGAAACTTTAACCTGCCATATATTTGCTTAAGGTACTCACATCTCCCGAAACAGATATCGTCTTGACGAATGAAAAGTTTTATTCACATAGATAGGTCATGCTCCAACCGGTGTAGAAGTTTTCACATAAATTGGCGGTCATTCCACGCGAATATGCTGACTGAGGGGGTAACAAATATGCCAACTTGGGTTGTTATAACAGCGATATGTAAGTTCTCTGATACTTCGCCATTAAGTTTATGGAAACGACGGACGAGATTACATCACACTTTCTGAAAGCTTTATGTAATTCTTCTTTCTTCGTTATCTCGACGGATAGGTGGAATAAAATTTTGCGCTTATCCGATCCGTCTATTAATCAAGAAGACGGATTTTATGGTTGTCGCAAGATCGTTTTCGAGTGAAAAATCGGATGGGGATCTGTCAAACGGCTCGCTAATTTCAATTTAATTAGCAGGGAAGGTTTTCACGCGTGGGAGGGTACCGGCCGGCGACAATGACGGTGTTAAAATGATTAATTTTTGTTGAAACAGCCCGCCGGGGCCGTCGCTCGCTCGCGCCTATCGCTCTACGCTCTCAAACGCCTTACGGACGAGACGATTAATCTTTCCCTTTGGCCCATTGTACGGCGATCCTGGTATTTTTTCTGTCTTACAATACCATTAAGAAACTGCCACCGCTAGTTGGTACTCCGCTCCCATCGTTAGGCCCATTGAAGGATTGAAAAGGTGTTTGCGTACCACCGCGGGAAAATAGGTCTTCCCCTCGGTTTTTAAAACGTTTCTTCGGGATCACTTAGGCTTAGATAGTTATTATACGCAGGGAATGAAATGTTTTAATCTTCCACCGTCATTCGCTGACAATGGATTTTCACTGCGTGAAATTCATAGTCACTCCGTGTTCATTCGCTTGAAAGATATTCTATGAAGATTGTTAATGCAAGTCTGTTTTTTGAAATAGGGTTGCATTGTTGAAATGTTCTCTTTTTGAATATATTTAAAACATTTTCAAACTCTTGATACTTTCTTCAAGTCACTGTAAAATCTTTTAGTTGAGGTCAAGTGCAAGACGGTCAAATTTAGAACTGAATCCAAGCCAACTGTTCCGACTTATGCCGAAGTTTTTATGACTTCATAAATAAACTTATTTTATTAACACTAAAATACCATTAGTTGCCCCTCTGAATGCAATGTTGAATTAAATTGCATCAGAAATACGATAAAGTTTATGCAGCTTATTTAATACAGATTAGTATGGGACAGACACCCATTATTTTATTGTAATTTGTATGTTGGATTAAAACTCATAAAATATCTATAATCCGGTTATACTGCTTTATTTTTTTAACAGTTTAATCATAAATCATTAAATTATCTGAAAGTGGCTATAAAATAACAAGTATTTATTGTATCTTTTTATATTAAAAGCTCTTAATTATATATTATAAAGACATTAATAGTCTGCACTCAAAATTCTAGCTCAGTAGGTACCGGATTGAAAATCTGTTCAGTGTCCCACCAGACCTCCAGCAACTCAGTCAAGTTGGAAACCATTTTATTCTGCATAATTAGTTTTGATCAATAAATGTAGCTCGGTAGCTTCATAGGTTATCACTTCAGATACTGCCACAGATAAAATGATAGCACCGTTTATACGTGCTATTTTTCCGTACAATGATAACGAAAATCAGCTCAATTATCCTAAGGATATCTCTGGAAGATACCAAGAAATATGACCCTTATGATAACAATCCGTGATCTGTAGGATTAGGTGTCACGGCTATATTATAATGGTATCCGCAGTAATTATATTAATTAGGTTCAATTTCCTCCCAGTGATATCAAATGAATGTTAATCAATAAATGGTAAAGATAATTCGATCGGAATCGTATGGAACGTCTTGAGGCTGCCAACTTCATGTTGACTCCAGTTTGGACTTCAGTTTATTATTTCTGTACCCTGTCACGTTTTTTTTTATTAGATTTATCATATTTTATTTATCAGATTGAGTGTGTCAGAAACAAACATAACTATGTAGCTATCTATACCTATTCAATTATAATAAATTATTTTCATAATACTACTTACTATCTTGTTTGTGAACTGCATTTTATAAAAACTGCAAAACATTGTTATGGAGATAGTTTAAACTATGCGGAATATAGGAACTTATTAATATATTTATCTAATATATATACTTCTAGTCTACGCGTGAAAAGCTTAGCTCAGGGGAATCTTAGTATGCAATAAAATATAATTTTTGAGACCAAATCGAAATATTACAATTTTGTTATTTGTTACAAGAATATAAATTTCCTTTAAATCAAACTATGAGCCCCAAACTAAGCTGGAGGCCTGTATCTTGGGATCTTAAATAATTAAACAACTTATATATGGAGAAAACCAGTAAATAAAAAGACTTAAAATCCTTAGTAATATCTAGTCGGTCTGAATTTGGTTGCTACCCGCTCTAAGATACAAAACTTTGGCACGAGAACTGATGCATACGTATGCGTAGACTCGCACCTCAAGGGTAGGACATTACGCGGGACATTAACGTGATTTACGCGGCACCCACATATAAATCTAGAGATCTACAGACATGGCTGCCGAACCCCTCGCTCCACACATTCTTTGTTTTATCTACGGATTTTGTGTGTACTTTTTTTGAGATAAATGGTACAATTAGAGGTGAAGGTTGTCATTGACGATGTTTTCCTTCGCCGTAGTTAATTTGAAAGTAATTCATACAGGATTGAACGAGAGCAATGCTCGGTGTTTCCCTGCGAGATAGGATCCAAAATGAGGAGATCCGCAGGAGAACTAAAGTGACCGATGTAGCTCTTAGGATTGGCAAGTTGAAATGGCAATGGGCAGGCCACATCGCTCGTAGAACTGACAACCGATGGGGAAGAAAGGTTCTCGAGTGGCGACCACGAACTGGAAGACGCAGCGTAGGCCGGCCCCCCACTAGGTGGACCGACGACCTGGTGAAAGCCGCGGGGAGCCGATGGATGCAGGAGGTGAGCAGCCGCTCTAAGTGGCGCTCCCTGGGGGAGGCCTATGTTCAGCAGTGGACGTCTTCAGGCTGTTAATGATGATGATGATGATGATGAACGAGATGGGAACCAGAGTACGTCGATTGATTTAAAGTTGTACGCGCTACCACTGTGCCACACTCGCTCAACTTGCCACTTAATTACAATATCGCTTGTTTAACATATTAACAAACCAAAATTGTAAAGGGGAGAAAATAACAATTAATGAAACAATTGCGTTAATTTAAGGTTCGCTTTACAAAGTTATTTCATCCAAAATGCTAAGTTTTGATAAAGTTATTCGCAAATGTAACTTTCTAGAGCTGTGGAAACGTTTGTTTAAGACTTCGAATTTGAGTATACCTATTATTAAATTGAAATAGAACCTATTTAATTAATATGAAGAAGTTTTCGTTTACATTTCTATAGTTTGCAAGAATAAAATTAAACGAAAAATATGCTGTTAAAGTGATAATAAAGTAGTTTAAAACGTTTTTTGGGTGGTTTGGGGTTTGAAAGTCAAGGGTAATGACAACTACATCGTCTACCTGCCCGTGCCCGTACTTATCTTATAACATGTTGGGGTCCATGAGGTCAATGATAAATTTTGCTTAAAGGATGATGGCCAATAAGTGCTCATTAATGAGACACGTCTAAAAGATTAGCCGGTCCTTGTATGCCCTAACTTTATTTTTCTGCAGATTTTGTATGATTTTTGTTATAGTGCGGTCTAAATGAAAGAAATTTCGCTGCTCTAGCACGGACGGTAGACCAAATTGTCTTTGCCGATTTTTCCCGGTTTTGGTTGTCTACTTGACAGGCAAGCAAGTATGAAAACAGTCACATATCAACGTTGAAAGACAATTTTATTTCCTAGCCATGCTAAGGCAGATGGACTATTCTGGTTTCATACCCAAAAACGATTCGCTGCTATTCATGTTTCAAATGACTAATATTTTTTGTTTCTATTGGACCCACAGCGGTTAGTTTTTGTATTGTATGGATTACAAAACGAATAACGCAGATAGGAATAATTGCTGTTCACTGTTGTAGTAGTTTTACACAGATGGGGTTTAAAATCCAAGACTCTCAAAAAAAAAAATAGTTCCCGAATCTTCTTGTCGCCTCACTATGTCATCCACCAGATGAACAGACAAATGATTCGTAATGACGTATTCAAATCAGGCCGACAACTGAATCCGACCTCTGCACAATCGAATTACCAAATTCCAATGTTTTATTAAGTTAAACTTTGCTTCGGCAGCTCTAAGTGAATTTATTCTTACTTAGTTATCGGCTCCAAGAAAAGTAATCTTGCTAACGTTTCGGTAAGTTGAATAATTAAATTTGTCACTCGCGGTTGACACGTCACTGGATTTTCTTCCGAATTTCTCGGGGCCGTCACGTTTGCCCCCCACCACCCAATTTCCACCCTTATTGTGTAATCGTGGTTCTCTAATTTGAATTATTTATCTGATTTCACACTTCGCCACTCTTCGGAAACGTTTTCAATTCTAATTTTTGGTTAGAGACACAATTCCTTAATCGTGTCAGGGAATTGAATTGATGGATCGATGACACTTGCGGTTGTGTTGGACTAATGCTTCTAAAAGAGTCATTAGTGTAAATCCTGTACAACATTTGCTAGTTAAGTTTAACTTCAAGAAGCTTATTATATAAAATACTTGGAGAATACAATGCGAACCACGCTTTGATACAAGAAAAAATATGTGGCTTTGAAAGACTTCTTGTTTTTTATCCTTTTCTCACGAGTGACTACTTATAAAGTGTTTTATAAAAAAACCTCTTGTTTAACTTAAATTATATTCATCTTTTTCATATTACGTAGAAGAGTACCGCTATACTTTAAGTTTAGTTTAAATTATTAGCTTTAAAGAATGCGAGACTGACTCAACGCTATTATAAACATTACCTGTAGCATTTTTTATATATAGGTATCTAATACTTTTCATTATAAAAACTGTAAACAAGTACTTGGGGAATTTTATTATTATTACATTTATTTTACTTCTATGACAATTGTATGCAATGCTTACCATCTCTATTCAAGACATACCTATATAATATACTCCTATAATAGACCTGTATCTAATACTGTACTCAGCTATAATAAACTTACATTTGCTTCCATGTATACTTTCGCTACGAAATAGACAAGGTTGTCCTCATAAAAATATTAATAGACATCCCTAAGCAATCCTTTTTCTTACGTCTTATATCAGCTACACAATGGGGCAGTCTGGATAGTATGACAAAATAACATGATGTCCCAAACTTTTCTATTGACATAGACACGTCATGAACAAAGGGATACGAGGTTACGAGGAGTGTTTATTACGTGGGAGTAACAAGGGTGACTTTTGTTTTATCGAACGTAATACTTTCTCCCTAAAATTTGGTTAAGTAATTAATGGTATTGAAAATATTTTACAGTCATTGTCTGTGTAGTACTTAAGCCTAACTAGCCGCTAATGCTAACTAAATAAATATGTATATACTTCACTGAAGTAGAAAAGGGAACGTCTTTTTAATTAACGCATTGTTATTCTCGCGACATTAACAACCTTTTAATTTATTCCCCTTATAAATAATTATTATTGTCAAAGTGCTAAAATTAGCCTTTGTAATATGAAATGAAATGAAATTTTATTCACATAAACGGAGTACATGGGTTTTAGTGGGTACTTCTTTTATTTAGCCCATATTCACGGCATGTGAAAACTACTATTAACTTTAGGTCAATGCATGCTATAACAACTTCCAAATAAACTTAAATAATTTTACTATAATACATTATATTATTTACAATAGATTATTTAACTTTGAATTGAAATTCCAATCTTCTGACACGATTATTATGATATCTACACGATCAAAGTTTTTTAGTATCGTAACCATTTCTTTCGCCAAAACCGAGCGTAACTCTATTATACGTATAAATATATTATATTTTATTATAAAGTTGTGCTCCTTCAATATTTTATAATCAAAATACGTCTCTTCCACTTTAAAATTATTCCCCGTTACCCTGTATTCATCGTGACTATGCCCAATGCCCATGCTATACGTGCATGGCACGTGGAAGCGGGACCAAGGTTTGGATACGTAATTTCATTCATCTAAGAGGCACTGATATTTTATGCGCATTCATTTGTGCTGAGGACAGGCAAAACGTAAATTTTTCACCTAATTTGAATTTCTTGATGGCCTTCGAAGCAGTAATAAAAGATTTTTGTAAAGAAACCTGGATTTTTACACGACAATTAGACTTCTTAGTTTAGATTTCAAATTTAGTAGTAGTTATATTTTTAAGGTAATTATAGGTAGGTATATCCAATTTTATGAGTTGACTTATGCACATAAGTATGGACCAAATTTATATGTGAAATCTAATAATACCGTTTAATTACTCACTAAAAAAAACTACTCAGCTTAAAATTAATACTTAATTAAATTATTTACATAAATAAGTAGGTAACCAAATGGACTTGCCGAATTGAATAACTTTTAAATCTTAGTAAATAAAGCACCACGTGTAAGGCCGTTTTAGAAAGAGGCCAAGGCGTTGCTTCATAGGCTTCATTGATATTTTCAAGTTTATCTAATCTTGTTGAATAAAAAAAAATGTTCGGCACATGTGTATGGTGTTATTCCCAGTGCACATTAAAATTTATCGTCAAGTCTGTCAATGTGTTCACTCAGTATGACACCCTTAAAGAATAATCGCACTGAATAATTCAGATCGATCGGTTTACTTCGTTCTCTTCCACGGTTGTTATTCACTTTAGTTTCTCAACCTGCATTATTTTATTGTAACTTGTTACATTAATTCCATGACGTGCATTAGTTCTATTATTCATTTTCTAATACTGGTACTGATTTCATTCCAAATAGTTCAAAAAGTTTAAAATCACATTCTCATTATATATTATTATTATTTTCCTATTTTCAAGTTCATTTTATTATTTCGCATTTTTATTAAGTACGCGGTATGAAATCAATTATGTCTCAAGCACTATGTGCGATCTCGGAACTGGTTTTATAAACTTTTGGGCGTGGCTACATTTAAATTCAAGCATCCGTATGTATATCTAATTATTAAGTACATATCTAAAATTAAAACATTATAATAAATAAAAATCACAAATTATCAAAAAGACCTTTGGTGGAGGGGAATGTTCCCAGAACGCTGGCTGCATTACCACACTAAATGGCAATGCTGATTTTTTGGGCAAAATAACAGCCTGCGTTCTGGTAACCTGTCGCCTCCACCAAAAGTTTTGCCAAGTCCCTGTAGATTTCAAGGGCACCTGGTCCCCACGGTCCCATGGTTTCGACCCCAAACGGCACAAACATGTATCCTCTGTCGAGGTTTCCATTTTTGCGCCGTTTGAGGTTTTCACCTTTCACAGCAGCACTGCCAGCTTGACTTCAAAATTTATTAACACTTGGCTGCGGAGTATAGGCAAATCAACTATCGTCAAACTGAGAACGACCGTAGATCACATCCCGTCGTAACCAATGAAGCTCGACAGTTCATAGATCCTGAAACGAGCCGAGGCGTTATAAACAGCGGAAATCATAGCTATTCCCGCGTAATATCACTCCACGCTTTAGGGTCATTATAGCCGCAGAAATTCGACGAAATTTAACTCAGCACAGTATTAAAGGGGACTGAAGGCGGGACGTTAATTCAGCCAGTAGGGTCGCGTTGGCGCCAAAGATCCTGTCGTAGACAAAATTCTAAGTGCGAGTTGCCTTGCCGCCCTGGTTTTAGTGGAACGGTTGTAACTTTGAATAGAGACGCTGGAAGCGACGTGTCTGACTTCAGTTTTCTTTTCACAAACTTGTGTCTATACTTTTGAAGTTTGGAAATGGTACGGAAAAGATTTCTTTTAACATTTGCTAGTTACGTGCTGCTTGAGAACTACTATTCATCTCTATCGTTTCCCTTTATATGGTTCCAATAGTCTACTAATAAATTGCTGTAGTAGGCATACCAAAAACTTAACTAATAAACTCGAAACGCTTTTGTCTGTCCTTTGGTTCTTACTGCTAGGCATGTATGTTTTTCTTATTTATGCAACAGCTGCGATAATTATAAAAGTATCTTTGTATAGCTAGTTAAAATATAAGCATTATTTTTATTTTCTTCTACAAAGAAAAAATTAATCAAACCTCATCATTCGGTAGAAATATTTCCATATTTCATGCCATTTCTTCAAGGATAATATTCTTTGTCATACTCAGCCGAAATAGGGTATATTTCTGTACCCGTTCAATCTTCAGTGAACCAGAAAGATATACGACCGCAGGAGCTATAATAACCTAAAAAAAAAGCAGGTAAATTACGTGAAAAGCCTTGCCGCCAACGTGACGTCATAGTAGCAGAAAATTCGATTAACTTTAGTTGCCAGTCAGCAAACTATATATCTTTACTACCAATAAATTATACTCCTGGAATTATTATATTGGATATATTAATGCTCTTCTACAGCTTTATAGGTAAGAAAGTTAGCTCGATTTGTCTTCATTCTGAAGCAGTATTTTTTGATTAGATAACTTAGATTGAATTTGTTTGGTTATTGGGTAATTTGAAAACTAGAAACGTTTTGCGTGCTTGCAATATTTTCCAAGCAATATCTAATTGTTAAAAATAAAAATTAAGTTTGTGTTTTTGTTGAAAACCCACAGAAAGATCGATGACTATTTGGATGAAAATTATTAAAAGTTATAATTACTTTATAGTTTTCACCTACCATCCTATTTCATTACAATCTACTATCACAAATTTTCACATGCATCTCGCATACGCAACTCTCAAACTAACTTTTTTCGCACGCGTCTCGATTTTAAAACGCTCGTGTTCCGCGACCAAAACCGTTTTGTCAGTTTTATAGCAGACGTAATTCATGGTAAGGGTTCCTGGCGACAAATCCATCAAACAGTCGACGGGCCGTTTGTTGCGTTTTCACGGTTGATAAATCGCGAGAGTTGTCCACATCCACTCGATTTATGTCCGCGTGCTTTGTTGTATGTCACATTAACTTAATTGGTCTGTGTTAAATATGTATTTGGTTTATTTATTATTTATTTTATTTGTTTCAGGAATACAATCCATATGATATTGTTATTAATACTTATCCTATGATAGTATACTTAATAACTAAAAGTGATTCCTCTGTTTGGTTTGGTGGTCCTCCCATAAGACCTAGTACCTTAGTTTCTGTAGTTATCATCATCATCAACATAATTGACAGCCTAAAGACGTCTACTGCTGAACATAGGCCACCTTCAATGAGCGCCACTTTGAGCGACCGCTTGCCTCCTGCATCCATCGGCTCCTAGCTATTTTTACGAGTTCCCGTAGTAGTTCCTTTTAATCCTGTAGTTTTCTTTGTTATTTCTACTAACGTTTTATTACGCCTTTCCAGTTATATTTCTGATTCAAAATAAAATACTTAACCTTATTATAACCCTAAGTAGATAATTATAATGAAATTAAGGAGTTGATCACATCAGTAATGCTACTGTGATACTAAGGCTGAGTTGCACCATAATCACTGTTAAAGTTACTGTCAGATTTTGACATTAGCCCGCCCGGCGAAGCGTGGACGATGACAGTTAGCACTTTAGCAGATAAAGTTAGCGTTAAAGAAAGAAAGAAAGAAAGAAAATGCTTTATTTGTACAATCTGTACACAGTGACAAACAACGATAATAACTTATTATAACTGGTAGTGTAAATAATTTAATTTAAAAAAAATATATAATTTAATTTACAAAAATAATATTCAGTGTTCCCTAAAAAAATAACAAAACTTTTTTAAATAATAAGGTGAGTTAAAGTAAGCTGGTGCAACTCTGCCTAACACTTTGTAGTTCTTCAATGCTGTAAATTAGTTTACTTACATTTAAGTTTAACATTACCGAGAGACAAAAACAAATCCGTAACGTCGTAGAGTTGTCGTAACCTTCGGAACTCTGAATGTGAATTATCTAACCGTGTCATTGACGTTTTAAAACTACGACAGATCGAGAGCACAATGAAATTCATATGGCGTATTTTGAAAGTCCAATTATGCTTCCAAAATGTTCCATGAGAAACGGGACCTCAGCTATAAATTCTTAAAATCCCTCGTCTACATGCTGACGCGCAAAACAGCTCTCTTTTTAGACACAGACATAAAATTTGACTGATTTACATAGTAGATAGAGGTATCCAAAATTTATGTGGCGCTCTGTGGCGCAGTCTTGCTAAATTATCCGTGAAATCCGCGACGACATTCTTCATTTCAGCGCGTGTGACTTTGCAATTTTTATTCGTAAATTAAAAAAAAATCTAATCGCAATGCTGAGTAAACCCTAAGTGAGAGTCCCGCGGGGCAAGCAGAAAATTATTTATTGTCTTTTTTATAGCCAAACTTCATTCGCTCCTGCGGTCTCTTTATTCCTATACTAGGGGAAAAAGTTGGTAGAGTATACTGCCGGTGTGAGATAGGATACGTTATTGCACTAAGTTTAAAATGTTGTGAAAATTAAAATCGGTATAGTATTTTGTGGCCAACGTAATTTTCCCGCCCTGATTTTTGGACGAACCAGCGTGCATAGTTTACTATGACTATAATGACACCACTAAATAAGAAGTGCTTGTACAAAATAATATTCATCTTGAAACGATTTACTGATTATTGTGACAAAATATTCTTTTATGATATCCTTTATACTGTTGTTACACATAATCGTTTCGCTGTCGAGACACTTCATAGTCGATGAAACAACGCCAAAAGTTTCGGTGTAAGTAATGGTAGTAAAGACACCAAAAAGTATTACAATAAACAAGATAAGTTAGATAAAGAATACGGGAACAAAATACAGAAGGATTTCTTACAATTATAATTTAATCGTTTTCCTACGATGAACTTCGACATTCGTGCATGACCTCTATGTTGATGTGCATGACAAACATAACTAAGTACTTATAGTAAAATATTTGATAATCCTGATGCTGTCCGTAAATTATGTACTTAAAGCCTATCTTGCTTCTATATGTCAGTAACACTAACATGTCAACTCGTCAACTCTACTAGGCAACGAATCAAAGCTTGTTCTTATTTGAAAATCAAATACAAATAATTTATTAATAACACCAGTGTTGCAATGTTATGCTTGTCATTTTCAAGTTACTAAATTTAGCATTAAGTTATTTAGCATTAAGTTTATCCATGTACACATTTTGTGCAAAACCATTAAATAAATAAATAAATTAATCTATCCTTGTTGCAGAACTCCATCAGACACAATCTCTCCTTACACAACCGGTTCATGCGGGTTCAAAACGAGGGCACCGGTAAATCCTCCTGGTGGATGATCAACCCGGATGCAAAACCCGGCAAGTCGGTCAGAAGACGCGCCGCTTCCATGGAGACGAGCAAGTTTGAGAAGAGAAGAGGGAGAGTAAAGAAGAAGGTGAGATTCGATTATTGTTAGATAATAAAATTCTATATCAGACACAGGATTCCGGGCATGATTTGGCAAGATGAGCTGAGCTTTTGCTTTATTTTTCTATGAGAATCGCATGATTGGGCTGAACAATCTAAATAAGTTTATTTCAGTGAAGACGAAACCAAGGGCTATGATATAGTGCCGGAAGGTGCAGCTTAGGCAGACCCCTCACTAGGTGGACCGACGACCTGGTGAAAACCGGGGGGAGGCGATGGATGCAGGAGGCGAGCAGCCGCTCAAAGTGGTGCTCTCTGGGGGAGGCCTATGTTCAGCAGTGGACGTCTATGGGTTGTTGATGATGATGATGATGATGATATGGTGCATCTACTTACTACTAGGTAAATACTTCAAAATTTAACCAACGCACTATAAAAATAAAGATTTATTTCTTTTAGAATTTGGGTCAGGAAATACATTATGTAAAGGTTATGATGATAAAATTGTTATTATTTCATAAGCTATAGGTGCTTAGTGGACTGCAGCCAAACTGATTTCAGTTTCTATTGTTTAGGATGATTTTATTTGGTTTTATAGGCGGAAGCTCTTAGAAACGGTGTCACCGCCGATACAACGCCAAGTCCGAGCAGCTCCGTATCGGAAAGTCTCGACCATTTCCCCGATGACTCGCCAATGCACAGGTAACTAATATAGATATAAGAAAATGTTGCCAGATCGGACGCGGTATCCTCTAAAATTGCAGAAGATATTTCAATAAAAACAAAACTAAAAACATAACTAAAATTTTTATTGTTATACTTTCAAGGAATGTGGTAACCCAGGTATATTGTAAAATAAAAACGTAAGTACTATTAAAGTTAAAATAATCTACAAAATTGAAAAAGGTACATTACATTTTGCAAATACAAGAAGCAAAACGTAAAAAACATATTCGTTTTTTTCAAATTTGGAGGATACTTTGAGGTACCAATCTGGCAACACTAATAGTTTCCATTAACGTTGCAGCAGTAATGCTTACTGATAGAACCATTATTTAGTTTCGAGAACCAATTCCCGCCAAGATAAAGGTAGATTAAAGATGTGGCACTGTGCCAGTAATGATAATAGCCTCGACGCAATACTTTACGATGCTAATTTGACTTTAAACGCACAATTACATACATGCGGATAGACATACCGAGACCACTGCCAAAACCGCAAATACTTAGCTTACTAAGTAATTCTGCCTCAGCCGTATATTGAAATTTTATGAGCACTAGAAACATTGTGATGTGATACTCTATAATAAAACAATCGGCGTAAAGCTGCGTTGACCAGACTAATAAAATTGAGTTATTGCAACTCTGCTGCTTTATGATAAAAGGGTTTAAATCATCACAACCATTAGATGATGAGTTATGTGAATGCTGAGTCTCGTCATTGCGCCGATATTTAACATTTATATAGGCGATTCATTTTATGCGGATTATGCAGAGAATCATCGACGTAGATATTGAGATGGCCGGTCTACGATAGCTAGCACATATCTTACAGAACATTTTTGTCATAGTTTGTAGGAATAAAGATAATTCTGCGCTGACCATTGAACCCCGTTATAGTGATCGCTTCATTTAGCATACGAATTTATTTGTTATAGCGAGCGGTATAGGCAGTAGATTTGCATGATTTCCATTATGCGACCGTATATAGAGAGGCGCCTCTAGACTAACGTAGTTAGGTTTCTTTCTGCTGATAAATTGATTATTTGCGTCTCTTGGTTCTTTGAGACATGTTTATTTTATTTAAGCTTTTTCGCTTGCGCGTAGCAACAGTTTCCAGTTGTCGCCGGACTTCCGTCAGAGGGCGTCTTCCAATGCGTCTTCTTGCGGCCGGCTGTCGCCGATTCCTTCGATGATCGCCTCAGATCCAGACTGGGCTTCAGAGTATACTCCAGCTAGTGACTACGCGCCAAGCGAGTATTCCCAAGCTGACTATGGGCAAGAAGAATTGGCGGGGAACCTCGCAGATTCCATGAAGTTGCACGGAGCAGATCCATTCCTCAACACGTAAGAGTTTTGTAGTTGGCTTCGCTTTGGGAATCGGTATTTCAGAAAGCCGGTTCTTGATTAATTAAGTAAGACTTAACAATAGCGTAGTGCTTTTAGAAAGGTAATTTAATTAGGATCAATGTCATTATTTTTACTTAGATATAGACAAACATGCTTTGCAATTTGCATGAAATTAATTTGAATTGCAGCAACAAACGGTTTTACTAATAGAATACTTCTGAGTATTCGAAGTAAGAATCGTTTGTTTTTATTTTCTCTTTGTTGTTAAATCCAGACTTCCAAATATATACTTACTAATCTTAAAATGACTGTGTCGTGTTCCACTAACAGGAAATGGAGTAAAACGGAATGAGCCGACCCAATCAAACGACCTCAAAAAGGTCAATGCCACAGCCCTTATTTAGGTAACTAAGTATGTAACTAGCTCTCAAGAAGATGATGTCAAAATCCTCCAGTTTTTAACGCGACTCCAACAAAACTGTTATGGCTACGAAGCTTAACATCAGGCGAACGACTAGCATCACGTCATTCATTACCATAAAAAACAAGAGCCGGTTTTCAAAACGGTTTGGCATCTGACAACCCAGTTGCAGGAACGGAACAAGTTTCACCGTTCTAGCCGTTCTTATAAAGAGCTTGTCCCACCAGGTACGTCCCAACGACGTCGTCTTCCTCATCTGGTGGTAGTTTCCGCTATACGTCGTACGGCGGTTGCCCGCGCCACCCGCACGGAGGATGCGCGTGCGCCTCGCTGTACCCGCACCCCGCGCACCCCGCGCACCCCACTCACCCCCACCAGCACGCGATGGACCACTTCGTGAGGCCACCCCCACCTGCAGACCCGGCTGATATCATGCACACAGGTGAGAAAATTTTAATCCCTCTTTTACATACTGCTTAAGGACTGTAGGCCTAACACGAATATTAACGCGCGCGTAAGTGTAACGTTACCGTAAGGCAGTTGCATGGCATTTGATCTGCCCCCTATTACGATTGAGCTGCCGCGCGTTTGCCGCTCAACTGCTGTCAAAATTGTATGAACTTTGACAGCACTTGAGTGGCAGACGCAATCGTGATAGGGGGGCCTTACGTTAACGTTACACTTACGCGCGCGGAAATATTCGTGCTAAGGCTACTGGAACTCAAATTGACTCAGGTGCACGATAGTGAACGTGAAAAAAGCGTGAGTATAATATAAACGGGTAGTCTTTGACAATCTAGCTGTGACCTGCGACGTTGGCCTTGCGTTTTTACTGTTGAACATTTTGGTTGGTAACGTGAATGGTGATAATGATTATTTAATTTCATAGCCTACATCCTTCCCTGGTTTCTAAGCAATCGGTTCTTTGGTGAGTTGAGACACCAAGCTATAGCTATCTATCTGTCTACCGGTCAATTGATTTTAGATTTTTTTCACCTTATAGAACCAAAACAACTAACTGGGGGTGCCATATTATATTGCAAAAAAGCATATGGCTAGTATTTATGATACCTATTTCAGCGTTTTAACTGAGTAATATCACAGAGGACAAAAAAAAATTACTAAAGCAAAAGTGGTGTGACAATTAATTTATAAATGAATGCACTTTGTTACGAATTCCGCGGTTCCAACTGATAAAACATACCAACAGGCCTATAGAAACCTCAATTTTAATTGCATCCTTATTAAACAATAAAGACTAAACAGTAGGTAACTAAGTCGTACCTAACGCGGATTTATTAAACGAAACGATGATTAGTACCTATTTTTAAATAGGTCGCACATGTACACCTACAGTGGTCTGATAGGCATATACCTAACCACCTACTGATTGGCACTTGGGCAGCAATGAATACATTTACATGCCAAATGATTTGCTATTGTTCAATAACAGTAGTTTTAATGTATTAATTTCGTTACGAAATAAGCCTAACGTCATCAAAGTTAGCGTCAGTTGAAGTCAAAGTATACTGATTCTAGCAAATCAACCGATTTCCGCACCTACCGTTTTACTGATTGACAATTGAACAATAGCTAAGATAAAATAAGTTCTCCATTTATTTACTCTTGTAATCGATATCAAGTCTCCCGCGATACAGGCTTGCCCTAGTGCGGGGACTACTAGCAACGTGTTGTAATTAACTGTAATTTTTTGGTAAATAAAATGTTTTGTATTGTATTTTGTAGCTTCACTACACGAAAATTATCTTTAATAGAGCAAATATATTTTTTTCTGATATATGCTATGCTAAGTTTATCGTCTTCTGCAGAAAACAGCCAAACTCAAATGGTGACGACATCGGACGCAGCCTTGATGAACGGGGGAATGATGGTACAGACCGGAGCCATGGGCCCTACCACCGTCATGGGCCAGATCATGGGCGCTTTGAACACGGGGCTGGTGGAAGACTTGAACATTGAAGCCTTGGATTGCTCTAACGGCTTTGATTGTAATGTCGATGAGGTGAGCAGATACATATAAGTACGTTTTTTTAAATAAATAAATATGTATGGACATTGGACATACTAAAGAAATCGCACGCGCAAATTCCGGCTTATATATTTAAAATTGAGCTCCATCAATGCCCGTAAATGTCATTTGACCTGAAGTTAGAAAGAAAGAAAGAAATGAAAATGTTTAGATACATAATGAAATAGGAATATATATTATTATACAGGTGTAATTTAATTCATTAGCATAAATTGAGCTCATGATAGTATATCATTTATAGACGATTATTAAAGAGTAAAGAGTGTAAATGAAAATATTTTTAAATGAAAATTATGAAGATTGCTGCGGTGCCTAACGCGGTTGGCACGGATGATTTTGATACATTTAAACGTTTTTATACCTTGCATGTACTAATTAAAATTAGTACTTCATTATTTAAATTAAATTTTGTATTGTAGCACTTGATTAAGTAAGTTATTCCATTTTTTGTAGTTATTATTATACCAAACCAATGTGTTAGAATTCAAAAATTTTGGTCCACACGTGATCGGTGTCAGGAGCAGGTACTTAGTTTCAATGGATGCTAATGAATTCAATTACACCCAGTATAGTGTAACACTTAGCCGCTCAGGCGCTTCAACCACATGTGCGGCTGGCATCGCGCAACGTGGACCGCTCCCCACCACATTTGTGGTTTACAGCTGATTGCGCTACTAGGGATGGCAATTAATTTTTAGAGGTGTCACACGTTATAAATCGACTAAAATTGAAACTAGTTGAACGTCACTATCGAATAAAGTAAAAGTATCTATAGTTCAGGAGAAAAAAAAACGCCTCAGTCTAAATTGCATCTCACGCCGAGCCGGCGCGCGCCTGCGACGGAGTAATTTCCTTTAGGTACGGCGGAGCGTCAATTGTTATGTGTAGTGTTATTGTGTGTGTTTTTTATACTACAACACACGTAAAAATGCATTTGTTTAGAAAGCCAAGTAATGCTACTTACCAAACTAGTTTTGAAATTTTAAAACACTGCTTAGTTTATTCGTATAAACCGTAAATATGCAAAACCATACCACGCCACCGCGCCTGAGTGGCTAAAGCATTTAGAAAAGTGTAACACCATTAAAAACAAACAAAAATATTACCTATATCCCCCTATATTTAGGCAATTACAATCGATCTTTGTATATGCATATGTACGCCGAAAAGATACGAAAATATTTTTATTACAATAAACTGTAAAGCCTAAAATGGTTTCGCTCTAGCTTCATAGCGTACATTAAGTACGTACGTACATTAAGTCGTCGGCTCTAGCGGTTATGGCATTTCGTTAAACCAAGTCAGGAACTTTTGGGCAGCCTAAAATTTTAATTCTAATTTGCCTATACGATCAGTGTTTCTCTGTTCACAGACTTCATTACTCAAACCAATATTTCTTTTGCAGGTCATAAAACACGAGCTGAGCATGGACGGTACATTAGACTTCAACTTCCCCCAGCATCACTCTGCAATGGCCGCCGAAGCCGAGAGCCAGTTCGTAGCCCCAGCACCCCCTGTTCCGACCACCCTCTCAGGCGGGGGTGCCCCTGCAAGGACCCCCTATTCAGTTGCCCCATCCTGGGTACACTGAACTCCCTAGATAAGATTTTATAGTCATGGGTTATGTAATTGTATGTCCCTGAAATAATTTTCTAGGTCTATTAAAGTCAACAGTGTCCAAAGCTTTTGTTGCATTAAAGTTCGCTAACTTCATAGAACTGCTTGGTATAGTTCTGAGGGCAGGGGCAGATCAAGATCGTTTCTTTTGATTCGTGTCAATGATAAATCTAGGGTTTAAGATTTGTTTGAATTCAATGACTTTGATTAAACTTTACTGAAGCTAATCATCGGTTCATCATCTTGATCCTTAAATTGGCCATAAATCGCGAACTTTAGACCTGTTTATTTTAGTATCCTGGGAGTCAAGCTTAGGTTAGTTACCTACTTACCTGTACATATAAATTTTGTTGTCGAGATTTTCGTTCATGTTAACTAGTTAGAGTTTTATTTAGCTTAAGGATGTTACCGCTGTCAATTAGGGCTTTAGTGTTATGCTAGGTGGAAGCTTGTGTGATATAGGTAGGGTTCGGACGGGGCGAGGTGCTGGGGTGACGTCGGAAAGAACTAAGGTTGGTATCTTATTCGTTTTATTTAAATAATAAACAGCCGACGCTGCGTCTTCCGTTTCGTGATCACCACTCGAGAAGCTTTCTTCTTCATCTGACCGATATGATTAAAACCGTGGGGAGCCGATGGATGCAAGAGGCGAGCAGACGCTCAAGGTGGCACTCTATGAGGTAGGCTTATGTTCAGCAGTGGGCATCTTCAGGCTGTTGATGATAGATGAAGGTAGCCAGATAGTCGCTGTGCACTAATATAGGTACTTATAGAAGATTTTAAAATCAAACTTGTTAAATACAACTTGTCAATTTACTAGGTGGTAGGGCTTTTCTGCAAAGTTCGTCTAGGTAGGTACCACCGCTTTGCCAGTTATTCTGCCGTCAAGCAGTAGTGTGTAAGAACTACTGTGTTCCGGTTTGAAGGGCATTGTAGCTAGTGAAATTACTGGGCAAATGAGACTTTATGACCTGATTACACAGTGTAGTAATCTGATTACTAGACTGTGTGATGTCTCAGGATGACGTGCGCAGTGCAGTGTCACGCGAAACTTTATTATTTTAAAGTTCCGAGTGACACTGCAACTGTTATGGGCAGCCGTATTGCTTAACATCAGGTGAACGACCAGCTCGTCACGTAATTCATTCCCATAAAAAAAAAAAATACACGTTATTTGCACTAATTGTAGACTGAAAACCGTTGATTTTGAAACGTAATAAAAAATATAAACCGAGAAAAACTTGGTCGCTCAAGCGCTGCTAGAAAAGAAAATAACGACTTTTGAAACATCTAAAAACGATTTTCCTCCCATTCATCCGCCATTCCCATAAAGCTCGCGAAATATTACGCTATCCCCATCGTTTTCATGGAACAATAGAGTTCATAGTTTCTCCGATATAGCGAAGTTATCGGACACCGGGAAAACTTTCAAGACCGTTGATATTTCCAGATTTATCGCCACAAAGTATTGTTAAGCACTCGCTAATATATCTCGGAACTTCCTCGGTATTTTTAAATCTTTTCAAGAATTGGATTGCGTTTTTAAAGTGCTACTTTCTTAGTGGTTTTGTGGGAGCTTTGCTTCAGAATGTGTTTCTACCCTTCTGTATTTATGGATAGTTATGGAAAAAACTGAGGCCATTCATTTAAAAAAATACATAGGTAAACCTTAGTTTTTCTGGAAATTCTTAAGACAAAACAATATTCTAAGAAAATCTTTTGTCAAAAAGTAACATGGGCCGTGTCACCACGTCTTTCATCATCTTAACAGCATTCCTACAAAAAAAGTATCACAATTTCCCCGAAAAAATCTGCAGTTACGAATCCTCCGTCACATTCATCTTTACGATATTAGGTATTACAAAAGCTAAGTACGTCACTCATGTTTACGCCTTTGTACGCGTCTTATGACACGAGATGCCCTTCGTATTTATGTAAGAAAATCTTAGGTTACACCGCAACGTTCGCTTGCAAATTATATTGGCCTATGAATAATTTGGGAACGTAGACGAACCAACGCTGTTTGTTCAGCGATATGATAGCTGTTAGAGGTTCTTTGATTTTATTTTATATAGCACAAGAGATTTGTATCTGAAATATTACTTAACCGACTGTACCTCATGAACAGTGGTACAGTCGGTTAAATAATATTTAAAATGAATCACACTCATGAGATTTGTATCTGATTTTAAATAACATTTTCAACAATTACTTTAATAATAGAATTCTCTAAATGGTGTTTTAGTATTGCATATTTGAAAACGTTATCAAACATGGTACTTATACAGCAATTACGAAGCCCATAAAGCCTCGCAGTCTAATATTAGTACGAATATAATAATTAGAAGAGGCCGATTCAACTCGGTTCGCCAACGCTTGATTCAATTTCACCAATGAACGACCCTATTTGTGCCCTAATGAGGGAGACCCGAGTAATTAATCATATCATTTCAGCGTAAACGGTGCCCGTCGACTCTCGAACGATCGCCTCGACATAATGGAACACGAAAAAATCACCCGACTAAACCCGCTTCGGTAATGACTTGTTTTTTAGGGTTACAAAAGAATTAATACGTCCTCCGCAGACGGCGAACGCGAAATCTTGTTAATTTTTTAATACCCGCCGTTAATGGTGGATGAAAAATGTGATGAAAGTCGCTAGGATCGAGCGTGAATCTACTAAAGTTTTCGAATCGGGAACAACTCTCTTCGTTAATTTTCTATTCCGTTTTACCGAATACGGCGTCGTCGGTCAATATTGTGTGCTTACATTAGCTACAGGCTGATTTTCATAAGGTGTCCGGGGTTCGGGAGGCGTCGCACCGTTTAAATTTCCAAACTCATCTTGTATTCTATTCGGGTAGCTGCGTAATTAGGTACGGCCCACCTTTACACACGATTTCCCAGCACTTGTTAAAAGTTTTCAATTGCGTTACGAGGGGGACCTTACGCGGAATTTATTCATTATATTCGTCCCCCGCTCACTTCTACTTAATAAAAAGCTCCTTTGCCCTTTTCATTCCCTTTGCTGTAACCTTATAGGTGAGTACTTTAAATATTTGCTGCATGGCCTCTCTGATGAGTAATGAATTATACATTTTTTCCGAATTTTTATTACAATATTAATAAATTTTGTTTCTATAACATGATGTTACCTGTGATGTCAACTTATTTTGCGTTCACCTTACTTTAAAATCAGCGCAGTCTATTATTGAATCAATATTTAATCCCAGTTTTTCTCTACATTAAATTCCATTTAATTTCACACCAAGTAACCTATTTACTGCATGACAAACTGCTTCAGATTTTGATCGGATATTTAAATTTAACTGAACACGGTTATGGGATGTCAATTTTCTTGAGTTATACGTGACCCCAGCCTTAGAGGCGAGCGGAATTTTTATACTATCTTATCAAAGTTTACGATAAAGCCGAGTTGTCTATTAGCTGCGCAGACCGGTGTTACATTTTTTAAAGCCGCAATTCGACTTCGAAGGAATGGCTATTGATTAGATTGTAAGTTTGTTGACTATCTTGAATAATTTTACAAATTACAATTATACTTTTAGTTTCTTTTGCATGTTACAATAAACGAGCTAACCAGCATATTTTTTATAATTTATTAATAAAACAAAATAATTAATTATTGAAATACGTCGTACGTGGATACGGTATATTGTTTCATAAGCCTGGAAATTGAGTTTACGGATAAAATTTTTTTTTTTTACTTTCGATGAGATTGCGTTTGACTACATCTCACCTGATGGTAAGTGATGATGAGGTCAAAGGGGGCAGCGAGCACGCTTACCCAGAAATGAATTTCTTATTTGTAAAAGTACCTAGTATTAGCATAACAACAACAACACAACATTCCGATATTTAAGTACCGAGTGATAATGCAACTGTTACGGGCGGACGTGTCGCTTAACATAAGGTGAACGGCTAGCTCGTCACGTCACTCGTTCCCATAAAATAAAATTTAAGGTGGTACGTCACGCTCACCTATTGGTTTGAAAATTTACAACTGATAAACATAATTTAAGTTTAGAAAGCGTTCAATTATTAAGCATCGTACTTTACCAATTTTTAAAATAAACAAAACACAAGTTCCAAAATTAAAATCGAAGCTTTCCTCAGACGTCAAAGGAAAAAATCGAGTGCGTAATTTCGTTGAGCCCAGCTTTAGCATTCTTGGAGGATGTCGGCCGT
This sequence comes from Ennomos erosarius, assembly GCA_963580505.1. Classification (NCBI taxonomy): domain Eukaryota; kingdom Metazoa; phylum Arthropoda; class Insecta; order Lepidoptera; family Geometridae; genus Ennomos; species Ennomos erosarius. The sequence continues at coordinate 11,083,404 of OY756986.1, forward strand.
CGCAAATTGGATTACGTGTTAACTGTCTGCGGAACCACGCGCCCTAACGGTTTTATGATTTTATTGCGGAACTCGCGAACGTGCATTATGACGAGCCAAATTAAGCTTTCATTTGGGGTGGAGTTAAGACGTAATTTTAAATATAGAAATTAAAAACGAACATCGACTGTGCCTTCGATTTTGTTTATGACGGTTATTTTAAAGTTAAATCCGTAATAAAATCACCAATAGGTTTATATTATTGGGAACTATTCTATCTCGCATAAGATGAAACCTAGCGTATCCACTAAATTTTTTTACATAATTCCTAATATAATTAAAACCCTGTACTAAATGGATTGGTAGTATAAAGGCTGAGGCAGTTGTGGCCCTTACAATCAATTTTTAGTAAGCCCAAATGAACAGTTTAATAATTAAAAAGAGCATAAGTAGTTTAAACAAAAAGACCGCAACCAAATAAATTATAACTGAAACTACCCCTACTAAAGCTTTTTAATCTTTTGTTCAAAGCGCATAATTTTAAAGCCCCGTAGAACTGACAACCAATGGAAAAAAGAAAAAAAGAATGGAGAAAGGTTCAAGTGGCGACCATGAACCGGAAGACGCAGCGTAGGCTGGCCCCTGACTAGGCGGACCGACGATCGGGTGAATGCTGCGGGGAACCGATGCATGCAGAAGACGAGCAGCCGCTCAACGTGGCGCGCTCTGCACTTAGTACATCCACGGGGGATGCCTATGTTCAGCAGTGGATTTCTTCAGGCTGTTAATAGTGATAATAATTTCAAAGCGCGCGTTTTGAACACTTACTGGATTTTTTTGTATTAAATCTCTAAGGTTTGTTATGTTGTAAAACAATTTAAACGTAAACTGATAAATAAATAAATAAATAAATAAATGATGATCATCAAATGTTGACTTTAGAACCGATTCATAACTAAGAGAGCACTTTTCCATATAAATGCATCACCTTTCAGTGACCTAAGTAGGAATATTTATTCTACCTACTTTTTGGTAACGCGCTGTGAATAACTCAACACCTTAGTACTGACTTGCTATAAGATATATGTGTTTCTTTATCCTTTATACATAGTCTGCAAAACTTTTGAAAGTTTAGGGACACGTGGCACAATGGGCGTAGGGCGGCGCCCGCCCCGCCTTCATGCAACAAGTGATGCCGCCCGCGCCCCGCGTTTCCCGCCCGCCCAAGCCTCAAGCAATCCTTTCACGGCTTTAGTTTAAGTATATCATAGTAGCCCATGTAGTCGCTCTATATAACAGAGAAGTGTAATAGAAAGTTATATAAATTAACAAGTTTTGCATGTTTACGTATTTGAATTTTAAACTAGACCTTATTAAAATTTTTACTGGTTTACACGTCAGCAGTGTAGCTAGCACAATGCTAAATTCCACTTATAATAAGTTTAACGTGCCTCTGGAATCGATTTAGGTACTTACGGAAGTTGCAAGATTTTATTTTGTTTACAATTGCGAATATTTGCTTACTTTTGGCTTTTACTATACTTAGGCGACATCAAAATTTTTGAATTTTCTGACATCATTTGAATCTAAGCTTCATGGTATCATGGTATGGTATCTTTTTATTCATTACTTGCCTCTTCACTGTATTTTATTTAATTGTATAATCCGTGAGCTCATAACCTAATTTCCAGATTCAAACGTCAATCAAAAAAAAATCCTCCATGGAAAAATCCGTTTAGTTCGTGAAAAGGCAAACAAAATCCAATGTCAATAAGTCGACAGGAACTCACGCATCCTCCACAGCCTAATAAATAACCAAAAAGGCAGTATTTAAAAGCCCCCGTGAAATGTCGATAACAAATCGCCTCTAGCTGGCTGTAAAGGAAGTGTGCCCTAAATAACACAAGAGTTAAGAGGTCGCCAGTCCCCTTGTATGAATAAATTTAGCCTGTGGTCTTCTTAGCCACGGTAGCCGGATTCTCTCGATAACCGACTATGCCTATGCTTTATAACCCGTGACATCCGAATCTCGATTTATTATCACACTGTTTCGTGCCAAAAAATGGCAATGTTTCCTACAATAGTCACGGCCCGAGAAATTAGGGTGTTTGAATTCGCACTTCCCTTGTTTTAGTTCGATGTTCTCTTGCTGTTATGTTTATGGGTGTAATATTTTTTATCGCAGACCCATAAATCGCATGTGCGATTAAAATGCTTATTGTCCACACATATTTATTTATTTATTTATTATATCGGGTTGGTACTGCAGTGAATTTCTAATTTCTAAACCTATCAAATGGACATGAATTCTCGAGAATTCATTGAACATCTGTTTCTTTAGAAACTAATTCAAATTTTTTTTTTAATTGGTTCACTTAACGATGTGTTACACATATGGAAACATTTAAGTAAATATAATCAGTTTTGTTTTTTTTTAAGTTTGTGTAGGTGCATGTACTTACACCCTTTTGGAAGTAAAAACTGCCTGCAATATAAAAATTAATTAATCATATAAGTATACGGCAACTTAGGTACTCATATTATAATCATAGGTACTACATTTAAAAATATATTACGACAGTATTTTACTCTAGTCTATATGTAGAATACCGTCTAGATGTTCTTTTCGTCGACATTATGTACAGTAGGAATCTTCTAGAGAATCATTTAATTCTCAGATTAGCATTTGCCCGATAAACTTGCACGAAGCCATCTACTGACATTTGATAACGACTTATAGTGCACATACGAAGCTAAAGGCCAAAGGTCAAAACAGATCATCTGCAGCGTGTTAAGGAAATAATTAACCAGACAATTATTAAAGTTGGCTCGTGTTTAGAATCTAGAGATTGACACATGCACGTGCAAATGATTGATTAGATTTCAACCTATCAGAAACTTTATACAAACAAACATAACTTACCTACCTTTACGTATAATAATAAGGTCTTAAACATTTGAATATATTGCTTATTCGTCTTTAGTTTTTCTATGCCAAAGTACTTTTCATTACCTCCAATCCTCCAATACTGAAAAACAAATGAACCTAAAACTGAAGTTCTCAAAGTTTACCTATGTTGATCCAAAGTTATATTTTATAATATAAATATAAAAATGTGTGGACATTTCACACAGCGCCATCTAGCCCCAAACTAAGCATAGCTTGTACTATGGGAACCAAATGACTGATACAATACTTATATACTTTTTTGTTTGTAAATACATACATAGAATACAATATAACACCCAGACGCAGAACAAACATCTATGTTCATCACACAAATGTTTGTCCCGGGTAGGAATCGAACCCACAGCCCTCAGTTCAGAAGGCAGGGATACTACCAACTGAGCTATCGGGCCCGTCCCGATGTCTCAACAATGTAATGTCTCAATATTCGTAATTTCCGAGCAAAAAAGGCACACTTGTATGCTTGGTTTCCAAGACAACAAACAATAGTTAAGTACTACAATTATTTGCAAGCCTCGCGTTTATAATTTTGAGGTTATGAATTTTATAAGTAGGTACTCCTTTTTATGTGGATACCCACAATATCAACTAAACCTACAAAATTTACTACGAAACATTAAAAACTCGTGGAAGCTTTTGAAAAACGGTGTTTCTGTCTGTCGGTCACTTACACGAAGTGGGTACAAATTATCCATGTTCTCAAAACTTGCTCAGGCCGCCTAGCTTAGGAACTAAGTATGCCGATTTTTTTACTTCAACTTAGTATAGCGAAAATCAAAAAATAGCATACTCACAATAATAATATTGATACCAAGATGAAGCCGCAAATGTACAGAAACAGGGCGCACTAAGTATCAGATAAATACATGTTTGAGTGAAAAGACACTTCTAATTTGGGCTATAGTAGGGTATACTGTACGTTGGACAAAATATGATATTTATGATTTTTTTGTCCGCTCGTGATTCAAATTTTACAAAAAATCTACAAATTAAAATGTGATATCTATGTTGTATACATCAAAACCAAAAAAAAAGTCCAAAGGTCACCAAATACACATAACTTGATAACCTCTCCCCGTTCAGAGAAGCGGATACGTGTACATACAAAAGCCCTGATCTTTCTATACGTCCGTTCTCTGCCCCACCACAGAATAAACTATACCTCATCATCATCATTAGCAGCCCGAAGACGTCCACTGCTGAACATAGGCCTCCCCCAGAGAGCGCCACTTTGAGCGACTGCTCGCCTCCTGCATCCATCGGCTCCCCGCCCGGCTCAAACTATACTTAGTAAACGTATATTTACAACGCAACTTTCACGACAAAGTTCGACTCTACCTTTTAAACCAGTTACTCCCAGAATTGCTTTAGTTAGAATAAAAATGTTCCCGACTGAGGTTCCGTTGGTTTCTATTTAGGATCATCGCTATCGCCACCAATATTTTAATATCGTAGAATCCTCATTCCCTAGATATTTAAAGGTAAGAAATTGCCGGTATGCATGTTTGTGTGGCTTTCGCGCCAAAATGGCTGAACCAATTTGGATGTGATTAACGCGGGAAAACTTAACCGTATCTTTAAGTAAAAAGTATGTAACCTACCTATGTTAATGGTATAGAATAAAATACTTAATATTAATAATACCGAAGTATCAAAAAAGCTCAAACAAAATCCCTCAAATCTCTCCAAAGTGCGGGCTAACGGCGCACTATGTCCATTTTACACGGGATTTATTTCGGGATAAGTATGCCAATTACTACGTCACGTATTAAGGAGCGCACTTAATTCGGAGCCATGACTCACGCAGAGAAAGTCCGTTACATCGCTGAATATGCGACAGATTTATCGCGGTTTGGTAGAGATGAGACAAATTGGGATGGTAAGTAACTATTTCTAGTTTAGTCCATGTTGACCCATTTTACTAGCTAAGGCACGATGTAACCCTAAAATAAGCAAAAATCACTTTTTAGAGAGCCTATCCTGACGTAATGTCACAATAATCATAATAAAAATATTTGTGCAAAAAGAAAATAAAACGAAATACAGGAACGGTTCTTTCTTTGATGGCCTTAAACAGCAGCCTGTAGTATATCAGGATCTATTTTAAGCTAACGCTTAAACCAGTAGGTAACGGGTGGGTATTTAATCTGCGCTGTTATCCTGACAATATGTGCATTGTCCATTTAAAATATATAAAATATCGAGTTTCATCAAAATTAGTATCTATAACTCTACAACCGCGCCATATCAAATACCAAAGTAAAATTAAATATAATTTAACAATAATAACAAAATAACCTTTTTACTTAAAATATTCTAAATACTAAAATAATCCAGTCTCAAAAGTATCGATATCGACGTTTCCCCCAGCCCGAGAGGTCGTCACCTGCGAGGAGCGGGGCGCGGGGGCCGCCGACGGCGTCACTATGTCGGGCAGGTTACGATTTACACTCGACGAACTCAGCAGAAACTTCGCCCGAACCGAGAAACGCTGATAATCCACATCCACAGACGCTGGCGAGAATCACGTCGAGATTACTTAGATATCTCTCTCAAACGGTTTTATTGCCATGGAATTAATTAAGATGTAAATTGTCTCTACACGATATAGATACGATACAATTTGCTCGGCTGACGGATGTTTCATGTCACGAGCTTATGCATCGAAGTTTCGGATTTCTGACCGCTAATCGGTTTGGTGTCATATCGAATGTCAAATCAGGTGATCGTCTAATATTACGTGCTTACCTTCATGTAGGTAGGTATTTCAGTTAGCATAATTTCTTGTAAACAGTTTGTAAATTCTCTGTAAATGTAGGTATCTGAGTCCGGAATTTGATATGGGTCGTACGTTTTTGCAACATGATCTCTATGGTGCAGTGCTCTCTGTTTACGAGATGTGGGAACAAATTAGTTAGGGTACACTTTTTGTACTCACGTTTTTAATTATATAGAATGACGGAATGTTATTTTTTGTTCACAGGTTATTGGAATCACCAATCGTATAAGCTGAGGTTCCTATGCTGATGGTGCCGCAATACCTACTATGTTTGGACGGAACCCATCTGCTATGGCAGCGTCTCGCTGTCAAGTGCAACTATAGTTGCACAAAATTCATGAAACGACTCATCACAATTACGAACTAAAACTGTAACGACCAGTTCAATTATGGAGACTGATACGTGTTCTTAAAACTGTTATTGATTGGCAAAGTCAACGGTCAACGAGTGACATTGAAGTGATATTTGTTGAAAAGAAAAAGTTTAATATGTGACCTCGCGTTCATACTGGAATGATGCCCTGTGAAGAATTTCCATAGAGTTAATTTTAGTTGTCCCCTGAGGATTTTAGTTTAACTATGAACTACATGTGTAAAGGTACGACACGACTGACTGATTTTGAAAATATTTCCGGGTTTTGAGAATAATAAATAATATCTATCTAGCTGATAAAGTAACAACCAATTAAGGTAAGTAACGAATATATAGAAAAGTGTCGGAAATATTCAATTCTGATGTTTAGAAACATTGTTTTTCACGTTGTTACATTTTATAAGATTACATTATTAATTTAAATTGTGTTTATACAATTAGTTGGACAATATTGTTGGCTATTTATATAAAAGGTATTGTAAATAGATGAAATATTTTATAATATGGTTCATAACACAAACATGATAATTATAATTGAAAAACATATTTTTTTAGAACTCACAGCTCCACACCAGTTACGCTATTATTAAGTTTATTTGAATGCCATAGATGTTTATTTGTAATTATCTCAAACAAGCCATTTTTAACCAAATGCCTAGCCTTAATTATATCTGTTGTTCAAACATAATTTTAGTTCTTTGGACAATTTAAGAACTTCTTTAGTAATAGATATCTCTGCGTGTTCGGAAATATTAAATGGTCTTTTGTTATAACAAAAATGAACAAAAACTTATTCGTTATAAGTTTGCATTTTTATAAAGATCACTTAGGTTTCCTCCTGTTACATATGGCATTCCAAAATCCTAAAATTTTTAAAGCCGAACCGCGGCAGAGATAAAAGTACAAAGATCAAAATGCCGCTACGAACTATTTTATAATTTTTTTATCTAGTAAAATTTAATCGATATAAAGGGCGAAATGCATAAAAACTTAAACAACCATGTTAAATAATAGTGTATGTATTGTAATAGTGCCTGCTATAATTTGTAAGATACTTACGAACCTCCGAATCTTGTGGAAACGAAATAAGTATAATAAAATAGACGCACAATAACTTTTAGTCAGTTATCTAGTCCCAGACATTTCGGTAAGCTTTGTGGAAATAAGTTCAGATTTACTCATTTTAAGAACAGTAAGCTAGCCTGCTAAGAGCTTGGTCCCACTGAGAAGCTGACGCCTCGACACCATTCACTGTGTGTTATGTTGTAAAAACATAATTAAATCAAAAAACAATCTCATAAGTTTCATCAATGGGACCTAGCAATAGCAAACTTTCGTTGAATACCTCAGTGGACTGTTTGTGATAGTTTTAGCCAATAAGTGTTCATTTTGTATGTTTTATGATAACTTAATAGGTCAATTTTGTACTTTTTAACGTCCATTAAATCCACAATTTTTTTAACAAACTCCTAGCCAGTTTTTGCCTTTCGGTTGTCATCATCGGTAGCGCTTTATTATTTCGTCACTGCTTCTATACTTTGTCCCGAATATATAGCAGCTGATAATGGTGCTATAGCTATTCTAACAGCATACCTTTACATAAGGTGCGACTTTTTTTGTACAATCGTACCGTCGTTTTTAACCAGAATCGAGTTAAGATTAAAATTTTCTTATAAATAATATAGATAGCTAATTATTTTGACTTAAAGTCATCCTCATCGAAATGTATGTTTGCCTTTCAGGCGTGTGTAAGGAATCATTGCCAAATATAAATACGTAAAATCGAATAGAGAATCGATTTAATATCGGTAATACGTATTGGGTATTGTAGACGATTGATCAATCTCTTCGGAGTTATCTCATGATTAGCGTATAAGGATGTTAGTAAATATCTAAATGGTTGTTGAAATAATTATAATGTTATCGATTAAGTAATTGTGACGAGACATTGATGTCAATCTATGTGGTCAATTAGGTATGGACCGAATTAATTATGTTCCATTAAGGCCTAGCGTTAATGCGAATGAGCGTCTGTGTAAATTTTGTTATGCTTTTAGTCTTCTCTTCGAGTCTTCTTTCCTTATACAATAGTATCGATTTCTTTACCCAGTGAAGTTAGCGTTATGGGCCCAATACCTACCATTGGCTATTAAGTGCCATTGGTTTGTACCTACTAAAAGAAAATGTTTTAAGCTGAAATGTAGGTACAGTTGTACTAATGATTAATATATTGTGCTTAAAACAATTTGTTTGCGATTTTAAACGACGTCATTTTTGCATCTATTTATTTGGCACAACATATAACATCACTTAGGCCAATTAACTCTAAACAAATAATAATTTAAACTGATAAGGAACAATCACCAGAAGCGTAATTTCAAGAAAATATTTTTGAAAGTGATACAAATTTCAACCCATGATAACTATATTTTTAAAACTAAGTATCGAAATTGCTCTTTATGTGGTTGCACCGCTAGTGTAATCATTCCATCCGTGATTTTGATATTATTCAACTATTCTACATAAAATTTTTCTTTTGATTGATAAAAATTTTCTAATTGAAGAAAAACATTGTGTTTAAGTATAATATTTGTTATTAGAACCTATCAAAGCGTGTGAGAGTCACCTGTATCCACATTATTGCTTCCAATTCCAACATTTTGTTGCTAGTTGTGGTAGTTGAGAAGTTTCGATAACATTCAATTATCGATATTTCTGGTAACGGCGCACTGACACGCGCACAACCCTATGGGACATCTTTTCCTATTAGGTTTGCAAATGAAGTAGATTTTAATAGATAATATATTTTAATATTAGACGATGGTTATTGCGATGTTAGTTATTATGTATTTATAGGAATATTGGGCGCGACCCGCTGAAAAAAAGTGTAAATTATTTTGTACAATGTTTAAAATTTTCTGTATGTTTGCATCATTATTGTTTATGGCGTAATGTTAGTTTTGTTGATTTTTTTTTTCAGTTGCTTAATAAGTACCTACCTACTATAATAGGCTAAGAATTGTGAAATCTTAGATACAATTAGAATGAAATTATGTGTTTCAATGTAAATATTATAGGCGAAAACATTTATGTAGTAGTACATATATATATTATTTATGTATTAAATTTGATATTGTTTTCAAAATTTATCTGGTTGTTTTATTCGTCCTCTACGAATCCTATCCTTTATAAATCTTCACTAGAGACAAACTATCTAAATGTACTTAATATTTATAAATCAATAAGTAGGTAATCTTCTTACAAATTGTGTAAGTAGGTAGTACCTAAGTACTTAGCTAGGTTCGCAGATAACTATCCCCCAGTAGGTCTACCTATACGCAGTAGGTACTTACTGTTATTCTGTACTCTACTGGCGGCACATTATACTTACCTACCTATTTATATAGATTTGTTATACCTATATACCTATTTATATCTAGAATACCTACCTAGTCTACTTGTCTCTAGCACAGAAGATATTTTGTAAAGTCTAACACTTACCTACTTATGCCAAATATTAATAGTCCTGATTGTGTCAAAGAACTTAGTGTAGGTGTGGTCCACGATACGTACACCTAGCTAATCATTGAGCATGGCCCGTAGTCCACCGGCACAGTTCACCTGGGTGAACCAGCACGAGCATTTTTGAGGTTGTCCGTACCTACCAGTCGAAAATATTCATAGTTTTTTGTCATGATTGTACTTCCATATTATGGGAAATTCCATCGAAATAATACCCCAACCCCATGTGGTAAAATTCAGAACTTGAATTTTACGAATTTGGAAAATAGATAGGTATAGAATGTGTAAATTTAAAAAAAAAAACGAAAAATCTAGAATACTAAAAAAACGGAATATATGGGAAAATAATAATGTGGAAAATACTAGAATTATGGAAAATTAATAATCTGGTAAGAATTGCTGATGTCGTAGGAGGTAGGTACCTTAGGAACGTTAGGATTAGGAAGAATAGCAATCAAGTTGAATATAAAGTAGCCAAGTAGTATTATCAAAGGTACTTAAGCCTCAAATAAGTAATTCATTGGACATTCCACCCACGATATTAGCACCATAAGGGCAAATTTTATGACTAAACTTTTGGAATATTTAACGCTTTGTAACATAGATTTTTATTGCGATAATAGGTAGAGTTTTTATTGTACCGAGAGGCTGTATATTTGAACAGTTTTATGTCAGTTTCACAAGTATCTAAGGCATTCTTATTGAGTTTATGATGAAGTTGTTTTATAATAAAAGTTATTTTTTATCGCCATCCATATCTGTCTATACATAGTATACGTATAAGTTCCTTGGTCTATACTTACTTACTTTTATAGTAGGATGCCAAACGCCCAGTAGGCCGTCCAATGCTAAGGTTTAAGGACAACATTAAGCACGATATGGCCTCTTTTGACATAAACTTCTCCAACTGGGAAGCCCTTGCCGAAGATTGCAACCTGTGGAGAAAAACTACAATGGTCTAAAAACCCATGATGATGCATGGTTGGAGGTGCTAGCTCAAAAATGTACACGTAGGCATAACTCGAATAACAACTCAGCACCCATACTCATTTCGTATGCCGATTGTGCGGTCTCTGCTCCGCCTCCCGTATAGGCTTATTCAGTCATGAGCGGAGGTGTCGCTCTAACTCTTGACGTTGTTTTAATCATCTGAAATAGATGTTACAAGGCCGATGATGATAGTAGGAACGGATGTATAGCCGTTGTTGTAGCAACAAAGACCCCGACCATGTCCCGACCCCTCCCCGTAAGAAGCATACCTGGGCCCGAAGTCAGCTATTTCAATTATCATAATGGTTACCATATACTATACCATACCACCACCACCACCTTAAATCTTTAATACCTAACCAATCTTTTTGCATAGAATAAGTAGGTAGGCATATTTGGGTTTTGACACATCATACGAAAATAACTTTGACTTGACTTGATCAATATTTGACAGTATCTTGACAAGACCCAAAGCTATCAAATCTATCAAATACTGAAAAAGTTGGACATTTAATTCAAGATGAGATTAAAATTATTGTCTCTAAGAAAAAATATCATCAATGTGCTTCAAGCGAGGAGTTACTGCGGAAGACCACGTAAAGTCTATTCGATTATCCTACTTTTTGTCTTTCCACTATGCTTCACAATTCACAATTACGTTCATATTGGCTGGCTTCACAATATTTCTTCTTCTATTTTAGCTGTGATCACTAAACTCACGAAGTAGGCACCTAACTACTTAATAGACTAGGTACCAACTACCGGCTACACGATTTTCTTACAAGGGTGGGTTTTGATCTATAAGTAGGTACCTACTTAGTTATAATTTGTTAGAGTCCATAACCCACCCATATAAATAAATGATCAAAACTTCAGTAAATTAGCTACAATTTTTAACCACTTTCTGAGCATAAAACCAAACCTAAGTAGTATATAATATAATATAATACCTACAGTACAGATGCCTCATCCTATACCTACAACGGAATCACGCGGGCTATTTTACGAATTATTTTATTTCTGCATAACGCAAGATCATCAAGTGACATTTATTGCGTGTTAGCGAAGTATTAGGCCAAATGAATATACTGTACACTAACTAGTAACTCTCTAGACACGACCACTACATTTTTTTCAAGTTCGGGCTATTTTTCGTTTGTACCTGATGAGACCCCATGGTATTAGGTAGGTAATATGTTCTAAAATTTGACCACGGTCTCACATGATGACCTACTTAAGTGACGACGCGGATGATGATGGAGTAGACCTATGCGTGATGCATGCGTCTAGGTACCTACCTAAGAGGTTTCCATATCTAGCGTCATCAGCACAATCGTTGTTACCAACTGCTAGGACACAGGCCTTAACTCGCACACAGGGAGAGAGAATGTGCCTTCACCTCAGCAGCTCGAAATGGCACCCCTTGCTGCGAGAAAACAGTGTGCAAAATCGTATTTTGCTCACTGCGTGAGACAAAGTGATTTTTTAATATTATGACTGCGGTAAGTGTATTCAGCCAGCTTTAGGTTATATTTATATGGAGTTATGAAGAGAACATTTTTTTTTCTTTTGTTATTTTTCATGCTTTTGGCGGGACGCGATGTAATATTGTAATGATATTCTCACTGCTGAGGTGAAAAGTTGTATGTGCTACTCGAGAGCAAAGGTTTTGCATCTCGTGCCTTTGAATCCCTCGCTCGCTCAGGATTCGTAACTTAGCTCGTGATTCAATACTAGAATCCATCGCTTACTTGGGATTCAACATTAGCACTCGACACAAAAATCAACTTTGCTCTTTTGTTGCACAAATAACTGTTCTCTACTAGCTAGCCACGTTCATCAAAAGTCTGGCAAGTTCCTTGTCGACAAAATGTTCTAGAACATGCCCGTTTCCTCACGACGTATTTATTTACCGCTGTAAAAGCGAGTAAAAATTGCTCGTAACTAGAACACACATTGGCGTGGGATTAAGCAGGATTTGAACCAGGGTGAAATTAAGTTCAAAAGTCGCGTGTACTTCGATATTCCATAGGCATTTAACGGAAACATTACTTATTTAATTCAGCTCGGTGTGATGCTCACATGAACGAGTTACCGATTCCCTGCATACCATGGCAGCCCTGGTATAATGACAAGCAATCGGCCTACAACAAAATCCTGGCCTTCGGAATTTTGTGGTAACATCTTATTATTTTATCCAGTAGTAAATAAAGCTCTTTCAATGGACCTAGGGGGTCTATGCAGTGCTACATATAGGTACTAAATTAAACCTTTTTTTTAGGTGGCTGTTCTCATTTGGCATGATGATCTGGACCAACAGCTGCTATTTGAACTGGGGCCCGCCAGCGCAGCCCGGCCCGCCAAGTGATATGGTCGAGGAGTGCGATGATTCTGAATAATAAACTTTATTGATTCGATTCATGATTTCATTTCAATTAACTTCCCTCCGGTCGCTTTGAGTTATTTCTTAACTTTGACAATGCAGTCTTGCTTGAGGTACAGAAAAATAAGTAGGTAGGTACGTAGATAGGGTAGTAAGGTAGAGGTATTCGCTTTTTATTTTGGATAGGTTTTCTAATTTTCTTTTGTTTATCATATAAAGACCTAAATTGCTTACTAAAGAGTAAGACCCTTCTAGTGGCAGTAGTCCGGTCAGAAACGCCGGGAGCCTATGTTCAGCAGTGGACGTCTTTACGCTGATGATCATGATGATGATGAAGATACAATTGTAACACAGAAGCAACCCTACCTCATCAAAAGCCTATAAAGGACTAATAACAAGTTCAGTAAAAAAAATATTTAAAAATTAAATTAATAAAAGAATTTACTTCTGAGCATGACTTTATTATCAGCTAAATAGACGACAGCTTGAAGTTACATTTTGAGGTAAAATAGGTACCATCACGAAGCTGTCACGCAATTCACGTAACATTTTCTATTGGTCAAGGTACATAATGCTATTCATGCTGTTGGAGTTTAAAGTACAAATCAGGCCATTACTAACATTGAAGCAATAAGCCGTTGGGCACTATAACGTAATTTATTTTAATTTAATGTCCATAAACATTTTTGCTTTTGTAAGGACCTAAATATATGGGTACTTGACCTAAATATACTTTTATTAGAATAATATGAAGACATCAAATCACATTGCTCGTAGAACTGACAACCGATAGGGAAGAAAGGTTCTCGAGTGGCGACCACGAACCGGAAGACGCAGCGTAGGCCGGCCCCCCAGTACTTAAATGGACCGACGATCCGGTGAAAACCGCAGGGAGCCGATGGATGCAGGAGGCGAGCATCTGCTCAAGGTGGCGCGCTATGGGGGAGGCTATGTTCAGCGGTGGACGTCTTCAGGCTGTTAATGATGATGATGATGAATATGACGGGCCCGATAGCTCAGTTGGTAGTATCCCTGCCTTCTGAACAGAGGGCTGTGGGTTCGATTCCTACCTAAGACAAACATTTGTGTGATGAACATAGGTGTTTGTTCTGCGTCTGGGTGTTATATTGTATTCTATGTATGTATTTACAAACAAAAAAGTATATAAGTATTGTTTCAGTTATCTAGTTCCCATAGTACAAGCTATGCTTAGTTTGGGGCTAGATGGCGCTGTGTGAAATGTCCACAACAAAAAAAAAATATGACAGTTCACTGTACTGCGCCGGTTTGTAACAAATTATTGTCCCGCTTTCTTTCATAACATCGTAAGTACCTAAACATGTTAACAAATAAACTTAATTAAATTTTAGTGTATGTTTCCTATAATGTAATGTTGTGTGATGTCCTGAATAAATGTTATTTTCTTTCTTCTTTCCTTCTAATTACCACTCTGAAATGGCATGATGACTACTATTTAACAAGTAAAAATCCATAAAGTAGATTAAAATTGAATGCAATAATTGAGAAAATAAGTAAAATCGGTAAATAAATCTCGGGGTAATAAGCTTTTAAAGTTTCTGGAGGGGGCGCCCGTCCCTTTCTTGCCAAACAGACCATCTCCTTACTATGAAAACAACGACTTTGTGACGTCGCGTAAAGCTACCACAGCTTAGTAATGAGGTACTATGAAGGACCATATTCAGACGTCAACTGCATTTATGAGCTGTCTCATTTAAAATGCTTGTATAGTCTCACTAACTTATCTGTGAACTGGCAGAAACTGGAACTACCGATTTATTTTCTCGTAGCAGCGATGCCAAATAAATATGGTACATTCAATACACAATCTATAAACTTATACTTGTACATAAAAAAAACTCGTATCTATACCATTTTTAGTGTATTTATTTTGAAGTTACTATGAAGTAGTTAGGTACAATTCCTTGCCAGCCTGGGGTAAGTATAATAATAATTATCAGAGTGAGATTAACATCGTCAACATCATGTGTATAATGTTCCCTAGTAATATTTACATGGTTTGTCTTATATTTTATATTATTAATTAGCTAATACCTGTACCTGGCAGTACACCTGCGTGAAATTTTATGAAAATTAATGATGAAAAGTAACCACATCATTTCCATTGAATAAATTAAGTCTTACAGGGCGGACAGATTATATTTTACTTAACTACCTACTAAAACACATCTATGTTAAAAGATTGTACTGTAGAAATCCGTCATATTCGACCATTATTAATAAAATGGCAGCACTGGTGCGAACGCAGCGACGCTCTTCAGTTCACAGATAACTTGGTAAGACTATAACTTTGTGTTTTTTTGAGATATTTTATTTTTGATTACAAGTTTGTTTTTTTTTTACGAATATTATTAATTTATGCAATAAAAATAGTTCGTAGAACGTTGTCTCTGTCATGATTAACACCGATTTCACATTTGAGCGTTAGCAGCGCAACAGTCACGCGGTAGCAAGGAAGTTATACGTACTTTATATTACCCCCTTGCGCGGCAGAAGCAGCACATTCAACAGCAACACAACCTTCACATTATAATGAACAGCCGAATGGAGTTTTGGCGGGAACGCGGAAAAGTTCACGTCGTTGCATTGTATTATTTTTCAAAATTTGTGCTTTTTCCAGTGTTAATGTTTAAAATTGGTGGCGTTTTACGCATTAAGTGCTGAATTACGAGCATGAGTGTGGTCAAGTGATATAATGTGGTGTAACGTGGTTTTTCGAGTTGCTTCCAAAATTCCATAGCGTAAGCTTCTTGTAAAGTTGCCACCACTTTACTTGAGCATGACTTAGACTGGACTATGACCCGACTTAGACTGGACTATGACTAAGACTAAGACTTGACTACGTAAAATATTCTAAAACTCGATGAAAATATACAATACTTGACACTGGCTAAATACACTATGTGTGGAGCCAACACATAAAAAAAAAAAAACTGAACAGCCGCGCTACTACAGCGCCGCAGGTGATATTATCATTATTATACACTTAGCAATAACGTACAATTACCGTACTTACACGTGGTTAGACTATTTGCATTATTATAGACATTTAAAAATGATAATTAGGGAGTATAGGTTTTTTTTATCAGCGATAGGCTAACATTTGACCACGGTCTCACCTGATGGTAAGTGATGACACGGTCGACGATGGAGCAAGCTTGCCTAGAAGATACCGGTTCACTCTAGTCTTAAAAACTCCCAGATTATATTCGTCAGGACACAATAACGCTGGTAAGGTGATCCATTCCTTCGCTGTCCGAATTATAAACGAAGAATCAAAACGCTTTGTACGTATTCTAAGAATTTCTACCATATACGGATGCCGTGTTTCCGTGGGTCTTGAGGTACGGCAAAGGTTGATACGGTACGAAGTACGGCAAAGGTATAGATCTAAGTGCGTAATTTTCTGTATCTTTAATGTCTGGTGTACAATAAAGAATTTTGTATTGTATTGTATTGTACGGTGGTAAAATTTCCTTCTCTTTGTTAGTATTTGTCACTACTAACGAGAAAACTAGGATATACATAAATTACCATTGGTACCTTCATTCTTGTTAATAAGGGTTCCGATTTTAATATTAACGTACGTTTGAAGTACTCCCGTATGAGACATGACATTAAATTACCGTGTGGTTGGCAACGACTGAGAGCACGCTGCGGCCGCGCTTGGTTATAATTTTAGGCGATGTCGCGCGGTAAAGTCGCCTGAATGCGAAAGCGACCTTAGGCTGAGTTGCACCAGCTTACTTTAACTTAAACTTTAACGCTAACTATAACCGTTCCACGCCGTGATTATGGTGCAACTCAGCCTTAGTATTTTTAGAGCGATAAAACATCATACATAGAGATGTTTTATCATCTTTGTGCTCCGTGTGACAGGGACAACGCTCTACGAAGCCGAATATAGCCGATTATCTCCCTCTTATTTATGATGACTAAATTTACCTGATAAGAAAAAGATGCAGGCTATTATTTCCTATTCCTTAATCAAATTCATTATAAAGCATTTGGTTATGTCTAATAATAAATTCTTTAAAGTACTAGGGATACTCTCAATGGGAAATAACAATTTTCCAGTTTTAATTAATTATTATTATTTAAAAGAAATAACACATCATTATCATAAGAACAAATGACGTAAGTTGTAGTAACTTACATGTATGATGAATGTCACAGTCTTATTGTAACTACCGTTTGATTATAAAAAAAACGAAAATAAAACCTGACGATTTATTGCAAACTGACAATCTGTCTTAAAATAACACAGATGATATTTCGATTATTTATAAACCGTCGGTGCCCTACGATGAGTTTATAAAAAAACTGGTTTTGGTAGCGTTTAATTGTGAACAACGCACCAATTTTTGCTGTAATTTATTGTTTTTTTAGTCACTAGTGGCCAACCACAAGCGAAGCGAGGAGGAGTGTTAGGTTAGTTTTGACACTAGTACGAAAAACGAAGTGATGCCGATTAATTATAATCAACCGAAATATCGACCGTTTTATTGTGAGACACATTGCCCGTTTGCAATAAATCGACCGTTTATAACTAACCGCATTTTTTTATAAACAAACGGTTTTTACAATAAGACGGTGACATATATAGTGAAAAATGTGGCGCATCGCAATGAAACAATATGTACTTAGGCCAATCTTTCAACTGCAGGATAAATATAAGCGGTTAGTTATTTTATTCCTCTATAAAAACTGTTTAACCTTAGGCTGAAACTTATCTATGTCTTACAAAAGTACCCTATGTGTTAATACAGATTCGCATTTATAATATTAGATTAGGATAGGATATAATTAAATGATGGCAGCCTAAACGCGTAGTAGTTTTAGATTAGTTAATTTAACTATTGTCCTTTTTTGACATTTGAATTATCGAAAGCGGTCGAAAAAGACACAATATGTTTTGAGTAATTAAAAGCTACAACGGTTTATTAATAAGGAATTAAGGATGTGGAAAATAGAGTGTATTTGCAAGCAGTGTCAGACTTATTTTTCATGCAGACTTAGGTTATCTAGACTTAACGACTCACGACAATAATATGAAGCGAGGGCACATAATTATATACATTACTGCGTCTGGGTGTTATATTGTATTCTATGTATGTATTTACAAACAAAGAAAAAAGTATCTAAGTATTATATCAGTTATCAGGTTCCCATAGTACAAGCTTTGCTTAGTTTGGGGCTAGATGGCGCTGTGTGTAATGTCCACACATATTTATTTTATTTTATTTATTACTGCAGCGGCCAGCAACAGAGGCATTGATGGCCGAACGTGTAAGTCCATCAATGCCTAGTTGTAGCCAAGGCTTGTATGGTACTTTTCTCAAATAATGCGCGGAAATTAAATCTATGCAGAACTTTAATTTAAAAATATTTTTTCACGCGATATTTATGAAAATACACCTACACCTAGGCTATAGTCACACAACCGATTGCCGCGAAAATCTTTAGTACTTGTCTTTCACTGTGATGGTGAAAAACAAGATTTTCGCAGCTAGTGCTCGTGTGACCATAGCCTAGTGGATAGAGCTCCAACCCTGTGAGTAGGGGGCGTGGGTTCAAATCCCAAAAAATGATAAAATTTCTAAGAACAACACTCTGGTTTATACTTTAAAAATCCATTCCATGAGCTTTTTATTTGCAAGCCAGCACGATAGATACCGAGTTTACTATGTAATTTATCTGGCCGCTAAACCACGACAAATATGGATTTTCATATAAACTTTGCCGGCCGCTGCTCTCCAGTACAGCAATTGCGATTTATCTCGAAGAAGATTGTCAAAATAATGCTCAAATTTCCAAGCATGGTTGAGAAAAATAATTATGATAGATAGATAGATAGAAAATGCTTTATTGCACAAGAGTAAATCAAGTACATAGGCGAACTTAATGCTAAGTGGCATTTTCTTCCAGTTAACCTTTGTGTACTGTGGAACGAGTTGTAGTGCTGGTTGAAAAAGAATTACCCAAATAGGTTTTAAACAAATAATACATACTTTTTAATAACTTACATATTTTATATTAAACTTATTGCAAATTATGATAGAAGTTAGATCACGCATTATAGCTCTAATTTTGGATCGACCTAATGTTTTTTGCTACGGTTAAAGAGTTTTTAACCTACCGTTAAAATTTATCCTGCAGTGGCCCTAAATACCAGGAAAAACAAAAAAAGTTGTCAATGGTGATAAAATTGTAAAAAGATTCTTGACTTGGGTACTTCGTTTACACTGCAATGTAGTAATTTGCCTTTTTACTTTGTGGTATCCAATTTCATAGCAAAAGCTGTGAACATCACTTCAATATCGATGTCCCATAATATATATTGACATAATATGGTCATCCTAGAAATCGCTGCTCATTAGTTCCAATGTGACACGTTTTCACTAACCATTCCTCACTATAATTTCCAAATTATATTCCAAACAGGGCTGCATTATTTGCAGATAATCCTTACTTAAAAACGTTGGTAAAAGTCAATGCTTAAAATATATAATATCTCGTTTACGCTTGTGGAATTTCACTTCAGCGAGAACTTGTACATTTTGAGTAATGATTAAATTTAACTAACGCAATAGTTCAATCTAATAGAATCGAAGCACTACACTGTTATATTGATATAATAATTATCTGCTTTCGGGTTTCGGTTTAGGAGGCTTGAAGCCGAGGATTTTTTTCTTTTTCTTCTCTTTGCTACCTCCGGATTGAAAGGTTTTCCAGCTATCCACGCGGCTTTGTCGAGATTCCTGTAACAAGCCAGTGTTTAGCCAACGCAAAGCAAAAAAGTAACAAAAAGACATACTGGATCCGTCTCTGGTCCATCTTATTAGCTTTCATCAAGATCCTTATCGCAAAGTCTGATGGAGATGGTGATTGTCTGCTCTCTTGCTCACACTCATAAACTTGTACATTTATGCGTGCAGGATGGCAGGCAAAGTCCTTGTCCAGAACAGTTACGCGATAGTTCAGATAGCGCAGTTCAGCCCCTAGCACGGACGGTAGACAAAATTCTCTTTCCCTTGCTTTAGTCTACTTGACAAGTAATCAAGCAAGTGACATAAAATGGGGAAAGACAATTTTCTCTACCTTATTAGGCCAGCAGCTGTTTAGTCATGAGACAGTAACAAAAAACCAGAGACAGTTAATTTCGAATCCATATCCCTATTAAAAACTTTGGCATACTGCTTATATTACTGAGATCGACTTACAATAATTTCAAATAATTTTAATTTCTTACTCGAACCGTGTAAAACCCGTAGGGCGACATTTGTTTATAATATACTTAGGTACAGCTTAAATAGAACTCGTCGTCTCTGTCACGTCGTATAGCGTTGTCTTTTTCGATCCGATATGCCTTATTTATCGTTGGTACTTGTTCTTTATTCGTTGTTCATAAGTATATTAATACAAATTGTATTTTACCTTATTTCTAAAGAAGTATTGAATAAGTGTTTGTATATTCTATTTTATCTACAGTGGATACTTTTCCTTACCTCAAAATTTTTAGCCCATTCCTTCTCGAGCGTTCGTTGTTCTTCTTGCTCGATCTCAGCTTCGCGTTTCCGTTTCCGCTCCTCCATGTCTCGCGTTTCGAGGTGTTGTCTTTTTCTCTCCATATCCGCGAACAACTGAAAATATATTTAACAATTTTCAATTCAATTCAATATGTATTTATTTCAGACAAACATTAACCTTTTGTTTAGTATAGTAGACTTAACCTATTACTAGTACTTATTGGATTTCATTAATTTAGGTACCTACTTTATAATATATTACATTTTGGATCAGTGGACATTGCTAGTGCGTTGTTCTACCATTCTTTTGTTATATTTTACATGCATTGCATTATTATTTCCTGGTAGCTCGAAACCGATTCCAATTCCCACCTAATACTTTTTGCTACTGATGCCATATTATTTTGAATTCCCATCTGATCCCAACCAAACTGATGCCAATAAAATCAACGATAAGCACTGCCAGAACTGGTTTTTGAGGTTGAAGACATTTTTGATCACAGTAACCCATTGGTTATGCCATTGCATTTCATTGCAATTTTTTGGTTTTACTATAATCATTTGAAAATAGCTGGACCGCATTACATTTTTTTCATAGATAATTATTCTAAAGGAGATTGTAATACAAACCTTCATGGTCATAACGTAAATAGAATGTTTGTACTTGAGTGGGTCATCTTCCGGGATACCTTCTTCCAGACGGTTTTCTTTTTTGAGCTTTTTCCGTTTTTGCTCTATCTGAAAAGAAAAATATGACCAAAACATTATAACGTCACATCATTCACGCATAAAAAAAATGCTAGACTATCACACCAGTTACTATGCATCTTGTCTGGTGAAAAAGAAAAGAGACATGCTAATGAGGCGTTTTATTAAAAAAAAAAGCTATCATTTTATAAAGATCCGATAGATGGCGTTAAAATGTGTGTTTTACGTTCTGTCATTGAAAAGATAATTATGTATCGAGTTTAGTATTCTATCCTTATTTTATGGAAGGCATATATTCTAATGGCTTTCTATCGACAAATCGACAACATACTCTGTGTTCCACTCAACTGAATTTGACTTTTCCTTGTCCTCCGTGGTTTGAAACTACGACCACGTTTGAAATACGTCGTTACTACGCCATCTAGTAACAGAAGCGGAACTAGTTTTTTTTAAATAAAACATCTCATTGTTTTTATAATCACTACCTCTACTCCCTGCAGGCGCATGTCTCATGTCTATGAAAACAATAGTTGTGCACAGAATTGAAGTACTTAATATTATGGATAAGGAATTCATACCATATGATCGGTGCGCTCTTTGGCTTCTTCGCAAATATCCAAGCACTTCTTTCTCGTTTCATCATTTTCTAATGTTTTCCATGATCGGTTCACTATCTCAAATGCTTGTTGTGCTCTCTCTGCATCATCCTGTAAAATACAAAAAGCTTGAATTAGATCTATACTATGAAAATAAAATAATATTTAGCGTTTTGTTTAGTTCCTGGTTCACTTTAACCCTTTAGCCTGAATCACACTAACTCCAGTCACAGTCCGTGTCCGTTGCAGGTGCAGTACAACGGGACTAGTATTGTATGAAATTATTTGAAAGACATTAATGCATCATCCACCAATCCCAAAGAAAATATCAACATTGCCAATTTACTCGTAAAGTGTTTACATATAAGTTGGAAACTCTTTGGTGTGGTGGTGTGAAATTTGAAGTATGGTATGTTGGTTTTAAGTT
The DNA here is from genome assembly GCA_963580505.1 of Ennomos erosarius. Lineage (NCBI taxonomy): Eukaryota > Metazoa > Arthropoda > Insecta > Lepidoptera > Geometridae > Ennomos > Ennomos erosarius. Next base: position 11,105,697 of record OY756986.1, read on the forward strand.
GATTGGACTACTGCTGGGCCACACTCACTCCCTATGTATAATTTACCATGATGTAAATTATAACCATGCATGAAGAAAGTAACATGATTTGGATAGGGTGGGTTCCAGTTGGTGGTTTTCAATCGCAAAAGTCATTCCACTAGCAATAAAAGTGATCACTGCGAGTGTCTTTGACAGTTTAAATGTGATTGCTTTTTTCGTTCTTGGCATTCTTAGCTGCTACTGGAACGCACCCATAATACTTAATTTGCAAGTCATAGTCACATAATGTGCACTGCATGATTTCAGCTTACATCCAGACGCTGAGATATGGTATTAGAGTATGTAATCATTCGTTATGTGAGTGCGGTCTGGATGAGGGTACTACTAAACACCTATTTTTTTAATGTCCAAGATTGCGTTTCTCTTTACAAGGTGACCTTGAATTTGTATGTTATCCTGTAACGGGGGGACTGGGACCATGATACCCAACAAGTTGTGAGAATCTTACTTGAAACTGGGTGTTTCCAACTGTTTTAAACTTTCACGGTTGTTTACCACGTTTTTAATAGGTAAATATCCCGTAAGTACTATTAAAAACGTGGATGTTTCCAAACTTCCATGGTAAAAAATAAATCCACTCGCAAAATTGCACGTGCGATCGCTACGAGAGTTAACAAGATACTATAAATTCATTTCTAAATACAGTTCGTTAAACTCATTTATGTGCACTCGGTCAAGGACGAAGTTCAACCACCCATTCGAACGTAAACTTAACACGGCATTTCTTCAATGAAAACTATTAATTTAGTAAAGTCGTAGAAGAAACATTGTCTACCATGGGGTGTAAATTTACCCCCTTTTGGGATAATATACCTACTCAAGGTCACCTTGTATATAACATACTTCCCCTAGATATCCCTCGTCCTACCAATATTAGAACCTCCTTTCCTTTGCTTTTACTAAATTCATTAATACCTTAAGTAAATTTATACTACCTAACAAAATAAAATTGTAAAATAGTAATAATATAGAAACTAACATTTTGTTCCAACGAAATTATACCCATAGAAAAATAACTCTAAGCAAGATCGCCCAGTTTTGTAACCAAACGAACGTTGTACTATATTTATTTTTATTTATATCTACTTACGTTTATACACCAATGTAAAAACGACCTTACTCCATTAATATTAGGTGCATTTCAACCTACAAAGTCAATCACATAAGACTTTACTCTAACCAATACCGCCAGCATAGTGGTCGTTCCCTGATTGGCTGATCAGTGACTTCTTTTGACGCTCAATAAGAGGGACACAGCTATGTAGATGCATAGCTGTGTCCCTCTCTAAATATCGGCATTATAGTTGGGGAGCTAACTGGTATTTTGATATAAGATTTCTTCATGTTTAGAAACACCGATACGGATGTGGATAGTTCAGATCAGCACAAATCGATTTTTCGGTCAACTAACAGCCCTTTTCCATATAAACCGTTATTTTTCAATCAATTTCAATTTTGGCAGTCTCATTCTGAGAAACTGAAAATCTTCGATAACTTACCTCTTCCCATGAACAGGGTTAGGACATAAAACTAATAAATCCGTGCAAATTTCAAGGTGGGTCAGGTCAGTTAGTATTCGATACAATATTCGATTAATTTGTTACATAAAGTTTTGTTTACAAGCAGCTAAACTACGTACAAACATGAGAAATTAGTTGTAACTAGAGTACGAATACGAAAATACGAACCTATAAGAATTTCGAAGTCGCATTCGGAGTGAATACTATTATCAAAGTCTACCATAATAATAAATAATAACAATGGTAATAATAATTATGGTTGAGTGAGATAATAGTGTGATGTGATGTCTGCCATATAAAGAAATCACAAAAAAATTTCTACACCTAGCTTCTAACTATGACCACAGTGACTAGTGATTTGTGATGGTGTTATGCATTAAAACTACGAGTATGGAAAACATGTATAAGTAATATAAAATAGAAAAATTACTAGAACGAATTTTTGTAATCATATCTTTCCACACACCTAGAATTTCAATAGTAATAAATACGAATGTTTATACGGCTGTATGTTCAGGTGTAACTATTTTAATGAGTAGGTGTGTTAGCCCAACAACCAACAAACTACGTCACGGCAAAATGGATTTGCGTGAAATTCGGTAACATGTTAATTCATCGTTTATCTGTTTGTTGTTTTTTATCGCTTATTTAGGGTTCCGTATCCAAAGGGTAAAGCAAACCATATTACTAAGGCACCGCTGTCCGTCTGTCACCACTCACCAGGCTTGTATCTCATGAACAGTGATAATTATTGAAAATTTCACAGATGTATTTATGTTGCCGCTATAACAACAAATACTAAAAAGCAATACAAAATTCAAAATTATACACAGAAAAAACCTTATAAGCAAAAATTACATTAAAAATCCAATATAATACAGCAACTAAAACAAATTTTAAAAGTTTGAAACTCATTTTCACCAAACTTCGCTTGTGTCGTAATTTCATAACACAGTCCAAGTAAGACTACTTCACAGAGCGGCGGGCGCGATGTGAATGGCGCCACGCGTGGTTGCCGAATTAAGCCCCGCCCACAGCGGTTGCATTTGCGTTTGGCCATTTCGGACCTCATATTATACTTCTATGGGTATTATTTCGATGTACGGATCTATCTGTTTGTTACTGCCATGTTCTGTTTGTATGTATATAAATGTGCTTTTGTATGTCTTGTGGTGTCCTCTTTGTTCCAGATATAACTCAGATTCAAATAACCAGCCAAAATTCTATATCCACCGATCAATCTCCATCGTGTGTTTTCTACTCTATTCACGCGACATTGGCGAAATTGTGGCAACACCATAGAGGCCATAATAAGAAGTTGAAGTTGTGATATGGTATTTGGCTGAAAAGCTGAATGAAAACCATAAACTCTGATCATGTTTGCTACTTTCTTTGGCCATGGGTCTCATCTGGTACAAACAAAAAATAGCCCTGACATGAAAAATATGTAGTGATTGTGTCATAGGTATTATGTTAAGTGTCCAGTGTATTCATTTAGCACAATACCGCACCAACGTGCACTAGATGTCGCTTGCTAATGCAGAAATAAAATCATTCGTAAAGTAGCCCTAGCTATTCCATTGTATGGGATGAGGTATCTGATGGGTTTTATTATCACAAAATAGTTACAGTACATGTTTTCCTATCTGTCCAATAAGGTAAACAAACACCCCACTGTTCGTTTTTCATCAGCATCCCACACATATGGACACTCACAACTATCTTAGATGCTAAAAGACACACAAGCGCATCGAAACACATACAAATATTATCAGAATTATAAACATTTACAAAGTCCATCATACACAAATTAGCTGTCAGTATTTTGCCATAGATTGTCTATGGATTTTAGTGATGGGAAGGTATTGAAAAAATGAACGGTAGAAGTGAATGGCTTAGTCAAAGAGTGTTTAACTATAATATCTTATTAGTGGGCTTAGTTTATGAGAACTATTTCCAAAACAAGTGTTTTTCCAAGTGGTAATATGTAAAAACGATGGCGTTTTATTCATTAAACGCTGATTAGCACGCACAAGTGTATGCAAGTGATTATAATGTGGTGACCCAATATGTGTTTTCATGTTGTTATTTCTAAATCCTAATTTTTAAAAATCTGTCTGATGTTCTATTAGATGGCGTAAGAAGCACATAAACTGTTCTGTTAAATTGATTGGCTATGGGCAATTGGACACCTCACCGAGTTCCCGGTTTTATGGGAAACATTAGGTTGTGATAATTAATAGATGTAGCAGCAGGCTGACTAACCCCGCAATTTATACTTAGTGCACTTATCGGAGAGTAGTGAAAGTGATGACAGCAGCACCAATGAGCCTGATGAATAAAAATATAGTTTCCAAAATAATTGTTTTTTTATTTTTATGAGCATTTAGGGTTAGAAACATTATTGGGTTTTTGATGATTATAGTATTTTTTTTTGTATTTTTACCGAAGTGTCTCTGAATTATTTTTACAAAAGTGAAAATGCCAGTAACATTCAATGAATAATCCATAAATTAGATAATATGAAGATCTTAGAAGTAACTTTTGCTATACATACAATAAATTATTTAGTACTTAGGTAAAACTTACTTATTACTGCATTTAGTAAGAGATTTAATGTAATATATTAATTTTTTACTTTTCACTCTTCATACATTCATTCATTCATTTTTGCTCATCATTCATTTGATGGACCTTCATCACTATTTGTGCCATCCACCATAGTTGTTTTTATCTTTTTAGACAGGTAGGCAAAAATACACTTTACATGGAGCCAATTTTATCTGTCACACACATTCTCAGCAACAGGACTTCAAGTCACAATTTTTTGTTTGCTCTCTTACATTAGAAATCATGGAATGTAGATTAGACTCTTTTTAAGACTAGAGTGAATAGGCTCCTCATGGGCCAACATGTTACACCTTCGACTGCATTGTTGCTTAACATAAGGTGAGTTGCAGTCAAATCATGGAACTCATTTTTAAACCTACAATATTAAACCAAAAAGTGGCTATCATATTTTGCATCCTTCTCACAAATCTCACATGAATGCCTTTTATTCCTTACCTATAAGGTGCTGTCTCATGTAGACTCCGGAAGGATCCAATCTGTGGAGTAAAAGGAAAAATTGACGGGCATAACCGCCTAAACTTTTTTCATGGTCTCTTATTGCAACATCCTAAGTAAAACTCCTCTAATTTAATAATACTTGAGACCAAGTTACAGCTATATGTTGTGAAGTTGACATAACTTTGAAATCTTGTTCAGATGTTCTCGTGCTTAGATGCAAAGATGTGAACATTTCTTTAAGCTGAGCAATTCTTAGGGCACTTACCATGTTCTTGTCTGGATGAACAAGAATCGATAATCGCCTGTATTTCCTTTTGATTTCATCAACTGTGGCATCTGGCTCAACTTGCAAAACCTCAAAAGGGTTCAGGTTAAAATATGTTGATCCAGGTCGAAGTAACCTTTCAATTTGCTGTACTGGAGTCAAAACAGAATCTCGTTTCTCGATTTCTTTCACCTGAAACAAATACCTCAATAGATGCTGTACCTACCAGAGTCAGACGGAAAGCACACTACACAATACAGTCACAACAAAATCAAATATAGGTAGGTAACTAATTATAGTTGAAAACACAAAAAACACATGGGTACATTTACCTCTGTATAAAATTCGTCGAAAGACTCGCCCGTCGCTGCTGTTGATGCCATTTTTGGTAGGTTACGTTTCGCCACGAACGGGGTTCCTTTATTAGTTGAATGCAATGCAATATTTAACCATCCAAGAAAATACTGCAGTAATCTAGGAGAATCACGCAGAAAAAACGAAATTTTAATAAAAATTAAATTGTAGTATGACTGACAGATGTGGTTGTAGACAAAAAGTATATAATTTTTGGTTGTAGATAGATAGATGTAGGTAGAGGACAAAGTAGGGATGTTAAAACATTATCGACTATTAATAAATCGATTAATTTTCCATAAAATCGATTTTTATTTATCAAAAATATTGATTATTTAAAAATCGATATTTTAATTTTAGTTTAATTTATTCTATACCAAATTCATGGGAGTCCAGTGTAAATACAAAGACAGATTTCAGAATAATAAGCTTGTAATGGATAGTAATTTTGCTCAATCAGAAAAACAGGCAAAGTTTTTTTTTTCATTATATTTGGGAAAACAAACAGTATCACGTAGCTTACGTAGCTTATAAATAATAATACAATTAAATACGTAGTAATCAATGTGATACCAGCACCGTTTACCACAGAGTTTTAAAACTATAGTGAGATAGGTACATGATGCGATAGGTGGCAGTGCTAGGCTAATAATTCTACAATTTTATTTTTAAATATACTAGGTCGCGTTGCCGCAATATCTATTGAGTTGAAACTTGTATTATACTGTTGTACCAGCCGGTAAAGCGGAGAGCGCTTCCCAGCGTTAGTGCGGCAACGGAAGGTTGCAAACAATTGAGAAGGTTTACGGCAGTGCGTTCTAGTAGGTATTCTATTACATATTTTATTTCCAAGAGGTATACAATCATATCTGTTATGGCACAGGTCATAAAGTAACATTGTTTCAAGTTGTTTCCGTTTAGATTAAAGCTTTAAAAGATTATACTTATGCAACAGTAGTTCATACGATAAACTTTTATGGTAACACTTATAATCCATACAGCGCAAGAATCTTTTCTGAACACGTTCAAGAGCTACAATATATTTAGTATAAAATGGTTTCCAAACAGACACAGCATACTCAAATTTATAAAATTACAGCGCGAGCGCAGTGAGTGCAAAAAATCCCAGTGTTAGGACTTGTAAAAATAAATGCCACTGCAGTTAGGAGGGCTAGAGCCCCAGCAGGGATATCAACCACTAACGCTGACGCCAAATGCTAACTCCAAAATGTACTGAAATGACATATCTGAAATCGCTTACTTTTCCACAGCGAATGTCATTTCAAATGCAGTTTTAGAGTTAGCGTTAGGCGTTAGCGTTAGTGGTTGGTATCTTTGCTAGATCCCCAGGGTATAAACTTGAAAAGTGCAAGCAAAGTTAGCGTGAAAATAAATTTGTAAAGTTTGGTAGTAATTTTGACTTTACACAAAAACATCGAAACAAATAAGCAAAGCTAGTGCGAAAATTATCTTTAAACGGTCCAAATGTTGAAAATTTACAGTTAATTAAAGCAGTTTTGCATTTGCGGAAACGAACCTAAAAACTTTGAAGTAGAATTATTAATATTATTATTCAAATTGATTATAATATCATAAATAAAGTAAAAATAAAGCAGGCATTAAACAAAAACCCAAAGGGTAAAGCTAACCCTATGACTAAGGCTCCACTGTTCGTCGGTCACCAGGCTGTATCTCATGAACCGTGATGATAAGACAGTTCAAATTTTCCCAGATTATGTATTTCTGTTGCCGCTAATAAACAAATATAAATATTTCAGTTGGCTTCCATACAAGAAACGAGTTTGTTTGCCGTTTTCCAATTTTTTATATTATTAAATAAAATATATCAAAAAAATCTATTTAGAATTAATCGATTGTTTTTCTTTAAAAAAATCGATTATTCCTTCCTGAGGTCACATCCCTAAGACAAAGTTTCAGTTTTTACCAATGTACTCTGTGTGTGTGGGACAAAGAGTATATATATATATATAATCAGTGTTGCCGTATAGAGGTGGGCAATGTCGTTACTTTAAGATCACCGTGACTGTCGTTCCGGTTACTCAAAAATATCAGTGAATAACCACCGTGACATGACAGCTATTTTTGGAACTTGGAAGTCTTGGAACGTATTACGTAACACAATAAAGAAGAACGTAGATACTATTCGTTATTAAATATGTGTAATAATTAGATTTATGACATGATATTGATAAATTATTAGAAATTATTATCTAGGTATTCTGTGGTGTTAAAGAATGATTAAAATACACTTCAAGCGTTGCATAGGCTTTATTAAAGTTCGATTTTTTACAATTTTACTTCTTAAATAGAATGGTGTCGTGAGCTGAGCAAGTCGTCCACATGATTTACAGAGTTAAAGGGTAGTATTGTATAATGTTTCATTCCTTGTTAGTCTGTGGAAAGCGTTCCAGACACATGATTCATCAGTATTGTTGCGTCATGTTTCTTTTTGATAGAATTCATCTGAAAATACAATTTTCAGATGAATTTTTAGGAAAAATAATAATAATATTGAGTATCATTGAGGTGTTGTAGGTAAACACTTATTTAATAGAAGGAGGTCCTTAGTTTGGCAGTAAATAAAGGTAATTTTTCAGCTCACCATGCGATGTATATTTTAATTTACAGCTGTTTACAAAATAAAAAGCAAGTGAATTTTTTCATTAGAATCAACGAGATCAGTTGTCTTTAGCAACCAAGAGCAATGGTTTACTATGAGGCTACCATGGATGAAATAAAAAAAAAGAAGGATTGAGTTTTGATTGACATCGAACTGAAGCCCAAAATGGCGGACATATTACATATGTGTGTCAGCTGAAAGTAGGGCGACCGGCTTCCTAAGGGAGCTTCAGTTTCGGATCAGACGGGATTCCCTCCTTCTTTTTTTAATAGCTCCATGGAGACTACATTAAAACTCTTTCATGGGCGAGCACGCCACATCATTATGTCCTCATCAAATAATAAATGCGTATAAGAGAAATTATAGTCATCATCATCAGCCCGTAGATGTCCACAGCTGAACATAAGCCTCCCCCAGAAAGCGCCACTTTGAACGGCTGCTCGCCTCCTACATCCACCGGCTCCCCGCGGTTTTCACCAGGTCATCGGTCCACCTAGTACCTCGTTAAAAATAGGATAGAGTTTCAATGTGGGAATAGCGTCAAAATATAAACGTATATGGTTAGACATTTTCATAAAACATTCAGCTTCAAAATGCTGAGAGCAAACCGTATCATGTTTTTGAGGAAACCAATTGCACTGTCCAGTTGCGAATATCTATTTATCTTTTATATTAGGATCTGTAGGAAACCTAATAAACATAAAATATATTAAAAGTTTAATTAGTAGAAGTCAATCTAACCACAAAATAAATTGAAAACATTTAAAACTTATTGTAACAAATTTCCGGATGGCCTAATAGAAACTATCGATGTGTCGATAATTATAGGTTAACCAACGCATTACATCACTATCGGTACTTCTGCCATAGGGTAAGTTCGCCGGTTTTGCGACCACTTCCTATATCCGACCGTTTAATGTACATTTGATGAAAAAATACAAAAAATAAAAAGCTTGCGGTGAACACATCTTATGTCCAAATAGGTTCAGTTTTGTAACAAATATTATACGAGAAATCCCCAATTCTATTTTAAAGCTTTGAAACTTAAAAGTATATACATTTTAACTGCCAGTTTTCGACCACGATTATCCACCATCTGGTTTAAAAACTACAGATACCCAAAATCGCTCGTGGTCGAAAACTAATCCAGCTGCAGAAAAATGCTATTCGACCGCAAAAGCAAACTATATCAAAAACATTATAAATACGTATTTATTTACATATAAAAGTACATAAATAGTCGATTACTTTGTAAGTTTAACTAATTAGACCAGACACGATTTAAAAAAACGATTAATGCTGGTGGTCGCAAAATAGGCGTGACCAACTGATCGAACCATCATTGAATATTTCTCGCCCAGGGTCTAATGTGGGCTGGCTGATATTTTAGCCATATCCTTAAATAATTTTTGGCGGTCTCAGTAAGAAAAAAGATCATGCTTTTTTATATGAGTAAGTGCCTCAAAGCTGGAGAAATCATGAAAATACAAGACAGAGGATCTAAAGAAGCCTTTCTGATCATTGTTTCTATCATTTATTTACCACAAGCAGTCAGGCACCTACGTCTTTCAATTTATAGTGGTAGGAAACTAGCGAAAAAGTGGTCGTAAACATAATTTAGTGATCGAAAACTAGCAAAATAGTTACTATTAGCCTTTGGTTTAGATATTTATAAAAGGGTCGGTTATTATAAAAAATGATTGATAATCTGATAAAAATATAGAGTATAATATTTGAAACGTAGCTTAGTAGCATCAAGTCAAAAAATGATACTGGTACATTTTATTATGCAACCTAAACTTGACAACTCCACTAAGTGGTCGGAAACTAGCGAAATTACGCTATAATATCAAACTGACACAGAAGAGTACCCCGTACCGAAGTTTGGCAGCAATAATATGATTAATTTCGTCTCTATCTATAGGCGAACATCATTTGTTTCATAGCTCTGTGGTTCCAGAGGTATAGTATACGTATAAGTTCCTTGAATCAGACTTTGCCAAGCAATAATAATTAATAGTATCTTATCATCTTATCTATCTCTAAGTAGTCTGTGATTAAAATTATATACTCTTTGTTGGCGTCTGTGCTATAGAGATGTGACCTAAGGAGGAAAAAAAATATCGATTTTTTAATAATCATGTGGGAGAATTTCAATAGTAAAACTATCATGACTCACAGCCATGGACACGGACAGACAGACAGACAGACAAATAGTTAGACGGACAGACGGACAGTGGAAGTTTAGTAATAGGGCGTATACAATTATACACAGAGACGGGCTGAGTGTGCCTGCGTGAGGTTGTTTCTAAAATAAATTTTTCAAAATCTCTCAGAGTGTGGTTGGATAATTTTGCCACTCGCTTCGCTTGCATTTTTTAGGGTTCCATACTCAAAGGGCAAAGCAACCCCTATTACTAAGGCTCCACTCTCCGTCTGTCTGTACTGAGCAGAGTTGCTGCTGTGAGCATCAAATTATCGTGATAAACTTGTCAGTCATCGAAATAATACCCATAGAAGTATAATACGAGGTCCGAAACCACGCGTGGTGCCTTTCGCATCGCGACCGCCGCGCTGTGAAGTAGTCTTACTTGGACTGTGTTATGAAATAACGACACAAGCGACGTTTTGGTGAAAATAAGTTTCAAACTTTTAAAATTTGTTTTAGTTGCTGTGAGCTGTATTATATTAGATTGTAATTTTTACTTATAAGGTTTTTTTTCTGTGGTATAATTTTAATTTTGTATTGCTTTTTAGTATTTGTTTTTATAGCGGCAACATAAATACATCATCTGTGAAATCAATAACTGTCACGGTTCATGAGATACAAGCCTGGTGAGTGGTGACAGACGGACAGCGGAGCCTTAGTAATAGGGTTTGCTTTACTCTTTGGATACGGAACCCTAAATAAGCGATAAATAACAACAAACAGATAAACGATGAATTAACATGTATCGTAACCGAATTTCATGCAAGTCCATTTTGCCGTGACGTAGTTTGTTGGTTGTTGGGTTAACACACCTACTCATTAAAATAATTATACCTGAACATACAGACGTATGTTCGTATTTATTACTATTGAAGTTCTAGGTCTGGGGTATGATATGATTACGAAAATTCGTTCTAGTAATTTTTCTATTTTTTATTATACATGTTTTCCATACTCTTAGTTTTAATGCATAACACCATCCCAAATCACCAGTCACTGCGGTCATAGTTAAGGAGCTAGGTGTCGATTTTTTTTGCGATTTCTTTATATGGCAGACATCACATCACACTATTATCTCACTCAATCATAATTATTATTACCATTGTTATTATTTATTATTATGGTAGACTTTGATAATAGTATTCACTCCGAAAGCGACTTCGAAATTCTTATAGGTTCGTACTCTAGATTAGGTACAATTGATTTCTCACGTTTGTACGTAAGTTTAGCTGCTTGTAAACTCAATACTCAATACTCAATCATTTATTGCAAACATTATTGGTTACATGCAGGTGTTAAATAGCATATTTAAGTATGTTACATAATAACCCAGCTTGGGTATAACTTTTAGTCAGTAGTACATTTTTTAGGGCTACGGTAAATTTTTTCTCTTCTTCTATTTCTTTTAGATGGAGTGGTAATTTGTTAAATAATTTTATGGCTATTGAACGCGGGCCGGAACTGTGCATTGCTAATTTTGATGTTGGTATAACTAAATCATATTTGTAGTTTGATCGTAGTACGTAGAAAACAAAACTTTATATAATAAACTAATTGATTATTGTATTGAATACTAACTGAACTGACCCACCTTGAAATTTGCACGGACTTATTAGTTTTACATCCTTACCTTGTTCATGGGAAGAGGTAAGTTGTCGAAGTTTTTCAGTTTCTCAGAATGAAACTGGCAAAGTTGGCCATTTAACGTAAAAATAACGGTTGAAATGCAAGAGCGCTCTTAGTTGACTAAACCAAATCGATTTGTGCTGATCTGAACTATCCGCATCCGTATCGTTCTTTCTAAACCTGAAGAAATCTTATATCAAAACCAGTTAGCTCCCCAACTATAACGCCGATATGTCGAGAGGGACGCAGCTATGCATCTACATAGCTGTGTCCCTCTTATCGAGCGTCAAAAGAAGTCAGTGATCAGCCAATCAGGGAACGACCACTATGATGGCGGTATTGGTTAGAATAAAGTCGTATGTGATTGACTTTGTAGGTTGAAATGCACCTGATCTTAATGGAGTAAGGTCGTTTTTACTGTGGTGTGTAGACGTAAGTAGATATAAATAAAAATAAATATAGTACAACGTTCGTTTGGTTACAAAACTGGGCGATCTTGCTTGGAGTTATTTTTCTATGGGTATTATTTCGATGTTGTCAGTATATGCACCTTGATTGATTGAAAATAAAGCACATAAAATTTAAAACCGAATGCGCAGCGAGGGCGTAAATAAATCAAAATAATTTTTATTGTAAAATCACTTGATCGCAAACCCACCCCTGTGATTTACACTGAACACCCGTGTATTTGGTAATTTGGTAGGGGTGTTGCCTTAATATTTTTAATAGCAGAGCAAAAAAAACGAAACCAAAATAAAAAAATCGATTTTTAAATAATCGATTTCTTGGTAAATACAAAACAATTAATAAAAATCGATAGAACTAAAAAAAATAATCGATTTTTTTAACATCCCTACTGTGCTACTAATGTAATTGTACTCTGTGTTTTTAGTTTTCTATCCTAGAATAGGTATTATAATATACTCTTTGGTTATCTTTTTTATTATTTCTATTCAAAGAGTATATATATAATTTCCTTGATTACATTTTACCAGTGTGGTCAACGTAGGCGATATATCGCCATTTAGGCTACTCAGAACTACGTACGGCGACGTAAGAATCCGATTGGCGACTGGTCGCCTTTTAGGCTACTTCGGGGACAAGTCATTTAAATTACCCGAATCATAAATAAACTACTTTCTATAAAAGTTAAAGCCACGATAACGTCTGTGATATTAATAGAGAAGAGAATAAAATAAGAAAGAATGACATCATGACGTGAAAGCGAATTAAACACAAATAACTATTCATCATCATCATCATTAACAGTCTGACGACGTCCACTGCTGAACATAGGCCTCCCCCCGGAAGCGCCACTTAGAGCGGCTGCTCGCCTCCTGCATCCATCGGCTCCCCGCTTCAATAACTATTATTGAAGTTTAAAAATCTAAAAAAAGCAATTGATTTTATTACATAAAAGCTAAATAAATAAGGTGAATTATGTGTAAAAGTAGCTGGGACGACCGACCAAAGTTAGCTTCACTGTCAGTAAACATTATTCACAGCTTATAATATAATATCATCTAAATTCTAAACTATCAACCTTATAATTTGTAAAACTGTTTAAAAGGTAAAAACTGGACAAAAAAGCAACGAAATAAAAGAAATCAACCAAATGTAGCCATTTTCCACTACCACAAAATTGAATGACGTGTCTTGTTATAGCTATAGAATGAAGCATAATCAAAAAATACCCCATTCCAGAATCTTAGACTTCCCGAGGCCGCTTTTTGACTAATTTTGACAGATTTTCTGATCTTCACACAGTCCTTGAGGTTGACCAGACCTGGATGAGGATCCATTTTGCAAACGAATTTCCGGGTGTTTTAAAATTAACAAAAATCACAATAAAATTGCACAAACGCACGGTGAAGAACATCCTCCATTCACCAATTCACCCATTCATCCTTTTCCTTTATTTTTCCCCCTTTTTCATTATACTGAGATTAGGCGTAGAACTAATAAACCCGTGCGAAAAGGGGAGGTTAGCGGTTAAAAAATAAAGTTCGTTTAAAATGACTATACTATTTCATTTTACGATAAGTTTTGACATGTGAGGCTTAGGCTACTATTTTAGGCAACAGAGGCTGAAATTCGGCTACTTTAGGCTAATTAATAAAGATGGGTGATGGGTGTGGATGGCTGTTATATTTAAATAATTTAATTTACGTTATATTGTATTTTTCTAACAGTTATTTTAAAGTGCTATAATATATATTATATTATAAATTTTTGTAGGTAGGTACGTCCTTTCAGTATAGTTGTCGACCGTGTCGTCGTCTTGTTGTATTTTTTTGTAATGATTATTTAAGTTGGGTGATAAATGTTGTATTTTATATAGTTTGATCATTATTGTAATATTATGTTTTTACACAACTCTTATTATTAATTGTTCCCATTCAGACTTCTAAAACTCTTCATACAATCTTATGTGTTTTTGCTTTAATAAATGTGCAATTTTAAATTTGTAATGGTACTTTTGTGGTGTTCTTGCAATAATTGCATGCTGCTTTTTTATCGTTTACACTTTCTACAGTAAAATAGTTCCAAATGGCTGTATTTACACAAAACTAATTACGTATTTAACCCACAAAAAATATGTACAGCCTATTCAAATTACACTAATAACTTATTTACAATCACTCCAATTCACCATTAACTTAACGACAAAGTAATAAACAACGAACGAAGTAACTCAATTTCTTTCGCAATTAAAACAAAACAGATTTTTCGTTTGACTGTTGTAGAAAAACAACAACAACAGTCAAACAAAAATCGAAATTCAAAACATTCTCGCATATCTCACAATGAACGCACTTCACTCGTTACATTATAATTTACGATCGTTATCGTTATAATGTAAGATAAAAATATTAGTCGGATGTTATCGCATGAAAGATTATATTAGTCAAACTTCACTATAACGTAAAATATATTTTAAAATCGTTATATTTTAATGTAGATAAAATTCGACCTTATAATTATCGCGTGAGTGTTCATATTTGCTAGCTCAAAATACATGACCAAAAATTATAACAGTTATATTTTAGTGTAGATAAGATTAATCCTAAAAGCTATGACATTAGAGTTCATATTCGTGTCAGCAAAATGCGTTATAACGAGTACTTCGTTCAACAGGTCAATAACCTATCGACGCCCGACAGACGACAGCTATTATATTAGTGTGTGCGGCACGAAAAGCTGCATGTAGATTTTGTTAGATGGCGTTTTATTCAATAATAGATGTTAGACTGAGAAGCAGTGAACGCGGGGCGAAAAGATGCACTACTATAAATATTTATAATAAATATTATAGCAGGATGCTCAGATTTTTATAATTAATTAGAAGATTAGAAATTTTTAATGAATTATAAATTACCTGCAGGGTTAGCACGGACGGTAGACAAAATTGTCTCTCCCCTGTTTTACTCCACTTGACATGTAAATTGTATGAAGAATTTGACATTAAACAGGGAAAGACAATTTTGTCTACCGTCCGGGCTAGCCCGGCTGCTAGATGTTATAACGCCCAACTTTACTAATTAAACTGAGAAAAATGGCGCTATTAGTCCCGTCGTCGTTGGCAACACTGCATTTTATATTATGTACAATTTTTTATAATGTAATGATAATTGTAGCTTAAAAGCTTAATCCATTTATATGCTTAATCAACTCATTTACATTCGCACGGGTGCACTATTAACTTGGTGATAGACCCTCTCCGTCCGCTACGAAAGGGTGCGTATTGTTTTACTCATTTTAGTATTAACCGTATTCGTGGTTATCATAGGTAAGTAGTAATAATAATTACTCACAATACATAACTTTACACAAGAACTTTTTCAAATTTTAAAGTAAAGTTTCATTATTTTATTTTTTACTTATGATAAGGATGGACACCTATTTTCAAAACTTCTTGGTTGCGTTTCATACTCTATTATGCAAGCCTCTAATATACTCTTGCCTTGATTAATGGACTACCTAGTAGTAGACCTAGTAGGACCTAGTAGGTACATATATTATGTTTGTGGGCCTAAATTCATTTGATGGGTTACCTTATGCCATACCTACCTATAAATCATATAATCGTAAAGAACTAAGAATCCTAGTTTTATTTTAGCAGAATTACACTAGATATTCTTGTTTCATTTTGTAACTAAGAATGAAACGTCTTCTATACTACGTTTCAAAAACATGAATTGATTTACAATCTAAGGCCAAAGGCTCTAAGATTAATATACCTAAGCCTAATTTTTGATAAAGATTTTTTGATAAACATTACGGAAAAACAAGTTCCTGAATTGTTTTCAAACACTAATATATCTGAGCAGTGGTAGATTCAGGTTAAGGTTAAGGGGCTTAAGGTGCTGCTGGGCAGCTGAGATTCTTCCTAAAATTATTTTGCCAAAATCTGTCAGGATATGAGTATGATGGAAAAAAAATCGCACTCGCTCCGCTCGCGCTTTTTAAAATAATTTCTGTCATTTTTGAGCAGTTGTGGATTCCGGCGGCTCAAGTTAAGCTCAAGGTACTCAAGTTCGACGAAAAGCATCTGAGACTTCCTAGAATCATTTTTTGCCAAAATCAAACTAAACTCTAAATTCAGCTGGAATCTTCTCTAAAACACAGAATCCACATCTGGCTTATGTGGTTCTATGTATGTGATGGTTGGGCGTTATTATGTGTATGTTAATATAATAAACAAAGTCAATTGAGCATAAATATTTTGTCAATCAGGTACCCAGTATTACGATGTTTTCCAGTAAGGTTGTTATAATAACTGGTGCCAGCTCAGGGATAGGAGCTGCAACTGCTGTAGAATTTTCCAAAGTAAATGCTCAACTGGTGATAACTGGCAGAAACCGAGAAAATCTGGAGAATGTTGCTCATCAATGTGAAAAAGTTTCACCACCTAATTTACGTCCATTAGTTGTTATAGCAGATATGAACACCGAAACTGATGTGGAAAACATTATAAAATCCACAATTAACAAATTCAAGAAGATAGATGTACTGGTTAATAATGCAGGAGTATTGGAATCTGGAACCATTGAAACAACTTCCTTGGAACAGTATGACAGAGTAATGAACACTAATGTTCGTGGCCCATATCATTTGACGATGCTAGCAGTTCCACACCTTATTGAAACTAAAGGAAACATTGTCAATGTCTCTAGTGTGACGGGAATGAGATCATTCCCAAATGTTTTAGCATATTGCATGTCTAAATCTAGTCTCGATCAGTTCACAAGATGTGTAGCGCTCGAGCTCGGAGCAAAGGGAGTCCGCGTGAATGCTGTTAATCCTGGTGTAATAACCACAGGACTTCATATGAAATCAAGTATGAATGAAGAGCAATATGCGGATTTTATAAAGAAATGCGCCGATACGCATGCCATTGGACGAGCTGGCGAACCCATTGAAGTAGCATCTGTTATCTGTTTCTTAGCTGGCGAAGGTGCCAGCAATATCACCGGAGCAACTGTGCCTGTTGACGGCGGGCGCCATGCGATGTGTCCACGTTAACATTTTTATTTGTTGGCTCAATTTACACAATCTGTTGGATTTCATTAAACTAATTTCTATCTGGCATATAATACCTACTTGATTGTTCTAGTTTTCGTCTATAACTCTTATGAATAAAATATTTGTACTTAATCGGCTTTTTCTTCATTTTTTCAAACTCTCATCTCATGCATTCATACATTTTGAATTTTAAAGCATTTAAGTAGTTGTAAGTATGATTAGATTATTATTGGTGAAGGTACCTATATTATTATTTTATTTTCTTGCACTTATAATTTCACTTATAATATATTATAGAAGAGTAAGAGTATACTCTTACTTACACATATTTTTTACTATTTATTTATGTAATATTTACATAATAATAACAGTATTTTCTCTAACCAGGTACTTATCGACAATGTTTGTGAATAAAGTTGTACTTATAACTGGCGCAAGCGCAGGAATTGGTGCTCAGACTGCTCTAGACTTTTCCAAGCTCGGTGCTAACTTAGTTATAACAGGCAGAAATCAAGAAAACCTTAACAAAGTAGCAAAACAATGTGAAGACGTGTCGCCAACCAAATCGAAACCACTAGCACTTATTTCCGATGTTAACAAGCCTGGTGATAATGAAAAAGTGATTAAATTGACTATTGAACATTGGAAACAACTAGATGTCCTTGTCAACAATGCTGGCATTTTGGAATCTGGAACAATTGAAACAACAAGCTTGGACCAATATGATAGAATCATGAATACAAACGTACGAGCTGTGTATCATATGACAATGCTTGCGACGCCTCATCTACTCAAAACGAAAGGAAATATTGTGAATTTATCCAGCGTAGCTGGAGCAAGAAGTTTTCCTAATCTGTTAACCTATTGTATATCTAAAGCGGCATTGGACCAATTTACAAGATGTGTAGCGCTTGAACTTGGTCCTAAAGGAGTTCGTGTAAACGCTGTCAATCCTGGGGCTATTTTGACTGGTATACATTTAAAAGGAGCTATGAACGAACAAGAATATGAAGCTTATATGGAGAAATGCAAAGAAACTCATGTTATTGGAAGAGCGGGATATGCTAACGAAGTTTCATCGACAATCACATTTTTAGCTGGTGAAGGGGCTACTAATATTACTGGAGTTACTTTACCTGTAGATGGTGGCCGTCATGCTATGTGCCCCCGATAAGCATGTCACCTAGTGGATCAGGTACACAAAAAGCAATTATCTGTATATACAATGTGACCTTGAATTGGTATGTTATCCCGAAATGGGGAGAATGGGACCATGATACCCTACAAGTTGTGAGAGCCTTACTTGAAACTGGGTGTTTCCAAACCTCCATTGTTAAAAATAAATCTACTCGCAAAATTGCACATGCGATCGCTACGAGAGTTAACAAGATACTATAAATTCATTTCTAAATACAGTTCGTTAAACTCATTTATGTGCACTCGGTCAAAGACGACATTGTCTACTTTGGGGTGTAGATTTTCCCCCCTCGGGATAACATACCAATTCAAGGTCACCAAATAATAATGTATTTTTCTATAATAATATTAAAATATAATTCAAGATATTTTTACAATGTAAGTAAGTATACCTACTTATACACAATTTTACATAATTACATAGAACCGATCATGATGATGATGTGTTAAATTAAAATCCAATAAAGCATATAACTTTTAATAAATTTTGTTATTAATCTGATGGCTCTAACTCCGGATTGAACTCATTGTCCTTTGCTTCTAAAACGCACTTGCTTATATTTACAATTTCATTTGAAATAACTGTGGTTGCGTCTATTAGGTTGTCGAGAGAACACGTTACCAGGGTTGCTTTAATATCATCAGCTATATTTCTTGAATCAAAATGCTGTAAATAACAAAGTAAGTACAAAATAATATGTGACAGCTTTCAATACTTAAATTATAATAAAAATAACAACCAAAGGATTGAAAATTAAAATAATAAAATAAGTCAGGTAAGTACTAAGTAGATACCTCTACGTAACAGGTATCTTCTTGAACTGGATGCGAATATCTACATAGAACATTTTACTTTGAGTAAATTACCAATGACTAAAACATAAAATTACAATGTAGTTACATTGTAGTTAGGTATAGTGTACAATTTACTCATGTACCTACCTACTTAATTATCTTTTAGAAACATTAAACTTAGTTGAAAGAAAAATTAATTCGGTTTTGATAACCGTTTGGTCTCTATTTATCGCATTATCAGGGTTTTAGTGTAACTGTGTCAGCAAGTATTTACACAGCACAATAAACACTATTCATCGATCGAAATCGAGACATCAGTCTTGGACAGAGAAAATAATAGCTTGTGTATGCAAATAATAATTCCATTAAAATTATACTTACGTGTTTTAGTATATTGTCCTCCATAACAGTGAAATTATCAAACATTTCTTCTCTTATTTCACAGAGGCATTCTTGAACGTTTTCCATGTCACGGTTGCACAATTCTATCTTCTCATCTAGTTGTCTGACGAACTCTGTCTCGTTCATTGTTAACTGTGAATCTTTTCGTTCAAACAACTTTATATTTTTTATTTCGTCTGCTATACATTGACCCATTTTACTCATAATATCTTTTAGGACATCTTCTAGGTTTTCTTTTTCCTTCTGCAAAAAAACATATTAATTGCATTATAAAAATAAGGTAAAGCTTCTAAAGTGATAATTCTGTAACAAAAGTAACTTGCATTGATACACAGTTTGACGAGCTCTCCAGTGCCATGGAGATCACTTATTATTCCGTTTAGTTTTTCCTTAAGCTCATTAATTTTCACACCAAAATTATTTTTGAGTTCTACTGCTTGTTCTTTAACATTTTCTATTAATGATTTTATTTTGTTTTTTGTCTCTTCTGCGACCGATTTTATGTAATTCCATGAGTTGATCGCAGAGTCTTTTATTTTGGCCCATACATCTTGTATACCTCTGAGATCATTTTCTGGTTTTGCCAAAGCATAATCATGTTTAGCACATTTTAGCTCTTCTATTTGACGGTACACATCTTTGGCTTCTATTTTCTGTAAGAGTTTATATAAAATATTCAATCGTTGTACATCTAGACAACTACCTAGTTTTGCATCTATTAGATACTTAAGTACTTATTTATTAAGTTTTTAAGAACCTTTATACACACCTGAATGCATATCACTGACAATACACAACATATCAAATATCTAGTTAACTTCATCGTATGGTTAGGTGTCGTCTCCAAATCATTTCAAGTTAAAATCCCTTTTATAGCCTAGATCATTTTTATCTTAAGTGTTTAATTAATCAGCAATTAAGGACAATAGCAAAATTATCGTCCGTTAAACACCTCTTTTGAGATCATGAACCTACTTATTTAAAGGTCGATTGGCAAGAGAGGTCTAGTAAAGAATGGTTCGGTAAAAAAAGAAAATGGTAAATAATAAAAGATGTCTGAATCATGAAAGACAGTGAAGAATTTTTGTTCAGCTGCCTTCACATTCACAGTGTATCTCTTGCCTTTTAGAGGAAAAACACACTTTATTTTTTTAAATTTTTGTAGCTTTTAGGTTTTAGTATTTTTATTATTTATTTATTTATTTATTTATTTGCTTACATAAAAACATAGCACTTAAGTAAACAACTTAAAGTAACCAAATTAATATGTCCTCTGACAAGAGGTTTGCAATAAATTATTTATTTATAAGACGAAATTTCGAAAATTTTATCGCAGCCTCAGTCTAGGTACGTACCTGGTAGGTTACGTACGTACTTACGTAGTATTCATTCATGTACCTAATCTTTTTGATCGTGGGTAGATCCCTACTATATACCTAGTCACCCAAATAGAAGTCGCAGAGTAGATAGGCCAGAGGTAGATCATAGTTGACTAATGTCGGTCCCGTAGGTAGAGTGGAGTTATGCAGATGGCCATTAGGTTCATACTTAAATTATTTCATTAAAACTCAAATTAAATTCAAGTACTTAACTTTATTTCAATTAACAGAAGAATAACGCGTTTGAAAATAGCTACTTATGTGGTATAACATGTAACTACCATCTACCGTTAGGCATCTTTAGGTAAGCGTGCTATATTGTCACTCATGCTAACATAAAAAAGGCTTCAAAGTTCAGTTATTTATCGATAGCAAGTTAGTTACGTAAGTTAGATGAAACCAGCTACGGCTACATTGAAATTTTTGTATGGCTACATGATGTACCTACTATGTACCTATACCTATATAACTATGTAGTGTTAGGTATATATTGTAATAAATTCAACATAATTATCGCCATCATTATCAAAAGTGATTTAAGCAATCTCCAAAAGGACGTATTTAGAATAAGTTGGAATAACACTCTCAAATTCAACAAATCACAATCTATGACGAACTAAACAGCTGATATAATCTAGAATCCCAATACATTTGTGATAAAAGTATAATGGCACCGTACGTCAATTTTGAATGATAATTCCGCGGTAAAACCGTGTCACAACCCATCAGAAAAGCTGCATAATAAGTGTGACTTTCCACTGGTAAGCTATTAACTTTTCTAAAATACAATAAAAGTAGCGTACTTTTTGAGAAGGCGTTTGTTTGGTAACTTACCTTCTGTAGGTACTTATTTTATGAGCAGCTGCATAGCAAATTGAAAACCACTAATAATAAATTTAAGTACGGTCTAGGTCTCATAGTGAAAACTCTTATTAATCTTGACAATTATTACTTTGAATTTGTTAGCATTTTTGACCATTGGTTACCTTAACTACGGATCAATAAAACCTACCCTTAGGTTATGTGTTTTTCTGAGTTTATATTTTTGATAGATTTAGATTAATTGTATTAAAGTTAGTTTTAAAAGTTGTCGGTTTGGAACTCCACATTGCCTGTCATAGTGGTGAAGACCGAGGTGGCTGAGCAGGTACCGATTTCCATGAGCAGTCTCGCAGTGGTCATCCCGGCGTCCACCAAACGAGAACCAGCGCAGACTTCGAGGGAAGCTGGCAATGTTGCTATGGAGAGGTTGATGCGGCCCATCTGGAACAAATAGGTAACTAACTTAGACCATTACTTAAGTAGATCTCTTACTAGGTAATTGGAATGATTTCACTGTTCTATATTAAAAAAATTATTGATCGATTGAATTAATTGATTAGATTGGATTGGAATACCGGGGAAAAGTTAAATAAGTAGTTAAGTCATGATTATCAATTACTTTAAAACCTTTATGATCAGATTGCAAAAGAAAATTGCCTACTAGGGCAGATTGACTAAAAAGCAGAAAGTCTAAAATGCACTTGTGGCAACATAGATCTTGCCTGGCATACTCGGGCGTGTTCCTATTCACGGTGCGGTGGACTCCAAGGAAACTACGGTTCACGGACACCAATAAATATATAATTGAACTGATGCATAGGTACTGATATAATTAAATAATGTAAACTATGAATGACATGACGCGGTAGTGGTGGAGAGACGACTGCCTAAATTACATCTCGCGCTCTTTATATAGGTCGGCGCCGGCGTCGTCAATATTATAATAAAACGTCCCTACACACTCTTAAAAAAGTACCTAAATGCCTAAAATATTATAGGTATGATTGCCTTTTCCATGTCATGATGTCACGCTATTATGCTACATAGAACCAACATTGAATAAGGTACTATCCATGGTAGGTACAGCTTGAGCTTAAAGCTCGATATAGAAAAGTCAAGCGTCATGCCAGGTGTTGCAAAAATTTTAAATTATGGTCTAAAATTGCTCAAGTGCTGGTAACATTGAAAAGATAGGTACCTAAATAATTATTCCTGAAATATACTCCTGAAACACAGTGTTAAACTAGTTCAGGAGTCTATGGACTCATTATTATGCACTGTAAAACCTTTATGTCAATAAAATATATTTTGATTTTTTATTAAAGCTATAACCACTGTTATTTATTAGAACTAACCATAATGGGAATAGTATTGTGGTAGGTAGCTACTGCCGATTTTACAAAAGTGTGCACGGGCCGTACTGTGAGCTCTTAGCGCGATTCAAAACGGAGCCTATCTTGGATCGCTTTGTTTTTTTTGTATGAAGATTTTGACAAGCTATCCAATATACGCTCTGTTTTGGATCACGCTAAGAGCTCACAGTACGGCCCCAGGTAATTAGGATACTTACCGCAAAAGCACTTTGAGTCGCAAAGACCAGCCCCCTTATTTCTGCTTGCATTGATATCGACCCTAAGCACGATCCCATCGCTACCATGTTTCCTCCATCTTCAGTACATTTTCTCATGTCCTCCATTGCTCTGTTTCCGAATTCCACTGCGCTGTTTGCCAAAGTTCTCATTCCAGATATTTGCTCTGAAACTTCTGAGATTCGCTCGTCAACGCATGTCATAGTCTTCGTTAAGGTGTCGTTGAAAATAGCAGTTGCATCGCCATTGTGAGACTAAAATAAAGATAAAAGATTAAGTTAGTGTTAGTTGATCGTTATCTCATAGGTACCAATAGGGACCTCTAAATTCATGGTATAATAATTGATCATTATTATACATTAATCGCATTATCAAGTGCATTTCGGACTCACGCACGAAGAGTTCCGTAGGTACCATTATCTATGAAAACGAGCAATAACATCACGTTTGTTGTATGGGATGAGAGCCCTCTTAAAAAATGTATTATTTCATTATTTTTTTAGTAATTGTTGTTATAGCGGTAACAGAAATACATCATCTGTGAAAATTTCAACTGTAACTAATCACGGTTCATGAGATACAGCCTGGTGACAGACGGACAGACAGACAGGTGGACAGCAGAGCCTTAATAATATAGGGTTCACTTTACCCTTTGGGTACGGAAGCCTGAAGAAATGTTTCCGATCGATGATGAGCGGATGATAAAATACCTAATTGTTTTATAATTATTCCAATGGCTCTCTGCGGAAGAGGAAAGCAGCCTTTCTAAGTGGCGCTCTCTATGGGGGATGCATATGATGTTCAGCAGTAGACGTCTTCTGGATGATGACCTACAAGCTGACCCGCCCCGGTTTCGCACGGGTATATTTTCAGACTTGCTTATTATAATACATTTTGTTTATGTGAATGAATGACGTGACGAGCTAGTCGTTCACCTGATGTTAAGCGACACGGCTGCCCTTGCAGCGTCACTCGGATCTTTAAAATAATAAAGTTTTGCGTGACACTGCACTGCGCACGTCATCCTGAGACATCACACAGTCTAGTAATCAGATTACTACACTGTGTAATAAGGTCATAAAGTCTCATTTGCCCAGTAATTTCACTAGCTACAATGCCTTCAAACCGGAACACAGTAGTGTTTGCACACTACTGCTTGGCGGCAGAATAACTGGCAGAGCGGTGGTACCTACCTAGACGAACTTTGCAGAAAAGTCCTACCACCTAGTGAACTTCTAGTGAATCACAAACATGTGTTGCGATTATTATACTTTGGTATTATTAACTAGTACCTACGCATAGAGCTAATAAAAAAAGAAGGAGGGAATCCCGTCTGATTTGAAACTGAAGCACCCTTAGGAAGCCGGAACGCTTCGTACGTACAAGCGGAATACGCACACACTCACATCATAGGCAGCCGGTCGCCCTACTTTCATCTGACACACATATGTAATATGTCCGCCATTTTGGGCTTCAGTTCGATGTCAATCAAAACTCAATCCTTCTTTTTTTATTTCATCCATGCTAGTACGTACTACCTATGAATTATCAGATTACGTTATGTCATACTTATTTAAATGAGTGCAACTCACATAATAAGTATAAACAATATTTAAAAAAAAATTACAATATGTCTTCCATTTGTAGAATCACTGAACTGCAGGATAAGATGTCATCATCATCGATCAGCATTATCATCATCATCAGCCAGAAGGTGTCCATTGTCAAGGCAGCCTCGTCTTTCAGTCATTAATAAATGCCAATTATAAAGACCTTTATTCCCCAATCCCCAACGATGTCAGTCCTGGTAGCTTGCCAATTATTATCACTAGCTATTGCATAAAATATAAGCAAGTATCTTGACTTACCGCAATACAGTCCACGATAGCGACACCAGAGTCGATCAGCCTGTTCCTGACGGTTTCTAAGGCAGTGCTCACGCGCTCTCTCAACCTTTGGATGTCAGTGGCAATCCTATCGCGGACCGATTTGGCTTCTTCCTGAATGCTGCTTGTGAATCTGCCGATGGCATCGTTGGCTTCTCTGGCTGCTTTACGAAGTGATTCTATTAGCTGTTCGATCAGTCTCCTGTTGATGAAAAGTTGAACGTTACATGTGTAATACCTAAATGTCGTTAAGCAGTAAGATCAGGGGTACCAAGGTTATAAGAGAATCTACACTTATGATCCCATAGGTAATGCGTCTCTGGACTGGAATGTGGTTGTGCTCTAAAATTTAGTACCAAGAGGCTCTAAAAATCCTCATTTCGAAGTCTTATTGGTATCGTTGATCATGTCCTGACGGTCACCTCGTTTTAGCTTGGGAATAACTTATCTGGCCTAGGCGGATGACCGGCTGTTCCCTCTACAAATCGTACCTACTACATCTCAACCGATTCTCGTAAAGTTAGACAAATATATGAATTTTCTTGCCGATTCAGTTTAAAATTTTAAAATGGCGGGGAATATGAATATGTGAATATATGTACTTACCTGGAGCTGGCGTACAAATCAAACTGTTGGCGTTGAATCGGCGCAATGGCGTTTTGGGGGCTACCTTCTTCTGGAGTTATGTATGCTGTTGATACTGAAAACCACTGAAACAAAGACAGGTACGATGCGCTATATTATAGGCTTTATCATCATTAATCTAACGACATGAGGTAGGTGTCAACAGCCTGAAGACGTCTACTGTTGAATATAGGCCTCCCCCAGAGCCCAGAGTACTAATGGGAACAAAAGTCTTACCACAGCTACGAACAAAAGCGCCACGAATAGAGATTTCATTTTAAATCGCCCAATTTACCTGCTCTGCTTGATATGATGGTAACCACCGAATCTTATGGTTTTATAGTTTTCTTCTTATTACTATCTGTAGTTTTAGTCTTAGAATAAATAGATTTATCTTATCGGTTCCATGGGAAACTGGGTGAATTGGTATTAGAGTTGTATGGTAAACAAGAATGGGTTCACATTAAGAAATAATTGCACTACTATGAGGCAACACCTATTAAATTAAATACGGTGTTTGTACCTACTACGTATTCACCTACCTAGAACTGGATAGGCTAACATATTTAATTTTAGTTTGTCTTCTACAATCTATATTTTCGAGAGCCAGCTGTGTAGGTATCCCGGACATTATTGTTTCACCTTCTATATAAGTCATCATCATCATCATCATCATCATCAACAGCCTGAAGACGTCCACTGATTGACATAGGCTTCCCCCAGAGAGCGCCACTTTGAGCGGCTGCTCGCCTCCTGCATCCTTCGGCTCCATGCGGTTTTCACCAAGTCGCGGTCGTCGGTCCACCAAGTGGGGGGCCGGCCTACGCTGCGCCTTCCGGTCCGTGGTCGCCACTCGAGAACCTTTCTTCTCCATCGGTTTACATAAGTCTAAGTATTTAATTAACGCTATCAATACTCTACCCAAAAAATGGACAATTCTATTTTGTGCTCTACCTTATCTTCCTATGAAGAAATATGAGTATGTAGTGTGATGTAGCTTGCGGGTAGCTAAATAAAAAACGTAGATCGAGCTACGTGGGTGGGGTCGTGAATGCTCCCAAATCGACTACTTAGAACGTGGTTATCTCAAAACGTATACCATTAACCGGATTAAAAAAAATGCACGTTAATACTGGTTATATCTTCTTTCCATCTGCCGAAACCGAAACACGTTTACGAAAGGTTTACTCGATAGAAAAAATCGTGAAGTGACCTCTAAAAAATCATTCAAACGTTCTAAACTGTTACATTATAATAAGACACCCCATTGAAATAAATCACAGGGATAAGCAATGTTTCAATGCATCCTTCTATAAGCTTATTTTTTTATAACAATAAGCATTTCTTTTATAACTAATTATTTGTACCGAAAAATGGAAATGTCGAAGTGCAACGCAACGTAATCGCCATATTTTTGCTATGCAGAAAGCGACCCTATAAGGTACAAAATAAGTTTCAAGTTTGTCTGCTGTAATAAAAGTGCTCGCATTGGGTCCCGTCAGGGCCTTAAGGTACTACGCACGATTAGGAAAAAGTAACCATGCCACCACCTCGGGAGAGGTAATAGTGTCCTATGGTTACCACACGTAGCACGACTGGGGATTTACCTACCACGGTAGGTACTAAAAAACGCCGCTTAGGTAATAACAGGTAGCTATAGTTGGGTCGCAGATCTACAGGATTACGCTAGCTATCATTGCTAAACTCTATTTTCGACCGACTTCCAACACTTACTTATGTTTTTTTGTAACCTCTATCTACCTCATTCATTACATACATACATGTATGTATTAGTGGAACTGGAACGTTCAAGCAGTCATAAAACAATATCTTATCGCAGAATAAATAATAAGGCCTACATATTATTTTGTTCTGATTTTTTCTCGTCATGATGCAACTGATAAAATGGTAATCATTCTCAAGGTCTGACCGAAATTTAAAATTATCTCTATGGTTTTGGCAAGTGTGCCTACTTTACGAATAAAACTAAGTAGGTATAAGTATAAATCATGTTACACATAGTTATGTTATGCTTACTTATTTATTATTTATACTTCAACTTAGAGTTAAGAGTGACAATCCAATCTTCTTTATGGGCGGCTGTGAGGCTTAAAACCAGGCGAACGACTTGCTCGTAACGTGATCTACAGTTAATTACCTATTTTATACTTAATAGTTTCTCGATGGCATTAAAATTAGTAGTAGTAGTTGTAGTTAGTGTTAGTGCGGGCCACATCGCTCGTAGAACTGTCAATGGATGGGGAAGAAAGGATCTCGAGTGGTGACCACGAACCGGACGCAGCGTAGGTCAGCCCCCACTAGGTGGACCGACGACCTGGGTCAGAACTGCGGAGAGCCGATGCATACAAGAGGCAAGCAGAGGCCTACGCTGCGTCTTCCAGATCGTGGTCGCCACTCGAGAACCTTTCTTCCCCATCGATTGTCAGTTCTACGAGCGATGTGGCCTGCCCATTGCCATTTCAACTTGCTAATCCTAAGAGCTACATCGGTCACTTTAGTTCTCCTGCGGATCTCCTCATTTCGGATCTTATCTCGCAAGGAAACACCAAGCATTGCTCTCTCCATAGTTCGTTGCGCGACTTTGAGCTTAGAAATGAGGCCAACAGTTAGAGAGACACACACACACAACAGGTATCTCTTAGTAGTCTGTGGGAATACGCACTTCCACTGCTAGGACACAGGCACAGGCCCAGAGAGAGAGGCCGTTATCCATAACGCTGGCCAAGTGCGGGTTGATGGATTCACACAATATCCTAAAATTTAGTACTTAGATTCACTGAACAAAAACATGCTGTTTTCTCTCAGGTTTCTTCACCGTTGTAAGAGAGGAACCACACAATTTGAATATTTGTGGTGAGGGGCCAAGCGGGATTCGAAACAGTGTACAGTGTCGTTTATTGAGCCGCACTCTACCACTTGAAATAGTATGTCAGCGGACCAGTGGAGTCAGGGGTCTAGCAAAGATACCTTTCCATAGATATTCCATAGTAGACGTGTACATTTCCATGATTTCCATACATTCTGGCATTAGCGTGTGGAGTTAACGCTAATGAAAAGGTATCTTTGCGAGACCTCTTGAACCAGCAGAATCTTCTTGTCTAACCCCCCGGTTTCTGGTACGTTTGTTATGTTAAACTCTTGCTCATTGGTTGCCTGTCAGTCATCGGCTTTTTTCAACCAATGAGCGTTCATTTCTAAATTGACAAGAGTTTAACTTTAACAAACGTACTAGGGTGACTAACCGGGGGTTACTCTCCCTATGGAAGAGAATAGTCATGATGACTACTATAGGAACAAGTAAATATTACATTCATAAAGAAGATTAAAAATGAATCCAATAATTGAAAAAATAAGCAAAATCAGTAAATAGATCACGGAGTAATAAGGTTTTAAAAGTTTCTACAGGGAGGATCTCCTATCCCTTTCTCGCGAAACAGAGCGCCCCCGCAGTTACTATGAAAAATCTACTCGTGACGTCACATGCCAAAGAGATTGTATGAAAATCTACCACAGCTTAGTAATTTTCTATTACGGTTTTTAAAATGCTTGTAACTTGGTCATTTTTGAGATATTTAATTTAAACAAATATTTAACTTTTGAGGAATATAATTAATGTATCAAAAAAGTTTTAGTCATCATGCCTATTTTAGGTACTGTTATCTTTCTTCTATAGGAGGCAAATCCTGAAAAGAACCTATTAGCAATGCCACAGTTTAAATGTTCATAACAACGCCAAGATTTACCCTAATGTTTTATTAACGTCTGCAAAACATGGTGCAGTAAAACAAGTATACGTTTTGGTAAAAGTATTTAATATCAGTTTCATCTCAATCTCATGTATATAGGTACCTAGACCTACATACTTAACGCGTATTTAAAAGGAAAGTAGGGAACAAAAAACAATTGTATCACCTAAGTTTGAAGAGGGTCGAAAGTTTGTAGCTACGACGAAAAACATTCGACCCTCCTTTGCATTAGTTCCTCTATAACTCTATAGAACTTTACGTTATCGCAGAAAGATGATTTTCATAGTTTCATCAATTATTTGAATACTTACACCATGTATTCAAATAATTGCGGTTTTTAAGAGAATCAATGACAATCTTCACAGAAACTTTGATAGCTACATCACTAGCATCAGGCGTTTATGGATATTTTTTGCCCTTTAAATCTTTAGGAGCTAAGTAAATTAACTTGTAAATTGATAGGGCCATACTGGATATAAAACTGTACAAATTTGGTCAATTTGGAATCGTATTTACATGCGCAAATGATTACGTTTAGTGTAAGGCCAGAATATACCAAAGTAGAATAAATTTTATTCCAAGTATTTCCAAGGACAATCGAGTTACACGAGTATAACCCGGGCCTTATATTTAGGTGTTTATACCACCAATTTTGAAGGAATACGTGAAGGAAGAAGCTTATTTCTTGGATAGGTACAATCAAAATGACATCTTTTTTGTCATTTCATTTGTAAATCAGCTATATTCGAGAGTAGCTAACCAATAGCTTTATACATGGAATAAAATTTATTCTACTTTGGTAAAATCGGGCAGAATAAAGAATAGTACAGGTACTTGAGTGTCTTTATGCTAATAATAAAATTTTAGTAACGAATTGGTTACGCTATTGACTTTGTTGTTTGACAAGGTGATCAGTGATGTATCAAAGTCCATTGTATGTTGGTCCTTCGACTTATATTTAGATAATTTCAATACTAACATAATTTTGTACAGTACACTACAGCATTTATATAAAAAAACACGTGTCCGTTTATATTTGGTACAAGTAATAATAATAATAAAACCATTTATTTTAGGCAACAAGCTTATAAAATAAAAACAGGTCCATATTATTAAAAAATATATAAATAATAATAATAATAATAAATAAATATGTGTGGACATTTTACACAGCCCCAAACTAAGCATAGCTTGTACTATGGGAACCAGATAACTGATACAATACTTATATTATACTTTTTTGTTTGTGAAATATGTACATACTTACATAGAATACAATATAACACCCAGACACGGAACAAACATCTATGTTCATCACACAAATGTTTGTCCTGGGTAGGAATCGAACCCACAGCCCTCAGTTCAGAAGGCAGGGATACTATTACCAACTGAGCTATCGGGCCCATATTGATAGGTAGTTTCACCCGTGCCTGTAAACTGCTAGAGGCACAATTTTTAAATAGGTGTAAGCACTGCGTCGTACCTATATACTTAGTAATTGCTTGCCACAATAAAATATTTATTTTTGATTAAGTATAAATGACTATAAACAGGTAGCTAGGTGTGTACATACATTGTACATAGGAGTTGAGATAGAGGCCTAAACGTCATTTTTAACCACCTTCCCACTATAAGGTACACATACAGTACACACACACAAAACCTGATTGCGCTAAATACAGTGCAAGTATAGGCACTTGCTCGCTTAACTAACATTTGAGTTGCAGTGCAAGTAAGTGCTACCTAGCTAGGTAGGTACTTAAAAAGAACACAAGAATCAAGCGTCTTCGCCTTAAAAGAGACAATAGTTATGATAAGTGTTATTGGACACATTCCTAGACAATTATGTCTTTAAAAGTTTGAGATTTTTTTTTATGTTAATGAATGACGTAACGAGCAAGTCGTTCACTTGATGTTAAGACATACATGGTTGCCCATAACAGTTACAGTGTCACTTGGAACTTTAAAATAATAGTTTTGCGTTACACTGCACTGCGCACGTCATCCTGAGACATCACACAGTCTAGTAATCAGATTACTACACTGTGCAAACAGGTCATAAAGTCTCATTTGCTCAGTAATTTCACTAGCTGCAATGCCCTTCAAACCGCAACACAGTTGTGCTTGCACACTACTGCTTGGCGGCAGAATAACTGGCAAAGCGGTGGTACCTACCTAGACGAACTTTGCAGAAAAGTCCTACCACCTAGTAAAAGCCCAAGAGTGCCCAAACAGCCAAATAGCCATTCTAGAAAAAAAATCTAGTTTGCAACAATCTATGTACTATGTACAATAGGCTTGTGTCCTGCTATTAAAAATTAACAAGTTAATATTATTTTAATAAAGTAGGTAGGTTAAAGATTAATGCAATAATTGCAAGAATTAGTAAAATCGGTAAATAAATCACGGAGTAATAAGCTTTTAAAGTTTCCTGAGGGGTATCGCCTGTCCCTTTCTCGCAGAACAGAGCATCCCCACAGCTATTATGTAACTTAGGGATATGACGTCACATGCCAACGAGATTGTATGTAAATCAACCACAGCTTTGTAATAAGATACTAGTGGATGAAGTGACGTCACTGCGCGTCTGCACTGTCTCTTTCTATTCCTGTATTTTAAAATTCTTGTAACTTTGTAATTTTTTGAGATATTTAATTTTTGTTAATTTTTTGAGGAATTCTAATAAGTATTTTTTATTGCATAAATTAGTAATATTAATTTATGCAATAAAAAATAGCAGAACACAAGCTTATTGTACATGTTCCTATACCTACTACCTATGTAAATAAGGCGAATTCTTTGGTATGTACCTAACCACTATAAGTAACAGTCTTAGACGGATCTGCTGGCTTATTCGTCACACATTCAAGTTCTTTTCTCAAACTAGTAGGTACTACCTACCTATGTCACCCACTTCTGATGTTGTTGACATGAGTTAGGCAATTTCTTTAAATATACTAGTCACGCATTTTGCTTGTGACTCCTTACAAAACTACTTAAGGCTTGCCTACTAACAAAATTAGGAAATAACTTCTGACTAAAACCTCAACTAAAACTAACGGACGCCATAAATCTAGTTGGAAACTCTATAGCTCTCTACAAACAACCTCATGATCATGAAGAGGTTATACACGATATCAACTCAACTAGTGAGGGCCAACTGGATATTTTGTGGCTCGATTTTCCAATTTTTATTTAGTTCTATTAAATCCCGAATGATTTTAATATTAAACTATTTGCACAATATTAAAATCATTCGAAATTGCGCTGGCTGTAGAAACGCTTGGCACGTGGTCGTCCGACACGAGAACTTTCTGCAAAGAAATTTCTACCAGATTGGTCCTCGCCTCTGGAAATCCCAGAGCTGGCACATACTTCGCTCAGAAGCTCAGCCTTCTAATTCAGCGAGGTAATGCTGCCAGTATTCTGGGAACCTTGCCATGCGGTGGTGAGTTGGATGGCGTGTTTATATTGTACATTTCGTAAATAACGTTTTAGCTGTAGTTTTTATATGTTTTATTTTTGTCATGTGTGTTAATTATGATTTCTAGTGTTATGTTTTTATTGAATAAATTCTTCGAAAGAACACAGACATTAATTATTTATTTTATTGACCAATCAAGATCCAGTCCCATAAAAGCCATAAGTTGGTTTTAAATGCGAGATCTCTATTTGTCGGTCCCGGCTTTTAAACGGGTTAAAGGATGGATGTTCATGATTCAAATTTTTTAACTAAATAAGTAAGTACTTAATTTATTTATTTTGAATCTATTACTGAAATACTGTGTGCAGCTGATTTTCGACAAGACTGATGATCAAAACGATTTGTTTGTGTGTAAACAATAAAGGTCACAGCACGAGAACTAAGGCTAAAGGAACCATTACTTCGTCTAAATCTTTTTATTTGTGTGTTTGTTAGACACGTGAGCGAAATTCTGATTCATGTTACCCAATTCTACGAGTAATCGTGATCTGAGTAAGGTACCCTTACCTACAGTAAGATAATGTACTGTTGTTGTGCAGGACGACGTCAACAAAAAACCTTATGAATATGTTTATAAGATATGTAAAAGAGATTAAGTCACAGTGAATAAATGAATAAATGAACATAGGATAGATAGGAAGAAAGTAGGTTTTAGATAGGTATTAGATAGGTAAATAGTAGTAGGAAATAAATATGTTATTACCTATAGGTAAATAAACGTAGGTACCTAATCTGTAACTTTCCATAATTGAAAAATAGGAGCTCGGCTTTAGAAACCGGCACCCTTGTATAATGTACGGAAAATTCCAGCGTTCGAATTGTATCGCGCCTCACGCGCCTGTAATAGAAAATTCCCCGAGCTCTGCCGGTTAGTCGACAGAGCTTCTCTGTGATTCGCCGGCCAATAGGAAGGTAGCTTTAGACTCGGCAAAAATTGTATAAATATAGAAATCCGCTACCGGCACTGTATCGTTCCAGCCTCCAAACAGTAAACAGCTCCAAGAATAAAAAGCAGTACACCAGCAACAAGTAGTTTCTTCCTGCTTCAAGAGCTCCTGCCCCTCCAACCCCAGCAATAGTTAATATACATCTGGTACAGTTGTCTATTATAGAGATAATAACTTTGAGAACTCTGTCAATAAACGATCTTACGATTCAATACTGAACTCCGTCGATAATCGTAGATTATTTACGTAGATAGAGTTCTACGAGCGTAGCAAAGGATTCAATGTACGTCGCTCGAGGTTAAAACAACTTTGGTAGAGTGCAAATTGCAATCCAAATTCAATGGCGGCTGTGAAGATAAATTAGATGTGCGCGAGAAGAGGTATGGAAGGGGGGGAGTGTTTGCAGCAGTTGCAGCGCACTTCACAGCCCCCATTAATTTGGACTCACACTCTACCGTATGGCATTATGGCTATTGGCACACTGCTTTTCATCCCCTCTGTGAAAAAAGTCATTCTGTCACTAGTAATAATTGCGCCTAAAATATAATCAATTTTAGGCGCACTTATCAAGGAATTGTTCGCCTCTTTTCGAATAAATGGGATGAAAGCTAATTAATTTACTTACAAAAAAAATCTAATAAGTGCTATACTTTGTAAAAAGTCTTTATTTTATTTGAGACAAATTAAAATTAAATTAAATTAATAAATACACATGATAGCTTAGAGGACAATTCTTATTTCCACACCTTACATGTTTCTAAACATTAAAACGTTGATTGACCCCACATACATAAAAGTCAAGTCTCTTATGTAGAAAAATCTACCTACGATAGACTAGACCTACCCACATCCACTCCTGTGACCTTGCCCGTTCCTTTCAAATGGCCAGAGAGCGCTAGATTATTGAACTCTCGTGACCTCGCCTCTACAGATTTATAGTGACAAATGACACGGTTATTTTCGTGCTCTATTGGATTAGGTGTAAATAAAACCGCAAAGGATTAGGTGCGTAACTAAGTTAACCATCTCTGTCGATTCCGCCGATAAAAGCAAATGTCATATCAAAATACATAGCTTGATAGGTAGGTAATAATCAGCAGCTAAAATTTACACAGAATAGTTGTGTTCCATGTATTTTGATACTGAAAAAGGTTCTCGCGTTGGTTAAAACCGCGGGGAGCCGATGGATGCAATGGTGCTCAAAGTAGCACTCTGTTGGAGAGGTCTATGTTCAGCAGCGGAGGTCTATGTGGACGAATGTAGGTCCACCTAGTGGGGGGCCACTGGCCTACTCCGCGTCTTTCGGTTCGAGAACCTTTTTTCCCCATCGGTTGTCAGTGCTTCATTAGAGTAATTCTGATTCAAGAAGACATAAGATCACAAACAATAACAGCCAGAACCACACAAACATTAGTGAATAGCATGTGACGCGGTCATGTGACTCGTTAACCGATCTCATGTGATCTGTCCGACCTCTCACCCCTTTTATCGAGACGAGGATACGCGAAATTACCATAATAGCTCACTTATATCCTCTTACAAGGAGGGGTTATCTTTCAACTGTTCCTTGTATTTTTAGACTGAATCATCAAAGGAGCTAAAGATAGAAGCACTGTTGAGACCATTCATTTTGGTAGTTTGATAGTCTTGAAGTGAAACCGTCTTCATCGGAACTAGTTTCTATTTATCAGATAATTATGTTTATTTCTAGTGTAGGTATTATTATTATATATATAGGTAGGTATGCTGTAAGTATGCAGTTTTATTTTTATTTTTATGACAATGTATGACGTGACTAGCCAGTCGTTCACCTGATGTTAAGTGACACGGCCGCCCATAACAGTTGCAGCGTCACTCGGAACTTTGAAATAATAAAGTTTCGCGTGACACTGCACTGCGCATGTCATCCTGCCTGAGACATCACATAGCCTAGTAATCAGATTACTAGACTGTGAGATCAGGTCATAAAGTCTCACTAATCAGACAGCAGAGACAGATTAATCGTAGGTACAAATTGATTCAGAAATACTTATTTCGTATAATTAAACCAATCATCATTGTTTAACACAGAAACATGACCGTGTGAACGGACCTTAAATTGTGGCTTGATCGAGTAAACAGACCTAAAAACTACAGTCCACTTTTATTATCTATGATATCGAATGACATTTAAAAACCTAGCTGTCAATCGTTGTTGTCTCTGCCTCTTGCAATAAAACTTTCCAAGTAAGCTTACATAAATTTCGCTTGTTTTTATTTAATTTCCCAAACAAGTGGTCCTTCGAGCCGACTCTGAACCAGTGACCTATGGACATTTTAATGAAATAGAAATGTGCCACTCAGAGACAGCTTGTCTGAAAGCGTTAGGTATTTCTTACAATGTTCAAACTGATCAGCTTAAAATGGCAGTATCCAATGACAACAGAGAAAATATAATTTGGACTAAACGTGAAGTATTAAGATTCATAGGCAGTGTGTTCGATCCCTTAGGTATTATCGCACCAATTGTACTTAAAGCAAAACTATTTATGCAAACACTATGGCAATGTAAATTAGACTGGGATGACACTTTGAATGATGAGCTACACAAAAAATGGTGTGAATTCTATGATAGCTTGTCTAATATGCCTCCAATATATGTAAACCGAAATATTATGTTTTCTAATGCCACAGATATACACTTAGTTGGTTTTTGTGATGCATCTTTTCAGGGATATGGTGCATGTATCTATGCCAGAGTTGCAAATAAAAATTCTGTACAAGTGAATTTTCTTTGTGCCAAGTCCAGAGTTGCACCTCAGAAAAATAAATTAACTATACCTTTTTTTTAAGTAGGTATTATTAATGTTTTATGTTATTTATTATTTAAGTTGTTGAGTAAATAAACTATACCTAAACTAGAGCTTTGCAGCGCACTGATGTTAACTGAACTTGCAACTAAGGTATCAAAAATTTTAAATATAAATAAAATCACCTTGTTCACCGACTCGATGGTAGCGTTGGCATGGATACAGTCCCACTCAAATAAGCTTGAACCCTTTGTAAAAAATAGGATTAATAAAATCAAATTAATTATCTCATCTGATGTATTTCACCACGTGCCTGGTCTGCAGAACCCTGCCGATCTAGTTAGTAGGGAAGTGGATCCACCAAGCCTGGCATCTAACAAACTCTGGTGGAATGGTCCAAGCTTTCTTTTAAACTCAGATTTTGTTGACTATCACAAACCTAATGATACTGAGAAGCTTGAACCTCCTCTGGTGCCAGACACTGCAGTAGTTGAAGTACATACTGAAGATAGTTTAGGTATGGGCAGTGTTCTTCCAATAATAGAAAATTGTTCTAGTATTTCAAAAATGCAACGTATAATAGCTTATGTTTATAGATTTTATAAAAATTGAAAAATTGAGTAAAAAATAAAACTAATAAAAAGAACACTTTAAATAAAAACACCCCTGACCCTGTCACTTCAGATGAACTAAAATTTGCACTTGTAAAAATAATTAATTGCATACAACAAGTACATTTTGAGAAAGAGATTAATTCTTTAAGAAAAAAGCAGCATATTAAGTCGCACTTGTTGTCACTGAGTCCGTTCATTGATAATGAAGGATCATTAAGAGTAGGTTTAGTAATGCTGATGTGCCTTATGAGCAAAAACATCCCTTATTGTTGCCAAAAAGATGTCACGTTACAAATTTAATCATACAGCGTGAACATCTAAATTTATTACATGCTGGGCCCAAACTGACCTTATTTAGTTTGATCCAAAGATACTGGCTAGTAAATGGAATTCGTGAAGTAAAGAAAAATTTACATAAATGCATTCAGTGTTTTAAATTGAAGGCAGACTCTGCAGCTCAGATGATGGGTTCACTTCCCTCTAGCAGACTTCAAGTGGGTTCTCCATTTCAGAGAGTGGGAATAGATTACTGCGGTCCCTTTGATGTGAAACAAAAAAGATGCAGAAAACCGTTAATAAGTAGTTCATTTTTCATAAAAAATTTAATGTATATCTGTATAAATTCTATAAAATCATTATTTTATAACTCATTGCATACTAAGAACATGCCTAAGCATGGTGCCTATGTACCTAACGTTTTTATGTATGTATATTGCAAAGTACTTGCTTACCTGTAGACCTTTTGATAATAGTAGAGTCCATTAACTTAGTAGCAGTAGAGTACCTAGTAGAAACATGCCAATGATTTGTTCGGTAGAGTTAAAATACTTTTTCATTTAAAAACATTTCTTTATTTGTTATCAGCATAAATATTTATTCATTGTACCACATCAAGGCTCAATTTAGAATACAGAAGTTTGACATAGTAAAAAACAAATGTAAAATTTAGTAAAATCTTTCAATAACTTATCTTTTCCCCGGGAATTATGTTTAACACAGAAACATGACCGTGTGAACGGACCTTAAATTGAGGCTTGATCGAGTAAACAGACCTAAAAACTACAGTCCACTTTTATTATCTATGATATCGAATGACATTTAAAAACCTAGCTGTCAATCGTTGTTGTCTCTGCCGCTTGCAATAAAACTTTCCAAGTAAGCACACATTAATTTCGCTTGTTTTTATTTAATTTCCCAAACAATCATCATCATCATCATCAACAGCCTGAAGACGTCCACTGCCACATAGGCCTTCCCCAGAGAGCGCCACCTTGAGCGACTGAGTCGCCTCCTGCAGCCATTGGCTCCCCAGATCGTCGGTCCACCTAGTGGGGGATAGCCCAATAAATAAATAGAACTTAAAACTTAGATTACCTAAACGACCAGATTTTCTGTTGAGTAAGTATTTATAGTCCTCAACCGGAAAATGAACCCATAATCAGGGTCTCTAGACTCTCTAGTGTTTGGATGCACTAACACAATGGTCCATGTACATAAACAACTCAATATCAAGGTTATTATACCTTTGAGTTATCAATGAAATGTTCAATAACCTATTAATAAAGATGTATTTACATTAACACATTAGCTTTTATTAGCTGTACTTAGCTGTTATTACTTTATTGTGCGATATCTTTTGAAATATTATACCTACGCATTTTATCCCAGTATAGGTACCTATACGCTTACCTACTTTCTGTTCTTTCCTACCTGTCCTAACTTTCAATCTACATTTATTAGACACTAGCTGACCCGCCAGGCTTCACACGGGTTAATTAGTTTGAAGTCCTAACCCTGTTTATGGATAAGAGAGAAGCAAAAGCGAAAATATAGGGGAAAAGGATGAATGGATGGGACAGCAAAAGAAGGGAGACAGGCGCAGTTACTTACTAGTAACTTGTATATTTTGTGGCCATACCTAATCCTGAGAAAAGTAGTCGCCATCCTTTAAAAAAAATGTTCATCGTTGGCATAGTCGCTATTGCCGTAATCTGAAAGACGTCACGCATCACGATGGACATATATAACATTGTTATTGTTATCACTGCTACCAGTAAACCGTGGTAAAGTTGTGAAACAAACAATGTTAACTTACAATCATCAAGCTTGTTTCATACCCTCTATTGCACAATATAGCGTGCGTTTGGGCAACGGCTGTCTTGTATTTTAAGGATTAATCAACTTGACTGAATCCTGTTTGTTTCCATTTTCATCAGAGAGAGTCCGTCTCACTCAATTGTCTTCCTAGAAACTGACAAGAACCCGGCATAAAATATCAAGCATATTGTTGTTTACTGCAACGACTAACACCGGGTTTTAAGATACCTACGTTGTTAAGGGAGATAATGGTCTAAAATTCAAACAAATTATTACCATTGGCTAAAATTTGTTAGAAATTTTAACCATTCTAATAAATAATGTTATTTAGTGCGATTAAGTCCTGTATGAAACGAAAAACTATCCATTCTAACCAATATGGACAAAAATTGTAAAGAGTTTTTAACCATTGTTCCAAAAAGCCGACCCTATACAATCTGTTATTTGTAGCTAATTCACTTATTTACTGCCTCTTACACGGGGTTTTAAGCACATTTTAAGATCAATTTAGACATGCTTTAACGAACCTACTTATGAAGTATGAGGTAGGTATCATCATCATCATCATGGAGGCCTATTCGTGATCCAATTTTGGATGTAGGCCTCTTCCCTCCTTTTCCATTCCCGGCGGTCTTGGGCCCGGTGTATCCAGTCATGACCTCCGTGTCGTCTGATGTCATCCACCCATCGCTGTGGTGGTCGGCCTCGTCCTCTTGTATCAGCCCTGGGTCTTCATTGGAGGACCCTTCTCATCCAACTGCTTGTGTCCATTCTCGCAATATGCCCTGGCATGCCCACTTTTTTTTGCAATGGTTAGCATTACGTCCCTCACTTTGGTCTTTTTCCTTATCCACTCATTCCGTTTTCGGTCACTCAGAGTAATCCAAGCATGGCTCTCTCCATTCCTCTCTGCGCGACTCTGAACTTCTCAGCAGATTTCATCGTAAGTGCCATGGTTTCTGTCCCGTATGTAAGCACAGGTATGACACATTGTTCAAAAAAAAACTTTCACTTTCAGATGAAGAGGAATTCGGCCGCGTAATGTTGGCTTGTTAGCACCAAATGCGGCCCAGGCTTGTGCTATTTTCCTGTCAACCTCTGCAGTCTGATTTTCAAAGCCCAGCGTGATTCTGTGTTCCAAATAAATGTATTCATGTTGTTGTATGAGGTAGGTATAGATCGTGCTAATTAGACTGTAAATACATGTAAACCGCGCTCGAGGTGATCCGGTGGTGACCTAGGTTAGACCGATCATGTACCGACTTATTGTTGTTTGGTTGCTAACTATAAAATCATGGGCGGCTTGATTTTTTTAACACATCACCGGAAGTTTGTGTTTATATTTACACATACGAATTTTTTGAGGTTGTCATGTCAGGTTGTCGCTATAGCTGCTCTAGCTGGTGCTGCTTTTATTTTATCAAAATGCCGTAATGATAATGAAAGTACATTACGCGCGCCGGTGAAAGTGTGTAAAGTAATTTTTAATGTAAGTATATTGTTAAGCTGGGACTGTGTTTTTACTGTTTTGTTATATAAACTAAATCGTAAATGTTCAAATTCGGTCATAATAATATTTTATGGACTTTCTGCATCGTCTACACCGTTTGGAATACGCGTATTATCATAGGCTATCCCTAAGCAATTACTTATCTGTCGGCGAATCATCTGGCAGAGAAACACTTGTCGGAGAAATGTTTCGGAATCATTAATCGAGATGTGATTAAAGTGTAAAGTGGACAAAATAGCCTCTGTAGCGGCTGCAACAAAGCATTATTAAATTTTTAATTTTTCTCAGGGCGTTGGAAAATTTGCACGTTAAATTATCTATCTAGATAGATAATTATATTGTAGTCTTGAGCAGTGAATTTTATTTATTAACTATAGAAATAAAGAACATAATAATCATACCTCTAGAGAGTTGTATCATACGTAGCATTTAAAATATTCTCAACCAAATAAAAAAAAAACAATTGGCATAAATTTTCTTGGCCGCTCATTTATCGTCGTTTTACAATATACCTAACCAAGATAAATAATATCTTTGTAAAAGCTTTATAACATCGTGTTTTGCTGTTCTTCTGACGTCATTGTGCCACGAAACGAAATTTTGGCGCAATTTACAAGCAACGTAGGTTACGTAGGTAACTTGCGTTGGGAAATTTATTTATACGGCAATCAATCAATCAAAGCTAATAAAATTAATGAGATTAATATGTAACCGTCGTAGAAGGTAATTTTTAATTATTTTAAAGATATTTTAATTTTTTTTAGAGAGTAGCGTTGTTAAACCCTGTGGTAGACACTGGGTGTAATTGAATTCATTAGCATCCTTTGAAACTAAGTACCTACTCCTGATACCAGTTACGTCTGGACCAAAATTTTTGAATTCTAACACATTGGTTTAGTAATAATAATAACTCCAAAAAATGGAATAACTTGTGTTACTGTTTTTAATTAGTACATGTACAAGGTATAAAAACATTTAAATATATCAAAATCATCCGCGCCAACTGCGTTAGGCGCCGCGGCAATCTTCATAATTTTCAATAAAAATATTTTCATTTACACACTTTTACTCTTTAATAATCATCTGTAAATGATGTACTATCATGGGGTCAATGTATGCTAATGAATTAAATTACATCCTGTATAATAATGGTGAAATGTAACAAGGCATTACGTATATATTTCGGAATGGCGTGATGAGCCTATCTGCCTCCACGGTGGTGGATTGCATAAGAATGATAATAATAAATCACCATCATAGATCTTACTTTATTGCGCTTTATTCCTTTGCGACATCCTGATATAAGTTCAGCCGTATTGGAATGAAAGACACAAGAACGAATAAACAGAGAACTTTTCCTTAAGTAAATATATGAAAAACGCCCAATTATAACATACAATATACAATTAATTATTCATAATATCCTGGCCCTTGACTGGGATTCCCTGTATCGGAACTACGAGAAGCGTGGTCCCTCAACACCCAGCCACAAAACAAGTATTTACCGACTTTGACATATTAATCACTATGCGACCCTGCCAAAAATAAAAAATGCCGTTTTACTTATACATGTAACAACGGCGTATGAATAATTAACAATTAAAATATGCAAAGTAAATGCCTGAATCATGTTTCATGTCCTGCGTCCTACATTTGGGAAAATTAAGCGTATGTAAACCAAGCGACCGTTATCGGAAGGTAACTGACCTGAAATCCCTTAGATATGCTACTTTTTGGGTAGCTCCTATACTCTACAGTAATTTTGAAAGTGGTAAATAAAAGGGCATCAAAATACGATAACCAGGATGTAAGATTGTAGACTGCAGTATAAAGTAAATCAAGGATGATGCTATCAAGCTATCATAGATAAATGAGCTAACCCTTTTATTATATTGATAGATATGGATAGATAGGTAACTAATCCACCTATCAAATAGTTAATCAGAAACTGATACTTAATTTTATAATTAAAAACAAAATTGTATGTTATGGATAGGCAGTAAATGAGTAAACTTCACGTCCTGTGATTTCAGTGGGCCTAGCACGAATATTAACGCGGGAGTAAGTGTAACGTTAGCGTACGTCAGCTGTATGGCATTTGATCAGCGCCCCATACAACTGACTTACGTTAACGTTACACTTACTCCCGCGTAAATATTCGTGCTAGGCCTACAGGTATTAAAATAGTCGTATATTATGGTTTAAATATATTTATAAGAAAACAAATACTTTGCTAATCTTACTCAATAGGTATTTAATTTGCAATGACTTATTCCGTACTCAAGGGTGTAAGTACTCCAGTAGTAATTAAACCCCCAGCGGTGTAAGTACTACTCCTGGAGTACTTCCCGCCCGGTGACGCTGTAAAGGTCGGTAGAGACAAACAACATTAGCCCGTTAAAAAAAAACAACCCCTGGAGTACTTACACCGCTGGGGGTGCCAAAGTTGGTCTTCGGTATGGAATACTTAAAATAACTCTTACTTGACCGACTTCTAAAGTACCTTATACCATATACCATATTCAGTAATCTGTGCTTATACCTACATCAAATCATCAATAAGTACCTTCATTGCGAAACGGAAGGGTATAAGTAATACAGGATCCTAGAGGGATGTGATACGAAATTATGGCAATGTCTTCGATTAGTGTCTTGCTCATAAAAAAGCTCAGATTTCCTACCATGTGCAAGTTTTATTGGATAACATTATACAAGTACAGTTCATTAGCTTATCTATAAGATTACATAGTATTACATTATTACCAAAATATTATCTCAACTAGATAATCCAGTAACATAAGTCAGGTTACACAACATGTCCAATTAGACAGACCCCGTTATCACATAAGAGATATAAATCAATGTTAGTGTGTCAAGGGTCTAAGCTCATTGGCTTGACGACAGACGCAGTCTGCATGTAGTTA
Source organism: Ennomos erosarius (assembly GCA_963580505.1). NCBI lineage: Eukaryota > Metazoa > Arthropoda > Insecta > Lepidoptera > Geometridae > Ennomos > Ennomos erosarius. The sequence goes on from OY756986.1 coordinate 11,149,775, forward strand.
TGGTAAAAGAAGGTGGGGCATGACATGAGTGTATGAATGTAATAATACAGTATTGGAGTATTATAAAAGTACAGTAATCAAATAAATGGTCGAGTGGTCCCGGTGGTGTGAGAATAAGACCACCCCATCTCTTTCCTTGGGTACCGGCTAAGGGAATATCCAGAGGTAATCGGTACAATTTTCGCGATCACCAAGGTGCTTGCTAAAATTGGTTATCATCAACAGTCCGAACACGTCCACTGCTCCACATAGGCTTCCCCCACAGAGCGCCACTTTGAGCGGCTGCTCGCCCCCTGCATCCATCGGCTCCCCGCGGTTTTCACCAGGTCGTCGGTCCACCTAGTGGGGGGTCTGTCTGCCTACGGTACGCCTTCCGGTTCGGTTCTAACTTGGTAATTATGGCAAACCCCTCTTATGATAAATGTCCAAAGTGGTGTTCATGGAGGATACCTATTCAGCAGATGTCTTCCGGCTTTTGATGAAGATTCAAATAATTAAGTATTTCTGCTATAAGCAAAATTATTTGTCAAGTGACGGAAGAAACATCTTCTGTGAAATCTTAACCTTGCCCTTTTGAAATAATGACGCAGATAATTGAAAATATTTAATAAGTAAATCATTGTGGTGATGCGGTTGTCTTTTACTTATGTTTTTTTTTTCGTTTTGTATTCTCATTTCCGTCTACTAATTGATAAGCTGCACCTTGTAGGGAGCGGACAAAAATAGTCAGTACCTACTCGTCAAATTACTTCTATGTATAATACCTAAAAGGTACTTACATTGTTATGTGCGTAGTAAGTACTCCATTAAATCTCTTTGGGTACTAGATATAGCCCTAATTACTATGTAGCCCAATATGCATCGGATGATGATGTAATAAAACCTCCGAGATCTCTACTTTAGATTGGAAACTTGTTTTGTTGAATAGCCCAGAATTTAAAATAAATATTAGGTACCTACTTGCACGCGAATTCAATAAACGATCATTGCATAGAAACTATCGATCGATCTAAATTATAGCTGTTTCGATTGGATGTACCTGATATTGTTAATTGTTATACTGTTCTATTGGATGCAGGAGATTTGCATCTGCTCAAAGTGACGCTGTCTGAATCTGAGAGACCTATGTTCAGCAGACGGCGGCGGCGGCGGCGTCTTCTGGCTGTTCATGTTGTTGATGATGATGACGAATATTGTTTCAGCTCGAACTTCTGACAATCAAAACAGGTAGAATTTAAATCGTTCGAAAGCTTATATTCAAAGATCGTTAATTGAAACCGCCTATTGGTCAATTGTTCAACTGTAGATAAGTAGGCCTATAGACAGATGCACCCAATCTTCTTATGTTGTCACTCCAGTCGCAGAGCGGCGAGCACAAGTGCCTAAAAAGTTCACTTTCATTTGAATGTCATATCTACTTATGTATGTATTTGACACCTCGTTTTAAACAGCAGCTAATTGCTTTAAAAATAAGGCTAATTAGACGACCACTGCTTGTGCACGACGAATGCTCTGACGATGCATCGGGGAAAGTGGGTTGTGGATGCATTGCAATGGCTGAATTTGATTAGAAACTGTTTTTATTTCTTTTTTGTTTCTTAGAATATACTTACCTCTGTATATGCTCTGTAACATTAATAAAACTAAATAAAATAAATAATTGTTAACTAATGCTAATTGCTTGTTGCTAATTGTTATGTTAATTTTTATTTAGAAGTGTAATTTATACACCTTTTGTATACCTAGCATATAGATCCTATATAGAGGCTTTACTTGGAAACTAAAAACTGAATACATCATAATAAAATATCGTAGTAAGGTTTTAGTTTCCATAATATTCCAAAACAAAATATCCCTAGGTACTTACGTATAACCACAGATTTTTATATCCTTATAAATGGGCTATAATGCTACCCGGACTTAACGGAACGATCCATATTCATACCAGGAAAACATACTTACGTTATCATTAGAAACCACTGGCACTACCCTAACTTGGATAATTATGCGAATTATGCACATGATTCAATAAAAAAAGCTGTGTATCGAGAACATTATCCATATTTCCTATTTGACACGTCACCATCGTCCTGCCTGCCACATTTTTATCGACGGAAAATTACAAATAACATTTTATTTCCTTTCTCTCTACTCTACATAATAGAAGCGTACCAAAATATACATCAGAAAAGTACTACCTCAGAGAATATTGCCCTGGGACTACTATTTTCATTCCTGATTTTGAAAACTCCAAACGTGCTTGGGAACAACTGTTGACATTCACTTTTCAGGTCCTTTATGCCAAAAACACAAAAAAATCACTCACTTCAACAATTAAAAATAACTGTATCAACTCATTTAGCCATTCCAATATCCCTACATATAATAAATGTGTAATTCTGATGCGCTACGGAACACACACATAATGATGTCAAATCTAATTTATCCCATAGGTTCTATTGTTCAAAAAATATCGTAACCGCGATGCAGGACTAAAAGGCTATTTGCCCTTCTCATACATTTTTTAATTTATCGTATCTAACGCCATCTAGGGACAATAATTTGTTTAAAGCTGTTTGTTTGTTTGTTTGTTTGTTTGTTTGTTATTGAACAAATCCCTAGATACTGAACTGATTTTCATGCGGGTTGCACTAATATGTTTAGAAATAACCAGCGCACAACATAGGATACATTAAAATACAAATATCATTAAAAATTTTTGGCCAAAATTATTAAATATCATTACGAAACCGGACGGAATTTTATACAACATGGCCGCTTCATGGTGAATTTTTTTTGGCTACTGACGGTTAGTTTGTGTCACAGTAATTTTTTTTATGTTGTATTATGGCTCCACACATAGTGTATTTAGCCAGTGTTAAGTATAGTAATTTTACGTCGTGTTGTTATTGAATATTTCACATGTTTCACGTAAAGTCCATCTGGAGGCACAGATTAAAGAAAAAAAACGTGTGTAAGGCCATGAACAAAGAGTAATAGGAGTTAATTTCGGTAGTAAATATGCATTAAACGGTGGAATGAAATTTTACAATTAATTAGATTTGATTAACCATTATTAGTTTTTCTATTTAAGCCCTTGTAGGTTGTTTGGGGTTTTTGGAGTAAAATAGATATACCATCAAATAATATGTAAGTAGTATGAATCGATTGCATTCAAGATACAAACATGTTAATTATACTTAGTGCCCGCAGATTAGAGAAATAACCGGCCAAGTGCGAGTTGGGCTCGCGCACCAAGGGTTCCGTATCATTATCTATAAAAACTAGCAAAAAAACGTTTGATGTATGAGAGAAAAAATACTAAAATACAGAATAAAATAAGTATTTAAGGGGTTAAATACTTATTTTATTCTGTATTTTTTGTAATAGTGGCAACAAAAATATATTTATCATCTGTGAAGATTTCAGCTGTGTAACTATCACGGTTCATGAGATACAGCCAGATGGTGACAGACGGACAGACGGACAGCGAAGCCTTAGTAATAGGGTTCCGTACCCAAAACGGACTGACGACGTCTGTCAGGCTGTCTGTCCGTCTGTCACCAGGCTGTATCTCATGAACCGTGATAGTTAGAGCTTTACCCTTGGGAGTATAATCTTGACCCTTGCTACGCCTATTTTTGGCATTACATGACGTTTATGTTTGGCCCACAGGTCTGAGGGCCAATGCATACTATTACCACCATAGGCTAATGCAGTGGGTCAATGATACTCTTACGTTACGCATAAATTATATACTCTTTGAATGATACAGAAGTATAATAATACTCTTTGGAATGATACGAGGTAGATTTTTTTCTCAAATCTGTGTACGAAACATGTTATGTAAAATGCCCTGGGGGTCTAGCAAAGATCACAATCACAAACGCTAACGCCTCACGCTAACTCCAAAAATGTATCGAAATGACATTCGCTACGGAAAAGTTAGCGATTTCCGAAACGTCATTTCAGTACATTTTGGAGTTAGCGTTTGGCGTTAGCGTTAGCGGTTGGTATCTTTGCTAGACCCCCAGACTTTGCCCTATTGTAAAAATGTTTTGAAAGCCTAGATTTTAATATAATATAGGTTTTAATTAATCATGAGTTCGATGATACTTATCGAAATATCATCGAAAATTTTTCTATAGTTAAGTAGCCATGAGTGGAGATTTCATCAAAATTGGTCCAGGAATATCAAGGATAATAATTAGCGTACCTACGCTGTTTTGGGAAATATTATAATTAATTATTTCATCCATGATTAAGACATGTCATTTTTACTTCGTGGAAGTGATTATACGAGCAGAAAACTCAGTGTGGCTGATAGAAAATCAGTTTTTAAAAATAAAGCCATTACCCAAACTGAAACCTGAAAAGTAATGTAGTCCACGCGTGGCAACGCCACGGGCAGTAGCTAGTAAATAATATAGATGATGATGGCTTAGTCTCATCAAGGAGTTACCAACCATCTACACACAGTATTTATCAAAAAGTTGAATATAAGGTGAGTGACGGCGACCTGAAGGGAGCTGCTCAACTTCTGTTTACGAGTGATGTTATCGCTCCTAATACGCCGGTAACCTTAGCTGCCCTTGTTGACAAACATCCTCCTTCTGCAGCACCTGTCCCGATTTCATCTTCTTCACCTGAACCACCTATTGACCCTCTACAGGTCACAGAGAAAGGGGTCAAAGCAGCAGTGATGTCTTTCAAAAATGGTTCTGCTGGTGGTCTCGATGGTGCTTCTGAAAGTAGATGTCAAAATGCTTTCAACTCTGTTGATAGAACAACAATTTTGGCTGAAATTCAAAAAAATGTACCTGAAATTTACAATTATCTTTGGCAGTGTTATGGTTTTCATTCAAAATTATTGTATAGAAACCATTTGATTGATTCATGCACCGGTTGGGACCCACTTGGACCGGCCATTTTTAGTCTTGCCATACAGCCTATAATTTCGTCGCTAAATTCAAAATTCAATTTATGGTATCTGGATGATGGGTCCTTAGGAGGTGATGCAAATACTGTAATCCAGGATCTGGAAATTTTGGTTGACAAGTTTCGGTCTATTGGTTTGGAATTAAATTTTTCAAAATGCGAACTTTTTGTTACTGATTTGGTCGATAACGATAAACGTGCCGAAATCATTCAAAAGTTCAATAGTCTGGCCCCCAATATAAAAATTCTAAATAATCAGTCATTGCGCCTCCTTGGTGCCCCCATCCTTAAAGATTCCTTCCCCGCCTATATAAATGAGCAACGTACAAAATTCGAAGAAACACGTGATCGGCTATTAAAAATACGTTCTCATGTAGCTTTCCACATCATTCGGTTTTGCCTTTTCGTTCCAAAATTAACGTATGTGCTTAGGTGCTGTCCTCTATGGGATCAGAGCGACCTAATAACTTTGGACGAAACCATTAGAAATATCTTAACACAAATTCTAAATTGTTCTCTTTCGGACCAATCATGGCGCCAAGCCTCTCTTCCGATTCGTTTTGGAGGCATCGGTATCCGCAAAATTTCTAGTGTTGCTTTACCAGCGTTCTTGTCCTCCGTGCATAGTACTGCTGCGCTCTTTGCCAAAATAGTTGAGCCTTCCATAGGCAGAGTGCCGGTGCTATGCCTTGATGAGGCTAGTAACGCTTGGAAAATGGCCTGTTCAGGTGAAGAAACTCCCAAAAGCCCCCGTTCGCAGAGACATTGGGACGAGCCCTTGTGTAAGATCATACAAGCGTCTCTATTACGTAACAGTAACATCCCTGATAGGGCTCGCCTCCTTGCTACTAGCGAACGTGAGTCAGGTTACTGGCTACATGCTGTTCCTTCGCCCAATATTGGAACCCTTCTAGATAATTCTAGCTTTTCTATTGCAGTCCTGGAGATGCCCAGACGTAGGCCACGTCTGGGCATCTCCAGGACAGAACCGCATCTCTGTCACTGTGGGGGCGAGGTGGACCGATTGGGTCACCATGGCTTATCTTGCCGCCGCAGCGCCGGACGGCTGTCACGCCATGCCGCCTTAAATGACGTCATCCGTCGGGCCCTTACCACCGTCAACGTGCCGGCTATCTTAGAGCCGAACGGTATTTCACGTGACGATGGTAAGAGGCCTGATGGTATGACGTTAATCCCGTGGAGCCGTGGAAGGCCGCTGGTGTGGGATGCTACCTGCGTTGACACGCTAGTGCCTTCCCACGTTAACAACTCAGCTCGGGCGGCATGTGCAGCGGCTGAAGCTGCAGAAGACCTCAAACGGAGGAAGTATGAATCCATAGGCGCAGGATACATATTTGCTCCATTTGGGGTTGAAACAATGGGTCCCTGGGGCCCACAGGCGCGGCTTCTTGTTAAGGAGCTGTCCAGACGGTTGGTCGACCTAACACGTGACCAAAGGGCTGGCGCATACCTCGGCCAACGAATCAGCTTGGCAATACAACGAGGGAATGTCGCCAGCTTTTTGGGCACACTTCCCGCAGAAAACAACCTAAATTCTGTGTTTTATTTATAGTATTTTTTTTGTTTGCGGCATAGCTTTTTTTTTTGATAGGGTTTTCGTTTTTAGTTAGGTGTATATATTTATTAAGATAGGTTTAAAGTATATTTAAGTTGTTTAGTTTAGTGTATATATATTGTTATTTAAGTTTTTGTACTAATAGAAACCATTTAGAATAACATAGCCACGTATTTTGCTGAAAAATGGGCCTTCATTTTGTCGAGCTCTACGTTCCTATTTCGGTATAAATTTTGGTAAATACGCAATACCATGCAGATACACGTTGTAAATAATATATTTAGTATTCATTCATTAAGATTAGATCCACTTTAATATTCTATTCTGTTCATTAACAATTGCTATAAATAAAACATGGAATTTAGATTGCTTTCTGCGGGGAGCGTACCCAAAAAACGTATTCTGTTTGTACAAAACATATCTGGTTATCACATAATTTTAAAAGTACTTACCTGACTCAAAGATGAACCTATTGAAAACATCTTTTACGTGGTATATTTTTCGCTTCATGAAAAGGACAAGTAGGGTAGGTAAGAATGGTATTAGCTCGAATAAAAAATATAAAAATAAAAAATTTATAACTTAAGTATTTATAATAAGCAAACTATATAAAAAAGTATTTTACGCTATACTACATACTTAATCTAATATTACTAGTCGTTTTATAAAAAAACTAAACGCAGCGCCCGATGCAGTGTTTTCATAGGTAGAAGCCAGATAATAATAATAATACCTGTAGAAGATATTAACGAAAATATTTGCGTTGAATATTCCTCTTCAAAGAAAGCGCCTGCTTCATTGAAGTCTGCTTTCTATTGACATGTGTGCAAATGCTTTTAGTGATGAAATTTAGAGAAACTATCCGTGGCTAGGTGTTGAGAAGTGTGTGCGGTCGTTCATAGAAATCGGAATAAGACGAGTGGTCGTTGCAGTTATATTTTAAGAAAAAGTGACGCTGTATTTGAACTGGTCTCGTTTATTCAAAAAAGGAAGCAATATCAGCATTAAAGAATATAAACTTTATCTGAAGCGTATAAAATAAATGTATATACTTACAGAATAATACGTAATAGACTTATATACTGTCTGTAGTTAAATTATATAGGTAGTATTTTTACCAGTTTATAGTAGTTAGTAGGTCCTCTTTGAATCAGTCACGCACCATACTTATTTGGACAAAACTTTTTTGGCATATATTATGCATAAGTATGTATAAAGATGTAGTTGTGAAATATGGTTCTGCTAACGCTAACAGTGTGGTCACGCCCGCGCCGACGCAATCGGTCAAATTCGATGTAAAATAATTCTTTCCAAATGCTTGCAAAAACTTTAACTCAATAATATACACTACGACGTGTAATGAAAGGTTAAACTAATAGTCTTGATATGCGCATTATAATGGCTGCTGAACCAACCTTTCTCCTTTTGCGCTTGTATGGGCGATGCAGCATTTCGTAAATTGCACTGAAGCTATTATTTTTACTTCAATTTACGATTACGCAGTGAATGTTACCTAAAGATTTATTCCCAGAAAAATTTAACTGTTTTTAAGAAGGAAAAGAACGAAGTTATCAATAACAATTTTTGACTAACCTCGACGTCTCAACCAAGTCAAAAATTGATGTTTGATAACTTTATGTGTGCAAAAATACCCGTTTTAACTTTATAATAGAAAAAAAAGACTGTTTTTAACTGATATAAGTACTTGAGTGCCTTTTTGTTAACATAAAATTCAAACGTTGCCTGCTTAGAATGCTATGGTTGCCTGTTTGTTTATGTACTAATAGGCCAACATTTGACTGCAAATCACCTGATTTTAAGCGGCGATGCAGTCGAAGTTGTTCTAAGTAGGTATAATAATATGTTTGTTTGGATGATGATGTAGGATGTAATGTTTTATTTATGATCACAAATAGTTTTTTTGTCCCAATTTTCTGTATGTTCACGGCATTGAACTAGACAGCACCATAGGTATCACATGGATATCATTTCAAACGGAACTTATAATATGTAGGATGAAGACGACAGTCTTATGGGTGTGTAAATTAAGCTCGGTGCCTTTTCCATCATTTCCATTGATGTCTATGCCGGCCGACCGACTCTCTCTAAGTATATGAATCCCGCTTTCATCGCTTGGCACCAAAGCCCATAACTCGTGCTTGGCACACCCTGAAGTGTGGAGTAGGTAAAATGAGTCAATTTCAAGTGTTCACAAGATGTTCATTATATTTTTGACAATTCTTGCTTTACCACATCCTATAACGCTGTAACTTGTAACATATTTGAATATATCAGGCTTTGCTTATTTAACCTAATTTAGGCTGGTATAACAAGCATAAAAAAACAAAACACAAAAGTAACTAGGTACCATTTTGATCTGCTTCAAAAAATTCCCTTTGATTGCTCTTATTAGCGACACAAAGTAGTCAATGTAGCGACCAATCACCACATTGTTATTCAGAAACCGAAGCCTTCAAATACTTCTTATCCCAAAAACGTGCCAAACGAGTCAACGTCCAGCGACCGCCTGACATCCAGACAGCGGCTTGAAGTCCAGGGCCATTATTCCGTATCGATTCCTTACTTCGAAACCACGCGAATTCCTTGTCTTAGATAAGAAATCTACAAAAGTCTATTCTCTATGAAATGAAAATGAAACCGCGTGAAATGAATTTAGAATTGGCGGGATTTGAACTGCCATAAATCATATGTTCTACTGAGACGCGTTCCGAAACATCAACATGTCTAAAGATGACCACTTAGGTCAAAATATTTTATTCAAAATAAAGATAATTTTAATGTAAAGTGAAGGTATTTCTAACGCTGTGACACGATTTGAACACGTCACGATAACGACGTGGTTTCGAATCGTGTGGAAACTGTGTTTCCATAGATAATAACCGCCCAGGAGACAAAGAAAAAGTAACGATCAAAAGGTCCGCTGCAATTATAATTACGCATGCCTTAAAACAAATTAAAAAGTCCAAATTGGGCAGTTGTCGATCAACATTAATGATCGAAGAAACGGAGGAAATTGCAAAACAAGACATTGCAAAACGGCTTTACGTACCTAAGTAATAAAGTACACTGATTTTTACGTAGCCATGGTGCATCAGTGTGTATGAGGAGCTATACGTACATTGTACCTATAAGCATCACCAAGGCTTGCAGCTTGCACTTTATTCCACACGAGAGTATTTTAAAAGAATATGGCTGCATGTGGTTATGAGGATATTTATGGTCTTGATAGATATTCTATTTGATACTTTAAATTTTTAATTAGATGGGTTTTAACGGGGTAGGGTTGCATATGAGTGTGTGTGTGTGTGTGTGTGTATGGTAGAGCCTGTATGTAGATATTTATTTAGTTTTACTGATATTTTCGGTACAGCTCATGGTTTTTAATGTCAGTTATTTAAATTCTCAATGATTCAGACCAAGTGTGTGTCTGTATATAATGTACATCTAGTTATTAAAAATACCGGCTTTTAGGTTAAAAAAATCTAGATTCTACGGGCCCAGGTTGTTGACCCTAGATCGTCGATCAAAAGCGATTTAATTGAAACTCCATAAACAGAGGGCCGCACCTGCATCGTACCTATATACGAGCTCTATCAACGTTGTCAATATTATTTACGACTATAACCGTTTGATCATAAGAGTCCTTTTGTAATAGCAAATATTATTGGGAGTTGTATTGCAGATTGTATATTACACAGGTACTATAGCTATCATAGCTACTCATTCTTGTTAATAATAAGAACGTCAATAATATTACTACTCTGTAAGTTGATAATTATTTGAATTTCAATTTAACATTTGTGATATCGATATCACAAAGTGTTATTATCATAGAATCTAGAAAATAAGACTAAAATTCAATCAAACTCAAACTTAGGCGGCAAGCTAGTGGCTATTCCCTGTTCCAAACAAAACTATAGCTAAGGCAAAAATTAGAACAATCGTAGTTATAATTAGGTACATAAGTATTTAGAGAAATACTGATGGCTTGGCTGACGCCCAGTAGGTAATGGAATGAAATAAATAGTTTTTAGAACTTTCGCCTGTCTGTATAAATGTTTATCACTCAATATCTAGGTAGACACTTAATATTATAGATTTCAATGGCTTTTGTTTTTTGCTGATAATAATATAGAGTTTTTGGAGTTCTAAGTTCAATGCATTATCATGATTGATAATGCTCTGAATCCTCTGATTACAAATAATCATATTTTTTTATCATCATTATCATCATCATCATCATCATCATCATCATCAACAATCCGCAGAAGTCCACTGCTAAACATAGGCCTCCACCAGAGAGCGCCGCTTTGAGCGATTGCTCGCCTCCTGCATCCATTGGCTTGGCTCCCAGGTCTCTCCAGGCCCAGGTTTTCACCAGGTCGTCGGTCCATCTAGTGGGTCTATCCTACCTATTTTTTAATAATCTAATAACGTCTTATCATGACTATGATTACACGTGTACACAAATACACATCATGATCATCATAATCACACATTATATTAATATGCGTACGTACTGCACACAAGGTTGCTTTGCGACTGAGGTTTACTCACAGACATAAAAATTCACAATATCAGTATTATTCGTTGCAAATATAAACATTGAGGTGGTTGACCTTCTATAACATCTACACAAGGAAGCTGAGTCGATAATTAAAGATTGTTTCTAAGATAATATTGCTAATATCGGTGGTAAATTAATGAATAACACGGATAATAATTGAACATTCATGGATATCGAATGTATTAATGATATGATATCATTAATAGTTGCTAAGGATGTAACTAGGATATAAATCGCTAAGATCATTTGCCTAAACCAAGATAGGAAGCTGAAACGAAAACGTACTGCATTAATGAAGGCATAAAAATAATAAATAATTGAGCACTAAAGAGTTAGGGCCACATTCAACAAAAGTTGCAATCGATTTCAGGTACGTTTGAGAGACTATTAATAATTATAAAAGATTTGCAAATACTATGAAAAGACTACCTTCAAATAAAGTTTGAATTGCAGCAATTACCATTGGATCGACACCTCATGACTCCCAAGGATTTAATAATTAGTGTTATAACAGGTTATCTTGACATTAACACAGTCGTAAGTTTTATATCGTAATGATTCTTTGAAGACGTGAGCGACAAATCATTTCATCGAAGCATTCAAATTCAGGGCAAGGTCGGTAATCAACACATTATGTCAGGTACTGATTATGATTGTAATTGAACAGGTATCAATAGTCCATAAATCAAGAAAATTACGAGCCTTGGAACTATTAAGTCCTAGAAGCCAAGGATTTAAGTGAAGTCGTCAGTTAGAGAAACTTGAACGTTACAACGTTAGGTATTGATGGCGGATGGAACACGTACAAAATCATACACAACAAAATAAAATGATTTACTTACTACTTATGTGACAAAGCATTGGTAAAATGATTTTAGATACTTACCAATAATGTTAAAGAACAAATAAAAGTTAAAATTATAATATTTCTTTAGAAAGTTGTGGTTGAGATAGAGGTGTAGAGCTGTAATGGTACTAATACTTAGTTCATATAACATGCTGTTTGTTTGTTGTTATTCGAATAGATAACTACACCTACTTCTTTAATCCCGATGGCACGGTGTCGTGAAATGAAACTAGCAACAACTGATCTTATCCGCCTTCTAAGAAGCCTGCCAATTTTAAGTTTATGGCTTAACCAGAACCTAACTACGTATGATGTGTGTTGTTTTGCGCCAATTGGACTGAACTATAAGGCAATTGGCAGGCTGCTTTGTCAATTAGTTCAAGTAGTTATTAGTTCCTGTCAATCATTAGCCGATTAAAACGAAGCAAACATTAATCATCGCATCCTAATTACTGCTCAAAAATTCCACAGATATTTTTATAGAGCATTCGACAATGCGTTCACTACACGTCATAACAATAATAATGTTGTTTGCACATACATCGTATCTCGAAAGTGACTAGCGGCTCACGGCGATCAAGTGCCGACCTTGGGACCTACTGCGGATATTTTACTTGTTGGTTTTTTCCCTTTTTCCGCAAATCTACACTTTGCCATTTAACCGCGAGTCTTATCATTATCAGCGTAATAATGCAGATTGTACAGTGAACATGCTCACGCTCTTTGCATTTAATTGTTTGCTTTACAAACAGATTATGTTTGAAACACTTCTTAACGTTGCAATGCTGAACAATCGGCGTGACAACTCAAGATTATTAACCCTTTAATCAGTTATTGTGTTCGTTATGCTAATTAAGTACATCAATATGGTAATGTCTATTAGCAAAGACAGTATTTGTGATTGTACCATGCAATCGCATGTTGACGTTTAATTTACTGTTCGTTAGGTAATGTTTACATTTATTAAATGCAAATAAAGCCCAAAAAAGTAGTAAGCAGGAGTACTTTCGAGAAACGACGTGCGTGCATCTAGCTTGATGTATACGATGAAGATAACGACGGGCATTGAACGACGCATTATCCTTGTGAGGGCAATAGGTGGTACGATATGATATAGCCAGGGGCTTGTAAGCGGTCGAGGCCGGGAGCGAAGCCGTCGCGGCCGGGAGGTGGCACCGCTGCCGACAGCCACTCCACACATTCAGTGTACAATCGCGCGCCGCAAGTGCTGCGCGCCCGCAGACGTTCACTGCACTGTCAATCGAACGCCTTATCGATCGCAGCGGAATTCCGAAATGGATGTGACGTCTCCGCTGGATTGAACCGTGAACACGTGATGCGTTAAGCCGCGGGCGCCGTCAGTCACAGACCGACCGGCGCCGTTCCCGACTGATCATTCCCATGTGTGCTAATGCCGGTGTGCCCGAGATAACGTGATGTGACAGCGATACGTGTTGGTGCCAGTGGAATAGTTTTGTGAAAGTGTGCACGAAGCGTGAGCGCAGCCGAAGTCCGTGACAATGTTGAACTGCACCGATCTGGAATGCATCCTGCACCACCACCATTATTATGCACACCTGCATCATATACATCATTTGCAAAATGGACAGGACACAGGTATGTTGAAAACTTTATAGGAACTACAGTGAATGTTAATGCATTTCTTCTCGCTCTAGGAACATTGAACACAATGAGATTGTTTAAGAACAATCGGTAAGTGTTAACGATAACAAGCGAGAACGTAATCAGTCTTGGAATCCTTCGTGTTCAAGAGTAAGACTGCTTGGATAGTATGATGTAAACAGTTTTTGCGATGGTTGTTTAAGTAACCAAAGGTGGTCTTGACCTTTACTCACAATGAAGTTAAATTTGGCACAATACCAAACAGCTTAGAACTCAGAGGCAGTAATAGTTCAGCACACAAGGTTTACATCTATGAACAGGTGTTTGGTACCACGCAATACAACCAACAAGCTGTTTTCACTCTATTAACTTGGACGGACGACTTTAAAACCTGTACAAGTTGCAACCAACGAGACGTCACGAAATGGATGTAAAAGAAATATTTTTATAAAGAAATATCGCGTGTTTTTGTCTTTCAACTTGTTGCAGGCGTTGGATAACCAAATCATTAAGCGGTTAGAGTTTTTCATTCAACTATGTTAACTACTTAATATATTAACAGAACATCATCAATGATATTTCACTAAATAGCTTCTTTTAAGGCACATTGAAATGAAATATCTTCAAAATCTTTCGACTTGTCTTCCACTTGTGCAAATAATATAAACGACGTCACATTAACAGGCATTGTTATATATCTAATTTACATGACTATGACTAAAGTCGTCTATGTCACATGTATTCATGTAAAATTTGTATACCCTTGGCTGTTAATAATAATGCTAATATTAACCTCAGTAGAGATATCTGATCAAATATCAAATTACAGTATAATTTTTGTATATTTACTTATCAACTTATCATAAACCTTACGTTCGTCGGTAATGTTAGCAAGCGATTCGATTTTTACGCTCTACTTGACTTCGAATTCATATCCAACTTCTTGCCCAGTGTTTTTAATCAGTTTATCATACTAAACGATAGAACAATGACCACTGAAAAGTTACAATTATTATTTCTATCAATAAAATAAGTACGTGTCTCAATAACACATTCTATTATAAATCTATGAAGGAAGTCAAGTCAACTAGTTAATCTATAATCAAAGCCATTTTCAAGAAAACGAGTGTAGAATGCGTAGCTTTACTCATTTGTCTTCAACAGATTTTGTTGACAAATTTCTTGTTTTATGTTTTAGTAAGAGAATACCAGGCTGATGATGATGATGATGAAGGGAATATTATAATAACTGTTGCCTTCAATAGTAATAAAAATTGTTTCATTTACAATTGTCACTGGAGAAGTTTTTACAAATTCTATTTCATTTATCACACGGTGCTACAGAAACAATAATTAACATTCGACAATAGTTTCCTAACTTTTTAAAATTTTCGCCATAAACTTTTTTACGATTTGAAGAAATAACTGGCGTTGTTCCATTACTTAATTTTAATTAGTTCATTATGTTACATAATAAAGTTAGGGTGTTATTTTAATTCAATTTTAAGTAATCACTAATCACTCTATTACGGTAAGAGGTTTAACCTACAAATGAGTTACGTAATATGATAATGAGTGATAGAATATACTGCGATCACACGTCATAGTAGAGCTTCGTAATTGGTCTTGTGTTAATATAGAACTAGTCTGAAACTCTACTAAGTATATCTAAGTACTTAAAAGGCGCTTCGCGGTTTCATCTGCAACTTGGCCGTTTTCGTCAAAATCGTCTAATAAGCCCAAAAAACTATATTGATATTAAAAGTAACTAAAGTATCATCACCATTTATAAGAGTGATAGCGATAGTGTAATTAAGTGATTGTCAATTTGTCACGCTGCTACATTAGCATAAGTACATTTCCGTTAATGTTTAGTGATGGATGAATGATGATTCACTCCAATAATTATTATTTGACCCAGCCTTAAATAGAGTGCAATCCGCCAATTCGTTTGCCATTATTAATATTTGAAGTCAGAAAAGGAAATTTTAAGTAGATTAAAAATACGGCGTGCAAATAAAATCTTATAATAGCTCATGAAGTTATTGCATCACTGTTTCACGACACAATTATTGCCTACTTTCTATTAGGTATTAAAACTAAATCAATTTCCTGAAATGCGATTGTGAACTGTAACACCTTGCTGATAAGATCTAATATATAATCTGGTATATCCAAGACCTAACATCCTGTTGCTAAACTAGTTAAAGATGGAAATGCATGTCACGATATATATTGAAAGTGTTATTTTGTTTTGTTTTTAAGACTCGTATTTATTAGTGCAGTTTATTTATGATGACACCGAGGGTTCATTATCTGAGGTAAAATAGT
The DNA here is from genome assembly GCA_963580505.1 of Ennomos erosarius. NCBI lineage: Eukaryota > Metazoa > Arthropoda > Insecta > Lepidoptera > Geometridae > Ennomos > Ennomos erosarius. Next base: position 11,165,678 of record OY756986.1, read on the forward strand.
CAAGGTTATTCGTTTTATATAAAATAGATATTAAAACGATACAGAAACATAGTAATTCGTTCACACAAGTCTTGGTTACTCGCCGCGCTCTGCTCTACCGTTCGGTGTCGCTGAAAAAGTAGAAGACATTTTAATTTTGACTCGGTTATTAAAATTCAAACCATAAGAAGTAAAAATCCAAAAGCCTTTTAGCCCTCAATATGCAGCATTTATGCTCATTTTGAGGAACTCTAGTACCTATCTATAATAGTCTATCTATGTCCAATTGTAGATATTTTACATGGCAAAATAGAGTCGTACTATAGAAATGCCAGATTAGCCATGCAAAATCTGTCAAAACTCAAAGATTGCCAATTGATGCAAATTATCAAAGTTACTTTACAAATCATAGTAAAATTGGGAACAAAACACTAGTGATTCAAGGCGTTGACAGTTCTGAAACAATCAACGGATAGCTCTGCTGAAAGACTGGTTTTGTAGAGCTATGCAGTAAATACATATTTTATGCTATGGGCTTGTGCTTTTGTGCTGCAAGTTTTAATTGCATTTTGCAATAAAGAAGAAAAAAGCGCATGACCAATAAATTGACATTACAAAGAGGAAACTCTAGATTGGTTTATTATAATATGATTTTTATAGCAGGTAGGCACCTCCGATTACTCATTTAAATTTTTCCTTTACAAATTAATCTCTATATTGGTTTATAAATATCGTAGATGCATCACTGATGCTAGAGTCTGTAAAACATAACATTTAATGAGGAATCAAAGGGAGTTGTTCTAAGTTTTCTTCTTAGTTTGGGCTGCCATGCTGATATTTTTTAAATTTGCCGCACTTTTTCAGTCTCTATTTTCATTATCCAGACTCTATTCACTTACCATATTTATTCAACGATATATTTGCCCAACAAAATGTAAATGGAAATAAAATAGATATGGTATATTTCGCATTCAGAAATTAGCGTGGATAAATGGTAATGCCTATAACTAACAATCTTACGATACCGTTGTATCTTATTTGGAAATCTAGATATTAAGTAACACGACCTTGTTCGAACTTAATAAAATAAAAGCTTTCAAATACGAACACAAAATTGTATTTAATAGATGAAATTTAATAATTTTAAAAGAATTAAGTACCTACTATCATAATTACCTAGGTAGGTACGTATCACTTATTATCATTTTTAAACACATGTAGCGCAAAAATATTTGAAAATAAGAGCATAAGTTTAATTTGCTATAAAAATTGAATTAGGTACCAAAGGAAAACATTCAAATACAATAAGTATTCAGAGACTTAAGTGTTGGTATAATCCATAAGTAATCCGTCCTACAAATGCTTACTTACTGTGTTACTTTTTCCAACAAAACACAGTGGATACCAAACTGCAGCTTCTTTGACTTCTAAAATGTTATGTAAGTGTTCCTAACCATCAATACAAAATCTACCTAAGTGTACCTATTTAAATCGATATTTTCCTCACTTTGTTCCATTCAATGCTAAAGAGCTAGAAGTTCTTACTTACAACCACAGTTTCCGACTTGGTTTTAAACGTGTTGTAACCGGGGTTAACATGCCAAGCGATCAGAATTTTTTTAACAGCAATGGGCACCGAACGGCTGACTCTCCTGGAGGTCTAGCAAAGATCCACTTCCATTTTTCGCAGGTAATGTCATTCTCATACATTTTGAGTTATCGTTTGGTGTTAACTATAATTAATGGAAAGCACTCTTTACTAGAATCTCTGCTTCGATGATCCAACTGGACGTCCAGTTATGGGGTTTGACTATGGTATTGGTATTTTGTACGAAAATATAAGTCCAAGCTTTCCGAACGCTGCCCAGCCGAGTTGGATACTTCGTGCGACCTCATTGTCGAAGTTGGACCTACCTAGTATCACAATTTAATCAAATGTTATTTATTAGTCTGCAAACAGATATTTGTGGGCTATTGTTGTAGACGACGTTCAATGTGTTAGTTTGTTCAAAAATGTGTCGTTGAACATTGAAACCCAAACCTATCTAATTGTATGCGCTCATAATAATAACCCGTAACAAGCAATAGAGATATTCGCGTTCTTTGTTCAACGTAAGCAGGTAGCTGTAGCGCCTTTTTGTTTGTTACGGGTTATGGGCGCTAACAATAGGTAGGTCTAGGTACAGTTCTTTAGGTTTGGTGGTATTTCCAACGACACATTTTTGAACAAATTAACACATTGAAATACCTATACGACATTACAAGAATCACACCCAATATTAACAAGTACCTAACCTAACCTAACTAGAACTACCTATTGCCCAATAGAGATAATCATATAGTTACTTCAAATCATCAGCCGTAAGACGTCTACTGCTGAACACAAAGAATAAAAAAATGACACATTGAACGCTTAGGTATCATACGGCCGGTGTGCCACAATCACCAAACAAAAACAAAAATAATTTAAAACAAATACCAAAAATACCAAATAGGTACTTACTAAGTTTAAAAAATTCTTTTTACTTATTGGTGGAAGCAACTCGGCAGACTCGGCATAACACAGAATAGAAAACTCTGGATCTGGAGCCATTGCATCTGTAAAGAAGAAAAAAATAAGAAACTTTACGGTGATGTAATTTCTCTTTTCTTCGGTATTTATATTTGTGTATAATATGTTTTTAAATTGACTAGTACTAAGCTTTAACGTGATATGAAAGATTAAGAAGATAATAATTATCTTTGTATGTACCAGTTATACAATAAAAGGACCAAAGTGATGCCAGCGCCCAAATCAACCGATCGACCATTTGCGTATTAAAAGCAAAATGGCCAATTTCCGAGCACACAGTCATAAAGGAAGCAATTACGTAACCGTCGTCGTATCGTAAATCGTAACTCGGCTTCGGAAGGTGGGTAAGGAAGTTAAGCTTGGGCCACACCAGCGCGTCGAGAGGCGTCAGTGAAGCGCTCATAGCGAAGCGTGGTGAGTACCACGTTGCCCGTGTTCGTAGACGGCCGCACCGTGACTTCCGCGGACATCAATGGCGGCTGTGATGTCAATGCGAAACGCTGCGCTGTAAAAAATTAGATGTGCGCGGGCAGAAATGTGGTCAAACATAAGCTCATTCAAGCATAAAAAAGAGATAAACGATGTGCGTAGCGTGCGGGGGATTTGCAGCGCTCTGCACAGCCGCTATTGAGTTTGAATCACCGAAGTTTCGCATCGCTGACGATGCCACTTCGCAGACGCACCGGTGGGGCCTAGCCTTTAAGGCTTTTTGGCCGAGTACGCTGGTGCCATAATCGGTTTGACACTGTTTACCTATTAGTATATGAGGCGTGGTGACCGGTTTGTGATCTGGTAACAAATATGGAAATGAAAGGTATGTAGATTCGAGCCAGTACCTGATCCAATACAAGTAAGCTCTACCCTTTTGAAAGTGGTAGAGGCGAGGCGTCCAGTAGAAAATTGTGATGCTTACGTTGAGCTTTCATGTTAACTGTATGGTTCCTTATTTCCCTGTGGTAATAAGAGGTGATATGACAATAACTACCATTATCATTATGGAATACCAAAATTAAACTAAATATTTTTGAATTTTGTATGAAATGACGACCTTAAAGATTGAACAACAATGCCTGTGTTCAAATCTAAGCTAAAAAAATATATTTATGCGAATGTTTTTAAACGTATAATATACGTACCGCCAGATCACCTGGACAATATTTTTAGATTAATTGTAACTAAGATTATTTAGTTATAATTTATTCATATACCTACTTAAGCTCATTATAAGTTAACTATGTTATTTATGAGTGAAATAAATTCGTTAAACCTAAATAATAGGCATGATGACTACTATTAAAAATGAACAAGTAAATATTACTTTCATTAAGATATTAAAAATGAATGCAGTAATTGAAAAAAATAAGTAAAATTGGTAAATAAATCATGGAGTAATAAGCTTTTAAAGTTTCTACACGAGGCATCTCCTGCCCCTTTGAGCACCCCCACAGTTACTATGATTAATCCACTCGTGACGTCACATCACATGCCAAAGAGATTGTATGAAAAGCTACCACAGTTTAGTATGAACGACTTTCCTCTGACTTCACTGGCCGTTTGAGCTATATCTTTCTATTCCGGTTTTTAAAATGCTTATAACTTGGTCTTTTTTTGAGATATTTAATTTTTGTTTTCACAAATGTTTATTTTTTGAGGAATATTATTAATTTATCCAAAAAAACAATTCAGTCATCATGCCTATTCTTTCATCTTTAAGAAATAATGCCATATACAATTTTTTATTGCGTTTATGTAATTAAAACCATATAAGTATATTTCTTCATAAGTCCTACGTCTTAAAGACGAGCTTCCATTGGAATTGCTGATTAACGTCTGTTTGGATTCGCATGAACAATAAGGAAGTGAGGGTAGCCTGGGGCTGGTATGAATGGTTTGAAAGGATTCTTACAAGAGTCAACCGGTTTGGATTACTTTATCATCATTAACAACCTGAAGACGTCCACTGCTGAACATAGGCCTCCCCCACAGAGCGCCACTTTGAGCATGCTGAAATCCTGCATCCATCGGCTCCCCGTGGTTTCAACCAGGTTGTTGGACCCCCCCAGGTGCGTCTTCCAGTTCATGGTCGCCACTCCCACGCCACTCGCCACTCCGCCACACGAAAACCTTTCTTCCCCATTCGGTACCAGTTCAACTTGGTAATTCTTTAGTATTATCCCTTACTAGATGGAGTATGTTTGGTAGAACTCCTGCCTTTTTGTTTAATTGTGCGGATTTGCCCCAAAAGGAACATTTTATCCGTTTGGGACGGATTCCACTTAGAACGTGGTGAAGTTAGAGAACATCTTTGTAACACTGAGTTTTTTTTATCAACGATATAAGCTTACATTTGGCCACAGTCTCACCTGATGGTAAGTGAAGTCGCGGTCGAAAATGGAGCATGTTACTAATTGAAGAAATCTATTGCGTTTTAGGTTCAAGACATCCATAGATTAATCAAGTTAGTCTAGAGTTCAAGATACCTGACCCTGTATGACTTTGACGCGAATTACGACTAATTGAATCGTAGGCGGAGAAACTCCAAATGGTCTGCTGATTCGTTGATTAAAATTGCTCGGACTTAATTAGATAGAACGCAGGAATGCAATGAAAAAACCAGTAGATTTATTGCCGATGCGGCTCTTTTGATACAGGTATCGTATAACATTCACTGTAATAGTTCTTTGTTAAGCCTTCTTGTTCTCACGAGTTTTAAAAAGAAACTTGCAAAAGACAGGTTTATTGCGAGAGCATTAAGCTATAGATACGTATACTAATACTAAATATTCAAATTGTCTTGTAATAGGTAGGTGGGGTTTTCACCAATAGTTAAGGTAACCGGTTTTTAACCATTGGTTACCATGGTGTTATTGGTTGGGTTGGGTGGTATTGGTTAACTATTGATGAAAAAACCCACCCTTACACAGTCAGAACTAATAATTTCATTTTTTATAGCATAATATAGATAGGTATATGCTATGAATTAACTATATGCTGATTTGCTAACTTGGTATAGGAATAGTGCATGGTAAATTCGTTATTTTTTCTCTGAGGCAGCGTACATCGTCGCGTTGCTGCCAACCACTTTTTCTGCCAATAACTTTCTTACACTAGTGTTTTATCTAAGTAGTTTAAGAATTTCAATTTGATTTAAATTATATATTCATATATATTGTAAACTAATAATATATATTACGTTGGGTGTTGGACATAAGTTGGGTTGAATAAACTTCTACAATACCGCTAATAAAGTACTATTTCTACTGTTATTATTATACTTACTGTGCCCCTATTATTATGCAGTATCCACTTTTCACGGAGTTGTCAATATGTAAATAAATATCATAATTGACGGTCAACCGTTGACTGACAGTTAACCTGACGGCACTACTGGCCCTAATAGAGGAGCTAATAAATCATAATAATAACTATCCACCGGAGAATCTCAGACAGAGTTCAACAACCTGAAAATGTTTAAATCAAGTTTCTTGTAGATTAAAAAGTAAAAAAGGTATTATAATTTTATTAAGGCTGCTAAGCTGCTACATTATTATGTGGATCCACTATCTCGTTCGCGCATTGCGACATTTTTGAAGATAATTATAAATAACTGAATTAACTAACGAAGAACCGATGGATGCCGAAGGCAAGCTGCTGCACAAAGTGTTGCTCTTTAGGAGAGGCCTATGTTCAGCAGTGGACGTCTTCAGGCTGATGATGATGATGATGATGATGATAATGACTTAGGAAAAATCTGGCTTAATTGAATAATATAAATTTATTTACAAATAAGTACTCAACTCGAGCTATGCTCGGTGTTTCCCTGCGAGATAAGATCCGGAACGAGGAAATCCGCAGAAGGACTAAAGTGACCGATATAGCCCTTAAAGTTAGCGAGTTGAAATGGTAATGGGCAGGTCACATTGCTCGCAGAACTGACAACCGATAGAGAAGAAAGGTTTTCGAGTGGCGACCACGAACCGGAAGGCGCAGCGTAGGCAGACCCCCCACTAGGTGGACCGACGAACTGGTGGAAACCGCGGGGAGCCGATGGATGCTGGAGGCCGTTCAAAGTGGCGCTCTCTAGTGGAGGCCTATGTTCAGCAGTGAACATCTACGGGCTGATGAAGTACTCAACAAAAATATTATAATTATTATTCATCCATACAGGATTTCATAAACAGGTACCTACACCACTATCAAAGATATCTTTCATTCTAAGTATCCTGTTTTTGTAATATTATACCATGAGAAAATAGTTAACCAGATTTTTTATAAGTACAATAAGTTATTTAATATCCTAAAAAATGTCGCAATGTGCGATGGTGGATCTGCGTATATGCCTTTAATCAGCAGTCAATTCAAACTACTCAAATGAATTTAATATTCTGTCTAGATGAGTTGAGTGTGAAGATTTTATTATATTAAAATGTTATTATCTATGTCTATAACTTATTTGTAGTGTAACAAAGTCCAATCTTTATTACGTTATAGTGATAATTTGTCTACGTACCTACTTACCACATACAAACAAACAATCAATTTATTATTTGAACGAACAGATAATGCGTTTCGCTTTTGTTTAATTTGAAGTAATGGTTAGTATAATGTAGACAGCCACGAAACAATAATTATTATTATCTAAAAATAATGCATGATGACGACTTACCGCTACTGTACACGTACTTACATAATTATGTAATACCATAATACAAACAATAATTCACATTATAATAGTGACAGCCTTCGTGGTGTGGTGGTTGAGCAGGCCGGCTCATACCCTGAGGCAGCGGCTTCGATTCCCGCGACAGGAGTAGGTAGTATTTGTGCACAGAAAAAAGGCGCAAGTACTTGTTCTGTGTCTGGGTTTTGTGTGACCATGTTCGTCGTAGTTCCTGGGTCCCTAGATACAGGGAATCCTAATTAGGGTCCAGGATCTATGTATGTGATCGTTGGGCGTTATTTATTTATTTATAATCATCACCCGTCCCATTATTTCTGAACAGCGGCTTAGAAGTGAAAAATAGATTAAAAAAAATGAATTGTATAAATTCTAAAATCCTTGGTGTCTTTAAAATTAGTACAAAAACTAAGCCGGTTTTCTCATGTTAGGCTTTTAGACCTATCAAGACCATAAAATGCCATATAAGAAAGGTCTAAGGTCGAATTAAATCGGTTGTTGAACCTAAGGCCATGTTAGTGTCTAAACTGGGTCATGGAAGAATCACGCGTGATCCAATCGAATTCGTAATGAGCCTGTTGTTTAGATAATTGGGTGATAAAGGACATAGGCAGGTGAACTGTTCTGATAATGTGACAAGCAATTTTTAACCTGTCAGTTTAATACAGTACATACTACGTAATAAACTGACACCGTAGTACTGTAGGTACTTACGGACTATATTCTTGATTTAAAAGCTTCTCAGCAGCACTAACGACTAAAATACTAATCAATTTCCATGGAGTTTTTTTATAGTTACTCTCGTATAACGACACGTACGCCAGTGTTGCTATCTATCGACTATCAATAGTTTTCTTATGATAAGTATCACTCAATAAGAGTTTAATGATAGTAATTCATTCGGGGTTTTACTGAATGATTATACATAGAATCCTTGCGAAACATGTATAACAAAGTTATTAAGTTGGACAATAAGTTCTAAGCATACCTACAAGTTTTTTTAGAATCTACAATAGAGTTACAGATTTCTACAGCTTCTCATGTTCAATATGCTTGACATAATGTGATGGCAATATTTAAAAGCACATTGCAGATCAACTGGTTGCAGTTACTAGGGGGTAGGACTTTTCTGCAAAGTTCGTCTAGGTAGGTACCACCGCTTTGCCAGTTATTCTGCCGCCAAGCAGTAGTGTGCAAGCACTACTGTGTTCCGGTTTGAAGGGCATTGTAGCTAGTGAAATTACTGGGCAAATGAGACTTTATGACCTGATTACACAGTGTAGTAATCTGATTACTAGACTGTGTGATGTCTCAGGATGACGTGCGCAGTGCAGTGTCACGCGAAACTTTATTATTTTACAGTTCCGAGTGGCATTGCAACTGTTATGGGCGGCCGTATTGCTTAACATCAGGTGACGACTAGCTCGTCACGTCATTCATTCTCATATAAAAAAAAACTTAGCTGTTATAGCTATCCTTTTTAAAAAAGGGTTAAGTCGACTTCATTCAATCACCTTAATACCGCAGGTACTAAACACAATTTTGTTATTTGGTTGATAATTAAAATTATTATAACACAGACATACTGAACTGATTTCGATAAAAAGATTTCGTTAATTTTAGGATTTTACTTTTTGTAGTACCTAGGTATATAGATACCCCAGATAGCGTCTTTAGATGGTATGATTATGGTGATACTTTGCCCGTTCAACATTTTTCTACTTACCATCGAGGTGTGGCTCTATTCATAGAAAGGTAAGCCAAAATATTTTAAACTCTACAAATCAATACCTCTGTAGTTCAGACATTGTTAAACGTTGACTAGTTAATTTAGTAGGCCTGTTAGACCAAAACATTTGAATGTTTTTATACACACATAACATAGGCTCGTTTTATATTCGCTGAGTCATTGACACCGGTCTAGACCGAACGTTTCGTTTGATTGTAGTGAAAGGTAGTTTATCAAGCGCTTTCTTTGCTAGCACCCTGACACTGGTGGTCGCAAAGAAAGTTTTTTTAAATATTAAAATTTTCAAAGAAAAAATTCTAGGTTGCTTTACGTGTGATCCAGACTTTATACCTTATTAGAGTATCCATAATATACTGAGTATAATTGAATTCATTAGCATCCTTTCAAACTAGGTACCTACTCCTGATACCGATCACGTGTGGACCAAAATTTTTGAATTCTAACACATTGGTAATAACTCCAAAAAATGGAATAATTTACTTAATCAAGTGCTACAATACAAAATTTAATTAAAATTATGAATTACTGTTTTTAATAAGTACATACAAGGTATAAAAACGTTTAAATGTATCAAAATCATCCGTGCCAACTGCGTTAGGCGCCGCGGCAATCTTTATAATTTTCAATAAAAATTATTTCATTTACACTCTTTACTCTTTAATAATCATCTATAAATGATGTACTATCATGGGCTCAATTTATGCTAATGAATTAAATTACATCCTGTATAATTTATACACGCAACTTCTTTTTCATAATAATATTTCGCCATTTCACGTTATTTGTTAAAAGGTACTGTATAAGGTTTTATTTATCGTTCACCCATACTATAGTACCTAATGTGTGTGTAGTAACGTTAATGATTGTAATGCCCTGAAATAAATGTACAATGTATTCATTTATTTCTTTAATAAGTACTGTACCTACAGGTGTAAATAGATGTATTATGAATCATTTTAAGTGTCGTTATCATTGAAATATTATTAGTTATCGTTACACAAATATACACATAACATAATAACTAACTTAAACCAGTGTTAAGGTACTTATTTAACAAATGGCGTGTATAAGTCAGATGATAAAAATTCCAATTACAGGTGTAAAATTATTTTATTAAGTATTAAATTTTTAAATATAGAAAACAGGAAACGGAAGGTTAAATAATGTTTCTAAAATATAGACAGTCCATCGGGTAGATTGGTTTTCTAGTGGTCTTCTAACTCTATAAAGATTATGTATTACCAAGGAAAGAAAGACCTATGGAAGAACATATAAAAATACTAGGGACTCTATCAGCAGACCATTCTTCAGGAAAAGAAATCTTTAGAAAAACCTCCATTAAAATTTAATTTAATTATTAGTATTTTCGTCGGTCCACCTAGTAGGCAGGCCCCCTACTAAGTGGACTGACTATCTGGTGAAAACTGCGGGGAGCTGATGATGCAGGAGGTGAGCGGCAGCTCAAGGTGGTGTTCTCTGGGGAAGGCTTATGTTCAGCAATTGATGTCTATGATGATGATGGATATTCCTGACCTCATACAATACCTGTTGCCTTCTACTTTTATTTAAATTGCATGTCATTTGTTTTAGTTTTACGATATTGTGTGCGTGTTCATGGAATAAATGTTATTTTCTTTCTTTCTTCTTTTTTTTTATGATGATGATTAGTATTTAGTCACAAAGTTATCACTACAATCAATAGTAGAATTTTATTATAATAATGGGATGGATACCTAGTCATTAGCTTTACCTATTAACATTCAAAATGATAGACTACCATTGTGGTTACAATACTAATAAATCGGAGTAGTACCCTACGCCCACTATTTCGTAAATTGTCGCTGTTGTTTCAAGCTTGTCGGTTTTAACACGTTTTTGCATTCGCCATTGTTTTGCTGAATGTTACGAATGTTACCCCTTTCACACATTATGAAATTAGTCGCGGAAGAGTACTTTCCAGGGACATACATAATAGTGGACGGATGGATGTCTGTCACGTATGACTTGAGATAGTTCTTTCATATTCACCCGCGGTACGCTAACACTATTTAGTTATTCCGGTCTCTTGATAGGTACCTTTGGTTTCAAGAACAATCGCATAAGCAGTTTGTGATGCAAAATCAGTTTAGCTGCTTTTGCGTAGTGTCCTTACAAACAAATAGACAACGTTCCATCCACTTTTTGTACTTAGAATAAGTGGAGAGCTTAATAAAGCTCCATAACGATGAATACGCCTACCTACATAATGTAGTCTCTTTATGAGTTATGAAATTATCATACTCTTAGGCGGAACACAATTTTCCTAATGTGTGTAGGGGTTTATCAGTCTGGTGATATTTTTATAGCTTCTTGCACGCCGTAATACATTTTAAACACTTCCTATGACATGGATAATAATTGAAAAAGCTGTTGCTTTAGCATATAAACCAAAAATATCAGACACGCTCAATCGTTTAAAAATTGTATTGCGTTAATGCCAAGTGCCTTTATTTAATAATAGCTAGCTGCTTTGAAATCACGTGTTTGGTTTTTAAGATGTGTTCATAAAAGTAGTTTTCTAAGAAGTACTTGTTTTTTTACTGTAGATAAATTATTGCGTATAATTTTTTTTTTGGGCGTCTGGTGCTTGTCCATCTGCGATTTTAACCACAGATCATATGATCTAACCTTTCAACTTTCTCATTTTAAGAGCTATAGGTATCGGTGACTTTGGTTCTTCTAACAGTCACCGATCCGAAGATCTAAAACGAAGAGATCTTCATTGCTGAGCCACAACAGTCGCAAGGAAACTTCGAGTATAATACTTACGATCCGCAAATTATAATCTTCTTCAAATATTTTGAGGATTATTGCTATTTAGTAATCATATAAAACAACGTGGCAATACACCACAAAAATGTTATTTCATTTGTGCAAATTCTTCAACTAGCGAAGAGACGTGAAAAACACAAAGTGTGAAACAATAATGAACTGAAATAAATTATCATCACGACAATACATTTTTCATACATTTGTTTTTACTTCCAATTGATATTGAAGACAAAGCATACGTTTTATTCTTAGCACCAAGTCGAAGACAACGGTATATTGTGAGTTGTGACGTTCAAATTCGAGAAAACTTCATGCTTTTTCATTACATCAACTATGTTACTAAACACTAGGACTAATATTAAGACTACAAGGTGAAAGGTTGACTTTATTAGGATTGTCTACAGGTCACTCGTTGAACTGACTACCAATAGGGAAGACAGGTTCTCAAGTAGCAACAACGGGCCGGAAAACGCAATGTAGGCCGCCCCCCACAGTGGACTGACCGACGATCTGGTCAAAACCGCGGAGAGCCGATGGATGCACAGGAGGCAAGCAGGCACACTAAGTGGATCTCTATGAGGGAAGCCTTGTTTAGCAGTGGACGTCTTCAGGCACTTGATGATGACTGATCACAAGCCACTCAGGTGCGGCGCGGTGGGTGCAGGTAGGTTCCAAAGCGATCCAAAGTAAATTGGAATTTACTAACCTCAAATAGCGTGGTATGGTTTTGCATATTTACGGTTTATACGAAAAAACTAAGCAGTGTTTTAAAATTTCAAAACTAGTTTTGGTAAGTAGCATTACTTGGCTTTCTAAACAAATGCATTTTTACGTGTGTTGTAGTATAAAAAACACACACAATAACGATACACATAATATTTGACGCTTCGCCGTACCTAAAGGAAATAGCTGTGACGCCGGCGCGCGCCGGCTCGGCGCGAGTTGCAATTTAAACTGAGGTATTTTTTTTCCTCCTGAGCCATAGAGACTTTTACTCGATCTTTATTCGATAGTGATGTTCAACTAGTTTCGATTTTAATCGATTTATAACGAGTGAAACCTCTAAAAATTAAATAGTTGATGTTTTGACATCCCTAGTATTGCAATCAGCTGTGAGCCACTATTGTGGTCTCTATGCAGTTTAGGTTTTTCGAAGCGGGCCACAAATGTGGCAGAAGCGCCTGAGCGGCTAGACAGTACCGAGCGATTCATTCTCATTCTCATTCAAACTCATTTTAATCTAGGATTACTACCGTAAAGGATTCTTTCTATAAAAATAATATAGCTAAGTATACGTGCTCAGTCATGTGAACTAAACAAAGAGTTTTCCACGAAATTACGATTTCATTCTCATAAGTTAGAGACAGACAGTTTTTGTTGCATAATCATACTGATATTGATCGCTAACGTCTTCTATTTCTGATTATAGTGAATTTCGTAATATATTCCGAACGTATTTGGTTTTAATGTCAATAAGCCGTGGACAGCTGGATGTAGCAAACTTGTTTACGCTCTTTTGGTAAGCAATTTGTCTTTAAGTTCAGCCGAAAATTTATTCATTTGATATTTATTATGTTACAGGCTTTGACTCATTGCCCTTAAAATCTGTGTGTGGTTTGTGTTTGGAAAGTAGGTAGATCCTAAATTAGCAAACATAAATAATTTTTCTTTTTGTTCAATGTTCCTTATGGTTAGATGCATTCGAAAACTTTTCATCTATACAAGCATTTTGCTACTACCCCACCCTTTGTGGACAATCTTAAAAGTGTTTTCAATTTGTTGACATTTTTCTGGTGTCACAAATTCATCAGAGCATTGAAATCGAAATGAATCCTGAGTTATATGCAGATTAGCAAGGTTCATTATCCTATCTCCATAAACATGTTAAATGCAAATCTATGACATTTAAAGTGGTGGAAGATATTCTAGATAAGTAATGGATAACCTGTCTGCATTAACATAGAAAGCTGTAAATGCCTTACAACCAGCGTTGGCAAGTTAGGTACTTGAGTTCAACAATACTAGAACCATGTTAGCTAAGGAAATATTATTATAAGGAAATATGTCCTTCGGGTAATGCTGGAAATGTGAATTTGCATTTAGCAATAGCGAGTTTCAAGTGACAACCACGAACTAGGACGCGCCCCCACTAGGTGGACTAATTGTGGACATATTTTCAGCAGTGGACGTCTTCAGGCTGTTTATGGTAACGATAATGATGATGATGATGATGATGATGATGATGGTGGTGGTGGTGGTGGTGGTGGTAATGGTGGTGTTGGTAGTGGTGATGATGATGCACCTAGATTCAAATCCCACTCGTCCCCGCCCTCAAGACTTTTCAAATGATATGGGAATTTAGACCTGCTCTGAAAATGGTGATCGCGAGGCAACCCACTCTCTCCATGCACTAACAGAAATGAAGTTCTATGTGTGTCCCAGCAGTAGGAATATATTCAGCTGTAACAGTGTAGAACAGTATGTTCAAGTAGGTGGGTAGTTCTCATCGATGCTCAAATTTGATGGTCACGAGGTTATATTTCCTAAACGGCTTAAGATACAAACAGAATTCGTGAATTAAATTTTGAAATATCTATTAGGCTACAACAGAAATAAAGCTTGTCATAATAAAAGCAAAAATAATACCTTAAGTTAACACGAAATGGTCAAAAACGGTCAAAAATTTTTCGTGTTCTCATCGTGTCACACTCTCCGATGCAGTATAACATTTGCTTACCACTTCACCAAATTTCACTGTATTTGTATGTAACATATACTAAAATTATCGTAATTAAATAAACTTTACACTAAATAGTCTAAAATAAATCTTTTCATCATTATTTTTAATTTAAAATAACTCAACGTGCCGGAAAAAAATAATATCGGTAAGCTTGTATTTGTTCAAAGGTTTACCGATCACACGTGCACTAAATTTTTTGGGCATTGTATTTCAGCAATTGAAATCAAAGTTAGCTCATCGAAACCCTAAAATGTGCGAGATATTTATGTAGTATTTGATTTAAATCGATACACTTAACTTTGCAGCAATTTTACAAAAAAGGTATAATTTCGTCAGTTTCGTGTCATAAACTTCGTGGCATTTTAGTCATGAAACTGATTTTGGTCTATGAAACTGATTTTATGCATTCTTTTATTTAGAAATGTAGCGACTGGTGTGAGTTTATTGAAACAATTCTAGTTATTGTAGTATGACAGATGTAAGATAGTGTTTTGAATAATTATGTAAACGTGTTTTTATCGAGAAAAGATGGGTCAATTCGAACTCACTCATCATTCATTGTGATTAATAATCATAGCCTAAAAATGGATGAGTTCGAATTGGTAGGTATGTCATGTTATCGCGAAAAGGGGTGATCTGGACCGTGGTAGCCTAGTAACTCTCAAGTTGGGAGAACCTTCCTTCGAAACTAGCATTGTATTATGTTTAATAATAGGTACATAAAGGGGAAGAGCTAGTAACAGTACCTACGTTTGGTAGGTAGTAGATTAAAAGATTATGGTTACATACCATTTTTCTGGTTTCCGGGAGAAGCAGCCTATTGCGAAGACTCCGGTAGGTAGCTAGGTACAAGGTACCTATAGCCCAAGTTCACATTCTATGAACACTTTTCTCCACACACGTTTACCGTCGGATATTATGTACCTAAAGTTTGTAGGTATTAGGAACTATCACCAAAAGGTTCTGAAATTATTAATAACGTCACGTCATATCACAATACTACCTATTCTTGACGTAAGTACGTATATAGGTACTAGGTAGGGAGGTAGGTACCTACTAGGTACATTTTGGTCCCCCCTGCCAACATTTCAATCATACTTTAATTATTTTGCTCGTAGGCCCGACTCCGAACACGTAAAGCTCATATTTAAAAGTTTATGGAAAAATCACGAAATTAGGAGTTTCTAATCCAAAAGAGTACCTAAAGATGTGCCAGATATTGTCTTTTGTAGTGAGATTCGTTTTTATATATAAATCGTTATAATATAAGTATAGATTATTTCTATTGTAGTGAAGGTTGTTGTTCTATTGAAAAAAAAACGCAACTCATAAATAAATACACTTTTTAAATACTCATGATGCTTCTTAATTAATAAAGCTATTAATACGATAACTATCTGTTTTTTGTCAGCAGAGGCTTATTACCTATAATATGTAGTTAAGTGGATTAGTATTCGTATTTCGTAGGATGAACAAACTCAGGACCGAACTGATAATAATAATATACATAGTTTTGGTTATTAATACCATTTGTTTGCCAGTTTAATTATGAAAACAAGATTACGTTGTTATTTTATGAACATTTAGTCTTATAAACAGTAGCAATACTTGAGAAAATTATAGCTGTAAAGTTACTGAGTCATTTTCGTGATCCGATGCGTCGCTTTCGTGGCCTCTAAAACTTCAAAATCATTTATGACCCAAACATGACTTTCTATTTGATTAACTTATATATTAATTTACTCGTCTTATAAAGCGCTATAATTTACTGTACAAAAATATTTGAAATAAGCACAATATAAAATTGTACATGAAACTGACGATGAGAATCGTAAAAATGAGAACGAGCCAGGTACTATTTGATCATGATACGTGTTGAATAATTGAAAATTACTCAGCGAGTTATAAAAAGTGCTTGGAGTTTTTTCTGAGTTTTGATCTGATAGAGAACCAAGGTCACCGATACAGACCACCAAATTAGTGAACTGTAGTGGATGTAAACTGGCCGCCAACAGTATAGATGTGCTTAAAGAAAGACTAAAGACCAATATAGTAGGTGTAGACATCTCCGACAAGGTACGATAATAAATGAAACATAAAGCGCGAGCAGCTGGAAAATACAAGACGAAAATTGGACTCAGCGAAATTGTTTGAAAAAGGAGGACCTGCAGCAGCTGCATGGGACCTTGAAGTAAAACTTATCATCGCAGTAGAACAAGGTTAGGTAAGTTGATTTATTTAACAAGAACTAGGACGGCAACTATTACTGTTTGTTCGAATCCAATATGTCCAACTGAAACTATACTTGTATTTGTTTTTCCAATTAGTTATAATGTATGGAAAGATCTAAATATAACTTTAGAAGAATTAATAGTTGCACTCACCCTACAGAAGATTTGATGATGGTGAGGATATCATAAGCAACTTATCCACAATCACATACTGAAAAATATTAAATGTTATGGCGCATAAACTATTAGCACTTTTTACAACGCTCAGTTTCTAACCTATTAATTTTCTAGTTTCTGCTGACTTTGAACTTTACCACTTTGCAATAAGGATATAATATGGTCATAATGACATTGAAGCGTTTATTTTCTGATCATACACGCAAGTAACGAATTCTTAGGCCTTCGTTCTCTATATTCGAGTAAAGTTCCGAGTTGGCTAGCTACCACGTAATGTCACTTGTAATTGCAGTAACGAATTTCAGAATGTCTGAGTAGCGCTAGCCGACCCGTAAATCAGGCTGCTACTTACAGGACACATCAGCTGCCGATTAGTACGGTTAACCGACGGCTATAGCAAAACTGGTTGCAATCTCGCATGTGTTTGTAATTTATTATTATATTTTGCATGCCACAAATACTGAGATCTACGGAACTGTAAACTACCAACCCTGTTGATTACGCTACTGCTATAAAAACATCCACTATTCCTGTTTCTATTTCGAGATCAGGTAGTTATGAATATAGAAATCATTGTATTTAATTAGTAAAACAGTCCGCTCAGAACCGTGGAAAGCTGATGGATACTGGAGGCTAGCAGCCGCTCAAAGTGGTGCTCTTTGG
Source organism: Ennomos erosarius (assembly GCA_963580505.1). Taxonomy (NCBI): domain Eukaryota; kingdom Metazoa; phylum Arthropoda; class Insecta; order Lepidoptera; family Geometridae; genus Ennomos; species Ennomos erosarius. Next base: position 11,183,279 of record OY756986.1, read on the forward strand.
AGGAGGCCTATGTTCAGCAGTGGATTCATTCAGGCTGATGATTATGATGATGATGATTACTAAAAAGTTTTTGTTCAATTATAATATGTTAAATACTTATATAATATTATGACATTTTTGTTTTGTGTTGTTTTAATTATTATTATTGCGTCAAGATAAAACCATATTTCAGGTACCTATAGGTATTACTTATTACATTTCCCGTTGAACTAAACAATGTAATCTAAATTCGTATCACATTCCTCATTACATTAATTTAATTAGTTGATACCCTTTTTTGTAAAGGTAAACCTTACCTACTTACTGTTTTTAGGTAGGGAATAAATACTCTTTGAAGGGCATCTACCGCACCGCAGCATATAGCTGGCACATAAACATGTCAAAAAAATAAAAAACGAACCCAAAATGGCGTCACTGACAGCAGTCAGGGTGACTATTGAACGAACGAAATGAACAGTTGACGTTGCTACAGATCACCCTAAATTTTTACCCACTGAGTAGCTGATCGAAACTCTGTTTTCGTTCGTGAAACTGGGAAGAACTACTCGACGCCTTTACGTCCCGATCAGTATTACTCACTGGCCAGCCAACTCGGAACTTTACTCGGATATAGAGAACGAAGGCCTTAATATCATAAACTGGCGTGAATTTTAACAGGTGGCCAGTGCGTTGTTTAAATATTAAGCGTTATAAAATAGTAAATAAATTGTGGAACTTAAGGTTAACACATGTAATTAAAAAGTAGAATAGTTATAGCCGCGCAGGTAAACCGCGTAATTATTTTTAAGTTCCGTCTTATTGCGATTTTCTAAACATATTCCGACACCTCGAACTATGTATGTAATATTTACTATTAAAGTATCTCTAAAAACATTTCAGCATTACTTTACGTACGACAAACCTCATCATAATTGTTATGTCCATCGCTTCCTCGAGTTTATAAACCAAACAGCGACCGTGGGAAATGAGGAGAGAACGGCGAGTTTCCATCTGAATATACTTATTGTGTGAATATGTTGTGTGTATGTAAAAGACGTGAAGACATTTTGCTAGAAACTAAAAATAATTGTTTTAAAAGGGGTTATACCGACTTCAATAGCCTGACGCACTTGACCCGTTTTTGAACAAACTATGGAGCCAATCAGAATGTAGGTATATATATCATTTCAAATAACAATAAGTTTTCATTTTCAATTCAGGTAATAATTGAAGGAGTAATGTAGGAAACAAATTAAAAATAAACAGTAAGTACTGAATTGTAATTTTTTGGAGTCGGTTGAAGACATAGTTTATTGATTTTTTGTCATAGACATATAAATTATTTTGTCTAATCTGTGGTTGATAAGCAAAGTGACAAAGAGGCAAACTGTGTTAACAAAATAACTAAAATGAACTACCTGAATACTGAATACTGAACCAAAGGGAAAAGTGGTCACGCTTCCTACTTCCTAGTTCCCACGGATATGTCTACATCTTTATCCCAATTCGGCACAGTTCTGACTCGGTACGGACATAAAAGTCCCAACTTGGCACAAGACTGGGGGCAAGTGGGACATTAATTCGTTTCATATTAAGTAGTAGTACAACTTGTACCCAATTCTGTAAGTAATAGAAAATTTAATAAATAGTTACGAATAAATGAAATGCGATTTCATTGTCACCAACGACACCAACAAATGAGAAGGTAAAAACAAATAATAAAACTCTCTTCAATATTGCATTTGTTAACAATTCAAAGACAACATTACGATTACAGTAACCTGCAACAGATCAAGTTCCGAATATTGTCGAAGGATGACGTCACCGATGATGTGCGACCGATTGCGTCAGGCCACACAATAGCTGTGAAAGTACGCTAGAAAGTGCAAGTCTTGTCTCACGTACACATTATATCAGACTATTTACATAACATTCACGGTTTTGTGGGTAACTGGAACAATATCATGGTATATATACTACAGTGTTACCAATAGCTATGAAGGTCAATCACATAATGATAATGATAACATAAGAGAGTAGGTCATAATCTAGAGTAAAATAAAGGTTGAGAAAAACAATTGCCTAGCGGTTGTAATGTAAGTAAATACCATAGATTAGAGAAAAAACAATTGACTATAGTAAAGAAAGACCGAGGTAAAGACGTTATATTTTATGATAAACATGTTCCACAAATAATTGCAAAGGAGGTTAATTTCGAAATGAGACCATTTTATTATGTCGATGGCAATAAAATAATAGCAGTATATACAACAGTAATAATAGTATAATAACCTGTCTTTAATTATTAAGGAACTATAATTATAACTATATTTTATGACTTAACCAGCAGCAATGTTGATAATGCTCATAAAGAAAATGTAGTTTATAAAAATATTGCACGAATAGAATAGATAAAAACTTGAACGAGTTGATTTGAATTCTATTGTATCAACATTTACATAACAATCACTTTGTGGGTAAATAGAACGATTTCATGGTAGACGTATTATATATACTTACCTAAGTAAATATAATACAGTAGTTATCAATGGATACAATGGTTAGTAAGGTTAATAATTCAAGGCTAGATGCTGTTATTAAATTTTAATGAATTTGCGTGAAGTCCTCAGAGAAGTCGTCATTTTAATTATTCTATGATACTGCACTAAACGCTTTGTCATTCGATTTCATTTCGCCCCTTTTTGCCCTCTTTCATAGAACAAAAATTTGATAAAACAGGGAGTAACATATTTAGGTAGAGCAATCGAACGGGATACTTAACAAAATATTTCCTTTACAAATTTGAAATTGTTAATCTGTTGCTTTGATTACGGTGAGCAGGCGATACTGCTATAAAATTCATAAATCTATTTTGTAACTTATGTGGGCTTGATATTACATTATGATTATAAATGTTTATTGTATGTAACTGTAAATAGATACCAGTTATATTTAACTATCAGGCTGGTACATCTGAACCGAGACATGTCAGTCGAGTGAACAGTTTTCATTCCTAAACCCATTGTGATACAGCCCTTCGACGTTCCACTCCACTAGTTAGCTCGTGTACCATCTAACACAATAAATAATTAAGACCTTTTTAAGACTATACATTTTTATGCCCATAAGCTAAGGGAAATCTATAATGGTCAGATCGGGTACGGAATTGCTACATAATCAGCGATTGACTATAATGAACGTTGATAGCAAATGCCGATCTTGTGTTATTTCCTGGGTGTTTATTTATCAATGCGAGAGGTTTCTGAATACAAACGTTTGCTTGTGTCCAGTAACTTAAAAAGACCATCATTTCGTAAAGCTAAAGATCCTGATATTATTATAGTTACCTTTATTATAAAGATATCATAATAATTAAAGCCGCTACTAGTTTTTGTGTATCAAAATATATCATTACAAATTTTTCGAAGCAAAAAAACGTTAAAGCTCCAACAATACAATATTATTCACATAGGTGAAGCTAGCTAGTCTGCATGACGTTGCCAAGTTGTCATGCTTTGTTGATTTGAGTCTGTGGCATACTGACTATTTGTCTTGACAGCTTGATCAACTGTGGTTTGTTTAATTCCTATGTCGGTGCTACCGCGTGGTTAATTGGTGATACAATAAAATACGGAGATAATCGACTTGGCAGAGTCGTCTTCGTCACTCACTTGGATATGGCTGGCTTCGTAGAGCGTTGTTTCTTTAGCTCGAGATAATCGGCGTGGTAGAGCGTCGTCTCTGTCTCTGTCACCTACAACAACTCACTGACAACGCTCTATGCACCGACTATCTATTCGGGTGCGTAGAGCGTTGTCAGCGTTGTCTCTTTAGTTCGAGATAATCGGCTTGGTGGTCTTTGTCACTCACAGGGAGATCACAGTCTGTTTCATAGAGCGTTGTCGATTCAGCTCGAGATAGGTGGCTTGGTATATCATCACTGTCCCTGAGACTGAGATATTTGGTTTCATTGAGCATTGTCTCTTTAGCTCGAGATAATCAAAGTGCGACAGTCGGATTCATAAAGCGTTGTGCCGTTAGCTTGAGATAAGAGGGATGCAAGAGGCAAGCAGCCGCTCAAAGTGGCGCTCTTTGGGGGAGGGCTGTGTTCAGCAGTGGATGTCTTCAGGCTGATGATGATGATGTATCGGTTTGGTAGAGCGCCATCTCTGTCTCTGACAGTGAGATAGTCAGATTGTAGACCGTTATCTCTAAGAAAGATTTTAATGTCAACAATAAAATAAAACTTGATCTACAAAGAATATAATATCTAGAATTCAAAAACTTATTGACAGATTTACTAACCGTGTGTCGCCATCTCTAACCGCGCCTTAGAAAAACTTACAAAAGTATTACGTAACGCCTACTCGATACGAACTCGATAGCAATTTATTCATATCTCTCTGCTCAAAGTACAATGTACCTACTAATCTTTTATTGTAATAGTAAACGATATAAAATATATTATTTTCTTCCTTTTCTCGTTGCTCGAAAGATATTGCTGCAACTGATAAGACCGGCAACATCACTCATTACAAGCTCTGTAATAATCAAATACGTGACCTTATCTATAGCGTAGAACAAAATATAATAATGTTACCTATTCTTCTTATTAATAATATTAGTGATATAAATAGCTCTAGACTATTAATGAAAAAGATCTTAAACCATCATTGCTCTTTATAAATCTACTTGTTTGCATTGAAGTATTATTATGTTGATATATATATTGTTATTAAACCACGTGGAATACGGAAGGAAGTGTTATATAAGTTAATAACACTGCAATGTATTTGTATTCAAGTCTTCCGCGAGAACGCGATCAATCTCAGTGTCGCATCTAATCTTGACTGGTTCGCGACTTTATCTCAATTTTATCTGAATTCAAGACGCAGTTTATTTGTAGATTTTATGAAATGGAGAGATCGATTGGTTAATGTTATTACCGTTTATAAGAAATCGCGCTGTTTCTCAGTTCAGTAGGTACCAGCCAAATATTAAAGATTAGGAAAGACCTGATATCAGGTTTATCTATTATAATAATTTATTTATGCATGTTATTATTCAGCACTGAAACAAGTAATATTTTGATGAAAGTTTGTATCTAGATTTTTTTATTTACTTCTCCTTTATCCTTTAGATACTTTAGATCCTGGATTAAGTAACCTATAGGATATTATATTGAAAATAATCGACACGGGGATACTTACTGCCAATAAGGTATCTGTAAGAGCTTAGAAGTACTTTATAAATAAATGCGTAATTTGAAAGAAAAATGGGACCTTATTAGTAATCGTCCTTTTCTCAGACCGAATTGCGTTTTATTAAACAGGTGTAGTATAATTATAACTCACAAAACCAATTGAAGATAGCCCTGATGCGCCTTTGCCGATTACATCATCGAATGTTCCGTTGCTTTTAATTGCATACCGTCTGTTGCTTTGGCATTCCTCGCTCCTATGTTATGTCCATGTTATATCTTTGTTATGTCATCTTCAGCATTCAAAGCACAATTTGACACATACATACATTTTAGATCTTCACAGATGTTATTAATAAAATAAGAAGATATCTCTATGAAAATGTTTTTAAATAGGCCCTTGATTCTCATGGTATGGTTAGTTCTCTCACTTTCTATAAGTGTATCCTTACCTTGCCTTTTCTTTTTGTATCTAGAATCTTACGTTTGATCAAGTACATATTTAAATTGTTATTTCAAGGTGTGACTATAACTCTTTCCAGGTGTGTTTCTCACTCCTCAGTTCTTTGACGAAAGTTTATACAATATTTAGTCCAGACTGTTGTCTGACTGTCTGTCTGCTAATTAGTCGGCAGCGTTGTCATTAGTGCCACCTCTGAATTCCGGAAACTTACCTACCTACCTAATATTTTTGAATTGAAGATTGCAATAAAATGAAACTGTTTTACGTAGGTATGTCACGTTTCAGTATGCCCAATAAATAATACTCAATCCTCAGAAAAAGTGCGTACTCAATCATAATAATTATGTAAATATTCTCGGTATTTTCGAAAATATTCGCTTAAAAACCTTCAATTTACAAAATTTAAGTGAGGTTTTTCAGTTTAGCAACGCAGTAGCAGTAAGGAGTCATCGATTTCAAATTCATACCTACCAAGACTTGGAATTGGAACAGCAATAAAATTTGTGAGTATATTTTGAATAAGTATTACTTATAATACAATTTGTGGCCTCTTTAAATAAAATGAGTAATATGATAAGTTGACTACTTACAGAAGCCCACTGCGTGATTTGTGACTCTGTGACGCATGTTATTTGTGCCATGTTTTTTTAATTTTTTATTTATTATTATTAAAACACTGAAAAGTACATTTTGTACTACATAACCTGGTACTCAGAGGATAGCCGAGGCCGCATCAATGTTTTGCGTTTTCTATTGCGCTATTTCTTCTCTTCTTCTTATTGCTATTTCACCAATTTCAGCAGATGGAAAGAAGATATGACCAGTATTAACGTGCATTTTTTTCAATCCTGTAAATGGTATACGTTTTAGATAATCATGTTCAAAATAGGCGATTTGGGAGCATTCAGCGCCTTAATATTCGCTTGATACGACGGGCCTGATAGCTCAGTTGGTATTAGCCCTGCCTTCTGAACAGAGGGCTGTGGGTTCGATTTCTACCCAGGACAAACATTTGTGTAATGAACATAGATGTTTGTTCTGTGTCTGGGTGTTATACTGTATGCTATGTATGTATTTACAAACAAAACGTATCTAAGTATATTATATCAGTTATCTGGTTCCCATAGTACAAGCTATGCTTACTTTTGGGCTAGATGGCGCTGTGTGAAATGTCCACACATATTTATTTATTATTTATTATTTACGAACTGGGCATTCATCGTACAACAATTAAGCGTTCTCCTTAATAACCACTCATCATCGCCACCATCTGCGACGCCAACACTGGAGCAGTTGTGCCAGCACCCCAAAGCCGCACTCCGTTACTTCAAGGAGCTGGGCTGGCTTGGGTAGATGCTGGAGGGGGAAATGCACAATACACCCCAAGCGGGACGTCAGTGCAGGCCTTACCGCCCCCATTCCAAATTAGAATTAGATTAGAAGCGTTCTCCTTTATGCGAAGGTACCAGTACGACCAGCAGGTTATTAGTCCACGTCGTCACATATTCGGAGCTTTCTAATACTGATACGCAAAATGGCAAAGATTAGGACAAATTGCAAATGTCAGGAAAGTACACACCTACACGTAACTTTGTTTACATAATGCTGACCAAGTAATTATTATAGTAGGTACGATGTTTATTCCAATTCTGACAGTTAAATCCGCAGGATTATGCAACTGGTTGTTGCAAATTAATGTTTTACCATCTATTATACAGCTGCAGCTGTGGTAGGGGTTTGTAGAAAAATTATCGGGTTATTATTTTAAAGGACTCATTAGTTGTTTATGATTAGAGGCTGTCTGTACTAATTATAATAGCATGGTGTAGTGTAGACTGTAGACAGAGGAATAATTTTTATGGTGTAGGTAGAGTAGACTGTAGAGACAGTTTTAGTGCTAGTTTAGATTCTACCCTCAAATCAAGAAACTGAAGCTAATAATGATAGTATATCGAGACAACACCTGCTTGTAAATCTTGCTGGATCCACTAATCGAACCAAACAATGGAACGAAACCAACAGTCCGAAAACTATTCAAATGATTATAGATTTCACAAAGGAAGAATACAATTATCTCAGATCGAATTATAGGTACTTACTATTATTATACTTGATTCCCAATGGGATTGTAATCACCAACATAACACAGATAATATAATACCTACAATAATAACATCAGGTGCAAATGAACAGTCTATATTTATTACTTTCGACATTATCACCGTCTCCATCTAGATTCAAGGTTGAAAATTAACATATCTTCAAGCCAACATTAGGTCAAGGTAAATAAATACTTACATATAGTTCTAGAAAGCATATTTTGTACAAACAAGTTCTATAGGTCAGGGAAAAGTCTTTCGTATTTGTACGTATGAAATTGAAATCGAATTTCTTTTTTTTAACTTGATGTAAGTACCGTGAATTGTTTTCAATTCCAGAGATTTCTATTATAGATGCCTATTTCAACAGATCCCAATTCTACGGCTTCTCAGTTTTAGATTCCTCTTTCTGCATATTCTTTATTCTATAGATCCTTAAGTTAAGCGGATTCCCAACTCTACATATTCCTAAATATACGGATTTCCAATTTTATATAAACCCAATGGACTGTATAATAGACGTGCAAATATAGTAACCTCGGTAGCGGTTATATATTTGAGCCGTTTGGCCCTGGGCCCGTGGGGACCGGGAGCTCACCGCGTTTTCCAAAGTCTATCAGAGCGCCTGGTCGATGCGACGCGTGACCAAAATGCTGGCACTTATTTGGCTCAACGCATCAGCATTGCAATTCAACGAGGCAATGCTGCCAGCATGTTGGGTACGCTACCTACCGGCAGTGGGCTGGAGCATTTGGACTGTCTATAGGCCATCGCGGTCTATTATACAGTCCATATGTTCTTTGTAGTAGGTATAGTATAGCTAGTTAGTGTATAGTGTAGTTAGTTTTAGTTTAGTTTAGTTTTTATTATTGTAGTAGTTAGCTTGAGTAATAAAGGCATATTGCCCGTAAAAAAAAACCAATTGTAGGGCATTATTACAGTTACAGATTCCCAATTCAACCAGTTCTCAATTTGTTGATTTACATTTTAACAAAATGTTGAAGGTGGTAAATAAGGGAATCATGTACAGTATAAAAATAATAAAACAATTCCAACCGATTATTATTTTTCCAACTAATCAATCGGTATTGTTATTTCATTTATCCAACAAAAAACAAATGTGACAAAAACATAAGTTCCGTTCCGTTTGCAGACAACTCCAAGTATGTCCCACAATTATTATAATAGTGCAACGTAATGTTGCAAGCACCTGAAGCATAGAGATGCAATATCCTTGAAACTAATCTAGTGGTCGGTAAAAGTAACCATTTAAAGTCACGTGAGCCATTTGCACGCTCAGCAATGTTATTCGCATGATTTTTAGGTTTAATGCTGAAGCCAAAATCAAATATTATTACCTAAGTATACTTTATTAAAAATAGCTTGTAAAAGCGAATGCAAATTCCGCACATAACTTGAAAAGTCAAATAAAAATAATAAAAACAAAACGGGATAAATAGTTCCCTATGTTTAGCTGCGCATCTACCTATTATGTATAAGCAATACGTAAGTATACAAAAGTTTAAACCAATTATAGATACAGTCTGAACTGTAGTTACTATATAATTATATTTTTTAAACCGTGAATAATAAAATTTTATGGATGAGCACCTAAGATGATAAAGTTACCATCGTGACTTTTAAAGGGATGCGGGTGGCGAAGCACCATGGTTTGAATCCCTTTCGGCTCTTCAACGATGACTGCAAGTTGCACTCTGCTTCAGCTTATCAAAGTAATTTTTTACAAAAAATAAAGAATAACCTATTTGCTAAAACAGCCTGCTCCCCTCAAGGCAGTGGAGCGGGCTTCTTCCTGGTAACTTGTTCATGAGCGTATTGTAAATTTATGTGAAAGTCGCCATTCCTTAACATCTCGGGTCTCATCATTAATAGGTATGCCCAATTCGCCAAACAATCAGACCCTGACAAAAACCTACGTAAATGTATATTGTATATAGGGCAGCAATTAACCAAGTTTTTTATGGCAATGAGGAGATATCATATTTTAAGATCCGTTGTTCAAATTTCCCAAAAGTTTAAAACAGTAAAATACAATAAAATTTATACCGCAATAAAAAGCCTCGCCTTTAAATATACTTAGTACAGCAATATCAAAGTAAATACCGACTTCATATAGGTACATATTAGGTACATGTGACACATTAATCAGGTATTTTCATGATAAAAGTAATATATTATTTCAAGGAAGTTATATGTATACTAATATGTATATAAATATATGGGGTAAAATTTCTTTGACTTATTTGCATTGTTATAATACGTATAAAACATTAAGCGTCATTTATTGGACTCGATAATGTAGACAGTAATTAAAGTCCAATAACAAAGTTAATGCACGTGTAGGTTTTAATATTGTAGTTAGGATATCCGTAAAGTAACTTCTACTCGGAAAGAATTTATGACCCAATATTTGTTCTATTTTATTAACAAAAATAGAAAGTGTCGTTGATATTCCAAAAAGCTGTAACTGAACCATAATTTTTTTCGCGCGTATGTAAATATCACTTTATTGCGCCTACAGATAAAATATTTTAATTAATAATTCGCGACATCAAACTTTTTGGAACGCATTTTAGCGAAAGCTGCACAAACAAAAATTAAAAATAAAAGCACGTAAATACTAAACAAATAGGCGAAAACTAACTTTCTTAGTTCTGTTGTAGAACAAATAAACGTTAATATTGTTAGCGTCGGGTTTTTCACACTTTCACAGAACGGACCGACGATAATGGTAATAATGGTTAGGGATTTCCTATGAGCATCTTTACTACTACTACTAACTAAAAGTAGGTGTGACACGGAACTCCCAAAGAAATATTTTATTTTGTACAGTAGGTAAAGAAACTGAGAGACAACACCGAATTTCATTTTGGCCATTTATAATCAAAAAAATTCTGATTAAGAACCGCGACGGATGGCTATTGATTCACTAGCTACTGGACTAGCTACTACAATACATACTGCATACTCGTCAAGCCTTTAAAATAAATGTATTAAGTACTAAAAATATGTGTAGAATTTGATATCTTGTCTCCCTCATTTAATAGTCACACAATATACCTAAAACCTATGGTTAAAAAAATAAACAAAAGTTTGTATAGCTCTGGAATTCGACTGTATAATATGATACAGCCTTTTATTAACATGAACAAAAGGTTACTCCAATAATTAAACAAAACATATGATTAATGTAACACATGTATGTTGCATTTAAAGAGAAATTATATTGAAAACATAAGAAAATACATTATTATTTTATTTAGGTGCTGCTTAACGTATTACCATATACATGAAATTGTTCTTTCATACATTATAGGTATTATGTAGAACCTGTTTCACCCCGAGATGATTTCATACAGTTAAATAATTGAAATCGTAAATGATGAAATAATACACTCTGCACATATCGATACCAGTTTCAACCTCAATCGGATCTTTAAAAAGACGCGAAAGTATTTTACAAAATTACCGTTTTTTGAATGTTAAATAACGGAGTGTTTAAGCTGTCATTGTAGCTTTTAGGGTTCCCTACCCAAATGGTAAAGTAAACCCAATTACTGAGGCTTCGCTGTCCATCTGTCTGTCGGTCTGTCTGTCTATCTGTCTATATGTCTTTGTCTGTCTGGCTGTTTGTCTATCCGTCTGTCACCTGGCGAGGCGATGAACCTCGATAGATAGTTGAAATTTTCACAGATGATGTATTTCTGTTGCCGCTATAACAAAAAATACTAAAAAACAGAATAAAATAAAATATTTAAGGGACTCCCATACAACTAACGTGATTTATTTGCTCGTTTTTATAGTAGTGGTACGGAACCCTTCGTGTGCTAGTCCAACATGCACTTGGCCGGCTATTCATTATGCTTTTGTGTTTTGCATAATTCATTTATATTCATACAAACTTTTTATTTGTTTACAGGTAAAGAATGCCATGACGATGTTTGGAAAAAGATACGGTACTACTTAGTAAATTTTTATAAAGTTTTTAGGCAAAAAAATCGGCAATTTGCAACAGTGTCTTGTATTTTATGCTATTTTGTATATGCAGCTAGGTGATCACGTAATAACTTGATTGCAACCGATAAGACACGCAAAGACCTATATTACAGAACTAAGAATGAGCTGAGTCGTGAATCTCTGCTCAAGGCGAGGTTTCATTCACAAAAATGTTCAAACTGTGAATGAAATCTCTATACTTGAGCATCAATTAACGACTGAGCATAGCTCTGTAATACATACCTAAGTATTTGATAGTTTCAATACGTAGTTTCTGTGCAAAAAAGTTATAAATTGTGAATGAAATTTCTCATGTTAAAGTTACGTGATCACAACAGCCACGGAACAAAAAAAAACACATTCTGTGAAAACAACAATAAGTAAGAAAGAAAGAAAGAAGAAAGAAAGAAAGAAAAAGTATTTATTCAACACACACAAATAATAACAAGAATACAAAATAAAAATTAAATAAATTTATAAGTACAGTGGTGTTGAAAAGGGCTTAACTCAGCATCGAGGGGACAAACAGGAACAACCCATTCATGCCGGTGTACTCAACACCTGGCGCTGGTTTTCAGTTAAACCCTTTGGTTGACGGGTAAGTAACAATTAGTTGTCAGGTGACTATGATAAAAACAAACACGAAATACCTAATAAAATAAAAAGGATATTTATTAGGTATGTGGTGTATATCATGCATAACTTAGAACTAAATTAAAAATAATTAAAAAGAAAAAAAAAAAGAAGATATTTACAACTAAAAACTAAGAGTAATAAAAAGGCTGGCTCTTTTTTTGCTGAGAAAGTAAGCATTGCTATCCAACGTGGCAATGCAGCCAGCATTCTGGGCACTCTCCCCTCCACCAAAGGTCTTTTTTAAAATAAAAATTTACATATATACACAACACAATATACAATAACATTATTATTATATATTAATACACACAATACCATAAATAAATAAAAAACACTAATAATAAACATACACTTGAAAGAATAGATAAATGGTTACCTATGCGATGAATCAAATAAACCATAAATAAATAATGTGGAGAAGAATGATGACAATGAATAGAAGCAAAAAAGTAAAGGCAAGAAGACTAAACTATAAGCTAACTATATAAAAGACATGTCTATATTGACATCAGCATGCTGTGTCTGCTCGTCCAGAAGATTTTTTTTAATTTTTGTCTGAATAAGCCAATGGTTCGAAGTTCCTTGATTGGTGGTGGCAAATTGTTCCAGCATTTCGACGCCGCGTAACGAAAAGCGCCTGTGAAGGTAGCTGTACCATGCCGCGGGGTAGACAGCTGCTATAAGTGTGTTTGTCTCCACTATTTAGCTAAGTAGGTACTATACCAGATATAGTATTCTATGGTATCGGGAATCTATAATAGTATAGGGCTTAAAATCATTTCGTAACGAAACGAACTACTCTTAGGGCCAGTCACAAAGCTATGAAACAAATGACGCTTCTGTAGAGAGAAAGCGTTTTTTTGCTCTGTGGGGCCAGTTTACAATATCTGGATTCAAGGCTGCTACTATAGTTTCTCATGCGAGCTTTTTCTCTCTTGTGTGTGGAGGAAAAATGAGCGGATCTCTTCTAAGGTCAAAGAAACTTTATTTTCTCAAAAGAAATTTACATTTCACTGCATGAGAAATTACACTTAATTTACGTACATACTATTATCAACAATGAGCAATCGAAGCTTGCTTAATAGGTTTAAAAACAGAAGAAAATTACAATATTAGGATAGTAGAAAGGAGTTTTAGTAATGGGTGTATTTGTTATACCTAGATTTCATTCCATTTTTAGCACCTCTTGCGGAGGTGGGTAGGTGGCTTCTAAATAATAAATAAATAAATAATAAATATGTGTGGACATTTCACACAGCGCCATCTAGCCCCAAACTAAGCATAGCTTGTACTATGGGGAACCAGATAATTGATACAATACTTATATACTTTTTTTTGTTTGTAAATACATACATAGAATACAATATAACACCCATAATGGTGATGATGTTGATATTTTTTTACTAATTTATTGGGTTGTGTTTTCTAAAGTTTATGTTTGTTTACAATATTGTTATTATTAGCTTATTAAATTTTGGGCTCTAACTATCGAAATAAATTAAAATTAGAAAAATCTACCGAGCGTTTCTGATGTAGTGCTCCATGTTCACTTGATATGTATTATTAAAACTTAATAGCTCTACAGTGTGACATTTTACGAGATCTATCCACGAAGGGTCAAGGATTGTGGACCTTATTTCCTGCCGGAGGATATTCAATTTACGGTTGTGATGATTATGGATAATTTGTACCTACCTATACCTGTATCGAGAAGATCGGAAATGTGCCTACATAAATTATAATATGTAGGTAATGTTCATAATATGGTCAACACGAACAAACCGGTATGTTTGTTCTGGGTTTGGTCAAGTTTTGAAATTGGATTCTAGACCCAATGTTGTTTACCTCTATGTATAATCTATCATCATCATTAACAGCCTGTAGACGTCCACTGCTGAACATAGGCCTATCCCAGGGAGCGCCACTTAGAGCGGCTGCTCGCCTCCTGCATCCATCGGCTCCCCGCGGCTTTCACCACGTCGTCGGTCCACCTAGTGGGGGCTGGCCTACGCTGCGTCTTCCGGTTCGTGGTCGCCACTCGAGAACCTTTCTTCCCCATCTGTTGTCAGTTCTGCGAGCGATGTGGCCTGCCCATTGCTATTTTAACTTGCTAATCTTAAGAGCTACATCGGTCACTTTAGTTCTCCTGCGGATCTCCTCATTTCGGATCTTATCTCGCAGGGAAGCACCGAGCATTGCTCTCTCCATAGCTCGTTACGCGACTATGAGCTTAGTAATGAGGCCAACAGTTAGAGACCACGTCTCAGTTCCATAAGTCATCACTGTATGTGTATGTATAATCTATATAATTAATATATTATATGACACTTTGTGTTGTGTTAAATGCACAATGAAAAAAAAAATGTTGCATAATTTATAGTTATGTTTAGTCGGTACTTGTCAGTAGTTTACAGATTGCGAATCGTAATACTTATAGGTACTTCTGACAGGGTATTATATAAATATATACCATATGGCTCAAATTGTTTTGTTTTTTTATCTTCTTTTTCTTCTCGTATAGGCAAGTGGTCAGCCCTGGCAGAATTTTCAGGCCCACCAAAAACTTCTGACTTGGGTGCCACCGAAGCATGGTAGTACTCTGTTGAAGTTTTATTTATTTAGCGGCTACAAAACCCACCGGCTAAGAACGGCTAGTTGAGCTTCCTATGAGCGTTTGTATGGGAAAGCGCACACCAAAAAATGGCTCAAATGTGTACACTACTGAACCCAATACAATTAAAGCAGGTACCTTAATACACTTTAGTGCGGAAATGAAATCTTGCTACGAGAAACGAAAACTGCGGCTGAGACTTTCAAATACCAAATAGAACCCCATACAGATCTTAATTTATATGCCAGTTCTGTATTTGTTTATATCTTCAACAGTTAATACTCTTCCAAAAAGAAAGAAATAAATCTAATATATGGAACAGCAACTTGCCTACAAACTGCTTGTAATTAATATCATGCGAGTCATGTAAGTCATGGGAGGCGCGCATTGTAATTGCATAATAAATTAGGCGCATGCGTGCAACAACATGAATCTAGTGTGAGAAATAAAATATAGTGGGTTAGAAAAAGATAGAGCAGTACAATAATTCTGACACCTTCCTTTTTATGTGACATGGGAACGTATAACGTATATAGGTACGTATTACAGGTTGAGAGTAGCCAAACAAAAGTACTCGAGGTACCTATGTGGGAACGCATATTTCATAATTCTTGAACTGGCATAGCATACTTAGTTCTTGCTAGATTACTGCTTTGACCATAGTAGCTACACATAGTACCTATTTTATCAAACTTTGCGGTAAAACATGAAAAAGGTATTTATTCGAACACAATTGGGTGACGGCGAATTCGTGCTCATAATAAATAGATTAATGATGCCCGATTCCCCAGTCTAAAATTTGCAGTTTCTTTCTCTACACAGAATAAAAACAGGTAAGTTATTTAAAATGTCAAATTAAGGCCATATTTGAATCTCGTCTACGCGTTTGAGTTCTCATATGTTTTTGCTTGAATAAAATAGGAATGAACCTGCTTATCAGGTTATGAAACAAAAACTAAAGAAGCATGTCATCCTAAAACTTCACACAATTTGCAGAAAACAATTATTTTATTAATTGATTCCAAATTGCTGGGGTCGTTCATTTCGGTCCTCTTTCTTTCCAAACATGGAGGATATCGTAAAGCAATTCCTTACATTCTGACGTGTTTTTCAAACATTGCAAACGGGTTTCGGTCTCGTGAGCTCGAGACATAGCTTTCTACCGTATAAAGGATTCCTCTTGGACCGCGTCATTGTTGGACTTCTTATTGCAGGATTTTTACATGAGTTTAACTGTTCATGGTTGTTGATGGGAAAAGGACGCAATAAGAACTTGGTACCTACCTCTTTGATTTACTTCGGATATCACGTAATATTTGACCAGGGACCAGGGGCTCATCATTTTCTTTAGATCATTTATCGTTAGAATCAATTTATATTATGAATTAACGGGTTGAAAGATAACTAGAGTGAAAATTTCCAAAATAATTCCCGAATGTTTAACTGAAGTTTAAGGAATCTCGAATCGTGGAAACTGTTTAACAAAACAAATATTTCATTGACCCCGAAGAGCAAAAACTGGTTAAAATACTCTACAGTCTACATCTTTCTTCATCTTGACTCTATGACTATTACTGACCATTACAGTTGTTTGTTAGTTGGTCTTTTAAGAAATATTTCGAAAAGCAACTAATCTAAAATCTAGGCAAGGCTGCGTTGACATTCCTTACGTCAACACTTTCACTGTTACGCTCAGTTCTGCGAATTTTATAAATTGCTATCTGCAGATACGATGCTGTCTACATCTTGGGTTTAAATGTCAGTCATATAAACAGATTACAGGGCAGTCGCTATAATACACAGGCAATCAGGCAGGTATGTAGGATGCTCTACTTTAACATTTAGCTCGTTAAAATAAATCTTGAACGAAATGCAAGCAATATAATTTTACTGGGTAAGTGTACTCCAATTTCGACCTCATCATCACTTACCATCAGGTGAGATTTAGTCAAACGTAAACCCAGAGTATAGTAGATTTTTTTCTATAATCTGTGCGTAAACTTAATAATAAAAAAAAAGTCAAAAAAATTTAAATGAACATGAAATGAAAATACATTTATTTGGATAAGGCATAAGACTTCAAACGACGGGTACATAGAGTCCTCAAAGGTAGGCAACGCCCTTGGTGTTGTAGGTGTCTATAGGCGACGGTAACTGCTTACCATCGGCGGGCCGTCTGCTTGTTTGTCTGTCCGTGTTATATAAAAAAGAAAGTAGGAACCATATACATTCCATAGAACAAAAAGATGATATATAACAAGATACAAAATATACAAGAACTCCATTTTCATAATGAAATGATGGTAGACTTTTTAACAACACTATCATCGGATTCATTTCATCGGCCAGTAAAGTGATAATTATAATAGCGTCATTACTTAAAAATCATTATATAATAATATATTAAGGAACAAGTAAAAAAAAACTCCTGTACTCGAGGCGGTATTATGTGGCTATAAGGGACTGTGGGGGGGTGTGGGGGGGGGGGGGAGGGTGTATAATAATGACCAATGCACATTGCGCACGCGCTCGCGGTTTATACGCAGATGTTTTTGAGCACGCACAGTTGAGGAAAAAAGTGGTAAAAGTCGATAATTATGGATGGCATATTATGGATGTCATAATTGACAGCTATGTTTAGATCAATTAAAAAACAGTTTTTTTACTTTGTGTCAAAAATACCACCTAAGTAATAAAGCCTGGAAACAATATTTTAACCACCTCATTAAATTTAACGTCACTAATGGTCAAGACTTTTGAAGCGATTTTATTTGTGTGTTATTTTTTAAAAATACCTTACCTGGTATTTTTTTGACACCATAAAAAAATTGGCGTTTATATAATTGAACATAGTTGCCAGTTTTTTATACAGGTTACCCAACCTGATGCCACAATTATTCACACTATGGCAAACTGCAAACAAGGTTTTATAATTATTATATTGATAAAAAATACATGACCTATTCATTAAAATAACATAAATAAACAGTGACCTGTGACTGTATGAGTCGTACAACCGACTTTCCATAAATGGATCTCAGTCACTACTTTGGAGACGAATGTCCATAAAACATAGAATTGATTAAGGACTGATTCGTTACTAAAAGGGGTATACCTACATTATTATATCCGATTTTGTTGACATATCGCTTTATTAAACTTGTACTTATGTATTAACACATTTAGAGAGCTAAAAAATATATTTTATGTAATTAAAATAGACACGCTATTTATTAAACTTTGACTATGCTAGGTCCACGCGGTTAGCGTGTCAATCACCAAACATACACTTATTCCAGTAAAATGGTGTGCTGGATAAGGATGCCATCAAATTCTCGATAGAATTAGTTAGACCAAAACCAAAAACACTGTTACTAGACTTTATTTTATACTATACTCGTGTATTTCGTAAAACGCAATTAATGGTCCTCATCACAAGGTTAAAATTAAATTCACGATTGTTATTTTTTTGGAAATTAATACCAAAAGCCGACGTACCGTTTATAACTCGATTCAGTCCTCAAGCTTGTGCCACAGACTAAATAAGGCAGTAATGAATGAGTGGGCTATAAGTTTCACTTCTCACACGACCTTTTATATTACAAAATCTTGGAGTATCCAATTGCTAAATCGGGCGAAAAGCTAGGTCTTTTATTTAAATATTCATACAACTGCACTGACCAGTGCTGACCGACCACGTCTATTGTATAATTTACGAGCTTATGTCGAAAACGACGACTGTAGGCACGATTTGTGGACGCACTAAACAGTACCTAATCTCACAACGGATCTAACTAATACATTGAAATATCATTTGATTTGTTATACGAGCTTTATCCATTCAGGCGCGGTGCGGCGGGCGTAGGTAGGTCCCAAAGCGCTCCTCAAATAGCGCGGTATGGTTTTGCATATTTACGGTTTATACGAATAAACTAAGCAGTGTTTTAAAATTTTAAAACTAGTTTTGATAAGTAGCATTACTTGGCTATCTAAACAAATGCATTTTTACGTGTGTTGCAGTATAAAAAACACACACAACAACACTACGCATAATAATTGACGCTCCGCCGTACCTAAAGGAAATTACTCCGTCGCCGGCGCGCGCCGACTCGGCGCTAGATGCAATTTAGACTGAGGCGTTTTTTTTTCTCCTGAACCATAGAGACTTTTACTTTATTCGATAGTGATGTTCAACTAGTTTCAATTTGAGTCGATTTATAACGAGTGACACCCCTAAAAATTGATTGCCATCCCTAGTAGCGCAATCAGCTGTAAACCACAATTGTGGTGGGGAGCGGTCTACGTTGCGCGATGCCGGCCGCTCATCTGGTTGAAGCGCCTGAGCGGATAAGATTTTAGACAAACCTGAATTTTTGTATAAATACTGAAAGTGTCTTAATAACTAATACTCATTACGTTATGAAACTTATTCATAAATACCGTTATTTAAAATAAAAAAAATTAAATAAGAAACAGAATAACAATAGATCAAATAAGATAGGCAGGTATCTCTAAAGCGTGCTACTATCCTGTCAAATTTGGGTGTTCACTGTCCAGTTAATAATTTGCAAAATTAAATGCAGTTGTTGAACTTAAATAAAACAAGATAAAAACGTAAATGGTTGAGACGAAGTTGGTATGCTGGTGCCAATAAATACTGTGTCAATGGTTACGTTACGTATTCCGTAGTTGTTCAGATTTTATGACACAAGATTTCGTTACAAAGAACGATCCAAGTAATTTAAATTTTATATATTTGCCGATTTGTTATCTTGATTTTGTCAATGAAACCATTTCTTAGTTTTGCGTTTTACAACTTCAAAGTTTAAGGCTACATTTGTGAGAGAAGCATCTTGCTTGACATAACAGACTGACAGATATAGAAACATAGGTACATTATATTATAGCCAGAGAGACGGACCACTAATAATCGGGTAGGGGTCCTATTTTGTATAAGCACCATAATGAACTACTTATAAGATATTGAATAAAAACTACGTAAGCTATAAGAAAATAATTTTATAGACTTATAGAACCGGTTTTCGGCAGAACTTTCATTTCAGTTCAGAAGTGACCTTAATCTCAAACGGAAGGCGAGGAAACAGCTTCACTTCTTCATCTTCTCGTGTACGCAAGTGGTCAGCCTTGGTGTCAGAATTATTAGGCCGCCCTAAGTAGCATGCTCACTTTCACCGCCATTCCAAATAATCATCATCATCATCAACCATCCTTCTTTATACTGTCTGTATTTATATACCTCTTTACAGTTATCTATACGTACCTATATAAAAAAGAAAACGAGGAAACTTTCGGTGGACAGGAGAGAGACGTCACTGAGAGTTTGGACGAGGCGGTGATCGACAAGGAAAAGCTAGATGAGAAAAAGGATCTGGGCTGGAAGATAACGAGAGGCTTTTCCGTCATCCTGACCGAGACTGAATGACTGCTGACTAGTCCTGACGCTACAGCAAGGCAGCTTGATTGTCGCCATACCCGCCCGCGTGAGCAGTTCTTATAAGTCTGGACGTTTACGCCCGTACCCACGCATTGAAGCTGACGAAGACCGTGGGGCAGCTACACACATCGTCGTAGCCGCCGCCTCGCTGCAGCCGCCAACCCCACATTTACGTACTTACTAACAGCTACCGACCCATTTGTTGCCCCCCCCCCTCTCCCTCTCTCTCTGACCACTTACCTGCAGTGTTCGTGCCGCCTTCAGCTAAAAAAATTGAGACTATTTAAGTGCACCTTACCTCTATTGATCTCTGTGTTATTCGTAATCTATTACATCTTATTGTTTTACTCTAACGTGCTCTTTCTTTCAGACCTATTCTCTCCTATATACCTACCTCATGTCGCCGTCTCCTTCCAGGGTCTGATTAGGTAGAATTAGGACCTAGTCAGGCATCCTAGGACCCTGGGCGGAGCCGTAACGTGACAGGCTTCTGACTGAGCTTCACTTAAATTATATTATTGATATAAAAAATGAAACCGCAAGACCCTCAGTAGATACGAGCGCAATTATTATAATGATTACTTGGCGGTTATCCTCTGCTGTCGCAAGTAACAACCGACAGCGATAGTGGTATGGCAACTGACCAGGGGCCTTACTTACGTATTTGATTCCTTGCTAATAACGCGTGAAGTCTAAAAATTGTATTCTATATGCCACGCGTCGGGTTCTGCAGTTCTAAAAATGTTGGATTTATGAACTATGTTCCAGTCAAAAGAGGTACCTATACCTACTTTTAACTAGCAATATCAGTCAAAAGTACTTTTGAGGTATTAGAGAATCGTTACTTTTTACAGTAGGTATATACATAATACTATATTTCAACCGCCACATCATCATCACTCCCACACCCAACATCAGTGTCGCTGGAGCAGCTGTGCCAGCAGCCTAGAGCCACACTCCGTTATTTTAAGAAGTGGGGTTGGCTCGAGTATATACAGGGTTACAGGGAAAATCGTGCTAGATCCGTTTAGGGCGTGGAGTACCCATCATTTCTGACTTATTTCACTATGTAACACCCTAGCCTAAACTTAACCCTTTTCGAGATATTCGACTTTTAATATTTTTTGTGAAAATTGCCGATTTTTAGGCTACAAAATTTAATTTTGTTTATTTTGTGTGTCTTATTATTATGATTATTGCATTTTTACATGTGTATTAAGATGTTTTAGGACGTCAATCATTAAAATAGTACATAAGTTAATTGAATAGACCGTAGTAGACAAGTGAAAGTTAAGAAATACAAAAAATATTAGAAACTGTATTTTTCTCTAAGGAATATCTAAATAAAATATTAAGTTGAGGCTAGGTTGTTTCATAGTGAAATAAGTCAGAAATGATGGGTACTCCACGCCCTTAACGGATCTAGCACAATTTTTCCTGTAACCCTGTAGATGCGGGCAAGGGGAAATGCACAATACACCCCAAGCGGGACGTCAGTGCAGGACTTCGCAGCTCTATGTAGAATACGAATAAGACAAGCTAACGGCCTTGACATTATTTTGTAAATGAGAATAAGTAAGAACTAAAATTAAACAAATAAGTATAGGTATATAGTTTTGCCCAATGTTTAACCAAATCAGTTTCGGTAAAAGTAATTTTGGTTAACTGATTCCGTCAAAAGTATTTTCGATTGGTTAAACAGTCCTCTAAGAATGAACTGGGTTGGATGTTTGTGTAAGGAAATGGATAGATAGATAGATAGATAGATAGATTAACTCTTTATTGTACACCAAATAAACTAACATATACAAAATAAAAGAAACAAAACTTAATTGACTTATAATGCTAGTACAATGGGCGGTCTTATCGCTTAAAGCAATTTCTTCCATACAACCTTGGGATGGAGGGGACATTGAAAAATTAATTTGGGACTATGGTGTACCTACAGCTAAATTTATCAGTGATGGATTATAAGTTATTTAATATTTTTACGTTTAAAACGGCTTTGTAAATATTAGGAATTTATAAAAAGCTGTAATATATTTTGAGTGTTAAATGGTTCATGCAGGTATGAAATACAGACTTACTGGCAAACTTGCACGCGCAATACCGTGCGTGCACATTTTCAGGGAGCCGCCCGGCCGCCCAAATGTATAGGCGCCGCACGAAACTAAATTTTCCTTGAGGTCCTTTTTATTGTGTGAGTAAATGTATATGACTATGCACACAACCAACCTTGCGGAGTAATTGTTAAAACATAGTTAAAATTACTTCATTTTTAGTACTTACTTACGGAATCTTTACCATGATTAGAATAATTTCAGAGTTCCCGATATTTCGTCAAACCACCACAAGAGTAGATTAAAAAAAAACCCCAAAAGAAACATAAAAATCAAATAGTTTTAATGACGATGTGAATAACCGTAAAAGTTTAAAACAGTGAATTAAAATTACTTATTCAGGACGCTACGATAAAAGTCATTACATCTAGTAATAATGAGCAAAAGTCAGATATTATTAGAATCAAGTCTTTTATAAAACTCAGTAGGCAGTACCACCTCCGTTTTACGCGGAAAGTTGGTAAGTATGTTCCAAGCGAACCCGCGAAGTGTTCTAGTATCTAAATAGTTACAATAACCTACCTTTGTACAAATAGGAGCGCCGTATTGAGATAGTCACCGTTGCCTCATTCATAGTTCTCTTTCTTTTCTTTTATGGTGGGTTTTATGGACTCTACATAATGAGCATAATATAATTAGGAACGTGTTTGCTCTACATAAACACTGTATTGGCTCTCTGGCCTTACTTATACCATACAATAAATAGCAATGCTTAACTATTGACTCTAGCATTATAGTCTCTGTAATAATTGCCCATACCGTTTTATGACATAGAAAAAACGTAGTCAGTATCCAAAGTCCTGCAATTCTGGAAATTAGCACCTAAGAGTCTGTGTTTGAATAATAAATAATTGATGTGAAGGAAAAAAAATCCAGTCATTATTCAAATTTTCCTTTATATTCTTTATCTGTTGTTAACGATGAGCATACTGCTATAAAATTATAAAATGTTTATGATTATTATATCTAAGTCAAATATTTTTTCTACTTCACTTCACTCTATAACGAGTAATTGGTTGTATTAGGTGGAGTATTAATCATTCGAATATATGGACACATAGATGCAGGTATAAAAAGTGGCACACGTGACATGCATTGTGTCTGTTTTACGTTTTAAATGTTAATATACCTAATTTATATACGATTCAATAAAGAAATGATCTAAAAAGAGCTGTTTTTTCTATTGCTACCATATTCACATTACAGTTTGACACAATAGTAGAAGTAGAAAAAAAATAATGTCATATGTGGCTCTAGCACGCGTTATACTTGCAACCCTGCTGTGTAAGTATACGCGTGTGTGACACACTTAAGTAAAACTTTATTCTGCTTTTTCAGCTCAGTGAAGTTCGTTCACTGTTTTGCACTTATGCGCCAGACCAAGACAAACAAAACAGTTTTGGTCCATAACGGTGTATTGACAGGTTATTCGCGTACATTCATTAAAAACTCATTAGTATTAGACGAGCTAAAAATTTACTAGGTATTGTATGTGATTAAATATCTGAAGATTTTAAATTAATATACCTACCTAACTGTTTTTTAATAGACATATTCAAGGAAAAAATATGTAAGCAGACTATGAAATGGTAGGATAATTAATGATTTTTTATGTTTACCTAAGTTATAAAATTATGGGTTGTTAACGGGTATATGGATCAAATTTCCATGTCCTCTTTTAATTGTGTATAACGGGAATATTAAAAAAAAATTGCAAAATACTTGCTCTAACCGAGTGTTGTGGGACCATGGCTCTCGTAGTTCCCAGGTCCCTAGATACCGGGAATCCTAGTTACGGCCCAGGATCTATATTATGTATGTGATCGTTAGTTCATTTTTTTCATTTATTAAGGTAGGAATTATTAGCCCCATCGAATTAAATCCAAGCACATGTCTGACCTACCCCATTGCTAGACGTAAACTAAGCACGCGCTTATTTCCAATGCTAATGCTAGACGATGGTCTGTCGTGGTCGTACTATTTGTTCTCGATCGCAGTCCGATTTAAAGTAGTGTAAACATTCGAGTTTAAGCAGGTAATTTTCTAATATTGTATACTTGCTGCCTATGACGCTAAAATTATTTAAGTATGTAAATAATTTTATTTTTTTTGTAATAATTTTAAGAGTTAAGGCTCTAGATACAGATTCGTGGAAGGAAATGGAAAGACCTTTGCCCAGCAGTAAGAGACAAACGTTTAGGATAAAAAGATTGTAATAAGTAATTAGTTATTAACTAAACTTTCCACGGTTCATCCAAATAGTCTCAATCAGTAAGGTGGACGATAGGTAGGAATCGCAATTAAATTAAATAGAAGCAAATTTGGAATCTGATGGTGTCGATGGTGATGATTTGATGATGCTTATATATATGATGGTGATATATATAGTATTATTTTTATATATAAGGATGACATAATATGTTGTAAGAATCAACTTGACTTATATTAAGTAGAAAAAAATGTACTTATTATTTCGCAACATGATGAGTAAGCTCCCGAGAACCTGAGAGCTGAATAGGCTGAGCTGAGCTGTATAGGTGCACAACAGAACCACGGAGAGGTGTACTTCATGAAAGCATTAGGAAAACTACGACAAAACACCAATGATTCATGGAATAAAATAATAAGTACACATGGATATTTCAAACAGCGCCATCTAGTCCCAAACTAAGCAAGGCATGTACTATAGAATCCAGATAACGGATAGAATATTTAGATACTTATTTTCTTAATGCCTAAATACATAGAATTTATGCTTTCTATGCTTGGATTACTCTACTTATAACATCCAGACAGAACAAACACCTATGTACAATTATTGTACAAAAGGCAGTCAATTTATTACAGAATAAATGCAGAATAATAATAAATTAAACCTGTGTTTCGAACTTTGCTTACGAGGATGAGGATGAAGCTGTACCAATGGTGATGTTGATTTTTGATGAGAGATTTCGAACTCGAAATCGAAACGAGTTCATCCCAACTTACGATCGACTACCCTTAGTTGGACTTACCTACTTGTGTATTGGTGTCATAGTATACATAGTTATGTCCGAGACTGCAGCCACATCACACGAATGGTAATTGTAATAACGGTTACCTCATGTGATACTGTTTAAATTAAAAGTTATTTGTTTACTAAATAGTACGAATACGACTGAGATGACAGTGGATTGCAATCGTTGTTTATTATAGTATTTTATTTGATCAGTTTTCAGTGAGAAAATTAAAGTTTTGTATTCAGTAATATAGAATTTGGATTTCAATAACATACACGTTTTACCTCTTACCCCGAAAAAGTATTCCTAGTTATAAGTGTTCTCGAGTGGTGACCGCGAGCCGGAAGACGCAGCGGAAGCCGGCCTATTAGGTGGACTGACGACGGTAAGAACCACGGCTTGAAGATATCCACTGCTTCATATAGGCGTTCTTCTCCTTCCCCAGAGAGCGCCACCTTGAGCAGCCGCTCGCCTCTTCTCTCCTTTCTCTTCTTCCATTTGGTCGTTGGAAAACTAATTGCAGAGGTGTATGATTGATTCCAGTAGCAAAAATGTTATAGGTCTGTTATTCTTTACAAGTCTTATTATAATATATTATGACCAAGATCATAAAATACATTATCAATGATAAAATTTAATTTTAAAGTGTCACTTCTAAACCGGAAGAACCTGTATAATAGCAAATATCAATAAAGCTTCGCTTAAAACTAGGAAGTGAAACCAAAAATGAATGAGTAAAAAATCACAAAATCATAGTAGGTACCTAATTTATCTCCTTAGCCATCTAAATACCGACTTACCAAGTATTTTTCTGGATGCTTAATGGAACTCGTTTTTGTATCTATAACTAACACTGCATATACAATTACACATACATAAAATTATTTTAAAACCATTTCATCAGATTTACTTGTTTGGTCTCATTTCAATTTCCCTATAATTACGTACACCTACGTACCTACCTACCTATGTTTTTGCAATGGCTATAAGGGTGTAATTTCATCCAAGCTATTATGCTGCAGGCAAGTGACCCAAACCTGAGGTGCTAAAAAAGATAGGATATTACTGGAATATTTTAGATAATAATATTATATACTTATCTCTATTTTAAATACATTGCATGCCGGAGTAACTAAAGGCCGGAAGGAAATGTTGCACTTCCAGTATAAAAAGTTACTATGATACATGTACTTAGGCAATAGTGGGCGTTAGCCGCATTATTATTACATGTAATTAACTCATTACGAGTTTAGGCTGCCTTGTTTCGTTACGTAAGTAGGTAGGTACTTTCCTTATAAAGCAACCAAAATAACCAAAACAGATATAAGTAATTGAAAAGGGATTTTCAGTTGCTCATAAACATAGCCTATCTTGTGTAACTTTCCTATGTGTAGGTAGTTAATATTCGATCGGAGCACTCTGGATCGCCTTGGGCCCGGCCGATGACGTCAAACAATTTAACCAAGATCTAAAATTAGTTGAAGAGACATTCATACTAAGGAAGATAGAAGTAAATATAGGTAGATAGATACCTAGGGCTTTATTTATTTTTCTTTTCATTTTATCTGGGTTTTTCCTGGATGTCTTCAAGTCCAGAGTAAACAGGTATATTCTAAGCACGCATGCACTACCGTAGGCCGCGTCATCACTTACCATCGGGTGAGATAGGGGTCAAATGCTAAGCTTATAAATTAAGTATAAAAAGAAACTCAATTATGACACCAACAGTGGCTAGGCCCTACACGCCTATGCCTATATGCTACATGGAAGGTACCAACTGAAACCCGACTTGTTTTTATTAGATAGTAGAGGTATATTGATATACATGTTAGCATAATTAGTCCGTTACGTTCCCACTGCACGAAAACGGATATAGCCTTCTCTTCTCCTACCAGATAGGGTACAAAAAAAAAACATTATTTCACGCACCAGCTCAGACTAAACTTGGCCATCGTGGTCTAGATCGGTAAATGACACTATGGGTGGACCTTGTGGGTATCCCTACATAAACTATTTTAGATGTATTATTATTTGTCCCTCCCGGTGACGCTGCAAAGGTTGGTAGAGACCAACAGCATTTAACCAAGAGACCAACCTGTTCAAAAAAAAAAAGTATTATTATTTAACTAAAAAGCAATTTCATAAAAGCAAAGCAACAACCATGGGATCGACAGCGACCGGTCCCCAAACCATCCATAACACCTGAGAAAACATCACTGGAGCAGCTGTGCCAGCGACCCAAGGCCGTGCTTCGCTACATAAAGGAGCTGGGCTGGCTCGGGTAGAGGCTGGCAGGGGGGAATGCACAATACACCCCATGCGGGACGTCAGTGTAGGCCTCATCGCCCCCAACTAGAATTAGAATTAGAAAGCAAAGCAAAGCAAAAGCATAAAATATCAAAATAAGAATAAGAAAACAAGAAATCTTCTTTGTATTATTATGTATTTTCTCTAAAGGAAAAGCCAACCGTTAGTACAGTTATGTCTGTTTACTTTTGATAGCTCTTATTCCATCGAAATATTCACTCTCAATATTTATCCGGATTTATTTTCTCTTATAAAATGAAAAATGACTGTCACTTCCAGTATTTCTTTAAATCCACGCGCAAGAGGAAAATGACATATAAATGGCCACTTCCTATCTGTTATCCTAGGTCAATCTTGTTGAGTATCGCGCGCGCTCTGGTGGTGACATTACGATTATTCTACACTGGATTAGAAAAAACTATGCACTTTCCATTTATGCCTCTCACAGGTAGTGTTGCCAGGGCCCTTATTCCGTATGACCATTCACGCACGTAACGTGGCGCGTTACGATATCTTCATGGAATGGTTTTGGGTTTAAAATGCTATTCTGTATGCAGTTTTCAAATTTGACAAACACGACAAGACACGTTACACGCACGTCAAAAAATAGAAAACACTGGGCACAAACAATCTAACGCGTGGCATACAAAATACAACTTTTTGATTCCATGTTAATTCCATGTCGTTAAAGCCCGCGTTTACGTTTGGAGCATGTTACACGTCACGCGTTATTGGCAAGGAATCTCATGTGTCATGGCGAATAACCCCCAGGTGTTCCGATTTTCGCGGGGCGTCTCGATTTTCAGGGGTCTGGTGACACGTCCCGATTTACCCTTGATCGCGACGCCAAATGTCCCGATTTTTCATGACCCTCCTGAGTCTTTATTCGGTAATTTCAACTGAATCCGACGTATTTTGTAGCTGTTACGAAGATGTTTTATTATAGAAAATCTTAAGACATTTACAAATGCTCTAAGCAGTGAATGGATCACGGAGTCCCATCTTACGTAGCTCTGAACTTAGGAGCCCGGCCGTGTTATCTTACTTTACACCATGAAATAACCGCGAGAATCAAATAAAATTAAATATGTACGTTTGTAATTTCTTGCCAATATCTGATGCAGGAGGCGACCAGCCGCTCAAGGTGGCGCTCTCTGGGGGAAGCCTATGTACGGCAGTGGGCGTCTTCAGACGGTTGATGATGATGATGATGATGATTTCAGGAGGGGTGCGGGAAGTAAAGACTCGAAGCTGACTCCACGCAGCAACAGTAGAGGACACATACTGGATTCTATGTAGGTATTTTTACGAAATACCAAGGAAATAGGCCGGCCCCCCACTAGGTGGACCGACGACCTGGTGAAAGCCGCGGGGAGCCGATGGATGCGGGAGGCGAGCGGCCGCTCTAAGTGGCGCTCCCGGGGGGAGGCCTATGTTCAGCAGTGGACGTCTTCGGGCTGTTAATCATGACCAAAGAAATACCTATAGTCTGAAGGTATTTACATAAAGAAACATAGAAACCACAGATACGTCTCGTCTAGGTACTGCTGCTACGTAGAGCTACGAACCAGGGGGTCTAGCAAAGATCCCTTTCCAATAGCGTTAACGCCAAACGCCAAACGACAACTCAAAATGTATGGGAATGACAGCCCCTGCGGAAAACTTTTCGGCATCTAATGTCAAAGCTAATGTCATTCTCCATACAATTTGAGGCTATCGTTTGGCGTTAACGCTAATGGAAAGGAGTCTTTGCTAGACCCCCAGGGGGTTTTGAAAAGGTCCCAAACGCTAATGCCAAGCGCTAGCTGTCATGGATTGAGATGTATTGCATTTTTCTTTAATCTGTGGAGAGCGTAAATATTTTTGTATTATCTGTATTTTTGACACTGACAGCTCTCACAGACTTTTGTTCTTTCTCTCTTTGTAAAAAATGGCAAAAATGGTCAGACGCTATATTAATAAGGAAAATACTAAATTAACGGATCACATTTAAAACTGTTACCATGAACCTGCAAATCAAGAAATAAAACGAGAAGTTAAGCAAGACAAAATGTATTCGTTTAATTTCATCACATCGTGGCGACTAAACGGACAGCAGAAAATGTGATTTTGTCTACGTCAAGACAAAAGTTGGCGCGCTGGATTTGTCTGCCTGTAGCCGGGCGTGAATTTTATAACCTTTGAACTAAATAGCCTGCAAATATGTGCAAGGTTTGATTGGAACGGTTATTCAAGTATTGTGAGCCATTGGAAAATTGTAGAATTATATAGCTCAAATACCGATCACACACGATGGAAACTGCAGCAGCGATGAAGGAAATCAGAGAACGCGACCAAATAAGAAGAATTTTTAGCAGAACAGCGACGATCATTGAATCTCACATAAATCAGGGAAATTTATCACAAGCAAGCGTGGACATCGATTTTTTACAAGAAAAATATACCAGATTAGAGACACTCCAAACGTCAATCCAAGACCGCCTCTTAGGAGCCGATGAATACAACGACGTTGAATTTGCCAAAGAGATGGATGCAGCTGATATTTACACCAGGAGATGGCTCACCATTCGCAACCAATTTAAGTTGGAGTCATCAACCAAGAACACCATTGTAAAAGCAGAGGACGTAAAACAAGTGCGTAACTTCCGCTTACCTCAACTGGAGCTTAAGAAGTTTGATGACAATTTGAAGAATTGGTTGCCGTTCTGGGGCCAATTCAGAAAAATACATGAAGATATTACTATTAATACAGAGGATAAGTTCCAGTACCTGATGCAATCGTTAAAAGAAGACAGCAGTGCCCGAGCATTAATAGAAAGCTTTCCCCCGTCAGCGGAAAATTACTGCAAAGCTGTAGAACAACTTCAAGCTCGATTCGGACGGGAAGATCTGCTTATACAGGTGTATGTAAGGGAATTGTTAAGCCTAGTCTTGAATCAGAACAATAATAGGTTGACAATTTGCGAACTATATGACAAATTGTCAACATATTTGTTGTCTTTAGAAACTTTAGGTATTGTGAAACAGAAATATGAGACTATTTTATATCCTCTGGTAGAATCAGCTATTCCCGAAGCAATTCTTGTTGCGTGGAATAGATCCAACACGGATCATTCCTCAACTGAACAGCTGGCAAAGCTACTTAATTTTTTAAAATGTGAGGTGGAAACAGAGGAGCGTATTAAATTAGCTAGGTCTGAGTTTAATAATGCAAATACTAACCCCACTTTTCACAGAGAACCAAGGAAAACTTTGCCTACAGCAGCATCATTGGTATCAAATTTGAAAAAGGAATCTGGTAAGGAACATTTTAATAATATTTGTTGTTTCTGTGACAAGAGTGGCCATAATACTTTAGAATGTAGCAGGGCTGGTAAGATGTCTTTAGATGAAAAGAAGGAGGCAGTTAAGAAGAGGGGCTGTTGCTACATATGTCTAAGGAAGGGTCACATGGCCAATAAATGTAAATTTTTTGTAAAATGTATGGCTTGTGATAAACGCCATTTTGTGGTTTTATGTCCAGAAGTACATAAGAGGGAATGTTCTAAAACATCTGAGAATGTTTTAGTGTGTGCTAGAAATAACACTACAACCTTGTTACAGACGCTGATTGTAAATGTCACCTATAAAGAAAAGTGTAAGAAGGTGAGAGTTCTATTGGACAGCGGATCACAGAGGTCGTACGTGAAAGCTGCACTCGCCAAGGAATTGGGGCTGCAGCCGACTGGCACAGAGAGGATAGGTCATATGTTATTTGGAGGTGTAGAGCAGCCTGCTGAAGTACACAAATGCTATGATATACTGGTGAGTAGTTTGGATAACTCATTTTGTACTAAGATTAATGCATTGGAGCAGTCTGATATTTGTGGACACCTGCCAAAAATTAAGAATATGAACCTATTGAAGAAGTTGCGAAACTTAAATATTACAATCAGTGATTTACGTTATTCAGACACTGAAATAGGTATTTTAATTGGTTCTGATTATTTGGGGTCCATCATTACAAATAAATTGGTTTGTTTAGAGAACAACCTGATGGCTGTATACACCAATTTAGGATGGACATTACAGGGACCAATTGAAGTTCAGAATACAGTCAACACATCAAGTTTGTCATGCTTTTCAAAAACAAATATTACTGATTTGTGGAGTGTGGAGTTATTAGGAATTAATGACCCCTATGAAAAGCAGCAGAAAAAGCAAACGGAAACTGAAATTTTAAATGTGTTTAACAACAATATTTCAGTGAATGAACAAGGACGCTATGAGGTTTCGCTGCTGTGGAAAGAAGGGTGCCCGGAGCTCAGCACTAATTATGAAGTTGCATGCAAGAGGCTGGAGACAACAACAAAAAAGTTGAAAACAACAGGTAACCTACAAATTTATAATAATGTCCTAAATGAATGGAAGAAGGATGACATCATTGAGAAGGTTACAGATGATAATATAAATATAGGCCACTATGTACCTCATCACAGTGTCATTAAACCATCAAGTACATCAACCCGTGTGCGTCCAGTTTACGATGCATCAGCAAAAGACAGGAACGGCTGGTCACTGAACGGTTGCTTAGATAAAGGTATTAATATGATAGAATTGTTACCGAAATTATTAATACAATTTAGAAAGGGTGCTTATGGTGTAGTTTCTGATATAAAGCAGGCTTTTTTGCAAATAGCAATCACAGAAAAAGACAGAGACTACCTTAAGTTCTTATGGTGGGATGACATCAAGACCTGTGACAAGATAGTGACCTATAAACACAAGAGAGTGGTATTTGGGATTACATGTAGTCCATTCTTGTTGAGCGCAACAATAAGATATCACTTAAATAAGTGTGCAGAAGCACACAAGCAGACTGCTGCCAGATTGAAAGAATCCTTTTATGTCGATAACTGTGTAACGAGTTTTGAGACTGTTGATGAGTTGAATACCTATATTACAGAATCTAGAGCCATAATGGCAGAAGGTATGTTTGACCTGCGCGCGTGGGTGACTGCTCCTCACAGAATAGACGACACAGTTGCGGTTCCAGTGCTCGGGATGACCTGGGACACATTACATGATGAACTACGGTGTAATGTGAACATAAAAGCGACCACACCACAGAAGATAACAAAGAGGTATGTGATCTCAGTGGCTCAACATGTGTTTGATCCCCTGGGATTTGTTTGCTGTGCAACATTGATACCTAAACTTGTTATGCAGAAAATTTGGGAACATAAGGTTGACTGGGACCAAGAAATACCAACTGATTTGGCTCAGGAGTTTAAAAATTGGTTGAAAACAGCTCCTATGATCAACCAATGCCGTTTCCCGAGACACTTATCAGCCGCACCTGTAGAGCAATGTGAGACCAGTCTTCATGTGTTCAGCGATGCATGTCAGACATCATTTGCCGGATGCTTGTTTATAAGAACACAACAGAAAGAAAAGGTATGTGTACAGCTTATCTTAGCAAAGAACAGAGTGGCCCCGGCGGACAGGAAAATGTCACTACCGAGACTAGAATTGATGGGCGCACTGATTGCATCTCGGCTGTACAAAGAAGTGATAGATTCTGGTTTGCTGGCCCATTGTACAAACTACAAGGTTTATTTTTGGACTGATTCAGCGGTAGTGTTGGCATGGATAAAAAGACAGACTCAATGGAAGACCTTTGTATCTAATAGAGTTAAAGAAATATGTACAACAACAGACTGCAATGACTGGCACCATATACCAGGCGAATTCAATCATGCAGACCTACCATCCAGAGGATGCGATGCGAAAAAACTACTAGAGAGTCGATGGTGGGATGGTCCAGCGTGGTTAAAGACTAACATGCGAGACTGGCCAAAATCGAACATATCAAATGTCAATGAAGAAGTAGTGCAGGCAGAAGCTAGTCAGAATGTATTCGTGAACACAGAAATGTCAGTAGAACTGTTCAGTCAAAGGCTAATGCGTTTTTCGAAATATAATCGCATAGTAAGACTTGTAGCTTGGATTTTACGCTTGAGTTGTAATGTAAGAAAGAAATTTAACGTTCAACAGGCAGATATAACAAATGATGAGTATATAAATGCAGAGAGATCCTTATTTAAACTTTTACAGAAGGAGAACTTTACGAAAGAGAAAATGCCAGCAAATTTGCGCGTAGAGATGGACGATGGACTGTTACAAGTGAAAACAAGACTGGAGTTGGGTGAAGAAGATAGAGACTTTGTACATCCAGTGTTGTTACCGGGAAGAAATGAAATTGTCCAACGGCTGGTACAGCAAAGGCATCAGAAACTCAATCATGCAGGTACACAGCTTTTAATGACAAATCTAAGAAGTAACTTTTGGATCTTGAATTTGAGACGTCTTGCCAAAAGTACTGTGTCTAAATGCATCATATGCAAAAGGGACAAGACTAAACATTACGAAGTTCCCGAAGCACCGCTGCCTGCAGATAGGATTGATGCCAAGACAGTATTTGAAGTGACTGGAATTGATCTGGCGGGGCCTCTATATCTTCGTGACCAAGGAAAATGCTGGATAGTAATATTCACATGTGCAACATACAGAGCAGTTCATCTGGAACTGGTAGAATCTTTGACTACTAACAGCTTTCTTATGGCTCTACGTCGTTTTATAGCTCGAAGAGGTCGTATTAGAGTCATATATACAGATTGTGGTGGCAATTTTCAGGGCTCTGCAAATCTTTTGAAGACGGTGAACTGGGCAGAGGTGGAAGCAGCGAGCGCCGGCCTGGTGACGCCTATAAGGTGGCGGTTCCTACCTCCTAGAGCTCCCTGGTGGGGAGGATGGTGGGAGCGCCTTATTAAGGTACTCAAGGAGATGCTACGAAGGATTTTGGGTAAGGAATCTGTCAATTGGATAGAGTTGTCTACGCTGCTGTGCGACTGCGAAGCAGTCATGAATAGCCGACCATTGACATATGTAGCAATAGCCGACGATTCTCTAAAGCCCCTTACACCAATGATGTTTTTGCATCCTTTACCTTCCACTGACACACCTGATTTGGATCAAGTAGATAGTAAAAGCATGAATATTCGTTTGCAGTATTTAAACAAACTGCGTGCCGATTTTAGACAACGTTTTAGAAACGAATATTTAGGTTTACTTTGTAGTAGAGACAGGTGTAAACAGAATTTACCTAAAGTTAAGGACATTGTGCTTATTGAAACTGACTCTAGTCGGTTATATTGGCCTTTGGGTATTATAACAGAGTTATTGACAGGTTCTGATGGACACAGCAGGGTCGCGAGAGTGCGGACAGCTACTGGCGAGTGTGTAAGAGCTGTACAACGCCTGTATCCACTTGAAGTGACAGCAGTCACTGATGAGTGGCACAGAGCAGCCACATCATCTGAAGGTAGGCCTGAGACTGTCTCTAACAGTAGGGACATTAGTTCAAATGCGGACTTGAACTCAGACCTAGCTGATGTTCTACAACCCTCAACTACTAGACACGGTAGAGTGGTAAAAATACCACGACGATTTTTAGATTGAGTAGTAATGCCAGTTTCAGTAACTTGTGATAATTTTCTGATGTACCTAAGGCATTGTTTTTTACAAAGAGTATTTTAGCATTTAAGAGTTTTATAATTTTCAATTCTGTAATGTACTTATGACAATGCTAGTAGAATAAATGTGTATTGACTGAGTCTAGTAATATGTTATTGAGTATTTAATGTGTGAGTACATAATAGTTTGACAAATTTTGAATTGAAATGTAATTGTATAATTTTATTATAATATATTATGGATAATGACGAAATATTTAATTGAAATGTAACGGAATAATAATAATAAGAAGTATAATATTGATTCGAATACCTATGACCTATGTGATAGTAGAATACTATGCTATTGTTTTAATGAATAATAGGTAAATGCTATTATCCTGTGACAAATTATTTATATAATGTGTAGTTTTTATTGTGACATGCATTTACGAATAGTATACTTAGTATTGTTTTAATTGTGAAAGTAGGTTTATTGATATTGTTTGTGTATATACATAGGTACTGAGACGATACAATTGGTATGATTTTAAAAATTTATGGACTGTACAATTAATTGAATTTTATTTGAATGTACAATTTTATTTTTATTATGTATAATTATTTTAGGAGACTATTCTGCTGTTATCAGAATGAAGCTCTAGATTATTTCATTGATTTTGTCGAATTCTCTTGCGGGGGGAGGATGTCATGGATTGAGATGTATTGCATTTTTCTTTAATCTGTGGAGAGCGTAAATATTTTTGTATTATCTGTATTTTTGACACTGATAGCTCTCACAGACTTTTGTTCTTTCTCTCTTTGTAAAAAATGGCAAAAATGGTCAGACGCTATATTAATAAGGAAAAT
This sequence comes from Ennomos erosarius, assembly GCA_963580505.1. Lineage (NCBI taxonomy): Eukaryota > Metazoa > Arthropoda > Insecta > Lepidoptera > Geometridae > Ennomos > Ennomos erosarius. Next base: position 11,219,528 of record OY756986.1, read on the forward strand.
ACTAAATTAACGGATCACATTTAAAACTGTTACCATGAACCTGCAAATCAAGAAATAAAACGAGAAGTTAAGCAAGACAAAATGTATTCGTTTAATTTCATCACACTAGCTTCAAAATGTATCATGACATTTCCGAAATTGCTTACTTTTCCGCAGCTAATGTGATTTCAATACATTTTGGCGTTAGCGTTAGTGTTCGAGATCTTTGCTAGACCCTCTGTACATGTGTGAGAGACAACACTGTACCTCTCAACCAGGATGACCCCTTCTAAAAAGGCACGGGGCAGCCTTATATTATTACGGCATAAAGTGAGAAAATCCTTCTTCAAAAAAGACCAGCATTCACCGTTGAAGACAGTTTAAGGCCAGCTCTCACAATTCTCACATTCTTGATTGATATCTAGCCCGTTGTCGTGTCTGGTCCAACTTTGGTTACCATATCCGGGTTTATTTTACTTAAGTACCTACTTAAATTAAATTATTATAATTACTGAGCAGATAAAATCACAAAGTGCACAATGTCAAATATTATAACTATTTATAGCAAGCCTATTACAAGTGATTGAAAAAAAAGAAGTTCTCTTTTCCACTACAGGTGCAAGCAATACAGCACAATGCAGAATACCTCCGACCGTAACAACTCCGATCCGTAGCTACAATTACAACTGTAAAGTAGTAGCTACAATCATCTTGAATAATACGTTATTTAGAGATAGATAAGAATAAGCTTTCTTCTTACGGACTACCTACTGGACTGTGCACTTGGATATCTGACTTTCTGAGGGAAAGATCGCTAAGAATAGTTCTTGACGGCTGCTTGTCCGATCAATTAGCTATTAATGCTGGTGTACCTCAGGGGTCTGTTCTTTCAGCAACGCTGTTCTTACTCCACATCAACGATCTGCTAAAACCCGGCACCTTTGGGTATGCAGACGACAGTACCGTTGTTGAAAGATACATATCTAGTGCCCGTGCCAGTAGTGACGATATCCGAAATGAGAGAGAAGCGATGGTTGAACGCTTAAACCTGGCATTGGAAGCCGTGTCCGATTGGGGCGATGCTAACCTGGTTAGGTTTAATGCTGCAAAAACACAGGCGTGTTTATTCACTGCTAAAAAGAGCCCCCTCCACCTGTCTCCCCTATTCCGTGGTGCATCGGTAAACGTAGGAAACCACCTAGAGCTTTTGGGTGTAGATCTCACGTCAAACCTAAATTTTGGGTCCTATATTGAGTCCAAAGCCAAAGTAGCTTCTAAAAAACTCGGCATTTTGTCCAAGGTAAGGCGGTACTTCACACCAGGACAGCTTCTGAATCTCTACCAAGCACAAGTCCGATCGTGTATGGAGTACTGCTGCCACCTCTGGGATGGGTCTGCCAAGTACCAGCTTGAGGCTCTGGACTCAATAGAAAGGCGTGCCAAAAGGCTCATTGGCGACGACACTTTGGTAGGTGAAAGGCTTCAGAGTCTGGCACATCGACGTAAAGTGGCATGTCTGTCGGTCTTTTACAGGTTGCACCATGGGGAATGTGCACAAGAACTGCACGATCTAATTCCCCCGTCACCATTCCACCACCGGACCTCTAGACGCTCGGCTAGGTGCCATCCTTTCATGGTCGAAATACCACCCGTTCGTACCAAGAGGTTTGATTCCTCGTTTATAATTAGAACTGCTAAGGAATGGAATGCCCTGCTAGCGTCTGTGTTTCCGGCAAAATATGACCCGGGCGTGTTCAAGAGAAGAGTGAATAGGTACTTACTTAGCTAGCATGCTACATCTTCGATCGCATCGTCACTTACCATCAGGTGAGAGCGTGGTCAAATGCTAGATAAGTCTGATGTAAAAAAAAAAAAAAAAGATAAATAGATCAATACTCTTTATTGCACACACCAAATAATACATTTTTGTATGATGTTTCTGAGGAATAGGATAAGTATATGAATGATAAGAACAATTTTGTAATGAATAGCTTTTTAAATTTAATTCTTTGCCTTCTAGTTAGTAAAAAACGTGAATCATTATAGAATTATTCAAATTAATTTTATTAACGTATCATCACGACTCTATTACGAATATAATTGTATTATTTAACATTTACGCAATCGTACATAATAACTTCATGCATAATATTATGCAAGCCTACAATACGTTCATTGAATATGAATACGTTTTTATATCATTATAATATTTTTATCATTGAAAATGAAATTATAATTTCTACCGGAAACGTAGGCATTGCGGTTGAGAGAGTTGCGCTAGTGTGCGTAAGGCTAAGTGTTGTATTATAGAATAATGGAGTATGGGTAATAAATAATTCTGTGGGGTAATAATAAATTAGTTGTGTTTTGTATGAAACGTGAGATAGTTTGATGACTTGACAATTTTTGATGAGCACCAAAAACTTGCTATGTTAGGTACAATACATGCGTTTATGATGATTCAACTAAACTGTTATGGATAAATTTTAGTCAAAAAAATATCGTAATTAATTTAACATTTTTAACATTTATTGGTAGGTGACAAGAACGGTATTTTATGACCTGTCTTATGAGAAAAATGTTGCCGTTAGTTTGGTGTTCAATTAGGCAATCAGTCAATAAGTTAGGTGTAGACCTTGATATTTTTTATTATGATATTATTATTCAAAGTCATCAATCTTCATAATTTAGCGTTTAATAGTTTGACTGTTATGCAAGTTCAGTAAAAAAACCGATTGATAGAAATTTAAAATATTTGCGCTTACATTAAATGGATAGCTGCTGCTCCCAAAGCATTACACTAACCGATCCCATTAAATAACCCATCTGATCCCAAAGTTCAGTTTTAATAATCAGAGTCTTATCTAATCCTACATTAAATTCATTGATTGTACTGACAATCATAAGTTCTGATTGAACTTATCATTTAAAGAATTCAAATAAGTATGCATTCCTTGTGATTACACCAAATTGGATCACTATGGGCGAATTTTTTGTTAAAAACTCTTAACAATTCTAATCGGAATTTGTTAAGAGATAGATCGGTTAGAAACTGCTAGCTGCTTTACAATGTGGATTTCAATGACAATTTTATTATTGACATAAGACTTGAATTATAAGGTATGCTACTAATGCTTATTCTGTGGTAAAGCTTAGCTGTGTTAAAAGGATAAAAGGTCATTGGCGTAGCAACTAAGCAAATACAATCAAAGGCAGGGATTAGTAAACAATATTTCACAAAAAAAATCGTGCATCACACTACATTGCAAAACGAAACGATAATTTGCAAAACCAATATTTTGTATTTATAATGTCGAAAATTCGTCCTGAACCTGATCGATTCATTTGATATTTCATTCCAAAACACTTTACAAATCATTTTGGCATGATATCCAGCAAAACAATGTTGTTGATATAACTTGTGAATTTTCCACTGTTAATCAACAATTACTGAATAGTTACTTACAGCACGAATAAAAGGTTTTATGAACATTTTTTTAGTGTACTTGATTTTTTTAGCACCAACTCGACTGATAGTAAGTGACAAAGTAGCTCAAGATTATGTAGCTCTTAAATATAGAATAAATTATAATTAATAAAATGAATAAATATGTGTGGACATTAATTTATCATTGTTACCATTATTGGGAGGTATTCTAACATTGTGGTAGTTTTTATCTTTTTGTATAGATTTAATTCTTAGGTAGACATCTGCCCAAATAGTCGAATCTGGCTCTAGATAGAGATGCGTGGAAGGGAATGCGAGAGACCTTTGGACCAGCCCCCCAGTACGAATGAGTTAGCAGCGCTACTGACACGCGTCTGCCGCTCAACTGCTGTCAAAATTGTATGAAAATTGACAGCAGTTGAGCGGCAGACGCTCGTCAGCAGCGCTGCTAGCTCGTTCGTAATAGGGGGGGCAGGATCTCCGTGCATCCTCTATCTCGCTGGCGCATCGCGAAATTTTTGACGGTATTAAATGGTAGAATTTGCTAATGTTCCAACCGTTGAAAAACCTGCAAAATACAGTCACAAACGTTAAAAAAATCACATAAATCTAAAAAGTTATTATACATTAAAACGGAAAAGCGAAAACCATCCGGTGATCGAGTTTTAATATATGAAATATAGTTTGGATTAATTTGATTTTTTTATATATTAGTGACGTTGTTTTACAGGGTTTTCAACGGTTGGAACGTAAGCAAATTCTATTTAATACCTTTAAAATAGATAGAGGAAGCACGAAAGTACGGGCCTTAGGAAAAAAATGAATTTAATTTGTATTGTGTCAAACGCCTGATGATAATGAACGCGCGTTGGTATACCTACTCATAACTGAAAATGTTGCACTCAAACTCAAACCTAAAAAAAGTACTTACTTAAGTATCTAAATATAATTATTTACTACATAGATGAGTGAAATAGTGTAGTGAACTTTAAAGCTTATTACTCCGTGATTTAAGTACCGATTTTACTTATTTTTTCAATTATTGCATTCATTTTTGCATCATGCCTGTTACTCTAAATAAGTGAATACTTACATGGTATTGAATATTAAAATATTAGATACTTCATTCATAATATTATAATGTATGTAGGTAATGCATGGATAAAATAAAAAAAGAAGGATTGAGTTTTGATTGACATCGAACTGAAGCCCAAAATGGCGGACATATTACATTATGTGTGTCAGATGAAAGTAGGGCGACCGGCTGCATATGATATGAGTGTGTGCGTGCCCCGCTCGTATGTACGAAGCGTTCCGGCTTCCTAAGGGTGCTTCAGTTTCGGATTAGACGGAAGTCCCTCCTTCTTTTTTTATTAGCTCCATGAGGTAATATGTATAATATATTTTTTGGAAGTAGAAACACTTCCATAATAAAGAAGTGATGATAAAGTACTTTCAAAGCATATAACTTTATCTTACATTTTATTGAAATTTGTTATGGATATTTCGATTAAAGCTAATAGTTCACATTGCTTTGTTTCAGGTACTTTCAATTATTTAAAATGGTTTATGCCAGTCGCAGCTATGGATTTCAAATCACATCTGACGTAAGTGATGCTAGCATTTTTAACCCTCCACCTGAACATATGAGTGTTATAAGTTTAACGCGTCTGTACCCAAACCCAGCTCAAAACAAAAAAACCGTATTTTTCATTTTTTTTTATTTGGAGAGGTTAAACAGAGGTTTTAAGCTATACTTAATTCAGAATAATTTGTTCAGTCATTTATAGATTTATTTAAATTTGAATACAGTTGTTTGTGCAGTATTTAATTATATTTATAGGTATTGAATAGGTATTGAAACTCCTAACTCGATCGATAATTATTATAAAATATAAGTATTTTATTATTATAATTACATTATTGAATGTCTATTATTCTATCATTTCTAAGATCATACAAATCATTAGCGATTATATTCTCTTTGTTAATTACCATCAAGTACATGATAGTTCATTCTTTTGAAACTAGATGTCGCTGTACGTCCTTAAATCTCACAAGCGTTTCGTTACCAAGTTATCATATAAGTAACAAACAGACGATTAAAGAAAATGAAATCTAGGAAAAAGTACAAACTATGTTGATCTTAGTAGTGTTATTTTTAGAGAAGTAGCGATTTTCACAGAAAATTCGCGCTCATTATTACTATTTTACACAGTTTTAGAGGTGGGTCGTACTAGGTAAATCGAGAAACTAGGTGACTCTGTGACTGACTCAGCCATACCTGTGACAAATACCTGTGAATAAATACTAGCGAGTATTTTTTACTCGCGGCACAAGTCACGTTTACAGGACGTAGATATATAATAGGTGTGTCATTCTCTGACGCCTATGTGGAGAAAGGATGTACCTATTACTTTTGAATTGACGGCTGGCAAAACATGTCACCTTCGTGAGAAAAGTATGCACCTATTACTTTAGCACGCTCTCATAGAATCGCGCACAAGCTCCCGAAGGTATTTTGCCGCTGGGACTGACTGACTTTCTTTTATCAGTGACTTTTACCTGTGACGATAAATACGCCTCACGCCTACAAAGTTTATTTATAGATTTTATAGGAAAAGGAGAGGAGATGAACAAGTGGTTATTGTGAATATGCGAAAATTAAATTACAGTTACAGGTGCAGCTGCATAATAATTATGTATAGTATACAATTTTTATGTTTTTTTTTTTCATAAGAAAATGAAATTAGGCACTGTTATAATAATATCTGGGTAAAGTGAAAGAATTTTCGATGGCTAACATAACCTATACCATAGTGTAATAAATACTATACAACATAAACTGCGCTATATTTAAAGCTATGGCAGTGGAGTTCAGGCGTTAGGTCGTGTCACAGAATACTTAAGTGTTAATAGCTACTCGATATTGACCCCTAAGAATGTACTCATCTCCAGTCAGCTACAGTGCCCTTCAAACCAGAACACAGTCGTGCTTGCGCACTAATGCTACTGGCAAAGCGGTGGCAGAAAACGTAAATGGATCATGTTATTTTTTTCTTATATTTTGGCTCCACACATAGTGTATTTAGCCAGTGTCAAGTATTATATTTTCATCGTGTTATAATATATTTCACGCAAAGTCATGTCCCAGTCATAGTCATAGTCCAATCTAAGTCATGCTCCAGCAAAGTGGTGCCAATTTTACTGAAAGCTTCTATGGAGTTTTGGAAGCAACACGAAAAACCACGTTTCACCACATTATATCACTTGCCCTCACTTATGCTCGTAATTCAGCACTTAATGCGTAAAACGCCACCAATTTTAAACATTAACACTGGAAAAAGCAAAAGTTTTGAAAAATAATACAATGCAACGACGTGAACTTTTCAGCGTTCCCGCCAAAACTCGGATCAAGTTTTAGTAAACTATTGAAACTCGTTTTTCACACAGATTAGAGAAAAAACAATTAGTGGGTTCTCACCCACTGTTTTTCTTTTATATGTGTCATAGTGACTTAGTTCAAGATGTAGGGATGTCTATTAGTTATCACTTACCCTAAATACCTATAATGCATACCACAAATATTTCCGGCTTTTCTGATAGACAACTCGTTTTGATATTATCAATAAATAAACCGAAATAGCTATTGTATTATGTAAGCATCTGCGTCATTGCCATTTATGATAGAAAATCGTGATTTTATTGTTATTTTAGTTTACTTGTGACGTTTCAGTTAGACTATTTATCATAACAAGACACGAATATATTCACTGACTACTTTATAATGTGTTAATATTGTTTGCAAATTATTTGCAAAGTTTTATTGTTGGTAATCGTGAGGATCGTGACTGACAGCGTAATGTAAAACTCCTTTGTTTAAATTGAAGCAAGTTGACGCTGGGCTAATAACACTACAGAAAAAAAATTAAATTAAATTAACATTACTTAACTAACAAGATTTGTTTTGATTGTATTCCCTGATTATTTATTTTATTTTCTTTTATTTTATTTTATTTGAAGAAAAATTACACCTAGGTACAAATGTAGATATGTAAGTAAATGTTAAAGAGGGCCAACTACAAGTTTCCATTAATAAGTAACAAAAAACAGAAATGTATGATGATATTTCACAATATTATATTTGTGACGGGCCCGATAGCTCAGTTAGTAGTATCCCTGCCTTCTGAACTGAGGGCTGTAGATTCGATTCCTACCCGGGACAAACATTTGTGTGATGAACATAGATGTTTGTTCTGTGTCTGGGTGTTATGTTGTATTCTATGTATGTATTTACAAACAAAAAAGTATATCATAGTACAAGCTATGCTTAGTTTGGGGCTAGATGGCGCTGGCTGTGTGAATTGTCCACACATATTTATATTCCACACATATTTAATATGATCTGATTTTACTTATTTTTTTTTAAATTATTGCATTCATTTTTATCTACTTTAAGGAAATAATACCTTGTTTATTTTTAATAGTAGTCGTCATGCTCAGTAGCATGAGGACTACTATTACTGGAATAATTTTATCTTATCTAATCACGATTGATTTTTAATACTTAGGTGAATCTTCTCAGAAAACGAATAGTCTATCAACAACAACATTATTGTGAACGACCACAACACAAATGTTTGCCGTTTCTAAATATTTAAATAAATAAATAAATAAGTTTATAATGCGAGCGGTTAGGAAATGGTAACAATTTACGCTCGGTGAACTGACAGCCGATGGGGAGAGAGATTCTCGAGTGGCGAACCACGCAGCGTAGATGGACTGACTATCTGGTGAAAACTGCTAGCTGTCTGTGCTAATCTGTGATTACTACTAAATCTTATCTTATGTCGGGGCCCATTCGTGACACCATGCAGCATTGCACTGCTTGGCACTGCTTCTGTTTGTGTGTATATTGTTTTGTAATGTCATTTATGTAGTGTAATGTTGTGTGTGTTACTTGTCACAAATAAATGTATTTTCTTTCTTTCTTTCTTTTATGATGGCGTTCGTACAAGTGTAAAAATGTGATATGATAAAGAAAAGAAAAGACGGTATTTCATTTACTGATAACTTAATAAGAGAATTCCAGAAGACTATATTCAGCAGTGGACGTTTTCAGGCTGTTGATAGAGAACTACCTACAATCTTGATGTTTCAAAAGGAGAGTGAACGGGTTTTAGACGTGCGTACTAAATCGTCGACTGTCGCGAAATATTAACGTGGTAAAACGTAAGCCTATTATAATTATACAGTAATAAAAAAACACCTTTCCATAGTATTCCCTAACTAGTATCGTATTACGAAGAATTTGTCTTCTACCGTAACTGGTTAAGAGCCTCCGGCTTCGTATGTGGCCGATACTTGACATATTCATTACAATATGCTCAAATAACTCTGTATGCCAACATGCCGCACCAAGCGTTTCACTGAGTCCTTCATTATGCAGACTGCTAGGGAATGGAATTTGCGCCCGTCAGTCTTGTTTTCTAACAAATATAACCTGGGTTTTTTTAAGACAAGAGTGAATAGGTGCCTCATGAGTTTGCGTGCTACACCTTCGGCTGCATCGTCGCTTCCATCAGGTGAGATGTAGTCAAACTCAGGATTATCTATACATATAATAAAACTGTAGAGATAGAAAAATCTGTAAATGCAATATATCGAAAAAAAAAATGACACAGGTTAGCTTGAAATTTTTTGCTGTTCACGTTAAGCTACTTTTTCGACATTTTGTCTGTTTGTTTGTTTGTTTGTTTGTTTGTTTGTTTGTTTGTTTGTTTGTTTGTTTGTTACGGCACAACTCCGAAAATACTGAACGGATTTTCATGCGGTTTTCAATAATAGGCTTAGAAAAACCCGGCGCACAACATAGGATATATTAAATTTTAAATATTGTAAATTTTTTTTTGTGAAAATGATTAAGATTTCTATATGAAACGGAACGGGATTTTCACAAGATGGCCGCTTCAAGACTTCATGGTAATTTTTTTTTTCTTATATTTTGGTCCACACATAGTGTAGGTATTTAGCCAGTGTCAAAAAGTTTTGTTTTGGCTACTAATCATAGATGAGAGAAAAAAAATGTGCTCTGTGCTACTGACGGTAATATTATCTCAAGTTTATCCGGATGCACAGATTAAAGAAAAAAAACTCTGTTACTATTATGGCGCGGCTTCATATACGCCCAAACCTTCGCTGTTGAGTTGGCGCGCAAAAACATCTCTGTTGACTATCCTCGATGTTTTTGTAGCGCCCCAACCCGGACACTTAGTCAATTTGTTTGCCTGCTGCGCGACCGACGTGGGCTAAATAAAATGGAGAAAGCAGTAGCGTTATATTGCATGTCGGCGAATAAATATGTTTTACAAACTGTGCGATGTGAGAGTATTATTTGCGATTACAAAAATAAATTTTAATAGTTTTAATTTATAATTCCTTATCAATATGAAGTATAACTAATTTTTTTTTTATTTGTCTGTTATCTGTCTCTTTGAATACGGATCACGGTTGTTATAGTGGCAACAGAAATATATCATCTGTGAAAAATTCAACTGTCTAACTATCACGATTCATGAGTACATCCTGGTGTCTGATGGACAGACAGACGGAGAGCGGAGGTTTAGTAATAAGGATTTACGGAACCCCAATCATTTTTATTTCATTCAGAACAATCCTCACTGCACTAAGCAATAAGGAAATAATTTAATGCATGTTTTTATTTATAACTTAAAAGACAAAAAACAGTAAATAACAATTGGCGCGCCTGCATTACCGGCAGCGTATCACACTTTTCAGGCTACGGCGAAATACATCGCGCGACGCGATTACTCGATGCAGTGCAGATTAGAGAAAAACAATCAAGGAAGTCATATGTATTTTTTTTCTTTAATCTGTGGTATTACTAAAGATAGTTTTTTCGTTAATCTGTGGTCCAAACTAAAAAAGAGGATAGGTATGAGAACCTTCTTGAATATGAGCACGACAAAGAGAACAAGGAATTTCGAAACTAAGAACTTCTTAGACTTTTTATTATAAGTTTTAAGGCTTCACGCGATATCATATTTAGCCAATATTGAAACATAACTAAAATTATTATTCATGTTTTCGATTTATTGGGTTCTGGCGAGGGCAAAATTCTTTATTGGCAATATGGTATTATGTATTAGTTTTCAAAAGTGTACTACGCGTTACCATTCGAAATAAGTATTTAATTTGTATTTATAGTACCTATAGCTCAACCTATAGTAGTAACTTATTCAGTAATCTGTGCCTATAGGTACTTAATTTATTGACCCTTGCTTTTGCTACGCATTGTATAACCTTTTTTATTTTGGCATTAGACAAAAATTTTATTTAGCCAATGATAGGAAGTATTTTATGAAAACTGTTTAAAAGGATAGGTTCTTAGACTTTTTATAATCATTCATAAGGCTTCACGCGATTATCATACTTAGCCAATATTGAAGCTTACTTAATTATAATTAACATTTTTATTCAAGTTTTTGATTTATAGGGTTTTGGCGGGAGAAATGTTCTTTATTGGCAAATGTATTATTTACATAAACTTACTTCACGTTACCATTATAATTAGGTAGAAAAAATTATTTTTGCGCTACTGCTAAATTCTTGATCAACCCCAAGGAAGTTTTAAGGTACCTGTAAGGTACTGTCGATTCTTTAAGGAGTGGTGGTTTAGTATTTGTAATTCCTAATTAGTATTAAGAAAATTAATTATGTACGCATCGTACAGGTAAATGCATATCTCCAGCAATTTATAAACTTATTATTGACACTGGGTAAGTGTAAGTACTCAATTCGTATGGAGCCAAACTTAAGAAGGTAAAAAAATGTGGTAAATGGAACAAAAAGCGCGCGGATAATATGTAAAACTGAGCAAAACAGCATCATCGTGTGTGATTCTTTCATATTTTCTAAACTGTACCTGCCTGCTTAGGTAACTACTACCTAAAAAAACTTACTGAAACTTCTGTTAAAGACCTGAGTGAAGTGATGATGATTTCTTTTTGTTGTAATATGAAGAGGTACTTATAAAATTGTAGTTTTTTGTTTGAAACTTCTTTTACTGTTATAAATCTATATTAGACTCAAAACATTTAATTTTAGGTAATGGCTTAAATAGCTTCCACTCACGGCTATACTTGCGTTTAAATACCTATACCTATGCTAATACTGTGCTCAGCTTCGAAAAGATTTAGTGGATTTTGTTGTTTGGTACGAAATGCTTGATCTATTATTTGACTATAACGTAAAAATAACAACACAAGCGTGCGAAGCCGCGGGCAAAAGCTAGTTCTACATAAAAAAGGCTCAATTGTCTCTATCGTCCACACAGATAGCAAAGCGATGGCAATAAATAAATAAATATTTGTGGACATTTCACACAATTACACTTTCAAATATCGGACGGCCATTTTATACTTTATCTTCTAGACAGGTAGGGTATACGAAACATTGCTAACAATGATAATCAGCATAATGAAGGCAATTTTAGCATAAATTGACAATTATGATCTTTATCAGATTATTGATTAAGAAGATGACATAAAAGTAATATGCAAAGCTAAATATGCAATGTCAGTATATATTGAGACAGTGACAAAGCTCAGCATAGACACACATAGATTGACAAACTTTAATAAAGATATTACTTAAGTTAGTGGGTAACTGAGTACTTTGCTGTTTTTTTGGAAATAGTGGAATAATAAAATTGGATTAAATTTAGACTTTTGTGTCGTCATAGTATTGAAAAGTTTAAAAGGATAAAAGGAGTAGCTGTGCCTTCTGAACTGTAGGCTGTGGGTTCAATTCCCACGCGGGACGTACATTTATTTGTCAAACAAATGTAGTATCTAAAGTATCTAAGTATTATATCAGTTATCTGGTTCCAATAGTACAAGTTTCGTACTAGATGGCGCTGTGTGAAATGTCCACACATATTTATTTATATATCTCAATAAGCTCACTGATCAACTTTAGAACAGTAATGCAGTCTGACATGCACTTGGCCGGTATGAGTAGAGCCTAGAGGTAAGTTCTATGTAGGTAGGTAGGTACTTATATTTCTGATTGGATGAATGAACCATAAAGCGGTAGACTGAATCAAGATCAGTTACTGGCGCTTCGACGTTAATTCAACATTCTTTCAGTTTATTGCGTAATTTCTTTAATTGCTTATATCTACATAATTAAGAGCATTGTTTATTTAAATTATAACAGCTATTATTTAAGATTTAATTTAAATTCATGTTTAAGATTAAGTTACAAAGAAGATTTGGGTTGAATTATTCAGAGTTGTATTAACCTTACAAACTAATATCGCCATCTTCAGCCTTCATAAATCTAACTGTTAAGAGGACCGTCCTGACATTTGAAAATGGCTCTCGTCAAAAAATGGAAAAAATGGAATGGTTTTGAAAATTCTAGTCGTTCTGCTCTCCACACGTATGATAGATTAGAGACAACAGAGCCCATGAGTGAATTTATCTACATTTTAGCGTTTTGGGCGCCAACGGTTTTCACCCTCCAAAACATAACATAACCTTTTGATTTTTGTGTCAATCGTTTGATAGAATAATTTATACTTGTAACTATCTTTTGTTTTTTTTTTGGATATATGTTTTGGGTTTGAGGTAGGGCTACTTTTTTCACCATAACTTTGAAGCCTCCATCGTTAGGGAAGCATGCTCCATCGTCAACCGCGTCGTCCCTTACCATTATTTGTTAGGTGAGACCGTGGTCAAATGTTAGCCTATCGTTGATAAAAAGAGCTTATCGCAAGTAGCTACATAGTAGCATTTCAACAGGTTAGTAAACATATTACCTAGTTCTGGAAAAATGAAAACCAAATTAAAAAATATTACACGTTGCTTAGATCTGATGACAGAATCTAACCACTAATGTTTCCTACATCGACTAATCTATCTAAATAGGGTGAATTCTGTGGTTTTCTATTAATGACGCATTGTAAACCACAACATAACAAACACGGCTGACAAAATAATGACTTTTTTGCTTGTGCATTTTTGTTTTGCACAGCGATTGATATGACGTCTGAGGCTTGAGGTTTAAATTGAGACCTAAGTAAGCAGCATTTAGTTTTTGTTATTATGTACTCACTGTATACCTGCTGAGTGAAGGTTCTAATGAAGATGCTAAGTGTAAGATATGCGTAGTTATTTTTATTATTGCTACTCGGCAAAATCACATTAATATTAAACTTAAGTATTATCTTAGAATAAGACCTTCGTTCTCTATGTTCGAGTAAAGTTCCGAGTTGGCTAGCCACCACGTAATGTCACTTGTAACTGCAGTAACGAATTTCAGAATGTCCGAGTAGCGCTAGCCGTCCGAGTAGCGCTGAGATCTACGGAACTGAAAACTACCAACCCTGTTGAATACGCTACTGCTATAAAAACATTGACTATTCCTGTTTCTATTTCGAGATCTGGGGCCGTACTGTGAGCTCTTAACGCGATTCAAAACGGAGCCTATCTTGGATCGCTTTGTTTTTTCTGTATGAAGATTTTTACAAGCTATCCAATATACGCTCTGTTTTAGATCGCGCTAAGAGCTCACAGTACGGCCCCAGATACTTATGAATATAGAAATCATTGTATTTAATTACTAAAACAGTCTGCTCAGAACCGTAACTTTACTTAACGTAATCGTAACTTTAATCGAATATAGAGAACGAAGCCCTAACGGTCTTATTACAAAACGTGGTCTAACGATAGTTCCAGGTTTAAACTAAGGTTTAACGCAATTTCATATTACAAAACGTAGTTTATTTCTTATTCTTGGCTTAATTATGGTCGTAAAGTATTTTCTAAAACCGTGGCTTTAGTAATTACGTGACAAAATTGATTTTTAAACCTGTATAGACCTGAATAATGAATATAGATAGGCCTCCGCTCGAACATCATAGCACCCCTCCCTGGACATAACCCCCCCCCCCCCCCCTAATATAGGTAGGTCTCCCCCTGCACATAGGTACACCCCTCCCCCGAATCCCAAATATAGGCCTCTCCCACTGAATATAACCCCCCCACCCTCAAACATAGGCCTCCGAAGTAGACCTCTTCCCTAACATAAGGGTGAACATCGAATTCGAACTACCGCTATATTATCTATCATCTGTAAATATTTATATAATTTGAGCCATTGCATAAGTGAGGCCTAAGTAGTCTTGACTTATTTTAGCTTTTGTAATATAGTGTAGTTTAAACCTTGTTTTAAATATTAGTTCAGACTAAGCCTGGACTTGTTAGTCCTGGCTCCTTATGTGACCTCACAGTCAGTCAATAGTTTTGCGTGATGGTGTACTGTGCACGTCAACCTAAGAGAAGTCTCATTATAAAAAAGTACTGGGCAAATGAGACTATGATCTGATCTCATAGCTTTATAATCTTATTACCACACAGTCTAGTTATTAGATTACTAAACTGTGAGATCAGGTCTTAAAGTCTCAAGTCTCAATTGCCCAGTTTTTTTTATTATGCGTTTTGGTTTTTTTTAATCTATAGGTAATAAATGTAATTCATTTTCCGCCATCTCAGATGTAACATTAACAAATACCAGTGATGGTAAATTGCGACTGAATGGTTCCACAAGTACCATTGATGGTACAATCGGGACCAAATTATTCCACTATAATAATAATAGGTGGTGCCGATACCAGTGGGAAATTCAGTCTCAATTGTACCTACCAAAAAAAAAACCATCAGTAAAAACACCTTGAACCAAAGCGAACGCAAACATAACTTCTAAAATTAAAAATCCATGGTTCAAAATAATAAACTAGGTATCTGCCGGGTTTAACTTTAGTACCAAGAATGAGAGATAAACTATGTTTTGTAATATGAAACTAAACTTAAACCTAAGTTTAAAATTAAAACTATCGTTTATCGGCGTTTAGTAATAAAACGGTCATAATTTAATTTTGATACTAATTAGTTCAGACTAAGCGTGGACATTGTAGTTCTGGTTTGAACCAGAGTTTAGCGAACTTTTTGTAATAAGACCGTAAGTGTATAACTTTTTAGTACAATGTTACTGTTCAAATTAGTTGTCCGGATTCGATGAACAACCAAAATAATAATTGTGTCAGAAACGTCAAATTTGGTGGCTCTAACGTATTCGTCAAAAGTATCTACCTACATTTAAAGCAATAAAATAATTCACTGTTATGATTAAGTACTTATAATCTTTGAAAAATACGCTTTTAATATTCAAAACATTACGTAGAAGTAAAACGCTGTTTGATTTCAGCAAACATTTGTTCTGCGCAAATTATATACAAATGTTGGTCACTGTGGGTATTCCCAATATTTTAACATCAATCACATATTTGTGTTAAGTAAATAGGGTTTTACAGTAAGCGTAAAAATCCGACAAAAGCGAGTGCAAGTGCAGATAGATTTTCTAAGTCCTCTGTACTTACGCCTAAGTACACGAGTATAATGGGGTGACCCCACCGTGTAAAAGATGTAATACTTATAGTTATTATACATTGACCGTCTTACCACAAAAGATTTAGACGCGCCTTAAACACTTGTTGAACAGTTGTTTCATGAATTCCATACCACAAATCCGCGCCTAACACTCGTTTAAGATAGACGGACGTTAAACACGTGCTAAAATTTAAACATACTCAACCCTTAGTTTAAGAGGTGTTTAACTGTCGCTGTCACCATAACACACACAGTCAAACTTCACGCTAATAACATTCCGTTTTCTATGGTCACAGCATGTATTGGATTTACAAAATGAGTTCTGCGCGGAATGAAACGATTCGTATAATGTCAGCTTATTTAAAAAATGTGGATCGAGTTAGACAGTGTTTAAGTAAACACGGTATAAACATGGTTTTGTAGTGACAAAAATAAAACATCCGTTTAAGGAGCATTTAACTTTTAGACGCTGTCTAACTAAACATGTATCTAAGCGATGTTTAAAATTATTTTTGTGGTAAGACGGTAATAGTCCTTCTTGCACTGGGTTAGAGTCATATCGTCTGGGCTATAAAACATCTCTTTTTCTATTTCATAAGCCCTTTTTGGTCCATTTCTGGACATAGGCCTCTCCCATCTTCTGCCATCCTTTTCGGTCTTGTGCCTTGGCCACCCAGTCATGAACTACGTGTCCTCTTATATCGTCCACCGATCGCTTCGGTGTTCGCCCACGGCCTCAATTCAAGACCCGTCGCGTCCAACGGCTTTGGTCCATACGTGCTATGTGGCCAGCCCAACTCCATTTCCGTCCCGCAATCACATGAACCATGTCTCTCACCCCCGTTTTCCGCCTTATCCATTCATTCCTCTTGCGGTCGCGCAATGTCTCAGCATAGCTCTTCCCATTGCTCTTTGCGCGACTCTGAACTTATCTGCTGACCGCTCAGTGGTCTCTATAGCTGTACCATACGTGAGAACGGGCATGATGCATTCTTCAAAAACTTTGGCCTTGAACTTAAATAGTCTCAATCTTAGTTGCAGAATCACTATGTAGCCTTACAACAATTTATGCTAAAGTACAAATGAATAGTTAATTATGCCTTTTAAATTTATGTTTATTTGTTCTAAATTATCTTCTGTATAGGTACGGATTTTTATTTGGTTGCCGTTTTGTTTATAGGTAAAGGTTACCTCATTTGAGACAAATGTAACAAACATACATCTTCCGTTTATGCATTTTTACAATGTAGTATAATAAATTTTATAAAATATGTAATCACACGTTAGATTTCTGTTACCGCATTCTTGTATCTTAATATAAAATAAAAAAAAAACACAAAATACTATTATTTTGTCAGACTTAATTTGTTCATCCTATTCAGAAATATAGTAAATGACAAACATGACGTAAGTAAAAAAAAATATCTCCACTCATGTTGATATCACAGGATGAGGTCAGTTAAGCGAAGCAGCGATGCGTGCAGTGGCGGGCGCTAAACGTGACCATCATCTCGTATCAATTCTGTTACTCTCTTGCTAAACAGAGCCTAATCAAAATCGCATAGACAATTACCTCCTCAGTATTTCTGGTCTCCTGGTACTTCATACTTTAGAAATAACTAATAATGTGGGTACGGAATTGATTTTTAAAGTGTAAACCACACTTATGTTATGTCTATAAAGATCCCGCTGATTGCTAATATTTTAAGGACTATAATATATCTTCTACAGGCTGTTGATGATGATGAAGATGATAATGATGATGATGATGAATATATTATTTCTAATATACACTTAGTCAAAAGAAAGTCAAAAGAAAGTGGACTGGTTTATTCTATTATTATGTGTTCATAAGTCAATGCACATTTTTATAATAGCAGTGCTGTCGCTTGATTAATTAGAGTTGTCACCAAATTGACTCAAGACTTTTTTATTAGTTTTTTTTACAATTTATAGGCATAGCATTTGACCACTGTCTCACCTGATGGTAAGTGATGACGCGGCCTAAAGAATTATAAAATCCATTAGTACCTACCACTAATTAATCCAATAGAATAATAATATTATTATAACATTCATCATCATCATTAGCAGCGCGACTACGTCCACTGCTAAACATAGGCCTCCCCCAAAGAGCGCCGCCTTGAGCGGCTACTCGCCTCCTGCATCCATCGGCTCCCCGTTTTCACCAGATTGTCGGTCCACCGTGTGGGGGGCCGGCCTAAGCTGCGTATTCCGGTTCGTGGTCTCCACTCAAGAACCTTTCTTCCCCATCTTTCTTCTTCTATCATAACATTGACTACTGCGAGTTTTTAAGTGGCATGTACCTATATACGGTGAATAGGATTCTCGGCCTTCTAGTATTAAATACGATAATACCAAATAGACATAAACATAGCCAATAATAAAAAACATAATTTTATTGTTTAGCGCCAATCACCATTTAATTGACTTGGATAGGATTAATAACCTGCTTTGTAAAGAAATAAAAAGGGATCATAAAAATGCAAAAGGATATAAAACCAATTCTAATTCTGTCCTTATGAACTCTCGGCTTTATTTCAAGCTATCCGACCTAAGAGATCTTTAGTGCTATTTATCTGGCCTTAACAAATTAGAAGGGTCTTCGCAAATCACCCGTTTAAATTTGAAGTAAATAAGGCAAATAATAAAATTACAAGTTGCAGATGCCGACGGTAATTCGCTCGTCACGAGTTTGCATGATCTTAAGCTTTTTGACGGTAATTTCTTGAAATGACATTTTCTGAGAAGCCTACCAGTTCCAAGGTTACTTGTTACTCGATTTTTTTTGCGCTGTATTTTCTTAGTTTTAATGAATTGTACGTAGATCTGAGCGAGAAATATTGTAATTAGATTGTTCTTGATGAGAGGACGAAATAATATTGTCGATAGAACTAATAACATTAATTGTAAAGACCCGTCGCCGTCGTGTCAATGATTCTACATTGAACACGAACCCCGTTATCATTTTATTATTATTATCTGCAGCTGTAAACCAAAACCCGCAATCTATAATATTTTAAGTCCCGTATTATAGTCATTAAAATATTAGGTAAGACGTAGGTTCTGGGAGCTGATTGCGTTTCCCAATGTCTTTAAAGCTCCTTGGTTGATACGATACATGGCTAAAATTCTGCCATTATTTAGCCCAACGAATCAGCAATGCAATTCAACGAGGCAATGCTGGGTACGCTTTTCATTTTTCACTTTCATTTTCATATATCAATAGGTAAGTAGTGGGCTGTAGCATTTGGACATCTATAAGACGGCACGGTCAGTATACAGTCTATGTTTTAATTATAAGTAGCGTAGCTTACTAGCTCACTAGCAATTGTCATGCAACTCCTAATAAATGCTAATGAATTTAGGAATAGTTGCAAGCCACTTTGGCAACTGTAATTAGTGAAGCCTACATCGTGAAGTTCGCAGTAACTTTTTTAAAGCTAGAATGCGGAACACATAGGTCACAATATTTGCTGGCTGACAGCTCATCGGGGCTACCTATTCTCATGTGTCCGGATCCAGTACAATCTATTGTACACAAGAGTTTACCGCTTGTGTTCCTAAAAGTTTAACAGAATATGTTATTAGTTACACGTCCCCATTACTTTGTACATCTCCCACAAAGGTTTTGTCAAGTTTCAGTGTAGAATGTTTCACCGACGCGGATTATTGTTCAGCCTTCGAGACGATGCTGCATTATCATAATCGCAATTTGTTCCGGCTGAGCACTGAACTTGAAATTTCCATGGATCATTTTCGGTACGTTTATTTATTGTGAAATGATATTTGTTTGCTTCGAACTTGAGCGCAGCTGCGCCAACTGTTCTAATTCTAAGGCTGTTACAGACATAAAGACTTAAGGCTGAACGTCTTAGTAATTTACTTGGTTATATACGTGTCTTAGGCCGATGAGGTTCTTTAGAGTAGGTACAGTTACCTTACAAGAAATTTAAGATTTGTGATGTGCCTAAAGCTTAACAACTTTGTGTAGTTTTCCCGGTTTGCACTATACTACCCGCGTATTTTCGAAAACAGGTAGGAATTGTATGTACCTAGTCACAGTTCTACATGAAAATTGGATTTCAATTATTACCACACAGAGCTTTGGTAAGTGATATTTTAATTCCTTACAGAAATGGCTAATATCCTACTCGGTACAATCCTGACTCAGCATAAAACAAATGAACAAAAAATGTACCACGTTGATAAGCCCACAGCGGCGGTTAGGTGTTGATTTGTTTTTTTTTGTTCTGCAATTTTTTATTCTCCCATAATAAAATCACAATTGGCCATATTATCAATACTAACAAATATATTATACGAACTTTTCTATGACTGTTATATGTTTCTTGTACTGAGTAGCCGGTAGCCTACCGGATACGATACGACTAAGTGGGCTATAATTATATTACTAAGGTTATGAATGCAAACGTAGAATATAGGGAAAAATGCAAAGAAAGTAAAGCAAAAGGACTACTTAATTTTGTAAATGGCGCATCATTTATATCATGTGCAAAAACTTCAAAATGAGATATATATACTTATACAGCTGTTCGAGGTGGCGCTCTAATGGGGGAGGCCTATGTTCAGCAGTCTTCGGATTGTTGATGATGATGATGATGATATTGTATAATATACAGTAAGGTATTATCCTAGCAAACAACCAGAAACGTCACAATAACCTTTCTTTTTAAGGCGCCTTCGAAAAAAGAGGCATGGTCTCTATACTGTACGAATTTTTATTCTATACTTCCAGGGTAAGCCCTTATAAATTTGATGAGGATCTGATACTGGAGAGCGCGATAAAATAGGAAATATCTCAACGGATGAAAGAAAAGGAATAGCTTATTTTATGATTCCCAGATTATATTATTGTACATACGATTTACTTTTAAAATACACACAATACTATTGCTGTCATAACTTTCCGTTAATATTTATTAATTGCTAGTACCTAACTGCCAATGATTTTATTATGGAAAAATTACAGCGATGCTTAATATACTGTAAAGCTAATTTAAAATTCAATAAAAAAAACACCAAGAACACATGTTTGGAGTTCGCCGTGGCCGGTTTAAATCGACGTTGAAAATACCTGTTCTTGTTCTAATTTAAGTTTTTGTACGAGTCCCAAAGTATTTTGGTGTGCGGAGATTAAATAAAACTCGTCGTAGGTACTTATTTATTTATAGTCACGCACTGACACTGGCTGTGTATGCGTACATACACATGACATACCCCATGTTATTCTTATTCTTATTCTAAGTGGGGGCGATAGAGGCCTGTACTGACGTCCCGCATGGGGTGTTTTGTGCATTTATCCCCCGCCAGCCTATCCTAAGCCATCCCAACTCCTTGAAGTAGCTGAGAACGGCCTTGGGTCGCTGGCACAGCTGTTCCAGTGATAATGATGATGAAGATGATGCCAAAGCAGGTGGTGCATAAATGAATGTGCCAGAGCATGGCAATGATGATGATAATGATGACGATGGGCTCTCTCTATGATCTTTAAGATCAGACGGCTCATTGCGTAGACCCGTTTTAATTCTTATGTCTTCCGTAGCCGTACAGTGCACCAGCACGTGCTCCACGGTTTCTTGTTCCTGCATGCAGCCTCGGCACAGGGGACTGTTCGTTGCACCAATTTTATGCAGATGATAGTTCAGGTCGCAATGACCTGTAATTATACTGACTATCAAGCAAAGATCCTGTATTGATAACCATACACATACCCCATCATTAGCCGACTACTGAATATAGAATAGAATAGAATAGAAGAATGCTTTATTGCACACCAAATATACACATAGATACATAACAACACTATAGTCTTTGAATATAGTCTTATTAGTCTCTTCATTCCGACGATCTGGTGAAAACAGCTGCTCAAAGTAGCGCTCTCTGGGGGAGACCTATGTTCAGCAGTGGACAACTTCAGGCTGATGATGATGATGATGATGATGATGATGATGATGATGATGATGAGTATCTCTATTAGGGGTTACCATAATCAGCACGCTTGGCAGGCATCTTGGTGATCGCAGTTGATCATAATGAAGGCGAATGAGAATGCTCCTGTCTATTCCATTAGCTGGCTCTTGCTAATCCCACGGGAAGAGACATTTTTATTAATTGTTTATAGCAGGTATTAGCGATGGCAATTAATGCGAATTTGCGTAAATTTCATTTCATTCACGAGTCTTAGCATGCTAATTGCTATTGCTATGATATTTGCTAAAATGAAAAAAAAATGGATATGAAAAATGAAATGAAATATAAAATGGAAATTGAAATGAAAAATGAAATGAAAATTTATATCAAAAATTTAATGAAACAAATTAAAAATGAAATGAAACTTATAAATATTAAAAAAATTAATTCAAAATCAACCAAATGAATTGGAATGAAATTTCATATTTCACAGAATTTCGTAACTACATTTAATTTGCTAAATGCTAATTGAGATTTCGCATGTTAAAAATTAATGCGAATGCTAATTAATCCATCACTAGTAGGTATAGACAAAGCATTTGACCACTGATGACGCAGTCTACGATGGTGCACGCTTGCCTAGAAGATACCGATTCACTGTCGAAATGAAGGTTCCCAGATTGTTTAGCTGGAAACAAGAACCGTCAAGTTTTTCCACCCTTTATGGCTGTTTGCACTATGGAGTGCGCACTGCAAAACACTTCCCGGGAGTGCATCACGGTATTTTTATACTCTACATCTTATAATGATAGTCTAGAGGCAGTTCGCAGCTTCACCTCCATAAGAACTTCTCCATACAATCTTTTAACACCCCATTTGATTTTCTTATTGCTTGGATTTTTTATAAACATTTCATAATGCGCCATAAAAGGAAGACTTCCACCAAATATCAAAAACTCAGTTGACTAACTAACCTGTCAGATGCTGAATGAGCTTCCACCAGTCGTCTTTCCTCATATCATTGCATGCAAGCATTTTAAAAGGAGGGTCAAGAAACAAAGAGAAGAGGGCAAAGATGATCACAGGGTAGCGATGTCAATGCTATTTTGCGTAAATTTTATACACATGCTAACTAACGAGTCTTAGCATGCTAATTGCTATTGCTATGCCATTTGCTATTATGGAAATAAAAAATGAAATGAAAATAAAAATGAAAATTGAAATGAAAAATTAAATGATACTTTATATTAAAAACTAAATTCAAAATGAACTAAATCAAATGAAATTTCATATTTCACAGAATTTCGCCACTAGATTTCATTTGCGAAATGCTAATGAATAATATATATATAATGAATAAATGAGTTTTCACATGCTAAAAATTAATGCGAATGCTAATTAATCCATCACTATCACAGGGTATGCAGCGGATTTAGTGTCAACGTCTACATATAGCTACGGTGACTTCTTGGCCATCAGGAGGGCCGTATGCTTGTATGCTACCCATAGCATAAAAGTATTATAAAAAAGCTAAAGGTTGATGACCTTTTTTGTAATTAACATCAATATTTTCTACAATATATACAGGACCATCCACTTGTATCAGAATCTTTTTATTTCTTTTGGACTATAAATTATTGTAAATTTATGAATGTGTATAAAAAAGTCTTACAGAGATTTTAATTTATGTAAAATTGTAGATGGCGCACTTTTTGGACCCAGGTGGGTTTTATTTATGGGAATTTTTCCACACGTGATTATGGCGAAAATAAACCAGTTATAGGCAGTACCTCAAGAGTCAAGAGACACCATAATTATACGGGCTGTGATAAAAAATGATTTTTTGCTTTTTATTTGCTTGGCTTAAGCTCCTTCAAATTAATTTTAATGCAAAAATCAAAGGCAACCAAAAGCTATTTTAGTAAAATTGCATAACACTCTTAATAAATAAAAATTAAATAAAAAAAAACGCATAATAATAAAAATCACGTGGATATTTTAATTCTCGTTTTTTCATTAAGTTGAGAGATATATATATACCACCATACAACATCATGTAGGTATCAAGGTAGATATTTCCTGTACCCATCATTAAATCCAACATGAAATTTTAAAAAATCATTGTTGGCGTAACCGTAATACCGAGAAACAGAATAATTATTATACATACTAGCAAACCAGTTATTTTACGATTAAACAATGAAAAACAATCATAATATGAAAATCTATTCCATTCTCGCACCTCTACCTGCAAGCACGCGCGCTGAATACAATCCAACTCGCACCAAAATCGTTATCAAAAGTTCGAACGATAAGTGACGTGCGCTGGACACCGGCCAGATTTTCCGCCGCAAAGCCTTCGACCTGTAAACTCGATCGGAACGAAAATGTAATTATCGAAGTAAACAATGGACTTGAATTGAACAGGTTGCTCGCCATTCGTGTGCCGAACATCGCTTGTACCGCACGCGCGCGTCTAACCCAGGTACAGGACTTATCAACGCGCGATCGTATACGTTTTGTGCCTTATCGATAGCGCCTATTTTTACGCTTCATTGTTTGAGATGCACTTGATGAGTTGCAGCCGCGAGTGATAACCAGTCGACCAATGCAGTTGACATTGGCGTGTTCTCGCGGTAAATTCACTACATTCGCGGTGTGAGTTTGTGTGATTTCAAAGTAAATGAGCCGTGATTTCAGTGGCAGTGCCTGCGATTAGTTCCGCTGTCTCATAAATATTAAAATTTTGTATTGTTTATGCGGAAAACTCTTGTTATCTGCATATTATTGTTGCGGAATCATTGTTATGGTGATTCTAGAGCTGGTTAGTGCGAGGACAAATGAGTGGAGATTAGCGGAAATAACGATTCAATTACCTTGTCATTAGGAATAGGTCTGTTTTACTTTTCAACTTCGTGGTTATCGGCGTGACGGATTTGTGTTTAAATACGTCGGTGAAAAAGTTTTACGGGTAAGGAACTAAGGGGATATTTAAATAAATTATGGGCTGGTTTTGTTTGGCGGTCTAGAACTCTATTTTTTGCGATATATCAAGGATGGCGGCGGCACAGCGCTTGAGCGATTTTCCGCCGTCACGTGCCTGCGATGCGTTCGCGCGAAAAGCGATGTAGAAAAGTACCCAATTGCGCTGGTTCTTCTAACTAGGAGGGGGTTAAATTGTTACCCTTGGTACATTGACAAGTAATGGCTCTCCTTTTAGAGGATAATTTGCAATTTCTATACAGAAAATTATAAATAAAGTTTATTATTTGGTTTCAATAAATTATAAAGCATTTTTGCTGATAATTAAAACAACGCATTTGGCATGTAAAGAGTAATAAATCTTTACATAACTACCACAACCACTACCTTCTGGACTTTTCTTTCACAAGTACCTCCTTAAACCATTATTTATATGTACCAAGTATCATAATAAAACTTTTTATGGTGTTTAAACTACCCGTAATGCGTTAAGTACTGTTTTTCCAACATGTCAAGTTTAGTGCACATAAACGGCTTATGTAAAAACACGAAATTCATTATCATCTTAATTTGCTATACAGACTACAGAGTTCAACTGGCAACTCCCACATAAAATACCAATTAAAAACAAAATTACCATATTCTGCTCATTTAGTTTGAAAACAGCAAACGAATTCGCTAAGTTCACGCCTTTTAGAAGCAAATTATGATAGTTTAGCCGCACAAAAACACTGAGGGAGGGTACAAGTTAATTATACGGCTTACTGTAATGTAAAAACTGATATAATGTAAATAGCATGTGACAAAAACACGAGAGCGGTGACGCGGAAGATAAGTGATGTTTAGTTTGTAGACTTTGTAGTCAAACATTTATTCACATGTCTACTTGTACAAATGATCATAGCTTAACGAAGACCTATTAATAATGATGATACAATCATCATCATCATCATCATCAAAAGCCGAAAGACGTCCACTGCTGAACATAGACCGCCACCAGAGAGCGCCACCTTGAGCGGCGCGGCCTTCACCAGATCGTCGGTCACCTAGCAGGGGGAGTACGCTGCGCCTTCCGGTTCGTGGTCACCACTCGAGAACCTTTCTTCCCCATCGGTTGTCAGTTCTACTCTACGAGCGGTGTGGCCTGTAGTTCTTGGAGCTGTAATTGATACAATGCAAAAATAAGATTAATTGATTTCTCTTAAAACATTTTATTACATTATTAAGATTTGATAGAACTACTGAGGTACTTACGTCGGTAATTTAAATAAAATTCACTAATTGAACTGTAATGTGCGTAAAAATCTAGATAATGCTGAGAAGGGCTAACTATAAATGGACGTTAAATGATGAAGTCACAACGATGATAGTAAACTTTATTGAGGTCCAAACCTTGTATCCAATGTAAGTGATACCTCGTCATGTATTATTATTTAAACTCATCTAAACGTTGAAATAAAAAATTAATAGTGGCTTTAACTACTTTATTATACCGAGTAAAAGTCTTGCTATAACCGAATAAGTAGCAGATTCTTAGGCAGAAGTAGACAGATAACAAAAATTTTGGAAAATTGTATGATTTAAATATATCTTATAAACCTGTTCGCACTTTGAAATTTAAATATTAAATGACGTTTAAAAGTTATAGCTCCATAAGTCATATTTACTCATATGTTTATCTCAGAAGTGAAGTATCCAGTCAGCCTTGACCGTCATGATTTGGAGTTGAAGATAGGCCTGCAATAAACAAGTTTAATGAATTTTTCCTTAAAAATTATGCCTCCGCATTAATATCTATTCATATCACGTCGAGGTAAATGTTTTAAATTGTCCACATTTTATTATGTAGTAGAGGTATAAAATATTAGCATAAATGATTAAAGACACATCAAAATATTTCTACTTCAATATTTTTTTGTTTCATCTAGGTATAACGTATTCAGTAATCGGTGGTATTACGATACCTACGATATAATCAGATTGAATAGAATTCTTTGGACAATTTCTGTATTAGATTCAATTCAGTTCCATTTTCATTTGGAGAAAGTACTCACATAATTGTGCCAGGTTTCCAGTTTCCTTCTAACGAGACTTTTCCTTAGTTCACTCATCTGTCTTGAACCTCACCTCACTAGTCTGTTTGGTTTGTGGATTGGTGATTTCATGAGTGTCCACAGCCAATTAACAAAAGCAAGCAACACTACTAAAGACAAATAAACTCAGAATGAAATAATATTTAAAATAATAAAGATAAAAAATAAATTGTAAAAACCAGTCTGCATTGTAAGCCTGCTATTGTAAGGTGTTAAACTATTGAATGCTAAAGAGGCACTTTTCAGTACTTTTAAGTATCATGATGACGAGGGTAATGACTGTGAAATAACCATGACAATTGCTCTGGGCGGTGCACTTGAAAACAGGTAGGCGAGAGACACGTTAATTGGGGTTGTTCACCATCTCAGCAGTTCAGGTTCAAATAAAAACACGTAGAAAAGAGTCATACAGGCATTATAATTAAAATCTCGTTGATCAAGAATACCGACAACTAACAATTCAATAATAAATGCGATTTTCATTCTTGAATAGTCTGGTAGATAATGTTCTGTAATCATCAATCAATACGTGGATTTATAATTTAAATTAAGCGTATTCCTTTGCTAGTGTAGTGAATCAATCATAGAAATGATTTATGACTTTTGTTAGCTTAGGAATCAATGTATTAAACTAAGCCGAATATCTAGATATGTATATTTGTCATGACAAATTGCAATATAATGAGACAGCGAGACTAAATCACCGTTTTTGTTAGTTTTGAAGTCATAAAAATATCGAATTACGATAAAATGAATAACGTCACGTATAGTTTCATATTGGTTGAAACAGACTGTGCGAAGCCAACTTTGGCCAATAACACAATTTGTTTCATGAAAATCTACAGTATTTACTGAATCAGCGTTGCGCTAGTTAATGAACATAATCACAAATCTAATAAAACATTCTTTTAACAGGGTTATTATAATTATAATCAAATCAATACGAACGACATCCACGAACCACAAACAATAGTATATTACGTAGCGGAAGTACAAATTTTAGAAGACAAGGAGCTCCGATTATTTTAAAAAACTAAATTGTTGTAGTAAGTGTGCGACTAGATCAAGTATACTTAGATACATTAAGTAAATGATGATCTTGTGACTGAAGTGAAATGCGACCGGCACGTCTACAGTTCTGACGTGCGTTTGTTCCTGACGAAGCTTCGGAAGGAAAACTGGAGGTCGAGACATATGACGTGTCAGTTGTTATCCAGCTGACAACAGATGTCATCCCGATTGAAGACGGTAAGCCCATTCAATCCTTTAATTACATTGGAATTGAAACAAGTTAACGCATTTTGACACTATCAACAAATAAATCAACGGCTAGTCTAGATTCAAATCCGTGGATTTATTTGTTTTAATCTTAGATATATTTTGGGGTTATTCCCTTGATAACTTAAACGTGGAATGTTTCTCAGCCACATCTGGCTTTAGTATCTGAACATTATTTTAATGAAATATGAATGCAGTTTGTACTGCATCTACAAAGTAATGAAAGTTATAGATATACGTAACAGCTTCCAAACTAGTTCTGCCATAGCTAGTAACATCTCCACAATCCTTGGCAAGTTTAATTATAACCAAACATTAAATCAGATTAACATAATAAACTTAATAACGTACCTATGTACTGGAAAACCTATAGTAACACCTATACTTCATTTACATTGATTCCTTCTTAAAATAGTTTGACTGTATTTCCTAGTAGTTGTCCATAAAAACTCTATTTTCCTCATGATTTGTATGCCATATTGTTTTAAATACATACGAATATTTTTATGTGTTGAGTTTTCCAGATCTTCAAAGGTGATGTCGAACGATTTTACCATCAGTCACTTCTCTTTATTAAAGCTTACGTGATCTATCTGTTCCTACATTGTGTCTTGACTCGCTAACGTTTTGGATAAGACTAACTTAGTCATACTTATTATAATAGTTTGCAATAAATATACACAATGGAATTTGTTTCTTTGTATATTTTGTCGCAAATCTAAACCATCTCAAACTGTCAACTATTGATGAGTGGAAACCATTATAGAATGTAAGTATCTTGGGGTTTCATCGCAGCTATTTTCACATTTGACTTGGGTCAATTCTTTAAGAGTTTACTTGTAAAATTGAACGTTTCTGTTGGGTTGGACGAACCATTGCTTTTGGGATCAAACTCTACTCGAAGAGGTTCTGAAAAATTTCTCGGTCAAATACATTTGCATGACCTGAGTAGGTGCCTATATACCGTAAAAGTAAACAAGTCGCTTCTTATATGCGATGTAATGAGCATTTTGTTAGATGAATAGATGACTTTGAACCTTTTATGGGATACTTTTTATCTAGATCACCTAGATAATGCGCGTTATGTGACACTGAAATATGATCCTTGAAAAAAGACAAACAGTATTGTTCATTATTGTGAATTGTTTTGGTGATAAGGCTTATATGGTAAGAAGAAAAAGTAATCTTTCCGAGTCAATGAAAGCGAAAGATAGATGAATATTGTATACAGATTATGCGAATGTTATCAACTCATCATGTTTCAGGTCGTAAAATGGTTTAGCTTTAGCTAGACGGCATACTTTGATGCAAAATTGACGTGCACTGACCTCATCAGTCACCTACATTTCAAACCTATTAGTATAAATGCTATCGTTTCCAATGAAACTAGCGAAAGCTAGATAGCTTTGATTCGCTCGAACCGATTTCAATTATAATGAAAAGACTTACCATAAACGTAATGTTAATTTAAAAATATACTCCAATATTTACATGCGTATAAATTCAACTAATAAAATAGTGAAACCTAAATTTATGCAATTACAGTAGGGTGTTTTTAAGACAGCCTTGTATAATTTTTGCAATGTTTTATCAAATGCATTTTAAGACGTAGGTACTAACATGTCAAAATGCGCACGTAACCTAAACAAAGCTATCATGCAGCCGGCAATTAAAGTCAGGTGACGGTTGGTCACGTTTGATATCATCGCCCATTGCCCATGTCAATATCAATGTAAAAAAACGAGAGCAAATTCATGCTTGTATTTATTTAGTTCTATAAAGATAATTAGAAACTGTTTTCCGCTACACAATGATTATTAGTTCGTAAAGGGTATAATTTAATTCCACTGTATTTAGCTCTTCTTAATTCGCGATAAGGAGGTTGCATTTCCAACCTATGATAGGAATATAGGACTGATCGAGTCTTTCGGGCGCTTTAAGCCCTGAGAGCATAAATGTCAACAGAGTACAGCCAACCAGTAAGTAGGTTTCTTAGGTTGGTTATTTTGTTTTGCTTTTATTTAAGGGCCAATACACCTACTCTTGCTGTTTTATTTGTTGACATGCCTTTCCATTAGGGCAAAAACACTTTAATCCTTTAGTTATTATAATAATTTTATTGTATAGCATGAAGTAAGGCGAAATATCACACAAAAACTGAAAGCATCGCAATCCGACAAATGCTCAATTGGTACAATTTGTGTTTATACAGAATTTTGTTTGACATCTCGAGTTAGGTATTAATTAATTATATTATTGTGAGTTATTAGTGTCTGGCGAGATGGATTCGATTCGATCTTACTTTATTGCTAATAATCATAACAACCTTATAACCTTGGACGGAAAAAAGATGATGTACAATCAAGCCTGAACAAGCTCGATGCCCTTGTTAATTAATGTCTGAGCGGTGATAAAAGCGAAACAATACTTAATGGCAAGGATATGTTATCAAAGTGTGAGGTTGTAGCGATAAAATATCTAGTTTTTGCAATAACAAGAAAGAACAACTTGATCTTGTAATTCTTGAGACAAGGATGTACTTTTTCTGACATTTTTTATTAATGTTATATTGGCTTTAGATACTGCACTACAGGATTGGTGCTTTTAATTTTAGTAACTACGTAAATATAATTATTGCACAACTTAGCGGCTAGACTAGCTAGAGACTATGACAATTAGAATTCAAGTTGAAATGGCAATAATAAGCAGGCCACATCATAGAACGAACACCGTACTTCTTTAAACCATATATTAAGAAAACAAACATGCCACTTAGAGCGGCTGCTCGCCTCCGGCATCCATCGGCTCCCCGCGGCTTTCACCAGGTTGTCGGTCCACCTAGTGGGGGGCCGGCCTACGCTGCGTCTTCCAGTTCGTGGTCGCCACTCGAGAACCTTTCTTCCTCATCGGTTGTCAGTTCTACGAGCGATGTGGCCTGCCCATTGCCATTTCAACTTGCTAATCTCTTCATGTATACATATACAACTTCAATTTACGTGAAAAAGAAACGTACAATAAAAATAAATTCAAATAACAACTTATTTCACCATAGTTATGTAGATAATCAGACTCCATTTTATTTTTATTTCCAATTTAGCATGAAAAATGTACTTGATAAGGCGTAAATGAACGATCCGTTGTAATTGATTCTCAATTTGGCCCATAAATTCATGAAAAACCGGTAGATCCAGTTTAGTAGGTGTCGTAACGTGCGATTTCTTATAGAAAATACGCTGTCAGTGAATTAAAATGTACGAAAGTTAAATTAAAGTATTTTTCAAAACCAAGACCAATATTTTTTTGATCAAATTATTTTTCACGATAAACGTTTCTAAATATCTTTCAGAAGTGAGCATTTACAACAATTTATTATAAACGTAAACCATATTCCTATAACTATGTATTTTGTCAGTTTTTTTAATTCATAATAGGTAGGTACTAGTACTAAAACTAAAACTAAAGAACTAAAGTGACCGATGTAGCTCTTAGGATTAGCAAGTTGAAATGGCAATGGGCAGGCCACATCGCTCGTAGAACTGACAACCGATGGGGAAGAAAGGTTCTCGAGTGGCGACCACGAACTGGAAGACGCAGCGTAGGCCGGCCCCCCACAAGGTGGACCGACGACCTGGTGAAAGCCGCGGGGAGCCGATGGATGCAGGAGGCGAGCAGCCGCTCTAAGTGGCGTTCCCTGGGGGAGACCTATGTTCAACAGTGGACGTCTTCAGGCTGTTGATGATGATGATGAGGTACTAGTAGTATTCATGCTTCATTTTCAAGCGAATTGTCATTGCTTTTATCTTCAGTCATTGTACAGTTTCTATCATAATACCATTAAATTAGCAAACCTAATTATATGGATAAGCATTTACCTACATTTCTACTTACTTAACTACTAACAAAAGTAGAACGCACGGTCAAAAGAATGGATTACTTTTGCCAAAAACCTGACACCACCATTACACTAAGACAATTTTGTGCGATGGGCTTGCCCTGTAATGGATCGCTATTGACCTTGGTCTGCGTCAAAGCCTCTCCCAGCCATTTCGCCGACCCCACGAAGGCCGATACACACGGTTCAAATGATTGGCAGACACGCAAAGGTCAAGCGTGCCAGCAGCTGCAATGATAAATGGAGTTTAGACCAGGGAATGCTATTAATCTTTGATCTTGATTGGAACTGTAAATTGGTTTAAATACTAATTTGTTTTATAATTATCAAGGATAATAAATAACAGACGTACATACCTAACTAAACTGGTTTCTTACTTTCACTGGTTATCAATTGATACGGTGAACATTTTAGATTGAGTTTAGAAAATAAAAGATAATTATTTACATCATAGTATAATATTAATTACTTAATGCCTGAAGACGCCCACTGCTGATCATAGGCCTCCTCCACAGAGCGCCACTTTGAGCTGCTGCTTGCCTCTTGTATCCATCAGCCCCCCACGATTTTCACCAGGTTATAGGTCCACTTAAACAAATAATATATGAACACATTTGGATATCCAGTAACTATTTGCTTGCAAATTATTGTAATAGCTTTGACACAAAATTTTATACATCAAGAACTTGAACATCGTGGTCGTTATTTTATACAGCAAGTAAGCAGCTTGAACTAGTTTTACTAGGGGATTGTCAGTGTGTCACACATAGTTAGTAAAGGCCGTTCTGTCTACTTCCAGTAACATTTTAGATCAGCTGTATTTTAAACAGGTGTATTTGGCGCAAGGCTGGCTTGACATTAGATTAACGCTTGCGTTTGATACTTTTACGTTCTTTTTTTTAATAATTGAATGAAAGCCTAAAGATATTTAGTATTATTGCTTATGTGCACTGTGGTGGTAGGTTTTTGATTTTGGATATGCGCGCCTTAATAATAAACTAAACTAATACAACTATTATTTGTTTAAAACCTTATCTATCTAAACTCATATTATTATCTATTACTACTTCTTATGATTATTTTATTTGAGTAATTATTTTTCTTATTCCTTTTCAACCAGCACTACAACTCGTTCCACACTACACAAAGGTTAACTGGAAGAAAATGCAACTTAGCATTTAGTTCGCCTATGTATTTGATTTACTCTTGTGCAATAAAGCATTTTCTATCTATCTATCTATCTATCTATCAATCTATCTAAAATATAACAAGCGCTTTTTCATTTCGCATCATATGTTACTGCTTCTCAAAATTGTAAATTGTAATTGCTTCACATTTATGTAACTTTCTTATAAAAGATGAAAAAAAATGCAAAGAATTGCTAAAATATGCGTAACTCCTTGAATCTAATAAAAAAGGAATACAATTATGTAACCAATGTTTAGCACAATAGATTTTTTATCACATTTCTCACGGCTAAATAAGAATCATGGAAATTTAAATAACTGTAATAAACTTAATTTTATCGCTTAATCACATGTTGCCTAAATTTAGATAACATTGTATAATCAAATATGTTATCGCATAGTGACTAACAACTAAGACACAGCATATCGCCAACGAATTTGTTTTAAGTCAAGCCTTGATAGATTGCTTAACAACGTCTATATTGTTTGTGAGTTCTCATGTCAGTGTGTCACATGACGGGAAATTTCCGCATTTATTGAACAAACATTTTTTTTTATTTTCTTTAAGATTGTTAAGTTTACTTGAACGCATTTCACAGTCAACATTCTTCAAAATAATATCTGTATAATATAAAAATAAATTAAATTAAAAGTAAATAATAGTATAAATAAAATATAATAAAAGTACTAAACAAATACCGGCTTTTTTATTGACTACAACTGGAAGTATACTGGATCCAACGCAAATTAAATTTATGGAAAGGCACATAAATTCTCAGCATTGCGTTGTAGAGATTATATTATAAATGTATAGTTTACTTGTAATCCTTCACAGAGTCCTGGCAGCTGTGTTTCACTGTGTGTTTGTGCCATTGAACTCACAATCTGTTTTCTTTTATTGTTTTATGCAGTAATAAAGAGACATTCTGAGCTTGTTTCTATTTTGATGGAGACGTTATATTATCATTTGATTACAAAACTGAGGATCCATTCTATTAAGAAAAGAAAACTCCTTCTCCTTCCTTCCTTGGTTTGGCGTTTTCTTTTATGTGTTCTTCACTCTTCTGCGACAGATTTTTTCAAACTCATTTCCATTTCATTTATTTTAGGTTTCTCATTTTGACTTATAAATATACTAAAATAACTTGCAATAAATGCTTTGACTTCGACTTTATTTATGCACAAAACCAATTTAAATCAATCATCATCATCGTTATTAACAGCCCGAAGACGTCCACTGCTAAACATAGACCTCCCCCATAGACCTCCACCTTAAATCATATCAAATATAATAAAATCTAAAAAAACATCATTATTAGATCTGGATTATTTGTGTTCAAACAACTAAATAAGTAATAGGCAGCATAGAAAGCGAACAATACTCTTATCTCTTTAAAGCCGAGTAATAATCATGGAGGATGTACAGCTACGAGTAATCTTATCATATCGTATTAGATATTTCAAAATATTACTTTTATCATCGAGACAATAAAATAGGTACTTACTAGATTTGCAAAAACGTCGTACAGTGGATAAACGTAATCTTATAGAGTTCAAGGCCCTGATTCAACGGATTGAGTCAAGAAACTCAGCAGTCTCAGTATTAGCAACAAACTTAAATCTTTAAAGGGCATGGATAATAAAGCATTAATTTCATATGGAAGTGAATGATTCGTTGTGATCGCCATAACTTGGTACGTGTCTCACATACGAATGTCATAAACAAGGTCTTAGAGCTACGATCTGATAAGACGTTTTAAACTCTAATGACAAAAAGGCTTAATTGAATTATAAAAGCATGTTCATAATATTTGGGACATATTCGACTTCATATATAACAAATGGCATGATGACTACTATTAAAAAATGAACAAGTAAATATTACTTTTATAAAGAAGATTAAAAATGAATGCAACAATTGAAAAATAAACAAAATCGGTAAATAAATCACGTAGTAATAAGCTTTTAAAGTTTCTACAGGAGGCATCTCCTGTCCCTTTCTCGCGAAACAGAGCGCCCCCACAGTTACTATGAAAAATCTACTCGTGACGTCACAAGACAAAGAGATTGTATGAAAAGCTACCACAGCTTAGTAATGAGGTACTATAACGACCTTCCTCTGACGTCACTGGCCGTTTGAGCTATCTCTTTCTATTCCGGTTCTTAAAATGCTTGTAACTTGGTCATTTTTTGAGATATTTAATTTTTGTTTTCACAAATGTTTTTCTTTTGAGGAATATAATTAATTTATTCAATAAAAGATGTATGATTGTATATATACTTAAACTTTAGTTACACTCTACATTGTTAACTTTACATCATCTTCTGCTACTAGAGAACAAATTTTGTATACATAATTATACGAAATTCAAATGCAAATCTGTTACAGATAGCCCCAAATTAAGATTTAACAGTTTATTCTGATAATGTATAGTATATTCCTCTAAATCTAAACTGTAAAAGAGTATTAGATAGAAAATATTGCGCGTTAGTGTGTTGGTTATATCAAATGCATTTATGTCTTAAAATCATTTATGAACTGCGTCTCAATACAAATTGACAAAAAGAACTAAACAAACAGCAATTAATGGTAAGCGTTCATCTTAGTTTGATAGTGCAATGGGTATTTTTGAGTAAGTACCAGGGTAGCATCAATCAAGAAGAAGTAGTTCATTCAATATTCGAGAAGCCTGAAGGCGGCCTAAAATAATTCTGACACCAGGGTTGACCGCTTGCCTACACGAGAAGAAAACACAGATGTTCTTTCAAACCAACACCCAGTATAATATTTTATCCATCTTCCATAGAGAACAGAATCGCTTATCGCGGAAGCTTACCTACTGT
Source organism: Ennomos erosarius (assembly GCA_963580505.1). Classification (NCBI taxonomy): domain Eukaryota; kingdom Metazoa; phylum Arthropoda; class Insecta; order Lepidoptera; family Geometridae; genus Ennomos; species Ennomos erosarius. The sequence goes on from OY756986.1 coordinate 11,255,659, forward strand.
TAATAATATCATGTATAGTAGTACAGGTTTGTTTCCTGTAAGGATAAACAGGAAGGTTCCTATTTACCAAGTCCTTGATCCGACGAGCCAAGTTCATGATTCATTTTAGGTGCAGAGATACAAGGTTGGATGAATTGACACTGATTAATGAGGTGGTAGGGATCAGCTACTGGTGGCCGTAGATTAGTACTATCATATAGTATGGAGATGCCGCATGTTATTGGTATCTATACTTAAAAGCCCCGAGAAGTTTATGTTTACATTGATATTGACAATATCAGTCACAGAGAGCGTAATAGAAGCCTAAAGAGCTACAGCATGGAAAAATCGCATTTGAGTAGCAAATTTAACATCTTTCCATAAAATTATAATGACCTGATAAAATTAAAATTCCAATTCTTATCTTTCATTCATTACAAACGAAGCTAATGAACCGCTGATATTCTAGTATAGAAACATTAAGGAAACCGGAATCAAGGTTCGTGTTACATCTGCTTTACAATTTAAATTAACATGCAGAGTATCAGTGATATTAAAGTTCAAGATCTACTCTACTAAGATATCTATGGTTGGATTTCACCGTTACAATTAACTACAATTACAACCGATCAATTCAAGCTAAACTCCGTTCAAGCGTGGAGCTGATCTACAATTTGCATTTCGCCAACATAAACAGAACGCAGTTAAAGTCTAAATGAGATTAAAATCTGAACACCCGATTTTCCGAGTTTAGCTCGCTTGAACACACTTAGTTGGTATCTAAAAGCACCACTATGAGCTGCTGTTTGCTACCTGCATACATCAACGCCCCGCGGTTTTGATTAGATCTTCGGTCCACCCAGTGGGGGGCAGGCCTACACACTGCTTCTGCCGGCTTACAGTAATACGCGTAAGCTACATTTTGGAGGTGTTCCTGTAAGTTGTGATAGAATAATTAATAATTTTAAATAGAATAAATTTAGTAACTATTATTTTAGGGTTCCGTATCCAAAGGGTATCCAAAGGGTAACGAACCATATTAATAAGGCGCCTCTGTCCGTCTGTCCGTCTGCCACCAGGCTGTATCTCATGAACCGTGATAGTTTGACAGCTATGAAATTTTCGCAAATGGTGTATTTCTGTTGCCGCTATAACAACAAATACTAAAAAATAGAATTAAGTAAATATTGATGGGGCTCCCATCCTATACAACAAATGTGTTTTTTTTGCTCGAACTTCTCGTGCGCGAGTCTGTATCGCACTCGGTCGGTTATTTATTTCCCATAAATATTAGTGACGTAGGTGCGTAGATAGGTATTTGAATACTTAAATAATAACATAAGCACTTAAAAATTACATTCTCAGCAATTTAAACTTATTTATGTTATGTCGTCATTTTATCTGATTTATCATTGTACAATTCAAATCATTAATTTTATATCTACATTAAATCTTGTTCTTTAAGTTATTCAAATAGGCGAATTTATTACTTGCGGGTTTACTACACGCTATAGTGTAATGTATTACAGTAATGTGTCTGATGTGCAAATGATACAAAAAGAGTTATTTATTATGGTATCTGCTACATACCTCGCATATAAATGTGGGAAGACTTGTCGGAATCCTGCTGGATTCCTATAATAATCCGACATGAGTTTAGGTATGCAGTGTCGCAACACTGATCTTGAGATAAGTAAGATGTTTTGCGATATATTTGTATGCAAAGCGGGTTGTCGTCTAACATACTATATGCCAGGATACTAATTGATTGATAGTCACGTAAATTTGAGAGTATTTGAGTAGAATAATAACCATTATTTATACTTTACTGAAGATTTTTAAATAATCTACTTGAGTTAATATTTACCTTACCAATTAGCATCAGTACCTAACGTACGTAGGGTACGTAAGTTATGCAAAAAAAGATAATTATTATCATTTTCATAAAAAAAATGACTACAAAAAAGACTTTAGCTTTACTATCGTGTATATTAGTTCTATCGTGTTATTCGGATCTAGGTACATTTAGTAATGTATAATTTTCAAGCCTCCGTATTGTCGTCAAGCAAGAATGCGTTACAAATCACGCTCATGTGTCTAACAACTACATACAAAATATATCTACCTCTACCTCCCGTATATTATTCATAAAAATTAAGCGTGAACACAATGCGACCTCAACCTTGATAGCGATGAGTGATCACGACCACTGGCTGATGAATGTGTTGGTATAAGGTAGGTACACTGGTACACTAGTATCACTATTGTTTTGGATTAGTCTGCTTGGGGAAGTTAAATTAGTACTTACTTCAGTCAATGGGCCAACAGAGTCACTTCTTTATTGGAATTTCTCTTTTCTATCGATCCTTCTTCAAGACTTATGATCACAATGTATTATCCATTCGTATTGTGTCAGGCATCTCTATCGGTTATTTTGTTCCTATCTGGAGTCATCTTTGTTAAACTTGAGACTTGCTGTTTGAATATGTAAAAAGAAATAACCATTACTTACTTCATTCATTTTTTTCACCATGTTGCCAGTTGGTTCTCAGAAATAATGATGAATAATTGAATATGCTAATATTATCATAACTATAAGCATGGTTGACATATTTAACCCCACAAATTCAGAAAGCTATGCCAGCCGAAATCTGCAGTCACACACACAGAAACCTCAGCAGATCATTTTGCACGTTTGTATTATTTTCCTTGTAGTACTCACATCTACCACTACTCGAGAATCTATCACATAGGATCTGTGTCTATCACTATGCCTTACTGTCTATGTGTCTCCCAACTACTAACTACTGTCCAAATCTATTACTTACTATGTGTTCTGGGAGCTTTATTAAAAACCAGTTCGAAATTGAGAGGCATAGAATTCCGCGATCATTATCATCAAGTAGAGTGATTCCAATAAAACACAATACTGTTACAGTGTTATTATAATATCTTTATTGTTTTAATCCTCAATAATACCACAAATATTATTGATAACAGAGATAAAGTGTTTTATCTAATTACTACAATATATGTCGATTCTCTGATATTAAACCCCCTTATCTTGTCATTTTTTTTTACACCTATTATGCGGCTGTGGGTTTGCAATTATATTAATATCATTGACTAGCTCGGTGAAGTACCCCAGTTGTTAGAGAACTATTGTAAATATTTAGATAGGTATAATGTTCGATGTTATGCAAGTGTAAATAAGGAAAACACTACGACATGTTTTTAATATTATTAGAAGACGCTCAAAGTAAGTGAGACGAGATTTGACCAGAAATTCGTGTTTTGCTGCTTTTTGGTTTATTTTCACGTGTTGAATTTTTTGAATATAGATAATATATGTGTAAAATTTGTTAAAAGGTCAGTGTTTGCGTAAATTATTTAATTATAATCAGTATGTTCAAGTTCCCACGGTTTCATGCACGTATATCAATCGGATTTTCAATGTTTGAAAATAATTCTGGTGGTTACTGCTGTTACATAGAAGTATTGTGTAATATTGTGAAACATATTTGAAGCGGTGGTAATAATAGGATTCTTGTCAATAACAAAAATTAGAATATTGAACACTATATTTTGATGACTGTTCAATGAGATTTACTTCCTCAGTATCGTTGCACACAAGTTTGTAGGATTTGAAGACAAACGATGTAACGTTACGTATTCGTCCATCACTAGGTATGTGCAAAGAATTATTCTTACATCTCATATTTCCATGCATCTCAGTAATGATATAGCAAATTGAACGCAAATTACTGCCACACAAAAATCATAAACTCAATCATATTTCCATACAATTGACATGTTGTTTACTTTTTCTGAGCGTTCGCCTTTGCTTATCCACTTCAAGGTGCTTCCTTGTCAACAAGTATTTAGAGGAAAAAGTTGAGGCTAATACTACAGATAGTCACCTCATTTCCTCTTCATCAGTTGCCTTTGATGTACCTTATAGGACTAGGTCATTGATCGAATAGAGGATAAACTTACTGAAGTTATTTGTTGGCTCTAATGGCATGGAGGAAGTAAATATGACTCGAGTAAAGGAAGGTCCTTGCTGATAATGAGCTCGCGATGAATTGTTGATTAGTTCGATGATTTATTGAAAATAATCGATGATAACAAATGAGCTATATTGATAAAAATTAGCTAATTTCAATTTAAATACCCAGCATTATTTTATACCTGATCTTACTATATTTTTCTCTGTATTATTCTATAATATAACGAATGATTAGGTTTTTTATTTTAAAAACTCAAATAACCTAAATATTATATAGGTACTAAACTAAACTGGAAATAAAAACTAAACTATACCTAAAAACATAAAAACTAAAATATAAAACTTAAAATAAACCGTTGGTGGAGGGAAAAGTGCCCAGAATGCTGGCAGCATTGCCACGTTGAATGGCAATGCTTATCTTTTGTGCAAAATAAAAGCCAGCATTCTGGTCACCTGGTACCGAATTATATTGGCGTAAAGTGCCACTTTTATTTTATTTTTATAGTTAAGCTTAGATTTTGACTTACGTCGATGACGTAAATCAATTCTTAGGGGACAATGCAATAATGATGACAATGCTAACGATTGTTCCAATGTAACTTAAACTAATATATTTTGGCTGTATACCTAAATGTCTGTGACTGTAGCCTTTACTGCATGCAGCACGCTTGTACATAATTAGGTCGACTGAACAACCATCTTTGAACCAGCATTTCAATTTTACTTACATTCAAACGATATTCATCTTCTTATTGCTTTTGCGCTATAGTTGAACGTGGTAATGAAACAATAAACTGCGTACGGAACCTACCATGCCACCAAGCTGTTTGTTGAGAACCCTGCGTCACCAAACCACATTTTTGTTAGCAAAAAGCGTCTACAAAACTTCTGAGCAAAAAACCATGCTAATATTGGCGCAGAAGCTATTTACATGCAAAGATTAGGACCTGTTTTGCTATGCCATGGAACAATTTTCAAAAAAGGCACCTCATTTTATGCGACTAGAATTCTAACGTAGATGCATACAATTTATAAACAAAGATAATTATGATTATGTAATATTTATATGCAAAAACCTGACTGACGCACAGCGTAGAGTCCAAATAGCGGTACTTGATAATGATAATTATTTGGAGAGCCAAACTTTTATAGAAGTACTATAAGACGCGGTTTTTGAAATTTCATCCCCTAAGGGGTCAGGTGGGGTACTAAATATAATAAATATTATAAAGAAACTTGGGTGAAACCGCAGGCTACTTCTGGTTTAATATAATTATGCTGTAGCTGCGGGAGTGAATTTACATATTTTTTACACGACACGACGCTATTTTATGGGATGTATAATAGGTATTAATGCATGACGTATTTGATGGTTTATTAATAAGTATTCATCACTTTTTTAGTTATGCAATCATTATTTATTATAATTATTTAACATTTAATTCCAAGGATAAATTGCAAAGGTTCATTGCTAATTAAAAATTTGTCTGTTCTAACATTTTAATCTCAATCAATATTCTTAATAATAATATAGATTTTAAACTTTCATGGTCACTATATGTAAGAATATCACCATCAACAGCCTAAAGATGTCCGTTGAACATAAGCCTTTTCCATAGAGTGCCACTTTGAGCGGCTGCTTGCCTTTTGTATCCATCAGCTTCCATTGGTTTTGACCAGATCGTCATGTCGTCGGTCCACCTAGCGGAGGGCTGGTCTGCGCTGCGTCTTTGGCCAAAAGATCAGCTTCGCTATACAGCGGGGCACCGCTGGCAGTATTATAGACGTCAGATTTTAAAGATTGCTTGGATTACTATTTTTAAACCCTTTCCAGTCTATATAGACTATAGACAGTTCAAGATTTCTACAGATTGTTATTTTTTCAAGTGTTTTCGTTTTATGTAGTTTATAATAAAAATAAATGAAATGTTTCTGTAACAAATAAGCCTAATAATTAGCCACTCAGGCGCGGTGCGGCGGGCGTAGGTAGGTCCCAAAGCGCTCCTCAAATAGCGCGGTATGGTTTTGCATATTTACGTTTTATACGAATAAACTAAGCAGTGTTTTAAAATTTCAAAACTAGTTTTGATAAGTAGCATTACTTGGCTATCTAAACAAATGCATTTTTACGTGTGTTGCAGTATAAAAAACACACACAACAACACTACACATAATAATTGACGCTTCGCCGTACCTAAAAGAAATTACTCCGTCGCCGGCGCGCGCCGGCTCGGCGCGAGATGCAATTTAGACTGAGGCGTTTTTTTTTCTCCTGAACTATAAAGACTTTTTTTACTTTATTCGATAGTGATGTTCAACTAGTTTCAATTTTAGTCGATTTATAACGAGTGACACCTCTAAAAATTGATTGCCATCCCTAGTAGCGCAATCAGCTGTAAGCCACAATTGTGGTGGGGAGCGGTCCACGTTGCGCGATGCCGGCCGCACATGTGGTAGAAGCGCCTGAGCGGTTAGTGCGCGATTTCACGTTAGATAAAATACACCTCGCTACGTAACTAACTAGGTATATTTAGAAGCGTCGAGTAGTAAAAATTCGCACAAATGACGTAGTCGCCGGCGTTGATAGAGTGGGAAGAGGTTCGTTAGTCTCAACTTGTTTTATAGTCTATGGTTATAGTACTTATTATATAGTGTGTGCGAATTTACCGTTCACTGGGACAATACAAATAAACGTACTGTACTGGACAAAAAGAAAGATAAATACAGGTGCTTGTTGACTTATCTATACTTGTTTTATAAAGTCTTTTTATTGATGGAATGGGTACATATTCGACAAAATGTCACCTGATTGAAGTTGGAGGAAATGGGACATTTTTCATGTGTTTGAATATGCCATTAGTTTAATATTTTCCCATAAGTAATTGCATTATAATCAGTGGTAAATCATCATCAACAACAACACCAGCCTGAAGACGTCCACTGCGGAAAATTGAACTCCCCCACCGAGCGCCACTTTGAGTGGCTGCTTGACTCCTGCATCCATCGGCTTCCCGCGGTTAACACTAATATTTGGTCTAATATGCTACATGAAGTGAAGTGACGTATAAGTAAGGTAAAAAGGGTCCGGCCTAGATCGCAAACAGGGTCTTGAACTCTCGTCCACAGTTTAAATTTTCTAAGCTCGAGGTACTTGACCTCAGGGCTCGGCGACAGATTTTGTGCTACATGATTTGTCGATAACTTTCGTGTTTCAATTTTAATAATTAATACTATTACTGCATGTTTTAGTTTTCGCCAGTGTAGAGTAGTCGTAGAATAATTAAAATATGCATGGAAACAATGATTCAACTGCTGTTTTTTTTTCAGATATTTATTTATTTATTAAAGTAATCCAATAGCGTGAACAATACAATATTCAGTAACAAATTAATAGACTTAAAAGAAGGTCAAACAGGATTACACAAATTAACCGCTATTAATATTTAACAAAAAGTGTGTTTACTAGCTTGTAATGTAAATTACATGAAAGCTGCTTTCGCGTGTATGTGTACTTAGAGTGATTATTTGTGAATATTTTATTGTAAATATAATTATTATGTGTGTAGGGGTGTGTATGTGTGTGTGTGTGTTGTGTAGGTATGTTTGTATGGGGCATGTGCAATTGTGCACTCAGCAGGGTGTGTGTGAGATTGTGAATGTGAATGTTTGTGAATAATAATAATAATAAACAAGTAAGTTTTCATCTTTTGTTCACCATAAATTACTCGTAGGTAAGGTTTTGTATAAAATATTGGCTGATGTCTAATTAATAAAACAACTAATAATATACCTGCAAAAAGTTGTGCATCACTAAGCTTTAGCAGACGTACTGTGTTTACTTGGCTCCTAACAAAACTTTAATAAGGTTTTTTTTATATTTTGGCTCCACACATAGTGTATTTAGCCAGTGTCAAGTATTATATTTTCATCGTGTTATAAAATATTTCACGCAAAATCATGTCCTAGTCATGGTCATAGTCCAGTCTAAGTCATGCTCCAGCAAAGTGGTGGCAACTTTACTAGAAGCTTCTATGGAGTTTTGGAATCAACACGAAAAAACACATTTCACCACATTATATCACTTGCCCTCACTCATGTCTCGTAATTCAGCAAGGTGCGTAAAACGCCACCAATTTTAAACATTAACACTGGAAAAAGCAAAAGTTTTCAAAAATAATACAATGCAACGACGTGAACTCTTCCGCGTTCCCGCCAAAAACTCTTTAATAAGGTTTATTTAAGGCGTAGGGTAGAGAAAAATAAGATTGTCAAAATCCGTTTACCAAGTCAGCGGAACATTAGCATGGCGCTTACTTACGCGAAAGGCAAGCAAGCACACAATTACCGATTTTGATGGATTTTAATTAATATTTTATGTAAGTAAATATTGTATTTTGCAAAAAAATCAAACCTAGAACATCTAAATGTTTCTTGGGTTTGTAAAAAAATATCTTCGATAAAAACTGAGTAAAATTGGTTCCTTAAAAATATATTTAGGAAACTTACCCCCGTATTCCAAAACATTTCTCCAAAAATCCTTCACTTGACTTCTACTTAACTCTGAGGGAAACTCAAAATACATCGCGACGTACAGTTGCTTCGCTTCTCTCGTTTGAGAAAAATTGATGCAGAAATGTCAAGTTGATTGTTTATTGTCAACTAAAAATACCAAAACACAAAAATGAGGTTAATTCGAGGTTGAGTCGAGTGGAGTAATCTCGAGGTAACGTGTTAGAATATGGGGGTTAGTGATTGTTTTCTACCGAACGAGCTAAATTTATTTATATTGTATCGGACAAACGTCAGAAATAACTTAAAGAACTAAAATGCATGATTGTTAAATTTACAGCCCTACATGTTCTATTTTGGTCAAAAGGAGCCAAAATCACCTTGTTTTCTATACCTTTTGCCTTAAGTAATAGGTATACATACTAAAAGGCTCATTTCATATTCAAGAACATTATAAGGTGTAGTTGTATTTAGTATAAGTATGATTAACCGTCTAAAGTTCGTCGCTCTAACCAATTGCTGGAAAGGTCAACGTATAGTTACTGTGAAAACATACTTCTTTTTTACGACCAAGAGCACAATATTTTACATTAAAGTAGGTGTATTTGCCACAAAAAATACACAGATGATGTATTTATGATGCTATAAGAACAAAAATACATAGATAGATACATAGATAAACTCTTTATTGAAACACCACATTTACAGAAACACACAATATCTTAAAAATAAGTGTCACAACGGGCGGTCTTATCGCTTAAAGCGATCTCTTCCAGACAACCCCGAAAACAGAGAAAGGAAACAAACATAAGGGCGATGGTTTTTTGTACAGGAATAATTTTATAAAACAAACGAAATAATAAGTACTAAAAATTGTTTTTATTGATGGTACGGAACCCTTCTTTGCGCGAGTCTGACTCGCCTTGACTGGTTGTTATAATAATATTTTGTACCTAATCTTGTGGCTTGATGGTATAATCTGCCTATAATTTTTTTGCAGCCAGGTTGAAAAAAAAAGTGGTATGAATGACATACCTACCTAATGTACCAATGTCATAACGTTAAATAATGTTTGGTCAAACGAAGGTAATTCAGAGGAAATGGTCGATTATGATGAAATGTTCGGTTTGCCAACCGGGTCAGAAAATTGTCTGTTCCAGACCATGGCCAGTGGCTGTAGGCAGTTTTCACACGAGGTTATCATTTTAAATTATGCTAAGTATGTTATTTTGATTTTAAATGATAAGTGGTAGGACTTTTCTGCAAAGTTCGTCTAGGTAAATTATCTGCTCATTGTTAACCATACTTTTGTTATTGTGCAATTCTGGGTTAAGCTTTGATGGTAAATAAATGAATATTATTATTATAATTTAAAAAAAAGGTAGTAGTATGCAAGCACTACTGTGTTCCGTTTTGAAGGGCGTTGTAGCTAGTGAAATTACTGGGCAAATGAGACTTTATGACCTGATTACACAGTGTAGTAATCTGATTACTAGACTGTGTGATGACTCAGGATGACGTGCGCAGTGCAGTGTCACGCGAAACTTTATTATTTTAAATTTCCGAGTGACACTGCAACTGTTATGGGCGGCCGTATTGCTTAACATCAGGTGAACGACCAGCTCGTCACGTCATTCATTTTCATAAAAAAATAAAATCGCTTGTTTTATTTCAATAAAGCGCGTGGCCGTGTCGCTTAGCATCAGGTGAACGACCAGCTCGTCGCGTCATTAATTCTCACTATTAAAACATATGTGAAATCTTCGCTGCCCTACTGTCAACGTTAAAAATTGTACTCTAGAAATCGTTGTCTTTAGTCTGCACAAGACAGTTGAATGTATTTCTTCTGCATTAAACCCAATCCACTTTTGCGATCACCCATACCGCCAAACATGGTGATAATTACAACCCCAAGTCATCTTAAATAACAAAAATAATAATAACATTATTATAACTTGTCCTAACAATCAAATTTTGTCTGTTTCAGGTAAGTTCTTGAACACGCTGATCTTGCAAATGTGGGTCTTTCAGCTCTTATACTACAAATCGTAAGTGCCTAATGAATATAATTTTTTTCTTTTTTTTTATATTTTTGCTCCACACATAGTGTATTTAGCCAGTGTCAAGTATTATATTTTCATCGTGTTATAAAATATTTCAGGCAGTCATGTCCTAGTCATAGTCATAGTCCAGTTTAAGTCATGCTCCAGAAAAGTGGTGGCAACTTTACTAGAAGCTTCTATGGAGTTTTGGAAGCGACACGAAAAATCACGTTTTACCACATTATATTACTTGCCCTCACTCATGCTCGTAATTCAGCACTTAATGCGTAAAACGCCACTAATTTTGAATATTCACACTGAAAAAAGGAAGTTTTGAAAAATAATTCAATGCAACGACATAAACTTTTCCGCGTTCCCGTCAAAACCGAATATAATTTTAAAATTGTCTGAAAAGTAGATTATAAGGACAGAATATATACGCCCTATTTACATAGCATATAATTATGGTAATTCTTATAGTGACATGAAAGTAACACAAAAAAAATCTATCTATTTATCTACAACCTAGTCATTGAGACTATTTCAATAAACCCAAAGACGATATTACGATATTACTTTCTGCTATAAGTTGGTGAGAATTGGGGTATTCTGCAGATTCCAGATGATGCAGGATCACGTCAATGTCACCGTAAACTTGCAACACTATTGACGTAACATTATACCAATTTTCGAATCAATCAGATCTGAGAAAGTTTCCCATGTCTCTTCATCATCTAGAAATGAGGTGATGATCTTCAATCGGCTGTGCAGATTTTTTTAATCACAAAGAGCTCTTTGATCAAGAAAACTTTTAAATAAAACATGGTTTGCTAGCAACTAGTAAAGAAGACATCGAAATAGGTATTTTGATATTAATTTAAGTAAGTAATTATAGGTATAAATAACCTTGACGAATGAAAGATAACCATAATGGATTGGTAACTCGCTGCTACAAGCGTTTTCCTTATTATCAGCTCTTTGTCTTCATTAATGACCTGGCTTCATTCACTGAGTTTATAATTCAAGGTACTTATAAAAAGTTCAAAATACAGAAAACCAACGATTAACACATATGCCTTAAACATAACTAAAACCATAATTACATAACTAAGTTGATATCTAAAAAGACAAATTGAATTATCTATGAACCGGAAACGGTGAAAATGCGGAAAACAATAATTTATTCAAAATTCCAACTCATTGATTGATTATTTAGGCACTTAAAATATATGAATTAATCGGGCTTGACGACGATAATTAAGCCACAGATAATATTATGTAATATACTAGTAATTAGGCTAATTAGTTCTGTGAGCAACCAAAGGAAGGAGTAGCGATAACTTAATTCATTAGCTTTGGAAACTAATCTAACAATAGCACTGTTACCGCCGCCGAAAATAAACCTAAAATAATAATATTACCAAAATTACCTCATTTAAATACGAGCTCTAGTAAGAATAATTTAAGTATCTAATCTTTTATGTCACTCTTACTAAATTCATTAAAATTTACACGTAGGTCTTCAAACCAAAAGAAGTCATTATATTGAAATAACTTTTACGTCTATTTTGTATAGCTACAGAGCTTTCGTGAGTTCAAACATTTTATGTACCTAAGATTACACTAACTATAAATTCATGGTGTTCCTGACCTTTAGGGTCAAAAACACAGTAAATTATAGTAACACAGCAGCGGAATCACGACACAAAATGCCGAAGTGATATTATTGTTACTTTAATAATTGGCAGTGTAGCTGGTTTAGTTTAGTATTGTAGTAGTTAGTTTGAGTAATAAAGACACTTTACTTGTTAAAAAAAATTAATAACATGCTCGTATTTTTTTTTTACATTTTGGCTCCACACGTCGTGTATTTAGCCAGTGTCAAGTATTGTAATTTTTATCGTTAAAGAATATATCACGTAAAGTCAAGTCATAGTCATAGTCCAGTCTAAGTCAGGCAGTTGTAGTCCAGTCTAAGTCATGCTCCAGTAAGGTGGTCGCAACTTTACTAGAAGTTTCTATGGAATTTCGGAAGCAACACGAAAACTCACGTTTCACCACATTATATCACTTGCACACAATGCAACGACGTGAACATTTCCGCGTTCCCGCCCAAACTCCATGCTCGTATTTCATGGCAATGAAACAGGGCTATGAAACAAATGACGCTGAAGGGAGTTTTTTTAGCTCCGTGGACTTCACGATAGAGCTGCTCGACCACAGTCCTACACTACTTTCGTATCTTACGTCTATGGTCTGACTGAACTAAAGTTTGACAGATTGGTTCACACTTTATCCTTCTATGATGTGCCTATGTTCACCAGTGGACGTCTTCGGGCTGCTGTTGAAGAGATGAGGTGCAATTATTTATTATTTATTTATTTATATATTAGGAGAATAGAGTTTTATACGTATATTTTATTTTCCAATAAGTATCTCTGGCTCGTCACACGTCTTGGCGTCGCTGTAAGTGTGCAAGCACTTATGAATAATTAAATAAATAAATAAATAACCGGGACGGGCCCGATAGCTCAGTTGGTAGTAACCCTGTCTTCTGAACTGAGGGCTGTGGGTTCGATTCCTACCCAGGACTAACATTTGTGTGATGACCATATGTTTGTTCTGTGTTTGGGTGTTATATTGTATTCTATGTAGTAACAAAAAAGTATCTAAGTGTTATATCAGTTATCTGGTTCCCATAGTACAAGCTATGCTTAGTTTGGGGCTAGTTGGTGCCGTGAAATGTCCACACATATTAAAAAAAAAATTGAAAAAAAAACTCACTAAAATATTTTTATATTTATTTATTTATTTATATATTCAAATACTAACTTTTTAAACTGAAATATAGGTAGTATTTTAAACACTACGTAGCACAGGTGTGTTACTTACAACAACAAAACACATGAATAATAGAAAACACTAGTACCTAATTCTATAAACCGCAAAATAAATGAGTATTGTTTTAATCCGCTAACAGTCACACAGGGGCGTGAATAATTGAAGGGTTGACTCACCCCTCCAGACGTGAGGGTAGCCGTCAATAGGGAAAACTCAGGAAAACGGCGTTTCATCGACACGTCATAAAACATCGTATCATGATTTAGATACATGGATGTATCATTTAGATTTATTTTAGATTGTACGCAGTTGTATATTTCTCAAATTCATCTATACCTGTACTTGGCCAGTACGGTGAATTATGCTCTACATCCTCCCCCGAAGATTTGTGGTGTGCCAGTAGTGAGAACGGGTAAACTATTTTCACTCGAGGATAGAAAGTATCATATGTGTTAATTCAGCGTATACCTAAGTTGTCTGCATTCCAAATTTTATCAAAATCGGTTCAGTAGTAACGGGGATAGAGGTAACAAACATAAATAGGTATATAAAATAATAATATAATCAATCTCTTTAGTGCCCTTTATGAAAAGTGTGAATTCAAAGAGAAATCAAAAATGTTGTAAGTTATAAGTATCTTTTCAAATATATTAAAGTAATACGTAGCCAGAGCATCTTAAAAGGTTTAATTTAACTCTTCTTGATTAAATAATCTGACTGTAAATTGCCAGTTTATTTACATGTACCTAACGTAAAAATGCAATGTTTTGCATATAATTCGCAGTTTCGCATCCAACAAGTTAATTAACATGATTATATTATGGCGTAGCAATAACAATGCAAGAACGTAAAAATATAAATACATCGGTACGTAGATAAATTAGAAATACTAGTACTTGGTACTACCTAGGTATTAGCTAGGTAAGGTTCGTCATTGTGATGTGAATTAATAAATAAATAAAGCATCTTTGCACGTCAGAGGTGACGATAAGTAAATACAAAGTCCGAAAATAAACGCTTTAATAAGTCTTAGAAATCAAAGTTTACTTAAATACTTCTTTACTTACTCTTATTTTAAAAGGTAATCAGTTAATTTTTTTCGTCCAGTGAATCTAAGCTACCCGAGAACCTTTCAGTCAGTTAACTATCATTGTATATTTCTGTACAATCCAAAAACTTAATTTGCTTGGTTATCAAAACATAATCTAATCTGATAGCTAGTTACACAAACTATCTTGAAGATAAGTCAATAATAAAATTACAACTAATACAGGTACTTAGGGTTTCCCAACATCTTTGAACTAACCAACGTAAACAGTTACAAAGTCCATATGTACGCAACCACAGATTTCAAAATAGTCTATTAACTAACACAACCAAACAAATGTAATTACTTTGAATGCACTCAAAGCTCATTATTGTAAGAATATGATTTTTTGTACTGGTAATAGTGATAGGCGTATTAGATCAAATAAGGCTAGTGTCAATGTCAACTAAAACCGCGGGGAGTCAATGGATGAAAGAGAGAAGCAGTAACTCAAATTGGCGCTCTCTGTTCGCCCTTTGTTCAGCAGTAGACCTCTTCAGGCTGTTGATGATGATGATGATGATGAATAGTAATAGATCACCGTATAAACTATAATTATAAGAACCTAGGTATGATTTCGTCAGTTTGCCATTGATAACGCTGTCATGGTGATCATAAATCAGTGTCTAAAATTCGGGACCATCAAACATGGAATCTTACTAAATATTCAGATTTTTATTACAATGGGCAAGGGGTACTTCCACAAACTCATTAAAATTATCTCGCTATTGTCTTGTTATCTCTTATCAAAGCACGACAACTGAAGCATCTGAGTGAAGGTCATTGTAACTAGGTTTAATCAGGGTACCGAGTTATTTACGTTGGCTCGTAATAATTTAGGTACTAATGCGGAGTCGTAATAACGTACACAATTAATATTATAATCCAAGCCTTTTTTCATCATAGATAGGATATATTTCACCACGGTCTCACCTGATGGTAAATGACGACGCGGTCGACGATGCAGCATGCTTGCCTTGCTTATCTACAAAGCTTCTTTATTTTGGTAGCGTTCATCATGGTTGTCTAAAGAATGTAGATTTTTTAGTTTAGGTGGTAGGACTTTTCCGCAGTGTACATATAATGCTATAGGTCTCTCTGAAATACCAGCATTGAGATGACAATTGAATAACAATGCATGCGTGTTCGATATCGGGTCACTGAGAGTTTAAGGGTTAAAGTGCTTGCACACTTATACATATGAATATCTGGCAAACAGTTAGGCAGCTTCTGCTGCCTAACTGTTACCAGTAGTGTGCAAACACTACTGATGCGTTCCGTTGGACACTGAATGACTGAGCAATTGCAACTCTATCACATATCGAAATCTAAAGAAATCCAATTACTAGACCGTGCTGACTGATGTTTCAGGCAAAATGACGTTCACCATAGAATTGTAATATAATATAATGGCACAATCACCATATGAGCCATAGAATTGTATATTTACAGTAAATTGATAGTTTACAATAAATCGATGGTTTGTAAATAACCGTTTTTTTCGTTTATTAAACAATCGGTTTTAACAAAAAGATGGTGACGTATACAATTCTATGACGTCCACAGTGCAGTGTCACGCGGAACTTGTCCAAGTTTTGCATTGCAACTGTTATGAACGGCCGTGACCTTAACATCAGATGAACGACAAGCTATTGTAGAATTTCCTCAAATTGTTAGCACTGCAATTGTACTTTTAACTTAATTGTAATGTCATGCATGCCAGTTATTTGCAGCATTTAACAAACATATCACGAAGGCTACCTTTGAAGACTTAAACAGGCACAATCAGCTGCAAAATTTAGACCTTAAGGTTAGCATAATAAGGACAATAAGAATACACCCCGCACAAGTGGAATGTTACTGTCAGTACCACCACCAGTGAATGCAAGAGCGGTTTTATGTATTCTCTTATACTGGAGTTCTCTCGCGGTTTGACTAAAAATTTTCCGTTTATTACGCGAGAACTATTAGTTTTACTGGTTACATCGGTATACAGTTCATCAGTCGTAGTGGTGTAAAAAATCCTTGTGCAGATATTCATCATTTTTCCATACAAACCACACAAGCAAGCCTACGTATTCAACGGAACAAGTGAGCTTTGCAAGCTTTTTTTGTTGTTTCACTCGACCCGCTGATGGCTGGTTGAGTATAACCGCAGTTTCACGTAGTAGTTTTGTAGGTATTAAGTGTATTGTATTGTAATGTAGTGTTGTGTAAGGACCTGAATTAATGTGTTTTCTTCTTTCTAGTTCTTCAAAAATACATCCCGTAAATAGTGAATGTAAATTGGAAATCAATGTATGGTAGAGTCGATTTTAGCAATTTCTTATTAATTTTCCGGTCAAAACAACTTACAACCAAAAAACAACAATCAAAACAGATTCATCCGCTTGGGGATCTACTATGCCATACCTACACACTGCTTGCGTCGGGGCTTGCATAAAATATATAAAGCACTTACTGTGCGGAGTGTACGACTGCATTATTTAACAGCAGCGTTCTAAAATGTTCATATATCAAATGCAGGGCATGTCTTGCGGCACCGTACAATGGAAAACCCAGAATGTTTTATAAACGACTTATACTTATCAAGAGTTTCAAGAGACAAAGCCCCTTTCTAGTTGTGGAATGACGTATTAGAATAGTGCTTTCATGCCATTTTTGATTGACATTGCAATCCATAATCACCCTAATTCAAAGTCCATAATTTATTGCAAATTAGCAGATTTTCCTGAAATTTCTTATTGATTGGGATTCTTATTTCTAAATAGCTGACCCACTCGGTTTTGCACGGGTTAATTAGTTTTTTCGTACTAACTCTTTTAATGGGAAGAAGGAAGCAAAAGGGAAAATGATAAGGGAAAAAGATGAATGGGTGGGACGGCAAAAGAAAGAGAAAAGCGTTCTTTCTTTGTCTTTTTCTCTGTCGCTTCCCTCTTCCCATGAACAGGGTTACGGAGTAAAAGTAAAGACTCGTGCAAAGCCGGGTGGGTCAGCTAGTGAGAACTATTAATGCCAATCAGTAAGATATTTTCTCAGTATGCAATGTCAGACCACAGCTCTGCTAATATACGAGTAGCTATATCAGTCTCAAGATAACAATACTCGATCGGGTTTGTCGATTGCTGGAATTGGTTTCTACATCGATATTTACTCTGTAATATAAATAAAGTAAAATAGATTCCGATTTTCCTTTTATTAGAATCGAATATTTTTCTAAGATGTAAGTTGTAAAATGTCTTATTAAATGTCTTATTAAATGCTCTATTAGTAGTAATTTATACCCGTCTGCACTAAAATTTAGGTCCTAAATTTGCACACTTAAGTATACTCTACCTCTATAACGTACCTACTGCAACGTATTTGAGTACCTTCGCTATACTTACGCTTCTCTTAATTTCTATCAAACTTTAGTTGAACGGGAATTACTTGGGAAATTACAGGAAAACTGCAACTTGGAAAACTTTTCCGAGGCGATTAAAATAATAATTGGAAACCAGCAGACTTTTTTGCGGAAAATTATTTTACATAATTATTTCAAAAGGTGAAAGGCAAATCGCATTCTCCAGGTGGTAGTCTCCATTTCAGTTTTTACCAATGTACTCTGTGAGTCTCCAGTAGAAATAATAAATAAATAATATTTCAAAAAAAGCACCAAATTCAAATCTTTCAACTAGTAATTTTTCTTAAGTAGTAAGGTATTTTTTTAATTAAATTAAGGAGGTATGTACTAGGTACTTCATGAACAAACAAGTAATTTCCAGCATATTTACGTGTCGTGTCGATATGAATGCAATGTCCTGAACAATTAAATAATAGAAGTTATCTAAGATTTAATGTGTGCAATTAAAAATAATAACCTTTACTATTGTTTGATATTATTAGCACAGTCTTATGTAAAAACAAAACATAACATAAATTAAATATGTAATGTAATGTAATGTAGTGCGCAGGCGATTTGCACTTGGAGAATTAAATCCAATAATTATTACCGATATCGTTAAGTAAGTACATCGTAGATATCTTGAGTGTAAGAATAAGTATAGTATTCAACTAGTAATTTACTAGCACTCACGGAAAATTCAGTCGCCGGCGTTTAGGCAATTTAAAAAGGTACAATAATAAATAATAATAATAATAAATAACGCCTAACATTCACATATATAGATCCTGGACCCTAACTAGGATTCCCTGTATCTAGGGACCCAGGAACTACGAGGACCATGGTCCCACAACACCCAGACACAGAACAAATATTTGCGCTTTGGCTGTGTCACGGGAATCGAACCCGCCACCTCCGGGTTATGAGCCGACCTGCTCAACCACCACACCACGGAGGCTGTCAAAGTATAGGACCGCCCCAGCATGCCTTCCCGCAGGTGCTGTAAGAGACGGCTAATGAATATCACAAGGGAATGGGCAGCAACATAATAATATAATAATAAAAATAAATAATAATAATAATATAATTATTTGGTCTGCATTATAATCAATTGATCACGATGGTGTCTGCGAAACTTGTAGGTGATTATGGCAAAATCCCCCTTCTCAAGGGAGACTCCTATGTTTGGGGACGCAGTGGGAAGTGGACACGTATAGTCTAATAAAGTGGTATCGATACCGCAAAGCAATCACTTACTCACTACTAGCGATGCGACTAATTTACGAGTCTTAGCATGTTATTTGCTATTGCTGTGCTATTTGCTAAAATGAAATGAAATGGAAACGAAAAATTAAATGAAATGATAACTGAAATGAAAATTGAAATTAAAGACAAATGAAATGAAGAACTATATGTAAAATGAAATGAAAAATGAAATGAAATATGAAATGAAACTTTATTTTAAAAATTAAATTCAAAATTAACTAAATAAGATATTATAAAATATGGCTAAAAAGTTGAAATCAAATTTCATATTTCATAGAATATCGCAACTACATTTCATTTGCGAAATGCTAATTGAGTTTCCACGTGCTAAAAATTAATGCGAATGCTAATTAATCCATCACTACTCAGTACGACCTTGGGTTTAAAGTAATCGCTCAAACCATTGCCATCTTCTAACCTGACAATACCTCAGATATCATTAAATCCAGATAGAAACTACATTGATTATAATTTATTTTCCGGGTAGTTCAGTCGTGTTCTTGTAAAGACACTTAGTATTCCGTCTTTGCGGATACAGTAAACAGAACTACATAATACATAAGTACCGACGTAAAAATACGTCAGACTTTTTGCATGGTTGAGTGACGTGTGTGGGCTGAGACAATGGCATAACAATGGCTATTAGCTACCGATCTATGCTAATTACGGCAGAACGATTGAATAGTTTACCATTCTGCAGGTTTTTAAAATAAGGAAACTGATAAGTCAAGTTAAATCACACGAGCGCGACGCAACGTGAGAAACTTACAGGAGTAAAAAATATATAGGCTCAGTGTTGTTGAAACGGTTATAAATTATTGCAAATTAAGTATCTTACTGACGCCCACAGTCAGTTTTTTCTATATTTGGTTATTTTTATAGTTGGACGTTTCTATACTTGGTAATTTTTCTAGTTGGATGTTTCTATACTTGGACAACTTTGCGATTTGACGTTTTTATATTTGGACATTATTAAGCTCTAGGACATTTTTTTGACATTATTCGTGTAAATCATCATTGTTTTAAGGCGTGTTCTTTATTACAGTCATATATAATAATATACCTAAATATATAAATCATGATTATTTTTATATATGACGGGCCCGATAGCTCAGTTGGTAGTATCCCTGCCTTCTGAACTGAGGGCCGTGGGTTCGAATCCCACCCAGGACAAACATTTGTGTGATGAACATAGATGTTTGTTCTGCGTCTGGGTGTTATATTGTATTCTATGTATGTATTTTCAAACAAAAAGTATATAAGTATTGTATCAGTTATCTGGTTCCCATAGTAGAAGCTTAGTTTGGGGCTAGATAGCGTTGTGTGAAATGTCCACACATATTTATTTATTTATTTATATATTCCCCAAAAATACCTATGCCAGATTAATAGATAAAAATACTATTTGTAGGTAAAGCATTTGCCCTCTGACTCATCTGTGGTGTTAAGTGGTTACAAGGGGTTTACGAAAAGATAATAAATTACGTAAATCACATCTCTATTAAATATTGTTTGTACAAATTCACCAAAGAATAAAAATATAAAAATAAAAAGAATATAATATTCATAACTCGAATTTATCATAATTATTATAGTTATACAGTAGGATCCAATCAGGTATAAAAGAAAAATAGCCTGATCGTGAAAAAAATTTAGTAATCGTGTTTAGAGAGTTACTAGTTAGTAGTTAGTGTCCAGTGTCATTTGGCCCAATACTTCGCCAACACGCAATAAATGTCGCTTGATAATCTTGCGTTATGCAGAAATAAAATAATTCGTAAAATAGCCCGCGTTTTTCCGTTGTATGGGAGGCACCTGTACTGTAGGTATCATATTATCTGGGGTTATACTAATACAAGTTTTTATTATTCTGTGTTACATGTTTAAATAAGCGAGTGGCGAATTTAAAAAAAACTTGTTCTAGAAACGACTACTCCTACTGTTTTAAAATGCAATAACATTTCGACATTGACAAGTCTTAACAACCTAATAATATCCATGCAAGATGAAAATGCTTTTCATAATTAAAACAGTAATGTAAGTTGAGCTGAAATAATAGCAGTAATCGTCCTGTCACGATACCCGCGATCGGTAACAAGATTCGTTCCCAATGTTTCAGCTTTTAGCTCAGACATGGCTAAGGTTCTCGAGGTGTTATTAAGTTTTTTTTTATAAAGAACTGAAGAGTCAAGACACGCGATGAACGAGACGGAAGCGTAATGGAAGGCTGTCAATATTATTATTGAGTTTTATTTGCATTCCTTTGTATAAATACGCGTTTAAAAGGATGGAAGTCTTTTAGATTGCAATTTAACAAGAAGCAGATGTTTCGTGGCCTTCTAGGCAAACATGTACTTGTATATCGTGTCATCGTTAACGATCATAAGGGAGTAGTCAAATGCTTAGTCTATCGGCTTGGCACACTACACACTAGTGATGGATGAATTAGCATTAGCATTAATTTTTAGCATGTGAAAACTCAATTAGCATTTTGCTAATGAAATATGGTTGCGAAATTCTGTGAAATATGAAATTTCAGTTCAATTAATTTAGTTCATTTTGAATTTATTTTTAATAATAAAGTTTTATTTCATGTTTCATTTCATTTTTCATATAATTTTTCATTTAATTTTTTTTATTTCCATTTTCATTTCAATGTTAATTTCATTTTTTATTTCCATTTCATTTCATTTTAGCAAATAGAATAGCAATAGCAATTAGCATGCTAAGACTGTGAATTAGCATGTTTATGAAATTTACACGAAATAGCATTAATTGCCATCGCTACTACACACTATAATAATACGCTTGATCAATGAAGTTATAGCGACTTGCGGATGTTAGCCTCTCATCTGAATCTGTCAGAATAATATTAATATATATGTTAATATATTCATAATAATTTTTCTATACGTGTGTAATTGTGCTTTTCACGAATACATCTAAACGGCTGCACAAATTTTTAGTGCGTTCGAATAGAGTTTGTTGGGGATGTTTTGGATATCCCCTGTAAAGGCGGGGCTAGTAAAGAGATACATAAACAAAGCACTTTAATGCCAGGGCTTGATTAATAGCGATGACTCATTTTCTAACACGTGCTATATATTTTCTGTTCCTCATTATGTTAAAATATTTTAGTTGTAGGTAATTGTAATTGTTGAAACGTTCACGACCGCTATTAACACTAATGTTAACCTCTGTTAAAAAGGATAGGTATACAATCACTGAGCTATACGATTTTGTCTACTATGCTTTGCTACCTCATGAAGATCCTTCATACCTACAGTACTTTAAATTGATTCAAAATATTCATTTAAAATTTTAAACGAAATAGTAGGTGTTGGATCCATAAAACATCTTGAAATTACAATAGGTACAACATGTCTGGGACCGTTTTCATTTTACCGTTTCTCTTACTTTAAATGTAGACAAAACAGATGAAAACCTTATGAAAGCGATCGAGTAATATTCTTGGTCGTAGACAGAAGAAAATGCACTGATTTGATTGTTCTACGCGTGCTGTGATTGGTCAATTAAATATTAGACATCCAATCCTGAGTTGTGATTGGCTCAATGTAATCAAGTAGTAAAGGAAGATGAACGTATAATATTGTAGTGGAACTACTTTGTATAGCCATCAGTAATCAAGTAGGTTCTTGCTTGAGGTTTTTGGCGGGAACGTGAAAAAGTTCACCGTTTCATTGTATTATTTCTCAAAACTTGTGCTTTTTCTTGTGTTAATGTTTAAAATTGGTGGCGTTTTACGCATTAAGTGCTGAATTACGTACATGAGTGAGGGCAAGTGATATAATGTGGTGTAACGTGGTTTTTCGTGACCACTTTACGGGAGCATGACTTAGACTGGACTATGACTATGACTAAGACTTGAATACGTAAAATATTCTAAAACTCGATGAAAATATCCAATACTTGACACTGGCTAAATACACTATGTGTGGAGCCAAAATATAGGAAATTAAAAAAAAAGTTTTTGCTTAAATATGTGTAGAGCTGTTTTTTTAACCAAAGCTTACCTACTGTGTGTAGATTTTGTGCTGTGCTTCATTATAGTGTGACGGATGGTATTGATCATCCATCTAGTATCTAGTCACGTGTAAAGTCAAGCTGTTTGCATGAACTAATCATGCCTTGGCTTGGTTTGTGTGGTCTGGAGTTTATTGTACTAATTATAACGTCTTTTAGGTTCTTATTTTCTATAATAGTTTGAGACCACATTTAAAGATGTTGAAAAAACTTGTTTTTGGACAGCGGGATTATACTATACATTACTTATACACTTTTTACCCAAAAAGAAACAGACAGAAAAAGAGACAAAATGAGAGAGCAAATAAAGATAGAAAGTGAGATCGCTATAGCGAGAGATTGCGAACGCGAGAGAGAGCAAAATAAAGAGAAGCAGAGCAAGTGAGAGAGATTGAGAGAAAGAGTGAGATAAGGCAAGTAAGAAGAAAGAGAGAACCCTGCTGCGTTTTCATCGAAATGAGGTTCAATTATTATTTAAAAAAAAAAAGAACTCAATATTATCAATCTTGGTTTTCACATGAGAAGCACTACCAAAAACAACCATTAAACCATGTTGACAAAAATCATTATCATCATTAACAGCCTGAAGACGTCACTGCTGAACATAGAGAGATAAGTCACCCCACCCCAGGGAGAGTCAATTTGAATGGCTGCTTGCCTCCTGCATCCATCGGCTCCCCGCGGCTTTCACTAGATCGTCGGTCCACCTAGTGGGGGGCCGGCCTAC
Source organism: Ennomos erosarius (assembly GCA_963580505.1). Lineage (NCBI taxonomy): Eukaryota > Metazoa > Arthropoda > Insecta > Lepidoptera > Geometridae > Ennomos > Ennomos erosarius. Next base: position 11,279,545 of record OY756986.1, read on the forward strand.
GCTGCGTCTTCCGGATCGTGGTCGCCACTCGGACCCGTTCGTACTGATGAATACAATCGGACATGTTCACAAACGTCTGTGACAGGTGCCCAAATCAAACAATAGCCTGACCTTATAATGCAGAGGATCATTGTTAGCACCTATATGCGGTCACTGCGACCAGTTCCTTTTACGTACGCTGTTGAATACAAATTGGCATAATTGACCTCTTCGTTTGTTTTCGTTTTGTACTTTGTACTTCCGACTGCATGAGTAAACGGCCTTAAACTTGGGTTAAGGAAACCTTCATGATGACTGAACCGAAAAATGCCTGCCTGTCTAAGATGTCATACGAAAAACAAATACCCTACGCGTGCCGACAGTAAGCGCTTAGCGCATTATATGTATAAGGTGACCTTGAATTGGATGTTATCCCGAAATGGGGAGACTGGGGCCATGATACCCTACAAGTTGTGAGAGCCTTACTTGAAACAGGGTGTTTCAAAAAAAATTGCGGAATCATAGGGTAGGTAGGCTAACGGGGAAAAGTAGAATGTACATGTAGTTTTTCTAACTTGAGTGTACCATCTATTACAACTAATTTTTCACGTTTGAGGCTGTGCGGTGAAGTGAGTATGTTTAGCGAAGCGCAGACGGACATCAATACAATAATACAATAAATACTATAATACGCATTCACCTTAGAATAGGTTCTGAGGCATTCACCTACTTTTGGTTTCGTTTTTAAAGCGACACTCACATAGACGATATAGTGAATGCGGTATTAAAAATTGTATAACATCTACGAATATAATGCATTCATGAAACATCATAAACGTTATTATCAGTGTTATGTTATGTTTGCAAACAATGTCTGACCTTCCGAAATGCCGGCGCAGAGCTTTTTGTTGTGAGGTTCAAGGTCTGATTCCGATTATTTAATACGGCAGTTGTTCTATTCGCTGGTCATGGTGATTATTTAGATTGAAACGCTCAAAATATATTTGAGGACATTACAACAGTTTTTGCTGGTTGAAATCGATGGTAATTATTTTTATTAAAACAGGATTAGATGACGCTACCAGCCCTGTTGTAAAAGGTGAAAGATAAATTGTTTATATTAGACAATAATTGACCACTTAATACAGAACATCCGTGATTCAAATTTTTCCTTTAGTTTGGTTTAAATTGTAGCGGTTTCTTTGCGTTATCTACGCCTGTATAAAACCTCATTATTTAGATAATAAAACCACATGAGACCGCAAACCGTTTGTTATTAATTTTATAGTCTGTCTCCATTCGGTACTATTTAAGTAAACTATATAACAAACATTGGTTGGCTTGTATGTAGATAATCATTATTATTTGGATTTGGATGCCACAAAAAACAGAGCACGGAGTATTAGCACAGTGCATCAGTGGCAGCCCGTTTGACTTTCAAATTTCAAACCGACGCTCACTGGTTTGAATCCCGCTCAGTGCTGCACTAATGAATTTTCAAGTTATGTAAGTACGGAATTTCACGTCCACTGCTGAACATTATAGGCCTCCCCCGGAGAGCTCCCGCGGTTTTCACCAGATCGATTGATTATTATGGCAGTAACAAATCACTCACTCAGGACCTATTCTTTTATTATTACCTATAATATAAGCAGGTTATGCAATTTACCTTTATCATTGTCAATGTAGGTTAATTCTCACACTTGTCATAACAATGCGTCTGATAGCCTATCAACAAGGCAATTATTAGTCATTGATTGTAGGTATGTGACGTAATAGCAATGGGCAGGCCACATCGCTCGTCTGTCAAGTGTCAACCGATGGAGAAGAAGGGCAGGGGTAGGGAAAACCGCGGGGAGGCGATGGATGCAGGAGGCGAGCAGCCGCTCAAGGTGGCGCTTTAAGGGGGAGTCCTATGTTCAGCAGTGGACGCCTTCGGGCTGTTAATGATGATGATGATGTGACGTAGTTTGTTGTAACTTGGCTAGTAGGCATAATGAAATGTCATAAACCGTGTGGTTGTGGTGTGCGACTCGAACCACCTCCTCTGTTCTCGTGGGTGCCGTAAGAGGGAATGCCCCTTGTCTACAGATTCGACAGACTTCCGTTCCGTTTCAACAGCATCTCACGTCCTAGGACGTATTGGACGGATGACATTGTGCACATAAGTTATTCGTATGACAATACATAATAAGTTTTTCGTAGGTACCTATAGTCTGTAGCATATCTCTACATACTCTTTAAAGATCTTCATCGTACAATACTGGCAAAATAAGTAAATGAATAAGGAATAAATTATATTAAATCAAGTAACCACGACGCGACACGGTCGCGCCCGACCGAAACCGACCGTGTCGCGTCACGCCCCGTCTATCGCGGCCTTTATCGGAAATTCGGTATAACTTACTATTACCTACTGGCGTTATGTAATTTTTGTAAACAATTGAGTCTGATACCGGTATTCACTATCTCGCTCGCACGTTTCGTCATTTTTAAAGATATTAAATAAACGCATAAAATAGTACTTAAATAAGTTTTCATACACCATACGATATTTTTAACAGCCTAGGTGGTGTGGTGGTTCAGCAGTTCAGCTCATAACTCAGAGGAGGCGGGTTGATTCCCGCGAAGGCTGGCAGGACAAGTATTATTTTGTGCACCCAAAAAAGCACAATGTACGACTGGGTGTTGTGACTTGTGAGTGTTGAGAGCATGGTCTTCCTGGGTCCCTATAGATACAGTAAATCCTATAGTTACGATCTAGCAATATCTATGAAATTGAATTAATGTGATCACTGATCAGCGTTATTTATTTTGTCGGAAAACTTATGGACTTAATAAATGATATGGCTCTCCTAAAATTTAAGTAGGAAATAATGCTAAGGGCATCCGTTTGCTGTAGGTAGGTATAGATAGGTACTTAGTTTGAGAGATACTCTAAGTTCGCACCATCCCTTCCTCATGATAATGGCGTACGTACTGCAACGCATGTGGGTACGTCCGCGTCGCGTAGAATTGGGTCTGCTTTATTCTTTGAGTACGGAACCCTAAAAATAAGGGAGAAAACGGATTAATTTGTATCTGATTGAATCTTTGTTTGTTTCAGCAATGTCGGCCGATGGGTCGACGACGGACATCAATGCCTTGCTCAACGATACTGGTAAGAAATCTATTGATAATAAATACATAACATAGGTAACACAAAGTTATAAAATTGAAAATATAAGAAATGTTATCACGTTTATTCTTACGATCAGAGCCATCTAGCGCCAAACGCTCTATTTACATAGATGTTGGCATGCTTCATTAGTTCTTACATAATCTCATAGATAGCGCTTTTTTACAACCAAGTTTAACGCCATCTATCTATCATTCTCTACACTACTTAGTAACCTACCAGCGCAATGGTATAGATGGCGCTTTTATGCAATAAAGTTTAACGCCATCTACCGATCATGTTCTACACTACTTAGTAACCTATCAACGCAACGGTACAGCAAACAAATCGTTGGTGCTGATTTCAGATAATTCTAATAGATGACGCTGTTTATTTTATTTGCTTGAAACTTAAATAGATGGCGGTAGCTGACCATTTGTTAAGTGCTAGCTTATTTGGTAGAAAACATTTTGGTGAAGACCTATCATGACGGATACCAGTAAATTCCAGGGTGGTATGGTTTAGTACCTACCTATTTATAAATAAGTACTGCGTTAAGTACTGCATAATCTATATGTAATCATTGTCATTTCCATTGGGATTTATTAATTTATTAGTACTTATGTATCATTGAATAAATAAAATAATAGTGGTAGGTACCTACCTATCTTAGTACCTATATAATTACTAATATCCGTTACTGACTATTAAGCCTTGCCTTAGGGTCAAGAATTTAATTTGGATCATCTGAGTCCTTAGGGCATTAAATGCTCTAAGTCTGAGTCGTAGGTGACCTAATTACCTAATTACCTACTACTAAGAAGATAATTAATTTTGTAGTGGAGTTTTTTACCTTCATGTTACTAGGTTAATGTTACGGTTAGACGCAACAGCCATAGTCATAATGATAGGCAGGTAGGTAACCTAGGCCTACGTAGGTAAAGTAAGCACCTCCCTATTCAAATTACATAATTACATAAGCATTAGTTCATCGTGATTTCTAGTTAGTAATATGGGTATACACACTTACATAATTATAGCTACCTAAGTCTAGCTGTGGTTTCATTCTGCCGGTTTTTAATTTAACATAATTAGGTATGACGTGGGTTTGAACATCTCGATTAGGTAAAAATAATATGAGGTTTTTCTAAAAGAATGTCGATTTACATCTAAAGTTTTTGGGATTAAATAATACCTGTTTTTAATACCCCAAAAATCTTATTACTAGATAAATAATAATAAAAGTTACGTAGTGGTAGTTATTCATATTAATAAATGTATCTATGCGGATATTGTACACAGCGCCACCTAGCCCCACACCATGTGTGTAATTTATTACACATATGCCCATACTAAGCATAGCTTGTACCATAGATGAAGCGAAAATATTTTAGGTCTGTAGCTTGTAGGTACTATGGAAACCAGATAACTGATAGAATACCTAAAAAAAACTTGTTATTTGTAAATGTGTACAACACACACAATACAGCATCACTCAAACACGAAACAAACATCGGTGTTACACAAAATGTTTGCCCTGGATGGGAATCGAACCCGCAACCAACCATTTAGAAGATATGCAAAGCTAATACCAGCTATAATAAGTTATGAGGGCATTCACTATTATACAAGGTGATCTTGAATTGGTATGTTATCCCGAAATGGAGGGACTGGGGCCATGATACCCTACAAGTAGTGAGAGCCTTACTTGAAACTGGGTGTTTCCAAACCTCCATGGTAAAAAATAAATCCACTCGCAAAATTGCACGTGCGATCGCTACGAGAGTTAACAAGATAGCATAAATTCATTTCTAAACACAGGTCGTTAAACTCATTTATGTGCACTCGGTCAAGGACGAAGTTCTACCACCCAGCTGCGCTAAGGCTATTTTTGAACGTAAACTTTACATGGCATTTCTTCGACGAAAAACTATTAATTTAGTTAAGTCGTAGAATAAACATTGTCTACCTTGGAGTGTAGATTCACCCCCTTTCAGGATAACATACTAATTCAAGGTCACCTTGTATAGGCATTCTGTGCCTATATTCTATTAGGTATCAGCTACCTACGTACCTACGTAAATAACTCACGTGATTCCCACTGCTATTTCAATCTGCTCAAGGAAATCCATTACAGATGTTGTGTTGACCGTTACAATTGCTACAATTTTGAATTTACGTAAATCCTCGCGTAGTACCTAAATGTAAATAGAACAACCAATTAGCCCTTAGACCACAGAATAAATATTAGTAATCTGTAAGCAAACATTTTTATTGCTGTCTCTCTCTTACTAAATACACTTTCTTCCTTTCTTTTTTATTTATTTTTTGATTCTATTAGGTATCTATGTATTTACAAACAAACGGTACTCTAAGTATTATCTGGTTCCCAACTTTCCATAGTACAAACTATTGCTTTTATTGGGACTGGATGGCGTTGTGTTAAATGTCCACACAATGTATACCTAAATACTTACTCTGCCTTATAAACATACTTACAACTTGTAAGTATGTTTAGAAGACTAGTAAATATGGATGAGGCAAGTTACAAGGAAATGTAACTTACAAGGAAATAATCATAGGATAGTCCTGTTGATGTTGAATTGCTGACGCTTGTGGTTTACATTGTAACCTTACACTGGCGCCACACCGGTACCATTGTCAGCTATACCTACACTGTAATATATACCTTCCTTTCTTAGACTAGAAGAACGATTATAATAGACCTAGAAAGGAAAATGGTACAAATAAAGTTTACCTAAATTACTGATATAAGTTACAGAACATTAACTATACAGAACAACAATATTTTCGTGTTTTGACTTTGTTTATCGAAATCGAAATGACAAAACAATACAAGAGAAACAGTTAATAGCTATTCCACTGTTGTGCAATTTTTATTAGTAGGTTGGTAAGCAGGTTAATGTTTTGAATTTGAATCACGAACGGGATTTAAAACCGCACCCATCCGTCCCTAAAGCCGGGACGTGCGATTTCCGGAGGATTTCCTTTGGATCAAAAAATGTAATTAATGTTGATTACTTAGCAAGTTGAAATGGCAATGGGCAGGCCACATCGCTCGTAGAACTGACAACCGATGGGGAAGAAAGGTTCCCGAGTGGCGACCACGAACTGGAAGACGCAGCGTAGGCCGGCCCTCCCACTAGGTGGACCGACGACCTGGTGAAAGCCGCGGGGAGCCGATGGATGCAGGAGGCGAGCAGCCGCTCTAAGTGGCGCTCCCTGGGGGAGGCCTATGTTCAGCAGTGGACGTCTTCAGGCTGTTAATGATGATGATGACTAAGCAGGCGATACCAAATGCTATAAATAATAAATCTTTTTCGTACTTATAAACAATTGAAAATCGCCTACCAATAAAACAACACGTGAGTTCCGTGGGAGTCGGTAAGGGGAAAATACCATAGAGTTACCCACATGTGTATAGGAAATAGCAGCATAATTCTCCTCGGTACATTAAAATCGATCAGCCACCAGGTGCCAAGCATGGTGATTATGGCAACCCCCCGACCCCTAGAGTAAATGTCCAAAGTGGTGTTTTATGGCCTATGTTCAGCAGCGGACGTCTGACTGTTGATGTGTGAAAAGGAAGCAATCAGACTTTTTAGATTCCCGAAAAGGGGAATGAAATTGGACTTTCATGTCCTTTTTTGGGTCAAAATTCTAGTTCTGAGCACTAAGTCTATATTTCTTTCTGTTAGTCTAAGATAAATATGTCAACCATAGTTTTTCTTCGACTAAAAGCGTCATAATGTAATTTCAATTTCGACCATTATTTGTAAATAAGAAATGCTGATGTCTCAGGACGCACTTACGCAGTGCAGTGTCACGCGAAAAGCTTAGAGTACTAATCCCAAGTGATGGCGCTACAATTGATATAAGCAGCGGTATCTGTGTGGCGCTTAACGTCAGGCGAACGACTAGCTCGACGTATCATTAGTTGAAATAAAACTTTGCTTAAATAGTATTCAAAGTAAGGCAAATAGGCTGACTGATTCTGTTTCTCAAGCAGTTAACACTGCCAGCCATAATATCCAAAAAGATTACCGTCCCAAAAAGGGTAACTAAAGCAGATGTTTTATCAAGACAGGTGATCCAAATTTAATATCAGGTAAATGAATCCTCGCAAGCTGCTCTGAGACAGATGTGGCTGAGAGTAGGGTTATTGACCTCGTTAAATAACTACATACTGTGGCCTTGTGAATGTGACTTCGGGAGTCTATTTTTGCATAAAAATTAAACAATTAATTTTACTCCTTCAACCACTATTATAAAAAAAATCGAAACGCTCAATAGAGAAGTAATCCATATTATAGTAATCGAATCTGTTCAAGAAGTAAGTACCCAGTCACGTTAATATTGCATAAGTACCTACTGAAAGGCAGTAGCAATATAGCATTTTGAATGTTTAGAATTGACACATAAGTATCCTATACTATAATTTTGTACTTGTACCCATTTACGCAATGAATAAATGAATTATGAATTACGAAGAATTTTTACGAGAGAGTTGAGAATCCGATTTGCTGCTAAAAATTTGGTTAAAACACAGAATAGTTAATGACGTCACTCTATTGTTCAACTTTGCCCATTTTACCTGTCATCGTTGCTAACAATCGTTGCAGGAATAGAAAGAAAAGCTGTCACATAAAAATTAATGTGACAGATTTTCTCATAAGCATCCAAAGTTTCCTCATTCGCAAAAAGCATAATGCCAGCAGCATTCAATGGAATTGTTTAATTCTTCATATGAACGAATGAATGAATAATACTAAGGAAAATTTTAGACCTATATACGCATGAGTTCGTAGTAACAAGTGTTTAATCTGCGCTATAGCCTACTTTCAATAATAATGGTCCCTACAAACAAGGGGGAAAATTAATTCCTAGTAGAATTATTGCTGTCATGATTTTGTTTTATAGAATCTTCATATTATGTAATGCATGTCGGCTTTCCGTAGCGATACCTACTGTATCGCTTCGTGGAGACGCTAAGCAATTAGTAATACGCTGTAAAGTAACTTGATTTCTTAAAAAGGAAAGTTAACTTCTTAGAGAGAATACTCTACGTCTTCAAAGAAGTTCAGTTGGTATGTGCATATTTTCTAGTTATTTGACGGGCAGTGCTATCGACAATAACAGGTACTAACCACTACTAAATACCACTAGCTGCCTAAAGCTACAACTCTCTTTCTCTCCCTGTCTCTGGACGGTCCGTGATTACTGAGGATCGTGGTCACAGCACAGGATCTATCCGATTTGACCAAATGCTTCCATCGACTTCGGTCCATTAGTGGCCCTCACGGCCTGGGTAAATTTGTTAAAAAAGTTGACCTCTTTTACTTGGTCAGACCAACGCGAAATAGGTCAGAACGCGTAACCTACGACATCTATGACATAAACATTTGGTCTGTATAATATCTGTCTCTCTACTATAGAAGTATACATAGCCCAAATGCTCCAGCTCATTACCAGTAGATAGCGTCCCCTACTTGCTACCGATACACACTGTCCAAAATGTAGGTAGCGTACCCAACATGCTGGCAGCATTGCCATATTGAATTGCAATGCTGATTCGTTGTGCTCTTAGAGTATACATACGCTTGCTTATGTATACTCTAATCTAAGGTTGTCCCAAATAAAGTGCCAGCATTATGGACATGGAGAGAGCAATGCTCGGTGTTTCCCTGCGAGATAGGATCCGAAATGAGGAGATCCGCAGGAGAACTAAAGTGACCGATGTAGCTCTTAGGATTAGCAGGTTGAAATGGCAATGGGCAGGTCACATCGCTCGTAGAACTGACAACCGATGGGGAAGAAAGGTTCTCGAGTGGCGACCACGAACTGGAAGACGCAGCGTAGGCCGGCCCCCCACAAGGTGGACCGACGACCTGGTGAAAGCCGCGGGGAGCCGATGGATGCAGGAGGCGAGCAGCCGCTCTAAGTGGCGTTCCCTGGGGGAGGCCTATGTTCAACAGTGGACGTCTTCAGGCTGTTGATGATGATGATGATGATTATGGACATGCGTCGACTCATCTTACATTCCAATAAACTTAATTATGGCATGATTATAAAAGCATAAATCTCCGATGTGCAAACAGAATCAACATACGTAATTGTTATTGTTAAAATTGCCTAAATTAGGTCACATTATGGATAGCCCCTAATGACGCTAATAAACGAATTCAAATAATCATAATATTTGTGTACGTTTGACGCAACTAACTTACTGTGCGTGAAAACAAATACACGAAACTTCCGATAGTGCATGTATGTAACCCGAACAACAAAGATGTCGGGATATCAGTTGGAGACAAATAGAAAACACTAATGATGAAATGTATCGTTTAATTTCACAAACGTCTTGACGTTATTGTTATCACCGGCCACTGGATCGAATGTGAAGAAGGCATGGGAGTCCACCATCTTGTTGATAAGATATTATTTAGAAATGATTTTAATTCAACTTTGAATGTCGTCATTATTAGTGGGAATTTAAAGCTATATTACGTTACCACTAATGCCATCTTACTGCAATGGAAGCGTTTGTTTGGGGCCAGATGATTATAATTCTTTTGTCGAAGATCTATCACCAAAATTAGTTATTATACTATTCGATTTAAAAAAGTAATATGTAAAGTCGTTTTCTTTATTTATAAATAACCGCATGGAGATAACCGAGACGGAAGGTCAGGGTGTGTCAGTTATTATTGGATCTTCTTATCGCACCCCCAACGGACCACAATAATACGAGTTATCTCTATGTTTAACTTCATTGACGTCAACAACTAGATCCGTGGAAAATATTTATACAGAATTGTTAAGTTTCACCTGTGCTTTTGTGATTTATGCTGGTTCAGATGCTTTGTTTTATTTTAGTTTTTCTTGAAACATACTTTTACTATCAGTGATTATTTTTATGTTATAATAAACTACACACTTTAATGAACTGCGTAATTTATTCATTAGTAACCCAGATAATGTAATACCTACAGTACAGATGCCTCATCCCATACAAAGTAATAACGCGAGCTATTTTTCGAATTATTTTTTTTCTGCATAACGCAAGATTATCAAGCGACATTTATTGCGTGTTGGCAAAGTATTGGGCCAAATAAATACACTGGACACTAACTAGTAACTTTCTAGACACGATTACTACATTTTTTTCAAGTTCTTAGTTAAACATAATATTATGGAATTATTTGGTATTAATAAATTATTCGATACATACTGAGTATAAATATTAGTATTGATAAAATACCAAGTTATTTAATGTAACCCTTGAGACAATTTCATGGTGAAAAGATAGATAGTACGAATATGGCCTCCACAGTTCAGTGTTATGTAGATACCTATTTATTTAGATGTGACGTTATCAAGATGCGATAAAACATAGGCATAGGCAGCAACGAAAATGAAGGCACTATACTCACCCAATCGAAGGGAAGAAAAAAAATAAGGGAGAGAAAAGAATAGGTAATAGAGGAAAAGGAACGAATGAACGGCATTAGAAGAGAGGTGCTACCTGTCTCCCTCGCCTTCCTACCTTCCAATGACAAACAACAGTCTATTGTGTTTTTATTTTCTCAGTTATTTCATGCTTTTGTATTAGTTTTGTATTGTTTATTTAAGATGTTGTCTTATAAATTATTTTGTGTTTGTTTTTGTGCACGCATCATTCTCACCCATTATTTTTTTTATTTCAGAATCAGATCTCACCGGTCTATCGCATGTTGGTAAGTCAACCACCATTTTTATTTGTTTTTAAAATATTTCATTGCATTGTTTCTATAAATATTAGGCAGTTATTGACTTCAAAATGAATTTGTACAATAATAGCAACCGAAATTTCATACGGCTGCTAAGCTTCTGTTTTTGATGTAATGATTTTAACTAGTTTAAGATGAGCTTGTCACTCATTTTTGTGTCTCTGTTATCACAATGTGGAATGAACGTTCATCCTTTATAGACAATGACCTTTTCATGCATTTATCTGGTTAATAACAGCCCGCAATGGTTACAAAAAGAGGATGTTTTGAATGATCAGGCACGTGGCGTTAGACTCAAAATAAACATCTATGTAGGAGACGTAAATGTCCTACATTCTGAGAACAATACTAAGAATCCACCTTGTTATCCAACCATTACGTTCGTAACCCGTTTATAGAATTAGGGATGCCACAAACAAATGTTGCTAGATTTCATATAAGAATGAATTAATGAGGAATGGAATGCTCCTCCAATATTTCCTCCTGGGCATAACTTGGATCTTTTCATGTCAAAGCTGCATGGACATCTCATGGGCAAACGTGGTCCACCTTGGACAACTTCGTCACTTCATTCGGTGAGATGTTGTCAAATATATGCCCATTCTAGCATAAAAACCAAAGTCAGACATGGCAACATTGGCAACATGATTTTTACATTAGATGAAATAGATAAAACTCTGCAGATTTTACTCGTTTCCCTTTAGACCGTATTTAAACTACTAGAGAATAATATTTCCATAGGCGTAAATTCTATATAACTGGTCACCTCGTTTAATTATAAAATTCCCATAAGTATAAAATGTTATTTCCCACTGATCAAATAGTTACAGTTACTAGCTAAATTATTGAAGCAATAATTATGTTATTCGTGGCATCTAGAAGTTTAAAAATGTTTACATATTTATAACGTCTTCCGCAAATACATTCCAGCGTCATATGCCAATCATTTTAGTAATGTTTAGACTGGTTGGCTTCCTAGTCAACACACTTGGTTTTATTAATTGAATCAAGTCTTTATGTTTATAGTAAATTAGCATCAAACGGTTTTTGCTTAACACTATTGAAATTTTAGCGAATAAATTGTGACTATAATTATTCTCAAACATTTTGTAATGAGTGTGAATTTTGAAAAAAAAAATGAGATGGTGATAAATTTATAATTATATTGGAATAGGTAGCTGAGTATCAATTCACATAAATTCATGTAGTCTTAGAATTAGTTACAGAGACGACAAATTTTAAACAAAAATAATTTATTTGATAAAGATATTATTGCTAACATTGTTAAATACTGTATATGGCAGCAACAGAAACTTAAAAGCTCACTAATGTAGAATAGAAAGTTGAAATTCAAATTCGTTCATTTGTACGAAACATGTTAAAATTCTAATTCTAAAGTCGTTCATTTATATGAAACATGAAAGCTATAACCTCTGGACAGTAGTGGCATTGATCTCAATAATGAGCTATCATATCATAATGAACGAGTCACATTCATTGAGAGAACCAATCAATAAAACGATATTGTTTATTGATATATACAAATCGTTGGAAGATACTATATAATCGTATCTTCTCATTGGATGTCCCGAACACGCGCTTCAATTAAGGCCCATGAGTGTAATTGTTGTGTTTAGTGACCGATGACTCCAATTAATGGAATCGTTTATTTCCAGTGCAATAAAAACAAAATGTTTCGACGCTTTACTCCGATGTGTGTGCTCTCAGTGAGCATAATTTTCATTATCTATCTTTGAAATCATAGAAACGATATGCCTCAACATTAACTAGTATTTTATCTAGTCTCCTGCATTCTTATTTCTTTTAGTATCTTGATATATTTGTAGAGTTGGACTCAGGTTGGACCGGTGATTTTTTCTTTTCAGTTTTGACTGTTGAATAGTTAAATCAAATAAAATATAATTCACGATAGAGATAATTACACAGTTTTTTTGGTAACATAATATCAGTAATCTAACTTTCATATAAGTATGTGATATCCAACGATCGTCATTATTATCAATCTAGACGTCATTCTCTTGTTGAAAGGCCATATTACTTGCCCTTGCATCTAACGGAACGATGAAGTTTCAACCCGCAGTAATGCGTCTGATAAAAATGAGAAATACAGGCAATTTGTAATTCAGATAAATCTGATAAGATGCAAAGACCACAAAAAAAATTCATCGAAGTAATGTTTAAAGTCTAAAAAAGTAACGTTTCCGAGAAGAAAGTGCAACGATCACGTCAGTCACCTAAACTCATTAAAATTCTCAGACGTTTTGGCATTTAACCAATGATTGTCATCAATATGGTTATGGTAGGGGTGTGATGCCAGACGAAATAAGAAGTTGAAGTCACGGCTTATTTACTACCTGTACTCACCTGTTGGCCGAAATAAAGAATAAACGTACCTAATGTAATCTGCTGTGTTGGACTGATAATATAAGTTTTTGTAAAAATTGGAATTCCATTGATATCTGGTCGCATTGTGATCTGTCTTGTATTTTTTTTTGCAGGAGCTTGAAATATTTTGATAAAAAAATGATTGAGCATTTGGTATCACAATAGTTCCAGTCTTGAAGTTTTTAACCAATCATTTTATTTAAGCCAATCAATAACTTATAAATTCAAGGTTGATGCAATTACTATTCTTAATTTTTTAAGCCATACAGTTGTAAATGTTGATAAAGACCTAATTGCTGGTTTTCTAAATTTGAAAGCTTTTGTTGATTAAGAAATCAAAGACTAGTGTAAATGAACTCTCGGGTTGATTGTTTTGACGGTTACCCATTTGTTTGTCTCTGTATAAGTGCACTATAAAGAGCTATTTATAACTGATTTCGGATCTGTGAGTAAGGAAGGATTTAAAGTTGGAACGCTTCCAAAAGTACGACATATGGAAGTATTAAAGGTAATGTCTTACGCTTGATTGCAACTGACAGTCATACTCGTACAAAGAGCACAAAGGATATTTCCCAAAACAAGACTAAAGTCAAAACCAATGTTTTGATTTAAGACGCTTATGACGTCATCATGCGATCGTCAGCTTACGTCGTTATCATGTAAAAAATTGGTTTTCATGGGAATGTATATCTCGATTGTTACTACGATTTCAGGAAAAAAATATTTTCTTTATGTGGTAACGTCATCAACATTATTGATGGTGTTTTTATATGTATCCGCAAAACGTTTAATTCATTTTAAGTACCTTATTATTTTTTTAATGTGTTTCACATCACGAATGTTTGATAAAGAAAAAATTGCGGAAACACTTGATACTGTTTCTGCATCGTAATAAATATAAGTAACTGAAAATAATAAGTACTCAAACAATAATTTTTGGAATGTTATGCTTGTTAAACTGCATAATATACGTAAGAACGTAAAGTTTGAACTGTAGTAGTAAGTAGCGCAAAAACAAGTGTTTTCAACATGGTTGTGTGGGTATTATTTTCCTATTTAAAATATGCTGCTTTTGTTTTACGTTCGTTTGAGCGTATTAGCGCATTTACTGTAATATAATAAGTCTTACCACAGCTAACTAGCATAAATGATCACATGGCAAGCCACATGCACCATTCATCTAAACTAAAGGGACACGGTAATTTAGACTTAATAGACCAATTTGTATAATAATAACACTAAGCAAAAGTTATCCGTAATAGAAATAAAGTCACCGATATAAGTTTAAGAATTTTCAAGAAGCAAGTTGAAGTGACATCGCTCGTAGAACTGACAACCGATGGGGGGAGGCCTATGTTCAGCAGTGGACGTCTTCAGGCTGATGATGATGATGAAAAGTCATCTATCATTATAAACCTTAAGAGAATGTCATAAAGAAACGGATTTCCAGATTCAATAAAATATAAAATATTATTACCAATGACGCGTGATGAGGATGAGAGCATGGCAGAGTTTATAATCAACGATGTAAATAACGTAAATTCCTACGTTACTTACGTGATGAATTCCCATATGATGAGTAGGTTTGTTGATATTGACTATCAATATGTCACCATATTCATGGTTTGCGTAAATGAAAATTTGTTTGCGTAAAAATCAATCGTCACATTGAATAAAGTTGAGACGCAGATAGGTAATTTTAGCGGATAAAGCTGGGGGTTCAATGCGGCATCTTATATTTTTACGCAGTACCCACGTTAGCCATGGTTAAGTGCGTAAATTAAATCATCCATGACATAGACTTAGGATGACTTACCCCCATATTCTAAGTTGTTGCCACGAGTTTACTCCACTCAACTCAATCTCGACTTAGCCTCATTTTTGAGATTTTTAATTGACAATATATATTGTTTGGTATTTTTAATTGACAATATATAATCCACTTGACATTTCAGCGTCAATTTTTCTTAAACGAGAGAAGCGAAACAACTGTCAACTCAAGATACGTCGCGATGTACTTTGAGTTTCCCTCAAGTTAAGTGGAAGTCGAGTGAAGGATTTATGGTGAAATGTTTTAGAATACAGGGGTTAGGATTTGTACCTACGATTAGGAGGAGGTTGACAGTAACAAAAATTTTCTAGGGCTCCGGTCCATTATGATGGTCTATAATCATATCTACACTATTTATTACTTAGCCTTTAGTACTCGTCAATCAATACTAATAATAAAACTGTAACTGGGCTAAATCTGTACATTGAATATTTTTTGAACATTTTGACTGCTTTACTGTCTGTCTGTCTGTCTGTCTGTCTGTCTGTCTGTCTGTCCCTTTGAACACGCAACTATTGAACGGATTTTGCTGAAAATTGGTATGCTAATAGCTAATTACCCAGAATAACATTTCGGATACTTTTTATTTTCTAAAACGACCAAGTGCGGGTTGCATGAAGCAAAATGGATGTAGTTTTCATGCAAAACGTTACTGTTTATATATTATTTTTTTATTTAACTATTTAATTATACTCATCTGTCGAAGGGAAGATAGAAGGGAAAGGGTAAAATATAGGGAAACGGGAGATGGCGTCTTTTGCCGTTCCATCCATTCATCCTTTTCCCCTATATTTTTCCCTTTTGCTTCTCTCTTACTCATAAACAGGGTTAAGACTTAAAATGAATTAAACAGTGCGAAGCCGGGGCGGGTCAGCTAGTCATAAAATAAGGGTTAGAACGGCAAAATTAAAATTTAAATATGTAGGAAATTTCATTAATTTCTAGGACAGACAAGTCATAAAGAATGTCGATCAGTGAAAAATGGCAGCGAATTCAGTTTAGGGACATACATAAAAAACTTGACTAACTGATATAGCAAACGAAATTACTATATAAAAAAATCTATTACTTTTTAATCGTTTGCAATCGGTTGTTTGGACATGGGCATAATTAATCACATATTGTTTACTAACGGGATATTTACCATGTAATTTATTTGTTTCGAGTTGCCGATATTTCGGTAGTTGCAAGTCCATATGATGTTTGCCCATAACTTATTATCATCTACCCGCAAGATCTTCAGTTCGTCCGTGATCATGGTGCTTGCAACAGTACCGAAATATCGGCAACTCGAAACAAATAAATAACTTGGTAAATATCCCGTTAATAAACAATATGTGAGTAATGTTAGTGACCATGGAAGTTTAAAATCTTATATGGGCATAATTATTAATAATTATGTTTATTTGAATCAAAAAGCAGACAAATGGCTACAAACTAATCAAACACAATTACTGCATAAATGACCATTATGACCTTCCAACACTGTGGATATAGACATATCAGCAGGAATGCTGCTCGTCTATTATCAAATAATAATAATAATAATAATAAATACATGTTTTGGTATGAACAGATGCATCTAGTGAAAAAGCATTCTATACCTACTTCTATGAAGGTATAGTAAAAGAAGGAAAAAACAAAATCCATTAACCAGCATGTTTGTTTTGATCGATTTCCTCGTTTCCAGCAAAAAGTTTGCATTTTATTCGGCGTAGAAGATAATAAAAGTTTAATAAAACTGATGTTTTGTTCTGGCAACCAACTATTTTTAATTTTAACAGACAGCTCGGTGTTTGGCTCTCGTTGAAACTGTCCAGAGGGTATCAAGACTATCAAGTGAACAATTAAAATGGCGGTTTGATTATTTTCGCAGACGGAAAAAGATCTGACGATCTACGCAGCGATTGTACGTCCATGTAATTTAACCATGGGAAGACTGTCCGGTATCTTTTTAGAGAATTTAGCATTGTATGGTTAGTTGTTCTAACCTTACCTATCAGTTTAAAGCTTAAACCAGTAAGACCTAAACCAAGTCCAAAGTGCTGCGCTTGATAGCTGGAAAAAACTACGACAAACAAAAACATCTTTGTTTTTGTTTTTACAAAAAGAGTAATCAATCTTAATTACAGGTGACCAGCACAATCAACGTCTAAGATAAAAAAAATAAATACTATATGTTTTACGTTTGTTTATATACAGGCGATTTTTACGCAGTTACGTATCGGCTTTTACAATAATTATCATAACAATTCGAGTAGATAACAAGTATATAAAAACAATAACAATCACTTTCTTCGTATTCTACCTGATATAGATCAAACCAAACACTTTTACAGGAAACCGTTAATACTAAATTATTTTCTAATCAGTATTGCTGTTTTCCAACGCCTGAGTTACGATTTGTTTGTACGGTTTTGGCATGTAAATAAAGACTCTTTCTGTTAGGGAAAACGCGAATAAATAATAATTTAGAACGCAATTTCCTTTGATCGTTATGTATAACATAAATACACCAAGGTTTTCTTTGGAGGAATGATGTCTAGGGCAAAGATTGTCAGTCTGATGCCTTAATCTTATCATTGAGGTCACATTACACAAATGTTTTATGACTTTTGCTTTAAATCTATACCGCACCTTTAGTTCAAATTCACGCTACATAATTTAGGCAAGAAATATTTAGGTGACAAATATTTGTACAATTTACAAGAAACTTCAGGGTAATGAATGCTGTCATAAATTGTAGATAGGTATCATTATCAGGTAAGTTATATTACGTATTACATCATCATCGTCAACAGACGACCACTGCTGAACATCTCTCCCCCTTAGATCACAACTTTGAGCGACTACTCCTCCACACTCCATCGACTCCCGTGGTTTTTACCAGATCATCGGTCTACCTAGTGCGGGGCCAGCCTACACTGCGTCTTACATATTACATATTTGGACTTTATTTAATAATCGTACCTAAAAATGGTACAAAGTGATCTTATCATTATTAAACTAAGTAATAAAGATATCTTGGACTGGCTCCCATAATTATATATTTCTTTTTTGAAATTTAATCTGAAAAACTTCAAAGACCAACAAAGGCAGTTATGTAAATTTATCACGTCTCACGGTCTTATATTGCATACGCAATCATTTTGATATTGATGATTCTGAACGTAATAAATTAAATTTATGCGCGTTCGATGTAACAATGTAGATAATTATAATATTGTTTATTGTGCCATGATCTGATTGTTCCGAGGCTGCGGAAATCGTTCGTTAATTTTCTCATTTTTCATTTACGGAAACGATTGGTTTGATGAGTGGTTAAATAAATTCCTTTAACGGTTACTAAAGCTTTGTATACTGTTGCTACAAGTTATAATATTACCTTTGTTTAATGAATATTTGCTTTAGATACATAAAATAAATTATGTCTCTTGTCGTCAAATAGTTGTCACTTATTGCCTCTATCATCTCCGATTTTAGTATTTTGGCAAACGTATTCAAACTTCACACTATTTTAGACGTAACTTTATTTTATCTGGACGTTATCTGATATGAATTGTGCAACATGGACCACATTTCATGTCAGAAGTGATATTAGATAGAATGAAATTTGTGCTACCAAATCAATATTATAGTTCTAGCTTCTATTCCTTTGAAATAAGATTGGTTATACAAAAATTATGTTAATACATCATGGCGCATAGTTGCATGCTAGAAATTGTGTTCTATATAATAGCCTAGTGACCTAAATTAAACGAAACAAACATTGTCTGTCACTTATGCTTGTTGTTTCAGTAGCTTCCATATCTTGTTTGTCAATGTCACGATTAGAAAACGTGTTTTCTAGAGTTACTATATTTTCCTGTTTCAGTTGCAACACTATTGTATAAATCTGCTGTTTGATGCAAAGTAAGTATATTGTATACCTTTATCGTGTTAATTCATGTGTAGATTCAATCAGATACTTGTTACAATAATCGTAGGATGCTTTTGTTGCCATTCATTTTCAAGCACTTCGTGATTTGGTCAGACTCTTCGTGCTTTTGGAACATTATCATGGATATTTTAAGGTGCATTTACAATGCTGTAACTTTTGTGAAAATGTATTGTGCTCATTGAATTGTTGGAATATAATTTCACAAAGTAAACTCAAATGCAACAATAACACTAGTAGGTACTGGAATTTCTACAACCGCTTCCAGAAATAGAAATCTGTTTGTATTATCATTGTTTACCTATAGCTAGGAAAACATTTCTATCGTTATCTTTAGTAACGTTTATAGGCCCATAAACAGTTTCTCATGCTATTGAAATGTCTGAGTTTAGTATTTCTTCCTACGCTTGATATTAAAATATTTATTGCAAATTCATTTGTATCTTAAATGGACGCCTACCACTATTTCAATATTTTATCTTAGATTTTGTGTGCATTTACATTTGTAATACAATAGAAAAATATTTAAACACCGAAACATAACAAAAATAGCAACAAAGTTAAGATTATCAATGATCCTTGTGTTCCTGTTTCTACTTTAACTATGACCTATCAGTTTCATATTATCTCAAAGCTATGATAACAAAACGAATAGGTTATCTCTATAATTATGAGGTTCATACTTTCTGATCAATAGCAGCAATCATTTACTATTATTATTGATATTCAAGTTCAAGGCTTAGTTCAGCTTATTCCTTTTGCTAAGCTTTTCTAATTTTTAATTTCTACGTGCAATCAGTATATTATTTTTATTGTTCTTCTTCAATTCAAAGAGGAAGTTACTTCGAAAACCTGCGCAGTGCGCACGAACTAACCTCATGATATTCATCTGTTATCGGATGCACCTAACGCATTATCTTCTCGTGTAGTGTATCTTGTAATCATCGCTCGTTCATCACCAAGGTTGAGACGTCAGCTGACTAGGAAGCCAGCAATGAATGTAGTTTTATTTATAGCGGTTGGTACAAGAGGTGTGACTGTGACGTAGCTATAACGCAGATGAACCAATTTTGCGCAACGCAGCGTTCAGTCTTTGTTGCAATCATTTATATGTGTTCGCGGAAGCAATATCTGATCGGCAAAGATATTTATTTTCAAACAGTAGTTGTTTATTTACTCTAACACTTGATTATAAAGTCTAATATTATTATTGCTTTAATCTGGATTCTGTTGTGTGACAAGCCGTTGTATATTTTCTATAATTTCGTGAGTCGCTATTCTAGTTTGCAGAAGACTGTAAAATATATGCAAATGGTTCTCTTCATGTTAATAGAATTTTAAATTCTTTCAGTCACTGTCTTTCTAGAAACTAATTTTTCCAAAACATCACGCTAAATGAGTAATTGTTAAAAGAGTGATTTTACATCCTCGAAGACTTTAATGATTCTAAATCTATAAGTCAGACTGGAACTAATTGTTTAGTTCAGCGTTGGTATACCTACTTATATACCCCTTTTGTCGTGCCAGGGGTAATAATACATTATGTCTTATTTACCACCATTTTAATGGTGAGCCAAGACTGAAACTAATTTATACAAAGGCGATTGACGTCAAACGTTTTCTATGGATTTCGAGTATATGGCAAGACAAAATCAATAGTATTGCAAATAAATAACAAAATATTTTATTACTTTGTCGCAATAACTAGCTGTAATGTCCTTTTCTTCTTATGCTATAAGATACCTAATCGTAATAATTTTAAATTACTTGTCTTTCAAAAATATTTTTAGAAAACAAATAAAAGTTTTGCTTTCTTTCAAAATTATTTTGATTAACGTGTTGATTAAGAATAATATTTTAATGAAATAGGCACCCTTTTTTGGTGTTTCAACTGACGTCCGACGTATTTTTTTCGATAAGATAAACTAATTAAAAATATAACAACATTTGTTTATACAACTCCACGTAGATTATTCTCAGTTAGGTACAATGACCTCAAAAATACTCGTATTTGTTTTTTTTATGACTTTATCAAGTTGCAAAACTGATTAGATAAGAACGGAATGAGATTTTACCAGAACAGTAAATTTTTGGCAGGATTTAGCTATTATATTATATAACAATACAGTGATAAGATAAAATAAATAGCTTCAAGCATTCGTTATTGACAGTCATGGTTTTACTATCTAACTTTTAAGATATTACGAGAATTCTTTATTACTTAATCAAATATTCGCTCAAAGAACTGACAACCGATGGTGAAGAAAGGTTTTCGAGTGGCGACCACGAACCGAAAGACGCAGCGTAGGCCGGCCCCCCACTAAGTGGACCAACGATCTGTTGAAAACCATGGGGAGCTGATGGACGCAGGAGGCGAGCAACCACTCGGGGTGGTGCTCTTTGGGGGAGGTTTCAGGGTTTTGTGGATGCCTTCAGGCTGTTGATGATGTTATCAACCAAATTGGTTTTGGTGTGTGCCATGTGTGAATTAAAAAGACTTTCGCGGGTTGAATCCAATACTTACAGTATATTTTCTAATTAGACGGAGTTTTTAGGGGCAAACAAATGATTTGAATTACAAATCACGCAGTAATTACGATTTTAATAAGTGGCTGGTAAAATACAAAACCATAAAATAGATCTTTAAACTCAATGAGAAAGTGGTATCATCGGTAATGAGTTTTGGCGGGAACGCGGAAGAGTTCCCGTCGTCCTTGCATTGTATTATTTTTCAAAACTTGCTTTTTCCAGTGTTAATGTTTAAAATTGGTGGCGTTTTACGCATTAAGTGTTGAATTACGAGCATGAGTGAGGGCAAGTGATATAATGTGGTGAAACGTGATTTTTCCTGTTGCTTCCAAAAGTCCATAGAAGCTTCTAGTAAAGTTGCCACCACTTTGCTGGAGCATGACTTAGACTGGACTATGACTAGGACATGACATTGCGTGAAATATTTTATAACACGATGAAAATATAATACTTGACACTGGCTAAATACGCTATGTGTGGAGCCAAAACATATAAAAACAAACATCGGTAATGACAGTTTACTACGTCTAATTAGAAAATAGGGTTTAGGTATGCATGAGGAGTGGAAAAAGATGTTCATATGGGAATGAATATTAGTGAATTAAAAGTTTGAGTTAAAACTGAATTCCTATCAAACCAATCAGAAACTATAATAATCTATGTAGATTGTAGATGTTCCTTTCTATTCAAGCGGATTCACAATATTTTCTTTTCTGTAATTTTGACATGAAACTTGGCGCCGCGTCGACGTTGCGTGTACCTATTTTTACAGTCCGTTTCGATGTCATACCAGTAGGAACATCACCGTTTCACAAAAACATACGCGATGAAAATCGACACAAAACTTAAAAAAATGGTGACGTTTACTTGAGTTTCTCAGACAGCGTAGGTGTTACCATTTCACGAGAAATAAAACAGTGCAAAATAAAACTCTATTTCGATTAAAATAAGGCGAATTTGCAAAGGCGACGACGCGACGCGACGGCACAGCAATGTCATAGTTGGACACGTGATTAATACACAGTTATACGGTACGTCGTTCATGTCATATAATCTCTTTGAATTTTCAATTAATGGAAAATGACACTAATCCTCTACGGCTTAAGAAACATTATCTATAGGATTTATTTGTAACCTCCGCAATTAACGTCGCAGTTCGTGTACACAAGTGAGTACCCACAATACCAACATCAATGATGTTTTTAATTTGACGTTGTTTTTCACAATCAATTATTTTGGTTACCAATCGTCCTCACTATCAACATAATATAATATTGACCAATAACTGAAAAAGTACTTCTCAGTTAATTAGGTACGGAAGTAAACAGTACCTACATTAAATGTGAACAAAAGTACATTAAATGTGTCAATTTCTTATTTATTTTTTCTGTATTGTTTCGGATTCAATAAACTCCTCCGCGATTTCGTGAAAGAGTTTCAGGAAAATATTATCAAGTACTTCAAGATAGTTGTGTAACCTTAAACTATTCCTGCTTGAGTAGACAAGTGACACAGCTCTGGGGTCAGAATTAAAACTGTTTGAAGCAATGAAGAGTGACAAAATGTGGTCATATTAATTGCTAGATTTATAGCATTTAAACTGTTTGAACACACACGGAACATTACATTTATAACTCCGTCCATTTCCAGTTAGCAAAATTATTAGTCCACCTCAATTTACACGCATAAAATGTACTCAATTCAGAGTATTTTTACGTATAAATCGCGGATAAAATATGGTCCTAATCACCCTGAATGTGAACTCGTTAATTTTGTTGGATAGCGATCAAAGAAAGTATTCATAATTAATTAACGTGGCCGACTCAAATGGCATACCTAACCATAATAACAACATTTAAGCGTAGCATGTTTTAAATGATTAATTTTCTTCAATGATTGCTATTTTTATTGTGATACCTTTAGTCAATGTCAATGAACTTATTGTGAAAGAGTTCAGAAACTTTCTTCATTCACAAAGTAGGGTTGTGGGCGTGAAATTAATGACCGATGGTAATGGTAATTCTTAAAGTAGCTTCTACATCTAAAACTTGGTTAAAATTATGTTCTTACAGACAATATTATAACTTTACGAGCATCAAAATCTATAACAACTTTTTTAGGGTTCCATACCCAAACGATAAAGCAAACCATATTACTAAGGCTCTGCTGTCTGTCTGTCTGTCACTAGGCTGTATCTCATGAACCGTGATAGTTAGACAGTTGAAATTTTCACAGATGATGTGTTTCTTTTCTATTGCCGCTATAACAATAATTACTAAAACCAGAATAAAATAAATATTTAAGGGACCTCCCGTACAACAAACGTGATTTTTTGCTGGTGACGGAACCCTTCGTGCGCGAGTCCAACTAGCACTTGGCCGATTATTTCTTTGTTCATAATTATCAAAAAGAGGAAACAATTGATAATTAATCGATTACGTGGACGTCCTCCAGTTAATCGTTTTACGTAATCAACGTCTTTATTCGGTTACTTTACTATTATCGTCTAGTAGCCTTACGTCAATGCTCATTAATCTCTAGTAGGTTCATGCGTCACTATAAAGTATTCATAGTACATTCTTGGTATTAGGTAGACATGGTTCGAGACGGATCGATATCACCTGAACCTAATGACGCCCACGGGACAGATAATGCTTGAAGGGCCTTGGCCGAGCCTTGACCTCACTTGTCGGATATTACGTACCGTTGTTCCGTGTTTGTGGGCTTGACAAATTTTAAAATACTTAGTTCATATTAAAATTTTTCATCGGCAACAGCCTGAAGACGTCCGCTGCTGAACATAGGCCTCCCTCAGAGAGCGCCAGTTTGAGAGGCTACTCGCATTCTTTATCGCCGAAAACTAAATATATAATTAGAATTAAATATAATTGAATAATAAATAAATAACGCACATCGATCTAGATATGTAGATTTGTAAACAGGACGAATTACGTTCTTAGACGCTAACTAGGATTCCCTGTGTATAGGGACCCAGGAACTAATACAAGGACCATCGTCCTATAATGGTGGTTGCGAGGAGATACGGGGAGTAGATGCAGGCCTAAAATATAGTAATATAACCAAGGATCGCCACGAAATACTTACAATACAATCAGCGAAAAATCTGGTAGGTTTGGTCGGTCTGGGGGTAATTGTATGGGGCGCTGATAAAATGCCATACAACTGACGTACGCTAACGTTACACGTCTTACTCCCGCGTACCTAAATATTCGTGTTATACTCACAGTGCAGCGTCGCAATAGAATTTCAGTCATATTTGATGATTTTGATGAAGTTGAGTAGTGTGCAAATCTATCATGCATTTATCATGTCATAATCCTTGACGCTAAGTATCTTTAGTAAAGTATGCCTGGTCTAGCCATAGCAATGAAGCCTATAAAACAGTACAACAAACCTTGGCCGTACCTTGGCCTTAAATGTCTGTTTCAGTTTGAGTAGGACGTTTGTTGTTGGATAGATTTCTTAATGGCACAAAGGTGGAGAGACCATGAAGAAAGTAATTTAAATTTGTTTGGTTATACTGCACAGTTCTTGAAATGTTCAGCGGAAGGTTACCTAAACATTTTATTTTGGGCATTCGTCCTTACATTGGAAACTGTAGCCACTTAGACAGCGACGATAAAAATGACTGGTCGAGTGCGAGTTGGATTCGCGCACGAAGGGTTCCGTATAATTATGTATGAAAATGGGCTAAAAAAATCATCAGTTTTTTGTGTGGGAGCCCTTTCGAGGTGTAGTATGAATGTAGGTAAATATATAATTTATTTTAGTATTTGTTGTGATAGCGGCAACAGAAATACATCGTCTGTGAAAATGACAGCTTTAGAACTATCACGGTTCTTGAGATACAGCCTGGTGACGAATTGACAGACAGACAAACAGACGGCCTGACAGACAGACAAACAGACAGACAGCCAGACATACAGACAGACAGACGGACGGACCGGCGAAACCCTAACAAATCGTGGTCCTCGAGGACGTGAGCGTCGGAGATCGGGAGTAACCTGGGGGTCTAGCAAAGATACCAACCTCTAACGCTAACGCCTCACGCTAATTCCAAAAATGTATTGAATTGACATTCGCTGCGGAAAAGTTAGCGATTTCCGAAATGTCATTTCAGTACATTTTGGAGTTGGCGTTTGGCGTTAGCGTTAGTGGTTGGTATCTTTGCTAGACCCCCTGCCCTACTTACATAATATTTAGTATACTTAGTCATCTGTGGTTCTACCTATTCTGTTTGATGTAAAAAAGTAATTGACTGAGTTTATTTTAAAACGAATAATGTTTAACAAGGCACATTATATGGTAGGTACCTACATAGGACAATACAATAATACCCTAAACACGTAAAAAGGTACCAGTTACAGCTTAATTCTAGCTATTAATAAAATTAGGATACAAAATAGGTATGGGCATTTATGTAATGAGGAAACGATCAAAAATCAACTAAGATTAAGTATTATCAATAAGTATTATTAATATCAAATCGAACTCACTTACTATTTTCCGGGATATTGTTCAAATGGTATAATAGATTATACAATATTAATACGTACTTTGAATGTTTCCTTTACTAGTAAAAGATGACAAACATGGTAAAAATTACCACAATAACACCTAAACAATAGACAATTATTGCACTTTAAATTGTTTTGTTTTCCCTTACAAATACGTCAATGAGATATTTATTTACTCTGCTACCACTAATGTACGAATATAAAAGCCATCAATTCCAAATCCGATAATCCTGGTTTATGTTAATTAGCAATCTACATCTACATCTTTGTTAAAATGCACTCTTGTTGACATTATAATATCGTCACCAAATACCATGCGTTGACCGATATACCTAGCTCTGAGCATTAGCAAGTTGAAATGGCAAATGATTGACGATCGATGGGGAAGAAAGGTCCTTGAGTTGCGACCACAAACCCCAAGATGCACTAGTCTCACCTAGCTGGGCGGTTATTCTCTATGGAAACACAGATTCCACACGATACGAAACCACGTCGTTATCGTGTCTTGTTCAAATCGTGTCACAGCGTCAGATATACCTTCACTTTACATTAAAGTTATCTTTATTTAGAATAAAATATATTGACATAAGAGTCATATCTTTTGATGTGATGATGTTTCGAAACGCGTCTCGGTAAAACATGCGATTTTTGACAGTTCAAATCGCGCCAATTCCAAATTGACTTCGCGCGGTTTTGTTTTCGTTTCATAGAGAATACAGTTTTGCAAATTTCTTATGTAAGACAAGGAATTCGCGTGGTTTCGAAGTAAGGAATCGATACGGAATAATGGCCCTGGTCGGAACCGCGGGGAGCCGATGGATGCAGGACGCAAGCATCTGCTCAAAGTGGCGCTTTATAGGGGAGGCTTATTCAATCGTGGAAGACTTCCACTACTGAATGAACATAGGCTGATGATGGATGACATAATACGTTAGCTGTGTATAGTCACGGCATGGGCGGTGTGAAAATAGGATCACCCCCATCTCTTTCGTAAATGCTGGCTGAGGGAATATCTAGAGAATAGGCTTTAGCATTCTCTTCGGTACACTAAACTCTTCAAGCCAAGTCATTTTATTTTATGAGGAGTGGACGTCTTCCAGCTATTGAACTGTGGTAACCGGCACCATACATTCCTATTAAATAAATAAATATACATATACACTAAGTAATCATGTATTTGGTTACTTAGTTATACTGGGTGTAATTAAATTCATTAGCATTCTTTCAAACTAGGTACCTACTCCTGATACCGGTCACGTGTGGACCAAAATTTTTGAATTCTAACACAATGGTTTGGTAATAATAATACCGCCAAAAAATGGAATAACTTACTTAATCCAATGCTACAATACAAAATTTAATTGGAATAATGGAGTACTGTTTTTAATTGGTACATACAAAGGTATTAAAACGTTTAAATGTATCAAAATCATCCGTGCCAACCGCGTTAGGCGCCGCAGCAATCTTCATTATTTTCAATAAAACTATTTTCATTTACACTCTTTACTCTTTGATAATCATCTATAAATGATGTATTATCATGGGCTCAATTCATGCTAATGAATTAAATTACATCCTGTATAAAGTGTTTAAAATAATATTGTATATAAAGTAGAAAACATCACGAATCTCAAATACTGACACAAGTTGGTAACAGGCGAAAGAGGCAACGCGCCCTTTGTTTGACGTAAGCAGGTAGCTGCAGCGCTTTTTTGTTTGTTACTACGGGCCAAATATCTGTGTTAGAAATACTTACTTTAATTTAGTATTTGACGAGCTTTTGCCCTGAATTTACTGTCGTGCAAGTCGAGAATAAAACGTCTCTCTTTTAAACGCAGTGATTGTTATTTTATTGCTCTACATCAGCTCCAGGATCCCTGCGCTGCAACGTCGTCTACAGTAGAGTTAGACCATAGTCCACCACGCGCTATTCAAGGTTAGTGGGGGTTAGTAGATGATACACGATTTTTGTAATTCCTATAGGTACATGCCGGTTACCCCACCATGTTTTTCTTTCATCATCAACAACCTGAAGACGTTCACTGGCTGAACATAGGCCTCCCAATAAAGCGCTATTTTATGGTCTGTTTGCCTCCTGCAATGGCATTTGTTTTTTTTTTTATTCCCTATCACTGGGTTGTCGGTACACGTAATGGGGGGCTGGCCTACGCTGCGTCTTCCGGTTCACGGTCGCCACTTGAGAACCCTTCTTCCTCATCCTTGACGACTATAATTTAGTTCTCCTGCGTTGTGTTTCTTTACCATTACTAAATCGAACAAGTGCAAATTCCGCACGTAAGTTGTTCGGCGATGTTTAACTATTAAATGGGCGTAAGATTGGAAGACGCACGAGCTATATCTAATATAGACAAAACACTGAACTTTTTAAATAAATAAATATTCTTCTGTTACCTAGCACAGCTAGCACCTCGTGATAATAACATGCTCTATAAAATTAAAAAGCAAGTGATTAAAAAAACAAAGAAAACGCATAAAAAATTTAAAGTCAAGAAAATATATGTACACTTTTCAAGGATGCGATCGTGGAGTGAAATAGGTCTGGTGCCGAATTAGAAAACGGAAGCACAACAAATCGCTGCGTAATTCATGTCAGTGATTGACAGAAAGACGACTCCTCGTTATTTTTATCACAGGTTAGCGGAGGGTTGGCTAATGCTCTTGGCCATTACTGACGCAGGTTACAACCTTCGCTTTTGTAGTTTCAGCTTATTACATGTTTGATTTTATAGAAGATGCATTACTTGCTTTGTAGTGTGCCTTACTTTGAGAAATATGGTAATGGAAAAACTTATAATTTTTTTTTTATGTGCAATATGCCTTTATTACTCAAGCTAACTACTACAATAATAAAAACTAAACTAAACTAAAACTAACTACACTACACACTAACTACCTACACTATACCTACTACAAAGAACATGGACTGTATAATAGACCGCGATGGCTTATAAATTAGAGTTATGACGATTATGAAATTGTCATTAGAGTCAGTTGAAAAAAATGCATGAAACTCTTCTTACTTAATTAATACTTTTATCTAAACATTTAAACAGATCCATATTAATCATCACGTTTCATCATCAAGTAGATAATACTCAGTTGCTTAACAATGTTTACCAAAATCCTTAATGACGTCTGGCCTAAATTCCTCAAAACAATATTAGGGACACTTATCAGCGACATTGAAAAACATTTCCAATGAGCCTAAAATATTCCACGGAGTTCGACACAGTTTTTTTATACCTGAGTAAATAAATATGTTTACAACATTTTGTGTTCGATAAAAAATACTATTGCGTATTTTTTCGATATTATCTCTGATGCATTGCGAATCTTTGTTTGCGATAATGTCAAAACATGTTTTGATTATGTTGTTTTTAAAATAGCAACTGTTATGGGCGGCCGTATTACTTAACATCAGGTGAACGACTAGCTCGTCACGACATTCATTCTCATAAAAAAAAGATGGTAATGATAATGAGAAAAATAAAATGAAGTGCAGTAATCATAATGGGGAAGGATACATTGCACAATTGCCTAAAAAATTACCCAAAACACATCTCGAAATTAGCAAATTGAAATGGCAATGGATAGGCCACATTGCTGGCCGAACTGATAACCGATAGGAAGAGATGTTTGTATCCGATAGGCCCAAGGTGGACTAAATACTACAGAACCGAAGGGAGCCGTTGAATGCACAAGGAGATGCACAATGCACAAGTAGCTGTTCAAAGTGGCGTTCATGGCGAAGTTCTATGTTCAGGGATATGTTTTCTGGCTGATGACGATGTAGGTACCTGTAGGTACTAATAATATTTTATTTTTGGTTATTTGGTTGTACGTCGCTATGCGCCCAATACGTTCCCAGAGCTGGAGCCGTGTACATGGGCTTTCTCTCAATGGGACAAAGTGGCCACAACTTTAGGTGACAGTTAGTAAATTTTGTAATATTATTCTCTCATTATAACAAAAATAAGAGAGACATAAGTTAAATAAATAAGAGTAACAGATTCATATGAATCTAATTATGAACTGGAGCCAACATCTAAAATCACTTGTAAACATGTAAAAGTGATGCGTAGAAAATGCACAACATCTTATTGAGTTGATGCTGGTTGGCTTGTACCTCTAATAATTGGAGGATGGACACGATTCTACTTATGATTATGAATGTATGTAGATAGCATTTCACATGTGTACACAAACCTTAAACTCTGAACATTTCGGCTCAGGGAACTCTATAAAACGACCATTACTGGCGTAAAATTAGCACCAACTCGTTCTGGCTTCGGAACCAAATTACAAATCAAATGCGCAGTAATCCCGATTTGCATACAAACTGTTTACTATTCTTTGTCTCGTCTGAACAGACATTGTCCAGACACAGAACCCTGTTCTAAGAAACATTAAGGTTGATTTGCAACGAAAGCCATGACTCTCCTCTGTTTGGAATCGAACCGTTCAATAAATATTATGGTCAGCTATCCGTCAGTATTATGTTGAAGTTTCCGCAATTTAAACAATGTTGTGCATTGTTACTTTTTATCGAAGCGTGAAATATGGTTCATTACACGTTATATTATGAAGTTGCATGCATACCAATTGATGGGCGCTACGAATGTTTGGAAATTTTGTTTGTATTGTATCAGATTTCCCAATCTACTACACACATAAAATGGGTTTTTTTTTTTTACCAAAACCAATTAACATTCGTACTCATTTCCTGACTTTTCCTCAGTTTAGAGATCAAAGTACCAGTAAAATCTGAAATAAAAGCAATGTATATTCGATACTGTTTACGAAACGTGTGGCTTTCGTCCAACATACGCAAGTCCTTGCGGTCTGTGAAAGAAATTTGACTGCGTCGCAAATACTAACTCCAACCAATGTCGCTGCCATCACTGCAGCTTCTGCCACTACCTTGACTTCCCCCGCCTATTTCATTGCCACCGTTATCGATTTTCAAATGCAGCCTATTCTTT
This sequence comes from Ennomos erosarius, assembly GCA_963580505.1. Taxonomy (NCBI): domain Eukaryota; kingdom Metazoa; phylum Arthropoda; class Insecta; order Lepidoptera; family Geometridae; genus Ennomos; species Ennomos erosarius. The sequence goes on from OY756986.1 coordinate 11,310,715, forward strand.
CTAGTTCAAATATTTTAATTCTGGAGTCATATTTGTAACAGAATACAAGCGTATATAAGCGAAGGTTTCGTAGAATACTCTCATTTGCAATGCTTGGATTAGGTTAGTAATAGATTCTCTAGGCAGGTACCTATATATTCGAAAGTTTTAATGGCAATCACAAACAAAGCACTACAAGCATTAGAACTATAACGTCAATGTCTTATAAAACCGTCAAAGACAATCGTATGTGATAGAAAATTCCTGAATTTGTGTGTAAGTAATTCATTATAAAAATACATGTTGGGCATTTACAGGAATTACAGGTATGGGCCTAACCGCTCAGGCGCTTCAACCACATGTGCGGCCGGCATCGCACAACGTGGACCGCTCCCCACCACTATTGTGGCTTACAGCTAATTGCGCTACTAGGGATGGCAATCAATTTTTAGAGGTGTCACTCGTTATATATCGACTAAAATTGAAACTAGTTGAACATCACTATCGAATAAAGTAAAAGTCTCTATAGTTCAGGAGAAAAAAAAAACGCCTCAGTCTAAATTGCATCTCGCGCCGAGCAATTTTCTTTAGGTACGGCGGAGCGTCAAATATTATGTGTAGTGTTGTTGTGTGTGTTTTTTATACTGCAACACACGTAAAATGCATTTGTTTAGATAGCCAAGTAATGCTACTTCGCAAAACTAGTTTTAAAATTTTAAAACACTGCTTAGTTTATTCGTATAAACCGTAAATATGCAAAACCATACCGCGCTATTTGAGGAGCGCTTTGGGACCTACCTACGCTCGCCGCACCGCGCCTATGTGGATATATTAGTAGTTAAAATAATAAGAGTGTGAGTCATGTGTTCGGAAGCTTCAGTAGCTAGGTGTCGATAAGTATAGGTAATTCCCGTGGTTATCTAAATTGGGCTCACCGGTTTGTTGGTACGTACGTCCGTATGCCTATTTTCTATCTATACTTACATATTGTATAAAATTGTATATAACATGAGTTATTCATTCATTTAGCTTCCATAAGCATTCCTTCGTTTGATGTGATATGACTGTTTATTTTACTTTTACATAATTAATGAATGCTTAGTTATTGTGTAAAATTTTGTTAGTAATGTAGTTCTTAGTAACATTAGGTATTATATTATCTGGGGTAACATTAAATATAGAGAGAGGTACTTTTCTCGCTAATAAAAATATTCATAGTCTTCCATAATCATCATCCCACTTTAGAGTAGGTAAACCTATTAATTAAACTACAATAAATGCCCTAATTTACATTTAAGAATTTTTTTACAGCGTTAAAATATTTTTCTTCAAATAGTTTATATCAAAATTTTCCTCGTACACCTATGGGGAAAATGTTAACGCGAAACCACTTAATATTACAACATCCTTTCGATATTACAGATAAAATACTAGTATTTTATAGCCGGCACCGTTCCTCAAGGTTTGTATACGATACAATAAAATAAAATAGGACGCACGTGTAGACTGTCGACGTGTATTTGGTTAGGAAAGGGCCCGATGCATTTCAAGAGGTTTGACGTCAGAACTGCCCTAATTCGGTTGCCACGTCTGTGGCTGCCAGGTTATTTTGCTTCTCTTTTTCGAGCATCGGGATATTCTGAGATGCAGCACGTTTATTTATATTGTTATGTTTAGTTTCGTAATGTTATTAGATTTCGTAGGTGATAATTACATTGACGGAATCTATAAGAATAATTAATTTCCTAGTGAAAACTGCCAATATCTTTTAGAGAGAATAATATAAAAAATGCCATTACTACAAAAATAATCTGACTTGTAAATGTCATAATGATACTTCTTTAACTTTATTACCAGAATTTTCGTTCAAGAACATATCTGTTTTCGCCACTGAAAATTATAATATCGCCCAAAATTAACCCACAACGAACGTAATCGTGACACGCCATTATGGTTAAATGTCACGCCCATACCACCGTGACCGGCCACCGATCCAAAAGGTCGTAATCATCGACCTTTTACGCCAAGGAAATTACGCGTGTGCGGTTGTAACACACGGGCGTAGTATATTTAGCGTCCCGCCTCCGTGACGTCAATGCTGACATTTGGGCCTTGGACCACAGATTACTTAATAGTCAGTTACGCGTGTGGCAACAGCCTAATGACCCATGAGTTACTGGTTACTGCAAACATTATCGTAATTATTGGCCCTGTCATATAAACTTGGGTGTGACCGCTGTGTTATCTGATGAACAGGCGATACTTTCAAACAGAGACACTTAAATCATTCTACGTTTAATGTTAAGGAAAATTGTGAAAATTGTATGTAGGTAGAAAAACTCTTGAATTCAAATTCAGAAAACCATTACAAGCTCATCACATAGCTCTAGCATTAAAAGGATTCTAGATTCATACTAATATTATAAATGTTGAAGTTTGTGTGACATTATTGTTCCCTCTCCAGTCTTTACGCCCGCCGCCACAGCGACGGCTGGACGAATTTGAATAAATAATGTTAAAATAGCTTTTATATGCTGGAGTAACATAATATATCATACGTTTTTATGTAGCTGAAATCGCGGAGCGCAGCTGTAAAATTATATAATCTGTTATCTAATTATGTAGAGTACAGAATACAGATTCCAAACTGCCATAATAAAGCGACAACTTCTGCCTTTGTAAGCAAAACTTTGGCTTAGTTCCCATGGTTTGGATTAAAATGGCACAATGAACGTCACTCTGATTGTGACGTCAGCAAAGCCATTTCAATCTACGAGTTTACTGGCCCAATGGTTATTGTTAGAACAAGTGACAATCGGGTTAAATTGGTGGATGTAGGTGTAGTAGGTGTGCCACTATTTCGAGCTTCCATTCAATTAAGGCCTATAATCATTGTGTTAGTAACATATTAGGCATGAAAAAAACGTAGGCTGAACTCCGTTTGCTTTTAAATATTACGAAAAATGTTTAGCATCTATAGATACTAAAACTTGATGTAATTGCACAAAATATAATAGTAGAAACACTTATTCTCTCTAGTTAGAAGGAAAACCCCCGTCCAGCGTTATTGCTTCCAGTATAGGTAACCTGGGAACAAGACAAAACTGAAAAGGTATATATTTTAGACCACGTCACATGAATTCAACATCAGGTAAGACAGTGGACAAATGTTAGTCCTAGATAACCAATCAACCTAAACTGATACAATTCATGGTAAATATTTGTTCCTCTGCAAAATTATGTACAGTGGGTTTTTTCATTGCATGTTTGCATATATGTATATGACATTTCACTGATAGTAGTAGCCTAGATAACAATGTCTCAAATATCATAGAAGTAGGTGTGTGGCTGTTGAATTTTTATACGCATAATTTTCATGTAAAACCACTTTTATTTGTAAACATATGTATCGCCAGAACCACTGGAAAATTACGCGACGTTCATAAAAATTCTCGAAATTGACCAACTGATTGATATATGATTTACGGGAAAACCAACCCAATTTTTTCCACGATGTATGATACCCATAATACATCAGAACCTAAATGTAAACATAATCAAAATAAACCTGAACGAGCCGACGCGCAGTCTGAAGAGTTTTATAAATGTATCGTGCATGATGTATCACTAAATGACGAAGTAATTCTCAAGAAATATATTATTGGATCGAGTTGAGGTGTTCTTAATATTTGGAAAAACCTGAACGTTTCTTTGATCTGTAATTGAAGACCTATAAATTCTTATATGTCGACATGTGAAGAATCACGTACGAAAATTACGGAAAAATTAAATTTTTCAATGGTTTAGATGAAGCTGCACCGGTCCGGTCAAAAGGTACATTCTAAACTAGACAATCATGCTAATGCATTTTACCGTGCCATTTGCAACCAGGAAAAAATAGAGCTTCAACACTACAATCTAAACAAAGCCACAGTAATAAAGGCAAGAATAAACAAAAGAAAATCATCTATTTCGACTCCGAGCACTGCAATTCTTTTGTTCGTGTGCTCGTCTGCAAACTGATAAAGAAATCATTTACGAAATATTTCACAAGTGTGCGCATTTGCATTTGCATTAGATTCGATCCTGTCTAGGAATAAACCGTGCTTTTAATTATTACCTAATATCAACAAAAGCATAACACAGGCATAACAAAGCTTAGGGCTTACCGCAGAGTATGTATTAAGTTTATTGTTTAGATAGGTTTATTTTTATATGTGTATTATATATATTTATCATCTTGTATATTTTTATTACGTTTGTCCTAAATTATTTATAATTATGTCCCACAATTGGTTTCTCACTAATTAATAGCCGCACACCCACATTTGTCTTACACGACCTGGAGGACTGGTAGATAATGCTATTTAGCATTAAGTTTATCCATGTAAACCTTTTGTGCAAAACCATTAAATAAATATCCTAGTTTTCATCAAGTGCGTTAGAAAAGTCACAGCTACCCACCAGCAGATTTTAAAGTCAATGACATCCTTGACTATATAATTCTTTGTCGTTTTAATATAAGTGCCAATTTGTATTTAGCTCGTGTTTTTCTAGAGACATTAGAATCTAGAGAATTCGTGCGGAAATAATAAATACGTTATAAATTAAATGATCTACTATGACTTAACAGTGCAACCGGGAAGTAATTTTCCCTGAACCTATTTTTGATCTGTTTAAAACCGTGCCTCAAGGCAACCTCGTTTTATTTAAAACTTCATAAAATTATCAAGTTCATCTTCAACGTAACCAAGTACACGTAGTTCTGTAAGCGCAGTGATTTTTACATCCAAACAAAACGTTGGTAGGTACTAAAAAATATATGTGTGGACATTTTCACCCAGCGTCATCTAGCCCCAAACTAAGCATAGCTTGTACTATGGGAACCAGATAACGAATATAAATACTTAGATACTTTTTTGTTTGTAAATACATACATAGAATACAATATAACACCCAGACACAGAACAAACATCTATGTTCACCACACAAATGTTTGTCCTGGGTAAGAATCAAACCCACAGCCCTAAAGTTCAGTAGGCCTAGCACGAATATTTACGCGCAAATAAGGGTAACGTTAACAAAAGCCAGTTGTATGAGGTGCAGCGTCAAATGCCATACAACTGATGTGCGCTAACGTTATACTTACTCCCGCGTAAATATTCGTGCTAGGCCCATAGAAGGCTATATACTATCTCAAAAATGTTCATAACGACGTTACTTTCAATGAAACCTTGAAAGCTGATCAAAGTACGATAATAAACTGCAAAATTATATGAACTCAACATTTAAAACATTTTATTTTCGGCACTAAGCGCATATTTTTGTATTTTGAGATAATAAAGTTTACAAATGTAATCTTTAAAATGTAGCACTTTCAACGTACCGTAGTTCATTCAACTTTCAATAACTAGCAGGTAAATTTTTATATCATCAAAAATATTGCTGTAGCCTTTCAGGTATATTATTCTATACATAGAAATAAATGCAGTGATCATTTTAATTTATTATCAGCCCATTTTCACACATATATGTCCTGACTGGGAAACAAGCCTTCTTCTTCGAAGAGAGAGCTCTTCGAAGAAGAAGCCATAATTTCCATCACGCTAGCGTATTGCAATGTGGGAGAACGAAGCGCGTACAATTTTCTTTTATAATTAATTTATAGGCATAGCGTTTGACCACTGTCTCACCTGATGGTACGTGATGACGCGGCCTATAGGAGGTGCATGCTTTTCTAGAAAAGTTATGTGGTTCTTGGACATACCGCTGAAAACATTTTCCTTTCTTATTAAGAGCGAGTAAAATTCGGCACACAACTTAAGGTTAGGTGCAGGGCTGAGCCGGGTTCAGCAGGGTGGTTATGTCAGATTCAAAGTAACACAGGCCTCACTACTAACTAGCCAAGCGCCATAAAGTTACATAAAAATGTATTTTCAGTAAAATCAATATAGATAATCATCATTCTAAAACCTTATCATCATCATCATCATTAACAGCCTGAAGACGGCCACTGCTGAATATAGGCCTCCCCCAGGGAGCGCCGCTTAGAGCGGCTGCTAGCCTCCTGCATCCACTCCCCGCGGCTTTCACCAGGTCGTCAGTCCACCTAGTAAAACCTACCTACATAATTATAATAAAACCTAAAAAATAACAGTTTATTTTGTAGATTTCTACATACATAAATTATAGTATACTCGCAAGACACAGGTACTTACCATTAATGGCTTACGTTAATTTCTCTTCCTAAGCTGACTCCCGTAAATATAGAAACCACCAGCCGCTTCAAGATAAACCACTAAATTATATAGAGTATAGAATAGATGTGAGCCAATGTTAAATTATGACTTACAGTTATTACATCTCATGTGAATAAATCTTAGAATATTCTAGGATACTATAAATAAATACATTGTCTGTAAATACGTAGCAAATTAGCAAGCACATAACTATTGATATAATCGAATCGATACTCATAATTATGTTCAGTGTTGAGTGCTATTTAAAGCTATCAATTACGGGCAATTCTCGAACTGGCAAGAGCTACCTAATTTATTTTTGCCAAAATTAGATATCAAACAATATATACTTACCTACTTCTTATTAAACGAACATCTGAAAGGTTGCAACATTCATCTAAAGTTAGAGAATAAAAGTGTCAAATAATGTAAGATACTGGCCTGTTTCTTAGAAGTATGAATATTTTTGGTCACTTTCATTTTTACAGGGTAATATATTAGTAGATTTAGTAGATATTTTTTTAGCTGATTTAGGAGGACCTCCAAGTTTATGGTTCGCCAGACAGTCTGAGTTGACAGTGCTTTTAATAAACACGACGTCAATAGTAACTACTATTAAATCTGCGGTGACGAAAATTGGCCGCAGTTCATATTGATATTATTATTTTGTCTGGATAAACACTGGACAAATGTTACCGGTCTCACTCGGAGGTTTGATTTAAAAGAAGATGGAATGACTCCATCGCGTCGGATTTGAATGCGCATGCCCCATATATGAGTTTTCTAGAATTTTTTCTGAATTATTCTCAGAGGTCTGGCTCGTTGCGTTTTTGTTTGGGTGAGTGCTAATTGAGCAATGATTTTTTACTTCCTTACTGATTTCTCAAACGCATAGATATTGCTTTGATGCAGCTTATAAGAACCTTCTTTCTATAGTAACAGTTTCTGTGTTGTCTCCCAGTTCAAGTTCAAGGTGAAATTTAAATTTGATGTCGGATGGAATGGTGTCAGGCGTAAGCATTACGCGGTCATTTGACCTTTCTGCTGACGAATGTGTTGGCGCTAAACACTGTAAAATATTCAGTAAACAGCTGTTGAATCAACAATAAATATATCGTTTTAGTTCCAGACGTTGCGTTGTATCATAATAAGGATGTATGCTACTCTGGGTGGTTTTTCTACTGATGTAGTTAATTTAGAGAGAAATGACTTCTATCATGGTAGATAGTTAGTTACAACTGCGTCATTGTTTCCTGACCAATATAATCTGGGAGTTTTTAAGGCCAGAGTGAACCGGTATTTTCTTGGCAAGCATGCTTCATCGTCGACCGCGTCGTCACTTACCATCAGGTGAGCCCGAGGTCAATTAGCCTATCGTTGATAAAAAAACAATAGATCTTACAATTTATTTCTAAAATATTTATAGTTTGCTTGTTTATATGTAATTTGTTAGCATTTGACCAAATCTAGTTTCAATATTTTTAATCGGCTGCACCTTAATTCTTTTAGCTAACTAATACATTCATTCAAACTGCTACTAAATGCCACTAGCTACACTATCAGACGTCTTTCGTTTTAAAATGTATTTCAAATTTCATTTAATTAATTTAATTGGAACATATTGCTGGTGTTAAATTGTGGTTTACTATGTAGTTTTTAAACATTTTATGCTCCAAAAATACTGAATGATATGAAGAATAATATGCAAATGTTACCTAAAGGGGTTTTTCCCGGACAATCATTCTGTATCACAAAAGCACCTATTTATTTTACGTCTTTAGGTATAATTCGATTAAATATTCACCCAAGTATTGTTACATTAAATATTTTATTCAACTCCCAAATCAACAGCCAAAAGATTATAATTAAGACCGTAGAGAATGCTGCTATGCTGCTACCCCTTCCCTGGATGTTCCTTTAGCCGGCTCTTACGTTACCATCGGGAAGAGATGGTCCTATTCTCACAGTGCCGGGACCACACCGCAAACTAATAATAATGAATATTTTTGGACAATTCACACAGCGCCATCTAGTCCCAAACTACGCAAAGTTTGTACTATGGGAACCAGAGGGATCACCACAAGGTCTTATAGCATTATTACTTCAATATCACTTCAATCATACTTTGACAAATGACATAAAAGTAAGAATACTTTAATGTTGCAGAGCCAGAGCAGTTTTGGTGACGTCACGTTAAATCGTTCACTCAAATACAACTGTCATGTCATACCTTTACATCATGTTGACACTGACGTGCGGCAGTGATAACGCCATATAAAAAATGTAGACGTCTCGTTCACACGCAGGAATACTTTATAAGTTCATGGTATGAATTCGAACAATATTATTGTAACCATGAAATAATAATTCCATGAAACATGATGGTTTTGTATTAGCTTGTGGTAGCCCAGCAGATAACTGATAGAACACTTGTATACTTATACGACTTTTTGTTTATGTAACTATATACATGAATACAATATAACACTCAGACACAGAACTACCACCTATGTTCTAACTAACGCAGGGCTACCTACTATAAACAGCTATCAGGCCATTCAACAAAAGTAAAGCAAAAATATGTAAAAATAATACTTAAGCTTGTAACAAATTAATGATAAAAAACTAAAAAAGAATGCGCATTTCTATAAAACTACATTAATAAAAAAAACAAGAATTCAAGAGAAAATACAGGTATTTTTAGATAATAATTATAATTGGTTCAAGGAAAATAACAATATTTAATTAGGTATTTGATAGTATCATCCTTTTGATGGCAACATGACAAAGGTTGAAAAACACGCAAGCTGTTATTCAACTTAGTATGAATAAGAGAATATAATAATGCAAATAATAGTGAGAATAACTGACTGGAAACAATTTATGATTATGACACTTTATTGTAAACAATCCAAAGTCCTTGTTTTGAGAAACAAAGCATGGACCATAATATTAGCGACTGTATATTTCTCATTAGATCAATATTGATAACAAAGTATGATAAAGTTCTAGAACTAAAAATGTCGGTGGTAGATGGTAGAGTAACTCAAAATGATAAAGTGCTATTATCATATAAAAGTTATTATTGTTATTAATAAGCATTTTAACGACAATGTCAAGATATTTAAATAAACTTCAGTCATTATGTAGTTCTTCCATGGAAATTCGACCAATCAAATCTTCTGCAAAACTTTTTAAAATTAACCGTTAAGGACGAAAATGATAAATGCTTGTAAATAGTCAATTGACGTTTCCGTCTGTGAATATTATTTGTATTCTGATTCATTGACCGAATACGTCTCGAAATTCAGGAGACACGCGCAATGAAAACGTGACTGACTTTTAAAACGATATAGGTTTATGAACACTACGAACGCTTCTATTCAAATGAAACTATTCAAGTATTTAATTTAATTTTTATTTTGTTCATTTACAAATAAGTAATATGAGTTTCTTCAAGTGGTATTCTAAGGTCTATGTCTAATTTAAAAAAGATATGTCTTGAGAAATCTAATAATCCTATACTTTCTACCCATAATATTGGAAATATAGTATAATGTTAGTTACAGATATGAGCAGTTCATGTTCGTAGTAGATAGGTGATCTAAAATTTTTAAGGAATACCATTTACAGTGCTGAGGATTTTAATTTTTAGGTCATTGTTAAAGATTCGCTCACTATAGTATACTGCATTTGATAAAATTATCGAGGCTGATTGAATGACACACCCTTATTTCTCTCAAAATTTGGCTCTGAAACTACCACCACGAGAATCTTATTTAGTATTGAGGACAGTAGAGTCCTACGTATAACTATATTTATCCAAAATCAACTGAGTAATGATCATAGATAACGTTGCTTAACTTTTACCAATTTCTATTTAAACTAAATTCATAGTTCGTACCTACAATCATTTAATTAAATGAGCTATATTCATGCCTTTGAAACTGAACCTAAAATAAAACATGTTCTAGAAATAATAACGTTAATAGAAATAAAACCTCGATGCAAGGAAAAACAAATTGGAGTAAAAATACGGAAGTACTAAATAACATTTTCATTTTTATTCTGACGGTCATGTCAGTTATTCTATTTTCCAACTAAAAAAATAGGTAGGTACTCGAAGTAGTACGTATGACAAATTTAAAAAAATATTATAAGTATACAATTAGGTGCTGCATTAACGAATATGTAATTATGTACTGCTACCAACAGTGTCTATTGTAGACCAGCATTATTTCATTTAAAATTATTTTCCAATTAAAAACCCCAATTCTTACATGTTAATAATTTGAAATTCTTAAATCATTGCTTTAAGTAAATAGGGTGAATTCTTTACGCTTACAAGTCAATATGGTTAGAAATAAGATTTTTTTTACATTGGATTTATCTAGAATTTTACCAGTTTCGTAAAACTATACATTCAATATTTTTTTTTGCTCAAGAATAAATTTATTGCAAATTAGGAGCAATTTAACAATGTACTAAAATAATGTCAAAACTTAGCAAGCCTACCATAATGACTTCGAAAATTTTATCTTTTCTACTACTGTTAAAGGTGAATGAACTGTTGGAAGGGAAGGACATAGAAGCTTCCGTATTTCCTTCATAATATTTTAAATTCTTTATGTTACAGTACTTATGCTTGGTGACAGTTAAAGATTTCCCGCTCTCAACCTTCTGTGTTCTTTACACATCTGTCCAAACAGAAGTCAATGAAACTCTTGATGTGAAGACAATAACCATAATTTCATCAGACTGTGACGTACGCGTTTGAAGTTCAATGATAACATATATTTTATTGCTTTGAAGAAAATCGGACAATGGCGGTTGTGAATTTTAAATTTATTTTTCAAAACTAGTGCATCTTGAACTTTAATGTGTAATAAGGGTGGATTATTATCCGTTAAGTGTTCGTGAATGTGCACGAGTGTTGGCAAATGGTTTCAAGATCATAAAACCATGCATTTTGTTTTTGCTTCAACGGCCTTTTTTAGAGCGTTCAGTAAAATTTCTACCATTTTACTGTTGGCGTTTTGACTGACAAAATATGACTTTGACTTGACATAACCGTACAAATTTTACTCACTTGACATTGGCAGAATTATTGCAAAAAAGCGATAGAACACCATTAAAGAAGAAGAAAATGGAATGAATATATTTTATTTAAAGTAAGAAGACTTGCAGCGGTAAAATTATGAATAATTCAGTTCAGGTAACTTTAGGTTATGTAATCAGTTCTTTATTCTGTGCTCTTACTAAAGCTTGGCAAATAATAGCCATATTTTTTTAATTTCTTGTTTTGAACTCTTATTATAATAGATAAACCGGGTTTATCGCGTACTGAATTTAATCAAAACAAAAAATTTTACTAACCTCGAAGTTTTGGTTCGACCAAGTTACATTGACCATGGTAACGAGATGATAATAATAAATAAGCGTAATCTCATTCTAGAACTATTTATGTTCCGATATAACCCCAAATATATTAAATTTAAAGCCCTAGTTATTATATATAATATAAAGAACTAAAAAGTAATTCACACTAACGGTTTTATTGGTAGGTGTCTATTATAATTAAAAAATATTTTGACACGTGTCACGTAGATGTAATTAAGTTTGGATAGTAACACGATGTGACCTTCGTACGATAACTCATGTACGAGTAAGTACACATTATTACGAACATAGCAACAGTAGTTATTTTACATACCTACGACTACCATAGAATAAGATAGGGGACCAACCGCGTAGTAACTATAAAAATAATAATGATTTGGCAAAGACTTGACGACCGCGTCTAATTTTGTCATTGATATCAGACACTATTAAATTCACATGACGCTCACTCAACTCATATAATTGAGTTTTCGTATTCGTAGCGCACCTAAACTTGGTGCTGGTAAATTTGGAATGTGACATTTTGATCTGTTGTGATTTATGAAATTATTCTATAACCAAATCAATGCTTGGTCAGGTTGGCAGTGGAACAAAAGAGGATCGAGAAGACTAAGTACTTTCTCTAGAAGGGTGGAACTCTATGAAAATTGACGACGGCTCTAAGCCAACTCAGGGAGGGTACATCGAACTCGTCGGCGAGGACGATGTATGACATGCCAAAATTGTACCTGAGCCAGAAGAAGGGTTGGTCTCGTCAGCCGATATTACACTATCACTGCGCTGCAATATAAAGATAAATAAATAAATAAAGCTGGTCCAGATCGCCCAAAAAGTGTCTCAAGTGACGACGACGACAGGTCATCTGGACTGTATAGATATTTTAAATCTTAGAATATAGGAGAATACTTTTATTTAAAACGTGAGAAACCGTAGGTCCAATATGCGCGGGGACCAGCTATCAATATTGGTATTAATAATATTATGCGTATTGTAAGAACCCCCCCCCCCCTATCCCCCTTATATTAATTTAACTAATTGTATCTTTGACTTACTATCTTGAATGACTAAATTTTAAATAACCTATCAATTGCAATTAGAAAACCACTAGCAATGAACAATACCGATAGAAAAGAACCTAAAATTAACCTAAGCTTGTTGTCTGTTTTAGAATTGTTATGGCCAAGTGATCGTCTCCTAATAATGGTAGAACCCGTACGTTGTGATAATGTAGTAATCCAAATCCTTTTAAAGTAATGAGACAATTCCTAACTAACACCGACTCAATACACGATCAATGTAGTAAATTGGAATATCCATTATCCTACTATTCACTACAATCTAAACGTAAATTCCCACAAAACAACTCATATTAACCTAATTTAGAAAACCTGAAGTACTTCCTATAATTGAACTTCAGAAACATAATTCAAGTGTATATATCAGAGTCTTTGAACGAATACTATCTAAAAAATATAAAATTCCCGTTTGTTACACTTCCACTATTCGACCCAATAATTCCCACTAGTTACAAAAATGTTATCATTTCTACCGGAAGTGCTTACAACTTTAGCCCACTACCAACTTTTCAGTCCAAGATTCTCCACTAGTACAAAAATGTTATCATTTCTACCGGAAATGCTTACAACCCATTCTACAATTTCCTTACGCCTATTTTAACCATATTAGCGAAGTCATGATAAACCACTTCTACTTATCATGACGCCGTCTACTGCCCCATTTCCTAACTATAAATTAATGCAAAACCTAAATCTGGTTTATTAAAGTCCATCTACAATGATCGTCTAAAATTCATTGCCCTTACTTTCCTACGTTATGCTCTATATTATGGATTAATAAATAAAACATAAATAAAACTCAAATTATTTATTAAGTAAGTTATTTCAAACGATTATGAATTTAGAATTTACTTTACTAAAATACTTTTATTGAATTTTAGTACTCAGAATATATAATTAAATGTTAAAATTATTTTATCGTTCATAACTAACTTTGAGTTTTAAAAATATATCCGGATACTTCGATTACTCCTGATTGAGAAGAAGCCCAAAGAAACTCCTCAGGGTTTATCTTTTTTTTTAAATCTTTTTTTTATATTTGTTTGTTTTACAATATTTGATTTTACAATAATTATAAAGTCGAATTACGAAGCGATATAATATTTTTGGGAAACCGTAAATTTAGAGTTAATACATCTACCGTCGAGATTAAATACTATTAACTATAAGAAAACCGAGCATTGCTCTCTCCATAGCTCGTTGCGCGACTTTGAGCTTAGTAATGAGGCCAACAGTTAGGTGTTTCCCTGCGAGATAGGATCCGAAATGAGGAGATCCGCAGGAGAACTAAAGTGACCGATGTAGCTCTTAGGATTGGCAAGTTGAAATGGCAATGGGCAGGCCACATCGCTCGTAGAACTGACAACCGATGGGGAAGAAAGGTTCTCGAGTGGCGACCACGAACTGGAAGACGCAGCGTAGGCCGGCCCCCCACTAGGTGGACCGACGACCTGGTGAAAGCCGCGGGGAGCCGATGGATGCAGGAGGCGAGCAGCCGCTCTAAGTGGCGCTCCCTGGGGGAGGCCTACGTTCAGCAGTGGACGTCTTCAGGCTGTTAATGATGATGATGATGATGATAAGAAAACACATGACCTTTTAAATAAGTTTCGGAGAATGACAATCAGACATGTCTTGATGAATCGTCCTACAAAGAAGAGCCCGTAGGTTATGCATTATGCGCAACCTCGCCGTGTGGAACCTCTGCTCCTCTCTCAAAGATTCGGCCGACATGAAATGGAGATTAATAATGTTGACCAAAAACTCAGGACATTTATTTCGGAGTAATTACACAATGATAATAAGTTGTATGCTGAACTGAACCGGGATCTGTTTCTGACGTCGTGCAATATCGCTTCAGAGTATAATTAGTATATTTATATAAGTTTCTTATTTTATGTTCCGTGTTATATTGTTCCTTTCGCGATATTGTGTGTCGGAAATAAAGATCATTTCGTTTCATTTCATTTATTCCTAATCGTTTCCATACCCGTATTTATTGATATTATAATAATATTATGCATATATTTTGTATACTATAGACATTGAACCGTTTATGAATTCTCAGGCTGACTTTGCTTCTCCTGAACTTTTATAGAAATCATCCACATATCTAAGACGTATTTCAGTATAATGAAATATGCTAAAGTTATGTTTGATCCGTAGAACAAAGTGTATGTATTGTAAGTTGTAAATATATTATTGATATCAATTATCAACAAGACGTTATTCTCATTCGAATTTATACAATTAGCTATCCTATCCGTGTGCTAAGGAGTCACTAACAGGTACTGCTTATGCTTGACCCATATAAATACGAAGGACAATAATTACTTTTTGAAAAATATTATAAATTTGTTGTAAAATAAAAGTTAAATTTTATTGAAAATTCATTAAAACAATGTCAAATCTAAACTTCACCAAACTGAACTATGCCCATAGATTTGAGATAAATAAATATATTGCATCTTATCTTATAAGATCTTTGCCTATCTCGTCCCTCAACATCATCATCAGTATAATCATCCTGAAGACGTCATCATCATCGTCGCCATCATCATCATCATCGTCAGCTTTATCATCCTTAAGACGTCATCATCATCATCGCCATCATCATCATCATCGTCGTCTTTACCATCTTGCACCATCATCATCATAAACCCATGTCACACTGTGCAGCCGTTAGTCTTCCGCTTCCTTCGACTTCCCGCGGCTCTGACCAGGTCAAACCTCATCATCATCATCATCATCATCACTACCATCATCCTGAACCCATGCCACTCTATGCAGCCGTTAGCCTTCCGCTTCCATCGGCTTCCCGCGGCTCGATCCAGATCATCGGTCCACCCAATGGGATCAGCCTACACTGCGTCTTCCAGCTCATAGTCGCCACTGACTTGCTCGAGATAAATACGTTTTACCTATCACGGAAGACCTTAATCTAATTTCCCAGTTTTTACGTTATAGGCGCAGGAAAACATTACCTATTTTGAATTTACTAGAATGATATTCAAATACGCTCGTGATACTTACAATAAATAAATAAGGAAAAGATTTCCTCTCCACCTCTGTGTTTTCTTCATGACGAAAGAAAACTCTACCTGCTTTTGCTGAATCCGTGACAACATTGTATGTTATTGTATGATAAAATTAGTGTGATAAATATAACCTTTCGATCATCTCCGTGATTACAACAACAACCTGCTAAGAAAATAATTATTGACTTATACTAAATCGAACTACAACAATATCCCAATAATTATCCAGTTAGGATTAAGTCAAAAAATCAATATATCAAACTAAAGTGAAAAATAAGTATTCAAATACATTCACGATGTTTTACATCACCGCGTGAAATAAAATCTTTCATCTCCTTCGTGTATGACGCTAGGCTTCTGCCGGCTAAAGAAATGTACAGAGAATAGCAATAGCTTCCCTTCTACATTAAAATCCCCTGCCATCATCAAACCTTCCGCCTACAGTGATGTCCACAACGATATTGTCCTACAATAAGCATTTTCACTCAACATCAACCTACAAGGAAAGCTCTACGCATTCCGTTTTGTACATTTAAACCTTCTACCATCATCAATCCGCCCGCTCGGAGTGTTTCCCACGTCGTCCTCCTACACTAAGCATCTGCACTCAACATCAACTTACAAGGAAAGTCCTAAGCTCTCCAGGGAACATTTTCTGATTGTGTAAATTTTCAAAACTAACATCTCTAAAACTTGGGTAAAACTAATTACTTTGCAAATACTAGCTACGAAATAATATAATAACTTCCCTCAGTTGATATCGGTTTATATCAACTTCTTGATTCATATTTTCCTCCGTTAGGTTTCCATAATTCCTAGACCTCTCCACTCCTGTAGTTAATACCTATCTTTGTCAATCTTCCTTTTCGTTATAAATTTTGGTAATTTCTAATATGAAAAGAAAATCCCCCGTTTTTCCTCTCTATTCCATTCGTAGCACCATTCACACATTTTTCTGAAAAATAAAATCAGGATAAAACTATATTTTTTGCCATCTTTCTTTTTCATTTCCTAATCACAACTCCCCCTGACACCTCCCAATCTGCAATTATTTGAAAAGTCTTTGACACATTCTTGACTGCTAGCTCGCGATCAAGTATGAACCGTTTTAGTATGAAATGTGAGTAAAGAGTTTTTATGCTTTCTAATATTACCTCATTTTACGTTTAAATAACTACTTTTATACCTATCTCTACGTCCCGTTCCAGTTAGTGCAGTATAAAACGAATATTTGCTTTACTTTTGGATTTTTATTTACTCGTAAAATGATTTGAATTAAATATTTTTATAATAGAGAATCTATTTCTTATATTTGTGACGTCACGAGACACCCTGGATCGTTACAGTATATACGCATGTGAACTAAAGGATCTCAATGTCAGGCTTCTATATGTCTTCTATGTATTTTCTTATAACTATTACAGAAACCGATTTTTTTCCTATCTTCACAACAATTTAAACTATACATGGAGTACTTAATTCAGTCATCAAAATGACTTGATCAACGCTTAAGTGCATTGAAAGCCTTAAAAAATATTATGCGGGTTTATATACGATACGCAGTACCAATTTCATTATGTAGGTCATGTTTTATCGCGAAATTAAACCAGCGGTGTTATTCGTATTTGCACTATATCCGTATCGAAACTAGATTAAGGACGTGAACAACTTAGGTATAACGCTAGAAGTAAGAATGCATACTTCACTAAAGGCTGGTAGAGCAACAATTTCTGCATTGTTGAAAGTCGTTTTAACTTTCCCAAGCTAGATTTCTCTTAAGTACATCTAGATTTTTTTGTACAGTTAACATTATGTAGAAAAATCGTGAGAAAGATTTTTAATTTGCTGTAGACTTTACAATCTATCCGTTAACACACTTCACCTGTAACATTGTATGTTACAGGAAATATGTCAAAATTTTCTTTAGAAAATCAGAAAAACACAAATTCTATTTAATTTTCCAAGAAATGTAACGGGACATGAAACGTATCCAGTTACTTGTAAAATTGAGGTGACCCATAAATCTAATCTGAACGTTTGCTGAATATTTTAATTTAAATTATTTAAAATCGCTTGCGTCAAACTTATAACGTTAGAATATCTAGAGATGATAAAATTATGGCACGTAATGATTATCGTTGACACATTAATGGTGTCAGAGACTCGCATAAGATAGTCCACGGCAATAAAGTCGAAGATTCAAATAAAGAATAATCACCTCTCGGGAAATAATATTCTGTTAATCTTTATCGCAGTTTGATGTTTGACGTGAAGTCGAAAGTAGAAAGCCGACCCATTTCCATCGTGAATACCGGTCAGTTATGACGTCAATGTGATGTAACCAAACCGTTTGGTATAATCGCTTCCATAACAGTTAATATTGAGTAATAAAACTAATATATGAGAATAGATTTGATATGGAATTGGTATAAGCAATAAATTATAGATGAAATAACTTTATCGCGGATGAATTACTTTGACCGTGACTCAGTTATACAGTACCAATTCAACTGATAAGGTACCTACTATAATACGTAATGTAGTACAAAGCATATTTAACTAGTTAAAAAACGTAATCAATGATTGTCTTGATAAAATAATGTGGCTTGTTAGCCGTTCTATTTCTCATAACGAATGCATTTTCTTAAACGTTTCGTGACTAATATCGTTTTTGGCATCTCACTCACCAACATGCAAACCACATTGACAGACATTATGCAGTTCTCAAATGAAAACGTTATAATATTGTTATTTATTTGCATTAAAATAAAGCTGTTATTAGTATACAGATGTAACCCCAACGGCAAATAAAAGTTTGTCGTGGGAAAATAGTCCCAGACTTCAGACGAAATACCTGTAAATGAAGTAGGAGCATATAGCTTTGTCTGGATTGTTATTTCATTTGGCCATTTGGCGCTTATTCAAACACAAATTCTTGGTTTTTAGTGCCAAATAGTGATATACAATACAACATATTATTTTGTCCAACCTACTGTTTATTGGTAAACAAGAGTTAAAAAGAAATAGATCACGAAAAATGCATAATATTTTGGAGGGCTTATTTTAGCCACCGTTTAAATATATATACTCATTTGTTTATTGGCAGTATAGGTTTCTATTTTTCATAATGTAATAATATGGTATTCAAAATTTGGTTGTCTAAGTTAGGAAGTAACGTTCTATTAATGTGTTAAAAAAATTCTGCGAACATGCGGAGCCAGACACGTTTCGGGGTCAAGAATCTACGGGTCTCCGACTCCTGCCCTTGAGGTTTTTATAAAAGAAACGGTTATAAGACGTTTGTGGTAGCGGCAGAACACGTTGCTTATCCTAGAAAATAAGTGCATGGAAAATTTTGAATAGATTTCGTTAAAACTATGCTTCTCCGACATGAGGATGACCAAATAACAATAAATAGATAAATAATCTATAAAGCTATGGATTGAACTGTGAGGTATATTGTTTTTATTGATTCATTAAATATTTTGTAATCAATGAACATAAATTGAGACAAAGAACAATGCCTATAATACGGAAAATAAGAATTCAAATAGATGTAGGTACAAATACCTGTTTCATTATGTTCGTATCTTGCTGTCTAATAGACTTCCTTGTTTTTCATTATGCGGAATCGTAATTTCTATGTATCTCATTATTTTTTAGCTCTCGGTCTTCTGATTGAGAATCTGCGATTAATTTATTATAAAATTATGAAATGTGGTCTACTGTAACCGCTGAAAACCAATTTTGTTGAAAATATGCACAGATATGGAATAGCCTAGACAACCTCGAGATTGAACCATGCTTTGCTACTACATTATTTTAGGTTAAATTTTAAATTTAAAGTTTAAAATGTCAACATTAGCCTTATTTTTACTTACGTTACAGATAATGCATTCCTACTCCATTTACTTAAGTAAACCAAGTTTAGGTTAACATCTAGACTGCATAGTTTTTCATTTTATACCTCGTTTTTGTATCATTTTTAATTGTCTGTGTCGATATTGAAGGTTCAAAGACTTGCCAATCATCTCTAGATTGGTTTCGTTTAATGAGTTCTAGGAAGTTTTTGAGGATTCTACCGTGAGGTCATTATTATTCGTATTACGAGATGCAACTTCAATTACCGCTCTGACTTGGAGGAAAACTGAGTAAATAAGTACTAGAATTCCAACGGTTACGGTGACTGCTTCCCATAAGGTTGGCCGTGTATTTGCTCGGTTGGCCGTATGCTCCCAATAATCATAAAAGCGTATATAAAGTAGTTGCAAAGTACATAAAAATACTCACTACACTTACTTACTTATTCTTTAATCCCTGTTATTCTGCTTTAACGCTCAGTTAGCTCAGTTTGTTTTTCTCTAGAATCACACGGGCAAAGCCGTTTCGGTGCACTTTGTGAGCCTCGGGCTGCTTCATGATCATCTTTATTTCGGTCTTCACCCATTTTTAACGTCATTTAAATATCAATACGCACAAGTGTGTTGAATGTACATTGTCTTGAAACTCTTTTGTTGCGTGATTTTAAATTAAACCCGTTCCAGACTTGGAATTTCCACAATAGATTTTTCTAGAGAATTTTTAACAATATCGCGATTTTAATAAGATGTTTGAAATATTTAGCAATTTTTAACACTTCATAAAATATCTTGTTTAATTGCATACACAATATTGAATTAGTTTTAAAAGTTATTTAAGTTTAGTTTAGTATATATATATACTATGTTATTTAAGTTTTAATACAAAATAAAAGTGTGCGTTATAACTATTAAAATAAAAAAAATGCATACAAAAATATATGTTTTTTCTGACTAAAATTGACGTATTGGTAGAAGCAAATTTGGATGCAGGAGACAAGTGGAAAAGACAATGCGTGTGAAAATCACGGCCAATTTGAGTGCTCGGAAAATTACTTTCATAAGGCAATAAAGGTATAAAATCTTTACTGCTTTATTGTAATGAAAATACAGATGTCGTATCATAATCCGTGTTATAAAATATATGACACTGTTCGTAGTTGATTGATCTCATGATATCATCTGTCTGGTATTTTTTTACAACATTACTACAGCATGCTCAATATTTATTTATTTATTTATTTATACTTTAGCACAAAATAATGTACAAGGAGGACTTAATGCTACGGAGCATTATCTACCAGTCAACCTGGATGTGCAAGAAAAAAAATGGTAGCGGTGCAGTAGTAGGTAGAGTATGAACCAAACTCAATGGTAGCTGTGAAGTGCGCCACAAGCCCCCGCAGACTGCGGACACCGCTTACCTCTTCTCGCAGCTTTGCTAATGCGCAGCGTTTCGCGCTGAATTCATAGCCGCCATTGAGTTTGAATCGCTTTCTACAGTTAGAGTTTCTTCTTCTCATGTAGACAAGTGGTGGTCAGCCCTGGTGTCAGAATTCTTGTAGGCCGCCCAAATGCTTCTGATTCTGACTTGGCTTAATGACTATTGTTTTATAACAACAGCCGGGCCCGACGCGCGACGGCTTGACGGACTTAATGTTACTAAGAATGTTGTAAGTGACAAGAAGTGAAGAACACCAACTGTAATAATCACAGTAGCATTATAAATGACCTGTTATTGGTTATGAGTTAGCAGTTCGGGCTGGGCCCTTATTCTGTATGACCATTTAGACACGTAACGTGGCGCGTTACGATATCTTCGTGGAATGGTTTTGTGTTTAAAATGCTATTCTGTATGCCGTTGTCAAATGTGACAAACACGACAAGGCACGTTACACGCACGTCAAAAAATAGAAAACACTGGGCACAAACAATCTAACGCGTGGCATAGAATACGATTTATGATCCCATGTTCATTCCATATCGTGGCACGTTAAAGCCCGCGTTTACGTGTGGAGCACGTTACACGTCACGCGTTATTGGCAAGGAATCTCATGTGGCATAGCGAATAACCCCCCAGCTCCAGCGCGCTTGCATTGCGAAAAAGTTTTATCTGCTGTTTTGTGTCTACATGCAATGAAAAGATAGAGTATCTATACCTAGGTACATATTCAGTGCAATTAACTCATGGAATTTTATTCGTAGGACAGTCATATACTTTTAATTTTTTATCTATTTTTATCAAATCAATAGTTTCGGACGGGTTAAGATGTAGTCAGTTAAATGTTTCACTAGGTGGTAGGACTTTTCTGCAAAGTTCGTCTTGGTAGGTACCACCGCTCTGCCAGTTATTCTGCCGCCAAGCAGTAGTGTGCAAGCACTACTGTGTTCCGGTTTGAAGGGCATTGTAGCTAGTGAAATTACTGGGCAAATGAGACTTTATGACCTGATTACACAGTGTAGTATTCCGATTACTAGACTGTGTGATGTCTCAGGATGACGTGCGCAGTGCAGTGTCACACAAAACTTTATTATTTTAAAGTTCCGAGTAGTATACATAGCTTGTATTCATAGTCATTTTATTTTACTGTGCCATTGGTCATAAGTAGTAAAGTTTTGGTACATTATTTCACTTCCATCTTCTTAACTTCGTATCTCTGATGTGTTTATCTCCCATAGTATATCATTCATATCAAAACCACTAGGAAGTATTTTATGGATGATCTTTCAGATAAGCTATTTAGGTGAAGAGTAAATATGATGATTGTGTCAAGCAACAATTTTTCTATGACTGATAGGTTTTATCTGGCGTCGATCCATCACTTTCTGAATTACGTTGCGTACTTGATCTAACAACTTGCACAGCACACCTGTTAACTATTGAAGTCTTGAAAATTTTATTAATTCTCACATTCTGTATAACTTATTAACTTATACTTGTTTCTTTGCGCTATTCGTTCGCATGGTGAACTGACACGGCCGCTTATGACTGATACAGTGTTACTGGGAACCATAGACATATATATTAAGGACAGGCCTAATGACAGGCTAAAACGTCGCTTTAAAGTGGGAGCCAATTTCACAGATTGGCATCTACTAGCGCTCAGTCTGTGATGGAAGTTAGAAGGCATCGGTCGAATGTCACAAACAAAATATGCCAAGTTGTATTGTGAAGGGTTGCACAATCTATACTCAAAAGTGCAGTAAAAAGAAAGACCAAGTTTCTTACCTCAAGTAATTCAATATTTTCAATATTACACTCTGTTTTGTAACAAAATAATCGAATTTATATTTGGAATAATCATTGTAAACATAAACATTGGCGGACATAATGGTAGCGATAGGCACCTAATTTTCTCAACTTGTCGTAGTTCACGCGAAATTTAATAGATGGCGCTGAATTTTCCCACGCCATTTTGACAAAATAAAATGTTCCTTCGGGCATATCCTGATATATAAATCTATGCTGGGAACTCTAAATTAAATTTTCGCGTAACACTGCACTGCACAAGTCATCTTGAGGTATCATACAGTCTAGCAGTAAGCTTTCTAGACTGCGAGATTCATAAAGTCCAGTAAGTTATAGGCAGAATAACTGTTAGGTGGTACCTGCCTAGACAAGCTTTGCTGA
Source organism: Ennomos erosarius (assembly GCA_963580505.1). Classification (NCBI taxonomy): domain Eukaryota; kingdom Metazoa; phylum Arthropoda; class Insecta; order Lepidoptera; family Geometridae; genus Ennomos; species Ennomos erosarius. The sequence continues at coordinate 11,333,932 of OY756986.1, forward strand.
AATTTTTCGCAGGGGAACTCAAAGGCCTCTACGACGTTATAAGGATTTGACTAAACAACAGATAGAATAAGTAGTTAATAATAATTACCTACAAAACGAAACGTTAATAGTTCTCATGGCAACGCGATATTATAAAACTGTTTATATTACAATACTATTAGTAAACCCACGCCTTCCGTTAATTTAATATCCTTTGTTTAATCTTAATTCAATAAACTATAAACATAGGTAAAAGTTACGCATTGGCTTCACCCGAACAGTACACGGGTTCTCAAACACGTAATGTGTGCACAAGTGTAAAAGATTTATTTGCATGTGTGCGTGTAGCGTAGACCAAAGTTTTTGCCGTAGAGTAATACGATCATCTAGTTTTACTTAGATAAGTCACTTCTGCGGATTCTGTACTCAAACTTTTGACTGTGTCTATTATTTTCTGCTACCGCCTAGCGCCTGTGGTATATTATGGCAGTGTGGAAGAAACTTTAGTCGAAGCTTCCGGAACACTGAAACTGTGTTGTATTCTTGCGTGTAACTCAAATACTTAATTAATATCATTAAAATAATTCATTCTACGAAATAGTAGGTGAAACAAAATAAATAAACTTAGGTATAATTACACTGTTTTTATTAGTAAAACAGGAAACCCAATCAAACAGTCATATGCCTTCTATACATAATGTTTGTTTTTGCCACAATATTAGGTAGTCTGAATGAATCCTCTGTTTTTCGCCTACTCTATGAGTGCATGACGGCGTCACGTGTCAGATCGAGTCACACGCGTGACGCGTGTCGCGGTTTCATTACACGGAGTTTGATTAGGTATACGTATTGAATCGGGTTTCGTACTTTCTTTATCGTGATTGTTTTAGATGGAACTTTTCATGGAATTGCATCATCTGCTGTAGCGAAACTTATTGGTCTTTACCGACTTTACAGCATCAGCATCACTGAGGTGGATGGCAATCATATAAATAAAGTAACAGTTTTAAGTAGCTCAACTTCAATCCGTAAAGCCGAGACTCAAGTTTCTGATGCGAAACCCTCCTTCGTTTTTTTACATTGCGGAGACAATTTTGTTCGCCAGTCCGTGTTTTTTCTTATATAAATTGTATTCTCATTTCCCTACGTCGTAGAATAGGTACATAATATAGGTACTACGCAACTAAACTGGGCTAGATGAGTATGCGGTAAACGGTAATGCTTTTGCAATGTTTTCTTTCCTTTCGCTAGGTCGTTCTATAGGAATTCTTCTGAAAAAAGTTACATTGTAACCCCTGCCAAAAAACCTTATCAGGTAATGTAACTCAATTTGGTGAGACTCGTTGGGAAATAAAGGTATTGAAGTCAAACACATTGAGAAACTCTTCAATTCCTGTTTCTTCTAGAATCTACAATTAAACAATCAACTACACGAATGATATATCTTGACGCTTCGGCTGCTCAACCAGAAATCAGAATTGACTGCTTGCTTTCTGCTTTTGTGGATCTTGTCGTCCCTCCAAAACTTCCCCCTAAAACTCAATATTATTTTACCGGAACTACCAAGGCAGCCGTCATGATTGGCTGATGATTCAGCGGGCGCCCCTTCCGCCAGTGTGGCCAACCAAAATGGTATTTTTGAACAGTCTACCAACCTCATTTGCCGTGTGGTCCCGGTTACGAATAGGACCACCCCATCTCTTCCCGTGGGTGCCGTAAAAGTCGGCTAAGGGAACATCCAGGGAATGAGCATTCTCCTTGGTCTCCACCATCATAATCTACTGCGATCACCAAGCCGCCTGCCAAGCGTGGTGATTATGACAACCCCCCCCCCCCTAATGACAAGCACAAACAATAACGGCCCCCGGTCCCCGGCGGCTCTGCTATCCCGTGGCTCCGGTAGCGGTCACGGTAACGGCAGGGCAGGGGGTGCGAAGAATCACCGGAAGACGCCCGGCTACCAACCCCACCAAACACGACCCCTGGCCCTGGCAACTTATAACGTGCGCACGTTGAGGGCTGACGAAAGGATGGTCGAATTGGAGGAGGAGATGAGTAAGTTACGCTGGGATGTAATGGGATTGTCAGAAGTCCGAAGACAGGGACACGACACGATAATCCTAAATTCCGGTAACTTATTCTTCTACCGGGAGGGAGACCAACTTTCCCAAGGTGGTGTCGGGTTCCTCGTCCGCAAGTCTCTCGTCAACAACGTGATCAAAGTCGACAGTGTGTCGACCAGGGTAGCGTACCTGATACTCAAAATAACCAAACGGTATTCGTTGAAGGTCATCCAGGTATACGCACCGACCTCGGCACACTCCGACGATGAAGTAGAAGCTATGTATGAGGATATATCCGAAGCCACGCATACTTCCGAAACATACTTCACCGTTGTGATGGGAGACTTTAATGCGAAGTTGGGCACAAGGAATGGCGATGAGCTGAGAGTGGGGCCATTTGGATACGGGCAGCGGAACCCTCGGGGACAAAGGCTGGCTGACTTCATGGAGAGGGAGGGCCTCTTTATGATGAACTCCTTCTACAAGAAGCGGCCATCCAGGAAGTGGACGTGGATAAGCCCCGACGGTTCCACGAAAAATGAGATAGATTTCATGATGACGACCAAGAAGCGAATATTCGATGATGTCTCTGTGATCAGCAAGGTGAAAACCGGTAGCGATCACCGTATTGTAAGAGGCACATTGAATATCAATGTCAAGCTTGAAAGGTCGCGTCTGGTGAGGTCTATGCTCCGTCCAAACCCTGTCCAAATCCAAAACCCCGAAGGCTTTCAGCTGGAACTCTAAAATCGCTTCCAGTGCCTTGCCGATTGCAACACAGTGGACGAGTTGAACAACGGGTTGGTGGAAACTGTCCAAGCTGTTGGAGCTGAGTTCTTCAAGACCCAACGCCGAAAGAGGACTCAGAAACTCTCAGGAAACACTCTTAAATTAATGGCAGACCGGAGCGAAATGAAACTACAGTCTTCAGTTGATATGTCAGCCTACGGTGAACTCAATAGACGTATCTGGAGTTCCATGCGACACGACTTGCGTGCTTTTAGTACTTCACGTATTGAGGCCGCAATTGAGCGGAACCAAGGCTCTAAGGTGTTCGCAAAAGATTCGTCTATTGGGCAAAGCCAAATGACAAAACTGAAGACCGAGAATGGTAGTGTCATTTCATCCAAGCCTGAGATCCTGAGAGAGATTGAGAACTTCTATGGACAGTTATACACCTCGACACGTGAGCCCGCTACTAACACAGCTAAGGACACCAGAGCCAAGTTAGTCTGTCACTATACCGAAGATATCCCGGACGTCAGCCTGTACGAGATTAGAATGGCCCTCAAACAGCTTAAAAACAACAAGGGTGAGGATGGAATTACGACCGAACTTCTGAGAGCGGGTGGTAGACCGGTACTTATAGTCCTCCAGAAGTTAGTATATTTTGTGTGCCTATTTTGTGTTAAATATATTATTTTAACTGGTAAATGTTTAAGAAACGGTACCGATATATCTTATTCGTATTTTATATATCACGACACTTCAAATAATAAAATAACACAAAATGAAAGCAAGTGGACCGATTGGTTGACGAAATTCGGACAATCAGCATCCAGCCTCGGGTCATGCCAGATTGGGGGCTGCTTTTGTTTATGAAATGCATAAAGCTAGAATTTGCCGCACAGCGCCTGAATCATCCTCTAGAGGAGCCCCCACCTTGACTATGAATTCCAGTGTTAGTAATTTATTTTCTCTTTTTAATATTATGAGGTTGGTCATCATCATCATCATCATTAACAGCCTGAAGACGTCCACTGCTGAACATAGGCCTCCCCCAGGGAGCGCCACTTAGAGCGGCTGCTCGCCTCCTGCATCCATCGGCTCCCCGCGGCTTTCACCAGGTCGTCGGTCCACCTAGTGGGGGGCCGGCCTACGCTGCGTCTTCCAGTTCGTGGTCGCCACTCGAGAACCTTTCTTCCCCATCGGTTGTCAGTTCTACGAGCGATGTGGCCTGCCCATTGCCATTTCAACTTGCCAATCCTAAGAGCTACATCGGTCACTTTAGTTCTCCTGCGGATCTCCTCATTTCGGATCCTATCTCGCAGGGAAACATCGAGCATTGCTCTCTCCATAGCTCGTTGCGCGACTTTGAGCTTAGTAATGAAGCCAACAGTTAGAGACCACGTCTCAGTTCCATAAGTCATCAATGGCAACACACATTGATTGAAAACTTTTGTTTTCAGGCTTTGTGGTATTTTGGACGAAAAGATTTGGTCGAAGCTTCCCGAACGCTGCCCAGCCGAGTTGGATTCTTCGGGCGACCTCTTTGTCGAAGTTGGACCTACCCAATTGGACAGTCTGCCCTAAATAGACGTATTTGTCGACAACTTCGAGAGTATCGTTCCCAACAATTACCGGTATAGGTGGAACATGGGCATTTGGCATGATTTTCGTCTTGTCCATGTTCATCTTAAGACCAACCTGTCGGGAGACTCTACTGAGGTCGTTGAGCATGGTGCTGAGATCATCGAGCGACTCCGCCATTATGACTATATCATCGGCAAAACGAAGGTTAGTGATATACTCGCCATTTATGTTGATGCCACATCTTTTTCACTCCAAGAGCTTGAAAACATCCTCCAATGCGTTTGTGAACAGTTTCGGAGAAATAACGTCTCCCTGTCTCACGCCTCTCTGCAATGGGATCTGTTCCGTACTCTGGTCCTGTAGTCGGACTGACATAGCGGCCTTACTGTACAAACACTTCAACACTTCGATATACCTATAGTCAATTTGGCATCGCTGTAAGGACTGCAGCACCGCCCAAGTCTCGATTGAATCGAAGGCTTTCTCATAGTCCACAAACGCTAGGCATAGCGGCCGATTATACTCTTCGGTCTTCTGTATAATCTGGCGTAGCGTATGGATGTGGTCTATGGTGCTAAAGCCTTTTCGGAAACCGGCTTGTTCGGGAGGCTGGAATTCATCAAACTTGCGTGCGAGACGATTCATAATGACCCTCGAAAACAGCTTATACACATGACTCAAGAGCGAGATGGGCCTATAGTTCTTCAATAAGGTGTTATCACCTTTTTTGAAGAAGAGCACCACCACGCTCTTGTGCCATGCCTCCGGCGTTGTACCTTCAAGGATGACAGAATTCAAAAATAACATTTCTTTTAATTTTTTTGTGAGTGACGTGACGGGTGACATTTTGGCGGGACTTTTGATAGTTCAAAAGTCGCACGGAATTTTCATAGACAACTTGATTGAAATCGTAGAGTATTTAATTAAAATGCAGTTCCGTTAGGGGTTCATCCAGTGATTGTTTATGAAAGTGAAAGAAGAATGATTAAGCATTTAATCTCTAGGTAAAAGTGGAATGATAGATTTTCGGGGTTTGTTCAACCTTTGTTTATGAATACCACTGTAAATTCACGACATAATATATTGAAAAGTCCAATCATGGTCCTCATTCGGTGCGCAGGTATACATAGAGACTAGAGCTTTTAGGAGTGGTTATTTAAATTTGCCACGCTTTGTTGGATAATTTGAAATAAATCACCGCCGGTAGAAGCAAAAAAGTATTGCGTTAGTTTTACCTGTAGTTTTACCTATGTAGTTGGTGTTACCTATAATTCAAATACACTGTTATATTAATACAGGTACTGTGATATTTTTTACAGCAGCAAGTTTTTAGTATTTTTATAATTATTATGATAATTCTTTTTATGAGAATGAATGACGCGACGAGTCATTCGCCTGATGTTAAGCGACACAGCCGCCCATAACAGTTGCAGTGTCACTCGGAATTTTAAAATAATAGGGTAATTTAAAGTTAGTATTTTTGTTTTTTTTTTGTTTTTTTGTATTTAATTATGAGTAAATAATTTAATTGAGGATAAGCTGAAGTTTCCTCTTTTTCCTTGTATCACTATTATTTATTTCTTGCTTTTATAAACAAAAACCTTTATTTTGTTTACCTGACCATGAAATAATTTATTTAAATTGGCGAAGTATAAACTTGTTTCATTATAATTATTAAATAACATGAATTTTGGCTTTGAGCATGATTCATACGTTCGTAGTGTATCATTGCTGTGAATAGGTACCTACCACTGATATTTTCCTAAACGAAGAGAAACGAAGGAAGCAATTTGAAAGTATCAGGTTGGTACTCGAACGGCCACTAAATGTTTCCCTAACTAACTTTTCTTTCATCGAATTCGAAATTTGAAATCGATTCTACTACCAGCTATGACTATGAGTACTATGACCGGCGCTATGACTGAATTCAAGGAGTACGTAACCTTGAAGCCGATCACACCGCTTAGCCAACATGGTGCAAAATTTATGGAGCGAACGTTGGTTTAATAAAATGAGTCACTGAATGCAACTTTGGGGAAAAACATTTTATCTGTCATAAACAATTTCATTAAAAATTTCAAGGAAAGAAGTTATATCTAAACCGTTGATGTAAAATTTCCTCAATTTTGATCTGACATTATAAAACAATGATAAAGTATCTATAATTTATGTTGTTTTGTAATGCGTAATAGGTATAGGTCAAAATATTTAAGGAAAATGAATAGATTTTAAACATCTCCAATTCAAAGATACTCATTTAAGTGAATTAGGTATACGTCACTCATAATAAAGTAAAAAGCATTGGAAAGCAGCACGCAAGGCCTGATCCACATTCTACTGTGGCTCAGTAAGGCGCGATGGCTGTCCCCACCCCAATTAAAAAAATAAAATTGCTACTTACACAAACCACAAATGATGTATGACATGCTATGCTTCTAAATACAATAGTCTAGGACTTCATCATCATCATCATCAACAGCCTGAAGACGTCCACTGTTGAACATAGGCCTCCCCCAGGGAACGCCACTTAGAGCGGCTGCTCGCCTCCTGCATCCATCGGCTCCCCGCGGCTTTCACCAGGTCGTCGGTCCACCTTGTGGGGGGCCGGCCTACGCTGCGTCTTCCAGTTCGTGGTCGCCACTCGAGTCTAGGACTTACAACTAGTAATATAGTAGCATCCTATTTCTCCCCTCCACTCCTCCCTACCTGAAAGAACGTTTCAGGTTTCTTCACCAGTCCCATGCTCGCTCCTTACGTAGTTCCGAGAACCTGCTTTTGAAACCTCCTGTCCACACGTCCCAATTCTACCACAAATCTTTTTCCGTGCAAGCTGTCATGCTCTGGAATGAACTCCCGGTGCCTATCAGGCAAGCAAAGACCTTGTCAGTTTTCAAAACTATGGTAAAGACGCACTACTTATCCAATCTCAGCTAGTATTAAATTTTAATTAAGTATATGTATGTTTAATTCGTAGGTATATATGTATATATCTATTTTGTAATAGTATGTATGTATGTATAATATGTGTATGTTTATGTATGTTATGTTGTATTATATGTATTTTAGTAGTTTTAGGATTCGTTTTCATTTCTAATATTTGTATTTACTGTACATCGCCAACCTCCCTAATTCATAATATGTTTCTATCCATCCAAAGGTTGTCTGGAAGAGATGTCTTTAAGCGATAAGACCGCCCATTGTACAACCCTTGTGTATATTTTTTTCGTGTTGTTATGTATCTACGTGTATATTTGGTGTGCAATAAAGCATTATTCTATTCTATTCTATTTTATTCTATTCTATTCCATTCCATTCTATTCCATTCCATTCCATTCCATTCCATTCCATTCTATTCTATAGTCGACAGCTTTAATTACAATTGCGCGGTTATCATTCATCTGCTTGAGAGCTTTTGCGTCATGGTGGTGCTGCTGCGGTATTAAATTGCCTACTCGGATTCCCACGCGGCTGCGCCCGAGCTTGTTGAGTCACTTGGAACTTGGAACTGCCAGTGACATATCGAAGAAAACGGAAAATCCAACAAAAAAGGAAAATCGTGGAATGTCTCACCTAAAAAAGCTCGTAATCTAAAAAGATATATCGGATTTCTTAATAACTTTTTGAAACCGTTTGACGATACGCTGATAAAACAAGATAAGATTTAAAAAGTTTAATGTAAAATACGTGGAGCCGATGGATACAAGAGGCAAGCGGCCGCTCAAAGTGATGCTCTTTGAGGGAGGTCTATGTTCAGCAGTGGATAATGATGATGATGGATGTAGAATAGATAATAAAATACAAATGTAGAGTAGTATGATACTTTATAAAGCTATTTTAAACCTTTGTTTGCAGTTTATTTAAACCTTTTAGCGTCTAAAAGCATCCCAATCCCAATCTGGAAGTTTAACTTTGGTCTCAAATCAATCGGCTTCTTCATTCGGCATTGTTGTAGGTTCATATCAGTAATGCTGAAAACCTAAGATCTTGAACATGCGCCGCTAATACGTAGCAGCGAACTCATTCGACTGGAAGCAGTTCAAGATAATTTTACATCTACCCACTTGGATATATCGCTTAAAATAATGTTTCAATTTTACGTATCATTAAAATGGAGTTTCATTCCCATTTAGATGAGGAAATACCCTAATGCTAATTCAAAGTGTTCTTAACAATGTTTTCAAGTATATTACCTACACGCCTGAAGCTGGTTTGAATTTGAATTTACAATTCTTCTATCACTGTGGCAAGTTCCTGGTAAACTGTTCACGGTTCACGATGTCTTTAAACGCTATTTCCCCCTTTACTGGCGTTATCGTATCTTCCGTTGAACCTTGGTTAACCAAACTCATATCAGTTTTATTGGTGTAATCAGTTCCGGCAGAGTTACTCCGCATTTTATTATATGACGTACGTTATATACAGACAATTGCACTCATAGTGATAGCTCTTTTAGTACCTTGTCAAAGTGATCTACCTTTCAAATGTTTTATCTCATTCAACCATAAGATATTACATTTTATTGCGACAAAGTCGCAAAAAGTATATTGACTGCAGCCACCTAAAGTTATCTATGTTTGCCAAACTGCGCAAAAGTATTTCATTACAAAATTACTATGTTGTTGTAATGATGGAATTAACAAGAGTGGTTCAGATTTGATGGAAACTGTTATCATTAAGAGTACCTATAATGAATAGTGTAAAAAAGGAACATTTAGGAATCTATGAAAACGTGCAAAATTTGCTTGAATCTACGGTATCAAGCAAATGTTATTACTTTAGCATCATCATCACCAACAGCCTGAAGACGTCCACTGCTGAACATAGGCTTCCCTTACTGAGTGCCAGCTTGTGCAGCTGCTTACTTCCTGCATCAATCGGCTCCCCGCGGTTTTTACCAGATAGTCGGTCCACCTAGTGGGGGGCCGGCCTATGGTGCGTGCAACGTGCTATTATTAGCATCCTCATGAAATTCACCACAAATTTCGGATACCAAGTAGTAGACTCATAATATCTTTAGTATCATCACTTACTTGTTTTTTTTTTCAGTGTCAATGTACTTTTATCGAAACATTTATTATGTCAAGCCATACAAACATTCACGTTTGGTTAATTATTATAACCATTTTGAATATATTAATACAGCTAGAAATACTTGTGAAGCAATTAAAACTCAACATGAAATTCTTTTCATGATCTAACGCAATAGATTATTGTAAAACAACCATTGTTTCGTATAAAGCAATAGGTTTATACAGTAATAGCTTCTGTAATAAATTATATACAGATAATTATGTATGACATTATAGTAATCAATAAATTGTTGCTATATAGTTCAAATGGCTATTACAGATATTGCGAGATTAATTGTTTATAATTATCTATTCTGAATCAATCAAACGACATAACTTTATTGTTTTGTTAGTTAGTTTTGTTAGTTTTGTTATTTGCAACATACGATTGATTGGTATAATATTTGCACTACTTATAGGACATAAAAATGTAGTATACTTTGTAATAACTCTATATATTTTTAATTAAAAATAGAATTGTTATTAGCAGTATTAATTCACATTTATATTTTTCTACGTTTAAAATACAATTTTTTATGACATCATTTGAAATACTAAATTTGTTCCTCATTGTTGAAGCTTGCATAATTATTGCTCCATCAACTAAATGAAGTATAGTCACGTTTTGTAAACGAATCATTATACTATGGAACAGTGATATCTGCTACGCATTCACACATTACACTGAATAATATGGTTAAAGTTACTTAGCCGGTTACAATACAATAATTTTTAATGCCAGTAAGTCATCGCAGGGCAAAATATCGATGTAACGTAGAAAAGTGATAGAACGTACGTGGGATTCCGAACCCCTATTTGACAAGTTCTAACATAACCGATGACAAATCTTTGTGAGTACATTAGGTATAAAGATCATGTATCACTAATGTAAAGGAGACCAAGGAGGCGACAGCGCGCGCTTTTGCCTTGGCATACATAATTTATGCTAGATATTTCACAACTGTTGCCTTCCTATCATTCGGCATATCAATATCCCTATACCTACATCACTCACAGCATTCGCAAGAGAATATGTGCAAATCTAAACAACAAAACCGTAGGTGGTCTTCAAAGTACCGATTAATAAAATTCAAGGCGTGTTGTGTCGATGTGATAAGTAGTAATTCTGTAATTTCCATTTGATAATAACCATTATTATTTTTAATTCGATTAAATACTAACTTTTAAGTTTAAGTTAACCTAATTTAAATACAGGAACCTTGCACCGTACTCCCCGGGTGCGACTTGGTGAGAACAGTGGGGAGCCGATGGATGCAGGAGGCAAGTAGCCGCTCACAGAGGCGCTCTTTGGGAGAGGCCTATGTTAAGAGGTAAACGTCTTTAGGCTGATGATGATGAATTACTAGGAATACTGGTGTAAAATAAAACTATTGTAAAAAAATGTTTATATAAAACCTCGTATTTAATACTAAAGTTCAAGAACTTACTAAATGTGTTTTGAAATGTCATCTGTGGCATGTTCTTGCTAGACTTTAGCACTTGTCCTCAATTTGAGGAGCAAGGACCGAAACACACGCTCTTGGGTCGTGATAACTCGCAACTTTTAATTCTGGTTTTCGATAAAAACGTGAATTTCGTTTCTTTTTTATATCGTAGCACAGTGTTTGGAAATTCTAATAAATTATAACTATGACTTCTCTAAACTAAATCATAGCACATATGTAAAGGTTTCTAGATAAGGCATCTTGCTTAGAAGATGATAAAGCATACCTCTTGAAATAAAAATTATTAAGCCCTTTCTGGGTTTCAGATAAATCATTACTCACATTATGTATACGAAAACATTAAAGTAGAATTCAATATTGTCGTATACAAAGTTGTATAAAGCTGTTGAATTTTGAACTCCAACATGTCGAGTGTAAGGTCTGCTTTGTTAAAATATGTTGAATTTTGTAATGTTCTGACCATCGTGACTAATGCGCGTGATTGCAACAAACCGTGCCCTCAATACTCTGAACTTGACATCCATTGAGGAGGTTTCATTTGCTGGCCCTTTTAGTATGGATTCTAACCAAATACTTGATTGATTCGCTCTAAAATACCCATGCTTTTGTTATTACAGAAAAAAATTTACAGCACGGAATAAATAACAGCTACGTATTAAAGAGGCTTAAGCCTTAATACACAAAGTTTCAGTACATTGGATTGAAACCAATTAAGCATTCAATCCAATGTGCTGAAATTTTTGTGTCTGATATGACAGTTAAACTTTCAATAAAAGTAGCAGGTATAAATGAAGAATATAATTGATGTATTGAGTATGCATAAGATGTGCCATTGTAAGAACGAAATAACAAGAAACATGGAATGATATAAGACGATGATGTTGATGAGTAAAACAAACGTGATACATTATTTAACCACCATGACCAATAGGCAACTTCACATAAATGTTTAGCATCATGGTTATTTTTATTTTAGTAACAAACTCACCTACCCCATGTGTTGAATTAGGTTACTAATGATTCACTCTGCGAGCCAGTTATCTGGTTTGTTTCGCTGAAATTTTTGAATCATCCTCAAGATTATTATAAAGAAAAGTGGGTGGAAATTTTATGAAATTTGCACTGGGATTCTTGACTTTTACCAGTACCGCCATTGACGTCCGTACATTTCCTGGGAGTGAAACGCCAATGACAAAGTTTTCTTTTGGATCATGTTCCCATTTGCCTAGTTATATATTTTTTTTGAAAATGTCAGCACACTTTCATTTAGGTACCTATTTCAAAATTGAGACACCAATAAATATTCAATTCAAAACTGGAGTCGTAATAAGGAAATATTTTAAAAAGCGTTATGTTAAAATTTCATTTATTGCATAACAACAGAAACATAATAAAGGCATAACTGTTCTCCTGAATTCAACGACCCCATTTGAGCACATCTTGGATTGAGGCGCCTTTGCGTGACTTTGACGGCGGAAGTCTAAGCAGGCTAAGAAGGTAGAGCCATCAGGTCAAATCATGCAATTATGATCTCAGTAGCTTTGTAATAAGGTTTAAAATTTGATCTTGAATTTATTAAGGACTAAAATATCTAAAAAAATAGCTTTTTCTACTCTAAACCCAGTGCTGTAAAGTGTAAATTTGTATGTTAAACGTTCAAAGAATCACAGCTTGGATAATTTAAACTCTAAGTTTTATCGTATAAGGTTCACAATATTAAAAAGGATATTTTAGAGGAATGCTTTGTAATTATTGACTTAAATGCAGTTTATTAAGGTTGATATCTAAATGAAAATTCAGGCAGACAGGGTTAGCAGTACTTATTGGAACGGTTTTTGTAACGCTTATTCATATTTTGAGTAAGCTTGTTACGCAGATAAGTGGAGCATGTATTTAAAAATGTGAAGAAAGTAGTTTATTGTTTCTTGATGAAATACAGCCAATAATTGTAGTATCATTTTTAGGAATATTTAGTTTGACAGACTGTCGCGCTTATTTATTTTAATTGTTATCACTATTTATTCCTTTGATGTAATCATTGTAATTGGCACTAACTTATAGACTGATTTTTAGACTATGTAATATATGACTAATTTTACTTTATTTATTTATTTATTTATTTATTTATTTATTTATTTATTTATTTGTTTATTTATTTATTTATTTATTTATTTATTTATTTATTTATTTATTTATTTATTTATTTATTTATTTATTTATTTATTTATTTATTTATTTATTTGAACACCAACATACCAAACACCATACTACCACCAACACCATATATTTGATTTTGATAACTAGTTCACAGTTGGTGTTATGCAGAGCGTTTATAGGCTAAAGTTAGTATGCCACAAAAATTCTAGTCACAGTTACCACAAGTTCATTAGCAATGTTAACGAGGCCTACTGACATTTTACTCAATATTACTTTTCGCCAATACTAAGTGGCCCACTTTTTCCAAACTTTACGTTTCACTTTCGCTTCATTTGTCATTGCACTTTCATTATTCTTTGTAACTGTTATGGTCAGATTAGCTTTCATGTGCAATTTTAAACTCTAATGGAAAGTGCTAAAGTTCAATATATTTGAGGAAGCGTCAGTGTTTGTTTGTTTAGCTTAGCTTTCTGAAGTTTGAATAGACTTTGTTGTTTTGTTGAGGATAGTTGATTCATATGTGTTTAAAATAGTTAGTAAAAAGTTGTGATGAGCAATTACCAATACGAACATATTGTTCATCAATTTATTTATTCTTTTAAAGATCAAGGAAGCTTTAGTACTAACATACTAACAAAATATGACGATCGGATCCAAATTGGATCACCATTTACAATGAAGGAACTCCTGGTAAATGATGCTAGCCTCGTTTTCCGGGATGAGCACAAGTTCATTTTTTGTTTCGGTGGGGGTTACATCACTTGTTAAATCAAAAACTGCGTATTACTTTCGCTGATTGCGCGAGCAACCTCGACCTTTGAGACAAATGGTGTCCATTACATATTTTTTATTCACCTCAATGACCATTTTTGTAATTATTAGACACGCGATATCGACATTAATGAAGTAAGCAATGTTTAGGGCGTTTTTGCAATAAGATAGACCATGGAGATAAAAATCTATATAAGATTGGGAAAATTTATGGTTGGAAGTAGAGAAACAAAATGTCTATATTTATACCCGGAAAAAAAAAAACAAATAAATTCGTCACTGATATTCAATTTTTTTACCTCTTCGTAGATTGATAAATAGATAAATTCTTTATTGACACCAAGGTAACAAAATGCAGCAACAGGAAATCAACTTATGAGTAGGTTTCCATAATTAGCTGATTAAAGATGACTTTTTTATACTGGACATTAGGTTGAACTTAAATGGACTGGTAGTATGGGTAACTTTATTGAGTTTGCTAGATAATCTTTGGCTACTAGTATGCTGCTACTGCACATTTTACTGCAATTTTTTTACCGGTATTTTTATCCACAATAATGACTTTAAAGTTATCAGACTAGATTATATACTCTGTAACAATTTTCTACTACAGGAACAGTTCATCGCCTTGTTGTTTTGTTTTGTTTTTGTAAATAATTATTATTCAAATTATTTCAAACATTACAACTATTCTAAACTTCTCAAACAAAGCAAAGCATTGAAATTTCTCGACTGGATCTGCGTGACTTTATTGCCCATTAAACAGACAAGTAATAAATGTTTTTTTATAACGCAATTGAACTATTTGCATTTTAGACTTTAGACTTGTAACCGTTGAATATTCAGTGTTTACTGGTTAATGCGTCTAATCTGTATTAAGGACATTGTCACACATACTGATGATGAAAATAAGTTTCCAAGACTGTGTTGATCTATAAACTAAGTTTTTTACGATCACAACACTTATAAAAAAAACATTAACGTTTAAAAACATCACAACTGTTACTATTAAAGAGTAGAAAGAACTACGTAGCAATAATCTTGCGTTACCATATCTCTATCATTATCCTTACTACTATTATTAACTAGCTCACTACTAATATAGCGCAAAATGTTGTCTGTTAGTATAGTTTTTGCGTTAAAAAGCTGAATGATTTATATACTTTACCGAAATCAAAATACGATAAAAGGAAAATTATGTGTCCTCTGTAAATGGCGGGTGAAATCGAACTCATGACTCTCCTTCTTGCGGTAGTCGGGTAAAAACTACGTAGAAGTCTCACACTTGTTTGTTATTGCATTCTGTACAGGCAACCATTTAAAATGGTGATTAAATTAATCGAAAATGAGTGTGCATCTAAGCATCGCGTACATCATCTTTGATGCAGAGATTTAATGCGTAGATCAGGTCAATATCCTAAATCAAACGTAAACAAAACAACGTGGTTCGGATTGTGAGTCAAAGGAGTTGGATGCTGACTTATTGTTTACTTTGTAGTAAGCGATGGACTGGCAGACGCAGAAAAGATCTACAAGTATTTAGTCAAGTTATTTTCTGCAGACACACAACAACTGTCAAATATATTAGAGTTATGTGACTCAAATCTTTCATAAGGTCAACATTTAGAATCGGTTTATTTTCAAAAGTAGTTAAATTCATTGTTACTTTTTTATAAAAATAAGAGAAGAAATGTTCGTTAACATTAACAACACAGAGCATTGAAAAAATGACGGTTCGCATCGTTGGCAAAATGTATTTTTTTTGCTCTGTGAGTAACAAATACGTAAGTATATAGTATATACGTGTTGTTTAAATAATCTGATAGAATTTTTCCTAAAGTGCTTTCAATACAAACTATAACGTTATATAGGGAAAGTGTACTTTCTTACTTTGATACCTAATAGAAGACTAGATACATTATTCATAATAAAATTATTTTATTTTATTTATATTATTTTCTTTTTGAAAATTTTGCACAATGAGTGTTAGTCAAGCATGTTTGACTCAAACAATTCCATTTCCAACAAAATGTTCGCGTGCTCAGACGCTGATCCAATGCTACTTTTGTTGCATTGCATCCCTTTGGGGCATAAACATAAATAGAAGATGAGAGCGGCATCAGCCGCAGGATAAGCATTGAGCAAGCTACGATAAAAAGGAAACCTTATTATTTTACTGAGTATTAATCAATGTCCTAAAAATGGTTACCTTTTTAGCACCTGTTGCATATTGTTGTATTTGCTTAATCTTATGCCTGCAGATTCAATATTTTCTTGAGCTAAAATAATTTTCTTTAAAACATTGTTTTAAACACGCATGCTTTAGTGAGAAGTTGCTTTATTTTTACCTACTATACCCGAGGAAATAATAATGCGTTATGTGTACGTACAAAATCTTTAGTTGACAGCACGATATTCTCGAAAATACTTACTTAAAAATCTGGAAATAAATTGACATACTTACGAATAATGATTTAAATATTATTTGTGTTAAACATAAATGAACCAAACAGGCACGAAAGTAAACAAGCAGTTAAACTTTTGGAAAATTGTTATTTCTATTCAGACAGAAACGTTTATAAGCACTGTACTGAACCCGACTTCCAGACCGGTTCCTATAGCTTTCTCTGGAACTGGATCACGCTTCCGTGCGATCATAATAGCATTGGACTTTACTCAGTGAAAGTCGGCTTCAAGAATACATTGCTCAAGAGTTACTGAGTTTTTATTTTGTGTTTCTTCGAAGCAGTCTGTCGATTGGATATCGATGTTGCACAACGCATCCGGGATATCAAAAATCAAAGCTGTCACCTTGTCTCGCTAAAATCTACTTTCAACGACCGCTGAACCAGTTTCATCGCCTCAATTAATATTCACATTTCAATTCGAAACTATGACGATTCTTCCAGGAAAAGATATACAGCAATTAGTGTCAGAATGTTTAACTTGGACATCTTCTCATTATAACTTGAAATTAAGTATTGTTTGTACTACTATGACGCATTTACAGTAACATACAACACGTTTAAGTTTGACTCAAGTCAACAGATTTATCTCAGAAACGTCTTTGGTGTTGACCGATTGTTCATATTCGTTAATGATGATTAAAAGGTATTCGTAAGCGTTGACGCAACATCTTTGTATACAACTACTACGTGCTTAGAGATTTTTTTATGATGCTTGTAATAATTTAAAAGTCACGTGAAGTTTTAACGGTCACATTTGTTTCATATCCAAACATTGTATAATTTATGGAGAAAGAACGATCACGTGTGTAAAGGCAAAACAATTGCCCTTATTACGGTACCTACTTTTACTTGGACGTGTAATAATCATATTACTGTATTCTAGATAGAACCTTACACACATATTCATAGAAGAGAGAAGAGAGAGCTGTTAGGATTGAATTCATAATAAAATTGTATGTTAAATACTGTCAATTTAATTCAAACTGTATAAGATCTGTATTTGTGGTACGATGAGGATTATATAAAGAGGTGGAAAGTGGATATGAAACGTCAATCGAAGATATAATTTTCTTTTATAGGTGACGTACAGACGCCAAGCTTTATAAATAGGTCACACTTGTCCGTTCTGTAACTCTGTAATCAACAATCCGCCTATATCATTGGCAATAATAATAACAACCAATAAAGGACCTATACATTCTGTAATAGGCTAAATAGGTAAAGTAATAATTAACTGTGACGTTAGTAGAACATTAAGTATTAACTCTGAAAGTAGGTGAAAAACCGGTGTGTGACTGCTGCCGTAGGTCACAGGTATAAGTGCTGCGGCGAATTGTCATGGCATAAGCCGCGGCCACCCGTGGGGCCTGTTACTTTGGATTGTTCCAAGTTCCAATCTTGACCCTAATCATTTCACAGATGGTAAACTTTTCATAACGATCAAGGAAACTGTATGTTACAGGTTTAGTCGATCATCATCATCATCATCATCATCATCATCATCATCATCATCATTAACAGCCTGAAGACTTCCACTGCTGAACATAGGCCTCCCCCAGGGAGCCCCACTTAGAGCGGCTGCTTGCCTCCTGCATCCATCGGCTCCCCGCGGCTTTCACCAGATCGTCGGTCCATCAAGTCGATAATCCATAAAAGTTTCATAGTATCTCTCAGTGGCTTATAAAACCTGTTTATTACAAATTTGCGTAGTCTTAGAATATTGTGAGAATTGCGTTAGATCAGATATTTATGTGCATTGTGCACTAACAAATTCAAAATGGGACAACGTCTTTAATATAACAGACGTAAAAAAGAGCATAGAAGTGAACAATTTTGATAAAGTATGTATGAAATGTATCACAGTAGGTATTATCAGAAATGCTGCATGCGTATTCTCAGTGTGTGCAACAATCGGTCCGTTTAAGGTGCAATGCTACACGTGTAACGATATTATGTTGATAAATTTGCATAATCAGAGTTTAGTTGTTAAGTGTCGTTTAGGAAGCAAAGCCAATGTAATATGCCTACTATAAATATTTTAAGATCAATATTTAATTAAGTTTAGAGCATTGCGTTGAGCCACTGGGAAAATAGATTAACAATGACTTAACAAAACAGACCCTGAGGCCAGAATGTTTTTTCCCTAATTACGATTTTCTGTAACTAATAAGTAAAGAGATTTTGTTAAAAACTGAAAATAAATGAAGGAATAAAACCATATCCTTCCAGTTCAATTGTGGAAAGGTGAAAATGACTAATCATGAGAAAAAGTTGTCGAGAAAAATGATTCACTAGACTTGTCTTCTAAAGCTAATGAGAACAGCTATCACGCAAGAAATTCGAAGGAAAAAATTATGGATGAGTTGTTAACAAAAACTAAACCACACCTGATTACTATCTGAGTAAACCCGGTTCCGACGAAGGACATAACTAGGCAAATAGTCTGTAGGACATCGTCCTGAGTAGAGCATTGAACCACGATATAACAAGCTTGCATATTAGTTTGTATGCATTTGTAGCTGTGTATAAAAATACGGTAAGCAAATTACAGTTAGGAACTATGCAATAAAAATGCCTCCTTATAAACGTAGTTCAAAAAGCGGTAGACATAGACGTTATGTTCACTTGATGCTGTAAAAATCGTTTCTCTACGTTGGTGATTAGAAACAGATATCGACATTACTCTGGCTTAGCACTTACCGTTAACAGCTTCACAGCAATTATATGGGTATAATAATATAATTCAAAGGAACATTGCCCCACAGGCAAAAAGGCGAGTCGAGTGCATTCACCCCAGTTGCCGAGTGGTCGAGTACGATGCACTTACCACCTGATTCCATGGCCATAGTAATATAACACCAATAGGCTGTAAGGCTCATTATTCAGTACTTTTTTTATATTAATTTAGTTTTTAGCTATTTTGTTTCTAAATTTAATGCTTATTTTACTAAACTAACTTGTTTTGGTCGTTTTCAAATTGCGCAACTATTCAGCATAGGCGTCTTTAGCGTAGGGTTTGAAAGATTTATTTACTATCTAGTGTAAGGCGAAACCATACAGCTATGAGAGTAACGAAATCCTAGCTCTGTGGGTGAAACGAGACTGCGTTTTTATATGATTTCTTTTTCCAATAGTGTTTGAAAGAATAAATGCGTTAATTGACACGGCACTGGAAAATAACCAGTTGAAAGAAGTTGGCCTTAGAAATTGGTGTCTTTTTAAGTTCACATTTCCTTCTGAATGACCTTAATGATAGGCGAATGACCGAAAAAATATGCACTCCATTAAACTTAAGACAGGAAAAAGCCCTCAAGTACACAAATATAAGAAATGTGCATACTTATTATAAGTAGTTGGATTATCGTATACATATTAGGTATACATATCTAATTTAATAGTTTAGTTTCTGCGGTTCTAAAATCAGTTTATTTTAACCAACTACAATATTAAAATCATTCTATAAGTACAAGATGTGCTTGAATATGTTTGATTGAACTGTCCTTGAATAATCAGTTGTGGTTGGTTAAAATAAACTGATTTTAGAACCGCAGAAACTAAACTATTAATTTAGATTATGTATACCTACGATAATCCAACTACCTATAATAGGAAAGCACATTTCTTAAGATTATGATTATAAACATGAAAATGAATTATAATAATTATATTATAACTTAAATATTAAGACCACTGCCTTAGATACGTAATCTCAAGCAATTGTTCGCAATTCAGAAAACCTGGGCCAACAATAGGAAGTAGGAGCTTGCAGCAATGCTTGCCCAAGCTGTGATGCAAATCTTTATTGTGTCGACAATGCAACAACTGTCGTGACGGCAAAATTATCCCGATGTTATATTTATGAAGAAACATGTTGCACAATTTGTTATCTCTCGCTTCCGTTCGAAGAAACCAAATAATACCGAGTAATATGTTTTTCATCAGCACTTAAATCTTGTATGTGTATATTGGAAATTGAGAATTATCTTTTTATTGAGTATACACCTGTAGGTTATCTTACTACTTTTGTTTCCTGCTATGTAGTAGTTATAAGTATTTCATTATTTTATAATCAAGATATAATAAAATACTATGACTAATTTCTACCCTCATTGCAACTGAAAATAATATTAAAACTACCGCAAATCCCTGAAAATCGCCACCATACATCATTCCTACCGTTATATAAACTTCGGGGAATTGTAATATTATTTGAATATGTATAAGACTTTTAGAAATTTTTGTTTATGCGTAAATGGTCATTTTAGCTGGGTTATTAACTTTCTAGATAAAATGCCTGAAATTGAAATACTACATATACTACGGGGTTCTGGTTTTTAGGGTTTTTAGATATTTACTGCAGGTCAATTGTATCCTAACGTAAGTAATATTTATGTGAAGCAAGAATGAATTTATTCTAATAACGAATCTTGGTTACTTTATTAAAGCGGATGATCTCATAAATTGTTATAAGAACCAGACACATGAAATCATTTCAGAGAATGATATGAGCGTCAAGGCTGATGTCGCCATAAGCACTAACATATAGGTACCTACGTACATACTGTATGCTATATGTTTGTTTGTTTCATTATACTAAATATGTACCAATGGGCTTGTGGTTTCCTTATAATATTGAATCCCATGTTTATACCTAGAATATTCCAATTCATGTTAATTACATCCTCCATACTCCATATATAGTGTCATTGGAAATTCCTAAAACCTCTAAATGGGAAGGATTTCCTTCATATTAATTAGGTGTTATTTAATTTTCCTGAACATTTTATAAAAGTACGAAGTAATTTATATAGTACAGTTTATACTGTTTATTTAGTTTAGATTGATAGCTCAGTTGGTAGTTATAGCTCTACCTTCTAATCTGTGGGTAAATGGTTCGACTTCCACCCAGCCTGGGGCAAACAGTTATTTATTTATTTCATCTCTCTCTTACGTTACCCGTTATCGATAATATTGATAACGAATATCGTTTATAATGAACGCGATTTAAGTGTAAAAATTAACACTCTTTACCACTTTGTACATTTTTGTTCCACTGGGTCGCGTACTCTTTGTTAGTTCACCCCAAATTTCGAATTAAGAACGAGCTTTTGGAGTTACATGACCGAGTTCGTTAGCTCACCCTAATTATCTGATAAGTGCAGTGAACTCACATTGGTCAGTGTGTTATTAGTTCTAGGAAAGCAAGATAGATAGGTGTATTGCGCAGTCTCTCCCATATTCTAGTTGCAACGCATATTGAAGCATTTTGATTCATTTGAATTTGATTTGTGGTACAATGAATGTCAATAAACTACTGAAATAAATCTACATACCTCTACGAATACAATCAATGTCCTTGTGGTTGACCGACCAACCTTTTCATACCTATTAGTAGATTTATTTTTAATTTATTTCTATTTTTGGAGTGCTCATACCTAATAGAGTTGCATATTTCATAGAGTGCGTTTCACGATGATTGATATTTTACATGTCAGTTTACAGTGCGTTATAGTTATCTGTACCCTCATTTTTATTCCCGCCAGGCTTATCCTGAAAAGTTCTGACATTGAAATCTTTTGCAGAATGTCCGTTTTATTGTTTTATTTTTAGAGTCAGCTTCACACATATTTCTGTTGTTCAAAGTTCTGAATCAATATCAAACCCTTTCAAGCCAGACATGGTATCGATCTGGTATTTTCCACAGCACACCCATCAGTGCGGAACGAATTAGGGATGGCGCACCGTTCAATTGGCGAAGTGGTACGCGCACCCGTTAGCCGGCGCTGAGCAGATACAGTTGTACGGCACAGTATTGAGTCAGTACGACGATAATATATAGGAAGATAGTATGTGCTGTTGTGTGAGATCATAAAATCTATAATGCAAGTACGATCAAACTTTTTTTATTCATACTACATTCAGTTTACCGATTCTACCAAATACTTTTTTATGATTGCCGCAAACGATTTGTTAATACTTTATGTCAATTATGTAAGGCGTACTACATACATCTGAAACACAAAACAGAAAGGTACCTGAAACTAGACCAGTACTAGAAAAATAGGTCGCGCCACGCGTATTTCAGGAATTTCACGAGCGCTCTCGGGAGTTTTTCATCTTTTATTTTTATGGCACAATGAACCTTATGTCAATTGTGTAACGTGCTACGTAAACCTTAAACTAGATCAGTGATTCAAAACTAGGTTGCTTCTTTTACCTTATTATTGTCATGATGTTGTTATGTAATTCACATAAAGCTTATTATTGAATGAACATTTTCGTTCGGTCCAATATGTTCGACAGCGCGGTGTAAATTGATATTTTTCATGAACAGAAGTAGGTAACCTAACAACTTCACTCTATTGTAATATAAACCATGTTACTGGAAACTATGTAAAGTCCAAAGTAATAGAATAATGTCGATGTATATGTTTACCGTTTATAACTCCAATATAGCTTTCTTATTATCCCTAATACTACCTATACCTAGTACGCCGTTATATTCACTAGTTACAGGAACTACGCTATTATTATAATATTATACTACAACACATCTTTGCTGATCACTAGGTATGAAAATAAAGTTAACTTAGTAGTTTACTGTAATAGCAACTTGAATTTTATAACCTTTTTTGAAGACGGTTTTTCAAACCGCCTTTCTTCACATTAATTTCGTACTGAGAAATACTACTGATATTCTCATGTACCTGATAACAGCTTTGTTCCTACCGCGTGGTCCTGGTGTGCGAACAGGATCACCCTATAAGAGCTGGTTAAGGTAATATACAGGGAATAAGCACCAGCATTCTCCTCTGACTTTATTTTAATCACTGCGATCACCAAGTCGCTGGCAAGTGTGGTGATTATTGCCCCTCGTATGATAAGCGACCAAAGTGGAGTGGGGAGGCTGTTGATTTATGATACTTATTTTAAAAAGATTTTCAGTAAACAGAGCACACGTCTATACAGGGTGTAATTGAATTCATTAGCATCCTTTGAAACTAGGTACCTACTCCTGATACCGGTCATGTGTGGACCAAAATTTTTGAATTCTAACACATTGGTTTGGTAATAATAACAACTCCATAAAATGGAATAACTAACTTAATCCAATGCTACAATACAAAATTTAATTGGAATAATGAAGTACTGTTTTTAATTAGTACATACAAGGTATAAAAACGTTAAAATGTATCAAAGTCATCCGTGCCAACTGCGTTAGGCGCCGCGGCAATCTTCATAATTTTCAATAAAAATATTTTGATTTACACTATTTAGTCTTTAAAACATCATCTATAAATGATGTACTATCATGGGCTCAATTTATGCTAATGAATTAAATGAAATCCAGTATACCTAAACTGTATTTTTATATCGCAATTTCTTTTGTTACAGATGCCCCAAATGATGCGAATTACATGATATGTGGTGTCGTCATTGCCATGGCCCTCGTTGGGCTCATTATTGTCCTGCTGGCCTTAACAATAAAGTAAGTACTGGTATTATAGGATTGGTGATATTGGTTTTGTTTCCGCATTTCCATACACGGCCCTTATTATTAACTGCAATGTCATTATTAAAGGTGCTCTTAGGATCAATATAAGTCTCTATTTATTATTATTATTTAATAACGAATCATGAGTTTTTGGTTGACTGTTTTGCTCAAAAATTGCATCTCAACGTTTTTGCCCATTTTGATAAGGGGATCGGCATAATGACTTATGAATACTATAAAGCAATTAAAACATGTATGATTTTTTCACACACCGCCATTTAGACCTAAACTAAGCATAGCTTGTAGGTACCAGATAACTGATAGAATACTTTTATTCGCTTTGTTTGTCAATACATATGTAAACACAGAGAATACAATATAAAACACATACACAGAAGAAACACCCATATTCCATTACACAAATGTTGTTGTGAGTTTGTCCTGGGTGGGAATCGAACTCACCTAATAGTTCAGATGGCAGAGGTACTACCAACTGAGGTAACAGGCCAGTCGAATTGTACTTTCGACATTATCGAAGTCAATGTCCAATGGTCCAAGTTTTTTTCGTGTATAGGAAGTGAAGTCCATCCATATTTTATAAGTAATTAGTCCAGGATATGTTTTAGGTACAGATGTGAGGAAAGGTTAGATGATAAAGATTTTATATAATACCACAGACGATATGTTAATATAGTCAGGCAAGCTATCTAGGTCGTCAGGTTACTTTAAGTTATGTAAAAAAAAACAAAACAAAAAGTAGTTCGCAAATTTGGGTTTCACTAAATTTGAAATAAACTCAATACAAAGTAATAAAATCAACAGTTCATCCTCTGATGTAATATCGAAATTCATAATATTTTGAAGTAGGTATACGATTGCGACTGTTTACGATCATTTTCCATCGTTAAATTAAAGTGATCATAACGTAAAAACTGAATGCTTTAAAAATATTATTTATATTACTGGGCTTTAAGATTGATAGATGATGGCAGTAAATCAAAATGTTTATAGTTAAAAGTTAATGTTGGTGCCAAAATAATAAACAGCAAATCATTTCCAAATATTTTAATACGAATTGAACCGCCAGGATCACTCATAGGTACAGTGAATCTGGACCAAAAATAATGAGTTGACTGGAATGTAAATTAAAAATAAAATGACATACCTTGAGAATTAACACAGCACTATTATTAATGAAGTTTTGGATACAGTTGATTAAACGGTATTGACATATTATATAAATTACTTACAACCGTTACTATCCAAATAACATATTTCATACGTTTATCTTGAATTAATTGTGATTAAATTACTCATCCATCTCAAAGTATCCAATTGAGTGAACAAAATTTGCGAGGTTTAACAAGACCATGTCAAATTAAGCTCCATATTTTTCATACATTTTCAGTACCTATACAAAACAGTTTTACATAACAGACTGAGTCATTAGCATAAGATTAATAGATGAAGTAGTTTAAATAGATAAGATATTGATAACAAAGGATGACTCTTTGGAAGATCTCAAGTAACATACTCTGCATCATAATCTTCATTAGTAAGTGTTCATGATTCATTATATTTATTAGCCCTTAGCTAGATCAAGATAGATATCTACTAAGATGAGTTACACCATTATACTTATTGTCTGACGATGGTCTGACGTCAAACACTGACAAGCAGCAAGCAGATGACGCTTATAGGTCTACTAACCTCGCAGAACTGTAACTGATCTGTGACTAATCTAAATTGTAGGTGTAGTTGAGGTAGGTGTCGACTTTAATAAACTTATTTTGAAAACATGTTTTCCAAGATTATAAAGGGCACTAAAAGCTATCGCAGATACACAAAATGATAAGCTCATTCATTACAAATACTAAAAAAGTGCATACGTGACGTTTACCACAACACAAAAACATAATACGTCATGCGATGCCAAAAAGCTTCGTCAAGTCTTCTTACAGCCAGCAATAACTCAGTTTCTTAAGTGTACTACACACGGTAAGGTACCACAACCCTACGAAGAAAAAGGAATCTGAATGGAAAAATTAGAACCCTGTAAGTTGGTTATAAAAGGTGAAGCAAAAATTCGGAAATGAGACTACTTGTCACGGTAGCATAAGTAAAGCATATCCCGGTTTGATGGATGAATTGATGCAAGTTCAATCCTCGCTCGTGATTCTAATTTTTCCTTTACTAATCAATCTGTAAATATTTAATGCGCAGGTTTAGCCAACCCATCAGTTACAGTTTTATTATAATGTTTATGAAAAAGATAGATTAACACCAGTAATTCCAAAACAAAGCTAAGATGCTGCTTTAGTTTTTCTATGTCATTTCAGTTGCCAATTAAGTTAGTCCTATTTATATGTATAAGAAAGTGGCAGAAATTCATGGAGTGTATTGTGCATAGAAGCCATTTTGGCAAAATGTCAAAGTTCTTCGCATTCTCAGTCATCGACATCATTTCCGTCATAATGTTTCGTAGAGTCAAAATGTAGTCAACAAACAAATATTACATAATTTGTAAATTCTGTATTATATACTTTTTAAACCAATTCAATACAGGTTATGACTTACGTAACCAGGAGTTACCGCACGTTACTCAACTTGGTTATAACGTGACTGACATAGACTTTTAATTATGACGTTACTAGTGCTATTTCTACAACAAGAATACAGCCTACAACTGGTATGTTTTAAGCCTAATCATTCTCTCAAGGCGAGAGAATGGCTTGAAGTACCGGGTCACTTCAAGGTTTTGCGAAATGCTTTATTCCTGTTCATAGTATTAAAATGAGTCATCATCAGTTATGGTTGTATCGGAGTAAATCGTGATGACGTCATCAAATCATTAATCTCAACATCTGACTTTGACTTTGGATCGTTTTTATGGTCACGTTCATTAGTAATACTTCTTCAATTCCTTTACACTATAATTCAGGTTACTTAAATTATTATCATCATTAACAACAACAGCCTGAAGACGTCTACTGCCGAACATAAGCTTCCCTCAGAGAGCGCCACCTCGAGCAGCTGCTCGCCTCCTGCATCCATCGGCTCCCCGCGGTTTTCACCAGATTGTCGGTCAACCTAGTAGTAGCCTGCCTATGCTGAGTCTTCTAGTTCGTGGTCGCCCCTCGAGAGCCTTTCTTCCCCATCGGTTGTCAGTTCTGTGAGCGATGTGGCCTACCCATTGCCACTTCAATTTAAATGATCACCATAACATTGTGGAATGCAAATAAATAATTGAATTGAAACAATCAATGTACGCACAGAAGGCTTAATAGAAGGTACATAGACCACACTTCACAGCCTACTGCTCGAAACAGTTTTATGACATCACTGGGCCCAATCTTCAGCTCTTTTGTTCAGTTGGTAACAACTCTGCGTATATTACTCGAAGGACACTACACAATGTAATAAAAACTATTCATATAATAACAACCCAACCAATTATTCTTTATGTGTAATTTTGTAATGGTCTGCCGATTTTTGAACGCAACAAATAGGAAAATAATTGTAGGGTAGATGCAAAAATATTATACACCTTCAACAAAACAACCTCAATTCGATTTTATTACTGTGGTTTAATCGTGAAGCGTCAGTGTCGTTGAAATAAAATCAGAAAAGACTCATTAACCTATAAATCTTGCTTAATTTTTTTGTAACATTGACCAAAGACAGTGCTTTAATAGTTTTGCAAGTAATATTTTACAAACACGATTTAAAAGTGTTACAAAACTGGACGCGATCAAGTATAAATCTAAAAATACAAATATGTTTCTTGTGTTAGCTATTAAACGGTCTTTTAAGAAAATCTTGAGAAAAATGTAAGTTAAGCTCTTTCTTTATTTAGCTATATTGCACGGTAGGGAAATGATAACCTCGCTTATTTTTTCACAATAAGTATCTAATAGTATGTCTGTCCACGTCCGTCTTTCTATTGTACTTTTATTACTATTTGTGATATTTGTTAAAACTTTTAATTAGCCTTCTGTTTTAGTGTGTTGTTTCTGTGTATATAACTAGGTGTACGATTTCCTTTGAAAAATAATAATTACAAAAGTAGGTATTTTGTTTTAGATTTGTGAGTGTGACAGTGTGACTTTAGGAGAAATAATCGTGAAACGCATTAGTAGTTGCCTATAGGTACTTAAGGTAAAATAACAATTTTAAACTATGTATGTACAAAAATGTTTACATATTATATGTACCCAAACTACCTGCATTAGATATATTAATTACCGATAGGTACATTAAATTGTCATTAATGTATTTGGCTGCCCTAACCACAATCTAGTAACAGTATTTAGATTACAAAAATTGTGTTCCATTGTACCGACCATCTGAAAAGGGTATTTTATTTGCCTACTAACACTAATGTAATAGGTAAACTGTGTATCTACTAATAAGTCAATGTCACAATAATTGCAAATATGCTCTATGCGATGTAGTTTTAGAAAAAAAGAGTATCTATAGAACCCCTAGGTGTGTCACATTGGAACAAAATAATCCGGTGAAAACTGGTTCTAACCAGCTCAAATTAGTTTTAATACCCAGCGTCCTTTCGTAAATGAACGTTTCCGCAATGGGACACCTCGATTAAACATAGCTACTAATTACTATTGGATTAATTAACACTATGGTTCATTTTTAATTGTTTCGCACATGTAGCCAGAATAATTACCACCACACTTTAGGCAATTGGAGTAGAAGGTCAATGGAAACAAAATTAATAAAAATATTAATTGTTGTTGGGCAGTAAAATATGGCAAGCGACACGTTTTTATAAACTTATTTAAAAGCGAATTTGATAATCTTGTTAAACTAGATTGATAAGCTACTTACGTGCGCATAGAGATGGCATTTAATCAACATACCTTAAAGAATTTTAGTTGTATAATATTTTTTCAAGGCATAGGTAACCATGCGGTATTATGCAAATTGCTTTGCATACATAATAGCAGCTATTAGCGAATTATTAGCGTTTTCACACATCACACCCAAGAACTCAAGGTCCGTTATCCACTAGCAACTGGCTGTTGGCCAAAATTTTCACTGTCTGGACATCATGCTTTTACAAATTATCCCAGTTTATTTTCACTGGACGTACGGTTTCTTAAATTGCAAATGAACTGACGAGATTCTAATCGTGTGGTTTGAAATTCACGGGTTTTTTGGTACGTATGGGAATATTCCCGCCAGTCCCATACCGACGGCTGTTTTGCTATGTGTTTATGTTATACGTATCAACGTGATACGTATCAACCAGGTGATCACAAAGTAAAGTTTTTAAAATTAACTACTCTGACGAGAAATTAATAGAATCATCATCATTATCTTCATCAACCTGAAGACTTCCACTGCTAATCATAGGCCTCCCCCAAAGAGCGCCACTTTGAGTGGCTGAAGGCACAAAGAATACTTAAATAATCTCTGTTCTATAATATGCCAATAAGATAAAGGATGTGTTGACATACAAGATGAGTAGCTTCAAAGATAAATGACACTTTAAATTTGGCAACTACAGAGAATAAGACCACCTACAGGGCCGCTTCAAATGAAATTCTCGTTATTTCTAAATCTTGTATATGAATCTAAACGGAATTATATGAAAACTTTACTTTACTTTACTTTGAATAATTTAGTCTTACTTAAACGGGCATGGCAAATTAACATATTATAAGTTGGCTTCTTAAAAGCATCGAAAAAAAGCTTGCTATATCATTAAATTTTATATTTAAGTTTTCCTTTTTCTGAACCTATAAGAAAATATTGATTTTGTTAAAAATACTGATCTGTTATATAGCCTTTTGCCCATCTTCTTTAATTTATATGATTAAGTAGGTACTCTTTTATACTGTTTCATTTCATGTTTCTAAATCAATTAGTAGGAAATTTTGCATTCTTTTGTGAAACCTACCATTGGTTAGAAATTTTCAAATTTTTACAAGCGTGCGCAAGCGTGGAGATTATGGTAAATCCCTATGATAATCGTCCAAAGTGGCATTTTATGGAGGAGGCTCATGTTTAGCAGTGGACTCTTCTGGCTGATGATGTGATATTTTTATAATTCATTGGAAGAGAGGAGTAGGAAATAAGTAAAGAAGGAAGAAAGGAAGGAAGTAAGAAAGAAAGGAAGGAAGGAAGGAAGGAAGGAAGGAATGACATAATAAATTATTTTTGCTTAGTAATAAATAGGTTTGCATTTCTTGTATTTTCCTTAAAAAAAATGTAAGCCTTCCACTTTGATTCACTTTGCCACTCACGAATTTATCTTCAGTAAAATTTACAAATTTGATAGGTAATACCAAAGCATGCACTTCTTGTCATTAAAATCGTACTTTCCCTTCGCATTGCTGACGTCATCGCCCACTTAACCCGTTTCTGTTAGAAGACGAGGTCAGCCATTGTGGGCAGCGACTAGCAACGGGCTAACTGACGGGCCATGGCGTTCCCACGTAGGTATCGAATGTGAATTAATGCAGGGACATTAACTGGGTACGCTGGTAACTCAAAGGTATTATTAGCTTTAGTGGGATACAAGGTGGTTAGAGATTTTCCTTTCGAATGCAATGAATGTGTTGATTGATATGAACTAAGTTTATACTTATTTGCTTAAAACCCACAGAATTCCCCCTATTACATAGAACCTTACAATGTCATATTAAACCACTACAGCAATCGTTGATTCCATCAGTCAAAAAACCAAGTATTTTGACATTTTAAATTTTTATTTGGTATCAGCCTGAACCAAAATTATCTTTGAAACTAAGCTTTGAACTAACTCGTACGGCTAAAAAAGTATATAATGTATTGCAAATACATTAAAATGTGAAATATGATTGAGCTTTCATGTAAAAAGCACAGCTTTATCGTGACAGCATTTTATCTTTATTGGTACATACCTATTGGTTTTGCATAATAGGTAAACTATGTATTTAGTGATGACACGGTTCTGGAACAATGCTAGACTATGTTGCATTGTTGTTAAGGTTTTTTATTATAATATTGCGTAGAATAACTTCTTCAGGTTCACCGAGCATTATGCGTAGGTAAAGAGATCAATTACAATGCAAACATAGTCTTAACATATTCAGTCGTGTTACACATACAATGGGTGTTCGATTGTCTCGAACAGACGGTGATATTTGTTATGTATGAATGCAGCTCGCTGGGACCGACATCCGTTGACGTCCAACTGTTTTCAGTTAAACCACGAACTCCGTATAACAATGCCGTCGCTGGAGATAATTTGAATCCGAAAGACGTGACACCTGAAGCACACCATGTGATAATTAGTGCTGAAATTGTGAAGTGCTCGATGCAAATGATCACACCGTGCTCTCTTGTCGCGAATCGTGCTGCTTGAATGCAAATTTGAGTGTCGTATTAGCGGAGGGCTTTCGCAGTGCGGGGTCAAGTCCCCATAACATAGCAATGAGGTAACGGGAGAGGTGCGTGCTCGGTTGCCACCCACCGCTGCGCGAGGCTTGTTGGCGGTCGCGCCGGTGCCGCCAGTCGCCACTCAGGCAGTCAAACAGTCACCGTCGGGTCGGCCGTATGTATACAAAACTCGCGTTGTTGCCAATTTGCCAGTCTGCGCCAAAACGCGCGCCAGTGCGGCTCTCGCCGCCGTGGCTGCAAACCAAACAAAAACCAAAAAGCAGGTGTGAAGTGTCCGTCCCCGCGTTTCGATGCTCTTCGCTCCGATCGCCGTCGAGGCGATGAAGTGTAAAGAGGAAAACTGCGAGGTTGGCGTGGTCCTAGAGCACAACTCCCTGATCGTGTTGTCAGTCAACAAGACCATCGTCTGCCTCTGCGGGAGAGATCAGAACAATCCCTTCGAACGCGGGTAATTGAACGCTCCAAATCTAGAACGATGCTAACTGATTAAGCTCACTTATCAGCATACTAACCGGGTAATCGTATAACTGCCTACAACCCAATTATGGTTGGTTCTGTCGGTGCATTGGGTGCATTGGATGGTTTCCATTTCACACGTGAACGCTGGTTATTAAATAAACTCTCGAACACGTCCACTGAATTGACAAAACCCGTTTGCTATGCCAATATGCTTCCAAGGCTGTCTTCTATGGTCAAGGCGATTGCCTCGCGATTGGCCATACTCCAGTCTCCACATTTATTTGCTTCATATGCATGGCTAAATTTATAAATGAAATAGCACAAAAATAGACAGTTTAACTTGTACAGCTGAAATTTCCGTGTTCACTGATTGGTTGTTTTATCCACCGTGCCGTTCTATTTAAAACTAACTATTGTATGAGTCAGAGTACTGTGGTGATGGACAAAAAACCGATACCTACTGGTTGAATATAGGTATACGTAGATAGATAGTATACCTAACCAAACTACATCAGGAACTGTAAACCGAAAGAGTCGACAAGGTCGTGGCTGGTCGTACAATGCCTTCTAAATGAATAAAACTGATATTTGTCATTAAATATTATATATTCATAAATATTAATGATTAGCAAATCTGCAATCTGACCCTTATATTCATAACCACACGATCTAATGTACAAAGCTAAAAACATGTTGCATTATATAAATCTGCATACGATCGAGATAAATAATAGAATGGCAACAAATCAAGTAGCATGCGGAAGAAACGACATCTAATGTTCAGGAAATTCTAAGTAGAAAATGAATTACCATACAAGTCGTTACAGAAAAGGTTGTTGAGAACCGAGGTTGCAATAACCTTCTGTCTATATTTTCTGAATTCTCTGTCTATACTAAGCATCAGAAACACGATAAACCTACAGGTGTGGGCGCGCACAGGCGCGAGGACTTTCTCTCAATGTTTATCTCTTCTCAGTCTACATAAATAAACAACTACAAAGAAATAAACATAGTTTGCCAACATGCAGATAAAATAGAAACATCATAATAATATGTATAACCCCAGATTATTATATAGATAATACGTAGAACTAAGAGAACCAAAGTTCTGAAAATTATTTTTATTTGTCGACGCGCTGCTAGACATAGGATTACCCATTTATATCTACGTGTTTCTCTGGCTTCTATTTCGGTACATAAGGACTCCTTGCCCATCATGCTAGAGCCAATTCAGCCAGGCTGTGCCATTCTTTTGATCCGAGAATCCTGAGTTCTGTTGCTATTTAGGTAACCATTGAGTTTTTCTGATGACTGAGTCGTGGCTTAGTAATAGTGCGCCCTTACCACTCAAACGCTACTAGTAGGAGCTTACCATTTTCATTACTTCTTTCATGAACCAATAGTACTTCCAAGTGTTCTCTACGTGACGTTCCTGAAATATAACAATTTTAATTCGAAAAGTCAACCAACCATGAATTTTGTACAAAACAAGCGGTTTTCAAGTTCAATGACCAGTTGTATCATAAAAATCAAAAAAGACTAGGACGACAGCTTTTGAAAATAAAATACATTCTTAGTACCACTATTTATTATCAAAATAAGTTTATGATGACGGTAGATTGAAAGTTATGAGAATTGAGAAGGATAGGTAAAGATCATAGAGGAAATGAAAAAGGTTTCCGTTACCGACGATAAGGGGTTACCGACCATTAGTACCTACACACTCTAAGGTACCTACCGACTAATTGTTGTCTTCGTCATTAGGCACTGAAGTGATGACGTTTGTAATCAACGTACCCCCTATTGACTCCCAGCGTGGTCTGACGTCACCAATCGATCGACCTTCTAATAACTGTTATATCAATATAGAATATTCCTTATTGTTCCGTGATCAACTCTAGCAGAGAAACTTCTGCTGGAAACTTTTCTTTGAGAGTGCTTTGTAACATGCGTCAGAGAAAGCAAGTCAATAAAACGCACTTTCAATGACCACTGGCAGTTATTAATAGCTATATTCCGTTGTTAATATTGTGATAAGAGTATTCAAGTTGTACTACTTTAAAATAGGAATTTAAATCGATAGATTAAATAATACCCACGTCACTATCATTCTTCTTTTACTTAGTCAACTATATTATATTTATACAAGTTGTTCATTGGACATTTTATGTTTTATGAAATTAAAACAATGGCGGCTTAAAGTTTAACGGTAGTCTAATACGATTTTTTAATTTTAATTCTATTGAATAAAAAAAATGCACTGATTGAACAACAAAAATATTAATATGTGTAGAAACAAAAAACAAGCGATTAGTATAAAATCAATTTGATTGCCATGCCGGCCATAACCCATAACAACTAATTTGTAGGTAATAATATTGTTTTTACCCGAAAAGTCTCCCAACGTGAGTATGGCGTGATGACTTGATGAGCGATAGCCTTTAAATTGACGCAAATAAAGGTCAAAAATATTTGGTTACTAAGGTACCATAACTATTAATTTATCTTAATTGTTCACCGCTTCAAAACATCGTGACATGACGTCAATATGATTATGCTATTCAATGTAACAAGAGTTTAGTAAATTTTCATAGCCTCTCACTTTTTGATTAACGACGAACTCATAATAATATCTTGATAGATTCGACTTACATAACCTTATATAATAATTAAGGTTGATTAAATTTTGCGTGATAGATGCCACAACTAGCTTTTAAAATGTAAATTACTACATACATAGTGTTGCTGACTGTACTTTTCCTCATTTTTGGTACTTATGGATAAGTGTGACCGATCGGTATACGATTTTTGAAAATTTATTATTTTTATGGAATGTGTGACAGAACGGCCCTAGTTTTTTATGCATGACCGAAAGGGACTGTGACCGATTAGTACTAACTCATTACCATCAGTCAGTAACTGATACCAATAACTCCAAAAGCAATAACAGTTAGAAAGACTAAACAGAGTATCTGTTATACAGAGGAGTAATATTACCATAGTAATATTGTCATTCTGATATCTAACGATGATGTGGTGGACTCTTAATATCTCTCCTTTGCAGTAATCTCAAGACACGCGATACACGATACAACATACCTCTTTGTAATGATAATAAGTGACAAGCGTGACTTAACATGGACTGATAAAACTGAAACAGATTGATAGAATACAAACTTTACTACATTGATTTTATCAGTACGACTTTAACGTGAACGTGCTGATTATTCCGATGTTATAACAGTTATTGGGAATTTCAACGTGTTATTGTTCGTATCTCCAAAGTTTTAACACAGAATATTCTTTCTCATGTTTGTTTCGTAACACCAAAGTGCCACATTAACGTTTTAAAATAATTCCCCTATTAAAAAAATGCGTTTCATGAAACTAGTAATAAGATGCTGCCTTTTATAATGACGTATCCTCTAGACAGATCTCAAGGGTAACGACTTATAATAGTTCACTACCTGTGTTTTTTCATCCAGCCAGGCGTTATTTGAGTCAAAGGCCCCAGCTTTGCTCATAGTCGCTGCTAAGGGCATTGCACCTTCCCGCTCTCCCTTGCCCTGCAGCCCTACTTTGCCTTTTGGAGTCGAAAGCTCACAATATACGCCTCCCTTGCCAACTTTAGTATATTTATGTTTATCGAAAAGAGATGCAAGATTAACATTTGCTGCGTCTACTGTTTCCGCAGGCCCAGCTGTGCGTATTATATTGCCATGGATAAATATTGTATATTGTGGACTTTGAACTCGGTTAATGGTGAAATGCAGAACTCCGTTGGAATTATTATCTTTGTGATCGATATGAGCATGTTTGAATAATCTATCATCTAAGGCAGTTATAATAAGGGCGTGTTCCTACACATTTTTTTAATACTGCTGCTTTCTATGTAGGATGATTTTAATGATTAAGTGCTTAATGTTGTTGTTTTATGTTATGTCTACAAAAATGTAAAAAAAATGACGATTCAAACCGGTACCTACACGCGCAGGAATAACCAATTTACAAACTTCTCGACATTTACACTCACAGCTTTCGTCAAAACTAAAGGAGGTGTTACCGTTAATAAATAAATTTTATAATCGGATTATTGGGGGGTAAACCAACGGTCATGCCTCCTGATGCGGGTGCGTCATCATAACTACTAGGTACGGTATACGATAGCGTCTCATCAGGCGGCGCCGCCTGCTGCCATTCGTAGTTTTCGCGGAAAACGACCGTATCGTCAACCGTCCTCATCCCCACTCTCCCCCCGCGCGCCCCCGTCCGCCAGGCACCGCGTCACACTCGCGTCTATAAAAGCCATGCGCGCCCCTCCACTTCAACTCAGACGCATGGAGTACTCCGTAGAGGTCGTTTGGCACGAGCGAGCGCTTTGCTAGGCACCTGCCGGCCACACTTCTCGATAATATTCTAGTCACCCACCCGCGCAGCTGGAGCTCGCGTGACGCGGTCTACCGCGCGTTCCTACGAACAGTGATAGTGCAATAAGCTCTAAACAAAATAATTGTGATAATTTATTTATAATAGTTTATAGTTAATTAGACCGCGATACGGCTGTGAGTGTAAAACTGTGAAGTTGAAATAATAATATGTTGTGACTGCCCG
This sequence comes from Ennomos erosarius, assembly GCA_963580505.1. Classification (NCBI taxonomy): domain Eukaryota; kingdom Metazoa; phylum Arthropoda; class Insecta; order Lepidoptera; family Geometridae; genus Ennomos; species Ennomos erosarius. Next base: position 11,370,190 of record OY756986.1, read on the forward strand.
ACTGGAACTATTTACCTGTGATTGAACCCAGTGGAAACGGTTATTCTTGCGCTGACGGACCGTTTGGAACCATGGTTGGAAACAACGGTACTATGATGGCGATTCGCATCGTCCACAGCAAGCTGCGCAAGCGGGAGGAGCATTCCTCTTCAGTGCACCCGGCTGAAGTTCTGCAGGCAGCGCCTGCACCTCAACCGGAGCCCCTTGCCTTCCGCCAGCAGCCTCTGTGGCAGTTCCCGCCGCCGCTGCCCCCGCCTTACGTCTATCCTCACGATCAGGTTAGTATCAAAACATTGCCAAACGCAAACACAGAAAAAAACCTCAAATTGAGTCTCTATTTCAAGAAGCGCAACCAGTTCCAGCCGTTACACTTGACCCCAATCTGCGAATAAGTAGGTGCAACGTTCAGTTGCATTCTAGTTATTGCGAGTGTGATGACGCTGGCGCCAACCAGCTGTATTGAAAGTCGCTAGTTTGGAAAGAAACCTTGTATTATAACATGAAAGAAATCGTGACTGTTGCGACCCTCCCCGCCACGCGAGAGAGAGTTGGCCCAACACGTAGCATGGCAGCGATATCTAAGTGCAAAATAAATTTAAATGTCGGGACACGCTCGCCGAATAGAAAGCTGTACAAGGCGAGCATGTTGTAACAGCGACCTTCTTTCCTGAGGTTGTCTGACTAACAAAAGACGCTAATGCAAACGCTCACCTCCATATTTCCATCTTGTAAATGCTGTGAGCTGTGACCTCAATATCATGCTCTGATAACCATTCCCTGAGGCTTACCTGTCAATTGCCAATTATTCATTGACAATCGAATGCTACACAATGTGATCAGTGATCACATATGGAGACGCCACACCAGGAAGCAGATAATGCTAATGTGTCTTTGAATAGCGTATTCAAGGCTTGCCACGCTCTCGCATGGCCTCAACGTTTACTTTGCAATATTACTATACATACCTATTAGCTGCCTACACGTCTCACTTATTTCTTGGTTCATAACTTCTTTTTCTCTGTACCTACTCGTATCTACACACCTTACTTTATTCTCGGAGAACAAAAGCAAATAAACCTTCGGACAAAGAATGGCATCCCATTTCAAGAATAAACGACGGTTACAAAAAGTTCTCGTTCGCTGTACGCGATGTGACCTTTCAGGCGTTTGGGTAGCAACAGCAAAATATAACCAGGGTATTAATATTGTGTATAACGGCTGGATCGTTGTGGTGAATGCAGCGAATGCATCAGTAATGGAACCGCGAATGTGGCATCTCAATCCTTAGGGTCAATAACCCAAATGCATCTCTTGGATGTTTGTATTTACCGTTATTCTTTCATTCTTTGCAGGACAACCTAATGCAGCCGCACGGCAACGAGCGTGCGAGTTTCCGCAGTCTTCGTAAGAACATCGGTGGCCGCTGGAAGCGACTGGTGAAAAAGAAGCCTGAACAGGAAGTTTACACGATTCCCCCCGAGCTCAAGCCGCAGCTCAAACAAATATACGTGTATTAAGCAAATCAGCTAAAGAAGCGACGCGTAGAAACTTCAAGCACTGAAGCAGGACACTTCAAACGCGTTTTGTCACGTTGACTTCAACCAACACTCAAAGGTTGTAATCAAATTCATCTCGAATATCAAAATTTTCAACATCTGCACGGCTCCACAGCCTATATCTTGAAAACATATCTTTTTGACCAATTAATTGTAATGACCATTCTAAAACATTTGTTTCATTCAGCACTCTAATGTGATGTAAATGCCTAGAATCGTATTATTAAGTATTAGTAGCTGGTGTTTGTTTGTGTTGTTCCGTTGCAGAAAAATTGTTGTATGAGCATGAGTGATAGTCGAATTTAGTTATATTAATTTAAAGTTATGAATGAATTAGGAAAATGCGGTCGCGCATAATAGTGACGAAAATCCAATAATTATGTTAAACAAATAATGTTGCCTTGTTAAATGTAATTTTGACTAATTAGGGCATTTTGTAGTTCATTAACTTATTCTAGCTAGACATGATCGTATTCTTAGTGAACATAGATCAAAATGATATAGTTTTGTGACGCTGTATACAAATGTATATTACGTTCGTGTTTGTATATTAATGTTGAAAGCTGATTGTGAACCATTTTCTTTTGTTCAGTATTTTTGTATCATTCATTTTGTGTTGTGAGTGAGACTGAATTAATGTACAATTTTAAATGTTTATTGTATGAATTTCATTGTCATATCAAATTAATAAAAGAATATTTTTCTGATATTATGGACAGAGTATATATCCACACATTGAATTAGAAATGACCTAGTAGTTGAATGTTATGTTAGATGCATGTAAAGTTAGTGTAATTACAGATTTTCGCCCGGTCCTTACTGTGATATAAATAAAAGAAAGGGAAGAATAAAGAAAGATGGATAAATATGATTGAATTTTCAATTTGCCTTGATACCTTGTCAATTATTTTATAGTAGGAAGGGCCGACGAGAAGAAAGATAGCTCATATTGAGCCGAAAGAAGTAGCTTAGGTACAATTCAGCCATCATTTTCATTATTTTGTTGAGTTTTAACCGCTGTAAGACAAAGCATGTTATAATATCACTAATATAAAATTGTAATCATCGTAGAAACAATGAGAAATAAATTCCATCATGATAGTGAAAATGTTTATTTATTTTATTTTAATATCCTGAAAGGCCGTTGATAAGAGAATCGCAAAATGAAAAAAATAAGACTTATAAACCTAAAAAGATGCATTTGATTGGACTATTACGTAAAGAGGTAGTTTTGATGATTTCGTGATAATAAAACAAGTTACATAAAATGACTCAGTTGCCGTTACATAAAAGTTTGTTATTGTTTTTGTTTTGATCATGTCTACCAGAATGATTGTAGGCAAACAAACTACTTTTGGATACAGAAGTTCTTTTCAAGTCATTGACCTGTATTTTAAACTTCTATTGAAGTTTTTCAAAAGGGACTGATCTGAAGTGCCATAAAAATGAGAAGCTTACCACTGTTATAGTTATTCATAAAGCCAAGGCGGCTGATGAACGGTTAAACATAAACAGGCGCCATCTAGTGTAATCGTAATAATGTTTCGTGCGTCACGTCAAATAACGCGATTTTATAGAGCGGCATCTATTCAATTATGTTTAAACTACATCGATAGCCAACAAGATTTAAACGTAGTTTAAACATAGTTTACTAGATGGCGCTTTATAAAATCGCGTTCTTTGACGTCACGCATGAAACGGGGCGTTAAGGTTTATAAGTTTTTACACAGATGGCACATCAATATAGTTATTATTTATTATTTGCAATAAAGTTCTGTGGTTAAATATTAGTGCTAGGCCTAACTGTAGTGTATTCTAATACTAACAGAATAATAAATACTAATAGAACTTCCTTTATTATGAGAGATGGCGACTTCTGCGATTTCGGGTCCCAGTCTGTTCGAAAGTACAGTTATTTTCACTACAGTATGTAGGCTGTATGTAGTACATACTATGTAAGCACTAGGTGGACTAACGACTAATGGCTCGTTCTCATTTTTACGATTCTCATCGTCAGTTTCATGTACAATTTTATATTGTGCTTATTTCAAATATTTTTGTACAGTAAATTTTAGCGCTTTATAAGACGAGTAAATTAATATATAAGTTAATCAAATAGAAAGTCTTGTTTGGGTGATAAATGGTTTTGAAGTTTTAGAGGCCACGAAAGCGACGCATCGGATCACGAAAATGACTCAGTAACTTTACAGCTATCATTTTCTCACGTTTTGCTACTGTTTATAAGGCTAAATGTTCATAAAATAACAACGTCATCTTGTTTTCATAATTAAACTGGCAAACAAATGGTATTAATAACCAAAACTATGTATATTATTATTATCATCAGTTCGGTCCTGAGTTTGTTCATCCTACGAAATACGAATACTAATCCACTTAACTACATATTATAGGTAATAAGCCTCTGCTGACAAAAAACAGATAGTTATCGTATTAATAGCTTTATTAATTAAGAAGCATCATGAGTATTTAAAAAGTGTATTTATTTATGGGTTGCGTTATTTTTTCAATAGAACAACAACCTTCACTACAATAGAAATAATCTATACTTATATTATAACGATTTATATATAAAAACAAATCTCACTACAAAAGACAATATCTGGCACATCTTTAGGTACTGTGTGATGTCTCAGGATGACGTGCGCAGTGCAGTGTCACGCGAAACTTTATTATTTTAAAGTTCCGAGTAACACTGCAACTGTTATGGGCGGCCGTATTGCTTAACATCAGGTGAACGACCAGCTCGTCACGTCATTCATTCTCATAAAAAGACTCTTTTGGATTAGAAACTCCTGATTTCGTGATTTTTCCATAAACTTTTAAATATGAGCTTTACGTGTTCGGAGTCGGGCCTACGAGCAAAATAATTAAAGTATGATTGAAATGTTGGCAGGGGGGACCAAATTGTACCTAGTAGGTACCTACCTCCCTACCTAGTACCTATATACGTACTTACGTCAAGAATAGGTAGTGTTGTGATATGACGTGACGTTATTAATAATTTCAGAACCTTTTGGTGATAGTTCCTAATACCTACATACTTTAGGTACATAATATCCGACGGTAAACGTGTGTGGAGAAAAGTGTTCATAGAATGTGAACTTGGGCTATAGGTACCTTTTACCTAGCTACCTACCGGAATCAACGCAATAGGCTGCTTCTCCCGGAAACCAGAAAAATGGTATGTAACCATAATCTTTTAATCTACTACCTACCAAACGTAGGTACTGTTACTAGCTCTTCCCCTTTATGTACCTATTATTAAACATAATACAATGCTAGTTTCGAAGGAAGGTTCTCCCAACTTGAGAGTTACTAGGCTATCACGGTCCAGATCACCCCTTTTCGCGATAACATGACATACCTACCAATTCGAACTCATCCATTTTTAGGCTATGATTATTAATCACAATGAATGATGAGTGAGTTCGAAATGACCCATCTTTTCTCGATAAAAACACGTTTACATAATTATTCAAAACACTATCTTACATCTGTCATACTACAATAACTAGAATTGTTTCAATGAACTCACACCAGTCGCTACATTTCTAAATAAAAGAATGCATAAAATCAGTTTCATAGACCAAAATCAGTTTCATGACTAAAATGCCACGAAGTTTATGACACGAAACTGACGAAATTATCCCTTTTTTGGAAAATTGCTGCACAGTTAAGTGTATCGATTTAAATCAAATACTACATAAATATCTCGCACATTTTAGGGTTTCGATGAGCTAACTTTGATTTCAATTGCTGAAATACAATGCCCAAAAAATGTAGTGCACGTGTGATCGGTAAACCTGTGAACAAATACAAGCTTACCGATATTATTTTTTTCCGGCACGTTGAGCCACAAGTCTTACGTCTGCGATGCCAGTACACGACTGACGTTCGACCGGACCACACTCAGTGTTTGATTGCTGATGTTTTGTTTAACAGGCAGCCGTTATATCACGCGAATTTAAAGAACCCATATCCGCGTGACCGACGCGTATGTTGTTTTAAATTAAAAATAATGATGAAAAGATATATTTTAGACTATTTAGTGTAAAGTTCATTTAATTACGATAATTTTAGTATATGTTACATACAAATACAGTGAAATTTGGTGAAATGGTAAGCAAATGTTTTACTGCATCGGAGAGTGTGACACGATGAGAACACGTAAAATTACCCCGTTTTTGACCATTTCGTGTTAATTTAAGGTATTATTTTTGCTTTTATTATGACAAGCTTTATTTCTGTTGTAGCCTAATAGATGTTTCATCATTTAATTCACAAATTTTGTTTGTATCTTAAGCCGTTTAGGAAATATAACCTCGTGACCATCAAATTTGAGCATCGATGAGAACTACCCTAATATAGGTGAATACCTATGTTGGTCGTCAGTCCAACATAGGTGGTAGGTTGGGAATCCAACCTAGACGGAAAGTTTCGAATCGATTCTAATTTCTACTTCGAGATTGGATATGGTCGTTCACCTGATGTTAAGCAATACGGCCGCCCATAACAGTTGCAGTGTCACTCGGAACTTTAAAATAATAAAGTTTCGCGTGACACTGCACTGCGCACGTCATCCTGAGACATCACACAGTCTAGTAATCAGATTACTACACTGTGTAATCAGGTCATAAAGTCTCATTTGCCCAGTGATTTCACTAGCTACAATGCCCTTCAAACCGGAACACAGTAGTGCTTGCACACTACTGCTTGGCGGCAGAATAACTGGCAAAGCGGTGGTACCTACCTAGACGAACTTTGCAGAAAAGTCCTACCACCTAGTAAAACCTACCTGGTTTCGAAGAAGAGTAAAAATCTAATTCAGACCGTGGGGAGCCGATGGATTCAGGAGGCAAGCAGCTCATAGACTATGAAACCAGTTGATCAATGATACAATTCCCTATCATACGACAATAAGAAGTATATGTCCACTACTAATCTAAATTACAATCTTTGCAGTCGCTCAAATTGGCGCTCTTTTGGGGAGGCCTATGTTCAGCAGTGGACGTCTTTAGGCGTGAATGATGAGGCTGCAAAATTTGAGGCAAAAACGAGGGTTTTTGTCCTAATCTGGCTGATGAAGCAGAGCAACTTATGTTTTAAAATTTTATGTTTTTCTTCCCCAAGTGGTAACTACTACTACTGTTACTGCCAACTGCAACTGTTAGAATGGGCGACCGTGACGCTCAACATTAATGAGCAAAATAGACGATCGGGGCCAACCACCGACCAAGGTCTCATTGGTCTCACCTTGGTCGGGTTGGTGTAAAAACCGATCGTGTGGCTGGTGGTTGGTGTCTTTATTCGGTTGGCCAACCACTCGACCTTGGTCGTATGCACATCCACACGGTCGGCTTTTACACCAACCCGACCAAGGTGAGCCAAATGTGACCTTGGTCGTGGTTGGTCCCCATCGTGTATTTTACCCATTAGGTGCAACGACTTGCGCGTCACATCATTCGTTTACATACCTAAATTAATATGTTCAAGTAGCTGCTATAATAAGTTAATGATAATCATAAGGTACCTAAGCATTTATTCATACGGTAATATTGGTAGTAAATAAAACTTTTCGGTAAAACGATATAACCCTCATAGCTGAAATTGTTTTCTTTTGCCAAAACTTCATGTCGATTTCCTTATTATTTAGTATCGATCAGAAGAACTTCAAAACACTTGAACGCCGCGGGCTGGCACGTGACGCGGTCTTTTGTTACTACACAAAATAAGCCTCATTGTAAAGACTCAACTAGAAAAATATGCAGTCACCTTGTCGTATTCAACTTCTTGCTATGCTCATCGGTATTCAATCGCACGGAAACATATTTTATTGCGACATGGTTGCTGATCGTTTACAGCTGTAGCATCATTGTATCTCGGGGCCTTCATTATGCTCCGCTTCATTACTCCATGGTAAGGACTGCGACGTGTCAATCTGGTAGACGGTGGATTAAGTTCGGTTAGTTTAGCGAAATCATTATCCTTTTCTTGGTTTTTATCCTATGTTCTCTCTATTTTTTTTAAGACCGTTTGTTGAAGAATGGCTGGATCTGGACCGTAGTCTATCTCTTTGTACTATACAAAACATGATTAATTTGTAAATTGTTTTGATATAATTTTATTAGCATTTAAGTAATTCTAAATCTATACTTACGTACTTTAAATTCTACGAGATCTCTACACAGAATTATTTATAAATTTCATTCGATTTCGATATGAATCTTTGAATCTTTTTGGTAAGTACCTAAAAGTAATTATGTTAAAATGTATGAAAAGAACAAATCGTCATTTGAAATACACACAACTCTTGAGAAATTCAGGTGAAATTAAAAGCATAAATCCAGAGGGAACACGAGTAGAACCTTGGCATATACTGTATAGTATAATTACAGCAGCTATTTGTAATTCACGGGCGGCGAGGTCTCGTGCGCTATTACGTGGCTCCTCTGCACACCACAATGAGTACAAGTATTTGGTGTGCGAAGAGCTAGATTATTCTGGAAGTGGCCTTTGAAGATCGAGAAAAATAGATGGCCAACAGTCGCAGACGTTTACAGCACACTTTCTGACTTACGAACATAGAATTCTTGAAGAATGAGTGGTATCTTTCTCGAAGATTTGCATGATTTTAGTACTTTTTACGCAAATGAAATGTTACCCCAGTTTAATGTTTATTTATAGGTAAGTATAAAATAGAATAATTAAAATAATTGAGATACTATTATAACTAGTCATCATCATCTTCATCAACAGCCCGAAGACGTTCACTGCTGAACGTAGGCCTCTCCCAGAGAGCGCCACAGTACGTGGCTGCTCTCCTCCTGCATCCATCGGCTCCCCGCAGCTTTCACCAGATCGTCGGTCAACGCTGGGTCTTCTGGTTCGTGGTTCTTGGTTATAACTTGTAGTTTTAGTGAAATTACACTATATTATTATTATTCCTGTATAATTTTGCGGTCATCACTATACTTTAGAAAGTAGTAGTCCTTACTACTACTTAAGGCTTAGTACTGAACTGAGTACAGGGGGCCTACCACAAACTAATACAAAACCATAATGGTCAGTGACAATAATGCTTCAAGGTTACAATAATAAATTGTTCGAATTCGTACCATGAACTTATAAAGTATTCCTGCGTGAGAATGAGAACGAGACGTCTACATTTTTTATATAGCGTTATCACTGGCGCACGTTGGTGTCAACATGATGTATTTGAGTGAACAATTTAACGTGACGTGATCAAAACTGCTCTGCGTCAACAACATGACAGTATTCTTACTTTTATCTCATTTTTCAAAGTATGATTAATGTAAGTAATAATGCTATAAGAGCTTGTGGTCGGCCCCCTGGTATTCAAAGCATGAGTTGTAAACTCAATTCTTCCCTTCTTAGGTTGTAGATCTAGCTGCATAGCAAGAAATTATAATATTTCTGAGAGTATATTGAAACCCTGAAGAGATCATAACTACATAAAACCTCCATTTTTCCTATATCTTTGAAGAAAAGTCCACGCGGCCAACAATCGTCGTTTTAAATGAGCAAGGGTATTTCGCCAGGCTCTTTAGCGCGAATTAAGTAGGTTTAGTGTACGGGATAGCGCAAATTGGTCGTGACTACTGACTGTGACGTATTTAGGTAGTCGTATTCCTAGTGTGTTATAGGTATCATAGCAGGTTATTGCGAGTCGACAAGATGAGATGTTTAATTAAATAGCGTTATCTTATTAGATTACTTAATGGAGCCAATTTTAAAGGCTTTAGTTGACAGATCTAAAACTCTTAAAACTGTTGCTGTTCTTGTCAAACAGACGGCAATGTAAGAGACGGATATATTTTTAGTATTTTAAATGCTGTCAACTAAAGCCTTCAAAATTAGGCCTAATGCCTTTTGCGATTTTCGGGTAGCTCAAAAATTTATTTCGTTACAACCTAATCTCAAAATACCCGATCCCAAAATGTAGTAATAGTTTATGAAGTGAATGCTAATGGTAATATTATCAATTTTGCAACTTTATGCTACAGTTACACAATGATCTCACATCATACCGAGTCCTTAAATTGCTGCTTTTTCGGCATACTCTGTAATCTGTAGATGTAAATTATATTCCAACGGCAACTTTTAAAGCAGTCTCGATACTTTCAAAGAGTTTTTGGATGAAAGCCTAACATTTCTCATGTATTCATACTCTCAATATGCGGTTTATAAGATCATATCGGTTTTCGTACAGTATTTCAAGTTGTAAAAAGTTTAGCCCCGTTCGGTGAAACATTTTCATGCGTAAGCAAACTTAGAGCGTCACATCTGCCTTGCATATTGACTGTTATATACCTTCTAATTGAATATGAATAAGGTTGTTTATGGCATGTAAGTTATTTTTGGAGAGGTAAATAAGTTTGCAAATAGAAGTTAGTCTGATATCTCGTCATAACATTTTACTGTCATCTAAGTATACATATCTATATACATATGATGTAAGTTAGAATACGGGAATGTTCCGGAAATTGGTTCTCGCGTAATCTTTGCCCGAGTTTAGAGTCAATAGGTATTATAAGATAAGTTTTTTTCAATGTCATTTTTATCTCCGAAGCATCCGGTGCAAACGAAAAATAGCCCGAACGTGAAAAAATGTAGTGATCGTGTCGCGAGGTTTACTAGTTAGTATCCAGTGTATTCATTTGACCCAATACTTCGCCAACATTTTTTTTTTGTTAACCTGTTGTGTCCCACTGCAGGGCAAAGGTCTCCCCCAATTCTTTCCACGTGTCCCTGTTTTCTGCAATGTGGACCCAGCTGGCTTTAAAGGAGCTTATGTCATCGCGCCACCTCTTTCGAGGCCGGCCACGACGTCGCTGGCCGTCTGTAGGCTCCCAATAAGTGACAATTTTTGCCCACCTTGCTGGGTGCATGCGGATCACGTGCCCGGCCCAGTTCCACTTCAGTTTGGCTGTCTTACTGCCCACGTCGATAATTCCCGTTCTTGAGCGCAATGTGGTGTTCCGAACGCGGTCAATTCGTCTGACGCCTAGAATGCTCCGTTCTATTGCTCTTTGACAAACCTTGAGTTTGGACTTCTGAGACTCTGTCAGTGACCATGACTGAGCACCGTAGGTTAGGACAGGCAAGATATACATATCGATGAGTCGGCGTTTTAGCGATAGTAAGAGGTCACCTTTCATCAGTTCTTTCATGGACCAGTAGCTCTTCCAGGCGTTCTCGACGCGACGTCCGATTTCCTTGTCTTGCCTATTTTGGAAGGAAACTAGCTGGCCCAAGTAGATGTACTCATCACACGCAATAAATATCGCTTGATAATATTGCGTTATGCAGAAAATAAAAACTGTAAAATAGCCCGCGTTATTCCGTTGTATAGGATGAGGCATCTGAGGTATTATATTATCTGGGTGCCGAAGAAACATTCAAGTAGTGTATTGAATTTCATGGTGACGGCATCTCACTAATTTTGTGCGTCAATTTAGGTAAAGTCTAATGCTTCTCTGTTCTTCTATTATAATCTAAGGTACTGCATTGTTTGTGACTACTATCAGTACAGTATAGATTTAAAGATTATAATTATTTTACTCATTATAATTATGCATATACAATTTAGCTTCTCATTAGGATTCTACACAGTTGAATAAAAATGTAATTATCGTGTCTTTACAATCATATCCGATTGTTTTGTGTTTTTTCATTGAGCCTGTAAGCTATTTTGTAAAAGTTATAATGTAAATTGGTTTTGGTACTTTTGGTAGTGGTGTTACAGTTATGTTTTCAATCCTCTATAAAATTGCTGTTTTGGTTCATTTTTAGAGTAATTTCCAGTAAAAATGTAGACAGCGGCTATAAAAACATTACTTTTTTTAGTTCATATAGTATCACTGGCTTAGGGTTACCAAAATATTAATTTTAATGTAAAAGAAAACTGGATTCGAAGCGATGACCTCGTTCTAATTTATCTTTCCCTCGTTTTACCAAGCTCGTGCATTTATTTTTCACATTACCAAATTATAGTTTCTTAATTCAAATTCAAATTCAATTGTTATAGTTTATTTAATTTAAATTTACCCGAAAGCGAAAACCCCGTGGCGCAGTTAGTAATGAATAACCATATTAATATTCAACGCGAACGCTAAAGGACATTGACTCAAAGCTCTTTTGCCTTTGGAAAATATATGATATGCATGAAATGTTTATGTACAAAGGTATTCGCAAGACTAAATAACATTTTCCAACTCATACAAAAACTTCATCATACTTTGCATCACAGATTCCCTCAATTTTCTTAACAAACGAACCAAGAAAAATAATATTCCATCTAAAATTACAGCGTTATCTGTATGTTTTACTGCACGTAGGGTAACCACGGTTTTGTATTATCCTGAGAACGTAAAATTATACGTTTTAACACAGTACCTACGCGTAGTGATACCTTAACGACACATAGGTAATACCTACGCAGTTGAAAATATAAATAAAAAATATAACAAAATAAAAATTTATATTAGTTTGGTTCGTTAAAAAAAGACTAGTCACACAAAATCTACCTGCTAGAATGAAATGAAAATGAAAAATGAAAAATACATTTATTTGGAAATGGGCATAAGTGGGTAACATATACATTAATTAGAGCACCTGGATCCCACACTAGGCTACTAGAATAAAATTATAATCATGTGTGATTCAGTCTAATTAAAAGAACTTAATTTATTTTAATGAATTTTAATGCCTGGGATATCCGGACTCTTGATAGCGTGTGGAGTGGGGCCTAAGCACTTCCGAGGGACAGAAGAGTTTTGATCTCAATTTTCAGGAGATGGGTTTCTCTAGAACCATTTTTGGAATATGTATTAAAATTAAATAGTAAGTTAGTCAACTTTGTTATGATAAGTTTGTATCAAATTGATGCGATTTTCGAACAAGAATGTTAAGTAGGTATATGAGAATGTAAACAGTTTAATGCAAGTACTTTCAATGTTTCACTTGTGTGCCTGGGATTTTGAGTTACCTATTCTAGTTTTTTGTACCTTAGCCCAAATAATGAATGGTTTTATGTTTAAGTATTTTGGTAGCCTCTGTGGTGTAGAGGTTGAACAGGTTGGCTTATAACCTAGAGGCGGTGGGTTCAATTCCCGTGAAAAAAACAAGCATTTGTGCAAAGTAATACCTAGATACAGGGAATCTTAGTTAAGATCTAGGAACTATGTGTGTGATTGTTGGGTATTTGCGTACTATCAGCTATTTTTACTTCACCGTTGGCGCTCTGGCACTTAGTTAATCACCATGTCCGTAAAAATTGCCGGAATAATGGTAACACTAAACTTGGGATAAGTTTCCAATTGACTTGACATCGTCAAAGGGCGCATTAACGCGATGAGGGTTGTCTGTACCTAACTTACAATATCAATATTGTCTACCTACGTAAGGATGTTCTACTTACACTTTTCATTATTTGATATTGGTATTCGTATGTAGTATTCTGTAACCTACTAGTGACAATTTTAATACTAAGCTTATATTTCATTGGATTATTAAGTATTGCTATAAATGCGGAATCAATGTTAATAGTGTTTTATAACAAAATAACTAAAGTTATTAAATAAAATAAGCTTTTGGAAGCAGTCGAGTGGATAATAATTCTTACTGCACTCTTAAGCCTGTAAATTTAGGTGGACGCAAATTTACTAAAAAATTCACAAATCGAATTCGCCAACATTACTCGAAATAAAAAGTTTTGAATAACCGACTGACTTGAATGAATATAAGCATGTTTAAACAACAGCCAATCAATTAACTAAAAAAATATTTAAACGAAATCAATGTGACGCCATCAAATAAATCCCTCCCTTTGTTCGTCCGATGAAAATCTTAAAAACACTTTCATTCGTTCAATTACTTAAAATATTCTCGAAGACTTTTCATTCGCCATGTTTAACCGAGGGATCGACTTTTCGATTGACTTGAGCAGTTCAAAGGGCAGAGGGCTTGAAATTAACGCACTGTAGGGTGTGCGATGAAGGAGCAATGGCTTCAAAGGGAAATGATTTCCTTATTTTCCTTAGAGAATGATTTTTGTTCTTAGCCGCAGTGTGATAATTTGAGGAAATTGGAGTTATTGTTTTATTGTTTCCATTAATTTTGTTAAGCTAAAGATAAGGGTATAAATTCTAATTGATAAAGTTAACACATCATGAAAAATAAGAAAAAAGAAATCAGATTTGTATTTTCAAGTTTTAATTCAAATCCTATTACTTACTGGAATAAGTTATTTGTATTATATTATAGTATTTGTGTTATAGTTATTTTATTTACTGTTACATAGTTATCGCTAAATCCAGCCAATAAGTTTAAGTAGGTAGTAAGCTACAACCCTCATGAAAATCTCATTTCATTAATTATATTTGGAATAGTATTGGAGCCTGCGCGTAGCACTATTTGCCATATTAGCCAAACCCCGATGTAAAAGCAAAAATGAACAAGTAGTTAAAATAAAATATCTTTCTCAAACCACGATTTTTAATCATTTATTTTATGGGATTTTACTAGGTGGTAGGACTTTTCTGCAAAGTTCGTCTAGGTAGTTACCACCGCTTTGCCAGTTATTCTGCCGCCAAGCAGTAGTGTGCAAGTACTACTGTATCCGGGTTTGAAGGGCATTGTAGCTAGTGAAGTTACTGGGCAAATGAGACTTTATTGACCTGATTACACAGTGTGGTAATCTGTTTACTAAATTGTGTGATGTCTCAGGATGACGTGCGCAGTGCAGTGTAACGCGAAACTTAATTATTATAAAGTTCCGAGTGACACTGCAACTGTTACGGGTGGCCGTGTTGCTAAACATCAGGTGAACGACTAGCTCGTCATGTTAATCATTCTCATAAAAAAAATTATTAATTGAAGAGTGTTGCAATCAAGTATAAATCTGTGATCATTTTCGCAGAAATTGAGAAGGCAAGTCATCAGGAATGAGTAACACTTCGCCCCCTGCATCCGATGAGTTCTCGCCAATTAGGCTGTAGTTCTTAACTGTTAACAGCCAGTAATTGTGCGCATCACAATGACTCGAGACATTTCCACTCAGACGCGCAATCTTCGCAGTTCAATGAATTAATAAATGGCTTTTTACTTTCTATTGTTGCAGTTTTCAGTTTATTTATTTGTTATAATTATGCATTCGTTGTTTAGTTTCGTGTAATAAATAAAAAAATAAAAAAATGTAGTCCCATGGTCAACCACACATTCTCACGTCTTCAGTCCCGGAGAAAATTTAACTGGTTTAAGATAGTGGAGAGGGGTATTTAAGTGGTTGGAACTTCTATGTTTCTATAATATATATAAAACATAGAATAAGAGAAGATAAATAGTTCTACAAATGTACCTCCATACAAAAACAGCCAAAAACAAAAGCAATATTATTTAACGAGCTGGTCAGCAAAGATAGCACAAGTTGACTTTTTAGCTATTTACCTTATTAACACTGATGCTTCTTGAATGAAACTCATTAAACACTGTAAAGCAAATATGTTATGTTTGCCAAAGATCGTTATGCAAAAATATAAAATTTTACCAACATCTAGCAGCGCTAGTCAAAATGTACATCCAGCAAAAACAAAACCACATAAGAGAATTGGCCCCAAAACTAGATAGCACCAAGCTGTAAAGAGCTTTTGCGAAGCCAGCAAATTCAAGCGATTAGCTGAACAATACAGCAAAAACAGCGCTGAAAAAGCGGTCCAGCGAACCATCGCTAAGTGTGCATGTTACTTGGCTGCGTAATAGACTCCATTCTCTGACTCTGGTGTAATTAATTGATAATTTGTGGAGGCATATCTATTTTGGTAATACGATAATATTATAGTATCAGATTGACTAGATGCGTTGATTTTGTCATTGGTATGCCGTGGCGTAGTTACATTAAAAATAATGTGGTATTTGAGAGATTTATTATCACACTCACTAATATTATAAAGGCAAAAGTTTTACGTGTGTATGTTTGTTACTCCTTCACGCTCAAACGGTTGGACAGATTTGGATGAAATTTGGAATAGAAATAGCCTTGTTTAGAATAGTATACATATTATCCGCGGGTGAAACCAAAGCTGGTTATTTTATAAATGAATCATATTAAAAAAATAGGCAGTCTTGAAAACAAAAATTAAATTTCTCAATGATAAATGTTTCGAGAATAGAAAGAACGAATTAAGAAATGCACAAGTTTTATTACTTATTAGCATCTTATTACTAAACTGTGGAACGTCTGGAACACACACACACACACACATAATAGAAATCCAATTCACGATTGCCATACTTGTACATTACAAATAAAATACCATCTCAGAACAAAAAACAAAACTTATAACTAAACTTCCAAATAATATAGTGAAAGCACTACATTACCTTACAATATAAATAAAAAAAAACAATAATACAGTGACGTAATAAGATACTAAAAGAAAGATTTACACCAATGTCAATGCGATAAAAGTTTTACGGCTTGTTACTATAAAAACGTTATGACAGATGTTTGTTATAAAACAGGGGTAAAGGATCAGTAAAATTGACAAGCTTTTGTTTTATGAGTTCAGTTTTGGGTCACGTCGTCTTCCCGTTTAGGTCCCACATGCTGTACTAATTACTCTCCCAACAAGCAGTAGTGTCCAAGCACTACCGTGTTCCGGTTAGAAAGGAAATGAGAAAGTCTAGTAATCTAATTATTAGACTGTGCTGATATTTTAGGATGACGTGCGCAGTACAGTGTCACGCAAAACTTTATTAATAAATAAATATGTGTGGACATTTCACACAGCGCCATCTAGTCCCAAACTAAGCATATCTTGTACTATGGGAACCATATAACTGATACAATACTTATATACTTTTTTGTTTGTAAATACAATATAACACCCAGACGCAGAACAAAAATCTATGTTCATCACACAAATGTTTGTCCCGGGTAGGAATGGAACCCACAGCCCTCAGTTCAGAAGGCAGGGATACTACCAACTGAGCTATTGGGCCCGTCAATTATTTTAAAGTTCCATGTGAAACTGCAACTGTTATGGGAAGCCATTTCGATTAACATCAGGTGAACTACTAGCTCGTCACGTAATTCATTATCATAAAAAATATGTTAATACTATATTTTTTTTAAGTTTTATGAGTATGCAGTATTGTCCAGTATGTCGTCAATCAAAAACCTTAGTTTCTAATAATAAAATATAATCCATCTTTGTTGGAGCCAATAAAAGGTATAAAAATAAAAAAATACGCTAATATTAGAATATTGATAGTAACATAAAAACCGTAGGCAGCACTTTACATAAACTTTATTCCCGTAAAAGGACAAAATTCATGAGTAAAAAGGTATCAAAAGTGCCGTTTTATCATAGTAAAACAGCTTTTAGCCGTCCATTGCATCTCGCATAATTTCCATAGGTTGGTCGATCGTAGCGATGTCGTAGATCCTGCTACGAGCCGAGTGGAGCCCTGTAGATGTTGCTACGAGCGGGCGTTATAAATATTTCAGTACAGGAAATTATGCTTCCACTGATACTGTTCCTGTATAAGATTTTGAATGGAAAAGAGCCTTCGAGTGTTAAAGTAGAAATAGGTTTTTGAATTATTTATTGCGGATTCTATCTATTGATAATTCGCGGTGAATTTCTGCCGCGCCTTTCAGAAAAAAATATACATTTAGATTATACACCTTCCCCTTTTTTAAAGTCGGTTAATAAAAAATGCAATTGTTCTTAATAACTGAACTCCAGTATTATTACACTCGCACATAAACAATTTTAACGTACAGACACAGTGGCGTTATATAATTTATGCAGGTGTTAATAGTGTTCTATGCTTGTGTGAATACAGAATGATGCATTACGTATTTATTACACGTTGATACGGAAATTGCAGTTTTGGAATATTCAGGAGAGACGCCTGGATTAGCGGTGCGAACAACTCATGAGAAGATAGCGTGAATGTTCTTTATTGGCGGTAAAAAAGTAGTTTATTATTTAAACGATTTTTATTTTGTTACGGGTATGTGTCCGCCACGGATCGCAAGATGCAGCGTAGGCCGGTGATCTAGGTGGATCGATGATCTGGCCGAAACCATGGGAGCCGGTGAATGCAAGAGGCAAGCCGCTGCTCAAATTGGCACTATGTAGGGGAGGCCTATATGTTCAGCAGTAGAGGTCTTCAAGCTGTTGATGATGCTAGCTGTGTGCCGCGGTTTTACGTAAGAATGAGTTACGGTTAAAAAAACGTACTGTACATATCTCTATGTATCTGTTTTTCATTAATTACTGCGGTGCAGAAAAGTACAGAATATACTGTAACTCCCAGGGGGGCAACCACAACGTCTTATAGCACTATTACTTCAATATTACTTCAATCATACATTGAAAAATGACATAAAAGTAAGAATACTTTAATGTTGCAGAGCCAGAGCAGTTTTGATGACGTCACGTTAAATCGTTCACTCAAATAGAATTGTCATGTCATACTTTTACATCATGTTGACAGCGACGTGCGACAGTGATAACGCCATATAAAAATGTAGACGTCTTGTTCACCCGCAGGAATACTTAAGTTCATGGTACGAATTCGAACAATATTATTGTAACCTTGAAATAATAATGGCATGAAACATGATGGTTTTGTATTAGTTTGTGGTAGCCCAGCTGTACTGTTTTGTATTGTATATGATTGATTTTTCTACAGTTTCAGTACTGTATTAAAATTAATGAGCCCCCCACAAGGTGGACCGACGATCTGGTGAAAACCGATGCTAGAGCCGATGGATGCAGGAGGCGCAGCCGCTCAAGGTGGCGCTCTCTGGGGGAGGCCTATGTTCAGCAGTGGATGTCTTCAGGCTGTTGATTGACGATGATGGCTATAATTATTTGTAAAGTCTACCATATGGGGAAAATGTCACCTGCAACAGACAGTAGGGTTGTTACTTTTTGTGTGTACCATATATTTTGAAAGAATAAAGAAATTTGTGATAGTATTAGATAGAAAATTATCACGAAAAACAGGAGAAATAGCACGCATAAAGCTTACTTCTTGAACACTCAACAGAGCGGGGTGCATCAAACCCTAGGGAGTGAGTTAGCGAGTTCGTTTGAATGATTCGACACCTCCCAGTGGATTCAACCCTTTAACGACCACTGAGGGCGCAGAATTACATTTTGGCAACCCTAGGCATTTCATAAAACTATTTTGAATTTAGAAACATAATGAGTGATTGCTTTGAACTTGAAATTTGTACTGAAATACATTTTACTCGTCAATATTAAATTACAGGGGGGCAACCACAACGTCTTATATCATTATTACTTCAATTTTACTTCATTCATACATTGACAAATGACATAAAAGTAAGAATACTTTATTGTTGCAGAGCCAGAGCAGTTTTGATGACGTCACGTTAAATCGTTGACTCAAATAAAACTGTCATGTCATACCTTTACATCATGTTGACACTGACGTGCGACAGTGATAACTCCATATAAAAATGTAGACATCTCGTTCACACGCAGGAATACTTTATAAGTTCATGGTACGAATTCGAACAATATTATTGTAAACTTGAAATAATAATGGTGTAGACGACGCGAAGCTCTGCACCTGAAACAGAAAGAAAACACAGAATTAAATATAAGCTAAATAGTTATTATGTAATTACTAAATAAACAATGCAGGTAGCGGCGAAGACACGTATATGTATGTGGTATGACTGTGTGCGTGTGTGACGCACACAGAGAAAGCTACCGTAGGTTCTCCAGTCGCCAAGCAAACGCCTATCGGTGCGCTGCTACTTACCTACCCGCATATATTACGTGTCTTCAAAGCACCTTCAGAGTCCAAAAATCCCACTGTTTTCTTCATATCCTCAAGAACCTGCACCTGTAGTTTACAAATGGCATGAAACATGATGATTTTGTATTAGCTTGTGGTAGCCCAGCTGGTAACAGCAAAACTGTAGCAATCGTATCGGTTATACCTAGTTGTAATGAAGACAGCAGTCATCAAGCTTTGTCAAAGCTTTGACATTTCAATAACTCCTTACCTTTATTCCAGATCGGAAGAAAAAACGGCCATTATTTATTTATTTATTTATTTATTAATTTATTATGAATACCAACATAATGTACACCGCACATGGTTTGTAGCGTTCGCTACTTACAATTTTATACTTTTTGTAGACACTGCACTAGAAACACATTTTGAAAGCACTTATTTGAATTAATTATACGAAAATGCTGATATAAACACTAAAATTCTTCATATTTTGTTTATTTTGATTTACATGTCAGTGATTTTAGACAACTGACATTGATGAGTTTTTATAAAGGTTGACATTTGACGGTGACAGCTAAGTGAATATAGTCTTTGGATTATTATGTCGGCGCTTCAATGGATTTTGAGAACGGAACGCATTCGGAATACTCTGTAAGAGTTTCGTGAAAGGAATGACATCTGAGGAATGTCAATATTTGAAATGGACTGTGGTTCATGATGTTTTTGCTGCAGTGCAAGCACGGATCTTCGGTTCGACAAATATATCGTGTCGATAAATAGATTTTATTTATCGATCTAATCGGTAACTCGTAGCATGGATCTAACATCGGTAATTCTTGTCGACGTCTTTCGAAGGCTTTATTTAGTCGACATATTATCGCTCATTCGTTCATAATTCTCACAGAGTAACTTTATATTATGGAAAATTCCACAGATTAGGCAAAATATTGGAGGTTAAGGAAAAGAGGTTAGACATTCATTCGTGAAAAACACCTACTTGAACAATTTATTCTAATAGGTACCTTTACATTATTATGAAATATTACAGAAAATCCATTATTTTCATGTGAAATCCGATTAATTATTTAAGAGGAACGACATAATAATAATATTGGCCGAAAGAACTTTACCTAATTATTCAGTTGCAAATATTTTACAACCGTATTATTATATTAGATACGTAGGTAGTGCTTAGTTGATGACAAATGTCAAAAATTAGATCCATGCGCGGTTTGGTCGATATAGAACGACATGTTCGTTAAAATTTATCGAATTTATATTGACGTCGATAAAATACATTCCGTGCTGCCGATTAAGTTTTATCGAAACTTGATGTCAAATTTGACATGAAAATTCGTTAAATATATCGATCGGAAGATCGGTGCTTGCACTGGGAAGATCGGTGCTTGCACTGCTGGTCAAGTTGTACAAAGACACCAATCGGCCATTGCATTTCCAATTGTGATTCCGTCGCAATGACGATGTTTCGCCTTCGGCGAATGAACTTAACACTCGAATTTCCGAGCTACTACAAAGCCCGTAAAAAGGTGAGCTTTCTTGTTGTATTTACTCCCGGATTTTATGCAATTCATAACATATTATGAAAATAACCTTTATCTTTTCCCACCATTATCATGTCACACCACGCTGTCGATTTTTCCGCAATTGTTTTTGCAGTCGACATACATTATGCCAATCTATGATTGTAAGACGCTGTTATTCTTTTACAGCGGGCTTTTTATCCCGGACGATGAGTTGAGCCCACGATCACACAACCGACCGACCACCCGGCGTTTGACCCGGCTACTTCGAGTTTGAGCATCCATTTTGTAGGCTGCAAACGCAGGCTCCGTATTATTCATATCCAGGAGGGTAAACCCTGGAACCACGGTATTGTAGCATCCGTTTTAACCTTTTATTCCACACAATGTGGGCTGGAACTTGCTGCATTTCCACACACCTTCGTGTCGCAAGTAATTTGTGAATGCCGACTCCTCCCTTTACGACAAGTGTAGCTTTTGAACTCAATCTTTGCTACACTATATCTCGTGTAGGTGAGATACTTTCCTCGGCATTTCGAGTTAACATCTGCGCTCCAATGACTTGTAAAACGGAATGATGTATTTAGTGTATTAAGTTCATAGTAGTAATATAGTTCAATGCTGGAAGTGATCGTCTAGCTAACGATTCACTATCCCACACTGTTCAAGTTAGGAAATGTGTAATTTAATGAACATTACTTTTAATGTTGTTAGAAGTAACGAATAGATGGTGTAGATCTTTAAGAATAATCTTACTTTAGGTTTAGAAACTTAAGTTCTACTTTTGTGCATGCGGCACAATAATTTTGGATGTGGTACATTTTGCAAATCGCATTTTCATGTTAGTAATATAAGGATTACTTAACCATTCGCCTGTTTACTTTATTTCCACAACGTAAACCCCACTAGCTAGCTATAAACGATCGGTCCTCGAACTAAAAGTTCTCCGTTAGGCCGACTTGAGTATATCTTGGCAAATTTAATTAATATCTTTTGAGTTTAGCTTCCGATATGACTTCCAAATAGATATAACGTGTCTTCTAGTTGGTCTCCACCTTTTCCTTCAGATAGTTGCAAAAAGACCAAATTTGCAAAACGACCAAAGCTCAACTTTTGATTGCGTTACAATTTGACCGCGCAATTTTACCACGTTACAGGTTTTATAACACATTCACAAGGAAACGTTGCTAAGTGTCATCACAGTTACAGGTAAAGACTGCGTGCATAATATACAAAAAGAGTGAATTTTAACAGCTGTTCAAAACAATCAAGAGAAGGCTAGGAATACATCAAAGTTATAAATTATAGGATTTTTACTAGACAATAATAAAGCTGATCAGAAATAATTAAATGAATTAAATATAAAAATAATGTAAAATAATACCCGATAATTATCTGGGGTTTGGGGTTAGATGGCGCTTTGTGAAGTGTCCACACACAAATATATGTTATATTTATATTTATATTTATTAAAAATTATTCGCTTTGAACAGAACCCAAAAAACATACCTCATTCTACATGCAATAACATTCCCAAAGCTCTAAGAAAGTGTCAAAAACTCGAGTGGTAACTCGTCTGGGAGGGAAGGGCATCACAGGCGCGCCGTCAAAGCTGCCCCACCTCGAGGCTATGGCTCACACTCTCCAGCTTTCCAATCAAAACCCTGCTTCAAATATTAAAAGCTCGTTACGCTAATGAATCGTATCAGATTTTGTCGCCGTCTGCGCTCGGGTCGTCTTCAATGCGTCTTTTGGCCTTCCTTACTCCAGCTTCTTGAGAGCGCCTTTGTTTATCGAGCTGTCTTATGGGAAATAGGTTTTGTTGGTGTCTTGGGAAATACCTGTTTCAAAGTGTTATAATAGTGTTTGACTGGATTTGTGTCCGTTAATATTTATTCTAAGCATGGTTTAATATGGTGTTTAGGTTCCTCTCTTATGTCCCTTATAACATAAGTATGTTGTTCAGACACTTAAGATTTTACTAGGTGATAAGATATTTGTATAGAGTTTGCTCACCGCTTTGCTAGTTACTCTATCACCAAACAATAGTGTGTGAGCATTACTGAGTTTCGGTGTGAAGGATACTGTAGCCAATGAATTAATAACAAATCAAATACTGGGTAAGTGAGACTTTATCTCTCAGGATGACGTGCGCAGTAAAAGTCACGTTATATTTAGAGTTCCAAGAGGTCTTGCAACTATTGTAACGATTAACATCAGGCGAACGACTAGCTTGTCACGGTCTTCTTTTGCATAACCCCTACTTTGTTTTAAAATTGCAAAGTAAGAAGAGAATAAATACGTTAGCGGTAGCGATAAATAGAAAAAAATACAGTTTATATTATTGCTTCCAAAACGAATGTTTCTTGTTTTGTAACTGTCTTGGTTTCACGCGAATTCCTTGTCTTAGATAAGAAATCTACAAAAGACTATTCTCTATGAAATGAAAACGAAACCGCGTGAAATGAATTTGGAATTGGCGGGATTTGAACTGCCAAACATCATATGTTCTACCGAGACGAGTTCCAAAACATCAACACGTCTAAAGATATGACCACTTATGTCAATATATTTTATTCAAAATAAAGATAATTTTAATGTAAAGTGAAGGTACTTCTAACGCTGTGACACGATTTGAACAAGACACGATAACGACGTGGTTTCGAATCGTGTGGAATCTGTGTTTCCATATAGAATAACCGCCCTGTACGAGACTTGGGCTAAGGAAATATCTCAATATCCAGAGAATGGCCAGCAGAATTCTTCTAGTGTTGGATTAGGAATTAGGAACCTGCAGAATGTTAATATTTTCAGGACTAAACTTAAATTATTTTTATTTCTCTATCAAAAGAGTGAGGAAACGCTGGTATATGATACTAGTGCTATTTAAGTACCTCTAATATTATTTCCTTTTGTTCCTGCTGTTATTGTTTGTTTCCTTATTGTTATGCCAGACTTGTGTAATATTATAGTGGATAACTGTAACTAAGTCCCTTTTACCTTTTAAAAACTATACAATTAAGTATTATTGCTGCACTTTGTTATTCTAGACTAAAAATCCAAAATCGTTACCCAATTGTTGCTTAAAATATTTTGTTACTTTTAAATTGCTAGGAAAATCATCTGTTTGTAATGAACTGTTAATGTATGTTCGCTACTAGGTTCCAACGGAACACCAGCGCTGGTTCGGCAGAACCAGCATAATGCTGAGTTTGGGACCGATTTGTGACAATGGCTTTTATCTTTTATTACAGTTGTAGGTAGTATACCTGCCAATATGTATGTTTAACATGTGCCTAATTGTCGTTGTTGCAAATAAACTAATTTCATTTCATTTCATTTCTAGGTGTACATTAAAATCTTCGGCGATTTCCAAGGCACCTGATGCCAAAATGGTGATTATGGCAAACCTACGATAAACTGCCAAAGTGGCGGTTTTATTGGGAGGCCTGTATTCAGTAGTGGACTTCTTCATCGATTACCAAGCCACCTGATGCCAAGCGTGGTGATTATGGCAAACCTACGATAAACTGCCAAAGTGGTGGTTTTATTGGGACGCCTGTATTCAGTAGTGGACTTCTTTATCGATTACCAAGCCACCTGATGCCAAGCGTGGTGATTATGGCAAACCTACGATAAACTGCCAAAGTGGTGGTTTTATTGGGACGCCTGTATTCAGTAGTGGACTTCTTCATCGATTACCAAGCCACCTGATGCCAAGCGTGGTGATTATGGCAAACCTACGATAAACTGCCAAAGTGGTGGTTTTATTGGGAGGTCTGTATTCAGTAGTGGACTTCTTCATCGATTACCAAGCCACCTGATGCCAAGCGTGGTGATTATGGCAAACCTACGATAAACTGCCAAAGTGGTGGTTTTATTGGGAGGCCTGTATTCAGTAGTGGACTTCTTCATCGATTACTAAGCCACCTGATGCCAAGCGTGGTGATTATGGCAAACCTACGATAAACTGCCAAAGTGGTGGTTTTATTGGAGGCCTGTATTCAGTAGTGGACTTCTTCATCGATTACCAAGCCACCTGATGCCAAGCGTGGTGATTATGGCAAACCTACGATAAACTGCCAAAGTGGTGGTTTTATTGGGAGGCCTGTATTCAGTAGTGGACTTCTTCGGCGATTACCAAGCCACCTGATGCCAAGCGTGGTGATTATGGCAAACCTACGATAAACTGCCAAAGTGGTGGTTTTATTGGAGGCCTGTATTCAGTAGTGGACTTCTTCATCGATTACCAAGCCACCTGATGCCAAGCGTTGTGCCGAATACTGTTTTGGAAATAAGATAAATAAAGACAAGTTAAAAATTAAATAAATTTGAGTGTTTGATTTAATAATCCTCGCGTTGTGGCAGAGCGTATTATAGGGATCACCTCCATAAAAAAAAAAAAACACAACGTGCGAGGCCATGTTGTAAAGTCAACCTTAACAGAATAATCATTCGGGTCATTTTAGAAAAAAATGAATTTATGTTTCTAGGCGGCCGCTCGAGAGCGACGTGAGTTTCGGATAAATGTAGACAGGGATAAGAGATGAGTTAGGCTGTGGATGGAGGGAGACAGATATGTTTTGCAAAACTCGTGCGCAGTGGCCAAGGTTGGGCGGAATTTGAGTTTTCGATAAAGCTGGCGAGAGGCACGGGCAGTGTGAGTGGAGCGTACGAACCGTTTGGACGTTCTGAAATCTAATAAAAACTCCGACCGCGAAAATCAAAATTAATCAAGTAAGGATAAACTTCTTAAAAGGAATAATAATCGCAATAAATTAAGTTATTGGTGAATCTAGTGTGATATTCTAGGTTACGTGCTTCAAGTGGTGTTGTATCCTGGTTGAGGTTGTTGATTGGTTTTTTTATGTTAATTGTTGTTTAGTTTAATAGTGTTGCAGCTACAAGCAGAGTTCGTGAGTAGATAGCGTGCTTAAATTTTGAGTGCTAACCATTTTAATGTGTTCTTTGTGTTTCCAAGTATCACTTACTTTTACTCATACAAAATTAGATTTAAGAGTTGTTCCGAAACCACAGAATGTGGTCAATTTGGAAGAACCAAAGGGACGCTTTGAATATATTTAATAAATGATCTATTGTACCAGGAGGCTGTACAATATATCAGGATTTCTGGTACCTACTTAGGAACAGCTTAGTTTCATAAGAAAGCCATTAGAGATAAGTTAATTACTCCACTTGTTTTGAATCAACACAACACGTAGAAATAAATCTGGTAACGGATGCAGCTACATTCACTACACTTATTAGTTAAGAACCAATAAATACACTACCACACCCACAACACTTACAGTTTGCTAAAGGCACGACCAAAGTTTTTAGTTATAGAGAAAATTGTAGATTCTCTTAGAACCTAGTTTAAGTGTTAGCAAAACTTGGGTCGGTCTGGAGATTTTAATCTCGTTAAATTATATCTAACAAATACACCATCCGTGTATTTATTTATATAACAAGTAAGTGGTACAACGGAGTTTTCAGCTAGTTATAAGGGGGCTTAGGTATATATTAAGTCTAGGCTGTGCTACATAATTAAATACTTGTAAAATAAAAGAAGTTGTATTTTATCAACCAGATTGTTGCATAGGCCAACAATGACTGGGTTTCTTATATAATTAAGGAAACACATTCATTGCAAGTACATAAGCCGAAATGTCGGAGTATGTATGTTTATGGCGGTCTAAATCTACCTACATTTATAACATTTTGCTTGCTTTATGAGCACAGATCGCGATTAAATTGATCTATAAAAGATACATGAGTTTAATTAAGATTTGTTCGATAAACAAAGACGTTGTCTATAAGCGTACCAAAGTATATCCCAAAAGTGGATTTTGGTATCCTTCAAGACGATGTTTAAGGTATGACAGTGACAAAAAAATAATCAATTAACGGTTTCTGGTAGTCGTGAGTCGGAAAGGGCGATGTCTGTAGGTTAAGCTAATTCTTTCTTTCAGCTCTACGTGTAGTTGTAATTAACACTAAGAGTAGTTAGAAGGCATCGTCACGTGAAGATCTCTCTGGAAACCTTCTGTCATACCCGCGTAATTAAATTAGAGCATTATTTTGATATCAGATGAAACCTAAATTTGGTATATAACTGTAAGATTCGTTTAGAACTCATGATGGGGCGGGATACTAACCATAATTGTTTCAGAACGTGGATTTTCCTAAGATTTCGGCTGAATGCTGATCTGGGGTTACCATGTACGCCGGAATCTTAGATATAAGAACATTTCAGGATATACTGATATATCTTTACGAAAGAAACTTTCGATTAGTTTCAATAATTTAAGCGAGGCGTTATACTCTGAATAAGACAGATGAATACATTACATTCATCAATATTTCATACTTTGGATCGAACAATAAACTTCAGTGATGATAGCAAAGGTTGGAACCTTCGAATGGTTCTATTAATAAAAATAATTACCGTTATCAATAACGATAGTGAAGATATTTAATTTATTGTTGAGGTGATAATGGTATTATGGGAGCTAGTAGACCATGGGTGACGATGATGATGAAAGGTTAAGATGATGATATAGAAATGTTAAGCGGATGATGAAGATATGTTAAGTGGATGATGATGAGATACTAACCAAATGGTGATGAGACGTCATGATGTTGATGAAGAGATGTTAAGCTGACGATGATAAGATGTTAAGATGATGACAGAGGTGTTAGTGACAATGCCCAGTCTCATGTTGGTCTATTTCAGGTGAAAATGCATGGTAACCCTAGGTAAAAAGAAGACGTCGAAGGTTTGTGCTATTTATTTATTGTATTGATAGTTACTCCTTTTTCCTTTCCTGAATGTTAATTTTGAACTTAAAATTTTATCACTGTATTACTCTTGAATGCATTTCATTAACTCTAAAAGTTCAGGGTTATTTACATCACAACGTAGAGAATGACGATCACTTGGCCAATTAATTTATTTATATGATTTAGTCTCTCTTGGAGGAGAGAAATTAGTTACAATTTGGTGACCAGTTCCCAGGATAATCCTTATCATAGCTTTTATTAAAGTAGGCTTTATGCCTACAATTTGATGTTTGTGAAATGGAAAGAGTTAATGAGATTATTTCAGAGATTGTGTGTAGAAATGGTTTTGGTTAATAATAATAATGTTCAGGAGGCGATACTTCTTGACACAGCATGTATTGTCAGGAGGTTCCTTACTCTGCAGCCCCGACCCGACCAACGGTGCCTTGGGCCTACCAGCTGACTTGCACTTTGGGTTTAGGGTTTTATTATGTTTCGTAATATAATTTTATATGAATTTTGCAAAAAAAAAAAAAAAATATTCTTAAACCAAACAACTAATATAAGCTTCCTAATTTATTATTATAGTCAATACTAAATGAGTCGTAAATCAATGAAATTACTGCGGTTTCGAAGCGGATATTTTACTGTGATAATCGTGTTCACTCTTTCTACAAATCAAAAATAATAATAATTTACAAAAAAAAAAATATAGATGATATTAAGGTTTAGGTTACTTAGGTTTGGGGTTTTTATAGTAATTTTGTAATTTATTTTATAGGAATGTTATACATTAACATACGTTTCGTTTAAGAAAATTCAATAAATGATAAAACAATAAAATAAACCTTAACTAATTTACTGGATAGATAAGGCATTTAGAAACTAAGGGGTGTTTTAGTTTTCACTTGAGGGGGTGGAAGGAACTTAGTGAAATAAAATGATATAGTATTTTACTGCAACTGTAGCTTTTAGGCTCACGGAATTGATTGCAAAATAAATAATGATCCTCATGGATAATAAATAAATAATAATAACGATAAAAAAAAAAAATAGTAATATTATTTAAGAAACATAAAATAGAATAGAAAAATCTCATTTAACAGAGTTGTGTGAACTTTATCAAAATAATATTACGAAGTATTTTAATTTTTTAAGTTCGGGTAATACTACAAAAAGAGGCGAGCGTTTTATGAAAAAAAAAAAATTAATCAGCGACTTTTGAGGTTTCTTTAAACGAATATTAACTGTTATAGCCTAAACCTAATGAGTCATAAATCTTTAAGAATACTGAGATTTGATGCAGATAATTATTTACTAATAATACCACTCTTCCCACAAAAATAAACATTAAATAAACGTAAAATTACTTAAAACAAACTTAGTTGACTAATTTGTTTAATTATGGCATTTAAGGACCTGGGCGGTCATGAGTTATAGATTTGGAGGGGTGAGTTAGGTTATTAACGTTATGAATTCAGGGGTGAGAAGTTAATTACGTCCATTGGTTTCAGGACTCGGAACACAAATACAAATAAACTAAGCGGATACATAATGGGGAAGCCTAAGACAAAAGCGACATCGCCTGTGGAACCAGCGTCGACTACTCGGTCCACTCCTAGTGATAGTAACGCTCAAGGAAATGTTACGAAAAGATCAATTAAGAAAAAGAGCAGTGGGACGCAATTAATTTATCGCATGTTGAGACGAACTGTAGGTATGCTCACAACAAGAATGGATAACTTGGAAACTGAAATTAAAAAGGGTGCTAGTTACAGTAATAACGCAACATCTGCAACTAGTAACACTAACATTCAGGAGACGCCAGCAACGACAAGCGCCAATGATGTTGCGTCTCGACCAAATGAAAAGATTGTATACATTTTACAAAACCAAGTTTTGGAAAAACCAAAATTTACAAGCAAGGCAACGTCTCACCCGGTGACTTTTATAGAAGAACTGACTAATTATGTCAAAAGAATCCCGGATCCAAAAAACGAACTTGACCTAATACAAGAATGTTTTTTGGGTCCAGCGAGAGATTGGGCGCGTACCTATTGTCAAAGATGGAATAACTTTGAAGACTTCAAAAGAGATTTTCTTGAAACATTTTGGGGAGATAAGGAGCAGAGCATCCTGAGAAGAAATATTGTTTCAAATAAATGGGATAATAATACACACCCAACCATGTTATCCCACTTTTTACATTTGACTGGGCAGGCAAAAATGCTTACGTTTCAAATTCCGGAGAAACAATTAATATCTGATATAATGCGACATTACCCAAAAAACATACAAAGTTTGTGGGCAATTGCCAAGTGCAATACAGTCCTGGAGGCTGCTGAGTTTCTGCGGAACCTGGATGATGTAAACACATATGAGCAGGCGGAAAAGCAAGACAATGGTACGTTCGGTAATCGCCGTTCAGACATACAGCAGAGATATCGGAACTGGAAGAGACCAGAACCCACTAGTAATTACAAGAAGAAGGGACCTGAAAACAACTGCGTGGAAGTGGTGGATAGCCCAGTAGCTACCGCGAGCACACCGTTAACTTTAAATCAATAGAGGCTGAGCAAAATCCCGAATCAGCCTCATTCATAGGGAACACCGCATTACGTATGATGTTAAAAATGGGCTGGAATCCAGGGCAATCTCTAGGTAAAGGTAATAATGGTATTTTAAAACCAATAGCGATGGGGGGACAAACTGATAAGAGGGGCTTGGGTTTTACTGAACCCCATTTTAAATATGCCTCTACAGTAGTAAAAATACTGCAGGCAAGATCAGACATTATAAAAGAGCAGATCTATGTAGAAGGACAAATTGTAAACTCTGTGTTTGATGAGGATAAAACTGTACTTGAAGAATTGAAACCTTTTAGGTCAGAGGTAGATTTACAAGTATTTGAATTCAGCGTTAGGAGTTTAGTAGATACAGGTAGTGACATAACTTGTATATCAGATTTGTTTTGGCAAAAACTTAAGGGACAGATCCCATCTGTTACGTTACTGCCAGTAAAACCATTCCAAATAAAAGGGGCAGTTGGCCAAAAAAGTCCTAAAATTCAACAGATAGTAATGTTACCAATAAGGGTAGGTGACTTAACGATTGAAACTGGATTCCTAATCATACCAAATCTAGTAAGAGATTTAATCTTGGGATTCGATTGGCTAAAAAGACATGAAGCAACCCTAAAACTATCAGAACCCAGTCCAAGCTTAATAATCAAACACAAAAGGAAAGAATTTGTTTTACCCTTTGTCCAAGAGACATGTGGCATAAATTCAGTAAATCATATATTTGCAACCCAAGGCGACAACCCAACCAGAAATTTATCCGAATTGGTTCCGGTTCTGAAAACGGGAAAAACAGTAACAGAAGCAAGTCTAATAAAGCTAAAGGCAGTACTATGCAAATACCCTAATTTATTTACACTTAGACTAGGAAAAGCAAATTGCTATGAACATGAGATAAGGATGGAGAAACATGTTCCTTTTATTAAAAGGTCTTACCCAATTCCATTTGCGTATCGGGACAAAATGGAACAGAAGTTAAGGGAAATGGAAGGCATGGGAATTATTAGTCGTTCGGCAACACCTTATAGTAGCCCTTTGACGTTCACGCTAAAAAGGGATGGGTCAATAAGAGTCCTCCTTGATGCTAGGGAGATAAACAAGTACATGACTGCGGATTCTGAAAAGCCGCCTTTGCCTAATGATGTTTTGAGTTCCTTTGAAGGTGTCAACTATATTAGTGTAGTCGATTTAAACAACGCGTATTTTCAAATCCCTCTGACGGAGGGCAGTAAAAGGTATACAGGATTTACCTTCAATGGGAAATCTTACGTATATAATGTGCTTCCGCAAGGGCTCAAGACGTCAGTAGGCAGTTTTAGTAGAGCTATGGACATAGTGTTAGGACCTGAAGTACGAGAATTTTGTGTTAACTACTTGGATGATTTAGCCATTGCAACTAAGGGTAGTTTAGAACAGCATTTAGAACATGTTGACATTGTATTAGGTAAGTTAAATAAGGCAGGGTTAACGTGTAATCTTGAAAAGTGCGAATTCCTAAGCAAGGAAGTCAGAATGCTAGGATTTATAATATCTACAGAGGGGATTAAGGCAGATCCTGAAAAGGTACACGCAATTCAAAACTTCCCCCTTCCGAAAAAGGTTAAACAGGTAAGGGCCTTCCTGGGATTATGTAATTTTTATAGGAAATTCATACCTAGCTATAGTATAAGTATTATTCCGTTGTGTGAATTATTAAAGAAAAATAAGAGCTGGAGCTGGGGAGATAAGGAACAGACAGCGTTTGACGAGATAAAAGGTCAATTTTTAGAAACAATTACATTGCATCATCCTAACTTCAATTTGCCATACTATTTAGAGACGGATTGTTCAGGTATAGGTTTAGCAGGGGTATTATACCAATACGACGAAAAACAGGAGATGAAAATATTGGGTTATCACAGTAGGTCGTTAAAGGGGCCTGAATTGCATTGGACCGTTACGGAACAAGAACTTTTTGCGGTTATTAGTTGCTTGAAGAGGTTTGAGACATATTTGAGAGGTTCTAAATTAACAATTCGAACCGATCATAAGGCTTTGGAATTTGTTAGATCCTGGAAGTTATACAATGGTAGGATCACTCGGTGGGTTTTGTATTTAGATCAATTTGATTACAGTATAGAACATATTAAGGGGAAGGAAAATGTAGTAGCAGACATTCTATCTAGATACCCGCCGGAGGGAGAATTCGTTCAGGAAGATAAAACAGTATGTCCGGAAATTTTATACACTGAAATCGGAAGCAATAGGGAGCTGGAAAATAAACTGAAGAATATTTCACAATTACAGGCCCAGGACACGGGTATACAGAAAATTGTTGGAGGACGTCTAAATAATGTGTCTGAGTATAGTAAATTAAATAGACTAGCGGCTAGTTGTCAAGAAGAATATAATATTGTATATTTCAAAATCGAGTCACAAAACAAACGAGTAATTCTGTTACCGAAGGTTTTAATAGACGATGTGATTGAACAAACACACAAAGAGATGGGGCACCAAGGGGCTTATAAGGTCTTAAAATACATAAAGGATAGATTTTACTGGGTAAAAATGAATAACGATGTAAAACGCGTCATAAGAACTTGTCATATATGCCAGCTTTCAAAAAGTAATAATGTTAGGTATGTTGGGCCATGTCAGTCGATCGTACCAGATAGAGTAGGTGATGTGGTGATGGCAGACTTATATGGTCCTCTACCGAAGGGCAAATTCGGGGCAGTTTATATTTTAGTGATCCAGGATGCCTTCAGTAAGTTTGTTAAACTATTCGACCTCAGGAAAGCTACCTCAAGGGCTGTGATATCGAAGTTAAAGAATTTTGCTAGGATTATAGCGCCAAGGTCAGTAATGACCGACAACGGCAGTCAGTTTATTAGCAAGGTTTGGAGGGACAGTTTGAAGGAAATGGGGATAAAATCAATATATACAACGGTTAGGAATCCGAGGCCTAATATCACTGAACGAGTGAATAAAGAACTAGGAAGGTTATTTAGGACTTATTGTCATAAAAACCATGCTAGTTGGGCAACTTGGCTACCGAAAATCGAATCGCTTTACAACAATTCCTTCCATGACAGCACTGGGTTTACTCCAAATGAGATATTATATGGCAAACCGACTAATCTGACTTTAGATAGATGCTTGCCTTCATTAAGAGGGACTATGGATGTAACAATAGTTCAGGAAAAGGTAAGAGAAAACTTAAAAACAGCCAGTTTGAGGCGACAACTTAAATACAATAGGAGGCATCGATTGATACAATTCCAGCTAGGAGATTGTGTTAAGATTCAAAGGCTAAACAAATCTGATGCTAAGAGTAAGTTGACTAAGAAGTTTGAGTTACTTTACGAAGGTCCTTATGTTGTGTCGGCCAATCCGTTTCCAAATGTATATACCTTAATGCAGCCGTCATCGCGGGAGATCAGAGGAAATTTTAACGCTATTCATTTATCGAGATATTACAAATAAGGTTGATCAGAATTTATCCAGGGCTTGAATTTAGGTATAAAACGCGGGCGGAATACGGATTTGTACGTTTTCTATATCTTATAGTTGTGTTTGCGGTAGCGCAAAGGTCTATAAAAGCTGTGTTGAAAATGAAAAAAAAAAAAACTTGATTGTTATTTAAGGGATATATGGGAGTAAAATTGTTAGTTCTTAAATAGTAAAAATAATATAGATGATAACAGGTTATAATTAAAAAAAAAAATGGTATGTAAACATCAAAACAAGAAAAACAGGAAGGACAAAACAAATGTTAAATACCATCAATTGCCTTCAACCAAATTGTGGTTGCTTATATTTACTTGTATTGGTATTTCATACTATGAAACGTCTTGAAGGATCTAATTATTCTGATTCATGTGAACCCTTCCGGTAAAATGTGATTTAATTTTTTTTTCTTTACTATAATAGTTAATAAGATAGGAAGCAGTTATATTCAGCTTAGAAAATTTTAATCGGAGTAACCTTTTAAAATTTTGGGGGTGGATGTGCCGAATACTGTTTTGGAAATAAGATAAATAAAGACAAGTTAAAAATTAAATAAATTTGAGTGTTTGATTTAATAATCCTCGCGTTGTGGCAGAGCGTATTATAGGGATCACCTCCATAAAAAAAAAAAAACACAACGTGCGAGGCCATGTTGTAAAGTCAACCTTAACAGAATAATCATTCGGGTCATTTTAGAAAAAAATGAATTTATGTTTCTAGGCGGCCGCTCGAGAGCGACGTGAGTTTCGGATAAATGTAGACAGGGATAAGAGATGAGTTAGGCTGTGGATGGAGGGAGACAGATATGTTTTGCAAAACTCGTGCGCAGTGGCCAAGGTTGGGCGGAATTTGAGTTTTCGATAAAGCTGGCGAGAGGCACGGGCAGTGTGAGTGGAGCGTACGAACCGTTTGGACGTTCTGAAATCTAATAAAAACTCCGACCGCGAAAATCAAAATTAATCAAGTAAGGATAAACTTCTTAAAAGGAATAATAATCGCAATAAATTAAGTTATTGGTGAATCTAGTGTGATATTCTAGGTTACGTGCTTCAAGTGGTGTTGTATCCTGGTTGAGGTTGTTGATTGGTTTTTTTATGTTAATTGTTGTTTAGTTTAATAGTGTTGCAGCTACAAGCAGAGTTCGTGAGTAGATAGCGTGCTTAAATTTTGAGTGCTAACCATTTTAATGTGTTCTTTGTGTTTCCAAGTATCACTTACTTTTACTCATACAAAATTAGATTTAAGAGTTGTTCCGAAACCACAGAATGTGGTCAATTTGGAAGAACCAAAGGGACGCTTTGAATATATTTAATAAATGATCTATTGTACCAGGAGGCTGTACAATATATCAGGATTTCTGGTACCTACTTAGGAACAGCTTAGTTTCATAAGAAAGCCATTAGAGATAAGTTAATTACTCCACTTGTTTTGAATCAACACAACACGTAGAAATAAATCTGGTAACGGATGCAGCTACATTCACTACACTTATTAGTTAAGAACCAATAAATACACTACCACACCCACAACACTTACAGTTTGCTAAAGGCACGACCAAAGTTTTTAGTTATAGAGAAAATTGTAGATTCTCTTAGAACCTAGTTTAAGTGTTAGCAAAACTTGGGTCGGTCTGGAGATTTTAATCTCGTTAAATTATATCTAACAAATACACCATCCGTGTATTTATTTATATAACAAGTAAGTGGTACAACGGAGTTTTCAGCTAGTTATAAGGGGGCTTAGGTATATATTAAGTCTAGGCTGTGCTACATAATTAAATACTTGTAAAATAAAAGAAGTTGTATTTTATCAACCAGATTGTTGCATAGGCCAACAATGACTGGGTTTCTTATATAATTAAGGAAACACATTCATTGCAAGTACATAAGCCGAAATGTCGGAGTATGTATGTTTATGGCGGTCTAAATCTACCTACATTTATAACATTTTGCTTGCTTTATGAGCACAGATCGCGATTAAATTGATCTATAAAAGATACATGAGTTTAATTAAGATTTGTTCGATAAACAAAGACGTTGTCTATAAGCGTACCAAAGTATATCCCAAAAGTGGATTTTGGTATCCTTCAAGACGATGTTTAAGGTATGACAGTGACAAAAAAATAATCAATTAACGGTTTCTGGTAGTCGTGAGTCGGAAAGGGCGATGTCTGTAGGTTAAGCTAATTCTTTCTTTCAGCTCTACGTGTAGTTGTAATTAACACTAAGAGTAGTTAGAAGGCATCGTCACGTGAAGATCTCTCTGGAAACCTTCTGTCATACCCGCGTAATTAAATTAGAGCATTATTTTGATATCAGATGAAACCTAAATTTGGTATATAACTGTAAGATTCGTTTAGAACTCATGATGGGGCGGGATACTAACCATAATTGTTTCAGAACGTGGATTTTCCTAAGATTTCGGCTGAATGCTGATCTGGGGTTACCATGTACGCCGGAATCTTAGATATAAGAACATTTCAGGATATACTGATATATCTTTACGAAAGAAACTTTCGATTAGTTTCAATAATTTAAGCGAGGCGTTATACTCTGAATAAGACAGATGAATACATTACATTCATCAATATTTCATACTTTGGATCGAACAATAAACTTCAGTGATGATAGCAAAGGTTGGAACCTTCGAATGGTTCTATTAATAAAAATAATTACCGTTATCAATAACGATAGTGAAGATATTTAATTTATTGTTGAGGTGATAATGGTATTATGGGAGCTAGTAGACCATGGGTGACGATGATGATGAAAGGTTAAGATGATGATATAGAAATGTTAAGCGGATGATGAAGATATGTTAAGTGGATGATGATGAGATACTAACCAAATGGTGATGAGACGTCATGATGTTGATGAAGAGATGTTAAGCTGACGATGATAAGATGTTAAGATGATGACAGAGGTGTTAGTGACAATGCCCAGTCTCATGTTGGTCTATTTCAGGTGAAAATGCATGGTAACCCTAGGTAAAAAGAAGACGTCGAAGGTTTGTGCTATTTATTTATTGTATTGATAGTTACTCCTTTTTCCTTTCCTGAATGTTAATTTTGAACTTAAAATTTTATCACTGTATTACTCTTGAATGCATTTCATTAACTCTAAAAGTTCAGGGTTATTTACATCACAACGTAGAGAATGACGATCACTTGGCCAATTAATTTATTTATATGATTTAGTCTCTCTTGGAGGAGAGAAATTAGTTACAGCGTGGTGATTATGGCAAACCTACGGTAAACTGCCAAAATGGCGGTTTTATTGGGAGGTCTGTATTCAGTAGTGGACTTCATTCGGCTTTTGATATGATGTTTTTGGAATTGAATAATAATGATACATAAGCTATTTATTACTGCTTTTTTTTACTGAAGTATTAACTGTGTAACTTTGTGCAATAAACTCCCAGAGAAAAAGGTTTTAAAATTGTAGTATTTATAGAATAAGATCTAGCATCTTGTTACATTTTATGGAATATAATGGCATGATATTCCGTTTTATCTAGAGCTGATCATTTCCTGCTCCAATACTATTGTTCACAGATGCAGAGATTTTTTGTGAAAATGTGCAATATGTTAAAACATGTCGCAAATCTAAAACACTTTTTAACTGCAGGTGTTTCCTCAAAAAGTATTTTGTTTGTTTAAACAGCAACACTTTTTGAGGAAGACTTTTAGTATAGCCTTATGTTCTCTAAGTCAAATCAGTACAGATATCTGCAGATAAATAAATGCTGTGAAATAACTCTGAAATCATCATCACCATTATCAACAACCTCATCATCATCAATAGCCTGAAGACGTCTACTGCTGAGCATAGGCAGAAGCCCACTGAGCGCCACTTTGGACGGCTGCTCGCTGCTGCATCAATTGGCTCCCCGTGGTTTTACCATATCGTCGGTCCACCTCATTAGTGGGGTACTCTGAAATAATCACCTTAAAACTAAAGGGTTTGTTTCGTTTACAATTTTCCAAAACGCATCGCGCCTAGGTAAGCTTTCGTGATCATCTGTGTCAATTAAGTTGATGGAATTAGTCGACTCGAATAAACTAGGTAGGTAAAGTCGGTTCTCATTTGCGACACAAGGTAGAAAATGTAACACTGTAATGTAATGAGATTTCACTGGTGTTCTAGATTTTTTACCCATTCGAGTTTTTATTTCTTGTCAAGGAAACGTGTTCAACAAACGTGTCCATTTGATTCAACAAATTCGTAACAAGTTACTCACAATATATTTACAAAACTCTACTTGACATTTACACGCAGTTTTATTAGTATGCTGCTATATTTATTCATTTTTCGGTGGTATGACGGTTTTTGTATAAAAACAACTAAAGTAATAACTGAAGTGCTTCATAAATAGTAAGCTCACCATAACTATTAATCAAGCCATTACCTGGCTAAACTGTAGAACTAAATGAAACTCTTTTTGACAATATTTTGCTGTTTTCAAACTTTGACAATATTATATTCTCTACCCGAAAAGTTCAAGAACAACTTTTTCATCATCATAATCATCATCATCATCATCAGCCCGTAGATGTCCATTGCTGAACATAGGCCTCCCCCAGAGGGCGCCACTTTGAGCGGCTGCTTGCCTCCTGCATCCATTGGCTCTCCGCGGTTTTCACCATCATCTTTTTATTTTCATATAAATATTACTTAACTCAAATCTCATAAATTTACATATCACCTTTTTTTAGAGCGACATGCTTACTGAATTTTTTTTTAAACTTCAATAAACATTAAGTTTAATACCTCTAAACCGTGATACCGCAACCAACCCATAAAACTTCATCTGCCATACCGCTACCGTGAAATTTACAACCACTTTCTCGACGATTGATCCAGAATAGACGCAGATCACGTTGACGCGGACCGTAAAATGAGCTACGCGCTTCGCCGCCCGTTCGCCGGCGCCTGTAAACATCCATTGTCTTGTCCGAACCAGAAAAAGGCGCAACTACACGACGATACGCAGTTGGGTTTGAATTTAGAATTTTACGAAAAATGTATATCATTATAATGATAAATATGGACTGCCACTACCGTTCAAAAAACTTATGACTCAGTTATGATTAACATGTCGTGGCAATTTTCTAACATGTAATTAATACACTAAAACAATACTTTCTTTCCTTTACATTTTTGTTCGTTATTTTTACATTAGTTGGGTTGTCTGGAAGAGATCGCTTTAAGCGATAAGACCGCCCTTTGTGACACTTAGTTATAAGATTTATCACTGTATTTTCTGAAAATGGT
Source organism: Ennomos erosarius (assembly GCA_963580505.1). NCBI lineage: Eukaryota > Metazoa > Arthropoda > Insecta > Lepidoptera > Geometridae > Ennomos > Ennomos erosarius. The sequence continues at coordinate 11,409,240 of OY756986.1, forward strand.
GTTTTCAATAAAGAGTTTTTGTTCGTTGACTCTCCTTTTTGTTCATTTACTCTACATTTTTGTCCGTTCTCTCTTCTCTACAAAAATTTCGGTCCTTATTAAAATACTCAATAAAAAATTTCACCCAAAGAAGAGTCAATGGTATCAATGTTTAGAGCACAGATATTTTTGTTATTATTAGAGAGCCTGATATGTCATGTTTTTTTTATGTTTTGTAATTAAAATAATATTCATAGCTTAACACTGGAGAGGATTTGCTATGCAAGCCTATATCATTTTGTATAAAAAAATGATACCACCACAAAATACGCGTCGTGTATCAGCCCCTTAAACTAAACAAAGATTTCTTTAGGAAATTGCAAACTTAGGTCGCCCCTCACTGTAAAACTGTTTTCATTACATCAACTTATTGGACGCATTCCAATATTTTCGAATCGTTGCGTTCGATTGCATAGTGCTGAGTGCGATTGCTTTTGTTGACGGTAATGTTTTCCGCTACAATTTTTGTAAAAATATATGCGTATTTGAAAAGTTTGGGAAGGGAGAAGAATCTGTGAAGGGATTTTTTTGTCGGCGTATGCTAACATTGTAACGGTATTGTTCCTAACTTGCTTATGTAAACGATATAGAATTATTTTATAAAAACAAGTATTAAACTACATAGATGTGTAATTGACTGTGATACTCTTTGGACTATTGTGGAGGTTTGTCTGTGGAATCGCCGCTTGGTGGCGCTATTGTTGACTGTCATACTCTGGTAAATTATTACACTCTTTGGGTTGTCATTGTTCTGGGGCCTTTAAAAACGGCAGAGGCTGGACTGAAACATCACTTTTGATCGAGCAGAGGAGTGGAGAACACCACCAGATCTCCACCACAGTCTTATTATGACTGAGCCATGAGCCATTGGTAAACAGCTTGAAGTTGGATACCACAGTCCTCAGAAGTCTTGTGAAGCTCTTTACAGTAGTTGCTTATTAATGGTGCTGTAAATGTGTATTAAGTTTACACTTATTTCAGTACTACCTACCGGTTCCAACTTAAGCTTAAGATATAGCGCTAATTTACACTTATTCTTGTAACTCCTTGAAATATCGGAGCACAGCCTTGGGTCGCTGACACAACTGTTCCAGTGATGGTGATAATGACAAAGCAGTCAATATGGATAAGCCCAAGCATGCTGATGATGATGATGATCGATTTTGGAGATTGAGTTTTGAATGTAATATAACTACAACATTAAATAAATTGATTAGTTTTCAACGTCTATGCTAATCTAACAATTTGGTATCATAACATCCATTTGGCGATTCTAAGTATTGAAAGGTTAATTTGCAAAAGTACTAAACTTTTTAAAACCTTTTGATCCCAATTTATTTTAACGAAAAAGACAGAGGTCCTAGAAATGGATTAATGGAAATGACAACTTTTTTTATTTTGTACATGTAATTCAGTAATTAAATAGGAATTGTATCAAAAAAGCTTTTGCCTAAATAAAGGTGCCTCACCATTTCACCTGCTATTAAGTCGTTTCCAAAAGGAATTCTTGATTTGTCAAGATAAAAAATTTCATTAGGATGATCTCAATAGTGGATTCAGGCTGATGGTGACGTTTTCAGCTAAAGAACATTTGCAAAAAGTTCCTAATAAAACTAAGATAATGTGTATTTATTTTGATCCAAATTAAAGTAATATGTAAGTAGCTATAATATTTTCGCTACTTGAGTCGCAAAACTACCCACCTTTGTTTAAGTATACACTAACTTCGTGTGTGCGAAACATTATCTTATAACAAGTATTTCCTATGAAAGAGGTGCTATGGCGGTATCAAAGTAAGTATTGTACCTTAGAAAATTGTTAAGCTAAATTTATTAAAGAAATCTATCTATTTTATGTAAACGAATGGCTAGATGAGCTAGTTCGATATTTTCTGTGTAAAGGTTATAATTTCTGTTTAATCACATTATCCCAAATTCACAACTCTCACTATTTTTTAATATATGCGAAACTTTGTGTGGGGATGTTTTTGTGAGGGTGTGTGTCAGTTAGATTGTTTCCTCTTCAAATCGTACAGCTAAACGACTTGGAATGAAATTTGGAATAGTTTATACACTACATTAAAACACAGGATAATTTTATTCGCGGGGTGCAGCTAGTCTTTTATTAGTGGTAGTTAATCAGCAATGCAGCTATTTTATTAACATTTTTAGCCACAAAAACAAAAGACAATCTTCAGATCAAAACAGAGCAATATTGTGACCCAATAACCCTTTATGCCTGTATCGAAAAGATGTTCCACATCGACGCACTTTTATGGTGATAGCATGGTTCATAAATACATAATGTTTATGTTAGCTTGTGAAACTAACCGAATAGCCACTGGTGAATGGTGTTGTTTACATATTGTTACATCACTGCCAAAGATGCTTGATCCAGTTTTGTAATATAGATCTCTTCCTCATATGAGCATTTGTGCTTCTATCTATTTTTATAGATTTAACTACATAATACTAATAACATTCAACAATTAAACTCGCCTGATAGTAAGTAACGCCGCGGCCTACGATGATGTATGCTGGCCTAGAAGATACATGTTCACTCGTGACTTGAAGACACCCAAGTAATAGTTAGCTGGAAATAAGGACATGCCGAGTTATTTTCATCATAATAATAATGAGCTAAAGATGTCCACTGTTGAACATAGGTAGGGTGCTGCTTGCGTCCTGCATCCATCGGCTTCTCGCAGTTTTTAACCAGGTCTTCGGACCACTTAGTGGGAGACGGCCCCTGAATTTTGTTAATGTAAGATTATAAACATTATGCAATACAAAATCATCTGACTGACCGTTCTCGAAAAAGGTTCTCGAAACCATTTAAAAAATATCATTTTTTGCAAATAAATTCATTTTTACCTATTTCTCAGTGAAGTTTTAAAGCTTGATGTAACTACCTAACCTCACGCAAAAATTACAGCCAGCTTTATATCGAGTTGGCTCACTCACTTCACTTGCACAATGACGTGGCAACAATGAACACCTCTGCCACAATGCAACAATAGCTTCAATGAGCGAATGCAAAACTACACAGCTACTAATTAATCTGCAATTCCACTGGCGGAAAAGCATAGGAAATAAAGAAATTGAGCCAGTTGTGCCCTGTGTTTTTTAAATTAATTTTGTCAAAGACGTGGAATAATGAGTGTTTTTTGGAGCCAATTTAGGCTGGCAGACTTTCGTTTTTAATATGACAATGATGCTGTCTTTAAATTGGGATTCACGAATTTTGGTAGTTTAACATGCGTACTTTTAACAAAACCTTTGATTATCTTTTTGTTAAAGAGAGTTAAGTTTGACAGCCTCCGTGGTGTGGTGGTTGAGCAAGTCGGCTCATAACCTGGAGGTGGCGGGTTCGATTCCCGCGGCAGGACAAGTATTTGTGCCCGAAAAAAAAAGCGCAAATACTTGTTCTGTGTCTGGGTGTTGTGGGAGCATGATCCTCGTGGTTTTTGGGTCCCTTGATACAGGGAATCCTAGTTAGGGTCCAGGATCTATGTATGTGATCGTTGGGCGTTAATAATTTTTTAATTAATTATTTTTTTAAGTAAGAAGCCGATATTGAAAGATTTTGCATAAAAGGCAAAAATAAGATACAACATGAATTATGCCACTAAATTCAATACACTACATTATTTTAAGTTTAACTTATCAGATTTATTCAAAATATCTCAAGCAATCTTTTTTTTTTTCTAATTTGTATATTTTATATTTATTGATTTACAAATAAATAAATGTGAATTCCCTAACAAATACAAAAAAATACACCAAAGCCCCCCGATGTTACTCACTGAGACGTTACTAACTGAATTGCTAAAGAAAATGTATTTTTAAGTTGTCGCCGTCCCGTCTTCACGCTGGGTTCACTCAATTAGCAACAGAAGCTACTTATGACGTCACTAATTATGTTTCTGAGAACAATGGTGGCATCAAATCCTTAAGTAATTACGGTATATTTTCTTACTATAATAGTTTGTTAGTGGTAATACTGCAACAGTTATGGGCGGTCGTATTGCTTGACATTAGGTCAACGACAAGCTCGTCAAATTATTCATCATCATCATCATCATCATCATAAACAGCCTAAAGACGTCCCCTGCTGAACATAGGCCTCCCCCAGGGTGCGCCACTTACAGTGGTATTCATAAACAAAGGTTGAACAAACCCCCAAAATCTATCATTCTACTTTTACCTAGAGGTGAAATGCTGAATCATTCTTCTTTCACTTTCATAAACAAACGCTGGAGAAAACCGAACTGAAAAGCATTTTAATTAAATACACTACGATTTCAATCAAGTTGTTTTTGAAAATTCTGTCGAGTGTAATTTCGACACAACTTTTGAACTATCAAAAGTCGCGCCAAAATGTCACTCACAAAAAAGTTAAAAGAAATATTATTTTTGTATATTTTGTGTTGTTAAATATATTATTTTAACTGGTAAATGTTAAAGAAACGGTACCGATATATCTTATTCGTATTTTAAATATCACGACACTTCATAAAATAATGAAATAACACGATTTGAAAGCAAGGAGACCGTTTGGCTGACGAAATTCGGACGATCAGCGTCCAGCCTCTGATCATGCCAGAATGCAGCTGCTTTTGTTTATGGAATGCATAAAGCTAGAATTTGCCGCACATCGCCTGATTCATCCTCTAGAAAAGCCCCCGCCATGACCATGAATTCCAGTGTTAGAGCGGCTGCTCGCCTCCTGCATCCATCGGCTGCCCGCGGCTTTCACCAGGTCGTCGGTCCACATAGTGGGGGGCCGGCCTACGCTGCGTCTTCCGGCTCGTGGTCGCCACTCGAGAACCTTTCTTCCCCATCGGTGGTCAGTTCTACGAGCGATGTGTGTTCTGTATGTGGTGTGGTATGTGTGGTTTCAAATTATTCATTCTCATTCAAAAAATAGTGTGATATAGTTGAGCTCAACTTGCTACTAGCACATCCCTTTGCCTTTTCAACCATATCAACATCAGCCCAAAATATTACGTCTACTGCTGAACAAGGCTTTCCCCATAAAACGCCATTTTGGACGCTTATCATCATGGAGGATTCGCCATAATCATCACCACGCTTTGCAGGTAGATTGCTGATCGTAGAAGATTTTAATGTACCGAAAAAAATGCTCTTGCTCATTCCCTGGATATTCCCTTAGCCGGCTCTTAGAGTACCCACAGGAAGAGATAGGGAGGTCCTATTCGCAAACCAGGACCCTTACCGCAAACTAATACAAAACCATCATGGTTCGTGTCGTGAATTTTATAATTTATTCTCACTTTTTAATATTAAGAAGTTGGTAGACTGTTTAAAAATACCATTTTGGTTGGCCACACTGGCGGAAGGAGCGTCCGCTGAACCACCAGCCAATTACGATGGCTGCCTTGGTAGTTCCGGTAAAATAATATTGAGGTTTAGGAGGGAAGTTTTGGAGGGACGACAAGGTCCAAAAGGCAGTCAATTCTGGTTAAGCAGCCGAAACGTCAAGACGTATTATTGCTCCTGTTCGTTTATTGTGTACTGAGTGTGTACTGAATATTTATAGAAGAAAGAATATACAAGAATTGAATTGAAAAGGTTCTCTGTGTTTTACTTCATTCGTGACAGTAATGTTCAATGTTACAATAATATTGATCGAATTCGTACCATGAACTTATAAAGTATTCCTGCGCGAGAACGAGACGTCTACATTTTTATATAGTGTTATCACTGTCGCACGTCAGTATCAATATGATGTATTTGAGAGAGCGATTTAACGTGACTTCATTAAAACTGCTCTGTGTCAACAATACTACAGTATTCTTATTTTTATGTCATTTTTCAAAGTATAATTGAAGTAATAATGCTATAAGAGGTTGTGGTAGGCCCCCAGGACGACAGTGTCTATCAATAATAAAACTTAAAGAAATAAGGGCAAATTTAAGGAAAACAATGTTTCATTCCATTAGCATTGAAATCAAGGGAACATTGTCTGAAAGGACTGCACACGCATATTTAAGCTCTCCTGCAAATATCACCATCACACAACAAATAAATCAGCATTACACTCCGCACGCTCGAGAATGTTAATTAACTTGGAGGCAAATAGACCCAGTCAAACGGCAAACAGATTTAATTAATAGGGCACGACTATGTCTTGGCATTAACTCTTGTCAATGGCAAACAGTGAAATGCGCTTCGACGTACGACGACTTGACGTGATTATTCACGCTTCCAGAATGTTCCTGTCTCCCTAATTATAATCAACGTAATTATTGATGTTGATTATTGTGTTGTGTACATGCGTGTATAGTTATAGCATGTTATATGCTATAACTATACACGCATGCGATGCCATGGTCGGGTCCGGAATAAAGCCGAATTGCTGCTGTCGAGACTGGAGTGTTAAGGAGAGTTAAGTTTGACAGCCTCCGTGGTGTGGTGATTGAGCAAGTCGGCTCATAACCCGGAGGTGGCGGGTTCGATTCCCGCGGCAGGACAAGTATTTGTGCCCGAAAAAAAAAGCGCAAATACTTGTTCTGTATCTGGGTGTTGTGGGAGCATGGTCCTCGTGGTTCCTGGGTCCCTAGATACAGGGAATCCTAGTTAGGGTCCAGGATCTATGTATGTGATCGTTGGGCGTTAATTATTTTTTAATTAATTATTTTTTTAAGTAAGAAGCCGATATTGAAAGATATTGCATAAAAGGCAAAAATAAGATACAACATGAATTATGTCACTAAATTCTAAAACACTACATTATTTTAAGTTTAACTTATCAGATTTATTCAAAATATCTCAAGCAATCTTTTGTTTATTTCTATAATTTGTATATTTTATATTTATTGATTTACAAATAAATAAATGTGAATTCCCTAACAAATACAAAAAATACACCAAAGCCCCCCGATGTTACTCACTGAGACGTTACTAACTGAATTGCTAAAGAAAATGTATTTTTAAGTTGTCGCCGTCCCGTCTTCACGCTGGGTTCACTCAATTAGCAACAGAAGCTACTTATGACGTCACTAATTATGTTTCTGAGAACAATGGTGGCATCAAATCCTTAAGTAATTTTGGTATATTTTCTTACTATAATAGTTTATTAGTGGTAATACTGCAACAGTTATGGGCGGACGTATTGCTTGACATAGTTATAGCATGTTATATGCTATAACTATACACGCATGCGGTGCCATGGTCGGGTCCGGAATAAAGCCGAATTGCTGCTGTCGAGACTGGAGTCCACGAGGTCGACAAATTTCAAGTCCTTCTTGCTCCGGGTTCCAGCTAAGTACAAGGAAATATTTCTGGATCCTGCATTTTGGCCAAAAGGAATTGTGTTCCAGCGGTACAGGGAGCCGCGACTGAAAAAAGTAAATTCCTGAACTTGTGCGCCTTTTATTTAAGTTGTTTTTATTATAAAATATGTATTTTAGTCTGTAAGGTATATGTAAATATGGGCCGCTAGTTGCCTGAAATAAACGAATTTATTATTATTATTAGTATATAGTTTGCATGCGTGTCTCATAGTAAACTACCGATGTATCACTTTGGTATGTCCTTTGCTGGCGCTACCAAAGCGCGCGTTACTTACTACATTTTATAAGTAAACCACCTCCCTCCTGTGTTTAACTTACTGTGCTTGTCTCGTCATTACCACCATCACCATCATCATCATCAACAGTCTGAAAATCCACTGCTGAACATAGGCCTCCCCCATAGAGTGCCACTTGAGCGGCTGCTTGCCTCCTGCATCCATCGGCTCCTCGCGGTTTTGACCAGGTTAAGTCTTACCAGGTGTCTAATGCAAGTAAGTAAATAGATAATTAAAAAGGATAAGTACACAGAGCAGATAAACGAACAAAGTTCGCGTCGTGATGCGAGCGTCATTCATTTACTTGCTTTATAATAGTTATGATAACTTTTCCCGATATTTCTATTTCGAACATCCGTAACTTAGACTCAACAAACATTGTCGTTGTTTAAACGCACAAGTATGTATTATTGTATGTATTTACAATTGTTCCGCTGAAGCGTTTTCAAGAGATTAAACTTAAGTTGGGTAATATTTTTCAGGCGCTTGAACTGGGAAAGTTTTCCTTTTGCTTTTGTAGCAAAGTATGAGGATCTTCTTTTAAAAGTACTATCTGTTTCAGTTTAAACCTATCGTTCACTATTTTTTTTTCAATGATGATTCTGTAGCATTTTATAATGAGGTAGGTATATTTATTTTATTCACAAGTGAAACGTTGACTGTCTGTATAGCCTTCACGCCAAAATGGCCTGAACCAGTTGCTATGAAATTTTGCATATGAATCGCTTATAGCTGCAATCATACTTTATGACATAAGATACCTTTAACCCGAAAATCATCGATTCTACCAGGAAAATAAGGAAATAAAGGTATAACCTGCGAGGCCCTTTCAATGACATGATATGGGTGAATCGCGGGCTCAGTTGTAGTTTACTTTTACATTTTTGTATTTGCAAACCTTTATTTTGAATAATTCCTGACACATCAAACAATGAGACGCCAAGAATTATTGTTCCAACTTGATTATTTCCACTTGCATCAAACTTTCACCAATCTACCTAAAATTTATAAATATTTTTCCCCAATCCAATCTCCGATGGTCAAACCCTGCCATTAATCAGGAGTATACCGGCGTATCGTGGCGTATCGAACAACGCCGCAATACCAAGTAGCGGAGAGATTTATTGGCGTAGTGCCGGATAGGTGCCGTCTGCCACCTGTCTGGACGTTACTTGGCAACTGAATCTTTTCTTGGGCAATAAAGGTGGAAAAATATTGCCTTAGCAGTTCGCACACGAAAAACTGGCTCAAAATTCTGCAAAATAAGAGCTCTATTGATCGAGTATGGCTTATCAATATACCTATAGCGACGGCTCGTGCAACATGATACTAAATGCACCACTTTTATTTAAGTAATTATTTAATTATTTTTTATTTATCTTGTTCAAATCAGACCTTTCATTTTATGTGTACAATTTTCAATCGCAAAGGAGAAGGAAAATATTCCAAAGATACTGCTACGTTCAACAATCAAAAAATTAAGAATAGAGTCATGCAACGACTCGCATTTGGAAGATATCACAGTAACACTCTAAGCGTCCTACTAATTCGTTACTTAACAATACTCTTTTAACCTTGTAGTGCTTTTCAATTATTTGGATAATTATAATACCTATACTACAGCGTATAGTTAGCATGGATATGAATAACTACCAAGTAGCACCAAATGACCAACAGAGGGTTAAGTACGCCTTGCCTTGCTATCTTCATTTATAAATGCTCGAAGATAGTGCTGCATGACTGTTACTCCGAGGAAAATCGCGGCTGGTGGCTCATACCCACACAGCACATGCAGGTGTATTAGGTAGGTACGGCTAGAATGTAAGAATAAATGAAGTCGTGTGATTTCTACGATTCGATTAATGTTTTCATGATACTTTGGTAATAAGAGTTTATGAGTTGAAAAGACGATCAAGGAGTCGAGTTGGCTGGTCGTCGTCGTGAGGAACAAGGGGGTGAAATAAAACTATAAAATACTATAAAAACGTAGAAAAATGTAAAAGTCGTCGTCTCTTCTTTGTATTTTTGTCTCAAGTCCTTTCTGTCAATTCAATGTCTCGTCTGGTTGCGTCAGTCGTTGTCGGTGGTCATCTTCAAAGAGGTCGGACGCCACGACATGAGTAATGAATTCAAATAAATATAGTGAGGGCTAAAACAAAAGAATTAGAATAAACGTAGCATTAGTCCGAAAGTGAAATAAAACAATTTTCATACACAACTTCAATCATGACCAATGATGGTCATGATGTGATCTTTTATTGTTTCAAAAACCATGATTTCCCTAACGAAAAAGTAATTAGGTACCTAGACAATTTTATACACATTAACTTTCTATTTAGACCAAACCGTAAACAACAGCAAGCTTCATTAACAGTCAGGAACCAACAGTCAATAACAAGGCGGCAATTACACCAACCCATCATTTACACTCAAACACAATATCTGTGTTGTCAACCACACCAATTAAGAGTCATTTAACATCGGACAGACTGTTTGCCGGTTGTTAGAGCGTATTAGAGCACATAAAGCACCTATTAAGGACTTTCTTGGCATCTGGTTAATTAAGGTACCGTTGGTAAAAAAACTATGGAAGTGTCATACACATCACACCGTCAGACGGAAGAGGATCAGTCCTACAAAAGTCCTCCCTTAGAAAACACTTACCTATCATCATCATCAACAGTCCGAAGACGTCCATCACTGCTGAATATAGTTCCGGGGAGCCGATGGATGCTCAAAGATGCGCTGACCTATGGGGAGGCGTATGTTCAGCAGTGGTGCAGTGGTCTTCAGGCCGTTGATGATGACGAATGTTAGTGGTATGCAGTGTGCGTTCTGCAGGCCTATGTTCAGTAGAGGAGGTATTCCGTTCTGATGATGTGTGGATAGTACCCATTCTAGTACTTCTACATCGTTGTAAGGTATCGTTTCGCCTTACTTATTGAGACTTATCTTCCCGCGAAGGGTTCCTGACTCTCGATTAGTGGATTATTATTTCATTAACGTATCCGATACTGTGTGGAAACGTGCTCGTTTAACTTGTTTGAAGATGTCGGTAGGTATAATGGTATTCATTAGCTACTGTAAACATAAAATACAGGGGTTGAACATACTTAGTCTCAGCTAGTTATGATTTATCATATAATATGTAGCTGAAACTATTCCACACTGCAGGCAGGACTTTCGCCTCATGGTAAGTATCATTACGGGGCACTATAGTCTGAACTACCACCTCCATAAATTCGGAGTCATGGATACCTACTCTGTCATGTCACGTCTAGTCGTGATGCATGCAGGAGCAAAAAACTGTGGGGCACGCGCTGCTGCACTGTGAAGCCATGGAAGATGCAAGAATAAAAATGGGTCTACGAGTTGAGATGTCAAAACCTGTCCACCTCAGAAATCACTCATCATCACCATTTTCTTCAGCTCAACTGTTTTTTGTTATCATCCCACATTCATCACTATTACTGATATAGTTATATCAGCGACCCAAGCCTGTGCATCAATAACTTAAGGAGTTAAATTAGCTAGGGTAACTGAGCTAGCAGCGGGGAATGCACAATATACCTCAAGCGGGACGTCAGTGCAGGCCTTTATCGCTCTCATTCAGAATAAAAATAAGTACAAGTCAAACACTACTACTTGTTTATCAAATAGCATGCACAAGTAATTACGGTAAGGCACGTCTCAACTCGTCTCCTGCTGAAGATTAAAGTTTACACAAACAGAAATATTTCTGAGACGTCGACTGGCAAAGTTTCTTCTTTGTCATGTAAGCGAGATGTACAGGATCGTTTGTCTTGAGCACGATGTAACTCCATTTCAGTAACTAAACTTAAGTAATAAGGGAGATACACTAGGGAGGCGGTGATCTGGTCAAAAGCGCAGGGAGCCGTTGGATGCAAAGACAAACAGCAAAATGGCTCACTATGGGTGAGGCCTATGTTCTACCTGTTTATGATGATGATGGTGACGATGATGATGATGATGATGATGATGATGATGATGATGATTTTGATGGTGATGATGAAGAGATGGTTACATAAAGAACAGTCCTGCTGATAAGTTGAAGGAGTAGGTGTTGGTAATATTTTAAGTAGGCGCTTAAAATAAATATAAATAGTAGAATAATTTTTGAGCATGAACGCAGAGACAATAATATTTATTATTTTACTCTAAGCTTTGGTATAAGTGGTCTAAGTGTTATTTCTACTTTAGTCACTGCGATAAGATAATATTGTGTCATATGGACGGCAGCAGAGCCCCAAGTTTTGCATCTTAGCAATAAATATTCGTAACGCAAAAACGCCTTTGCAAACGTGAATTAAAACGGCGATGAATCTTTGGTTTATGAAACTCGAAAACATTGAAACGAACGGGAGGGATTTTAATAATGAATGTTATAAGTAAAACATTCCAGGAACGAGTACTATATACTGCCTAAATTGTTCTACATCATAGTTCTTGTGTGGTGCCTTAGCCAAGAATCATTGTAATATTACATAAACTTACTAATAGAGATCACTCGTACAAATAATAGCAGTGGACCTGGTGAAAGCCACGGGGAGCCGATGGATGCAGGAGGCGAGCAGCCGCTCTAAGTGGCGCTCCCTGGGGGAGGCCTATGTTCAGCAGTGGACGTCTTCAGGCTGTTAATGATGATGATGATGATCAGTTTACGAGCGACGTGGCCTGCTCACTGCTATTTCAACTTACTAATTCTAAGAGCTAAGTATATTGGTGACTTTGGTTCTCATTTTCATTTAACAGTTCAACACTATTCTTTTGATGTATAAAAACACAAAAAGGGACAAAAGCTTATATGCCGAGATTCCAAACGTATTTTTAATTCTTATAATTATCCACCCCCAGTTCGGCATCCCCGGTATGCTTTGACGTAGTTACCCCTTGTGCAAATAAATGTAATATGTTTATAGTGACAACCCAGTTTTGTTTGGTTGGTAAGCTGTAATTGTGGGATTAGCTATAGATTCTGCAATATGCCCATTAGCAATAATGTCTGACAAAACTTATGCAAAGATTAGAGAAAAAAATAATGCTATTCTGTGCACTTATCGTTTTAGGACGTTCCTAAACGCGTTGCAGTAAACCAACATACATCATAGATAGGTAAGTGTGAACTTAGGAACTGTTAAACTAGTCCAGTATTGGCGTAGTTACGTAAACTTAATCATTTTGACAGAATCTTTTTGCATTGATTTTCCTAAGAATAGTGATTAATAAATATGTAGATAATCATATTTATAAATATACTTACTTTTTGTAACAGATGCCAGTAGAGTTGTTAATTAATTGTTATAAAAAATATCAGCATTCCACTGATTAACAAAACTAAACAGATAATGTGGGAATAACGTGAATTATAATTAATAGATTCAAAGAATAAATTGTGTTAATAAAAGAGCATAGGTCGTGTCTTATCTAAACAGTTTATAAAATACAGGCTGATTATTTATAGAATATTACATTTTATCGTGTTATTTTATAATCAGAACAAATGTTATACTGAATCATAATTATTTGAACTGAAATTATTGTTTTTATTACTCTTAAAGTTACAAAAATATAACCGAAATATTATATATGACTTACGAATAATAAAAAGTTGACGTAATTTATGACCGCTTACATAGATTAGGTAATACATAAAAATAAACTCACTGGAATTAAAATAAACATACATAATTATAAAAAATCATTTACATAATTATTATAAGTATTTAAACCAGTTATAATAACACAATAACTGCATATGTTTTCAACGCTCTTCCAGACTCCATACGCAGTGATAAATCTATTCAGATTTTTTTAAATAAATTAAAGACTTTTTTTATGGATATGGCGCCTTACAGCGTCGAGGAATTCATTCCGAAAAGTGTATCATTTTAATTTTATGTACTGGTGTATTTATTTAATATTTATTCAATAAGTATTTACAATGTGATTATGTTATTAATTATATTATTTTATTTTAATTTTATAAGTAATACTGAATGACCTGTCATTCTTTATAATTATCAATAAAATTATCATTATTATCATTACTCAAAAAATACCTGAAGCTCTTTTATGGTGAATCAGAGTTAGGTTATTGTACTCAATTTAAAACATCTGTTTTACAATAGCACATAGGCAAACAAATAGAGGCCCTTATTAGAATACTTATTTGTATGAAATTTATTTTAATCATATTATAATTAAATAATATGATTGTTTAATCGATCCCTATCCACCCAAAAGTAGCTTGGAACTGTAATGACGATGTCAATTTGAACAAAATACTAAATTCGCCCATTTTGGTAGATACTTTGCCATTATACACACATGTTATACACATAAACTTTTGCATTAAAAATTAGTACAGGATAGTAGAAATACATGCAGGTATATGCTAGTAGTATGATTAAGACAGTAAGTAGGATAGCATAGGGGGCGGGATTGGATAAAAACGACATAAAATTACGCCGTAATGGTTCAACATAGAGAAAAATAACAAATCGTAAAATTAAACTATGTTTCAAATATTAAAATACTGTACTTTTTGCCAAATCCGACTTGTGTATATAGGGCAAATTCTGCGCAAAATGTATATTATTTTTGACAGGTGGCGTCTTCCACCATTGATATTTTATTTTGTCAACAAGGTCTCACTACATACTTGACCCATACTTGGCCTTTGATATGTTAATGCCAAATTTTGGCACGCAAAACTAATAAAGTGGTCAAGATCTTTGTCATTATTGTTATGACTAATTGGAAATACTGACCTAAATTAAAAATATACAATTTTCTATTGTTTGGACGAGGATTTTGTATTTTTATTGTTATAGGTACTTTGTTACATAAATGACTCACAAAAAGAACTGTCACTTTAAAAGGCATGTCACATAGGTCCTTTCGCATTACTTTTTACAAGACGATAGGTTTCGGACACGCTGTATTACATGTGTCGATAATATTGTTTGTCATAATTTTTCCGCTACTTTAGTATAATGTTTTTTAGATAAACAGTTGAGTTTATTAAGTTTAAAGAACAAGATGTATCGCATTTGCTTGTTTTTGACTTTATTCTTAAGCTTTTTAAATGTGTCAAATGTTAGTTCTATGACACTTAAAGGGCCTATATTGACTAGATATGACCCTTGTGGCTTAGGAGTGATACAATTTGATAGAATAAGAGATAACTATTGGAAAGGTGTTCTTCATTTTGGTTTGTATTCAAATCTGATTGAAGTGGCTACCGAGATTTACTTCGAAGTACCAGTTGTTATTTATATGGTAAGTTCCATATAATTATAAGTAAGAGAAATAATTCAAAATCTCTTTGCAATTCTTTTTTTTTTCTATGTTCATTAGTAACATATGAACATCATATTTTTTTTTATTGGACCTTATCAAGCAGTTATAAATAGCAGATTTTTTTAAATTTCCAGTTACCAAATCAAACCACATTTGACGCAAGAAGAACTTCGTTTTATAACATACTAGTAAGACACGTAACGCCTATTCCAAAGAACTACGTGTTTCATTTAGAAGTAAAAGGAAATCAAACTGATGTTCCTATTGTATCAAGATTTGTGCTGAACAGAGTGACTCTTTGCAGTGACGAAATTAAGGTCAGTCACACTATAGCATAAGCTTTTAACTTGGTATAAATGGTTCCCGTAGAAGTCCATACTGATTATGATATTTTGAGATTCATTTTTTTATTCTAGGATGCTAAAGCAGTTCAGTCCTTTAACGTCTCTCAACAATATCCCAATAAGAACTATGCTCATGTCTGCGGCAGACGCGCTATGGAGCATACTGAACTGGTCTCTGTTAGAACTGAGGCTCAAGCTGGAGACTGGCCATGGCACGTGGCTATACTAATCAAGGACCCTGTTGAGATGTCGGACATAGGCGTTTATGATTGTGGGGGAAATATAATATCTAGAACAGCTGTGCTTACAGGTTAGTTCTCTTCAATCCTTCCAAAATCATCATCACTATTATCATCAAGAGCTTAAACTAGTCCACTGCTAGGCCATTTGTTCTTAGCCTTATATGCTGCAGGGCATCCTACACTACGTCTGCCAATCATAGACCTAGTTGTAACTAGTCTAGAGTATGGATTAGTTAGTTCATCATCATCATGCAATCTGAACATAGGCTTACCCCAGAGAGTGACTCGCCACCTGCATCCATCGGCTCCCCGCGGTTTTCACCAGATCGTCGGTTCACCTATTATTGTGGAGAGTCAGCCTACGCTGCGTCTTTCGGTTCGTGGTCACCACTCGAGAACTTTTCTCCTCCATCAGTTGTCAGTTCTGCAAACGACGTGGCCTGCCCGCCCATTGCCATTTCAACTTACTAATTCTAAAAGATATATTATGGGTCACTTTAGTTCTCCTGTGGATCTTATCTCGCAGAGCAACACCGAGCATAACACGGCTTAGTTAAATCTGTGTTACTATAAATAGGGGAGGCATATGTTCAGCTGTGGGCGTCTTTAGGCTTATGATGGTGATGATGAACTATAATAATCGTTTTAAATTATTCATAGTTTAAGACGACTACAATCGCAAGAGCGGTTTAGTATTAGCATGACATTTTTAACATGTACCACATACATTCCTGCTTCAGCTGGCCACTGCATCCATAAAAAAGGTGCACTTTTGGAACCTTATAGAGTAACAGTAATAGCTGGAACCAACAACCATAAAGACCTTACGCAACCAGGAAGACAAATCCGCTTAGTAAGTAATGTTTAAGTTCAATAAAACAAAAAAGTATTAAATACCATTTTCAAAGTATATTACGGAGAGGTGGTGAGTAGATTAATGAAAGAATTAAATAAATTAATATTTAGTATTTTGAGCGTAACGAATTCTAGCTCTATGTTTGTATTATAGAAGTTGATAAAGAATTTTAGTTCACGATGCGATTAATCTAAAAGTACAAAAATAAACTGTTGTTAATTTACAGGCGAAGAAACTTATCCTCCATCCTGCATATATAGATGTATTGGCTACTTCCGATCTTGGTATCATTAAAGTAGATAATTTTGAGTATACCAAATATGTCCAACCTATCTGCATTTGGGGACCTACCTATGACAAAACCAATCTATTTGGCAAGGAAGCTACGGTAAGTTAATCTAATATTGATTAAAAAAATAACTATCTTAAAAAACGCCTAAATGGGCAGTCTTATCGCTTACAGATCGATATCTTCTAAAAATCTATACAGATACAATATTTACAGAGCCACTTTTAAAGTCCTTTCTTAATAGGTTTTGGCATGTTAACATGCTATCCTTGACCAGTAACTACACAAACAATTAACAAGATGAAGTAGCTAAATCCTCTAAGTAACAATCACTCTCAAAGAGTTTGTTCTGTATCTAATATACCAATGACTCTAAATTTCAGATTGTTGGTTTCGGATGGACAGAAAAAAATGACAACGCAGATATTCTAAGAGCATCAAATACTTTAGTTCAAAACGATACAGAATGTATTAATTTCAAACCTGAAGTATACACAAGGTTGATTAATGAGTTCACTATTTGTGCTGGATTCGGACCAAACTATGGTAAGCCATTTCAAAAATTAATTTCTCAGCTACCAACGATCTCATCACTGCATTATAAATTAAACATGCTTTGACTAACATCTATTGAACATCTACAGGGTCTGAAATGGTACCTATTGGCTTTACCAAGTATTATTTTAAAGTCAATGGCTGTGCTAGAGATTTACAGCACCACTAATTTATAGTTTCTTTCCATTTCACATAACGATATTCTTTTTCAGCTGTCAACCCTCGCAATGGGGACAGTGGTGGTGGCTTAATAGTCAGCGTTCTTCAGCCAGACCACATGGTAAGCTGGATGTTACGTGGAGTCCTCTCCAAGTGCGGAGTGGCTCCGAACCAGACTGTCTGTGACCCGAGTTACTACGTCGTGTATACCGACGTAGGGCCTCACTATGGATGGATCAATCATCATTCCGGATTGGAGTTCCGGATAAATGTTCCTTGAACAGCTGGCTTTAAGATATACATACCAAAGATTATACTTCATTTTATTATAGGGTATGGTGAGAATAATAATATGTAGGTAGATACTAAATAATTTAAACTTTTGTGTTTACACAGATTACATACAATACAGCAAATATATTTTTGTAATTAAAAAATAGATTTTATTTGCTTTCATTGTGTATAATATCAATTTTATTGCGTCCACATTATTAATTCAACTTTGGAAGATCAAGTTACTTTTGAAAAAGATAAGTCACTCGGCACTTTTACATAATTTATCTTATTAAAAAGTGTCAGCCAACGAAAGAAGAAAATTAGAAAACTCTCTATTATGTTCGTCGACTTTGAAATTTGTAGCGTCAAGTTTTTTAATAACGCCTGTTTTGTCTTATATTTCCATTATATTTCTCTTAATTTTATGCTAATCTCAATTTCGTCTTTCGATTCGCCGAAAATTGTTCTGAAATAAATTGACTTTTCCAAGTTCACATTCAGAAAATGGAAATGTTGTAAAAAATTATCAGTTTTATGTAAATTCTTATAATTATAACTGACTTGACTCAAAAATTTACATACCCAGGGCGCGGTCTCATACTAAACCTACGTTTATGACTACAAACATGTAACTGAAAATATGCGTATTTGCATGTAAAACCCATTTTCCTTGAGGTTTATAGAAGACATTGCCCACATCATTTGCCTTTATGTCCGGGCGTGGTCCTAAGATGCAATGCAAGTTCAGCCAAGCGAGAAATAATTTTCCTTTGGGAACCTTTCATAAATTTGAATGTAGTTTAAGAATTTTGTGAAGGTGGACGGATTTTACATTTTAAAATGAAATTGTGAATGCTAAGAGGATTTTGTATTCAAAACAAGAGTTTCATTAAATTGTGAGGTTCTTAAACTTGATTCAGGGCTTTTGGATTTAACAATAATTAATGTTTATCATTATTGTTATTGTGAACCAGAAATTGACAATAATTATAAAGGAAGAGGTATCATACGATCTATCGGGTCTATTTTGGTTAAGGCTGATTATCATTAGGATAGACACATTCTTTTTAAAGTCAAGTTGTGAATATACGCTATTGGACTAATTAGATTGCCTATTATTATGAAATCCGAAAATACAGAAAGTGCAAAAACCTGAATATGGAATTTATCACTGACAACAACAGAAGTTATATGAACAAGAAAAACGCCTAAACTCTTGTACTAGCAAATTCTGTAAATTCAAGGTTTGGGTATTTATGATTTTTATAGCAATATCGCCTGCTCAGCGTAATCTACAGACCCCCAACGTAAGTTGGTTGTAAAGGTGAAGGAAGAATTCGGACATGAGACCACTTGTCACGGTTGCTTAAGTAAAGCATATCCCGGCTTGAGAGATGGATGGATGCGGGTTCAATCCCCGCTCGTGGTTCTAATTTTTCCTTTACAAATTAATCTCAATATTTGTGTGCTCATCATAAAATGAACCTCTATATAATTAACCTAAGTATAATTTTATCCTATACTATATTCATTCATTTTCTAAATGTATACTTTGCAATTTAAATACAATGTTAACCTAACAAGATATGTTTTATACCAAAGAACAGAAGTGCCACTAATATTCTGCCACAAGCTGACAAATTCAAGTGAGCTAACAGAGCTTTGGTTGCTACCCCGACGATGCATGGTCGTGCATTGAATTAACTACGTTCGAGGTACCCGACTACCCAAGCTTACCCTGAAACCGAAGGTGTACGCTTCGACAGAGAATCATAAAGGAGAATTTCAAACCAAACTACTTGAGCCTCCAATTTCAATGGAGAGCACAATGCTGCAGTACTTGCTAGAGTTTGGGAGAAACAAATACCTACTAAATAATTATCTTTTCAAGAGTTTTTGTATTGATATTAATCGGTTCATACAAAATGTCATTTGTATGAACCGATTGTTATATCAGTAAACGTAATTATATATCTATAAACTATAAATGTATATTTATTTAGGATCTTTCTTTGTTTTGAAGCCTATGATTTCTATCTTTTGAAAAGTTGAGTAAGTACGTGACACTGTGTATTGTGACATTCAAGCAAATAGGTATATTCTATAATTATTACTTACAGTAAATTATCCAGAGCATAATATCAACGCCGCTGCCTGAACTGAGAACGGCATTTCCAAATGCTAACATGACTTTTCACGCCTCAGCGACTTACACCTGGCGGATACAACGAACACAACCGTATATTCACTTGAATTATTTAGGGGCGTAAATTAAAAGTTTGATAAGCTAAACGAGCCATTTATCAATGAAATTATAATGTGCAATGGACTGTAAAACAATTTGATGAAGGTCAAATTAGAGCGTGTCATTCAGGATTGTGCGCTTAAATTGAATTTTGTCCCTAAATTTTTAAATGTGTCAAAAGGGCTTTGCTTATTATTAGCAATAAGAACTATAGCTACACCTTGTTTTATTACCAGCGTAGATACAATTTCAGGAAAAGGTATTCCATAATATAGAATACCTAGGTAATCGTAGGAAGAAACATACAATAGGATATATAGGATAATGTCCATTCAGTAATCTTTCTTTCTCTTGAACGCAAGTACCTACCTAGTTAAAAGCATTGGTACTTATTTAGTTATTTATATTTTTAATGGCAAAGTCATCACAGCCGCACAGCGTATGAATGTCAACATAAAGCCAGATTATGATTAAAATTATCTATTTTACTACTTAAACCGTTTATTAATGAGAATAAACAAAAGAAAAGTAGAAGAGAATCCTCAACAAAAAGAATGCGAGGTCTGAAACATCGTCGAAGTAATAAGGAAGTAATTTTAATTAAGCAATTAACCGGAATGTCAAAATTGCATGCACAGGTGCCATTACATGTTACGAAAATAGTTTCAATATCAAAGCTATGATCATCTTAATGCTGCAATAAAAGCTCTAATCAAATTCTCTTACGGTTCAAAATATAAAAAACTAAAAAAGCGCAGCGTGGGTCAGCTAATTTTGTTTCCTTTTAAACACTAAAACAAGCGTCAAGTAATCCCCCGTTTTCCACGTAAAAGCATTCCACACCTGGGATCTTTACGTGACATTATGCAATAAAAGCCTTAGTACTCGACCTTTTCTAAGGTGCAAAATATACCTTACATGTATGGAAATAGAACTGAATATCTGAGAGTATGGGAAGCGTGGAAACAAACAGGGCTAATAGTATGTGAGGCTGAATACGGATGCGAATAATATAAAACTGTAACACGCAAATGCGTGATAACAGAAAAGGTAAGTGTGGGAACTGAAATGGTTTTAGTTCTAGAGAAAAGGGCTTGAACCTAATTTTAGATCACGTCATCAGCTCAATACGTTTTCACTGCTGGAATACGGGTCTTTTCTCACGTGGAGAAAGCCAAGGCCATAGTCCACCACGCTGGCTATGTGTGGGGTAGTGATAGATGCCACAATACACTATGTTGTGGTTACATCAAGATGATTTCTTAAAATAATGTGGACAATACTAGAACTTAATAATTCGGAAAGAAACGCTGTCATCTTTCCTTCACCGAAAGCTCAAACTCATTCGGATTTGAAACCAGATCCACGAATCGTAAGTCAACTTCACCACTAACTGGGCTATCATAAATTTTCAACTGAGATATCATCGCTTCAGTAGACGACTGTTGAAACTCTTCCCGCCTATCTCATAGGAAGTGGCGTAACGAACGTACAAAGAGGAAATTTATTCTGTACCGATAACAAGAACACTTTTTTATCAAAATCAAAGCGTTGTTCGAGTTTCTTTGATGTGCTACAGTTCCTTTCGACTTAGAATCGAATTCGAAGCACGTACACTTATAATCATGTTCAAGTCTCCTCCAATGTTTGATAAAGTCTCGTGTGTTGCACGAAAAATGGCGCTCAATTTGCCAGCGTTGAAAATAAAAGTTATAGTATGTGTGAATTTTTGATTATCTTCGCCCCTTCTTGTTTGCTAATATGGCATTGTTTTTGTGGCCGGAATTTAGTATACGTGCTCTAGAATATAAAAAGGATCCTTTGGTAATGCTGGAGCTGCTTTGCCGTTGTTTTCATCGTTATCTTTTTCATATTTTAGAATAATGTTGGAGCGTTAACAACGTATCATGAGCAGGTATCTAAGGTGCGGTATAATATGACCTGGGTACGAGCAACATTGAATTACTTCATTAATTTTTACGATTGACAATGCACCTTTTCTTTTTTGCGTTTTTCTTGTGAAGCATATCAAATACTACTGTAATATATGAAGAATCACAGTGCATCCGTATTTTAGAGAGAGTCAAAGGGAAGTATTTATTCTGCCAAATGGGCAGCAGTTAGGACGGCAAGCTGAGCGTCCGATTGGCCGGGATTTAGTCGAAAATTGCCCAAATGAAAGCTCAATGAACGTGTCACGGCGAGTCGCTGGGCACATTTGTCCACGTCCCCGAATTGTCCGCATTGCCGTAGTAAAGGGTTGGCTGTTGTCGATGAAATAAGAATTTCTTAGCTGCAATCATAATTATCTAGAAAATGATTATTATTAGCTAATTTATGTAATAGAGTTGTTGATAGGTAGAGAGAAAAAAATATTAAATAAATGTTATTTTGCCAATCAATATTTATTATAAATGGGGTTAGCGTTGGCCACATGTTACTTGATTTAAAGGGATGATAATTATGGTCCAAGGCGGCACTACGCTTTATCTGGATGGCAAACGGTCTCAAATATGGCTATACTATACCTTGGAAGATATGATTCGTCCAAGGCGGCTGCCTAAGGCAAACATTGCACTATGAATTTTCATGATGAAGGTTTAGATACTTCACACAAAAACTCAATCTAATCGCAGGATTCAAATCAACTACTATCACGTCAGAAGTAAATGTACCCTTCAGTTAGGTAAATGGCGTGGCCATGGTCATTCTCGTTGGCAAAAAAAATCTCACACATGGTAAAAGAGTGAAGTTAATCGATAAGTTATCGATAAAGATCAAGTACATTTCTAGTCCGGTACTAGGCCGCCCAAGGGGTCGGACGCCGGCTCATCAGAGGGAACGATGCGAACTATCCGTGGCTATGACACGGCGCACTGTCATTTGCCGGCTTGCATAAAAATGTCTCGATTGCCTTGGAATTCCATAGTAGAGAGCACGACTATATGACTAGAGTAAAATTAATTATGATCTTTCATTACAACGTCTATCTGGAGAGATATCAGGCAATCTATCGAGCAATATCTACCACTTAGTGTATTTTATGTACTTACTGTACCTAGTACCCTGGTCTACAGGGCAAAATGTATCTACTTTAGTTATTGTCATATTAAAAGTTAAGAAACGAAAGAGTAATTAATGACCATCTAATTCAATATGCAGACACTACTATCAATCTGAATAAGTTTTAATTTTAAATACTCAACCTTAGTGACAATTAAATTAAAAAAAAAATACCTTGAAGAGAAACTCAAATTACAAGTAAAACCTCGTGGTTTATGAAGTCGTGAACTGAAGACAACATTTTCCTTCGAGTTTTTCCTTCTTTCACCTTTTATCCGGGTTACACATAAGTGTCTATTAAATTAAATGTGGTGCTTTAAGAAAATTACTCTTTTATGACGTCACAGGGATTCCTTTTTGATCCCACCTCTTTCAAGTTGAAGATACTAAAATGAAGGGTTTCTCTCAAAGTTGCTTCAGCTCATAAAATTTGTGTCCTAAAATTTTATAAGACTTAGTACTTAGATTTTTTGGGATAAAAGTATCGTGAAAGTTTTCGCATTATATCACTAAGGAGGATCAGAATTGTGTGAATTTTAAGTATTCAATTTCTACATCAAATGAAAAATTTCATGTAGATAGTCCTCCTAATAAAACAGAAACCAAAAACAAAACTTTGATCCGTGCCAAATAAACACACACAAAAGCTAATAACCCACAAGAGCGGTGACTATAAACCACGTCCTAGATGCGAGCAAAAAAGCTTTCAGTCGTGTGTTAGTACGAGAAATATGCACAAAGCGGTTGAAGGTCCAATTGACCCAAATGGACACACAAAATAGTTGAAAAGAGCCCGGACGAGGTCATTATTCGCTATGTACCGGCTAAAGTGTCAGGACGCTGGAAGACGCGCATTTATCTACATCCTTAGAGCACCACTGATTTTCAGAGCTACGACGTATAAGGGCCGAATAGGGTTTTTCGAGAAATCAACGGGGTAATAAATTATTTTACGTTGCGTTAGTGACGTAATGAAGTTCCGCAGGAAGACGTGGGGAGGAATTGGATCGAGTTTGTTGAGTGTTTTCCGTTGAGTGCGAATTAGAGGTAATGTCTGGTTTAAGAGCTTGGCCGTGGGTTTTATGGAATATCGATAGAAGGTAAGAATACCTTTGGTTGCAACTTTTTCGTGTTTCGCTTAACTATTCTTTGGTAATTTAAACCAAAATTTTAATAAAATTTGTATCAATCCAAGTTTCAAGCCATGTCCATCAACGATTCCTTTTTATGGTTCCGTACCCACAGGGTAAAGTGATCTCTATTACTAAGGCTCCGTTGTCTTGCTGGCTGTCTGTCTGTCTGTCCGTCTGTCACCACGCTGCATCTCATAAACCGAGACAGCTGAAATTTTCACAGATGATGAATTTCTGTTGCCGCTATAACAAGAAATACTAAAACTCAAAATAAAATAAATATTTAAGGAGCCTTCCATACAACAAACCTGATTTTTTTGTTCGTTTTTATAATACGGAACCCTTCGTGCGGGAGTCCGCTCGCATTTGGTCGGTTATTTGAATTCGTCATCATAGTCGTCATTACACGGTCCAGGTGTCACAGAATTTGATTTATAATAATTATTATTAGAATACTTTTTTATTAAAAAAAATCATATTAGTAACTGCAAAGATTCTCCAACAAGACATCTACATACACACAAGGGCTTAAAAAACCTTTTCGGAGGCCGAGTGTAGCAATCTTTTGGTCCATTAAATCGTTCACGCCCTACGAGTATGGAAATAGGACGTAAAACGAAATAATGTACGGGCGTAAGGAAATAGTTCGGGGAAATATGTTGCGTACGAATAACTATGTAGCCGGGGACAGGATTTCGTAAGGCAGCTTTGATTTCATGTTGGTCGTAAATACAGATTGGGATGATTGACGAATTCATCTTCGTCAGCTTGCTGTACTGTGGTTTTCTATAGATTTTGTTATATAGATACATTGTACTCTATTACTCACTAAAAACATTTCGTGGTTTCAATGATTTATTATTTTTCTTCTACTTAATCCTTTTGGGTCAAAAATATAAATATGACAATAATACAATACAATACAATACAATACAAAAATACTTTATTGAACACCAAAAAAACACTACAATACACATGATACAACATAAAAAATAGTAGAACAACGGGCGGCCTTATCGCATAAAGCGATTTCTTCCAGGCTACCTCTGTATGGACAGGAATAAGACAATCTTAAAAATGCGGTTGGTGCTATTCAATCTAAATATATAGGTACCTAAATAATAATATACCTACTTAATACATACATATATAAATAAATAAATATAAACTTTATAAATACTAATATAAATAGTGACAAATTAATAGTAACAAGACATTAATTATACGAACAGCAAAGAGACAGTGACGCATTAGTAATAACTAGACAAGTATAGAAAGAATACGAGAAAAAAAAATTTAATATCGTTCCGACAAATAATGTTTCTTCACCATGTCTTTAAAAATAGTGATTGACTTGGCATGGCGAATGTCCACAGGTAGCGCATTCCATAAACGGACGGCTTGTTTAATGTTAATGTTTGTGTTAAATAATTAATGTTTGTGTTTTTTTCACAACGCTATCTAACCCCAAGCTTAGCTTGTGTATCATGGGGGGCACCAGATAACTGATAGTGATAGAATAGTTATAGGTATAAAAACTTTCAGCTTGAATGTATAAGCTCTATGCAAAATGTTTTACCAAATTGGGTAATTTGTTCACCCAATTTCTTAAATGAACGCACAAACAGGGAAAAGCTTAACTGTATGTAGCATTGTAGCTCTCAAATGAGCCGACTTGGTTTTTTTGTATTTTCTTAGAAAGGTGAGTTTTAATAGAAGTACATCAGTTCTTTTCTAGTTGAGGAATGGAATATTAACATGGGTTTTTTAAATTAATTTACAATTATTTTAAATAGGAATTCTTAATGTCATTTATAAGGTAACATACTTACTTGTTATTAATCAAAACTGATTTGGACTAATAAACGTATTAAATATAATAAATTATCAAACTACATATTATGTATCTAATAGCATGGCAATTTCAAACTGACAACCAATGCAGTTTGGCAGAAGGCTATCGAAATACATTTTCAGTGACAATTAAATACAGTATTTTACAAAAGCACTTGAAATGCAATATTGGAGTGGATATTCTAACATGATTTCATGGACCAGCTCACTTCTGATAAATCGCTATAGACATAAAATTACTATATGTTCGGTTCAGATAGAAATCCACTCAATGAATTTAATATCGTGCTTTATTGAAATGTCCTGTCCTTAAAAGATTTTTTGTCAACAGACAGAAACGGGTCGTCTTTGATCTCTCACATGGAGAGTATAGGCGTTAATGCTCCATGCTGGCCAAATGCGGGTTTAGATAGAATTGAAGTAGCTAATAGATAGGTAACTAGGTACCAAATATTATTTAAGAAATATAAACATGATTTTGTCATAGAAAGCTAAAAACATAGGCAAAGATGTGAAAACAGAGTACCGTTTCCAATGTCTCTACCTCCTTGTGGTTATAGCGCGGAAAACTAGGTTGGAATGATCTAGTCTATTTGCAGCATTTGCGAGTGGTTTGATAAACTGGGTGTATTATATATTTTTTATTGTCCAGCACATTGTTATACTCATCTACATGTTGGTTTATAAATATATCAATTTTACGAAATTAATTATAACACGTTAAAATGTTGTCTTATAAATCCGAGAAGGTTCCCGCAGCCCGAAACCACGGGCGAAGCGGCTTTATGCAAACTCGTGCAAACAGACTTCCTCTAGCTGCAGCCAAAACGAGATAAAACAGGTTCAAGAAGTTAAATGAGTAACAGCTTTAACCCGACTGAACTTTAACCTACTTTCTGCCTCGTGGGTAATTAGCTACAAAATCAAATACGTATGCAAGTTAACTCACATTATACAGTAGGTAAGCAACTTCTCTAATTTATTTCCATCACCGCTACTCAAAGAGTCAATCCGCTCACTCGATTTCGAATGTTTCGTTAGCTTCAAAACAAATAAAAGTATGTTCAGTACAATGTAGAGGCATATTAGTTTTGAATCCGCGCATAAATCATTCATCAAGACACCACCCGCTGTTCAATATTATATTGACTCTGCGACCGCTTCTTTCATTAATCCTCCGATGGGAATAAAAACAAGCATAAAAAATGAGAGATAACAACAAATAAAAATTATTTGAATCTATTACTGCCGGTATTAATGTCAAAAATGCCTGTTATTTGTAGAGGTGGAATGTAAACAATTATTCAAAGTATCACGTGGTGCGGCGCGCACCTCTATGAAATGAAACGATTAAGCTACAAAATGTCAAAAAGCAAAAGCACGGAGGACTAGGGGCGGCGACCGCGGCTTATAGAGGGGAAAGGGGGGCCAAGGGGAGCTTGGCCGTCAGTTTCTCGTCGACCGCCGCGCCGCGAGCACGCCTTGTAATGCGAGCATTTTGACGCGATATGGCCTCGTCCACGACCGGCAACATCGTCGTCGAGTGGTTGCGATCGCTCCACTTGGGCCAGTATGCTGAAAGTTTTATAGACAATGGGTATGATGACTTAGAAATATGCAAACAAGTTGGGGAACCAGATTTGGATGCCATCGGCGTTCTCAACCCAGCTCATCGTCAGCGTCTGCTGCACTCTGTCAGAACTTTGAGGGAGGAGGGTGCTGCTGCCGTTTACTTTACTTTGGAGGAGGCGGCAGCAGCCAGAGATTCTTGTCGATGTGAAGAAGAAGTAAGGAAGGAGCAGGCGACTGCACAAGTGGAGCCAGCCAAGTACGCGGATGAGTACGAGGAAGGGAAAGCGGAGTTAGTGAAGATACCGCGGATGCAACTGAAGCGGTTGTTACGGGAACGTCTCGCACAGGATGGAATCCGCCTGAGCCTGCAGCCGTATTCTACAACGGTCAGTGTTTTGTTAGCCCTTAAATTAGGGCAGTGTTTTCGCGGTGGCCACACGTGTTTGTGAAAGTGACGTATTGGCGGAATGATGAATGAATTCGCACGGATCGTCTAGAGTGGGACGTGTTTGGGACATGACATGAGCCGTCTGCGAAGGCACTGCCTGCGTCTTATTTCTTTTGAATTAGCTTGTGTGCGGGCTCGGACCGCCCCGAGCGGATCGCTCCTCGGGACGTGTTGCCATAAAGTTTGTTGCGTGCGTGATTTCCCTGGAGATGAGGAGTTTGCGCGCCTTCCTGTCGTGAGAAGATTGTAATCGCGTGCCTCCCGGCTCTGAATTGGGTTTTACGATAAATCGCGAAACCTGTTTCAGATCCCTAAGGCGTTAATTAGTAATACAATTTGTCTGACATGAAACAAAGATCTCGTTCTCATACAAACTGCACAATTACGAGATTATCGTAAGCTAATGATCACCAACTTACCAACTTGGAATCTTGTCAGTTGCATTTTAAATGCTTTGATGCGATTGCATCTCGTAATTACCATTATCAAGTCATTAAAACAACAGCAAAAACTAAACCTTGAGCAACATAATGTTATCTCGTTCAAATTCTTTGAATCAAGTTAATAAAAATATATAATGATTGTTACCTACTTTGAGTAGCAATACGATGACCCAGTCATTAAGATAAATATTTTTAAAAATAACGAGTAGCGATAACCATTTGCATAATCACCAAAAATATAAATGAGTCTAAAAATTATGACAAGAATGCTTAAGTAGTCAGAGAACCCTATCTTCATCACATGGGCGGAAGCGCTTAGTTGATATTTTAATTGAGGTGTTATTAATTATTCCGGTGGGTAGTGATTAAGAGGGCGGAATATTACTGAGAGGGCACGCCTTTTAGTGTGGCGTAAAATTATTACGTTAGTCGAAAATTTCACGAGTTCTCAACACCTTATCGGACGTTGAATTTTTTTTATCAGTATTACAACATGACTACGCTTTAATATTACTTTTTATCTTAGTAACTTTGTATTACTAAAGCATTTGGTAAACACTTCCACAATACTGAGAATTTCTAAACGTTCTAAACAGTTACACATTATTGCTTTCTGGGTATAAAACGCTACAGCAAAGTAGCTTTCTTCGTATTCCTTACTTTTTACTACTTGCAGGATTTCTTTGTTTTCAACGTCGCACAATGCACTGTTTCTAATAATTTCGCTAACAAGTGGTCGGAAAATGCACGCTACAATGGACAGAACATTGTTAAATGAACGACTTTTCAAAAGTAAATGCATTTGACTATGGCAACTGGAACTTTAACTGCTTCCAACTAAGGAATAGAAAATGTTAGTGTTGGAAACGATCGCAAAAGCTAAAAATCTATTTTCAATTTTGTTGACTATATTTTGTATTGAATTGTAAAGCGATGAGCGCCTACCGTAATTACCTGGTGATTTTTTACCGGTTTTCGGTCTCCATGTCGAAACCTGTTCGATCTCGAGAGCGCCAAGAATCCACATTGAGCAGGCGAGGATCGGATCGTCAGCAAAAAAAGGATCTAAGAAAGCCACTGGCATTACAAACTCCCAGACAAGCTGAGCGCCCTTGAATACGACAACTACGACTTTAATCTCGTTCCCTATGCATATAAAAGAGACTGTTTTATTGGTAGCATTACCGTGGCTTTCAATTAAATTAAGTATGAAATTTTCCCCAATTCAATCGAATATTTCAACAGCGGTGAGACTGATTCCATTAATGTCCCCATTTGTATCAATTTCGCCATTATTAACGGAACGTGCTGTCACAGTTAAATTATTTCAATACTTGCCATTAGCAGTGTACATATTGTTCGTCTACACCCCCATGTCTACCTGGGAGCATTCCTTTATCCGTTCGTGGGGCAAACAATGTTCAATTTTTTTTATCTATAGCCATTTGTGAAACGATTACCGCCGGAACTGTGCACAAAAGGTTTGACAAAGTCGAGGTATCGATATCGTAGTTCCGACTGTAAGGCCAATGTAGTTTTTGTTATCATCCGTTGTGATTATCGCATCCGTTTTGAACCGTGCTAAATTTCACAAACTACCGTAAAACTTGTGTGGTGGCAAAATTTAAGGAATTATGCCTTCTGTACTTTTTATATTATGTCAATGTCTTTTGATTGCAGATAATGTACACGTAGTTTCTGAATCCGCAATGATGTTTATTTTAATTGTTGTTAATTTACAAAAAAGGTAGTAATTCGTGGAGGTCATGGATTATTTATAACATCAACAATTATACTATGAAGTAGGTATAAAAATTACGTGTTGAGACATCCTATAGATATAACAAGATAAAGTATTCCAAAAACCAACAAGGCTATTAAATGATGTTAAATCTGTACTTAATACGAGTGTCATTTAAATCGGATTCTTTGACAACATGTCCACTAGAGATATCGAGAGTAAATGTCACATGTATTAAAATGTCAGTTAAAGATAATTAATGCTCCTTAGACTCCACTTCGAAACGCAAAGAAAAAAGCTACTATCTATTAAATATGCCAAAAGGGCTCAGTAAACAGGCTTGGCTGATCGAAAAACTAAACTAATGAGCAGACAAGAATGGGTTTATATATGTTAATGGAAAGAGGACCATAAAGGTCAATGGCCATTTATAAATGAATTCAATTGGACACGAAGTTGGTCACATTTTGATATGTTTTCTCATTGCGTGGGCAATCAACACTCGAATGTTCAAACAACACGGCAAATGAAAGCATCCGTTTTTTCGAATTTTTATTTGACTATCCAAATAGCTTTTGTTAATCATACAAGATTTTGTTTGTAAGCGCTTTTGTTTATGTTTTTAATTAGACGTTTTTCGTTTCAACATCTCCAATTTCCGTCTGTTATTTATCGTCACCGTTACGGAATGTTGTCTAATTTTTGTTCTGTTGAGCGTGCGTGCTTGTAGTTATATTTGCTTTAATTAAAATTGTGCTTTCGTACAAAGACTTGTTTGCTTTGAAACAGGGTTTAATATCAGCCCGGGCGGGTTTTTCTACCTGTTCCGTAGCTTTGTTAGAAACGAATGTGTGCGAAGTCACGCAGCAGTGTCCCGGGTTCCTTGGTATTCCTTAGCAGCTTTGCGTTTTATGTCCGCCCGGTAATTTTACTCATACATGTTGTAAACCTTTGTAGGTGCTCGTGGTGAGAGTAACTTTTTATTGGACATAAAAGCTGGAGGTAATAAGTACCAACTTTCCTGGACTTAGGAAGTGAGACTATAAACGTGTTTAATAACTCTAGGTCTACGTAAAATTTATTTTTAATTAAATTTTTAATAATTATAAATATTTGATATATATTATCTATAGCCAAATATAAATGTTTTATTATGTAATAATAACATACTAAAATATTATTGAGTCGACTCTGGATTCAGGAATTTGGCATAAAGTTATGGATTTGAAAATATCGACTTTTAAACCCATGCTATCATGTCACCACATATGATTTAATGGATAAAAAAATATTGACTTTGATTAGTAATGAATGTCCATAGAATCAAATCAAAAATTTACTTTGATTCTATCTTAATTCATTTATGCAACTCGCGAACAGATTCTCTTGGACAAATTACAGTTACTAAACGTGAAGAAATTTCATCAACTTGAAAGGTAAAACCTGAAGATAAAACCCAAAGAAGTAATTTAAACTAAGGTGCTATCACTAAAGTAGAACCTGGAAAACCGACATCAAACTCGCCAACCCAGGTCACCAAATGTTCGGTTTCAAAAGGGTAACCAAACAATTTTCCGTCCTAGGACATTACAATGTTTTTAGTAAGACTCTCTTCTATGGTTATAATTATTATACTTACACCCAGTTGCAGAAACGAATGTATACACCCAGTTGCAGAAACGATCATTAATATTATGGCGGCATTAACGTAGGGAGGACAACAGTTTAATGGAAGATTAAGGTTTAAAGTCAACTTTAAAAGTTAATGATCGTTTCTGCAACTGGGTGTTAGTCATAATAACAATTCTCAACTACAATCCATAATCGCAATCATTTTCGGTGGTGCATACTAAAATTCAAAAAGGATTAAGGGATTGAACTTTAAGCATCCATCTTGTAGCTTAAATGTAATGAATGTAAGCCCGATTCATCATCAGTCCAAGGTGGTCCCACTACTGGGACACGGGCCTCCTACCTCAAAGAGAGAGCAAGAGAGAAGTAGTAGTGTATGGCGTTAAATTTGGTGGTTCTTAGTTCTTAAGCATGCCAATTTCCTCATGATGTATTAAACCAGATTAATGAGCAATCATTTATGATGTGATTATAAAATGAACTTGTAATTATAGTAAAACAATAACCAGATGAAAAAAATGAAATGAAAAAAAAAGAAACTGAATTAATGAAATATATTAACTATTATTTCTGAAAATAATTATTTCTAAAATAAAGGTAATAGTACTAAGATATAAGAAAAAGCTAAGCAAAAAAGTAGTAGTAATTATCCCAGATTGTTCTTAGCAATGGTTACAGTGAAACTGTAAAGCCAACATCAACAGATCGGGCCCGAAGTTTGGCAGGTAAAACGGGCGCCTTCAATGTTTGTTAGGTCCACACCGTTGGGAACTTGTGCAAATTTGTACCAGAGCTCGTTGAGACTACTGGCCTAGAACGGAAGGTCAAGGAAAATTTTGGTGGTACCAAGTGGAATTCATAACGTCGCGCGTCGCGTCATTTAATTGATTCATTTTCTGCAATTCATCAGTTTCCATAACGCATCTCTGTATCCACTATGCAGAAAATAATAATATAGGTCATCATTATCATCATTAGCGTTAGATTTCCACAGCTGAGCTTCAGGATTTCTTACCTACTCTTTATTTCTGACTCGAAGGGTTTTCAAAATCAAACAGAATTATTTATTTAGGAAGCGTATAATATAATTTTCTATTACAAATATTTATAATAAGAACAAAATGCTATTACAAAAACCAAAGTAGCCACAGCAACATAAACGATACCGGATATTATTGTTGCTTTCAATCAAAACACAAAGGTCCTAGCTTTCTCTTGTGGAAGCAAGTAATCCAGATAAGTACTACTTAAAGTTTATTATTATTGAGAAGATGATAGCGTAGGCAGTAGCCGATGACATCTTGCTATTAAATATTTAAAGTGTTCAAGAGTACTTATAAGAGTTGAAGATGCATTGACCTATTAAGACCACTTGGGTCGTGTTAATGGCTAGGCAACGATAAAAATAACCATGTCATCAAACTGATGACATGACAGATGATGGCTTATGCAATTAAACTTCTCCTACTAGTTGGTGATACTTTTCATAAAATTTTAATAACTTTTCGTAAACTTACATAAAACATTGAGATGTCATTACGTCTCGTAAGATTGTGTACGGTATTTATTCTTAACGTAATTTTATTCAAGTATTTACGTATTATCCACCCTAGAACCACAAATAGTGACAACAGCTTGCGTTCCATGGTCGTGAGTTCGAAAGTTTAAACTCTGCAATGATATAGAATTATAGAGCTTTCAGTGAAGGGTGAAGGAAACATAAATATGCCTAAATGGGAATGCATTTGACAGCAACTCACTTGAAGGGAAGTGACGGTGTAGTCACTAAAGTGGAGCACATTTGCAACTGTGATGCCCATTCACACTTGACTTAAGACCTAGGTTATGCCAAGGAAGAAATACTGATGCTGGCAGACCATTTCATTCTTTGGCCGTTCGAATAATTATGAATGACTCAAATGCTTAGTGCAAAATACAGGTAAACTCACGACTTGATGCAAAGAACCAGCGAGCCTTGTATAGTTCTGTGATGGAAAGGGATCACGGTATCAACTGATGCGAGTCATGTGCTTTTTCAATATTTATGAGAGAAGGTTGACAGACGGTAATCTTGCGTCTATCATCATAAAAACATACTACCACGCTAATCCGTGCCCAGCCCCGAGTTGTAATATTTTGGTTTTGTTAAAAATAGTGTGTTGTAGGTAAAAAAAAGAAAATTTATCTTATTACACAAAGTCATAAATTATGCCAAACTTTATAGGATCAAACATCGACCTATAACACCACAGTAGAAGAACATAAAATCCGTTGGATTATTTATAAGAGTTCTTAATCAAATATACAAGGGCCTTCTAAGAAAGGCGTGCTCCAAAATAAACTGTTCAAACTTTTGTTTTGGCTTCTTAGGTGGCTACTCTCTAGTTATTCATGTTTTGTGTACTGTGTAAATATTAACTTTGGTAGTCAATTGTTTTGCTAGTCAAAACGTTAGCGAGTTTATTTACATTTTGTTTAATTATAATGTTATCTACGTTAGTAGAAATGTTATGATGATGTCACGTTACAACACGTTGTGTGCCAAGTAATGTTGATTGTAGTACAAATGAATTTGGGTACCTTAATATGTTTACGTACCTACTAATGTAGGTGGTTTGTTGTAGAGACAGCGCAGTTTTAGTATTTCATTTAAGCACTACACTCATAATAGTTTTTTCTTTACTATTCCATCTTACTATCTCATCATCATCACCATGACATTAACATTATATAAATTAGATTTACAGTTATTAGATCTACAGTTGTAATTATTTTTTTATTGCCATTCATAAAATGAAATAAGGGAAATAATGATTTATGGACACACATATTATTATGATATTTTATAAATCACAGCGCCATCTAGTCCAAAAACTGAGCATAGGCATGGGCATGGGCACCAAATAAATGATAAAATACTAAGTTTTTTTTTTGGTAAGTAGGTGAATACCTACATAGAATACCATATAACACCCAGATAGGTAGTAAGTAGGTACTGACCAAACATTTACTGTTCCTCACAGAAATGTTTTCCTGGATGAAAATCGAACGCTCAACCACCAAATAGATATAAAATTATAAATATTATTTTAACGCGCTGAGTGCCGTACCGAACAGACGTGTAGCTAAATTCGAAGCAAATTCTAAAGTGCCTTTCAAGCTAATTTTTAGCCTATTCCAACTTGCCTAAGACGTACAGTAAATTGTGATAGAATTCGTCGGTTAAGTTGTTTTGGTACCTGACAAAAGGTGAAGAACAGAGACAACATTATATTCCTTACGCACTTCAACGAAAACAAGGTGCGAATACACAGATATGAGCGTAATGCACTCACCCGCTACTGGAAGTGGCCTGGCGGCTGGGAGAAGTGGCTCGCAACCAAACTTGGTAAGTCGTAGCTTGTTCTCGGAAGGATCTGACAGTAACAGGAAGTATTTACGTAATAAGCGAAAATTTCCTGATGATGCCAGTCAAGTTAGAGAAGACCTAGGAGATATACGCAGGCAGCTATCTCAAGTGATGGAGGTCATGACAACGCTTAGTAACAACCAGAAGGAATTTATCACTAAAGTTTCAAGTGACATTTCGGCCATCAAAGATGAAGTGCATGATATAAAGGAGATGACAAATAATCTTACTACAGAACAAGGTTCTATAAAGGCTGACATAGCTAACTTACACACACGAACTTCGGACACCGAAAAAAAGATTGAAATTATTAAATCAGATCTAGTTCAGCTCCAAGTCAATGCCCCACAAACAAGTTCAGCCACTATGGCTATGGAAGACATGATGTCAGAAGTTCGGGAGCGAGCAGAGCGATGTAAAAATGTTATTATCACTGGAGTGTGTGAGCCAGTTTCAGAAAATAAAGAAGAAAGGAAGGAACTAGATAAGAAAGAAGTATTAAAAATCACTGGAAGCGTCAACAAGGAATGCCCTGAGCCTGCGAACATAATTCGACTCGGCAAATACAACTCCTTAAAAGCACGTCCACTGAAAGTTTCTTACAAATCACAAGAAGAAGCCATATCTGTGCTGCGAAATAGAAGAAGCTTAAACTCGGACAATGTAAGGATTTTTGCTGATCAAACTCCAAAACAGCAAACACATTTTAAGGCGTTGCAAGAAGAGCTTAAACGTAGAATCGATGAAGGCGAGAAAGATCTCACCATAAAATATATTAAAGGCGTACCTAAAATCACTAAGTTACCTGCAAAAAACTAGAGGCACCCCTGCCAATGTCAGAAAACGTTTCGCATCGAGTGGTTAATAGTTACGCCAAGATTAGTGCAACTAAAAGGTCACTTAAATTTCTATACGCTAACGTGCGTAGCATAGTAAAGCCTGGTAAGTTTGACGAACTAAAATGTATAATAAAATCATTTGCTACCACTCTTCACATTGTTATTTTGACCGAAACGTGGATAAAGTCGCAGGATGAAGCTCAAAGATTTCAGATACCAGAATATTACCATTATTACAACTTTAGAAGCAATTCAAGAGGTGGTGGTGTATCCATTTTTGTGCACAATAATTTAAGTCACAGCTTGATCGAAGACCAGACCAATAATGGGAACCACTACCTTTGGATCCATATTGAGAAGTATGCTCTAGACATTGGTGCTGTCTATAGAAAGCCAGAACTGGCAAATCTCAGTAACTTTTTAGACACATACTCAGTTCAACTACATAATAGAAAGAGAGCAGTTACATTTGGTGATTTTAACATAAGTCTACTAAATAAAGATCGTGCAACCATTTTATATAAAGAAGCTCTGCAAGAAGCCGGATATAACATTATCAACCAAATTGATGAAGAGTATTGTACTCGTGAGACATCAATGACAAAAACGATTATAGACCATGTGTGTTCCAATCTAAACGAGACTAAATATTCTATGACAATTATTGATACGCCAATGTCGGATCACAAGCAAATATACTTTGAGATAAAGAGGTATCAGCCTAAACCTAGACAAAAAGTTACCTACGAAGCAATAAACTATGATGAACTGTATAAGGCTGTAAGTGAAAACAAAGAAATTAGTAGCTACAATAACATATACGAAATATTAGAAAAAAGGCTTATAGCTTGTATACAGAAGAGCAAAATCATGAAAACCAAAATTATTAACCCACCTAAGCAGGATTGGATAAATAAAGAAGTCATAAACGAAATAAACTTAAGAAATATACTATGGAATGAACATAAAAATAATAGAAAAGACAAGATAAAACAAGAAACATTTATTAAGAAACGAAATGAAGTATCGGAATATATTCAACAAACAAAAAGTTCATACTACCTGAAGGAGTTCGAGAAAGTCAAGAAGAAACCAAATAAAATGTGGACACTTATTAATAGTCTCTCCCTCAATAAAGCAAAAGAAGTATCAACGCCAAGTAAACTAGAAACCTCTGATGGTTTCAAAAGTGACACTAGTGATATCTGTGAAATCTTCAACGATTTTTTCTCTAATGTTGGTTCGAACCTGGCTGCTCAAATTACACTTACACATAATAGCTCAAATATTAATATGGCAGCGTGTGCAACTGGAGGTACGTCTAGCAAATTGGACAAAATGTTACTTACAAATGCTGGTGAGGTAGAAAGGCTTATTAATCGTTTAAACCCTAATACTAGCTCAGGTTTGGATGGTATCAACACAAAATCTATTAAAGCGGTTAAATCCCTTATTCTTGGTGAACTAACAAATTGTATAAACTTTTGTTTAGAAGAGGGTTATTTTCCTGAGAGCGTCAAAACTGCACAAGTCACACCCATTTTCAAATCAGGAAAAAAGTCTGATCCAGGAAATTATCGCCCAATTTCGGTTTTGCCGATTATGTCAAAAATTTTTGAAAGAGTGCTTTACGATCGCCTTGAGAAATTTCTTACTTCAATAAACTTTCTGTATGAAAAACAATATGGCTTTAGAACAAAATCAAATACTCTTTCTGCGTCAGTAGACATTGTTACCAAAATTAAGCTTTGTATTGATAAAAAGCAGATTGTACTAGGAGTTTTCATAGACCTAAAAAAGGCATTTGACACCGTTAGCCATAGATTACTGCTTAAAAAGCTGAATGAAATCGGTGTTACTGGAACTGCTCTCAAAACATTCAGATCGTATTTAGCAAATCGTACTCAAGTAGTAAAGATTGGTCAAACTACAAGCCAACCTAACACTATTACTTACGGAGTGCCTCAAGGCTCAATACTGGGACCTCTACTCTTTCTCATTTATATAAACAGTATAAAAGAAATTGGGCTAAAAGGTGACGTAACCTTATATGCTGACGATACTAGTTTGTTCTACTTTGGCAAATCAATAGAGTCTATTACTGCGGACGCACAGTCTGATTTGAATCAACTCAGTCTGTGGTTTCAGCGTAATTTACTCACAATAAATATTTCTAAAACTAACTATATTATTTTTGCACCGGTAAATAAGAAGATACAGCATATTCCTGATTTAACTATAAACAACCTCCCCATTACAAGAGTTTATCAAGAAAGATACCTTGGCTTAATCCTAGACAGCAACCTGAACTGGAAACCACATTTACTGCATGTAAAATCTAAATTAACGGCACTTACGGGAGCGCTACGTGGAGTTGTTCGGTGTCTCCCTCGTGAAGTACGATATACAATATATAATTCGCTTGTGAAACCACATATTGATTATCTTATAGAGGTGTGGGGCACTGCTGCTAAAACAAACCTAAGTATGATACAGATAGCTCAGAATAAATTGATAAAAAGATTATTTAATTATAACTTCCTGACACCCACGACAAAAATATACAAAGAAACTAAAATTTTGAATATTTTGCAAACATATATTTATAGCAACTGCATTTTAATTCGAAAAATTTTAACCAGAGATATACATATACATATAAATTTTACAAAAAAGCAACAGATACAAAAAATTAAACTTAGAAATGCGAATGACATACATTTATGTTCGCCTCGAACAAACTACGGTAAGAAAAGTTTAATGTTTGAAGGTGCCCAGTTGTACAACAAATTACCTAAGGACATAAAACAAGCCAAAACATTGAAAACCTTCAAAAAGCTTCTAAAATACCACATATTGACAAAATAATATTTATTTACAATAACAACCATAAAAAACCCTCGGATTGTGGCATAATTATTTCATAAATATTCTTGTTCTACCTTTCTTATTTTAGCTGTGTAGGTGCATCATAATTGAAATTACTACACGACCATTATCGAAAAAAAAAAACTATAAAAATGGTAATATGAATAAATATAAAATAAATATGTGTGGACATTTCACACAGCGCCATCTAGCCCCGAACTAAGCATAGCTTGTACTATGGGAACCAGATAACTGATACAATACTTAGATACTTTTTTTTGTTATACATACATAGGATACAATATAACACCCAATTAACTATAATAGCATGTTTGTAATATCTATTAATGCTAGTTAAAAATAAGTAGATCACTAGATTGCTACATATGTAATGTTACATGGACAAAATTTGGTTATTTATTATTTAGTTCATTATGCATGCCACTTCCAGATGCAGTTATTCTGTGAGCGTAGTCAGACATCCGTACCGACGTCATACGCGACGAGTAGGCAGGCTCGAACCGAACGAAACATAATTTTCATTTCTACCCACATTCTTGATCATTATATAGAAATAACGAACTTGTTATAGTATTATTATAAATTAACTTGTGCTTATATTTTATATCAATGTACTGTACGGTATTATTCCAGCGTAAAATACATACATATTTTTAGTCTTTTCTCATGTAAGTGAATTTGATTCTTATGAGAAATAAATATCTTAAACCAGAAATATATGCCTCAACCTAGGTATAGTTCAAATAGCAGAGCAACAACAAGCTACTAACTGTGCATAAAATATTTTTTGATAAGTAAATATGAAATATTTTTAAATAACCCAAAATAAAAAAGTTTGAACACGCTCCTGATGGCGTTACAAATTGGCAACAATAGCTAGAATAAGCGCGGCGGAAATTTTTCATTTGCACACCGTTTCACACTCTGTGCTTTAAATTTTACCCGCTGTAGTCAAAGAGCCAGCATTGATATACCTATTATGAACACAGTTAAACAAATACCGGATTTCCATATTTATTTTACGTCAAAGTCACGATAGGAGAATGTAATGTAATAGAACTTAAGCGATTGCATGTTCTTACTGCATGTTTACAGATAAACATAATAGTGAGAGTAGTGTAATTTATCAACTTCTATGAGTTTATTTTCCAGGCTTTTATAACCGGGAAAAATCGTGCCATGGCTATGGTGACAAAAAATTAATTTAGAAAAATTTTAGTTCATGAAAATCACTTAGACACTACAATTAATGTGATTTCGTTTTTGTAAGACACCTAAACTGTACATAGTATTCAATTTATTGACCTAAGTTGAATTAAAACTGAAGTTTTTTTAACGGGCGGTTATATTTATTATAACCCTTCGCGAGGCCTTGTTCCCTGTAAAACCCAATTCTAATGAGATTTTAGCGTGATGAAACGAAGATAATTTCAGAACATTGACTATGATCTAATAAACATTTTTTGTTTTAATTATTAAATCTTAGCTATTGAATATCACATAAATCAAAATAATCGGAGTTGTCTATTCTGCGTTGTGCCGTCTTGCTTGCACCTGTAGTGGAAGAGAGAACTTTTTTGTTTCAAACACTTATTGTAATAGGTTTGCTAGAAATGAGTATCTGCTCGGTAATTTTAATAATTTAATTTAAGTACCTAACGACATTTGACTTGTAAAAGTGCTATGAATAGCCTATTTGCAATAAAATATTTTGATGTTGATTTTAAACTTAATTGTTTTTATGTTTTTTTTTAAAGTAGAATTTATTTTATTTATTTTATTTTACACCTTTGAGAAAACTAACAGCATAGATAAATAGAAAAATTGCTGAAGGCCAATTAGAAGTTTTCACTAATAGAATTACTTCATTACTGCCGAGATCTTTATCTATTAGTTTAAAATTTCAGCTGTTCCATGTGCGGCGGCCGATCAAACATTAGTTGATGCAAACATTCGTAGTATTAGTTATGTTTGTGGAACAAATTTGCTCTAAGCGTTGAAAGTGTATCGTTTATACAGCTCACTGAACGTAGCGGGACTTTCGATAGGTGTTAATTTTTGAATCGTGATTTGTATGTTTGGTGTGGTGAATGACTTACGAACTATTAGATACGGTCAGAGACAAAAGTAGCTAACAATCTCAATTTCCAAATTCACCCGAACAGGTGCATAGAGAAGTTTTATATTTATATTTACAACGCATCAGTATCACCTAGTTCTTTCATTAGAAGTTCTATTGACTTTTCCAGCTTCGGTAACCTCTTTATTAAGCAATTAACGTTTACCAGTTTACAGTATAGGCAAAATATGGATGGGAAAGGCCGAAAGCCGGGCCTAGTAGCGTTCGTTGGGAGAGTCCAGCAGTGGACTGATACAGGCTGGTGATGATGTCTCCTGAGTCCCAGTTTAACCCATAAATGAGGAGATCCGCAGGATTAGCAAGTTGAAATGGCAATGGGCAGGCCACATCGCTCGTAGAACTGTCAACCGGTGGGGAAAAAATGTTCTCGAGTGGCGACCACGATCTGGAAGACGCAGCGTAGGCCGGCCCTCCACTAGGTGGACCGACGACCTGGTGAAAGCCGCGGGGAGCCGATGGATGCAGGAGGCGAGCAGCCGCTCCAGGTGGCGCTCCCTGGGGGAGGCCTATGTTCAGCAGTGGACGTCTTCAGGCTGTTAATGATGATGATGATGACCTTTACATTTTGATTCTACTTTAATAACGTTTTTATTCTTGTCTGTCCCCTGGAAAGCACGGGACCAAATAAATTCTAATAACTTCAAAAATGTCGCAATGCGCGAAAGAGATAAGGTATGCACGAATTCTTCAGCTGTTCTAATTTGATGTAGTCAAAACCTGGACGGTAGGTATCTGTAAACTTCAAACTATAGTTATCGTAACAAAGAAACGGACTTCAATAATAACAAAAAAAGAGCATTTGTGGACCAATTGTTTCCAGTACTGTAGCTAAAAATATGTAATTTTTTCAGTTAAATATTAATTAGGTATGCGAATGAATCTCTCAATAATTTTTCTTTACCACTTCTCTGCTATCACAATGATAGTTTGCTTCTAAAATTATCTCAGACATAATATTGATTGTAAAATATAAAATTTATTTATTACAAAGTTGAAAGAGTATTAGTTAAAAGAATTCATTGTTAAATTAAATTAGAGCAACGAGATAAGAAACAAAAGATTACCAAAGTAAGGAATTTACACAGAAAGCAACAATGTATGTTATCTGTGCCTAAAAAAGTTCCTTATTGAGCTTTGAGCAGCCAAGTAAAATGAATACCGTAGAGCATTACCATTCATCATATTTACTTTATTTGACAATTAAAAGGTGGAATATAAATACGGTTACGGGTTACGGTTGAAAACATTTATTTATTCAAATCAAATTACAACTAATAATATAGTTTCCCAATTAAATAGTGTAAGTCAGCATACAAATAAAACATAAAATTATTATAATAAAAATAGATTATTAATAAATTGCGATAATATTTCATTATCATTAGCATCATCCTTAATTTACCATTATTTTTCACTCCATCCAAATTATGTTTCCTCACATAATGAGGAACAAAAGAAATCTATTATTTTCGTATTAGCTCTTGATCGCTTTCGACCACCGAATCAAAATTTTATCCCTAAACAAAATTGGTAAATAATGATAGACTTTCCAAAACATCGGTGCCTTCCAGACCATTATGAAATTATTTCATGCTCCTTTTAGTTGTAATGGGTAGCTTCCTTAATTTCTGGAACGGTTATAATTTGAAGATTGGCGGAACGGTAATAAAAAAGAATAAAAGGGAGAAAAGAAACTTATTGGAGATTCA
The DNA here is from genome assembly GCA_963580505.1 of Ennomos erosarius. Taxonomy (NCBI): domain Eukaryota; kingdom Metazoa; phylum Arthropoda; class Insecta; order Lepidoptera; family Geometridae; genus Ennomos; species Ennomos erosarius. The sequence goes on from OY756986.1 coordinate 11,452,033, forward strand.
ATATAGTACCTACTATTTTAGTATTCATAAACAAAGGTGCAAGATCGTAAAAGTATCGCAACGTGTTAAGATAGTATATTGGGGGTAAATACTTTCTTCTAATAAAGGTTCCACTAATTTTGTCATAGTAACTTAATATAACAGCCAGTTCACATGATCAAGTTTACCTCCAGAGGTTAAACCGTTCAAGGCTCATGTTACTGCCATGAATGGACGATAAAGCGTCTCAGTTAATAGCCAGTGTGGGCGACCACGCACATAGATACAAGTTTTTTATGTTTGCGCCCATCAGGCAAGGCGCCTCTACCGCGCCGTCCCAGCAGGTATCGCCTCTGGCCATACCTGATCATGGTTCTCTTTATTTATTGTACATCTGTAAATTGTCCTTTGATTCCTTATCTTCTTTTGTTACAAACATTCCAATTTGTTTTATTTATTGATAAGCTATTCACTTTTAATAACTTTCAATATTATGACGATGTTGATGCCATCAGAAACACGTCGTAAAGAATTTCAATATAACTCAATTAATGCTTTTCGTGTCCATTTCTGATAATATCTTCACAGATATTTTATCACAGATATTTATTTTCATTCGGGTATCGAAATTAAAAGGAAACTCCTCCAATCCCGATACGCTTCGACCACCGCCAGGAATCTTAATGACGCCCAAATTGAAACTTTCACTTTGTTTCTTCGAAACTGATTAAAGCGAAAATGGAATAGAGATGCCTTGCTTATGTCTAACTCTTTTCACGTTTTTAAATTGAAAGCTTTTAATACTGTTACCCAAAATAAATTTATCAATTTTCTGCAATCAGTTACAATATTACGGTCGGATGTTAATACCGTTACTTAAATTGAGTTAAAAGTGACGCATATCACATAAAATGATTCACAGTAAAAGAAAACAAAACATTTTTATTTTCCGGCACCCGGGACAGTATAACGGGAACAATGCATTCCTACGTTGCTACGTTTGGTCAACAAAAAAGGCTAAACAAGAACAAACGTTTTTGTCGACAGCCCCCGCTAAATTAAACAGGGAAGCTGATTTTCGTTTTGTTTTTACGACTGTTTTGTTTCATAGTAAACAACGCGATAGCCAAAGCCCGAAATACGGTACCAACAGCGATTGTAACAACAAACGCGTATAAAAAAGCGTTGAAATGTTCAGCGAAATGTTTTAGCGAAACAATCGAATCAACGTTTTTAAATATCGCAATAGTAAAAAACCAGCTAAACGTGACAAAAGACACAAGTAGTAACAATAAATAAAGCATCTCTTGGCATGAAAACCATTTATCGGTTGGATGAACAAATAATGACATTATTTAAACTAAAATAACAATTCGTAAGAAAGTCAATTACTGTCATATTTACATTCATAAATCTGTAAACAAAGGACACAAAACGATGGAAACCATTGGTATTATAAGCGTCAAATTAATTTAATTTAATGGTTATAGCAGTTGTGTGAAAGTATTCCAATAATTTGTATTTCGTGGTAATTTACAAGGGAGAATGCGCCTTGACGCGGTTTCGCATGACCATAATCAGTAGTAAGTTCACTAAATATTTAGTCGCGTGCAGAATAATTCTGGTTGGCAGAAGCGAATAAACATTTACGATTAATTTTACGACTCGAGACCTGAAAAGAGAAGTAAACATTGTATTATTAATGTCACTGAAGGATGTTTAGAGAATAAAAGGAAACGTTAAAGGCACTTAACGAGTTGCGAATAAAAACGCTGACCATTTTGTAGTCGACTCAAAATTATTGCTTCCTCAAGTTTTGTTCAACATTACAATAGGTTTTATTGATAGAGGTAAGTAAGTAAAATTTTACTGAAAAGAGGTACTTGGAATACGTAATGATGACACTGAAAATTCCTGTGTAAAAGTCAAATTTAACTAGTTTAGTAAGACAATAAATATCAGTTAGTCCAAATTAAATGCTAGGGAAAGTAATTACGCGCTGTCCAAGCCTATACCAACCACCTAAATTGCTTGTCCGAACTAAATGGCCCGTCCTGTGTTGACCCATAGAGGCTTCGATTAACATTCCTTACTACATTATGATCGTCCAGGACCGGGACAATCTGTCCGGTGCCTCCAATTGTTTGCGGACATGATTTTATCGGAAAATCCGGTCCGGAGTCATGTTCTCGACGATCGATACAGAAATGATTAATGCTTTTGGTTCGAAGTTGAAGTGTTGATTTATTGTTTGAACGTTGTAACTTTAATTTTAATAGATTATGTGGCATTTGTGTTTGTCTTATTAATAGTAATTTTTGGGGTTGTGTTCATTATAACTCCTGGTGAAATATTATTTTAATGGCTTAATATTTGCTTGTTATTTTGATCGTTTAATGACGTAAATGATATATTTCTATCTTAGGATAAGTTACAAATTGAATAAAATGTATAATTATTTAGGTTAATTCTACACCCATGATTTAGGTACTAATAATCATACAAAAGTGCGAGACAGTTTGTGTATAATTTTTATGTCTTTAATATTAGTATGACGAATAAATACCTAGACCTCATCATAATATTTTACACTAACGAATTGCTAGAACATATTTTTCTGTATGTGTAAGATACGTTAAAGTTTATTGAATGAACTCCGATATCGCAATGTCAACAAGACCATAAGTAACCATAGTCGAGTAATTATTTTAAAAGGTAATAAAATATACAATCAGAGACGGTATTGTCATTTCGCTTCTAAACTGCTGCAGGCGTTTTAAGTTTTATTAACGCACAAAAAGTAGTTGAGGAAATAAAGACATAAACTGTTACATTAACGACTTCCTATCAAAGTTTTTTGGATAGATCTATAAATAACACCTATAAACTACCAAAAGCTACAATACTATTCGAAATAAATAATACTTTTTGTCTATAAACGATTCATAAATTACAATTAACACACTCTCATACTGATTTTAGGCAATGTTATTTACAAAATTTAGAAAATGTGAATATAATAATAATAATAAAATAAGAGAGACAAACAGAAGTGAAAACCACGGGGAGCTCGATGGATGCAAGAGGCGAGTAGCCGCTCAAACTGGCGCTCGGTCGAGGAGGCCTATGTTCAGCAGTGGAGGTCTTCAGGTTGTTCATGATGGTAATCAATAAAAATAGTTAAGATGGAGTTAAATCTATCTCTTCTTTTAAGTTTTTACTACTTCAAAAGCAAAGATATGCAGTTTTTACTAGTTAAAATGCAAATAAGTGAATGATAAAAAACGAATCTTGGCCTCCAATAATAAGAACCGGCACTTCGATCTGTCCTGAGCTAGCCCCAGTTTTCGGCCTGAAGCCCACGCAGGTCCTTCTTAATTTCATTACTCCAGTCCAGAGGTATCTATAAAGACGGCCAGTCGGCCACTTGGCCATCCCAAGTAAGACGTCTAAATACATAAAATGATTGCAAAATTTTGATCGTAACCTCAATTATATTTTATTAACTGAAGCTATTATAATAGGTTTGTACTACACTAGACCATTTAAAAATCAATTTCACCGTAAAGTTATTACAACATAAATGGACATAAGCACAGTACAAACTTACAAAGCATCTGAGTTTCAGTAAACCAGAACCATTACTATCGTCCGATACAACTTCTGTCTTTCCCAAAACATAATAGTAATGTGGTTGCAACTTTTTAGGTAAACATATTGTTTCATTTGGCGTGGCATATGCAATGCAGTGTCCTTTAATCCAACGGTGGCTGTTGAACAACAAAACTCATTACTTGGTGCCATTCGTGGGTGTAGTACCTGGTTGTTCTGCCAAGCTAGAGTTTCGGTGTTGGTACAAGGTGCAAGTGAGAGCAATATTATTAGGGGAAGATAAAAAATGTTGTTTGTCTCCACCGTGAACTAATATAGCGTAAAAGTTAAAACTTCTACTAGCTCACTTTCATCAGGTTTTCGACAAATAAGCATTACGGTCAAATGCTTATATGTCGATATTTTTTAGTTATTTTTAGTCAAGTCAAAGACTAAATATTCTTGTGGATTGAGGAGATATTTTGCATGATCTTTAAACTAACTGCACTGGCCAACATTCTGTTCGTCCAACATTCCTTGGATAAATAATAATTTTGATTGGTAAGAAAAACTATTCTCTCAATTTCACGAAATTAAATACCCTGTAGAATCCATCTGTAGGAGTTACATATTTTATCATAAGAACATTTAAAAGTACTTTTGATCCAAAAGATATATTTACTGACCCCAAACATATAAGGTACGTTTTTGCTATGCTAATCTCAAAAACTTATCACTTGCGCCACCCCGTTACTTGGCTTAGGAGATTAGCCAACGGGGCCAACTTGTTCGGTTTACTGTAAGGATAAGCTGCTCCCTAAGCCCAACGCAACTTCCTACCTTGGCCTGGGGATTTTTAATTATGTCATTAACTGGCCCAAAGCGCGTGCGTGTAACTGATTAACTATTTCACCGCAGTAGAGGCACGCTTTTGTTGTAATTTATACGGCTTATATGAAACTTGCCTTACGTAACCCGTACTTGGAAAACTTCTATATTAAACTACTCGCTGAATTAATTCACACGGAGCTACCATTGAAAAGATAAAATTTGCACAGGTTTTTATGAGAACTTCTATACTTCCTTGTTTTAATCTGGCAACAACTCGTATTTAGTGCCGGTACGTGGGCACTTGTTCGTCTGAATTTAAATTTCAGCAGCTCACGTTGGAATTAATTAAGTAAACGTGCTTTGAACATATGCTGGCCAGGTGAGGTGAACACACCTGCTCCGTTTTTATTCGTACTGCATCGCGAAACTTAATATGGAGAGCTAATTTTATTTTTTTAGCATTTTTGCAACCCGAGAACTCGTGTGACCGGTCGAGACGACAGCGGAGCCACTTAGCTCACGGTCTATTAAATTACTCCCGGATCGAACTCTCAGCGACGACATCTCAAAGGACATAAAGAAAATAAAGACGGCTTTGTTTCAACACAAGCGAGACAAGTTCTGCACGAAAATCCATCATCGATCACACACTCAATGAGCTGCCCAAACTCTCAGACAATTTGGGTGAAAAGAAAAGATTGCTCAAATTTCGCCTCAGTCATTTCTAAAGCAATTATTACTTTAAAAACTGCTCTTTGCGAAACAAAAGTTTGTTCGAAGTGCTATTAAAATAATACTTTGGCATCGAGTCAGTTGACTCCGGATTTTTTCAAGTTTGTAACGACATAAACTTTGAGCTACCTGTCACTCCCGCGAAATGGAAGTCATTTATTTCGAACAACTCCTAAACTAACTAAGGGAAGCTACAACAGTAGTAACGCCACAAATTCTAAACGGGACACACGGGAGCTTACCTTTCCACGCATAAAAGCTTACAGTTTACTACACATAAAATTATATTAAGTTTTTATTGAGGTTTCCTCGTAGCTCTTACGAATTCATTAGCTTTTACGACATGGTGTTTATTCGCAAAGGTTTCTTTGTTTGACGTTATTATGACGAAAGTTTCAGTTCCATCATAATTTAAGTGACCTTAAATGACTTTATTGAACACAAACTATTAAAACGTAGCATTTATCCGATAATTAGTCGAGAACTCTGAGTCAGGCCCCTTACTAATAAACATTGTGTAACGGATGTTAATATTTATGCAGTATTTTGTCTTTCTATGCTGAGTTTTAAATGGGCAAAGATAAAGCAAGAGAAAACACTGAGTAGCTACCCGATAGTTACGCAGTGTTATTAGTAAGGGCTAAAGAGGTTAGTGTCCAACATGTTGGGCATGTGAGCTGCTTGAAGGCATCCCTCGTACGTCACGATGTTTGGTAAAGAAAAGAGGAAAACTTTCATTTTTACGCCTTCTAACGGATTCAATATCGACGCGGCTTGAATGAGTTTTGGGGAGGGAAAAAAATCGTTAATCATTCCTTTGTTGGAATTTTGTTACGGCCTAACTCGTTGCTCGCTTGTTTGGCCTTCTATTTTTCCTTTTGAATGCTGAAAGTGGGGCTCTTGACGAATTGTTTTCATGGCAAGACAAAGGGATCCGTAAAGATTTGGGTTAACAGTACGTAAAGAAAAATTTGGGATATATCTAAAGGGGCTGAAATGAATCTTCACGAAATTAATTCTCTTTCTTATCCCTTCAAATGCGTCCTAAAACTTCAACAGGAAGCTTGTTTATTTTGAGATAATTTAAGATTTGCAAAGGCCAAGCAGTTGTCTTGTCTGAGAAGTTTTCTTCGGTTCTCTGAAAACTCTGTAATTCACGCGTCAGTTGGTTGTTCTATCGAAGAGCTGTTTCGTAAAAATAACTTTATTGTATGCTCCTCCTAACATAACAGCATTTTATTTTTATTGCAAACAAGTAAATTTTTTTTGTAATTAAAAAGGAACGTTGGTATACATAATATGGTAATCTTAAATTGTGACATGTGACAAGATATGATATTTTGTGAGTTGGTTTTGAAGGTTATAATTAGCCTTTAATTAATATTCTAATAGGCTGAGTTGCACCAGCTTACTTTAACGCTTACTTTAACTGCTACCTGTCACCGTCCATGCTTCGCAGGGCGAGCTATAGTCAAAATCTGACGTTAACTTTAACTGTGATTATGGTGCAACTAAAAAAAAAACCAACATAAAAATGCTATGTTTATTAGGTTTTATAAAACGCAAACTTGGCAATAAAATCCGTTTATTCATAAAAATAAAGCAAATCCCGATTTCACCAGCATTAAGCTATTCAATTCCAGCAAATGATTGCGACATATCATTGTCAATCAAAATAAAAAAGCTCGCACCGCGTCTAAGGTTACACGTGGTTTGAGAACAGAATCCGGTCTTGCCGGTTGCAGTGCTCTTGGCTTCACAATAACCGATGTTATTAATAGGGCGTAATAAACCAATAGACTGTATAGAACTGACAGGAATTGAGATTTATTATAAAATACGTATATGTACACGAGTATGATCCTAAAACAGCCAATTTTTTTACTAGAATACACATAACATTTAAAAGAAAAAGTTTAATTAAAAACATATTATGCAAAAACAGTCGCTCAACGAGCTATGGAGAGAGAGACCTACGCTCAGTGTTTCTCTGCGAGATAAGATACGTAATGAGGAGAACTCAAGTCATCGATATAACTCTTACAGTGGTATTCATAAACAAAGGTTGAATAAACCCCGAAAATCTATCATTCCACGTTTACCTACAAATTAAATGCGTAATCATTCTTCTTTCACTTTCATACACAATCACTGGAGAGACCCCTAATGGAACTGCATTTTAATTAAATACTCTACGATTTCAATCAAGTTGTCTATGAAAATTCTGTCGAGCGTCATTTTGACGTGACTTTTGAACTATCAAAAGTCGCGCCAAAATGTCACCCATTACCCACTCACAAAAAAATTAAAAGAAATATTATTTTTGTATATTTTGTGTGCCTATTTTGTGTTAAATATATTATTTTAACTGGTAAATGTTGAAGAAACGGTACCGATATACCTTATTCGTATTTTAAATATCACGACACTTCACAAAATAATAAAATAATACGAAATGAAAGCAAGTGGACCGATTGGTTGACGAAATCCGGACAATCAACATTCAGCCTCGGATCATGCCAGATTGGGGGCTGCTTTTGTTTATGAAAAGCATAAAGCTAGAATGTGCCGCACAGCGCCTGAATCATCCTCTAGAGGAGCCCCCGCCTTGACTATGAATTCCAGTGTTAGAATTATCAAGTTGAAATGGAAATGGGCAGGCCACATCGCTCGTAGAACTGACAACCGATCGTGAAGAAAGGTTCCCGAGTGGCGACCATGAACCGAAAGATGCAGCGTAAGCTAGCCCCACCAGGTGGACCTACGATTTGGTGAAAATCACGGGGAGCCGATGGATGCAGAGTGCGAGCAGCCACTCAAAAGGCGATCTGTGGAGGAGACTTACGTTCAGCTGTGAACGTCTTCAGGGTGTTGATGATGCAAAAACAAAGCACCCGGTAACATTACAGCATACCATGAAATTGTAAAAACTCCTAGCACGTATAACGTGTCCAACTTCAAATTAATCGCATTAGTGGTCGATTGTGTAATCTGCCGTATAAATCTGACTAATGAGCCACTGTGGTGCACGCGTCACCTGAAATATTTTCATACGTTTTATTAAAGAGCGGTTTAAACCGAAACGCACGCGATATGCTTTTAGTGACCAATTCATAATAAGGTCAGTGAGGTTAAGAGGTGACACTGCTCTTCACGTTTTGAAATTTATTTTTGGGTTTGTTTTTCTATTTTTAGTAAAAGTTTCTTATTTTTGCTTTATTCAAAGTAAACCTCTAAATTAGGACTTTTATTGGAAGTAGAAACTAAGGTAAGCAAGTAATTTTTACAATTTATTCATAAAATACCAAGTCACGTTTATAGCGAAACTTGTCCGTATACGGTCGCTGTGGTCATCACTTGGATGGATGACCATTACATAAAGTTATTATTACAACTGAGAGCTACGGCGACAGGGAAGATAACGTTAAGCCATTCGTCCCAGACGTTGTTGGAAGACAACAATCCATCAATTAAGCCAAGTCGGAAGCCTATGGGGAGAACAAAAAAAAATGAATTAGTTGTGACATCCGACAGGTCTTATCATCTACACGAGAAGCCAATAAAAACTATAAAAATTTCAACTGAAAATATTCACTGCACAAATTAAAAAAAAAAAACTGTCTACATAAATATAACAACACAAAGCATAGCGTGCCAAATAACTCCAACTTACATTCATTATCAAATAGTCGCAATAGCCCTAAAAAACAATGTTGTCTCGTAATTAGCAGTCAAACAGCCTGTTTGGTAGGTTATCGTCCCCCAGTTGACACAGCGTTGTCGGAAATCAACGCTGCATAAATACAACGACAGTAAGATACGACACTGGAGTTATAGAAGATCGACTTGATTTTGGAGACGCAAGTCTTAAACTACAAGCGATTTTATGTTGCATTGATTGTTTGTCCCCTAATTTGAATTCGGTGACAATTCGGGGACAGACAGGAATTTTTGTTCTTGGCTGTCCCCTCGAGGGGATAGCACAAGGGGATAAACCGGAACAGCCCAATTAATTCTATTACAACTAATTGCCAATAAAGAGGAAACCTATACTCTTGCAACTAGTTACGAAAAATAGTTTAAAAAAAATATTTTGATATATTTTCTTAAATATATTTTGAAATATTTTCTTAAATATATTTTAAAATATTTTTTTCAAATTGCCATTCTATGTTGCCAAGACGGTCGACAGCAAACATTTTACTTTCCCGTGTTTATTTTGGACGTCATTTGAATTACTTTTAAATAGGTACCTATTGTTCAACAGACCAAAAAAGCTGATGATGGTATGTATGATGTGTGGCTATATTAAGTCACCAAATGCCTTTTGGGCAGCCTCACTTACCTAAAAGCCAAATAATCTTAGGATATATTTTCAATAATCCTAAGGTAACAATGAGATTAGAAAGCTTCTCTCAGAAAGCCAACTCTTGTATAGTTTGGCACATTCAAAAACATGTTTCAAATCTCAATCTAATCTTAGTTTCGTGATGTCACATCTGCCATTCTGTTAAAAGGCCCAAAAAAATGGGGCATATTGAAATGTAAACAATAAGGATGTAAGTATATCGAGACTAAACAAAATATTACCAGACAGGGTGGTTATTCTCTATGGAAACACAGATTCCACACGATACAAAACCACGTCGTTATCGTGTCTTGTTCAAATCGTGTCACAGCGTTAGATATACCTTCACTTTACATTAAAGTTATCTTTGTTTTGAATAAAATATATTGACTTAAGTGGTCATATCTTTTGATGTGTTGATGTTTCGAAACGCGTCTCGGTAAAACATATGATTTTTGACAGTTCAAATCGCGCCAATTCCAAAATCATTTTGCGCGGTTTTGTTTTCGTTTCATAGAGAATAGAGTTTTGCAGATTTCTTATGTAAGACAAGGAATTCGCGTGGTTTCAAAGTAAGGGATCGATACGGAATAATGTAAAAAATATATCGCTGTCGCTTACGACTCAGTCCCACTACCACGAAACGCAACTGTGTCAACACAGTAGAGATAATTCGAATACTCAATGAGGAATGTGTTTTCTTATCTCAAAGTTCGCGGGCGCTAGCTCTTTGACGGACTTGCCTTGGAAAAGGGATACACAAATAAAACGGTTTGTGATTTAATTTAAAATCGGGTTGTTGATGTTTAATTACTGGGTTCTATTATACATTCGCGTACAGGCCAAAAAAGGGATTTACACAGAATGTATTTTGTAATGGTTAGATTGTGGGTTATTTTATGAATATAATAATATTAATCATTATATTCCTGTACCATATTTTTTTAATAAATAAATAAATATGTGTGGACATTTCACACAGCGCCATCTAGCCCCAAACTAAGCAAAGCTTGTACTATGGGGACCAGATAACTGATAGAGTAGGTTATCGATTTATGTCGTGAATAGCCTGTTATATTTGTTTTCAAATATATATTTGAACATTTACCTCGATCTGTGTTTGTAGAGGCGGCCGTAAGGAAATCTAAGACGAGCATCTGCTTGTCGCTCATTATAGTCAGTATCGCAATATTGTATGCTTGCAGTAAGGACTCTGCGTACGAAACAGGTGGATCTGCCACACTCACGTGTATAAATTATAAAATATACGTTTAAACAACAAACATAGCCTTTCTACTCTACCACTCAGACATGTTTAAGTTAAACTAACAATAGTGGGTTTTACAAGCATTACAGTTATCTAAATTAGCACGACTAACTAAAAGTTCATAAAATAGACAAATATACGCATGTGTTTTACTTGCTTCACAGTGTGAGTGTAAACTAATTTGAAGGTAGTTTCTCTACTACTTGTAACTTGTACAATGCACTGAGTGATATCAAGGTTATTGACCTTACATCAGACGGGTTAAGAGCACAAATACAGGTACACTTGTGGTAGAACTGACAAGCAAGTTTACGAATGCAGACGTACGAATGGACAATATTAACTGCATTTGCATTTCCCAATTTTACGTTTCACCGGTTTAATTTATAAATTAGAGGTCAAAACTAAAAAGAAACACGCTGAGAAAACATTGTTTTATTTAGATTTTAGCTCTCTTATTTCGGTAAAATATCGTTTATTATTTTAATTCTTGGCTTATCAATTTGTCATTGTTTTGGGCTTACGTCAACAAGATCAATAAGAATTATAGGTACTTGAATGTTCGATTGTCCCTTAAAGAGGTTTCAGTAATTACTTATAAGGATTTTTTTTAATTGAGTTTTAGTTTTTAACCCACAGCTTAACCACTCACAAGTATTCAAGTTTTGTTTATTCACAAAAGATGAACCCTTTCCACATTTTGTTTGGATCATATATAAATGATTTTCAAGATCATCATTCGTCATCTTCATCATTATCACCATCTCAAATATTTTGTTTGTAAATATAAGTACTAGGTACAGGTACTTATACTAAGTAGTAGGTACTTATTATTACAGTAACACCCAGAAACAGTACAAGAACCTATGTTCATCATGATACAAAATGTTGATCTTGTGGGAAGCGAACCAGCAACCTACAAGTTCAGAAGGCAGAGTTACTGCCAAGAACTATGAAGCCAGTCAATTTCATAAAGTCAATTTACATTAAGTTAACAACTTTCTGAAGAATCAATTTTGAATAGAATTACAATACTTATTGGAAAACGTAGCCAACTTCACGGAGCTTAGAAGCTGCGAGCTTCTAAGTTCCGTGAAGTTCTAATCAAATCATCACTGGAATGTGGGTAGTTATTTTTTACCTTTATTTATAAAAAGTAATATAGCACTAATACCAGTATTTCAAATCTATGACAGTTATAACGGTAACCGGAACTTTGCTTACTAACCTTCCTGCTACGTAAAATTGAATCCTACCTTTATTCAATTTAGGTTTGTATTTCCAGTTAAAATTCCGTGTGCTTTCGGAAACAACACGCGATGCGAATATAAACATGCCACAGGGTAGAAGCTACAGTAGGTATATTTTCTAATAGACGATAGCATAATTTCTTGTAAATGGTCAAACTTTTGCTATGTAAGCGAAGTTTTGACGATTTGTTACGATTTAAAGTATGGCGAAATGTTGTGTTAAATACGGACACGCTCTGGCGCGGTTACAGGAAAGTTCTGGAACGCAGATTTAGTAGGCAGTGGGCGTCTTGAAATATTTATGGGGTAGTGAGCTGGAATATTTTTTCCTTTTCATATTTATGAGCTAAACCTGTGTTACTTATATTTTTACAAGTTACAATAATATATTTTTTGCTCTCTGGGTTTCTTATTTTGGACCACCACACCACAACTACCTACTTAATTGAATAAATAATACGTTACTTACCAAAAATAAAGTAGGCACATATAATTTCAATGAAAGACAAAAGTAATTTTGGTCTCTGTTTAGCCAACGCCTTAACTTGCCCTCCAAAGTACGGCAGCGCTCAGTTGTATAATATTGTACCTAAATTCGACTTATTGTAGCGGTCGCATCCATCAATTTGTTGACAAAACGCCTTCTAAATTTACTTCTCCATAACCTTTCTCGTAATCTTGGCACACATTATTGCGTTGTCCCTATCCCAACACACTGCTCAAGTCGAACTATTGGGGCCCTACCTATGTCCTTTGAATTGCAAAGTGCTCGAGCTATTACAAGAAATGGTATAAAAAGCGGTCAACACTGATATGAAAACAATGGAAGAGATACGAGATATCGAATGGCATTATTTATTGGTTCGAAGAAAACGATGAAACGAACAAGATAAGTGAACCTTGGGAATAAGTAGAAAAACTTACTCACCAAGCTATTACAATAAATTGTATACGATATAACGTAGATAAGCATTAATCATAGTGTTAAAAAAATATTTTGATAAAAACCTCTGATCCAGATTCTGAAGCACTAATAGGATAAATTGCTTCAATTCATCATAATAGGCATGATGACTAAAATTTTTTCTTTGGATAAATTAATTATATTCCTCAAAAATAAACATTTGTGCAAACATAAATTAAATATCTCAAAAAATGACCAAGTTACAAGCATTTTAAAAACCGGAATAGAAAAAGATAACCCAATAGACCAGTGACGTCAGAGGAAGATCGTTATAGTACCTCATTACTATGCTGTGGTAACTTTTCATACAATCTCTTTGGCATGTGACGTCACGAGTAAATTTTTCATAGTAACTATGGGGGCACTCTGTTTCGCGAGAAAGGGACAGGAGATGCCTCCTGTAGAAACTTTAAAAGCTTATTACTCCGTGATTTATTTACCGATTTTGCTTATTTTTTCAATTATTGCATTCATTTTTAATTTTCTTTATGAAAGTAATATTTACTTGTTCATTTTTAATAGTAGTCATCATGCCTATTCTACAGATCCAAGGTTTTGATCTAAAACTGTCTAAGTGTCTACATCACTCTTTACTAGATCGTCGGACCCCCGTCCGTCGGTGACGAAGTGGTCTAAGGTGGAGCACGTTTGCCCATGAGATGCCCACTCACTCTTGACTTGAAAAGACCCAGGTCGCCGATATACTTGTAGCTTCATATCTAAAATCGCTGTGTGACCCATAGAAGATTTTCTCCACAACTAAATAGCAAAAGTATCCAAGTTTTAGTCCATTTGTCCACTTAATCTCAAGTGCCATAATTTCAAAATAAACTATGAATAAAACCTTGAAATATTCTATGACACATCCAGGATTAAGTAATAACCACGCAGTTCTAAGTTATCCGAGGCTAAGGCGATAATGCATACCCGACCTTATTCCCGATCGGTTGGAGAGATGAAGTTAATGCGCCCATTATGATATCTCACGGATTTGAATAGTTGCCTGGTGGTCTATTCTAAAAAATGACGATTACAACGGTAGAGGTGAAAATTGAAGTATTTTTAAGGGCGGGTCGGCACGCAACTCTGAACATGGAATGTTGGTACTCGACATGGTAACCCAGAATCAACCCCCTATTGCCCGAAATCTTGTCTCACTAGAGAATAATAAATCATATCTGCGTTCTGAGAAGTTATGAGCTTTTTGTTTACGTTTGAAGATGATTTGATAAATGTATTCGTTGGCGACGTCTTTTTTATTTTGCATTATTTTACTAATAAGTTGTTTCATAGCGGTTGCTGACTATTTCATGGAAATGATTTGATCTGGAACAACTAAAATGTTTTAAACTAATGGATGTATTTTATTGTATTTAAAACTTCACTTTGTTTAGTCAAAAACTCGCAATACACCACTCTTTTCTTGTCGAGTATTGATACCTTTTATTTTACACACCATAAAGTGTGCTTTGAACCTAATTTCAACAAACCACTTCTGAAAAATCATCAATGCATCTTACCGTCTCTTTTTTATTTAGATACATCTGCACTGAAGATCCTTAAAGAATACGCATGTAAATTATTTTAAACAGTGTTTTATAAGGTTTTTACCATCCGGTGTAAAGTTTCTCTTCACATTTTACCTCATCATGTCAGTTTTATGCCAATTTACGATGTTCCGGCAACAAAGGAGCACGTTTGGAGCGTGAATTTTGGTGTATGATTGTAGCTGGCTTTCTTTTCAAGTTTTTGTGAATGGTATTAATTTATTTTTTCCCTTTTACAGGTAAGTTAAATAAGCTGAGTTACATTAAGTTGCGTAAGTAAAAATATATCAAGTTAACTTTACTTAAAATTTTCTTGTTGATACATGAAAATTGTATTTTTATTTATTTAGTAAGAGTTAATGTTTATTTTTTATCTTGATGGTCGATAGCAAAACTATGTGAATTGAATGACAAGGCATGAAGACCCTGTGAGCTTAAACAGGTCATAGAGCTTTGCGTACTAGTAAGTTAAGTACTTATATCAGATTCTGTGGCTTAACAATAATAGCTATTGGTACTGATCCTCACAAACAGTGTATTAAATTAACAATTTTCTTAATATAACATTATTGCAAATGTTTATTAAAATAATCTGCGGACAGAGTGAAAAACCACGAATAATATTGAGTTGGTAAAAGAAATCAAAATAACACGGTTAACAATTTGCTTTACACAAATTAGAATTCTTTCATCTATACCCAAAAAATTAAAATAACTAATAGTTAACGCGAACAATATTCTGTTTGCATCGGCATACAAGCGAGCGAAAATGTAAAAATAAAATAAGATCCAAAATAATAAGCGTAGTTTGATCTTACTTACGTTGTATTCTTCCTGTTCCCAAAACAAAACCACCGCACTTCGTTCCTACACTTAACAAACACCCGATACAAAGCCTAAGCAAAAGAAACAAAATAACACTTACTAGGTTTACGCGCTGCAGAGGGATTCGTTAAAAGGGTGTGCTTCCTCGTCACATTGTTTATTCAGTCCGGCCGACGGCCAACCTAATCCGGATCGATCGGCCAACGGAATGTTTGGTTCAGTCTTTGAACATTCGCAACGGTATTTGTTATGTCAGTGTCTGAGGTTACATTTGAAGTTCATAGAGTACATTACATGCAAAGCTTTCGCCAACTGATCCTGTTTTGCGCAACGACTACCTACATAATCGCTACGATAAGAGTTTCGCGTAAATGTTTTAATTTAGCTGATCAACCATGTAAAACGGTTTATAAAAAAAATTGGTCAGGTCAGTGCCACATAATTATCAAGTGATATTTGGACTCCCTTGTTTTACTGTAATGTTTTAGTTATTAACCTTTTTTATTCCAATGATTTAAAAATCGTTTACTCTTATTCCATTCTCATTCTATTTCATCACTTTCCTTACATTATTTTTCATTACTCTCTCATACTATACGTTTGTAATAGTTACGAACACAATCCAATGTTATCTTCGGGGTTTGTTGCGTTTAAAGTCCCAGATAAGACTCAAGTGTACTATAATTATTTTGCAACTACCAAAAGTTATATAACTTTTTTGGGATTGCATTTTTTAGTTGCAGTCGTGTGTTTGGTTTCAGTCTTAGAGCATTTAGAAAAGGAGGTGGCAAGGCAAGGCCTCCTTTTCGTTCCCCTCTGCCGGTCATATGGCGCTACTTGGTCATCTACAATATCATAATGTGCGTGTAGACACTGCATAACTACGCTAGTTTATATAACGGTGTGCGTGTTTTAAGAAGGTGTGCGGCGTGCGTTTACACGCGTGGTTTGCACGTGTGCTGTACGTGTCTACCTCGTCCCCCGTAGAAAATGGCAGAAAAATGGTGCTTGCGGTTTATAACGTTAACATCTCCATTTATTGCTCTAAAGGTTTCAGTACTTGTGGTGTAGGAAGCCGTAGAATGATTTTGTGGAGTTATACATCTGCATGACCACCACCAGCTTCTGTTAAACTCTCGTGAGGCAACATCACGTATCTACAAGATACGACAGTTTTAGGGTTCCCTGTCAGTTTACAGGCTGTATGTATTTCAACCTTTATTTTGCACAGCTACAGGCATACTTGTTTTAATGGGAAGTGTTAGCTTGTGACTTATTATGGCACATTTTTCGCTCCTTATTGGCCTTGGACTGAATTTGTAAGTTTAAGCCACACCTAAGTGTTATACAGTAACATTTTATCTATGAAGATCTTTTCTTCAGGATTTTAATTCACCCCTTTTATTTAGTTGAATGCACTTCCATGAGAACATAGTTATACTTATAATTATTATACATACATACATTCGCCGTCACATAAAATAATGTAGGTAGGTAACTATATAAATACGTGCTAAGTAAAATTATAATAGGTACATTTAGCATCGATACTTAATTTAGAATCTTTACTTCGGCAGTGGATCCGCCATCATAAGGTATTGAGTCAACTGCCTCTTGAAAACGTTAAATAAACGTAATTTTTTAATATGTGAGGGTATTTTATTATAAAGTTGTGCTCCTTCAAAAGTAAGCATTGTTTTGCCATAATTCGTTCGAGGCTTCGGAAGTACAAGAAAGCTACCGCGACGATTGCTGCGTTTGGAAACCTGTTTTACTTTGGTGAACGTTATGTTAGTATGGATATCCCTGTTGAGTGTTTTGCGAATAAAAATGCAGATGTTATAATTATGTAATTTTTTGATGTTCATTATTTTTGTTTCGGTGTAGATTGTTTTTTTTTTTGGTGTTAAATAATGATAGTTAAAAAGCATTTTGACAATTTTGTTTTGCAAGACTTGAAGTTCGGCTAATTTTGTTTTGGTAGCATTTCCCCAAACTTCAATGAGGTAAAGTAAATATAAATGATTATGTAAGATATTAGCTAACCACGGAAGCTTCTCTGTATCCTGTTATCGTAATTAATTCAATAACTATCTTCAAGATTTATACTTCCCTTCATACTTTAGAAGGAACACGAAAAAGCCATATTTATATTTAACATTGTGACTTTATTATTGCTATAACTTTGTGTGACCATTCTGAAAGATGAAGATATTTCCTTTCTCTTCCGTTCCATATGTTACTTAACTTTGACATTTACGTTTAATTAAAACGATTATTTTTACAATCATTCGCTTTACTAAATCATCATCAGACAACCAATTAACGTTGGCCTCTTTAAATTTCATCTTAACCATAAATTCGTTTTCGGAAAGGAGACTTGCGGGTCTGTTTATGGTGGTCAATGTGGAGTTCTGTCATCAGGAATATTTAGTATGAGTTGCTTGCGGTCTCTTTTTGTCTTGAATATTTTGTTATGTTTGTCTCTGTCATTGCCAATCTCATGTTTATAATAACTATGCAAATTGAAGCATTTCAATATTGCGCTTGAACGAGAACGTTGATACGGCTTATTGTAATTGAGTTTCTGATTTTTTTGCATACATAAATGGAGTTCTGACGCTACATTGGCTGGATCTTAATTGGACCTTGTTTTTTATTAATACAGAATCGATTTTTGCAATTTCTGATTTATTTTTTACTTTTGCGCAACAGTACAAGAAAACAAGTAGATCTGTTTTGGCGGGAACGCGGAAAAGTTCACGTCGTTGCATTGTATTATTTTTCAAAACTTTTGCTTTTTCCAGTGTTAAACGTTTAAAATTGGTGGCGTTTTACGCATTAAGTGCTGAATTACGAGCATGAGTGAGGGAAAGTGATATAATGTGTGAAACGAGATTTTTCGTGTTGCTTCCAAAACTCCATAGAAGCTTCTAGTAAAGTTGCCACCACTTTGCTGGAGCATGACTTAGACTGTACTATGACTACTTAACTTAGACTGGACTATGACTATGACTAGGACATGACTTTGAAATATATTATAACACGATGAAAATATAATACTTGACACTGGCTAAATACACTATGTGTGGAACCAAAGTATAAGAAAAAAAAAACAGGTAGATGTTAAAGTATGGTATGGACACAGTAGTAGATTTTTTTTTCTAATCTGTGGGTATGGATTAAACAGTACCATTATACACACTCTACTCGCACTCTATATCTCCTCTACACTATTCTGTTTATTCCGTCCACGCCTTCATATCTCAAAGAAGCACACGTTCAGTAAGTTCTTACACCAGACCCACCCTTTGTCCCTGCGTTCCTCCAAAACCCTCCAGCTCATGCCTCCCGTCCATACCTCCCAGTTCTACGACAAATCCTTCACGGTGCAAGCCGTTGGGCTGTGGAATGCGCTTCCCACAGAAATTAGGCATGCTAAGTCCCTGACCATATTTAAAAGTATGGTGCATAATTATTATCTGCCATTGTGAATTGCTGTTATTTATTTTTACTGTTACTATTCCATCCTTTTAAATGATGTATTAGTCTATTGTATATACGTATTGGGATGTAGGTATATTTATTAGTACCAAGTTAGGGAATAGTATTTTATTCTATTTATTTATCTGTATTTACTTCATCTATTAAATTGTTTTGCACCGCCGTTTATTCTCTCTCTACTGATACTGTCCATCCAAAGGTTGTCTGGAAGAGATCGCTGTCAGCGATAAGACCGCTCATTGTTGCACTAGTTCGTAAGATTTATTTTATTCCTGTTTGTGTATTTTATTTGTGAAACAATAAAGAGTTCTCTATCTATCTATCTATCTATACTCAGATCTATTTAATGCTTAATATAATGAGTAGATGTGTAAAAATTTCATTTTGTTACCAACTGGGCCATGTTAATGGAGGTTATAGAATCATAATAGTAAAGCATAGCAAAGTGGCAAAAAATTAAAGATCAAAATAATCTTTTGTAATAATGATCACGCAAGTAATTTATATTTTTTCAAGTGTACTCTCGCAAGTCACAAATGTCCTTAACTGAATACATAATAGAATTTATTATTGTAATCATGTTCAGAAAATAATATACATTTAGCCGGCTATTATCAAATTACAATTCATCATAGCCAGGTTCAATTCAGTATATTTTATTACCAATAACAATAATTTCTGTTCATAGAAATCCAATCTCCGCGAAACCTGCTTTATTATTATTTGGTTTCATTAATAAGCTAGTATCTATGAATAGTTTATTGGATACTATTGCTTGTCCATTTATTATCCTTAATAATACTTCCATTAACTATTTGTTATTATCTAGTTGTATTATACCGAGAACAAACGACCGCAACTCCTTGGAAACTTACCAAAGTGGCATAATTACTGAAAGTCTGAGGTAATAATAATATACTCATGAGATTTTGTTTTTATCGTTTTTATTATAAAATGCGACTGAGCATTTTCCCAAATAAAAGCTCTACAGAAAATATTAGTCACTGCAATTGAAAATAGAACTGCTCTTTTCAAAAACATCAAATATAATGGAAGAATATAATATAGGTATAAAATAAGTAGGTCAATATAACATTCCGAAAGCTATTTATCATTATGGTTTAAGTCAAACTTAATGAAATTACACGACACTCTATAGTATATTACGCTAAATAACGGTTGATTTATTAGTACATATTACTGACTCACAAGTACCAATTTGTACTGTTATTGTTAGTCTTATTCAAACAGTGAAAGGGCTCTCCAATTTACGACCTGACAATAACTAACAACGTTTCTAACAAGACGGTAACAACCCCAGGGAATTCAAAAACATGATTGCATTAACATGTTTTTACATGTGCAGGTCACCCTTGCACGTTGTGAAAACATCCTTTATGTCGTATTGTTTGACCCGCCAAAATTTAGACTACGAACCCCTCGATCTTATATTCAATGACAGATGCAATCCATTTTTCTTTGATGTAGGAATAATTCTAACGCATCTTTATAATATGAAACTCAATATTGTCCATAGATATTCAAATTATGTATGCAGTTTTTTTGCTAAAGATGTTGCTGTAATATTTCAAAATGTTTCGTAATACTTTCTAAAAGTTGGTTTTTTGTTTGAAATACATACTTACATGTATATTTATTATGGGCGAGTAAAGCATACAGATGGGAAACATAGTTCTGTCAAGTGTCATTGAGATTAAAAGCGACGTATCTGTCGTCGCTTATCATGTTCAGCATCATTTTGCAACATGTGCTTTGAAGAACTTGCTTTGACGTTTTTTTGATACGACGCATCAGAAATGAGTATGCGATTATCTGCGAAATTAAAGTTTGCTTTGATGAAAATATTATGACGCAGAACATCACCAAGTACACCATACGATGCATCTGCTTTAGAAAATCTTTCAAGTGAATTACAATATTATCTGCCATTATCCTAATAGTATTATAAATATCTGGTGAATTAACTTCATTAAGTAATTGAGATTTTTCTTATAAAAAAAGTGATAAATCATCTATTCACTAAAATTTGTAGATTTGGAACATTATAAATATCTACCTGATACCTATCTCTAAAAAGAATGAAGCTGCCTGGTCTTCCGGGATGTTATCAAAAAACTTGATAAAGCAGACCGACGTCTAACGTTTTCCACAAGATTAAAAGAAGTAATCGTATCCTCTCTCTCCAGGCTCGACCCTTGCGATAAAATGGGAGCTTGCGGCAAGATAAAGTACCCTCACAAGGACTTACCTCTTCAAAACTCAAACCCTTACTATTGTGAGGTGCATATTAAAGCAACCCGGCTTTTCTTGCGAACTCTCTCCTTGATTGAAGTTCACAGACTCTCAGCAGTTGAAAGCCAATCTCGAGTTAAATAATTTCGGCTAATTCATCGCTTTGTTATCTCGCCAAGCGAAAGGGTTTGTTTACTAGTAATTAGCTGTGTATCTTTGAAAGGTTATTGGAATTCACCAATTTGTTTGTTTGCCCAATTCTATTTAGCTTAGACAAAAAACTCTTTTTAATTAATTTTTTTTTGTTTTGTGTTCGTTATGTCTGTTTTTTATTATTGAGCAATATAAAAAACATGCAGGTGACAATAAAATACCCACACTTAGATCGAGAGCTGAACCAGTTGCTATAAATCTTCCTTGTGTGTTGAATGGGCAATCTTATATTCATGTATTTAAAACGAACTCTCAAGGCCTTTTTATCGAGAACTTAATT
Source organism: Ennomos erosarius (assembly GCA_963580505.1). NCBI lineage: Eukaryota > Metazoa > Arthropoda > Insecta > Lepidoptera > Geometridae > Ennomos > Ennomos erosarius. The sequence goes on from OY756986.1 coordinate 11,473,617, forward strand.
ATGTAAATGAAGATATTAACAGTTAGTGGTTATATGATACAGTTGCAATTAAATCTATTATTTATTATTTCTGCAAAGTTGAGTTTATGTGTGTTTGTACCAGATCGTTAGCGTTCTGAGTAGGCTTTAGTTTTTATATTATTTTGTAGGTGGTCATCCTCCGAATATTTTAAAGGTTTTATGTCGTAAATAAAGTGTCTTGTCTAGAGCCATGGGCGAGGGAAGTTTTCAATTTAGCTATATCGATTCTTCCGAACGTTTCATAAAAATTTGCGGTACACCATACACCGATAGCCACCTACGTTGCGCGGCCGAGCAAGCGGATTGTTACTACTTTTTTACTTGCTCGAGTTTCGACAAAAAAGCTATCTATGAATCGACCGCCAGTGGCCACAACTTTGTTACTACAAAATAACGTTACAGTACCATTTATTGCGTAGAATTTAGGTCGATTATCGTACGTTTTCAGCTTTCGTTAAACATTACAGCCGTGTAATATGAGATTTGCGGCCATGAAAGCCAGTGTCGCTGAGCTTCGTGTATTAGATTACCACTCTTTGCGGTTTCCAGAGAACGTCATGAGCATTGTGGTTACAAAGCTTCTCACGGTTAGCACTGTTTCTAACTTCTACGTGTCTAATACTACCATTATTTTAAGCGACTTAATTTAATTTTATATCTACAACATTTCGTTCAGTTTATTTTGACCATTTACATCCAGAGTAGTTTTAAGCGTCTAGGGAAACATTATTCCGCACTCTTTCAAGAGATACTGCAACTGTGCACGGAGTGTAGTGAACGAACGGTCCGTCTCGGTAATTTATTCGTTTTCCAAAGCAGTGCATCACGGAGGACCGCGCTGCCGTTGCCGCTAGCGTGGGCGGCACCCACTATTGTGACAAAATAATGTCTCTTCTCTATAACCTTCTTGCAACTCGCTCGCCCGAAAAAACACCCTATACCGACCAACTTAAAACTAAAGTCTCGGCGCCAGAACCCAACCAGATGGTACGGTGAGATAGCGCTGAATAATCAACGCTTAAAACGTCTGGAAAAGGAAGATACGGTAATGTAATATGAATAACAAAACGACAGAGATATATTTCTATTTAATTCTTATTATTGTGACCGACAATGGTGTATAAATTATGAGAGTTAATTCCGTGAATCATAAACTCGCATCGCAGTTTATCTACTGTAACTCCTGACGATAAATAAGAAGATGTTGTTTTTCAAAGTTCGAATGTGAACGAAGGCAACATACGATGATTCATCATCCTCATCATCATTAACAGCCTGAAGACGTCCACTGCTGAACATAGGCCTCCCCCCGGGAGCGCCACTCAGAGCGGCTGCTCGCCTCCTGCATCCATCGGCTCCCCGCGGCTTTCACCAGGTCGTCGGTCCACCTAGTGGAGGGCCGGCCTACGCTGCGTCTTCCAGTTCGTGGTCGCCACTCGAGAACCTTTCTTCCCCATCGGTTGTCAGTTCTACGAGCGATGTGGTCTGCCCATTGCCATTTCAACTTGCTAATCCTAAGAGCTACATCGGTCACTTTAGTTCTCCTGCGGATCTCCTCATTACGGATCTTATCTCGCAGGGAAACACCGAGCATTGCTCTCTCCATAGCCCGTTGTGCGACTCTGAGCTTAGTAATGAGGCCAACAGTTAGAGACCACGTTTCAGTTCCATAAGTCATCACTGGCAACACACGTTGATTGAAAACTTTTGTTTTCAGGCTTTGTGGTATTTTGGACGAAAAGATAGGTCGAAGCTTCCCGAACGCTGCCCAGCCGAGTTGGATTCTTCGGGCGACCTCTTTGTCGAAGTTGGATCTACCCAATTGGACAGTCTGCCCTAGATAGACGTATTTGTCGACAACTTCGAGAGTGTCGTTCCCAACCATTACCGGTATAGGTGGAACATGGGCATTTGACATGATTTTCGTCTTGTCCATGTTTATCTTAAGACCAACCTGTCGGGAGACTCTACTGAGATCATCGAGCGACTCGTAGAGAGTACGATGATTGCGTGTGCCTTATTTCAAATGTTTGTAATGTTCAAGTTTTTCTTGTCAACTAAAACAAAAGTCTACTAATAAACTTTGTGTGGTGGATGAATAGTTATTAGGTATGTTGTTTTGTCTTTCTCTGTTGAGTTTGAAATGGGCAATGATAAAAGAAGAGAAAACATTGAGTAGGTAATCCAATGTCATGCAGTGTTTATTAGTAAGGGGGTTAGTAACTAACGTCTAATATTCCGCACACATTGCCTCTTTTCAACGAATATGTTGGGTGTTATGTTGCGTTCAGTTCACCTTAAGCCCTCCGTGCGCTTGATAGCTACGCGGCCGCGATTGTATTTCGCGGTCGAGTCAACGTAGCAGGTCCAATTTTCCACGAGAGCGGGTTACAAGAGGCTAGTGATGCGGTGCGACGTGACGACAGCGCGTTGGGTTTGCGAGTTGCGATTAATTACTTTAGCAAAGTCGAACGCCGTCAGCGCCATGTAGGGCTTCGCTTCAACTGTCGCATGCGTTTTTTGTTACATTGTTTTTGCATGCAAATGTTAGTGCGGCAAGTTGAATTGATACGTTGCGACACCTCTTTGTTATGCTACACCTAACTGTTATTACAAGCTTTTTTGTTCTTTTCTTTTCGAATATTCATTTTATTTATAGTGGGTTTTCAGGGTAATTTTCTGTGCCTCCAGGATATTAATGATAATTTTCTAAAAGTCCCATAAAAGTAATTAAAAATAATATAATAATCCTAAATCTGGAAGTGATCTTAATGTAGGATTTAGTAGTGTTCAAGTAGCATCAATAAGTTATAGCACTACTTGATGGTAATATTAAACGTATTACATTTACAGCTTGCAAGCACAAAAAATCTTAAAATATATGACTTTTAAAAATTTTAGTTGCATCTTGTGCCAATCTTAACTATGCATGGCATATTTATGCGACAATCCAACGTGCAACTTACTTATTCTAAATCCACTGTATAATTCAGCCACGCCTGTACGGAGAAACAGTTATTCGTTTCCATATAGGTAACACAACCAACAACGAAAATTAGGTTTTATGTAAAGTACCAAAACTAATTCTATTCTCTGCAAAAAATATCTGACTTATAAGAACTAATATGTAACGATGCTCAATCATCGATCGGTTCTCGTGATTTTCATTTACAAAATGTTCAATTTGTGAATGAAACTTTGACTTGAGCATTGATTGACGACTGAATTGTTTTGTAATACGGGCCCGAGTTTTTTTATGACTTTAATTTTTTTTTTATTATCTTATTACTTTAGTTAGAGCCAAATTTCTCGTTTATCCTGATAAGAACGGTGCACAATTGCTAGATACAGATCAGATCATATTTAATTAAATTTGCAATTATTGTTAATGATTTAATAATTTGTCTACGAATTATTAAGGTTGTAAACTTCAACAAAGGCCCCATCTGAAAATAAGACCTCGCAAACACCAATTTATTACATGTATAAATATTAAGGATTCCCTGTTATTGGCCTGCTTTTTATAATTTAACTCACGTATAATCAACATTCTGTATTAGCTATTGATCTTCTCTTCATTAAATAAATAAATAAATTTTGTTGTGTATCCACATTTTCTGTAGACGTCCATGCTTAGGTACTGCCACATGATAACTGTATTCCTCTGTGGTTAGGGTGCGTGGCTCTTTGCCAAGCTAGCGGTTCTCACCCTGAATGCACACAACTATCAAAATCCTTTAACATTTTAAACCTTATGACACCGTAATAAAGGCGAGCAGTTTCGTTCTATTTCTGAGTGTGGACTGATTTATGGTTTAACTTTGGCAGTCAAAGGTAGGGACTGTCAGGAAAATGTTTACACATGGTATGGATGTAGGTGAAAAAATATTATGTAGGTAGAAGCGATCCAGAGAGAAGCCAGATATAAAATAATAACAAATGAATTTTGAAGAATTTCATTTCAGCTTTGATAAATTATTAATATTAGTCTATAATCGACCGACCGATCGGTCGGATCGATCGGTGTCGTTTTCATCATATCAAAACCATTTGTCTAAAATTATTTTTACAAAAAATCTTGAAGGTTTGAACTAAACCCCCTCGCATGCGCACCGCGAGAAAGCTTGTTGCTATAGTGGTGAGACACACTGAGGTACTACCATGGTCTTGTCACAGTCTCTTAGAAGAAAAAGTGTTGAGTTTTGGTCGTGGTGCGCATTGTAGGCAGGCAGGTTACGTCTAAACACAACTAGTATATATAATTTGTCGTGTCTCACCTGCCCTTTTGGTTCGTAGGAAAAGAATGAATTAAACAGTGATTAACATACTATTATCCTCGCCGCTACTTCACTTAAATATGTTAATGCTGATGGGTTGAAATTATGCTTTTGGGGTAATCAGTTACCGCTCAGGTAAAAGGAATGTTTCGAGTTTCGAAATAAATGGAACATAAAATGTTCGAACTTAGGTTCCATTTGACTAATAAATGATTGTGTTCTATAATGTACACAAACAATATTCTTTAAGGCAAGAGAGTAAAGTGAATAGAATTACCAAATATTACGTTGCTTGATTTTTAATATTAAATCTGTCTGACCTATTATTTTGTACATTTCTTATCATTGCCTATTCATACCTATTGAGCCGAAGCTCTTCTCATCCAACTAGGCATCGCTATAAAATTATAACTCATAGGTACTTGCACTGAAATCGTTACGTTTTGAATTGCTACTTACTAATTCGACTTCATATAATTTCTTTACCTTTGGGTTAACTTAAGGTAATTAATTAGGTAAGGGTCGTATTTACTTAGCCATATAAAAGTTCATCGTTCTTGTGTTTATTCAGGTAATTAATCATATTTTTACATACGCTCGCAGAACTGACAACCGATGGGGAAGAAAGGTTCTCGAGTGGCGACCACAAATCGGAAGACGCAACGTAGGCTTCTCCCCAAGACCTCCAAATCTGTGGTGAAAACCGCGGGGAGCCGATGGATGCAACATGCGAGCAGCAGCACAAGGTCGCGCTCTCTGGGGGAAGTGTATGTTCAGCCTGATGATGACGATGATGATGATAATGATGTGTTTTTCAATCATGGTTCACTGGTGCGTGCATTGTCATTGCATACACAATATTAGGTATGCGTAGTCAACATACATTTATTTAAATTCATACCTATATGTATAACGGCTTTAGCTGCTCTGTGGTAGTGCAGCTGTAATTGGGAGTTAGTCTATGCTTTGATATGCAAATGCCGGCTTCAGACAAAATGTTTTGTTAATAGAGCTTGGTTTTCAGTTGAAAAGGTCCTAATTACATCTCTGTTTACCGACCTGTAAATTTTGAATTTCGAAATAATATTCTTACGTGAATGAACGTGTATGTTGTGGCAGTCTTTTAAAATCATACTGTTTGGAATTATAATATTTGTAGAGAAAAGTGGGTATAAGTAATAATGCGAGGTTTCATTTCATAACATTAAAATAATTTAACTAATCATGGCACCTTAGACAATTCCTATGATAATAGAATTATAGAGTCAACCACTATTATAACATTTTTTCCCTAAGACGAACTAAGTTAGTCAAAGAGCCTTAAAATAAGGTAGCATATTTTCTATATTAGACTGCCGCGCCGAAGAGCTTTAAAAGATAGAAATAAAGTAGCACGATTTTTAGACTGACGGTAAAATATTTCCTAATCTACTATTCTAGTTAGGATTTATGGTGCTCAAGAAAATGTTGAAAATTCATTTTATTTAACTCTTGTTGCAATATAAGCCAATTTCTCGCTTAGGGTGGTGCACCGCACGTCAGGCGACAGAGGCCACACCACATGTTGCTTGCAACGACGTATTGCTTATCCAATGATTTGCATATCAAAGCGTCGACTCAACTCTCAATTACTATAAACGTCTAAATTGCCATTATATTACATTACTCTTGGTAATTGGATCTTAGACTATCAAGAAGCTTTTTCGTGGCTTTTCTCATTTATTTTTAATGTTATGGTTATAGTATGCATTAAAGCGCTGTTTATTTCAATGAAGATGCAGTTTTTGGGACTGTGGAAATATATGTAATGTAACCTAATATATATATTTTTTTTTATTTTTAACTCTTCAAGTTACCGTTTGAGTAAAAGTTCATGATCCATTTTCTAAATATTGTTGTCAATTTGAAGTTACAAAAAATATCCTGTCTACTCATAGTGCTCGGTGTTATGTATTCAACACCTTTTTTTAGCACCCTGTCATAACCATTTCCACCCACTTAATTTCTAAAGCTCACACGCAAATGACATATTAACTCACGGTTAATGAAATAAAAAATCACTGCACCTAATATCAATCTATTGCTGCATTCTCTTCATTCAACTTTAAGCTTTGAGCATTTGTAATAAAGTTAAAATTTTCTTTAAAGGTTTTGTAGTACCCGTTCAACATACATAGTACTCGTAGATATACTCAAGAATTGACAGCTGGCGTTTGCTCTGAAGGGGTAATTCATTAGCTGTTAGGGGTTGGTTTATGTAGTCTACTGCTACTGTTTTACTATATTTGGTTGAACTTCCTTATATACTGGCTAGTATATAAAAAGCGGTACATACACTTTTTTTATAATTATACATGTACCTATACGAAAAAGCACCTACCTAGAAATCTTGATTTTTAGTCGATGATTCAGCACACAAAATTTAGAGATGTTGCTCTACTTTGTAATTTTAGATTCTAGAATAATCATTTCCTATAAATAGCTCACAAAAAACCTACGAAAAAGTTTGTTTTGTTCAAATAAGCAAGAAATTATGAAACAAGTACTATCAATTAGGAGAAAATGTTTGTTCAAGGAAGAAGCATAATTAGATAGGTATTACTAACTATTTATAGAATTAGGTACTTGATAGGTACGATAAGAGTGTTCTGAAGATGAATACCTACCCACCATAAAAGGAAAATATCAAAGTAGTCTGAAACATTCAAACTGTAGTTTTAATATTCAAGCCTCTGAAAGGTTTTCAGACAGAATAACCTTAAAAACAAATTGGCTCAACCTTCACCTTGCCATTCTATGTAAATACCCGACATTGGATTATACTTACAGTAATCAATACTTATTCCACGCAGACATCTCCCTAGCTTTTTAATATTTTCTCATAAGCAGGGTACGCATTTCCGATTAAAGAAACTGGTGTCCCCCTTCTTCACTTATTGTGTTGCCCTCGTCACGATTTTTCATAGAGGTCTCCCATCCGCACTTCACCGCACTTGATTTGCGAGGCACGTATACTCAACCACCTTAGCTTATCACTTTTGAACCACTAAATTGAACCTTATCTCTTCGTTTTACGTGACTGTAGAACGGTAAATTAAACGTGGTGACGTGCTTAGACGATCTCATCCAGGGTCTGAGGGGGCGATGTTTTGCTTTGCGGCGACATCGTTCAGCCCACCTTGTACGGAAAATGAGTTGAAAGATAGTCCATTCGTGTTCGGCGGTTGTTAGCCAAATTCGTGGAAGGTTCGATACGTCTAGTTGCCTTTAATTGGAGCGATTGATTTGAATAGTCCGCAACTCCGCATGAGAATCTTAGATTTCAATTTAACTGGTTTCAAAAGCATTGAATTTAATTGGAGTTTATTAAAATAATTGATTCAGAGTGATTAAATTACTTTCGTAACTAATGAGCTAGCTTTAGACTTTAAGAATCTGTTTCAAATATACAGGGTTACAGGAAAATTTGTGCTAGATCCGTTAAGGGCGTGGAGTACCCATAATTTCTGACTTATTTCACTATGAGACACCCTAGCCTAAACTTAACCGTTTTCCAGATATTCGACTTTTAATATTTTTATTGAAAATTGCCGATTTTTATGCAACAAAATTTAATTTTGTTTATTTTGTGTGTCTTTTTACTATTATTATTGCATTTTTATATGTGTAATAATATGCTTTAGGACGTCAATCATTAAAATAGTACATAAGTTAATTGAATAGACCGTAGTAGACAAGTGAAAGTTAAGAAATAAACAAAAAAATTATAAACTGTATTGTTCTCTAAAGGATATCTAAAAAAAATATTATGGCAGTTGTTCGGCAGATGTGTTATAAAATATCTACGTTTCATCAGCTTTCTAACGAGGTATAATAATCTAGGGTTTGTATTACATTTCGTGTAAAAAAATAGTTGGAACGCTCCAGATAGCAGTTCTAACGGTCTCGGTATCTTGGTTGTCAGACTGCTTTTGTGCTTCGTACATAGTAGATGTGATATCGTTTTGCTCTATTTCTCGACTTGGCTGTGATTCTGGACTATTTCTTCTGATTTGTGATTACTATGCTTGTTAACCGGACTCTGATTTGTACCTGTGATACGGAAGTGTTGAAGATGACGTCCTACACACCTGAGGAATATGCTGATATGCTTATTTGTTACGGATACTGCGATTGTGTGTCTGCGCAAGCTCGCAACGAATACATAACTCGCTACCCCGGTCGTCGAGTGCCGGATGTGGCCGTTCTTGACAGAGCTTATCGAAGACTTCGAGAAACTGGCTCTGTTTTGAGACCTTGCGAGAAGATTGGACTTTTGCAGATTTATGCTAAATGCTGACGTAGAAGACCCAGATTTTCTAAGAAATATCTTGTGAACGAATGAGTCCAAATTTGATAAAGATGACATAACTAACTATCACAAGGCCCACCCATTACTGGGCCCCAAAATAACTAAGGAATCCCAATATCCAATCATTTGATTGGACCTTACTTTCTCCCGGATAATGTAAATGGGGAAAATGACGAAAATTTCCTGAGAGCAGACTTGAGTGATATGCTGGATGATCTGCCACTCAACCTGATCAGGGACATGTGGTTCCAACACGATGGCTGCCCTGCCCATTTCAGGAGAAGTGTCAGAGACTGGCTGGATACAAATTACCAAACCAAATGGATTAGACGAGGTGGGCCGTTGCCATGGCCAGCAAGGAGTCCGGACCTAACCCCCATGGATTTTCATGTATGGGGGCTCATGAAAAGTCTTGTGTACAGCGAGCTAAATCCACTTTCGTCTGTGGCAGACTTAAGAGAAAGGATTGTGGATGCAGCAAATAAAATGAGGACCACGTTGACCACTGGAGTAGTGAAGACTGGTCTCCGTAGAAGGATGCGACAATGTATCAGAAATAGAGACGGCCATGTTGAACATGAACTGTAGAATAAGAAAAAATTGTGTGAAAACCTTTAATAACTGACATTGCATGCTTACCTATTGTTTTATTTTACTTTTTAGGGCTAAGTATAAATTTTCTTCTCCACTGTCGCCTATGAAACTAATTTTTTTTCAATGCATTTGAATAAAATCCTAGATTATTATACCTCGTTAGATAGCTGATGAAACGTAGATATTTAAAAACACATTTGCCGAACTACTGCCATAATATTTTTTTTAGATATCCTTTAGAGAACAATACAGTTTATAATTTTTTTGTTTATTTCTTAACTTTCACTTGTCTACTACGGCCTATTCAATTAACTTATGTACTATTTTAATGATTGACGTCCTAAAGCATATTATTACACATATAAAAATGCAATAATAATAGTAATAAGACACACAAAATAAACAAAATTAAATTTTGTAGCCTAAAAAACGGCAATTTTCAATAAAAAAATTAAAAGTCGAATATCTGGAAAAGAGTTAAGTTTAGGCTAGAGTGTTTCATAGTGAAATAAGTCTGAAATGATGGGTACTCCACGCCCTTAATGGATCTAGCACGATTTTTCCTGTAACCCTGTATAAATGAGACAAAAATAATATAGGTACAATGTAAAAATAGAGATTACTTGTACTCTAATCTAATCAATAAGTGGGTATATAAGCAAACCTGATATGATCTTGAAGGCTTACAAATTATTAAATTTTTATTCTTTTCTTCTTATGATAGCATCTCCTACCAGAGGTCGGCTATTATTTTGGCATTATTTTTGAACAGAATGGCTATTGGTTTAAAATCATTACTTATAACAACTACAATTGTTTCTCTCATACCCAATTAAAACAAAAACATTCTTTGTAATTACTTAAATTAATAAATAGACAGTGAATGTTTGCTCAAGGAACTGCAGCCGTGGAGATAATCACATTAATATTGTTTGCAGTATGAAATTACTAGTGACCACTTTCCCCACATTTTGGGTAAAATTATACGTTTTCGCATCGTCACATAACGGGTCCTGCCTTTTTGCTCTCTGGAACCCTCTTTGATGTAAGAAAAAGTTTTCTATAGTTAATTACGCTGTGAGGTCGTGGCAGTTTTGCTAAGTATCTGATGGTGAGATTTTAGGTCCGGCTAATGTGTTTATTTAGTTACAGTGTAACCCATGGTTGTTTATGGGCAAGGGAGGCTTAAAGCACCAACTTTTAATATAAACCATTGTATTAGTAACTAATAATAGAATAGTATGGTGCTTGTTTCGGCGACCAGGTTATAGGCCATGGCCACCCGTGTAGGGGAAAGAAGTACGACTGATGTAAATTGAACACATAGTTTTACGTTTCACACAGGACTTAATCGCGCTAAAAACATAACCGGGAGGATGGTTTTAGGTTAGCTTCGTCGTGGAACCCAGTGTTAGGCAAGAGTTTGCATCGCAGCTTACGTTCGGACAAGTCTGATACTGTTAGTGTTGTGTGCCATGACAATTAATCGTATGTTTACACCATCAAAGTTGAAGTGTGGGTAGTTTTGCATAAACTGCTCGCTCTATTAGCACGGATACCCGCATGTCCGTGGTCACGAGAAGACTGGAGCTTCTCGTGACCACGGCCAATGAAACTTGGCCGAAACGTCGAGGTAAATAAATAATGTTTTTAGCGCGATTAAGTCCTGTGTGAAACGTAAAACGATGAATTGAGTTTTTTTCAAATTATGGCACAACTAATCTGATGTTCTCGTGCCCGGTGCTTGGCTTCGGATTTTCCTCCGTTGGCTGGGGGCGCCCCCAGGTCTTCGTGATAGGCCTAAAGACGAGGAGTATACGGTATGTGACATACAATTTCTTGTAATTTCTTGTCCCTTCTAACTTATAATCTTCTAGACCAGCGGTGACGATTCTAATTCTATGCGTGAGACCATAATACGTGTAACATGTTATTAAAATTTAAAGTATTTTATGTATTTTAGTTGCTATCGCGAGGAACATTAAATAGTACCTATGTTATTAGATATGCTCACATATGGCGTCATCTATTGAATGTTATGTAAAGGTACGGAACAACCCATGTTATGAAAATTCTACCCAGAGTTTTTAATAGCTAAGTATTAGTGGTATTCCACTCATCATGTATCTAATTCTAGTAGTTTAATATTTTTTGTTACATACTCTTTCATTTTTATTTACATGTTTTGTACCAATTCTCATATCCAATGCGGTTATGGTATAAATACAATATTTGTCTCCACAGACATCCTCTTATAATACTTTCCAAGACATTAAGATTATCAACAACATCAAGGAACTGTAACAGTATCAAACGATCATCCCCTAAACACCATAAATAATCATAACCATCATAATCATAAGCAACACTACCCAAACAAATAACAATAACAAACAACATAACGAAAGTGAGTAACTACGCAACAAAAGTCAGTAGGCAGCAACATAACAACAGTCCGGTGACCGCCGAAGTAAATAAATCAGAAGTTGGCGTCAAAACTATTGTCGTAGAGATAAGCCGAGGTGTTCATTATTGCGGATAAATAACCCTGTGAGCACCGCTGACAAATGATCAAGCTTTGCCAGGAAAAAAAGAACGATTGCTTGTGGGTTTCACAATTTTATTTTTCGTCTGTGGCCTATGTTAAATCTTTGGTTTCAACAGAAAGTCAATAAATAACAATAAATTATAAACTAACAAAGAGCACGGACCCAGGTGTCTGTGGTAAAGCAGATTAAAAAAAAAAAAATCAATGACTGACTGAAAGACAGAAAAATGTAGGGCTCCAACCTCCGCCCAAACCACTAAACTCAAAGGCGTGATATTCTTGACGGCTCCTTTTAGGGTTATACCGGAGGAATGTCAAATTTTGGATTTCAAAAGGGATGTTAAAAGTTGTATGAAGAAACGTGAGTGAATAGGTGATCCATGAAATATTAAACTTACGAAACTGGTCCCCATTTTAATGTTTTATCTATTATGCAAACTTCAGGTTTTCACTAAGAATATTTTAATATATTTTTAGCATACAATTTAAATAAACAAGAAAGATATGATTGTATAACATTGACAATCAATTCTGTTTCAGATAATGCGTTAGCTTATAGACTAACAAAATCATCTTGTCATATCAAACGGTAACACAGAACCAAACACCCAACAAAATCGCACTGAAGGAGTAACAATCAAAATTAACCAACAGGCACGACAATACAAAGAGCAAAATTGATAATATATAACAAAAGATCGTATTTCATACAGAGATGATTGATTTACAGCAAGATGGTCGCTTTCCAAACCAATTTATTGTTAGCGGTCAGAGGTAAGTACTTGACGAATGTCTGGAACTGGCTTGTGGTTAGCGAAAATTAAATGAACAAGTAAATGGAAAACCAGGGTAAATTCCTTCACCATTTACCGTGGGCATTGCTGCTAATGTTTTGGGAGCGTTGCCTGTTCATAGCGGTTTGTTAGATAAGGATGTAATTAAGAGAATTTAATTTAATTTATGGGCAATTAGTAAGCTGTATTATTGAAATGTTGCAAGCATCTGTGTGTATGATAAAAACCTTTGATAAATAATCTATTTTAAACCTTTACGGAGAAACTAAATAAAATTAGGTAATAAAATAAAATTATTATTTATATTAATAATAAAATACAATTATTGGTAAAAATAGAATCACCGAGTTTGTTAGTAGTTTAGTTTTACTATAGGTAGTTGTAATTTAATTTTCTATAATTATTACATATTTTTAAGTAAATAAGTCGATACTTAGGTATGTAATAAAAACAATATATTATAATTAAATGTACTACCGCCCAAGTGTCTCATAATTATTACCAAGCCGATTTCAAAAGTTAGTTATAACCTAATAGCTTTAGTTTACGTTATGATTAAACGAAATAAAATTTAATTTCAAGTTATCCTATGCATACTTCCAGCGATCCGATATCGCACACACATGCATTTTTATCATCTCAAATGCTGGTATTCTAGAGGTACCACTGATTTAAAAACAAGTAGTGGGCATAAGTTTCGATTGATTATTTTAATATTTATAGAAACATTTATTATTTTGTAATTTATATCTGTTTTACTCAAGTTATCTAAATTAACTGACTCAGGCACAGTTCTATCAGCATTTAAGAGCCCACTTAAAATGTCAATAGATCACTCGAGGTCAACACTGGAAGAAAGTATTCAATTACTTTAATATTACTTTCAAACAGATAGAGTCAGCTTTAAATCTATTGAAGAAACTCAGCGTCGATTTCTCTAAACTGTAAAGAAATTCTGGAGTCAATGTTAAGTTGCCGATTCAGCTTCGGAAATACAATATGTGGGGGTTCGAGACTTTACACAATTGTACTGACTTCGATGCGGATCGTTTTGAAAAGAATTTTAGTGGTTATGAAATGTTCATTTGTAACAGCTGCAGATGATTAGACTGATATTTATGGTATCATCACAGCCATTCTTATCCTAACCGCTTGAACTATATATAGTATTCCGTTAGATCTAAGGTACGATGTACCTTCGTTAAGTTAATATCGGTACTAAACTCACTAGCTTCAATTTCTTCGACTGCAGAGAAAACCTATCGATCAGGGCCGCATGTAATTTATCGAATGAAACTACTCAGTATCTTATCAGTTCAATATAGCCTATCTACAGATTTACTATTCAAACAGGAATTAGATAAAGCTGTCATTGTGAAAACAGTTTTTATTGGTTTTGATAAAATACCTGACTATTCAGATAGCAAGGTATCTATCTCAGTCACTTATGTTATTAGTCATGTGGGCGTAGAATTTAACTCTTTTTGTCTTATTAACTGTTTTACAGATTGATTTGTAAAGGAAAACTTAGAATCACGAGCGGGGATTGAACCCGCATCCATCCATTCCTCAAGTCGGCATATGCCGACTCAAAGCATATGCTTTACTTAAGCTACCGTGACAAGTGGTCTCATGTCTGAATTTTTCTCTCACCTGAGCAGGCGATACTGCTATAAAAATCATAAATATATCACTGTTTTATTTGCAAGTTTTTAAAACTTAATAACTACTTAAGTATTGATTTACCCTGACCCCAAATAATAAAATACCTACAGTACAGATGCCTCATCCCATACAACGGAATAACGCGGGCTATACTAATTATTTTATTTCTGCATAACGCAACATTATCAAGCGACATTTATTGCGTGTTGGCGAAGTATTGGGCCAAATAAATACACTGGACACTAACTAGCAACTCTCTAGATACGTTAATACATTTTTTTCAAGTTCGGGCGGTTTTTCGTTTGTACCTGTTTGACCCCATGCCCTGTCTTTAGAATTTCTTCATCATCTTTCATTAATAGAGAAAGTATAGTATCAATTTTGAGACATATTATAACACACCACTTTTATAATGTTATTATTTCTATTAAAAATAAAAGTACTTGTGCATCCTTATAATCTCTTCTTCCAACCATAAACTAACGAAAAACGATTCTAATGGGTATAAGTAGATTGAATAGGTAAAACTGTTTCAATAATACAGATTTATGGCATTGACGCTATTTAAAGCTTTACCATCTTTGCTCACCTCAAGAAATCGAACATTCCAGAAGTCGAACGCAATTAAGCGACAGGAAAGGCGGTCATCCGCCGGGAGTGTCCATCCATCAGCGCAAACGACTCCAGCCCATTATTTATTTGGCAACGATCATCATCATTACGTGTGGCATCCTCGTGAGATCCGTAGTGTGTGGTTCAAATGCTGACCTGTAAGGGGATAGAAGCTTGATTTTAATAAAGAGATACAACAATGTATTGTAAGCATTTTAATTTGAAATAGCTGTCTAAAGGTGAGTTGCAGTCAAATGTTGGCCTATTTATACATAAAAAAAATATGTTTGGGAATGTCTAACGAAATAGCTAGAAAAGTAAAAAATGTTATTCATAATTTGCGCCCACCGTGGTAGATGGACCCGACCGAGCCTTGTCTGCTGCTGGACGTAGGCCTCTCCCCCACCCGGTGACACTTGTAAAGGTCGGTAATGTCGGCCAACGACATAAGTCCATTTAAAGAAAATGTACATTGTACACTTATACAGTACAGGCGTTCATAGCATGCCACTGAACTTGGTCTTCCACACTATGCATCTAGCCGTTCCTAACCGATCGGTAAAGTTAAGCATCGTTCGCTGCGGTCACTACTATGATGGGTGACCGCTACAGCAAAAAGTTGGTAGTCAAGACAATAGCCGTCAAGCCCAGTCAGAAGCCTTCGGGCGGCCTAAAAATTCTGACACCAGAGATGACCACTTGCCTACACGAGAAGAAGATCTAGTCAGTAACTCAGTACCAGTCGCTTTCCGCAAGCTATCACCTAAGTACCTGGTCGCAAATGTAATTTTAATCAAATGTGAATGGCCAAGGCACATTTTATGAACATGTTAAATGCCTGTAGTCGTAAGGTTGACTTTATCATTAAACTAAAAATTTAAATTATATTCCACCGCTAATATTCTATACCTTACACCGTTCAAGTGGCTGATTCCAATTACATTGAAACGCGTCGCTCTCCACTATAATTTGACTAAGATCACTATAATTTTGTATTTGTAATATCCATTATAAGAAACCGTATCTGCATGAATCACTGTTCACAAAAACTAAATGAAAATAGCTTCTTTGGTAGCAAAAAAGCTTATCTTGAAATTATTTACCTACTTCTGTTGGATTATTTTGTTTCATCGAAAAACATAGTTTAAATCAATAAAGTGTATGGTTTACAACTCTTATAACTAAACGAGTCCTACAATAACTTACAACTAAAATAAAATAAGAGACTATAAAAATAGATCAAAACGGCAGTTTTATTTTAGCACCTTTTCTTGCTACGTATCATCATCATCATCATCAGCCCTTACTAGTCCACTGCTGGACATAGGCCTCTCCCAAGGTACGCCATTGAGCCCGATCTTCGGCTCTTCTCATCCAACTACTTACTGCCAGCCACTCGGCGCAAGTCGTCGCTCCACCTAGTCAGTGGGCGTCCTACACTACGTTTGCCAGGTCGCGGTCTTCACTCAAGAACACGTCTTCCCCAACGGTTGTCAGTTTGCTACCTAATTATCACAGATAAAATAACCATACTAAATTCAATTGAATTTTTTTTCTGAGTTGGTAAGTTTTATCCGCGTATCAAAGCTCATCCGAAACAATTAGGAATTTTACCCCGCGTAAGGGTTGTAAATTATTAAAGTTCATCTCCGTACGTCAGAGGGTAGGTATGCCATAATCCGACCAAAGCTCAGTAGATTAACATTTAAACAAGTTTTATGTAAATCACTACGTATAAAAGTCGGTTCATTTTTGTGTTCGCTCTGTTGGAAACACTTTTTCTTTTGAATTGCATTATGATTTGACTTGTTTGTAATGCTGATTACTTTTTAGTATTTTGATTTAATATCAAAGTTAGTGACCTTTACGGGGTTAGTGAACACTACCTAGTAAGTACCTACATAACTAATTATAATTATGTAGTAAAAAAATAAACTCTGTTATAAAACCAATGACTCCACAGCTCTAACATTATCAAAATCGTGCCTCCCTCTGCGAGTACGATCCTGATCATACTTCTATTGTTTTATTGGATCCATATTCTGCAGCCAATTAGGCTTCGATGCATGATTCGAACCAGCCCTTTTGACCCCGCCCTTTCTTCACTGCCTTATGTTTTGAATGGAGGGCGCTAACTACTCTTGTTTTTATTCTGTGACGTATTGCAACCCTTTTATTGGCCAAATGCTATTGAAAATATGGCAATGTTATAAACGTGGCCAATAGATGTAAGATTATGATTCTCAGCTCTATTTCAAATCAAAATGGGAAGACCGGCTTAGACACAATAACCAAACGTATCGAGCAAAATGACCAAAGGTACGTGAAATTGTTTGTAGATAGAATATTTAATGGTTGTATTATTTTCTATTTCACATAATAACGCAATGAAACTTTTATCTTCACGAACATGACTCATACTCCAATAATTATGATCAGGGTCACCACAAGGTCTTATAGTATTATTACTACTTCTTCTTTAATGGCTTTCTATCGCTTTTTTGCAATAATTCTGCCAATCTCAAGTGAGTAAAATTTGTACGGTTATGTCAAGTCAAAGTCAGGGTTGGCGGAATTGTGACAACTAGCCACAGAAGCCATAAACCAAGAAGTCAAGTCAAGTCAAAGTCATATTTTGTCAGTCAAAACGCCAACAGTAAAATGGTAGATATTTTACTGAAGGCTCTAAAAAAGGCCGTTGAAGCAAAAACGAAAATGTATGTTTCTATAATCTTGAAACCATTTGCCAACACTCGTGCATGTTCTCGAACACTTAACGGATAATAATCCACCCTTGTTACACATTAAAATTCAGAATACACAGGTTTTGAAAAATAAATTCAAAATTCGCTACCGCCATTGTCGGAGTTTCTTCAAAGACCTCCATTATTACTTCAGTCATACTTTGAAAAATGACATAAAAAAAAAGAATATTGTAATGCTGTTGACGCAGAGCAGTTATGATGACGTCACGTTAAATCTTTCACTCAAATACAACTGTCATGTCATACCGTTAATCATGTTGAAACCGACGTGCGACAGTGATAACGCTATATAAAAATGTAGAAGTCTTGTTCTCGCGCAGGCATACTTTTTAAAATCATGGTATGAATTCGAACAATATTATTGTAACCTTGAAGCATTACTGTCACGAACCATGATGGTTTTGTATTAGTTCGTGGTAGCCCTGCAGATGTAGGTCTAGCGCATGATGCTTTTGATTTAGTAGAAAAACTTATTATTATTTTTAGTTAGTATCAATAATTTTCAAACCTTTAAAAACACAAAAACTAAAATTTAATTTTGCCCAAGAAATAGCTGTGTAATTTTATTATCCAAAACAAACATCACATTAAGTAAAGCTCAAAGGCACCAACTCTACCAATGTGCGTAAATATTTAATTCAAAGAAATACATGACAGACACATGAATCAGAATACGTTAACGTTCATTTCGTATGTAACTTCAAACGGAATTTATGAAAACTAGAAACTGATACGCAAGAAATTACTTGGCGAAAACCCCTAAAAAATATGTGGAAATCTTATTATTAAAAACTACTTAGATTCTCGAATGTTATGCTTTCGGTAAAACCATGTATCACACTTAATTGTTTAGGCTCATCATCATCATCATCATCATCAACAGCTTGTAGACGTCCACTGCTGAACATATGTCTCCCCCAGTGAGCACCACTTTGAGCGCTACTCGCCTCCTGCACCCATCAGCTCGGTTAATTGTTTAGACTGTAATTTATTTTTCCCTGGGAAATGATAAATGATTGTCGTTTTCAAATTTACCTTTAGCCGATCGGTAAAGTTAAGCAACGTTTGCTCCTTGGATGGATACAAAAAGTGATATTACTCTATAACTGAACGCTATAACCGTGCCTTGGGTGGCAAGTTTAGACGTCGGCCTTGACTGCCCAAGGCTGAAATTGCCTACACGAGCAGAAGAAGACTCATGCCACAAATACAAGACAATTAGTAGTACAACTTCAACAAAAAATGGAAGACAAAACGTGTAACTTTAATCCAACAATTCTTTTATTATTCTTTCATTAGCCGTAAGCTCATTTTTACGGCGCGGAAAAACCAAACCGTTCCATCCACTGAACGCACGGAAAACAGTTGAAAAAAATACAACACGACGAAGGAATTGTGGCGAACAAAAGGCGAACGATGGCGAATGGGACGCGTTTAATCCTGTCCGGCCGTCATTTCGACGGTTCGGGAGAGGGAAAATTGAATTTATTATCGTTTGTATTTGACTGACGTGTTATTTTCACGCGAGACGGCGAAGGAAAGCGGTGGAGCGTCGGAATCCAATCAGTCACTTCGTGTACGATAGGCGATGTAGTCCGTCTACGAATGAACTGGCAAACTGAACATACCGTTTTCCATCCGATATGGCTTGTGGTGGGTTCATTTTTTTGGTAGTAGATGCGGGAATGCGATTGTGATGCGTTACGTGGCTCACGTTTTCTGACTTTTGCTTTGGACGCTGATGTTCTAAAGAATGAAAACTTGTATATAGGCTTTCTTATTTACTTGTATTTTGGAGAGCAACCTGGTTTTGAGTACCTACAGTGTCACCTGTTGACGGGAATTTGCAGGATGATATTATTGTCCTGGGAATCGCAGATATAAATTTTCAATTGCAATTGGTTCAAAATTTTTAGTGATGTATAAAACTGAAAACGATTAAACGTAAGTATACTAAGTGTGGTTACTTAGTGGTTAATCGGGTACCGCTTTCTGTTAACAATTTTCAGTCCTCGTTCGCAGAAGCAACGGCCATGTCCCTCGCATCGAAGGCAAGCCAATTAAATCGCTTTTCTACCTACTTTTATTTTCTTTGCACTTACAATCACATTGGAGTCCCGGCGAGTAACATGCTGATATTTCTTTCAAGAATTTATTACTTACGTGAACTTCGTCCAGTAACAATTCTTTTAGGGTTCCGTTTCCAAAGAGTAAAAGTGAACCCTATTACTAAGGCTCCACTGTCCGTCTGCCTGTCTTAGCGTCTGTCCGTCTGTCACCAGACAGTATCTCATGAATCATGACAGTTAGAGAGTTGATCACAGATGATTGCTAGGTATCTTATGAGATACTATAGCTTAATAAATACTTACATTATACTTAAATAAAAAAAAAGCACGAACAACCACAATAAAGACATGGCACTTAATGCTTAGTGCTATAAATATTAATATGCATTTTTAAAACTATTTTTAATATTGAATTTCCCAATCCCAGAATATTTTATTTCAACAATTGGACTCTAGCTTCTTACGTATACCAATATCGGGTTTCTTAGCTCTTAACAGTCGGGGAAAATGTTTTATTAGCCTTGTCGCCTCTCCGGCTGGCAATAAAGGCTGGTAAGATTATCGTCGGGTATAAACGCACCTTTATTATTTTCTTTGTTTCACTTCCATAGAGAGAGAAACAGTAAGGACTTTGCGAATTCCTGACCAATTTTGAACGACATGATTAAAAGAGCAAAAGTAGCGTGAGGTTATCAGCAGCGCTCATACGACTAGCTATTCTTGACAGATTGACGTTTGATATTGCTGCGATCACTACTTGGATGGGTGACCGCTAAAAGCTAGTATTTACAACTGAGTGCGACTGTGAGTTCGGAGTGCACGATAAGCTGTCGTCCCTGGCTGTTTTAAGACAATAGTCGTTAAGCCAGTTTGAAGTTTTTGGGCGGCTTAAAGTTCTAATACCAAGGCTGACCTCTTATAGCCTACCCGAGAAGAAGTAGTAGAAGAAATGCGTAAAATATATATTTGGCGTAAGGGGATACCTTTGCTTCTTTATAGTTCTTTTTTCATTCATCGTGTTTTAAAAATCGGTGTTCATTAGAGTTTCCTTGGTAGATTTCTCAAATTAGGTATATGAATACACCCACTATGAATCCACTCTCCACTTCCTGAAAAACACATCTACTTATCTTTGCACTTGTCATTGTATTAGTTCTCGAATATGTAGTATTTGTTTGAGATTATTCATTTGTCCATACTGATTTTAGCTTTACAGTGAATTGTTCCGTTGCGTTCTGCAGCTACCTATCGGATTCGAAGCACGCAGTGGAAACTCGAACGGAACGCGATGACTTTGTTTTATTTCTCAGTGGGATTATTAAGCTCTTATTTAGCTCAAGTTTTAATAGTGTTTCAGTAGCGTAGGGAAAAAGAACAAAAATACTGCTTGTATGTAAATAAAGTAAATGGTTTAAATAGTTAAGGTTAGGCTTAGAAAAGAACAATCACTTCATATTGCAGTTACTCTAATGAACTCCGTCTGATGACATAAATAGGTCTACGGCCGGAGCGATTGTACGATCAAGTAAACCAATTTTTAATATTAACATCCCAACAAATTCAAGAGTTTCGTAAGAGGGAGCGTCAGTCACATAGAAAAAACACACTTTCTACGAAATAAGATTTATGGGCGCCAAAAGGACAACTATTCCTTATAAAAAAAACACCTTGGTCATCTATCAATAGCAGAAACAAGTTAGATTACAATCACAAACTAAAATTACAATGTTTTTATAAGTAACGAGCGGGCATTCTCTTTTTTCGATGCGGCCGACTACCGCCAGAGGGCGGGGTGGCACTACTTTTGCGACGCAGCGCTGAGGCGACGTCGCATTGGCTAGCGAGTTTTGGCGGGCTTTTATGAATGCTCGTTATAGACTCCCACTCCAGGTCGGGAGAGCGTCCCGTTTCCGACCTGGGATCAAAATTTTCTACCCTATGAGACCGGCGCGGCCTACCCCGGCGCTGCTTAGGCATGACAGGAGTGACATTTTCCTCTTGAGAGGGCGAAGGTGTGAAGGGAGTTATGTCCGTACTGTGATATTTACCAATGACACGATTAGACAAATCGCAAATAATAAACGTGGTAGGGCTGACTATCTTATCCACGCGATATGGTCCATCGCGTTTAGGCATGAACTTACGAGTCAAACGCTTAGACGCATTACTGAGATCATGTGTTTTGATCAACACTAAATCACCTACCTCGTACTTAGGAGTGGGACGTCGTGCTACATCAGCTAAATCCTTCCGCTGATCTTGCTGCTTCTCCACGCGTTCTCGTATGTCCAGCAAGCTGCGAACAAACGAGCGTAAGTAGGGTGTCGCTTGAGGAACGAAGTTTTCCTTGTCCATGATCCCTCGTAAGTCGTGACTGACATCCAGCGGAGTGCGCATCTCTCGGGCGAAAGTTAAGTAAGATGGAGTCTTACCAGTCGTACTACATACGCTGCTATTCATAGCAAACCGTACATGGCCTAAATGTTTGGGCCACTCATGATGCTCCGTTTTAACCAACATAGCCAGCTGAACTTTGAGATCCCTATTTTTCCGTTCAGCGGGATTAGCCTCTGGATGGTATACAGGAATTAAATCTTGTTTAACACCCAAGACAAACATGCATTGCTGCATGACAGCAGATATGAATTGTGAGCCATTGTCTGATATGACTCTTCGTGGAAATCCATACCGCAAAAAGTATTCTTCGATGAGAACACGGGAACAGTGTTCAGCAGTCGCGTCTCTGAGCGCAAACAGCTCGACCCACCGGGTAGCCACATCCTCGACCAACAGCACCCAGCGCTCCCCCAAGTCTCCATCAGGTAGGGGACCAAAGAGATCGACTGCAAGGACTTCAGCTCTGTTGCAGGACAGGCGTCTGCAGAAGCTCAGGCGGTTTCTGATTTGTGGCCTTATAACGTTGGCATTCTATGCAGCTTTTCAGGTAATCGGTAACATATCTCCGCATACCTGGGAAGAAGTATCTTTCACGAAGGCGGTGTAATGTCCTCTCAATACCCTGATGTCCGGCAGTGGGAGAGTCATGCAGTTCTTTGAGGATCTCTTCCCTCATGGAGCTTGGCACCACCAATTGAGCTTCTTCGTGTTCAGCATCCGGGTCGTAGCGGTAAAGAACTCCCTGAGATGTCACATATCCGCGCTCCAGCCATCGATTGGAAGTGAGTTCATCATTATATTTTGTTTTCGCGGCTAGCCTTCTACACTCGTCACGTGAATGCCCCTTTATGCGGCAGTAAACACAAAATGACGTAGGAGCGGAGCTCGTAGAGGTAGAGGGTCGCTTCGAAGGCTCGAAGGTGGCATACGTGGAACGGTGACCCGTTGAAGTCCCGGTGGCGTTGACGGTGGGCGCGGCGCTATGCGCCAGCGGCGACGGCAACTGCGCCGGCACTCGATTTTGTTGGCCGCACTTTACAGATGGCGGAGGCGAACGCTGTTTCGATTCCGCGGTGCTTCTCGCTTGTGGTTGCGGTGCGGGTCGCTTTGTGTGAAGAGGGCGTTCATAGTCATCTACGGCATCCTCGATGTCTCGTACTCTTTTTAATAACTCGTCGAATGTACGGAAATCAGTGCGACGAAGACGTACTCGTACACGTCGATGTAGAAGTCCGAAGGTCATATCCAACTCGACGTGCTCGGGAACGTCTCCATTCGGAAGCCTCGCCAGCAGAGCTCTAGCTTTTGCTATAAATATCTCTGTCTTCTCGTCGTCCTGCTGCGGGTTATTAAATAATTGCCGATAAATTTTGTGAGGGGGGCGCATATCGCCGAAGGCGTTTCGAAGCGCCTGCATAGCGTCATCCCAAGAACAGATGGTCGTTTTAACACCTAACCACCAGGTCGCCGCGTCGTTCGTCAATAGCATCGACAATCCTCGCAGTGAGTTGAAGTCGTTAATGCTGCTGCACTCTCTAAAAGCCTCCACAGCGTCGATAAAGTTATCTACGGACTCGCCCGGCGCTCCGCCGAAGCGCGATGTGCATGCAGCGAAGTTGCCAGAGAGCGATGGCTGTTGAGGAGTGGATGTAGAGGTGGATGCGGGCGGCGAGTCGAGACGAGGACCGAGCACACGACTCATCATGAGCTCGAGGGCCTCGGTTTGGGAGCGTTGTAGCGACGCCATCAACGTAGCCATTTCGCTGATGGAGATGCTGGTGTTGGACGCTGGAGAGGGCGTCGCTGCTGCCGGCGTGTCTTCTTCCTCGCTCGCGGCGTCAACAAATTCCGACTGTTGCGGCGATTCACCCATTTTGCTACGTGTTTTTGGCATGATTTTCGCGTTTCACAAATCTATTTTCACACAAAGTTCGCACGATTGTTGTTGTATTGTTGTTGCACTTTGCCACTTTTATGGGCCCTAATGTTGGGCAGCCATTTTCGTAAAAGGGAGCGTCAGTCACATAGAAAAAAACACACTTTCTACGAAATAAGATTTATGGGCGCCAAAAGGACAACTATTCCTTATAAAAAAACACCTTGGTCATCTATCAATAGCAGAAACAAGTTAGATTACAATCACAAACTAAAATTACAATGTTTTTATAAGTAACGAGCGGGCATTCTCTTTTTTCGATGCGGCCGACTACCGCCAGAGGGCGGGGTGGCACTACTTTTGCGACGCAGCGCTGAGGCGACGTCGCATTGGCTAGCGAGTTTTGGCGGGCTTTTATGAATGCTCGTTATAAGAGACAAAACCATAGTGTGTGAGTCTCTAGCTGTGTAACCTTTTGAAACCATTATGTTTACCATAGTAAGATAAGTGGTCAGAACAAATAAAAGCGTTTTTTCGAAGCTTTACAAACAATTGAATAGAA
Organism: Ennomos erosarius; assembly: GCA_963580505.1. Taxonomy (NCBI): domain Eukaryota; kingdom Metazoa; phylum Arthropoda; class Insecta; order Lepidoptera; family Geometridae; genus Ennomos; species Ennomos erosarius. The sequence continues at coordinate 11,498,148 of OY756986.1, forward strand.
TCCATTTCATTACACCAAAGTGCCCCAAATTACTCCTGCTTTGTCACAGCCAATGAATTACGTGAATGAATTACATTACTGACCTAATGTTTTGATTGCATCGCTATAAAATAAATTGAAAAGTTTTATACTGCGACTCGGCAACGGTAAAAAGGCCCAATAACAAAATTAAGGTTGGAAAAAGCGTGCGCCATTCAGAGAATCGTCAATTTGCATGCGTAACGCGAGCCAGTAACTACCTCGATTCGGTCCGAATTGTCCAGGATAAGGTGGTGTAAAAATTTTATTTGCTTATTTAATGTACCGTCGCAATTTACTAGGGAAATGCGTCAGGTATCCCTCTTAACTGTAATACTTCGTATTAATGCGGCTTACGAGTTTGTTGGCGACAACTTTTATTTCTCAAACCTTATTGATTTTAATAAATTCGATGGTTATCTTCTTTCGAATTGTACGGTACTTTATAGATACTGTTAAGACAAAATGTTATTATGGCGGTGGTCGAGCTTAAGCGATTAACACACATTTTTTTAAATTTACATATTCGTTTGATTTCGAATAAGTCTGTGATAATTTAACCACATAATAAAATAATATTGGCTGATGACAACAACGTAGTTTTTTTTATCTGGATTAGGGATTCAAATATGTTGTGAAATAAAATTGCAAAAAAATATTTGTTTGGATCGGTTTAGTGGGATTCGTCTCAAAATACACTGTGAATTGGTTTGGTAATAGGTTCTTTGCTTGATGTGTAATTTGCTAGGTAATCCTATCATACAAAGCTATAAATACAAATTTAATAGATGTATAAGTAGGTATCTCGAGTCTCAACTCAACCTTTAAGTCCAGCTTGTAGAATGAGTTCGACAACAACAATCAATTTGACAAAAGCTTAACGAATTTAAACCGCAACTTCGGACCACATTGGCTTGCCTATAGTTTAACAATTAAATGCTCACAATATTATTGTTACTGGAGACACAGTCTCGCAGCAGCTGAACTTTAACTAATGACAGTGGTAAGCAATTTAATGAACTCTCGGTAAGGATAACGCTCACTACAGATAAGACCTAAATACGTTTCATATCTAACCGTCATGGCGGCATCCGTTTGAAATCAAAGTCAGACCGAAGTCAGGGATTTAAATACACCATCGAGATAATGATACTACACAAAAATATCGTGTTACTCTATACTGTACTGGCAATATAACTGTTTATATTTTTGATCTTACTTACAACTGATACCTAAACTACGTACGTAGAAAGTTTTTCAGTTTGGTATTGACCATTTATGATTCTAAATTAGAAACAGGATCTTTTTCAATAGTTCTTTATTGACGCAATACATAAAAGAGATCCAATGGGATAGTGCCTACTATGTTCTAATAGGTAAAGGTTGGGTTCTACGGCCAAAAATTGGAAGACGCAACATAGGCCGATCCCCCACTAGGTTAGACTGAAGATCCGGCCAAAACCGTTGGGAGCCGATAGATGCAAGAAGCAAGCAGCCGCTCAAAGCGCCATTCTGTGGGGGAAGCTATGTTCAGCAGTGGACGTCTTCAGCCTGATGACGATGATGATGATGATTATATTCTCATAAAATAAGATCTCGTTTTAGATAAACTTAATAAGAACAACAAAGAACTTTTGGTGTGTGACATAACAGTTAACAATGATAACAAACGTGATAACCTTATAAGCAATTATTAAATTATGTAATATCACATCACAAGTCAATCTGATTTATACTCGTAAGTAAGAATAATATTAGAAAATATTTTAAAACCAGTCCACTTGACAACTGCATCAACAAGTTAGCTATATCCAAGTAATAGTCAAGAGTGAGTTTGATTTTAAACAACACTGCCCATAAAAGACAAGCTAACATGGAATGCGCTGACATTACAATAAATATAAGGTAGAATATGAACTAGCCCATTTAAATAGAGCTACCTGTGTGGGTTTTATTACTGGAAGCTTCTGTGGCATCTTGGATTGTCTATGAAATATAGTATAGTGCTTTATAATATGCAATTTTGCTTACGAAACCAGAGGTTGGTAACAAGTTATGGTCAAAGGAAAATTCTTCGTAATAGTTAACTAGTGGATTAATTAGACCCAGAAAATTATAGAAATAACAAGGTACTTTTGATAATTTATGCTTTCAGTAGAAAATGTATTATCAAAGACGTATTCGGCCGAATTTTCAGTCAACGGTATTAGAACACTATTATATTATTATGTAAATGTCATTCAATAAGCCAATATTTTTCTTTTATCGCTCCTAAATAATTTATTAATGATTATTGCCTATAATAATGATGATGATATTTTTGATTATTTTGGTAAAAACACTGTTGATAAAGTTATTGTGTATTCAGTTACAGTGTCGTGTGTTGAGGTCAAGGTCTTGGTCAGGGTCAAGTTTGCTGATAACATTTCATACTTTAAAGAGATTACTATTTATGATTTTGATTTTAAAGCACATTGCTTTCTTATTTTTCATCACATCACAATATAAAAAAATATGAAATAAAAAAAAAATACTCAGACGGCATCATAAAACGTTTTAAGGTATCAGTAATAAACGTCATCTAATAACGTTAACCCTCCTTATTTGACGTTGGCGGAATAATTGTGGTTTCATTCTACTGAACGTTAAAATTAAAACTGAACCTGCTAAAAGCTGTAAATAGTGGCCAACTTGCCCATAAAGCTTAAACTGGATGTGCCACGGCCAACTCGAAATATAAACTTTATATTCTAAGAAATAGAGTTAAATTTCCTCGAAAGTTTATGCGTATACCTGTCACTTTAGTTTTAAATTTTATAGGAATTGTGCTCATTACTGGAATGTATAGTTTTACTGGCATTTTTATTGCGAATTCGTATCCACATGGGTTTTATGTTTCGTTTATTGCATTGATATGGGCTAAACGATGTATTATGGTAATTTAAAAATAAGTAAGAAATACAATAGGTAGTAAACAAAAGTATGCTTAATGACTTTTGTTCCAAGTACCAATGTATAAAGTGTGGGTCATATTATGGGTCATGGCGTAAATAAAAATAATTCAGATTCACTTGGAATCGAAAAAAATAATGTTTCCTAATAAATCAACAGTTTATGATTTTACCACTAGTAACTTTTATGTCATGCATCTGGATGACCGAATTTTTTAGTTTATGATTTTTTAATGCACGTTTAAAAATTCTCACGTGAATGTTATAGGAAAGTCTTAAAATGGCTACTTACTCTACTTTTCAAGTTTAATTTAATCAATAATTTTCTAATTGCCTACAATCTAAAGTATTTGCCAAATTTTTTATTCATTATCATCATCATAATCATCATCATCATCATTAAGAGCCTGACGTCCACTGCTGAACATACGCCTCCCCCAAGGAGTGCCACTTTGAGCGGCTGCTCACTTTCTGCATCCATCGGCTCCCCGTGGCTTTTTACAAATCGTCGTTCTACTTAGGGGCCGGCCTACCGGTTTGTGGTCGCCACTCGAGACCCTTTCATTTCCATCGATTGTCAGTTGGCCGAGCAATGTGGCCTGCCCAATTTTTTATTAAAAAGTTACAAATGAGATCTCCACTTTTTATCATGAACATTTATCATGATAAAATCAAAGTCTATTTTTGTCAGTTCCAGTAGATATAATTGCAAGTTTGTCACGATGATTACACACTACGCACTCCCTTTGATGTCTCGGCCGGTGGTCCATTCTTTTTATTCTCTCGACATCTCGCATATGGCTTGCTCTACCCATTATGTACATAAATATTCCTACATCCATTATAGAATCATAGCTCGGCCATTATGCGAAAGTTGCTAAACGATTGTTGACCGTTTTACAGCTTAATTCGCAGGTTTAAATTTTACTTGCTCCTTTTGTGCGGTTGGCCTTGGGGGTAAGGTACAAAGAGTCCTGTTAAGACAAATATTTTTAGTTTGTTCGTATTACTTCTATGTTATTATCGCTTCTTAGTGGTCAAATGCGAGCCTATCAAATATTCATATCAAAAAATTATTTTATTAAGTTTTAGGGATGAATAGATGCGTGTTCAAGTCCCATTCGTGCTCCAATTATTTCTTTACAAATTAGATAACTATAAAAAATGTTCCACAATTACCTGAACTTCACCAAAGTATATTTAATTCCAAATTATAATTTAAGTTGGTATTTCTAGTCTGCTTGGGCGGCGGTATAATCAAGATTCTATTAAATCCGTTTGATTGCACTCAGGTGTTCTCTCAGTAATTAAATATGGCTTTTATTTAATCGATGTTGGATAATAATTACCAGGACATAAATTAAAATGTAATATACTTGCACTTGAGTTGTGCAGCTCAGGGGGGTATAGGTAAACTAAGATTTTTTTACCGCTTTGTTTAAATAGCTTAGTCTTTGTAAAGCATATATTCTTAGACAAATATTAGACCGGTTTTATGGTACTAATTAATAAAATTGCGTAATTCTTCAAATATATAATAAAATATATAATAAAACTCTAACATTTTCTGTCATTCAAATTTCAAAGTGTATCAGCCGTCAGCCTGTTCACCTTATTAACTTATCACACATTCAATCTCGGAAAGCTTTTGCATGTAACACGTTTAAAACACCCACAACGACATTACCATTGCTAATTCAATACAATATCCCAAGCAAAAAAGACAACATACATTATAAGACAACATACTCACATATTGTTTATTAACGGGATATTTACCATGTAATTTATTTGTTTCGAGTTGCCGATATTTCGGTACTGTTGCAAGCACCATGATCACGGGCGAACTGAAGATAATAAGTTATGGGCAAACGTAGCGGTCTACCATCCTTCGCAATCGTTTAATACGCGTCGCACCAGTACTTTTGTCCCTATTCTCACTGTCCACTCGATCTCGACACACAACACTTACAATGTCACAGTTTGTACTTGTAACCGTACCACTGGATTCCAGATACTCGAAAGCTTAAACCCATCCTCGCGATTGAAATTTGTGAACTTCGTTATTTCAATCGCTTCCCTAACCATTCTCGGTATGTAGGGACGCTCTGTCGCAAGTATCTGAGGGTTGTGTAACTGAATCCAGTGATTCGTACCCGACTCCAGAAGATGTTGAGCAATGGCAGATTTCTGTGAGTCATTGTTTTTGACCGCCCTGATATGCTCCTTGATCCGGCACGACACTGTGCGCTTGGTTTGACCAATGTAAGAGCTACCACAACTGCAGTCGACTTTGTAGACACCCGGTTTTTGCAAAGGAAAGCAATCTTTTGGCGAACGCAAGTGTTGAGCAATCTTCTTATAGGGAGTAAAGATAGTTTTTACGGAATACTTGTTCAAAATATTACCGATCTTATCTGTTACCCCTTTAACGTAAGGTAGATATGCGGGATGTCGATCAACGCTATACTGAAGTTGTCTTCGAAACAAATAAATTACATGGTAAATATTCCGTTAATAAACAATATGTGAGTAATGTTAGTGACCATGGAAGTTTAAAATCTTATGACATACATTAAGACAGAGTACATGTACAACATAATGCAAAATCGTATATTTTATGAAGTTGATGTTTAGGATCAGAAAATATACAATTTTAAACGGATTTCTTCCTTTCTTTTCATGTAGGCGTAACGCCTAGTGTCAGAGTTTTTAAGGAATTTTTCATGTAGTAAATGTCCAGGATCGATAGCTTAATGTGCCTTTCGAAGCATTCTCAACAGAGCTGAGTAGAAAGCAATAGATTCTTATTTTTTTTTTTTTTTTTTTTTTTTTTTTTATGAGAATGAATGACGTGACGAGCTGGTCGTTCACCTGATGTTAAGCGATACGGCCGCCCATAACAGTTGCAGTGTCACTCGGAACTTTAAAATAATAAACTTTCGCGTGACACTGCACTGCGCACGTCATCTTGAGACATCACACAGTCTAGTAATCAGATTACTACACTGTGTAATTAGGTCATAAAGTCTCATTTGCCCAGTAATTTCACTAGCTACAATGCCCTTCAAACCGGAACACAGTAGTGGTTGCACACTACTGCTTGGCGGCAGAATAACTGGCAAAGCGGTGGTACCTACCTAGACGAACTTTGCAGAAAAGTCCTACCACCTAGTAAAAGATATTAGATATTAGATTGTATCACGTACACATATTACTGCTTAGATAGCAATTAGACGTATATTATATAATACATACATCACAATATCAGCATGAAGACGTTCAACGTGAACGTGGATGTAAATTGTTTAATTGCGTAATTTTTTCCTTTCATTTTACTGAGAATGGTCTTAAGAAGATGCTTGAAAAAAAGGTTATTGACGTTCATAAGATTATTTTTATTAATAATAGCATAATGACTACCTATAATTTCAAGTTTGATATAAGTTACGCCCTAAAGGCACGGTCATAAGAGGATTTCGCAGTGAGACGTTTACAAGAAGCCTAACAATGTTATTCTTCGTCTTGACAAGCTCGCTCGGGACGCTCGGTGATCAATCATCGCAAAGTGATGTGCCTATCTCGGATTATATCGAGAATATTATCGATAATGTCGTACAGCTCCGGTATCGATTACAAACAGCGTGAGGTAAATATTAATGGCTATCGAATTGATTTTGTAACTGATATTTTTATAGCATTTTGACACTCGCTACTTGATTTAAATGATCATCGTAAATATAGTTGAGTACCTAAACCTTTTTATTTTGAAATATAAATAACAGTAACTTAATAGGTAATAATTATCATTAAAATATAATATCGTTAAATGTAATGGCATACTCGCTATGTTTTAGACATAAAATGATTATAAAGTGTTTAACTCTGACATGAAACATAAGTTACGAGATTTACGAGATTCTGTTATTGTCAGAAAATCTTTTCTCGATTGCGTCGAACGGTTATCGATATGACAAGGGATCGGGTATCATCGGACGGTGATCACATAAAGACATCACTATATTTAAGCCCCTTTTCCGAGGGGATTTAATCGGGATAATACATGTGTCGCATCTTATTACCAATCTCAGATTGTGGCGAGAGCAAACATGCTGTAGTCCCTCCTACATTTGAGTCAACATGATATCACTTACGAGACCTTTCCTACGAAAGTGTATTTGTATTGACAAAATTCTTTTTCATCTTTTAGTGTATCTTACACAAAGGACGGATCATATGTACTTATGATCGTATCAATGAATTTATTTTATCGTTGTTTTGCTAAGCGCATCACTATTTATAAACAAAGGAGTGCTAGTATATTGCATAACTTTACGGACATGTTATGTAGGAGATAGTCAAGTAGCGACGACGAAGTAGAGACTCTATTTCTTATTACTATTATAATTTACAACATTGTATGTAAAGTAATCTCTGTTACAATAATTAACACCTCTTACCGTACCACTAATAAACCTATTTTAGTCTGAAAGTTTCCCAGCAGTAGAATATTAATAAGCTTATACTTTAACGGCTTACTTAAAATAAAGTGTTTATGATTCTCGATTGGATATCTAATAAATAATCTTCAAAGTAGTCGTAAACATATACAATTCTGATCGCCGTGACATAAAATAAGACATGTTTGACTTTATTGCCATCTCTCTGTAGGAGTGACAAATGTAATAAATACCATAAAGGGAGACGTAAAAACTGTATCTTACGCACTTGTCAGCACCGGATTGACTTAATGTGACACCGAATTAGCCTCTCTCAACGTTATAATAAACTTAATTAATCGTTTCGGGACGTTAAGGTTACTGTTAAAGATGATTCAGATAGATATATTGCCAAGCCAACTCTTGACGATACGATGCAAACAGTTGGATAAAACATACAGTATCGGTTCCAATAATATAACTGTTTCGAGTGATCAAATATTTTGTTGACTATAGATATGATACAGTACAATCGTCATTACTCGGATAATATCGACGGTCTATTGTTTTCACCAAACTATCAGATATCAAATAGATTGACAGTCAATTTGCAAAGGAAACCTCGAAATCTTAATTAATAAATTTATCGTATTACATAGTTGATTCAGTGTTATTTATTGCTGTAATTTATTAATATTAATTATGAGACGAAGTTAATGGATCGTCGGATGAGACGTCGTGGGTTGATTAGAGTAATAAAGAATTGACGCGATAAATACGCGATGAAATTGTAATGTTGTAGTAGAATTTATCGTTTTACTATTACTTTTTTATGATTTGCCACCGCTTTACCGCTTATGATTAGACGGACGTTACGAACTTTCACGTCTTTTTTTTTATTTACCAAAAACATATTAAATTTTTAAAAGTTTGTATATAAATTAAAAATAACCCTGCATACATTCAAAACTAAAATCATATTTTTTCAGTTATTAAACTCCCTATTGTATGTTTAAGGTACATCGTAAATTGCTACACTAAGGACTACTTGAGCTATCACTAGTAACCATAAAAGAGCAGTTCTAAGTAACCTTTCAAGCTCCAACGACTCGCTTCCCAGATCATAAAACAATCATAATAATGGCCCCCGTTTTAGTGTTTTGTCCGCTCAAGTAATCGCGGGGACATAAAATATTTTGACACGACGATAAGGGCAAAAGAGCCGAAGCAGCTTTATCTTATCTAAGAGTGTGAGCCATTAATGAGCTGGCCAGACTTACCGCCCGTTAGTCGTGTGCTGACGTCTTCATTAGGGGGAGTGATTAGAGAAAAGAAATCGACTTTGTTTCCAACATTATTGATCGATTTGGGGAGAGAGATAAAACTATACTTATTAATGAGTAGGTGTTTTCTGTAAATAGAAGAATAGAATAGAATAATCTTTATGCAGCATTCATAATGTTTAATACTACAAAATAACTAACAAACACCTGTAATACTGACTTAAGTTACTTAAGCCGTCGGTCCTGGGTGTTATCGTAAGACAATAATCCAAGTCGGAAGTCTTGGGCGGATTAAAAATACTAACACCAGGGCTGACTACTTGCGTACATGAGAAGAAGAATGCTCACTTACATTATGAATAGAAAATTCATTAACTTAAAATTACTTACTGCAAATTCAAGGCACAAAAAACGTGTAAAGGTAGGTTAGGTAGACTCTTTTTTGTCATTAATCACACCTAACATATATTTATTTGTGTGACGAAAAACTAAGAAGAAAGTAAATGCTGTGCGCTTAGAAATCTATATTATTTCTCTAATGTCGCATATAAAATTTATCATAATAAGAAAAGGTGTAAGATAATCTACAACACACGATATTTTTCCTGGGATCTCGTGCAGCGTAAGTCGGTCGCCTGACATGTGATTTATTCCTTTTATCTTTGAGAAGTCGGCTTTTCATCTCGGATAAGACCTTACCTACGTAAATCAAATCTTGGGTGATTGTACGAGCAATGAAATTGTAATGCAGCTCACTGTGCGCTCTTGGAATTTTCAGGGGTTTCTAATCTCATTGGCACTTTGGAAGATCTTTCCTTGCTTTATCTTGGCATGCTACCACATTTTCCAGGATTCAATATATGAAAATCAGTGTGGCCAGAGAGGTATAACTGAAAAAAAAACATCTTTGTCTATTTTGATCAACTTTGTTATCATATTTTCATATTTACAATTCGCCAAAATGCTTAATTCAAAGCATTCCTTGACATCACTGTAAGAATATAATCAAATAATAATACAAAATACCTACATAAACATAACATCGAATACGAATACAACGTTACAACTATTCTAATGGTAGTTATTATTCCTGTGAAGAATTCCCTAATTGATATAATAAATAACACTTCCAAGACTTTCGGCGTCTGTGATAAGCTTCGGATCCAAAGATTTATTCGAAACTAAACGTTGTCTAATTGGTATTTTATGGTTTCCGCATCACGAGAGATGTTTCACTATTGTTTGTATTTAGACACAGTTATAATGTTATTTTATGATACAACGTTCGTAATCGTTTCCCGTTTGTGAAGGATTATTTTGGATGATAAATTTTGATTAAATTATCGTTTAATACTTTTACTAGCACAATCTTTGAAAAAAAAAAAACGTAAAGACAGTGCTCTCTGGCTTTCTATATAAAAAAACAGCGGAAATTGGCGTACAATTTTCATTCAAATACAATTTTAACGTTCATACCATTGCGCTGCAAAATCCGAGCACTAATCACAGTGATGTTTCGTTTTAGATTTTTTCTATGTACCTGACTAAAATATAAATCATTTTCTTCCACTTAAAGATAAGTTACCACACCATAACTGGTTCTCAACTACAAACACACCAGTATAGTTAAAGTATAAGTGGTTCTCGACAGCCGGAAGGCTAAAAGTTCCCATGGGATTTTGCTGAGGATCGATCGATATCCAATGCAATACAGGTACTTGAATCCAATCCAATGAAGAGTTAGTATAATTCCATAGGTTGAGAATATTGGAGTAAGTAGAGTACGCTACTCTACTTTGTTCACATGTTTTATTTCTATTACCTACGTAAATGCATTTGAGAAACAACACTCATTCGATATTATCTATCCATTTTTAAGTACTTAATGGTCTTTTTGTGACAGCTGCTTTTGTTCTTTTCAGAGAACTCACCCAAATTAGGGCAATTTTGGTACAATCACGTAATGAGATTTTAATTCTTGAGACACCTTTTCTAACGATGACTGTGAGCTTTTTTGGACGATGTTCATTGTTTTGCTTCTTTATTTAAAAGCTTTGTGGGAATTTTAAATCTAGACTACTTAAACATTTTACATTACTATAAGTACCTAACTATTCTATTTATTTAAATTAGCTCTTGTATAGTGTCTAAGTATACATCGTAGCAATATTGGCAGAATTAACAAGAACTTCAGATCACCTAGTGAAGTAACAGCAATACGCAATTTAACGGCGGATGTACGCGCGTATTGTACTTTAACTCTACGTACACTGTTATACAATCTGGAATCTAATAACTTTATATTGCTTTGCTATTGGTTTCGTTTTTTGTATCACGATTAGATTTTTAATGTCCCTTCTTTCGTTAACTTCTACTGCTACATATGATACAATAAAGAATTAACCTATCTATCCCTAAGGTACTTTTAAAAATGATCATAACGACTACATCGAGATAATTACGCAATATTATAAGCTAACCTAAGTCCATTGTATGTGACATGACATTATGATAACTTATATTTGTACTTTTTTATGCTGAAATCGGCATACATTTGACAACATCTCACCATCTCATCTCACAAGCTCTGTTCAGGCGTTATTATTCTTTTTAATATGCGGTCAGTCACAAACTGAGATACCAACGAGCGGCAAAAATATGCCGGAACTGAGGGTAGTTTCTACCTTTGGATAATTGGAGCATACGCAATACAAGAGCTTCAATACACCTCGGGCGGTACGCGATATTAGACGCGTTTAAATCATCGGCGATTTCCTTGTGATGGATTCGAATTTGTGAACTGTTTTTGGACCCTAGGGTCGCTGTGGTTGTGTGGACATTTCAAGGACTAGTGCCTGCACCCGGGAACCTTTGTCTGTGGACATTCTGGATGGATGCGGAGCCCGTGCGCAATATACTCTGCGGTTTCAAGGTACGTGGTTGGCCTGTATTGGGGAGAATAGTAAACCTGAACAAAAAAACCTAACCAGAGAAATTCTAGGACTAGGCAGCTCACTGAGCTTTCGAAGGCATTAGTGATCAGTAGTAGTTCGCGCAAACACCATTTGGTCCGTTCGAACCGGATTTGATTTTCATTAGTACTGGTGGGTGGGTACCTATACTTCCGTTATAATCTGTTATTTCGGAAATTAATTATTCGGTTGCTGTTTTGTTCGGTTACAGTTACCTATCTATCTTACGAGGTTCGGTTAACAGTCCTAATTCGATAATGTCTAGGGCATCTGAGAGCAAGTTTAAAATTAAATATGATTGGTTTATTTACTCCTTGGAGCTAATAAATACAAAGCCACAAAACTCGGCTGTTATTGCTTCTCGGTTACGGAAATTAGAGGGTCACTTTGTACTTTTAACAGAAGCATACGAGTCTATTTTGAATGTGTGTACGGAGACAGCCGATGACGTAACTGTCATAAAGGAATATGATCAAAAATATCGGGAAGCTACGGAGATATATAATAAGTTGGAGGCAATTTCGGCATCATACCCGAACTTATCAGGTACGCACATACCTACGGAAAGCGCACCACAGGCTCGGCTGCCACGAATTGATTTACCCACTTTTGATGGCGATGTGTATTCGTGGAGTAGTTTTATTAGCTTATATAATTCCCTGGTGTTATCTCGAAAGGATATATCTAAGACGGAAAAGTTTCACTACTTGTTTTCTCACGTAGAAGGAGAGCCGCGGTTATTAATAAGACATCTGCCTATGGTGGATGATTCCCTGGATACGGCCTTGGAAGTGCTTAAGGCCAGATTTGAGAATAAACGGCTATTAACGGATTCACATATATCTCGGATTTTACATTTACCGGTACTAAGTAGGGTTGTAGAACTTAGAACGAAAATACTAAATCCATTGTTAGAATCTACCCGGGCACTGCAGAACTTGGGTTTACCTATTGATCAATGGAGCTATATGTTGTTATACATCGGTCTTTCAAAGTTGACCCTGGAACTTAAAACTCGATTTGAACAGTTGTACGGAGGTAACAATATTAATTTACCAACATTCGATCAGCTGATCGAGTTCCTACAAAACGAATGTAGATGTATAGACACGGCAGCGTCGGCACCGGGACCGGTTACTTACGCTGAACGGGTGCGTAGAACTGATAAGCGAAATGTGCACTTAACACAAAACGACAATAATATTGAGCGTGTGAATTATAAACAATGTTGTTATTGCCAAATGTCGGGTCATACTATAGTGGATTGTTTTAAGTTCGGCAATTTGATAAGACAGGATCGTAAGCGTTGGATTCAAGTAAATGGCTTATGTTTTAAATGTTTCGGAAATCATTCGGCTGCGTCATGCCGTGGCTATGTTCCGTGCGGTCGATGCGGTAACACGGGACATAATGAATTAATTTGCACATTCATTGCGCGCTCGACTTCTCCAGCAGCGGGTGATAGACAGCCAGCGCGGCACGCACACGTTTCGGCGCGTGATAACGTCGCTTACGGTACCGGTAGGCACTCACCATGCGAATCTCAACGTGCTGAGAGTATTTTACGGGGATACTACGAGCAGCGGCGCGGGCGGCGTGCATCCTCGCCACAAGCGGAGCGAGTTTACTATCGGCGGGCGGGCGCGGGGCGCAATGATAATGAAGCATATCAGGATAACGGTAACGGTGCATACGGGCACTACGGGGGGCGTGACAACCGCGCGTCTAGCCCGACGGCCGCGGTCGGGCCGCCACCGGGCCGCCGACAACCGGATAGTTCGGCATAGCAATTACAGCAATCAAGTAATATCGCCTCTGTACCGAAGTTAGCTAATAATGTTATTTTACCAACGGTTATTGTGGAAGTCAAAAATCTAAACGGAGATTTTATTCGGGCAAGAGCCTTATTAGACCTCGGCGCACAATTAACATTTATTAGAAGCGACTTTGCTTCAAGTTTACGATTGAGGCGATATTACACTCATACACCTTTAGTAGGTATCGGCGGGGTACAGGCGGGGGACAGTCAATATGTCGTGCATATAGACTTTAGACCCGAGAGGGAGGGTAAACCTTTACTATCGGTTACGGCAGCGGTGTTAAAAAATCCTACCGGCTATTTAGCTCGTAAATTAGAGACCGATTATTATAACGGTGCACGGATTTCGGATGAAGGTTCCTGGAATAAATCTCAAGTAGACATTATATTCGGTTGCGATATTTTAGGTAAAATTCTTAGTCATACGGTCACCTTGGGCGCGGATGGGCCTTACGGTTTAGATACTATTTTTGACTTCGTTATCTTCGGACCGGCCTCGGAAGGGATTGATAATTCGGATGAAAATTATAACGGGTTGTTGACACTTGTAGAAGCGGTTGAGCGGTTCTGGCGCTCAGAAGAGCCACCGAAAATTAAAATAAAAGATCCGGCGGATATAGAATGTGAAAACTTATTTAGATCAACAACCACTCGGGGTGCGGACGGTAAATATACGGTTCGGTTGCCACTTGTGCCTGGTCACAAGCAGTTGGGCGATTCTCAGCAAACAGCGCTGCAGCGCTTCTCATCCATTGAACGGAGGATGAAAAGACAGCCTGACTATCGAGATAAATACGTAAAGTTTATGAACGAATATATTGAGCTCGGTCATATGGCTTTGACAAACAAGGACTTAAATTCAGAAGGTGAGCACTATTTCCTCGCTCATCACGGTGTGTTTAAAAAATCCGGAGACGTTGGCAAAATTCGGGTAGTTTTTGATGGATCTGTGAAGACTTCCTCGGGCGTGGCTCTCAATGATTGTTTATATTCTGGTGAACGGTTACAGAATGACATCGCGGTGATTATTCTTAATTTTCGATGGCCGCGCGTTGTATTTACCACTGACGTCAAGATGATGTTCCGACAAACTTGGGTCCACCCGGATGATCGGAAGTACCAGCTTATATTTTGGCGGTCGTCCCCTTCGGAACCGTTGCGAATTTACGAGTTGACAACAAATACATACGGTTTAAAATCCAGCCCCTTTATATCAAATCGGTGTCTTCATCAGCTGGCATACGACGAACAACACAAGTACCCACGGGCTGCGAAGATTTTATTAAAAAATTCGTATGTGGACGATCTGAACGGCGGGGCCGATACGTTAGGAGAAGCTTGTGAGCTAAAGGACGAGTTGGTGGCGCTCATGAATACGGCGGGCTATGAATTGCGGAAATGGTCCTCTAACAACCCGGCATTATTGGGCGACTTTCCTTCGGAACATTTAGAGTCACCTCGGTTATTTGATGATCACACGGATGAACACGGTTACATTAAGGTGTTGGGTATCCAGTGGGACCCAAAATCGGATTGTTTTACATATCGGCTTAACTTACCTCCCGATCGAACGGTTACTCGGAGAAATATTTTGGCATTAGCCGCTCGATTGCATGACCCGTTAGGGTGGATATGCCCTGTAGTTTTTAAAATTAAGCTACTGTTACAAACCCTGCTTAGTAGCGTCGACAATTCTAGAAAAATAGATTGGGATGCCCCGGCACCTATTTACATAGTTCGGCAATGGCTCCATATTATCTCGGACTTACCTCAGTTAGAACAGCTGTCTATACCTCGATGTTTGAAGCCGGCAAACAATGCAAGCTATTCCCTGCATGGGTTCTGCGATGGTTCTTCGGTAGGGTTTTCGGCAGCGGTATATATTCGAGCACAACAATCGGACGGAACTGTGAATTTGCGATTGCTTATAGCAAAATCTAGAGTATCTCCACTCAAGACTAAGCGAACTATTCCTAAACTGGAGTTAAGCGGTGCGGTACTTTTGACTACTCTTTTTAATTGTGTCGTCTCTGCAATGGAACATGACATCACATTTGACACGGTTGTGGGTTGGTGCGATAGCACTATCGTGTTGGCCTGGCTGCGCACGTCGCCACATAAGCTACAAGTATTTGAAGGCAATCGGGTGTCTCAAATAAATTCATCTACTATTCAAATCACCTGGAGGTATGTTCCCAGTGAGATGAACTGTGCGGATGTAGCGTCACGCGGAGCGATGGCGGCCGAACTATTGCAGCATCGGTTGTGGTGGGGTGCACGGTGGCTACATGACCCTCTAGATCAGTGGCCGAAGGATTGTTCCGAAGTTCCTTCAGATTTACCGGGCTTAAAGGCTATCACGGCTAATGTTGGCACGGTAGAATCGGAATTTGATTTGATACAGCGGTACAGCTCGTTCGAAAAATTGGTAAACGTTACCACATACATACTCCGGTTCATTAACAACTGTAAACATAAGACAAGAAAACACGGAAATATTACGGTATCGGAACGAAAGAATGCGATTTGGCAGCTGATCAGTTATGTTCAAGATATACATTTTAAGGCGGAATTTACGGCTCTAAAATCAGGAAAACCTATCAGAACGTCGTTACGGAGATTAAACTTATTCATTGATAAGAATAATATACTTCGGGTTGGCGGAAGGATAACCGCATCAGCCTTGCCATATGATGCGCGGCATCAAGTATTGTTACCGGGCCGATGTCAGTTCACGGAATTACTAGTGACATATTATCATAAAATACACTGTCACGTAGGTGCAAACACCCTTGCGGCTATTTTATCTCGGTTCTATTGGATAATCTCGGTACGGCGGCTCACTCGGTTTGTTACGTTTCGGTGTATTCAGTGCTACCGGTCAAAGGCACGTCCAACGCAACCATTCATGGCAGACCTGCCTCCGGACCGTGTAACGGGTGTGCGCCCCTTTCTCGGAGTCGGTACCGATTTTGCGGGTCCTTATTATATCAAAACGAGCTCGATACGGAATGCAAAAATACAAAAATGCTACTTGTGTATTTTTGTGTGTCTGGCTACTAAGGCGGTTCATCTAGAAATTGTATCAGACCTATCGGTTGAAGCCTTTATCGCGACTTTTACTCGGTTTGTTTCCCGTCGGGGACTTCCGTCACTGGTAAGATCTGATTGCGGTACCAACTTTACGGGGTCCGACAGACTTCTCAAGGAATTGTATGTTTTCTTACGGAACAATCAAACGGACATTGAACGCAAATTAACCATGCAAAATATTACCTGGTTATTTAATGCACCAGCTAGTCCTAATCACGGCGGTCTTTTTGAAGCAGCAGTGAAATCGGCTAAAACTCACGCGAGGCGCGTGTTAGGTGAGACTCGGCTCACATTTGAGGAGCTTACCACGTTCTTTACCAAGGTGGAAGCGGTTATGAATTCCCGGCCCTTGTGCCCCTTAAGTACGGATACGGTGGACTTAGAAGTTCTGACACCCGGACATTTTTTAATAGGGCAACCTCTGGTTGCTCTTCCGGAATACCCTTATACGGACATCAAAATGACTCGGCTGTCTCGGTACCAACAAATTCAAAAACTAACTCAACATTTCTGGTCTCGGTGGAGAAATGAATATCTCCATACGCTTCAGCAACGCTATAAATGGACTTCGCAAACGGAACCTCCTAAGCTGGACGATTTAGTATTGATAAAGGAAGATAATATGCCACCTCTTCATTGGAAGCGCGGTCGCATAGTTAAATTGTTACCCGGTTCGGATGGGGTTATTAGGATTTCGGAAGTAAGGACACAGAATGGGGTTCTTTTAAGGCCCGTATCTAAGCTGTGCCGGTTGCCTATAAGTAATTAGCATGCAACCAAGGCGGGCCTTGGTTAGGCGGGGGGATGTTCAGGCGTTATTATTCTTTTTAATATGCGGTCAGTCACAAACTGAGATACCAACGAGCGGCAAAAATATGCCGGAACTGAGGGTAGTTTCTACCTTTGGATAATTGGAGCATACGCAATACAAGAGCTTCAATACACCTCGGGCGGTACGCGATATTAGACGTGTTTAAATCATCGGCGATTTCCTTGTGATGGATTCGAATTTGTGAACTGTTTTTGGACCCTAGGGTCGCTGTGGTTGTGTGGACATTTCAAGGACTAGTGCCTGCACCCGGGAACCTTTGTCTGTGGACATTCTGGATGGATGCGGAGCCCGTGCGCAATATACTCTGCGGTTTCAAGGTACGTGGTTGGCCTGTATTGGGGAGAATAGTAAACCTGAACAAAAAAACCTAACCAGAGAAATTCTAGGACTAGGCAGCTCACTGAGCTTTCGAAGGCATTAGTGATCAGTAGTAGTTCGCGCAAACAAGCTCTTATAGCATTATTACTTCAATATTATTTCAATCATACATTGACAAATTACATAAAAGTAAGAATACTTTAATGATGCAGAGCCAGAGCATTTTGATAACGTCATGTTAAATCGTTCAGTCAAATATACTGTCATGTCATACCTTTACATCATGTTGACATTGACGTGCGACAGTGATAACGCCATATAAAAATGTAGACGTCTCGTTCACACGCAGGAATACTTTATAAGTTCATGGTACGAATTCGAACAATATTATTGTGACCTTGAAATAATAATGCCATGAAACATGATGGTTCTGTATTAGCTTGTGGTAGTCCATCTGACGGTAACCGATGATGTTGTCTAAGGTGGATCACGTTTGAGAATTGCAGCGTATCGCTCTCTTAAAAATATTACTAGCGCATTGCCTTCTTATAGGACTATCCTTATTATCTTCATCTCCTACACTAACAACGTTTTCACCGCATGCATGCCGCAGTGCGATATGATCACATTCACAAGTTCTTATGTCTCTAATTACTGCATTACCTTCTAAACCACCAACGCGGCCATCACTACAGCAGTTTGATCATACCATACCGTACAAACGTGCTTCATACACGGTCATTCATTGTCATTTACTCTGGTGCCATATTGATCCCGATGTAGTCACGTACAGAGTGCGGTACAAGTTATAACTTAAGGCGTTTTATTGCGATGGTCGACAGCGGATATTGCAAATGGGCCGTTGGGCTTACATTGGGTTTGGGTGAATCTGTGTTGTGCAAGAGATTATTGGGTCAGCAGTTTGCTTTGCATACGGCGATTTGTTAGAGGTAATAATGCTTTTTAAGTATACCCAAATACAGAGTATCCAAATAACTGCGGTATTATATTGCAATGGTTTTCAGATTCGACACTTAAAATTTATTTTTCACCTCACTGGCTCGGAAAGATTCTCTTTGGCATTCGAAATCTGAGCGCAAAAACGCATTTTAATCGCAAAGTGCAAAGTGTTTTTAAATTCATACGTTTCTTTTTAATAATATTTTCGCCCATTACAGAGCTAGAATTCTTTACTACGCCGATAATAATTGAGGATTTAACCACTGCTTGAAATTAACCTTTTTTCTTTTTTTGTAAATGTAATGGCTCTACACACAGTGTCAAGTATTGATTTAACCTTCTCCATACTGCTCTAAAATATACTTATAATATACTTCTTCGTTTTCTCTTTCGCCAACCTCATTTTCAGAATAATCGCACTGTTCAGTACCAAATAGTATTTATATTTATATATACGCTATCAAGCACGGCAACTGCATGAAAATGGATTAATAACACCTTTTCTTTAATGTTAAAAGAATGACGGGACGAGCTAGTCTTTTACCTGATGTTAAGCATTACGACTACCCATAACTATGAATAAGCTAAGATTCTAAGCTGTTTTTTTTCTTTCTAAGCTGTTTCCTTGCTTTTTCCTCGCTGTAGCGAGGTGGAAAGTTGTGTGTTTCACTCGGCTGTAAAGTTTTTTTGCGTTTCGTACCTTTGAAACCTTCGCTGTGCTCAGGGTTCTTCATTTGAACCGCTCGCTACACTCGCGGTTCAATCCTAGAGTCACAAAAAATAAGTACTAAAGAAAACAATGAAATAAATATTTAAGGGGGCTCTCATACAACCGTGACATACAAACATGATTTTTTTGCTCGTTTTCATAGATTCAGGTCGGGGCCGATTTTCATTTATTATAATCTAGTTTTTTTGACTCTTCACTATAATTGTTTAGTTACTCATTCACAACAAATAGTTATTATTTTGTTACCCTCTATCACTTCATCACTTGTCACGCATCTGTGCGTAGTCTTCGAACAAAACTATCCCTCATAGCGAGATCAAAGAGATTCACTGGCATGTTGTTAGGGGAAAGGAATTGATGGCGTCTTTTGTACATTATTAAACGATCATAGCTTATTTGCTGAGTTAAATGAAAGGTAATTAATAGTTGTATAATTGGTATGATGTACTAATTAGGATCATAAAAAGTTTATACAAATATTGCCCTTTATCTCGACGGGCCCGATAGCTCAGTTGGTAGTATCCCTGCCTTCTGAACTGAGAGGGCTGTGGGTTCGATTCCTACTGGGGACAAACATTTGTGTGATGAACATAGATGTTTGTTCTGCATCTGGGTGTTATATTGTATTCTATGTATGTATTTACAAACAAAAAAGTATATAAGTATTGTATCAGTTATTTAGTTCCCATAGTACAAGCTATGCTTAGTTTGGGGCTAGATGGCGCTGTGTGAAATGTCCACACATATTTATTATTTATTTATTTATTTATCTATATTTTTTGTCAACGATTGTTGAGAATATTTTTTCTTATAATAATGGTTTTGATGTGATTATTGAATAATATACTCTATAGTAAATGTTTAAGTAAGGCTTGACACGTGACAGAGAGAGGTAATAATAAGAAGTTAAAATTCATTATAATGAACTGGTCGTAGACGCTGGTCTTTACTCGTAAACTCCCAGCGACTCAATATCTAATACGCATGCATTATTATTCTATTGTTATTTCAAATGTTGGTATCCCGAAAGTTAAGTTTTCTACACTTCAAAATAAACTGAGCATATTTTCAAATATCACTTCTATAACAGTTATATTCCAGGACACCCTCGGAGACGTCAATCCAACTCTCGTTAGTGTCACGACACATCCTGTGCCTTTGTTCAGTACGATCGTATTCAGTCAGATAATTAACTTGTCTTTTGTTTAGGTTGGGACTATATAACTGTTTATTTTCTTAGAAGTGTAAGTAAAGGATAATAGAGAAAATCTATTTGCTTAATAGAAAATGGCTGATTTTGTACAAAAGTAGTTCGCAGTAGGAATGGAAGCATCAGCTCAATTTTGTTTCTCAATAGATTTCTTGATATTCATACTATAATATTTCAGCAAAGTAGTAAATCATCAAAAACCAAATGTACTTAACTGTTATGGTTTAATTTTAAAATTGGGTAATAAATAAAAATGTCATAGGCATTTTAAAATAACTATGTCGTGGCAAAATTATGCACAAAATACACACGTCGACAAAGACGTATTAATACGCGCACCCTATGCAATTTTCTTTCTAAAACAAAGAAATAGCGTTAAAAACCCTCACTCGCATGAATACGATCACGCCAAACGATTGGAAAAAGCTTTCTAATTAAAGAGCTGATGGAAAAAAGAGGAAGTTTTACAATCTTTGTCAAATCGATTCTACTTAATCGTGTCAAAGCTTTAAAATTTAATTAGCCACCTGCTTAAATCCACCCCTCTCTCTCCTTTCTTAGAAGAATGATAAAGAGAGACAAGGTGTCGGTAAATTCCCGGTAAAGGTAGGAAGCGGCGTCAGAGCGCACATCCGGGCTATTGAAGTTAATACGGCCCTTGGAAGTCTTTCGTAATTACCAACTGTAGGCGTAAACAATTACGACCGTGATTCTGACACTTTATTGTTTGTAAGGGTTAATCTATTAAGTTCCTAATCATCGTTCATTACAGCTATGATTAATTGATTAAGAATAGTCTGAGGAGTGTTAACGATGCTCCATTTTACTTTGCGTTGTATCAGATTTCTTCGTTTCGTTATAATATTGTCTATGTTATTTATTAATATACCTAAGTTAATTATTAACCTAACAGAATACCTAAGCGAATTATCGATGTCATTGCTATACAGACCTACTCTGTCTTCGTTATCGTAGTGTTTGAAAATACAAAACGTATTACGAATTTAAACTTTTTTTGCCATATTTTAAGTCATTACTGTACTTTTTGTCACATTGTTTCATCACATCGCACACCAAATAAAAAATACATACCTAAAATAAAATAGCATAATACTCTTTATGCGCAAAATATAAATCTTTCTCCATTATTTCCGCACTTTTGTCAACTAGTGGCATTGAATAAAATAATTATTAAAGCTTCAGAAAGTTTCTGTAAGATCACTCTTTATTTTAGCATTCATCGCCGACAAACAGTTCTCTCAGACTTCTCCATTACCAAAATGTCTTCACTAACTGCTTCTCCAAACTCATTCATTCCCGCATTCTCATCCTCTCAAGGCTCGTCCGTGATATAATCAATATTAATACTCACTAAAACAGCATTTTGTTCGGCAGAGTCGTCTTATTGCACTAAGTTGGGAACTGGTGCCAAATTGCTTCGCGTTGCCTTGCACGCGTCATTTCGTAAGGTACTGCTTGTTCGGTAGACGGTATAAATCGGGTAAGCGATAGACTGGCTTACCTTCATTGTGAATATGTTATCCTGGTACTTAAGTCGAGTAGGAATATTTAATGTCTTTAGCATTTCAGACGTAGGTATGTTTTAAAACATAAAATATAGTAGTTTTTAGAGTAGGTAAAAATATATTTGTGAATAAAATTAGAAAATATTACTGTGATTACTGTGTTCCGGTTTGAAAGGTATTGCAAGGTAGTGAAATTACTGAGCAAATGAGACTTCATGACCTAATTACACAGTGTAGTAATCTGACTACTAGACTGTGTGATGTCTCAGGATGACGTGCGCAGTACAGTGTCACGCGAAACTATTTTAAAGTTTCAAGTGACACGGCAACTGTTATGGGCGGCCGTGTAAGAAAATGAAACAAGAAGATTCCTTTATGCATTTTACCTGATTAGTTGTTTCGTGAGACTGGTTTTAAAAGTGTTTTAAAACTTCCAATACCCAAATACGTTGAAATACGAAAAAAATATTTTTGATTCCCGCAATAACACTAACAAGATTTTCCACTTCGATTTATGTCTATTCAGTATTATTTATTTGAGCTTCTGAGAAATTTTAACATTTTTCCGGAACGTTTTCGTTTATTGTATCGTAAACCTTCCCAACTTTATATATAAATCAAGGCTTTGTTCTAAGCAAATAACTTTATGGCTTTATAGCTTTCAAAGACTGAGATTCTTATATAATGTTATGTACTTGCAAAACAACTTAAAGAGATTTGGCAAAGCTTCCGCTGAGTTTGTATTAGCTATCACTATTTTATGTGAATGTGAGAGAATATCGAAAGATGCCAATTTTTTGAATGTCTGCATACTTCGATAGCGAATTGGACGTAAACTTGCAAAAAAATTTACAAACAATTAAGAAATTCACGTGAGGCTGTTGTAGTACCTACTACAAAAAAAATGTACATTGTGTACAATGTAGGTAGTACTCTTTAGTATAATATAATAATTATTATGGATCTGATATGTTTAAATCTAGATATATATATATTATGATTACATTGCAAGCAAAATTGTGAGCTCTATATTGGGCTTTCTGTTTTCTATGTGAACCAACTTGCTGAAAACGTAGCTGATAGGTAGTGTGTTACAAAATTCTTAACCTCATTTCATTGCGTAATGTATCCTGAACATTATTCTACCTACAAACTCGCACTTTACAACGCTTTATACATCATTTATATATCACCGTCATATTGTAAAAACCGTTCGTTTATAAAAAAACGAAAATAAATCCGGTTATTTATAAACTGTCGATTTATTGCAAACTGACAATCTGACAATAACACGGATGATATTTCGATTATTTATTGTAATGTGTGTGTGTAATCAGTCGGTGCCTAGCGGTGAGTTTAGTTAAGTGTTTAATTGTGAACAATCCCGTAATTTTTGGGGTAGAATATTGTTTTTTTAGAGTCACTAGTGGCTAATCAGTAGGTAACGACGACGAGCAAAGCGAGGAGGAGTGTTAAGTTAGTATTGACCGCACTAGAAGTACACAATTACAATAAAACGAAGTGATGCTGAATAATTATAAACAACCGAAATATCGACCGTTTAATTGTGAGACGCAATACCCATTTGCAATAAATCGACAGTTTATAATAACCACGTTTTTTTATAAACTAACGGTTTTTACAATAAGACGGTGATATATATAACGATAGAAGATATAGGAAGTTATATAAAATCTATAGTTCTTATAATACTTCCTATAAAAACTATACTAAACTATATTTAACTATATTTATATTACTTCCTATATTTTCTATCGTTTAAAACTGAACTATTCTAGTCACAAAACTATTACAGTATGGAGCACAATATTGGAAACCATTATAAAAGACGGTAAAACTAAGGTGTCTGCCAAGTCAAACTTGAAAATGCAGGTGCTGCTTCTCTTTCCCTCTCATGTAGAAGCTTGTGTTATTTCAATATTTAATGCGTCTAGCCGCTTAAGCCACTCGGCCTCACTTGCTTCAGGCATAACTTTGAGGAAGTTTATATTGAAGCAGCAAGTTTGTACTATACTTAAAACACAACCCTGGTAATTTTTATATATTACGTAACTTGCATTTTGATACTTATATCATAACATAACATTAAAAAAATTGCATAAATTGTCGTTGTCTTAGCTTTGATTTCAAATAAAAATCTGTACCTATCAATTGAATTTATTAACTACGTAGTATTTTATCTAAATTTAACCTCAAACCTTTGAGTAATCAAATTAAATTTGCCGACTATAAAGTATAACGCTAGCAATGAAAAACATAATTGAATTTCGTCATAATACAGTTGTAAAGCTTTAATTAGACGATTTAAAGCAGTAAAAGGTTTAGACGGCAAGTTAAAATTACTATAATTTTGTTTCATCATACGTTTGATTGAAGTCTGGAATTTAGTTATAAACCGTAATTAGTATGTGAAAGTATACCGACTGGATTCCTTTTCTTTATTTTTAAGACTCCCATAATAAGGCTCCGAAGAATTAAATCACCTAAGAATAGTTAATAGAATTCGTTTTAGATTCGAGTTAGCTAATGTCTGGGACGCCCTGTTTTGACATTGTGTACTTAGTGATTTTATCTGTTCAGTAATCATAATAATTTAATTTAAGTACCTAATGACATTTGACTTGTAAAAGTGCTTTTGAATTTGTAAATCAAAAGCTGTGAAAAAAGTTACGTAATTAGATAAATCTTAGTATTCCTAGACACACGTAGTAGTAGTTGAAGTACTATTATTCCCACTAATACAACAGTTTTTTAACTTTTCACGTGTTTCAATGGACTTATAGAAGGTATTGCATATAAAATTGTCCTATATTTTATATATAGAATCTCACTATATTAAATTAGAAGTATAGTGCATCGATACAAACATCGTAAAACCATTTTACGAGCTGTCTATATTTAGATTATTACTGGCGATACCACACGTCAGTTCGGTCTGTTATTATAGGTGGGACAATGCAAACTATAATTTGTGTCGTTGATAGCAAGCAATTTGTATTCGTACATTTGTTTGTAATTATAAGCTAAGTAAAAAGCGATGGCGTTTTGGCAGAAAAGTTTTTTTTAGTAAGTTATTAACTTCAATTCAGCTTAATGCTCATTATAATGTCGATTACTGAAACTTAGCTAAGAGGTCATAGTTAGGTATTTTTTCAAACAACCCGTGAAACATAAGGTTTTTTTTATTTATTGGAATGCATAAGTAAACTTTTAGGTATTTATATAATAAAATTGCCCAGTACAATAAAATATGGTCCAATAAAATAATTCGTTCAAGGATATAACCATTATCATGGTGTCTGTAAATGTTAGAAGTTCTTAGACGGATTTGCTTAGAATACCTATAATTTTTGTCCAAAAGAGATGCGCCCGTTTGTCTTTCTACTTATTACATCTTCCTTAACGTATCACACCTATTTGTAACCCATAAGTCTTTCACTTTACAAATTGGTCAATATACAACAGATCATTATGCCATCAAATAGGGAAATCACAAAAACTATGCTTTTCTAAGGTCGATACGTGTAACCTACTTTGTCTGTGATATCTTTGACAAAATTTTTGTATACATATGTTGAACGACTGGCATACATATACCCATAATCCACTTGTAGCTCTACCTTAACTTTTTGCGTACACTATTCCTCTTAAAAATAACTTTTCCAGCCATAATTGCTTTTAATATGCTTAATGTTTTTGTAGATAAGCCTTACAAAGCATTAGGACCACTTGAAATGGCAATAATTCAAGATTTTCGAGTGGTAGAACTTGGCAAACGTCTGGTTTACACATCAAAGGAATATAAATGGTAGAAATTGTTTTGAGTGAAGTAACTGTGTTGTTTGTTAATTTGCTGCTTGGATAGCTTGGAGCACAGATTATCTTAAATGTCTCTATAGTTTGAACTCTGTGTTACCTATTCAGCACATTATATAAAACTTTTATTATATTTATATTTTTTATAAATAATTAATATAAGTTCATCCAACTACCGACTTCTAAAAATCTAAAGTCTTCATAATAAAAAAATTTATTATTATAAATGGGTGAAATGGCTTGTGAGAGCAAGTATGTAGTAAGTAGATATTATGTATGTATGTCTGCATAATTTTAGCATAATTTCCAATAAACTATTTGACTTTGATTTTGACTGGTAGTTAATAACTGTGCAGTTATTCTTTATTGTGACTGTACTTTCCGCTCTCTCTTTTCTCATGGTAAGGGTCATGGCTACGGAATCATGCCGCATTCTATCTATGAGCTTAGTCGTTATGGAAAACGTTTTGTATTCATGAATATCACAAATGGCAAAGTGTAAATCTTTTCTGACTGAGTCTTTTATATATCGCCTGTATTTTATTACACCACTGTCAATCTAAAACTATGACTGTAATTTTGGCTATATAGTGCTATATCTTTTCTTGCTACGTCCTAAAGTAAATAAACTACAAATAAAAAAAAACGTTTTGGTACTACTTAGATAATGTTTTTCGTATTTATGATACCAAAGCAAAGAACTTGGTTATCTTAAAATCAAATCATGTTTAAACA
This sequence comes from Ennomos erosarius, assembly GCA_963580505.1. Taxonomy (NCBI): domain Eukaryota; kingdom Metazoa; phylum Arthropoda; class Insecta; order Lepidoptera; family Geometridae; genus Ennomos; species Ennomos erosarius. The sequence continues at coordinate 11,524,871 of OY756986.1, forward strand.
CTCCAAAGATTTCTCCCAAAACAGTCTCATATTAAGTCAGCAGAAAAAACGAACAAGCGGAAATTTTACCCACAAAAATAAGTTACGTTTGACATTTCTGTCCCAGCAGTTAAAACAGGAATTACGAAAGAACCCGTCTAACGTTTCCCTTAGGGTATTCTACTAAAAGGTAATTTACGCCGGCTAAAATCGGAGGGGTACCCACAAAAAAACGTGGCTCCGTATCTACATGTCTCTTGCATTCGACGACGCGACTCATTTCTGGGAAGACAAATTACGGAATCTGAGGCAGTCGAGCGCGGAAAAAATGCAGCAATTAACCAACAGTCAAACTTAAAATAACCCCAACTATTTTCGTCAACTACCGTTTCGCTCGTTATTTCAAACTGTTTACACTTTTTTGTCAAAGAAATTGGACCGTTCCGTATCTACAAATTATTATAACGCGTTTTCAGACTTCAAAGACGTTTCGTTGACTATTTGTTCGGCATTTGTAACGACTCCATTCATACGCATTAATCTAAATACTTATTAACATTCAAGAAGTGCGCACACAACTGGAAGCAATAACAAATGATCTCGACTAAAATATTAATGCATCGGCTACTTTAGCTCGCGGCGTACATTCAAAGCTTGCGGAATTTATAGCCAGGAGAATGGTCAAAAGTAAACCGTAAAAACGAGAGGCAGTTAGCGTTTGCAACGCCAATAAAATAATAAAGTAATAAAAAATAAATCCAACTCCGCAGGGTGCATGTTTCGAGCGTGGAGAGCTTTAAATTGCTTCCATTTCGTCCATTGCTCACGATAATAACTGTCCGATATTTCATAATGGACGGGAAAATTATGAATTGTCAGGTGAGCGGTCCGTGCCAGGCTCAATTCGGTGTAGTGTAAGCGCCACTTAGATAACTCTTGTCAATTAATTATGAAGGCAAAATGCAGTGTAACATAATAAGTTATTTATCACCGATGTGACAGAATGGCTCGTTTGTCACCGGTTTCACCCACGGCGCGGCTCTTCTCGGGCATTTATCAACCGCAATGTGGACCTTAGTTAGCGATTAATAAAGGAGATATTTCTCCAAAGCGTGCCCATTAGTCTGTGCGATGACAACCCGAGATCGTCGGATTATCTGATTTCATCGTCTCCAAAGACTTATTTTAGAGCGCATCTAAATTTAACCGCAGCTAATCAAAACACATTCACATAAATTACGGCGGCTGAAATTAAAATAATCAAGCTGTAAACGTTTCATTGATACGTAAATTGGTTCAACTAAAATAAATAAAGTGGGAAGAAATAAGATTAAACAAGGCGAATGCAAAGCAGAGTTGTTCGGTTAAATCAAAAAGCTGCGATCAATGCGGCTGTCTTCTTGTGCGACGAACAGAATGCAATCCATGCACCGGCGGCGGTGGCTCCCACAGTCAAACCGGCAACCACCCGACTAAAGAGAAGAATTTGAACAACGGCTTTTTGAGCAGCCCTTCGCCATTCAAATTAGCTTAATGCATCGAGCACAAAGCTACGCGATAACTGAGGAAGGCGGGAAGCTACACGTTCCGCTTTCCAAACGAATTTCAATCAAAACATTTCGGAATTGGAACAGCGAGGTTGCTAAATACGTTGGCAATATTTGGAAGTGGATACTTCGCGTGAAATGAACGTTTTTGTGTGAAAAAAGAGTTGTGTTGAATTCCAACGCAGACGGTATTCTTAACAGTGACAAATCTGAAAATAGACAACAGATGTAGGTATCGTTTGCAAGCATTCGTCGTCGCACAACACGCGCGCTCGACCGTTGACAGATTGGACGATTTATATTTAGAATGCTCATCCCTTATTTTGAAAATAAATCTTGAATGAAATATTGCCATTCAATTTCGATTTCTCTAATTATTCTCTCATCCGAGATATCCGTTAGTTGGCCTGATGTTTCCACTGAAATTATAGATCTATTATAGATATACTTACCGTTTTGAGGAACAGGCAGTAACTGCACTGTATTATATGTTCCAGAACTATTTATACTTGACTGACATTAAGCACATTGTAATAAAAATGTAATTTGCTTAATCTCATTTCAACTTATTAAAGTGCTTACAATAGCCTATTTATTATTTGCGATAAAACACTAACTTTGGTTAATTTTCTAAAGAATTTTTTTTTAATTGTGAAATTGAACAAACGTTACTCTTTTGTTCTGTTCTAAGAATTCACATTTGTGTTAATGTCAGATAGCTTCACTCTATTTTGATGTTTACTACCGATCACTAGAGTTCGTTGATATGTCAGATTTTATTTCAAAATTGCACAACGATTGACTTTTATTGACATCGAAGTATATTTCACAAGTAACAATGATATCCGTAGAAATAATCTTGATATTTACGATTCGGTTGAGCCATGTTGTAAGTGTAGCACGCATCGGTTGTCATGTCAGCTGCCCACGAAACTGTTCAAAAGCCATTGTTTATGCATTTCGTGGTTTATGCTTTACAGAATACGCCCGCGGTTTTGGTTTACAAATCTGTTTATTCTATTGAATATTTAAATAGCGGTGAGTTTATTGATCACATAAATTGTATGATGACGAAATACAACTCCATTGTCCAGAACTTTTAAAAGATGTAAACGAATCAAAATGGTTTGTGTAATCGGGTGCCGTAATTATTCCCCAAGCTGATATTCGTTTACCTACGTTGCTCTAGAATTGACTGCTTCATACATTTTTCTTTCGTTTATAAAACAAATGACAACATTTAACAACGATTCTTGGTGTCGATAAATAGTTTTGTATTGTATTGTAAGTTGTAAATATTCGTATAGTCTTACAAGTTTGTTTCATATCGCAGACATGACAATCGCATTTATTCATAACTTGCTATCTGTTTACTTCTGAATATTCACTTAACGACTTAACTTAAAATAACGTAGGTAGACGATAACTTCGTTATACTTATTCAGCTTTGTCTGTGAATGCTTTAAGTCACCAATTCATACTTCCATATTTCATGACTCATGACATGTAGTTACTTCACAAGCATGTTATTACGGCGATAGTATCACCGACGTGTTGTGCACCCACGTTTGTATTAAAACAGTGCCTTATGCGCCAGCGCTGCGTACGTCAGTATGCTAGCTCTGAAATATTTAGATGATCAAATGAAAACTTTTAATAAGCTATAGGCAAGTTAATTACTAATGCAAATGATGTTTTGTATATTATATACATTAAATAAGTACCTATAGCAGGTATGTATCCAAACAACATCGTCTCAAAACATAGGTCACACGAATGTCCGTACAGTGCCTATGAGACTAATAAAATGGATTAAATTTCGCGAATGTACTATAGGGTTCTATAGGTACTTATTCTTAGATTGTATAGAATTTTTCTGCACAAAATAAAATAAAATAAAAGTAAACTAAGTTTGATCAAGTTTCTAGATATTGGTAATACGTTATAGTAATAAAAACCTGCGTGAGTAGTTAAATATAAATGACATGTACCAGTTTCAGCTTATAGATCAAGAAAATTTCCGACAATTATCAACTTTTGTAATGTCAAGATAGCAAGCTATAAATAGTGCTATGATTGAAGTTATTCTCGAAGATCATATCAGAAATGAAGATTTAATCAGACAGAGAGCCAAGATCCATTGTTTGTGTAATATCGATATTTGAAAAAAAAAAACTTTATAAATCCTAACCTTTTGCAGTATTTATAGCAAGCTATAATTATTTAAACCGCGAGGCACCACGTGACCTACGAAGAACTGTACTTAAGTTCAACGGTTTTGCTCTATTCATTGCCATAAACTTTCTTTTATGATGAAATCGTTCAGCATTAATTTCAATTCGACTTAAATGAACTAAAGCATGCCACAGCCTAGTTTCTGCTGTACTCATCCAGTTGCTGCCAGATAGGTTGTGTATGTCATCACTCTATTTAGCCGCGGAAGGTTCTTTATGTTAATAAACATTTATATTAAAATTGTTCTGTAAGTGTGTATGTCACTGAACTCCTAAACGGCTAAACTTCTAAACGGGGCGATATTAATTAAGTTGGTTGTGCATTAAAATTCATATAGCATAATTATAGCACGTGCGAAGCAGGGGCGGGTCAGCATATAAAAATAAAGCATTTGCGATCTTCATTCCAGAACGTGGGCCATGAAAGACTTTATTTAAATGTGCAAGCTTACCTACTGTTTACAAGTCTATTGACCACCTGGCCTGTACTGGGTTATCGGGGCTATAATTCGTCACTGTCAATCTTGAGACGCCGAGATGCCCAATTATATAAATAATCACCGTTTTGCCAGATATACCTCTCACTGATAGGTGTTTATTGCGGTTACGCAATTTAAATATAATTAGTGTAATTTCCCTTCCGTGAAATATGTGCGTGACGGGCTCTATTTGTGTTTTCGACAGACTCATCTGTTTTATAGAATTTGAGATCTAAATTAGTTATTTATATCTAGTAAGCAAAAGTTTTTTTAGTAAGGTGTGTTAAATTAGAATAGAATTAAAAATAAGAAGGTACTTTTATGCAAGACAATCACTCAACACTACTTTTTTAACACATGAGCTAAGTACTAAAAACAACAAAAAGAAAGCCACAAAAAATATAAGTAACCATGTAAATTAAAAATGTTTACAGAGACCTGTAAAATAAATCCTAATATAAGTTCAGTGATTTCATTTGCTGCCACAACAACGCAATAGTAATCTAACAAAATAACCAAATTTCACGAAACTTAACTAACATTGAGAAACCTAATCATTTGGTGCATATCATAAGACATGCAACCAAAACGACCTCGAACAAAAATCACCATAAAACATACTCTGACAAAGTTGGTCCCGCAACCATGAATCATCTTAATGTAATAATACATTTTATTTAAGTAAAACTCTAATTTTCATCACGGATATTGAATCATGACGCAGTACGATCATATAACATTGATTATATTTTTCCTAAAATGTATTTTAATTATGAAAGGATGTCAACCAATATCAATACAGTAAATCTCCCTATAAAAATATTTAATAAAGTTTACGTGGAGTATGGTAGCATCTGTTACACTTATAATCTATGTCTGGCATCCAATATTGTACGAAACATAAAATATGGTAGAAGATGTGAGTGCTGTATTATTTTATTATCGTGAGAATGCAGACTCGCGTCCTAAATGACATCAGAACTCAATTTCTGCCTTTTACGTTTGTTGTACATTTTATACTTCCTCTTGAGATGTCTGAGATTGGTGCTGGAACGTTCGACTTCACTCGATACTAAGAGAAACAATATCAACAAATAAATGTTGATATATTTCAATTCGTCACAAAAACTAAGTAAAATCTCTACCATTTCCACTTTCAGTAAGCATGATTGAAAATAGATATAATATTAGAAATACCTCCAATTCAACTAGTAATTAAATCCAATATGATACGAAACTATTACTTGGGTACTTTTACTGTAACTTGAAGACCTATAGGCACGGGGTTTCATCAGGTACAAATGAAAAATATCCCAAAACTGAAAAAAATGTAGCGATGGTGTCATGAGCGTAACTAGTTAGTGTCCAGTGTATCCATTTGGCCCAATACTAGCGCCAACACGCAATCAATGTCACTTGTAAATCTTGCGTTATGCAGCAATAAAATAATTCGTTAAATAGCCCGCGTTATTACGCTGTATGAGATAAGGCATCTATACTGTAGGTATTTATTATCTGAGGTACAGGTAAGCTTACAAGCTTTTAGTATTTTCATATTATATGCTCTTATAATTTACTTCTCAGCGATAGTTAGGTATTGAGACAGCAAGTCCTATGACAGCCTATTGATCCTCAACACTGCATTATATAATTTCCTCGAACAATATTATGAAATATGACCCCTAAGTCCTATATTTCCAATATTTGTTGTTGTATCAAATTTTACGAGTGTCTGCAGTCATATATTTCATGGGTTATTGTTTGGGTATATTGTTGGCTAATAGTATCGGGTTTCTCATGTTCGCTATAAAGTGGTTGTCGATTGGCCAATTCGACTTAATGGGTATAGTTTAATTTGGTATTTGATGCCCTGAGCACCCACCCAGTAGTTACTCGTCGTCTTAGAGCAATTGAGCACGTTGGGTAGGCAGTTGGATTAAATTTTGTCACCGATTTGACTCAAGCTTAGTTCAGAGTTTAAGATTATTGGTATGATTTTGAGATAGCAATGAATTTTCGCCGTTATCGCTTTTGATATTTCAGGTCGCCGCTTTTTTATCTCTAAAAGTCAGTAATTGGCAATGTTATTCAAATGGCTGGGGCATAGATCCTATAAAAAAGGTAGAAACGTACAAAATACAAAACGTACGGTACATTATAGTCGCGAAAGATTTTGCGAAAGGTTCTCGGCCACCCGGCTCTCTACTAGGTGGACCAACGTCCTGGGTCCTAGTCAAAACCACTACAAAGAGATGTTGGATACATGTGATAAGCAGCTACCCAAAGTGACGTTCTTGGGGAAGGCCTTTGTTCAGCAGTGGTCGTCTTCTGGGTCATAATGATGGTCATGATAATGACAATGAAAGCTTTTAATACACAAAAGTACCTCTCCATAGAACAGCACCTACCTATGTTGATTTTGATAGACTCACTACTTATTGCTTGGATTATAATAGAAATAGAACGTGCATCGAAATGTGGGTAGGTATTATCTTGAATGAACGCAATCAGTTTGCAATGAACGCAAATAAATCGCGTTCAGAACGTCGCGTCGCGTCGCCTCGCATAGGCACGCGGAACTTTGTCTTATTGTGGCGGGATGCGTTATTCTGGAGCTCTGTCTGTGTAACTCATTGTTGTATAGACACACCACAGATTACTGAATATATTACTACCAGCTGCAATATACATCACAGCTTATATTTTCATAAGCATCTTAAATCATATCATCTGGTTCCCATTGTGCAAACTTTGCTTAGTTTGAGGCTAAATAGAGTGTAAAATGTCCACACATAATTAAAAAAATAATTTTATCAAATTCCGTCCAAGTGCAAGTCGGACTCGCGCACGTTCCGTACTATTATCAAAAAATCATGTTTGTTGTATGGGAGCCTCTTTAAATATTTATTTGATTCTATTTTTTTAGTACTTAGTTGTTATAGCGGCAACAGAAATAATCATGAATTGTAAAAAATTCAACTTGCTAACCATCACGGTCCATGAGATAGTTACAGCCTAGTAACAGATGGACAGACAGACAGACAGACGGAGAGCGTCTTAGTAATAGAGTCCGCTTTGCCCTTTTGAGTATGGAATCCAAAAAACCACGCGGTAGTACATTACAGACGCGAAATCGAAATCCACTCAAAATGATAATTATAAATATTACTTTATTTTAACTGCATTTCCGGATTCATTCTTAAGCAGTTCGGGTATTCTAATTTCTAATAGAATTCTCATTCAGAATTTATCGATACAGTAATAGGTATAAAGACATCGTGAATCTAAAATAGCTCTCACGCCTCAAGAACAAGAACAAAACAGGAGGTGTTAGCAACAATGGATACTGCAATGCAGTTCGGTTTGTATTAGAAATGGGAAGCATTGTGTGATAATAATATACTTATCAGAGTAAACCACACTTAAGGTATATCTATATCGCATAGTCAAGATTTTCGCAGCTAGTGGTCATGTAACCATGGCACAATTGGTTAGAGCATCCGATCTGGTGAGTTGGAGGGCGCGTTAAATTAATATACTTACTCAAACTGTGTTTTAGTCCGCTACGTTAAACTGTTGTTCTAATAAACTAGTCACTGGAACTCAATAGTATGCGTACCTAACTTGTTATCCTGTAGAAATGTTTTGGTATTTTTCTATTTTTTGGTTTTTGGTTAATTTCACTTGCAGTCCATCAATGTTACATTCTATTTTTTTCTACCGTCAATTAGCGTCTAGTACTCTCCCAGCAGACTCATCACACAGACAAAAAACGAACTAAATAGGCAGCAAGAGGTGGCGGTTAATGTAAATTGTATACTTTCTGTTCTCTGAACTGCAATTGCAGTCTAATCAGTCCTTAGAGATCTCTCGTCCAAAATAAATTGTCTCGTGTAGAGCCAAGAGAATTGGATTACCAACGGTTCTTGGTTTGGATGAACAGATCATTAACTAAATGTTTAATCTGATGCGATGATTTTGCTTTTGTTAGGATATTGTCTCAGCGCCTATTGGTGTCTAATAATACTTTAATTTTGAATGTAGAACATTATCTTGTTATTTGGTGCTTTTTATATTTACAGTTTCAATAACTTTATCAAAAAGCTTAATAAAATCAAATATGATTAACTTCCCTTTTGACATAATTATAATATCGTTGTACCTACTGTCACGGCTCACCTACATAAAAAACCACCGAAAAATACTGTGAAAAATTAGTTCTGTTACTTTTCTTAAGAAAGCCGTTCGATTACAGATATCTATAATTAAACTAGTTAGATTATTGAGATTTACTTATAATAACTGTAGATAACAATGACTTTCTGGGAAACGCAAGAAATAGTTCGCCATTTTATTTTAACTAATGGAATTTAATATTGAGATGTATTTTTATAAATAACGTTATAACGACTTTCTCCTGATAGCTCTTGCTGTATTTAAAGTATTCTTACTAGATATCACTGCATAATGAAAAGGGACATTTGAAGCGACACAGCAAAATGCTAAGTGCCATATAAATCAAATTACCATGAGCCCTGAGGACATTCAACTTACACACAATAGTAATGGAAGAGCTGAAGAGACACGAGTCTCCATCACAAAAGACTGGACTGTCACAGCTTGTACGGCTAGTAAGAATGCGCGGTGGTATGTAGCTGGTATAGACTTTAGGGCGAAATCGGTGGCTGGTATCTACAAAATTGATGTAACTTTAATTTTTTTGATGATGAAAATAAAACTAATTCCATATGAAAAATAATAAGTTAGTGACGTTTTAGTAAAAAATAGTAATATAAAATATTTAGTAGAGCCGAGTGCAAAAAGATGTTATACTTCATAATTGGAAATGCTTACGTTAATAGTGCACTAGATAGTACAAACGTGGAATTTAAATGGATGTAGCCTAAGTATTTAGCTGTCACCATTTTGCTGCCACTTATGGACAGTTTAACTATAACGGCCTTATTAATAAACGTGGAGTAGCTTTGGCCTAGTTAAACCACCTTTTGTCTTTTTCGATCAAGTTCGATATTCGAATAAGAAAAAAAGACAAATGTTGGAGTAACTAATTCAAAGCTACTCCACGTTTATTAATAAGGCCGAAAGAGAGTTGAAATGCGTTGAACGATTTTTAAAACTTTTAAAGCGTTCTTGAAAGAGTTTTATATGCATCTCTATGAAAAACGGCTAGAGAGCAGTACTACTATTTATTTACGTAAATTTATTTATTTATAATATATTGGATAAAACAGCTAAAAGTCAAGATGCGTTAAGATCATTTCATCGTAACTACTACTTACCACAACCAGTACCTGTTCTGACAGTAATGGCGACTCCCATCTTGTCAGCGTGTCCTTTGGCGGCCATAAATTAATTAATGAATCAAGTAATGTTAATGCGATGATATTATTACTATGATTGGTATTCATGTTTTATTGAATACTTAATTAAACTTCTTGACTCAGTAATGAAGATGTAAATATTATGCAGTTTGAATTTGCAATGAACTCTGCCATACTTACCACACGTAGTAACATATTCAGTAATATGTGCCACAGCTAATAATTTTTTTTGTTATAAAACACGGTTGTTCATAAGGCTTATAATAGTGCTTATACTTATGTTTATCAAAATTGTAACCATATTTTAACAGGTCCCGATATTTCAGGGCAGATTTTCTCCAAAGCGGTTGCATTCACCATGTGATTTAAGAGTAGATTGAAAAATGTGAATTTTCTACCGAAAGTAATATAACTCATTTATCATCACTCCTAAAGCGTTCACATAGGTACAATAATATCTTAAATAATATCATCATCAACTGCCTTTAGACGTCCACTGCTGAACATAGGCCTGCCCCAGAGAGCACCACCTCGAGCGGGTGCTCGCTTCCTACATCCATCGGCTCCCCGCGGTTTTCGCCAGGTCATCGGTCCACCTAGTAGGGTGCCTGCCTACGCTGTGTCTTTCGGTTCGTGGTCGCCATTTGAGAACCTTTCTTCCCCACCGGTTTTCAGTTCTGCGAGCGATGCAGCCTGCCCATTGCCACTTCAACTTGCCAATACTAAGAGCTATATTGGTCACTTAAAAAAGATATTATAGAAAATTATTCTGTATGAAACGCTTTTCATTTACTTAATTTCTGAACAATTTAAACTGAAAACTCATTTAGCGCCCATTACCTCGTGAACGTCTAACTACTGGTAAGCAGATTAAAATGCATGCCTAAAGTTTAAATTTATGTGCCGGACGCGGTCTTCAATTAAACTTGTTATAATGAAACTGTGGAAAAACGGAGTAAAGCTATTATCACACTAAAGTGACTACATTACTGGTAGAAAATGGAGCGGCTTTTTAGAAGACCACAACGCTCGTTATGAAGCATCACAATTTTTTTCACTTGTACTACAAGCCTCAATCTACGAATGTTTTTAGAGCGGTCATTTTATATGCGTATGTATTATCAGATTATAAGTACGCAAATTCCATGTAAACGACAACTGGTAAAAAATCAATCAACACTAAAACCAAGAATATAACTTTATACATTTACCTGCATTTCATGACAATTTTAGTTCAATTATTATATGATATTGTTAAATAAATAAAAACGTTTATTATCGCTTGTCATCAAAATGAATGATGTTGAGGTTTATAATCCAAAGTAGAGAAAACTCTATCTTTTTAATGATATATACACCACTATTTTTTAATTACCAAAAATAAATAAATGGGCAATGCAGACGAGGCAAGGCATTGTATGTATGCAGTCAACATTTTAGAATACCTAATAATGTAAAAGTTTTTAAAAGTTGCAAGTTTCAGGAAATCTTTCCATAAATTATGGTTACCAACAAAAATACTACGTACCTACAATAATAATTGTATTGAATCAATGGACATCCATTATGTCCATTCATTCATATGAGCAGTGGCACCTACTCTTTCTCGCTTTTCCGAAACCTACACCTCTCGTTTTCGCATGTTTGGTTCAGATTCAGATAAAAACAATGTGGGTAGATAGAAAAGCAATTCTAAAAAATATATGAAGTTTATTTTTAAAACAAGTTAGTATAAACTTACAGTAAGTACAACGATTGATAGATATAACACTGCTTTAATTTAAAAATTAACTTAGGTACAAATCAAAAATGTTTACGTTACCTCGACGTTTCCAGATTCCAGATCAGTTACTGCGTAATTACGTTAAAATGTCACTTCACTCTTTTAACACTACACTTTCCCACTGGCATAATCACGTACACCACTTAAAAAGAACTGTACGTAGGTAAGGTACACTTCTGCCGACGTTACATTACATTAAAATTGAACAATTAACACTAACGTCGGCGCGAGCGCATTTGATTTGTTTACTTTTGGTTCGACATCGACACAGACCGGCGGGTGCGTGGTGCGTGGGAAGTGCGCCGCGTCCAACCTGACGATTGGGTTGGCCAACGATTCGGTCGGGGCACGTCGATGGGGCCACCCGAAGTTAGCCTGTCAAATTGTTTATGAATGGAGGATGTCTTATTTTTGAATGAAATGGCGAGAATTCCTGTTTGTGTGCGAAATGACGCAGTGATTTACTACTTATTGACGTTTTTATAGGATATTTTTTTTTTCTGCATGGATGTGTTGAGTACCAGCAACAGATACTGCTGAATATTTTTTTTTTGGTAATTAAAAAATAGTGGTGTATAGACGTATAAACTATTAAGTACGCAATCCACGTAATAATAACAGTCAAGTAGTTGTCGCATTCATGAATGCTTGTTGCCTTAGTGTATTCGCAGTTTTACAACTGAACTCCCGTAAAAACAAAGTAAATGGCCGTAAAAAGGAGACGCAAATATTTCATAAGTTCTGCAATTTATACCAAGTTTAAAGGAACTTCAACAGAGACGATATCGTGGATTTGAAATTGGAAATGATTACTTTAACGTTTTCGAATATTTGATTAACGATGTAGAAGGTGAAGGTCCTGCTGATTTGCTGTTCATTACATTTCAGACGGTGAAAGAGACTTATTTTGTTTTAATTAAGAAAGGAAATTTCAAAGAACACAAACTTCTTGATATTTATTTTCACATGAGCAATAAAAACAGTCTAGTAACTACAGAACACTACTCGCAGTTTCTTTGTTATGATGCCCATATAAAGCAAACGTATATTCCAGGTTTAGGTGACTTTGAATAAGTTATGAAAAGTAAATATTAGTTGTAATAACAACGATTGAGCCTCGGGCATGTCGTTGACAAGGGTACACGTCAAGCTCTATTCCACAAAGAGACTCAAACAAAACAGCATCAAGAATTCAATGTTTTGTTTCTATTACCTAACTTTTCGTTTGGTCGTTTTTCTCAAAACATTCCAGTTGTCGTTGCGAACCATTCAATGAACTCGTTTCTATGCTCTAAACGACTGGACGTGGTCTAAATATACGATTTAAATTCAAGAGCAGTTACTATGCCTTCTGCTGGGGCGTCAACGTCATGAGCTATTTATTTATCGTTGTCTTTTATAGCTATTTTTTGACTTACTTCATCTGTTTGAGAATATTTTTAAACTTCGCAGTCTTCGCTCTAATGCGTATTGACTTTTCCATTTTAAGTTAAACAAAGTTTTTGAGCGTGGGAAGCATCGATGAAGTCGTCGTGGCGTCCTCTGCTTACGAATTTCTTTCGTCGAATCACAAAGCAGTAGTCGTTCGCACTGATTTCGCTGGGGTTCCATTGAAAAAATAAATAAATACTAGCCGCAACAAATTGCGCGGAGTGAGTGCGAAGCGAGATCCCGCGAGCACTTTCTCATGCAAAAGTCGAATGGTTACTTTAATTCTTAGCTGGAGCACTTGTCGGTTTTACGAGCGTGGAGCGATTTAATCCACTTAAAACCCAGAGCACAAACTCGTAGCCGACAAAGCTCTCAGCCGCTCTCATTTAAAAATGGAAATAAACCCTCGACCATCTTTGACTCGAAGCGACCGCTAGTTGAATTCTAAGTGCGGTGTTTCACTGATGTACTTTCGATTCTTTTTTGATCGATCGATGGATGAGGTTGGATTGTAATTGATGTCGATTTAGCTTTTTCTGTAACGATGAAGTTATAAATATATGAAGCTCCTGCATCCTATGAGCAGCGATGAATCTTTTATGAGGCAACAAGCTTAAAACATTTTTAGAAATGTTTATTCAGTTCGCGTTTTTAGGAAACTTTTGTGTCTTTAAAACTCTAGAGGGTCATCAATCCCAATTACTTAAGTAATTACTGTCTGACGCGGCAAAATTACCAAACTGGAAAAAAAAGTGTAATTATATTACCTAGAGGCCTATTTGGTTGAAGTGATCCCTTCCTTCCACGCGATTTCCGCTGCGAGCTTAAAAAAGGGAAAAATAGATGTACCTCGGGAAAGTAATAAAGATCAGCAAGCAAGAAATATTGCTTCGATTTAAAATTAGGTTCTTTTGGCAATCTACTAGGTATCGCGTGTTTGCTTTCAATGACATTTAAAAATAGCTTCATTGAAAGTATTGCTAACAACGAAATTTCTAATTTAGAGCCCAAATCAAGATAAAACTTATTACAGTATTTTGTTACCTTTGTTAAGCTTTTAGTGGTATTTTCTTAATAATCTCACGAAATGGATATAAATTTTAACTTATTAAACTAAGAAAATGTAGCTAGATTGCTGGCGATAGATTTCAGTCTAGTAGACCTAGACTAGGTATCTTACATAGATGTTGTATTTACATGAATATTTTGCAAACATCACCTTCGAAATATTTGCAAAAAAACTATGAATATCTACATTTTTTGAAAACTAATGCGGTAATACTACTTACACGTGCTTGGCATGGTAAATTATAATTTTCGTCTAAAGAAAAAATTAAATAAATGTAAATGACCGTTACAAGAAAACTTCATCAAAAACAATTCAAACAAAGCAACTGAACAAAGTTTCAATGGACTTTAACTTTAAACAAACCACATAACGCTATCTCCCAGTAGCATATAACATATAAAAACAAACATAACTGGAAATCTCCCACAGAAGAACTCTTTCATAACTGAAGACGCAAAGACACACCGCGGGCTTGTAATCCTGCGGTTTACGGGATAAACATACCTGTCTATCTTTAGTCCTGTTGACAGCTGAATTAAAGAAAACCTTAATTAATAAAGAAATAAGGCTTAATGTAGAATACATTATTACAAGTATAGCGAGGGAATAATTTCTGCCACTGGGCAGATCCCACGGTACAGTGGCTTGAATAAGTTGGCAGCCATTGTAGAAAAGAACCTATAGTTTGCAAATTCAATATAGGTATACGCTGGGAGTAAACTCTCCAGAGCAGAAATATATCCCAAACAAATATGAATTTACTCATACAAATATGAATTTTGTCACGGCATTGCAGACCGCCTTCTAGAACTAGATTCCAGTTTCAATGATACGGTGAATGCTTTATTTGTGAAAATTTAGGTATTTGTTTTTATTTCAATATTTACATCATCCCCTAATTCCCTTATTCCACCAAGTGAAGTCAGCGCAGCATATTTTCTTATTCCACTTACTTCACGTTCATTAGTTTTTGTTTTAGGTTTATTCATAGTTTTATGATTGCGACCACGTTCTCTGAATTTGGTCTTCTTTTCTCATTCATGATGACTTTATTTTTTGTTGTAAGTTTAAATCATAAAAAGTGCCAGCATAATCCAACATATATCATCAATTATCCATAATATATATTGTAATAATTATTATAAATCTGCCGAGTTTTATTACGAATTCCTTGAATTATGAGCTCATGTTCATTTAAACTAGTTTTCAACGTGTTCGAAAGCATAGCTTTTAGTTTGCTAATTCTGTATGTGCTAAAATAGTCAGTATGTACTAATTTGTTAATATCGACCACTGCTGTTGCTAGTTCAGATTAAAATGGCTTAAATTCAATTATGCATACATTTGAAAATAGTTGATTCTAATGTTGCTACGTGATCCAAACCAAAAACAAACAGTGGCTTACCCAGGTTATCTCGTTTATGAGAACAGATCTTGTCATGTCCATTGAATAGATTCTGCAGATACTTACCTACTATTGTCTAACTCTATCCTATTCAAAACTCTTCCCAAAATACTTAGATCTACTTAATTGAATACCTATTCATCCATTTTAGAACAAAATAACACCTCCACTACCTACCTACTTAATCCATTTTATTTCTTCCACAGGATGGTGATCGAGGATACCTAGAAGGCCTGGCATCGCGTTACGCTGACCTATTTTCTACCCACTATGGAGACGTATTAGACCATCTCGAAGAGCTGCGACGTCATGAATGGGATGAAATGTCGCCTCGCATGCGTGTGCTGGGGGGGCCCGGGACCCCGCAGACACCACCTTCAGCCAGCCCGGGATCCTTAGCGCTGAACAACTTGACGACCTCACATTCACAGCCGATTTATGTACCTGGAAAGTACTCGGTGAGTTAGTTTTTTGCTATACGTAGTTGAATTACTTTACTGTCAGCATTGTTGCCAACTGCACCATTCTCACAATTACCTTCTATCTGAGCTTCACAATGATATTTTATAGTTGTATCATCATTTTCACCCACACAATGTGGGTAAAGTTTTTGGATGCTTCTTTACAAGTGTAGTCGAAGCCCTGGATCAGAGTTTTATCTTCGTTTTGGGCCGGATCGCATTTCACCAGTACCTAATAGAAAAGGAATGGTAGCTTTTTCAAACAAAAAGCTAATAAGTTAATGTGACATTTAAAAGGTTCTTTTCGTTCGTTTAGTTTTATTCGCTGAGAATATCTAAAAGTTTTTATCACAGACCTAGAATATATTTACTAATCTCAATGTTTTTGGTTTACACTTTAAATACCTAGTACAGTTGCACGGTTGCGGTAGTATTCAAATTTGATAGTGCTATTTTACTTTGCTAAATTATTGCTGTTGTACGCTAAATTATGTGACTTTAACATGGTATTTCTTTAAATGAATACAAACAATCTCTTTATGGCTAAATACTGAATATTTAAAATTAATAACAAATTTGATAAAGCGATTTATAGAGTACTCTATAAATTGTCACTGATTCATACATTTTTCTGTAATCAACTTTCTTTAAACATTTTGAATATTGATATAATAATTTTTATTCTATCAATATTATCATCAAAAATTGAACTTGGTAAATAAACTGACGCGATTATTCAACAAGAAACGACCTTCAAATACAAGTTATTATTAAAATCGGTCCACTTACATTTTGCAACCAAATCAAAAATAACACCGCGGTAGAACAAAAACCCAATCTTTTTGCACTGGTCGGCGTTTAGCAGAGCTTTAATTAAATAAGTTTTAATTAAGTGTAACAGGTGTCTCTACTTTTGGTATTTCATTTAATAACGTTTCTGCTAAAACTACTTTATTATTTTACACGAGTGTGTAATAAAATATTAATTTTAACCGTGTAGCGTTTCATCACTTTTTTACTCATCTTTTTTATCATTACGGGAGGGATTTAGTCACTTCATGATAAACCTCAAAAATAAAGTGACAATAATTATAGCTTGGCTGCATAATAGCAGCTCATAATAGCAGGAATTTCAGATACTTATTAGAGTGATGTACTGTTATTTTCATTTCGCTTGCGCTAAGACATTTATATTTTATCGTTTAATATGTTTGACGATGAATATGACTTATATACTAAATGTTTGTGGCTTGTGTCTCGTCGAATATTACTAAACGTTGAATTTGACGTTTCAATAATATTATAATAATTAAGCTCAACACGGATCTAGGCATTTGAATAATAATGAATATCAATTAGCGAGAATACAAATTATATAGGAATATGTATGCAAAACGAGTTAGATATAGGTAAACTCCAGTTTATCTATATCTAACTCGTTTTGCATACACAATTGTAAGCCATATTAAATATCCATGCTAGCGCTCCACCCCTATTTATTTATAAAAATGTAGCAACACGCCCATAACTTATTTTGAAACCAAAGCTGTATCCTTATCAAATTCAGTCAAATCAATTTAGCTATTAAGACGCTATTTCCCCACACTTGTTTTTAACATATTCATTTAAATAGTATCTTCAACTTGAACCTTATCTTTCTTAGTATCAAGAATAGATTTAACATCTTTTGTAATATCGGTATCTTGTTTACATCTCTTTTGTTCTCTACTCTTGAAACTTATGTAACCTGTTATGTTAAACTTCATGTGCACAATACAAAGTTCAAGTATAACATACCAACACAGTTCTCGTCCCTACAGCCGTCCAGCTGCCTGACGGACAAGGAAGAGGACGAGATCTACGGCTTTGGGTACGGCGTGTTCGGGAAGCAGATGCTGCAACGGCAACAGCAGCAGAAGCAGCTGCTACTGGCGCAGCCGACGCAGCCGTTGATGCACAACCAGCCACACAATTATCAAAGGTCAGTATTTTTTTATGATGGAAAATATTCAAATTGTGAAGAAGAACGATTAGAGGCTGTACATTCAAAACTTTTGAATACAATAAGAATCAATAGATTGGTTGTAGTTTCTGTCAAACATATTTAATTACCTTATTTACATTCAATACAATTTTAAAATCTAGTAAAAGTAATTACGCATAAATAAAATAAAGAAATGTTTTATAAAACCTGCAATAGTACATACTCTAAGATTTGATGAAAACCTATCGTTTTTTTAGCAACGAGTGGAAAATTATGTGATATACTCTCAAAGACCGAATTATCCGGAATCTGCGCTTTGAGATAAAATCCACAAATAGGTACTAAGGTCTGTAATATGATAAGACTTCCATAAATTCTTCAAAATCGATTTTGCTACGTATTACAAATTTATATCGATAAAAGCAAAATAGCAAATAAGATATCGTTGTGACTTCAGCAATACAATAAATACTATTTTAAAGTCGCACAAATCACGTACTAAAAGCCCATTGAATCGAAACAAGGCAATCACAATAACTCGTAATCAATACTGCCATTATAAAATCTGAACTTAAGATAGTAGTATAGGAGATATTGGAAGTATTATTTACACACGTAGGTTACCCATCGACATAGTGAAGTTAACTTTGTATAGGCCACGATTTTGAAGTTATATTTTAAGGTAGTATAGATTTTAATGGCATCTAAATTTATCCAAGGCTTTAGAAAAGAATAAGACGCCAATTCTGGTCAATAGTAGGTACCTAAATATGTAAAAAATATTATAACAGTCAGTAAAATTAATAATAATACAAACTTGTGCGTAGCTTGTGCATGTACATTGAGTGTTTCTGTAAATGTGGTGTTTCAATTAAGAGTTTATCCATCTATCTTGCGTGGTTTGAAGGATGCTAGTCATACCTATGAACTGCTTTACTCAATTATTTTAATTTATCTTTTTTAATGCCTTATTCCTCCATTGTCTCATCTGGAGCGTAGCATAAAAGGTACCTAACTAAAGTGCAGCAATGCATAAGTGTCAACATGATTAATTTTGAAAAGACTGGTATTTCTACTAGCCTTAACCCTCTTTCATCATTGTAATCATCAGTTTGCATGATACTTTTCAGTGCCATCAGGAAAAACTGTCATCAAAGATCACTTTGCTCTTAGGGAAACTATCAACCAGCACCTCCCGGCCTATAGTTATCCTCCATCCTTCTGTAAGAGAAGGAAATCGCGGTTTAACACTTTAACGAGCCTTCCCCGGGACATAGTCATAAATTATTTCGACTTTAACAGGTGTACTCGTTAGATAAGCTTTGCGCTGCATGTTTAAGTTCCTAATCTAAATTGAAATCAGACATTCGATTGGCGACTGTCGTGGCCTCCGCTTTTGAGAATAGTGCTGGATATGTATTGCATTGAAATTCGCGAGCTTCTCAACACGCATATTTGAATTGCGTTTGTTTTACGTATATGTTTTTCATCTCAGCAGGTTTAACTTATTTCCATTTGGATTGGATCTAAGCTTAATAAAAGTAATAATAAATAGATATGAAAACAACTCACTAAAGTTTTCAAAATTAAATTTTCACAAATGGCACTTGTAAGTTGTATTTTCATGATCAAATGACGTGACGAGCTGGTTGTTCATCTAATGTTAAGTGATACGGTCGCACATAAGAGTAGAAGTGCTATTCGGAACTCCTAAGTAAAGAGTTTCACGTGACACTGCACTGCCACATCATCCTGAGACATCAACATTTCCTTCGATATTAATAGTAAAATAAATAAACTGAAATTAATTGTAAAATTTACTAAAATGAACTCGAAAGAAACACAACAGATTCTTGAATGGAATAGGTACCTACATTTACTCAAGGACTGTTAGGTAAGTACATACAACTCAGATTACCAACATTGTCGTATCATTTTCAGCCATAAATCCACAATGCGGGCGGGTTCGTAGAACAGTTGGCAATATATTCATCAAACGTAACGACCGTGTGTCACATGAATGTGTGCGATGCAAAGGTACCTATCATTACTTGCATGCTCGCAGTAAAATAAATTCAAATTAACCAACTGATGGATATGTCCGGGCTTTTCAAAGAAATTGTCAGGGGGCCTACCACAACCTCTTATAGAATTATAACTTCAAACATACTTTGAAAAATTACATAAAAGTAAGAATACTGTAATGTTGGTGACGCAGAGCAATTTTGATGACGTCGCGTTAAATCATTCAATCAAATAAATCATGTCGACACCGACGTGCGACAGTGATAACGCTATATAAAAATGTAAATGTCTCGTTCTCGCGCAGGAATACTTTATAAGTTCCATGGTACGAATTTGAACAATATTATTGTAACCTTGAAGCATTACTGTCACGAACTATGATGGTTTGCATTAGTTTTTAGTAAGGCCCCTGATACTTAGGTATATTTTGAATCCTCTTTTGGATTATCTAGAGTACGCTTTGCTAATTTACTGGCGACGTTTGATCAACCTTATGGGTGCTTAAATGGAAATCTCTCAAATCCTTTTGATTAAATATTACTTTGTTGTTCGCCTTTACAGCTAAATAAATTATATTAAGCCTACTTACTTTGGCACTATTTATAGTGAGCTGTTGAGAAGAGAAAAATGTTGTAGGTATTATAATTATAATATTTTTGTAAAAGATACTTATAAACTGAATAAATAAGTTAGGTTCGAGTTACTTTATAATTATTTTAGAGTTAGGGATCTCGAATAAAAGAACTATGTAAAGCCTTATATTATTATTATACTTGGTGTTAGGTATGAAATGTGTGCAAACGCTATCCTTTTTAATATATTTTTAAATCTGATTTAAAGTCCCACTAACAAAAGTAAATTAAGTCTATGAAAGCCATCAGCATCACCCATTTTTTATTGTTTGATATGCTTGCACTTGACCACTATCTCACCTGATGGTAAGTGATGATGCGATCTAAGATAAACGATAGATTTTCTTTTTTTTTTTCTGTGAATATGGTTTACGTAAAACACATATACCGGGTGTAATTGAATTCATTAGCATCCTTTGAAACTAGGTACCTACTCCTGATACCGGTCACGTGGGGACCAACATTTTTGAAATCTAACACATTGGTTTAGTAATAATAATAACTCCAAAAAATGGAATAACTTACTTAATCAAATACTACAATACAAAAATTAATTAAAATAATGCAGTACTGGTTTTAATTAGTACATACAACGTATAAAAACGTTTAAATGAATCAAAATCATCCGTGCTAACTGCGTTAGGCGCCGCGGCAATCTTCATTATTTTCAATAAAAACATTTTCATTTACACTCTTTACTCTTTAATAATCATCTATAAATGATGTACTATCATGGGCTCAATTAATGCTAATGAACTAAATTACATCCTGTATAGAGACAACACAATTTACACAGCCATTCAGCATTCTACCTTCTTATGTGTGGGCATAAATCTAAAGGTGCTCTTATCTAATTATGCAAAAATTATTCCTGGATTTAAACTAAACTCTATTCTGTGTAAACACGTATAAGTCACAATTTACATTAAACCTATCTGTGTTCTCTAATGTTAACCTTTGTAAATTCTCCATAAATATTCCCGCCAGTGCAGTGCAGTGTCCACTGTCCAGTCACATTTGAACCCACGCACCTAATCCGGTATGTCGTGCAATGCTAATTAGGTCCAGGAGCGCTCTGGTCGGACAACATGTTTTCTTTAGCTGGTGATAAAGCTGGACATCCACGGACCGGCTTGATTAATTCTTATTTTAAAATTGTTTAAAAAATACGAGTTGAATTTCTGTTTTTAATAAAAGAACGGTAAAAGAGGCTGCATAAGTTACAACAGTGAACAATAAAGCTATCGAAAGCCGTTCTCATTGCTGAGTGATTGACGCATATTTATACCGATACGCTCCCATACCTGCCCTTCTTCTTATCTGAATTGTATCCGACCTTCCAACTTTTAAGCTAAACAGCTTTGCTCTACATGTATTACATTATTAATAGATAGATTAGACAACCCATGGGGAATAAAGATTCTCGAGTGGCAACTATGGACTGATGAGTAGGATAGGTCTTCCACTAAGGGACACCGACATTCTGGTCAAATCAGCGGGCTACCGATGCAGGAGGCAAGCAGCGGCTCAGTGGGGGAGGCTTATGTTCAGCAGTGGATACTTCAGGCTGTTGATGATGATGTATCTATTTTTGATCAGTCCAATCCAAACAAATAAACAAATTATGAAGAGAATCAGTTTAGTCGTATTTTCAGACCAGGGCCACTATTCCGTATCGATTCCTTACTTCAAAACCACGCGAATTCCTTGTCTTAGATAAGAAATCTACAAAAGTCTATTCTCTATGAAAAGAAAACAAAACCGCGTGAAATAAATTTGGTATTGGCGGGATTTGAACTGCCACAAATAATATGTTCTACTGAGACGTGTTCCAAAACATCAACATGTCTAAAGATATGACCACTTATGTCAATATATTGTATTCAAAATAAAGATAATTTTAATGTAAAGTGAAGGTATTTCTAACGCTGTGACACGATTTGAACAAGACACGATAACGACGTGGTTTCGAATCGTGTGGAATCTGTGTTTTCATAGAGAATAACCGCCCTGCTGAAAATACTGTGTGATAGTTAATCAATTGATAGGCAAAATCAACAAGTAGAACATGGAATGGTTCGACATAACGTGCATAGTTATGTTTCAAATTGAACGTATGAAATTGTTTTCTATTTATATTTTAGTAACTATAACCAACTCACCGCTGTAAAACAAATTTCAGACTTTCCTATATTTTATTGGAACGTTCATTTTATTCTATACAAAAATATATCGCACTCAGAATCCAATTTCCGCTACAAATAGATTGATTTTATTATGTAACAAAATCCGTACGTCTGTGAATATTCAGCTTTTGAAGCACTTTAGTTTGCTTAATGAATGACATGTTAAAAGTAATTCGATTGCAAATATAGATACAACTCAACTCAATATACAATTATACATACAGTAGAATATAGTCAGTCTCATGCAGTGAAATTGACTGCATTTGAATATAGATAAGTATCTGAAATGGATCGAGCAATAAAAGGTATTAAAGAAACGGAATTTCTCACCTACGCTTTCTTTTTGTAATTAAAAGCTGGATTTATGTAGCTTTTTAATACAAGTTAGAGCCATATGGAATCGAACTATTATAATTTGACATTTCAACATTGAAACCCCTAGAGTGGATACATAGCAGTACCATCCACCAACCCGCATTTGGGAAGCGTAGTTAATTAAGGCCTACATAGTACTACCACATAGTATTCTGTATCTACCTTGAGAGCATCTATAAATAGAGATGTTAACGTTATAATCCGCAAGCACAATGTTTCTGCCAATTTCTACGGGGACGAGGTAGACACGCAAAGCACACCCGCGTGTAAAAGCACGCCGCACACCATCTTAAAACACGCACACCGTTATAAACTAGTGTAGTAATGCAGTGTCTACACGCACATCATGATATTGTAGATGACCAAGTAGCGCCATATGACCGGCAGGGAGGAACGCCTTGCCTTGCCTCCTCCTTTTTTAAATGCTCTAAGGTATCTACATATATGTACTGAATTTAATAGTATAGGTATTTCCACTAGTTGAGGTTAAGTCGTAATTGAACTTCTGAACAAAATTAGGCCTCCCAACCTACACTCGAAACGACATGTGTCAAACCCTTTCAAATACAATTTGGACCCAAGTTCGTCTAACGAACCTACGCGTTATGTAAATGTTACCTAAGTTATACAAATTGTATGTGAATTGATGGAAATAAACACTGACGCTAACGAACGCTTTTAACGCTGTTTATTAACTTAATGTTATATATTTTTGTATCAATTTAATTTAATACATACTGGCACTGACATAGGTAAGTGGATGAGCGTGTTTTGGTTTCATGACGTCATCTAGAATTTAATGAAATTGACTTTCGTCTCATCAGTTATTCAGTATTCAGGGTTATTTGCTGATTGCGCAGCAAATAACCCGTAAATCTCACATGTATAATTAAAACGACTATATATTAACAGCATAAAAGGAATGAAATATTTTCTTACAATTTTAACAATTAAAGTCAATAATAGTATCAAATAGAAAAATTGGTTTTCAAGTGAAATAAATTAAACATCACATTATATAAGTAACCCTCCAATTATAAATTGAATCTCGTTTTACCGGAATTACCTAGATAATTTTAGAGCAAACAATTGTAACAAGAATTCTACAATCTCTCCTTTAGACTTCTAAAGCGAGTCTAACAATACTACCCCTACATTCCACCCAGCGAAATAAAGTATCTAAAACATGCACAAGCTAGATCCTGTAGTGACATTAAATACGAAATACGCAGTCCTTACTCAATTAACACTATGTAGACGGCAATCATACTAACAAGCTGAGTTAGTTGAGAGACTCGGGTGTGGGTTTACGTTTAGGGGCGATTTTAGTTTTTTTACGGGATCACTTTAAGAATCGACCCTGTACTTTTTTTAACTTGTGCAAATTGTATGTTTTTCTCCATTTATTTTGATATACTAATTATAGCATCAAAATATTAAATCCAATGTAATTTGGTATGGAATCGTTATAGAGTTGAGCGGCATCTGCTAAATATAAAGGCAGCTATATAAGCTGCTATGTACTTAAGTAGTAGCTATTAGATAGTATCACAATAAACAATCGTTAAGTCAGGTAGAATGACTTAAGTTAGACAGGATAATTTTTCCAATCGGATCCCTGTTTTCATAGTTATTAGTAACATAATAATTACCATTATAATTATGTACTTTCAATGAAATATATAAGTAGATAGACATACTGTTGGTATTGGGATTTGGGAGGCGTTATCTGTACAGCAGTTGTGTTGATGTAACTTGACCATGCTGGTTGGGATGATTCTTAAAAGTCACTTAATAGATGGCGCTACCAACCCCATAAGTTGGTTGTATAAGGTGAAAGAAAAATTCGGACATGAGACCACTTGTCACGGTAGCTTAAGTAAAGCATATCCCGGCTTGAGGGATGGATGGATGCGGGTTCAATCCCCGCTCGTGATTCTAATTTTTCCTTTACAAATTAATCTGTAGATTACGCTGAGCAGGCGATACTGCTATAAAAATCATAAATACTGTTGGTAACCCTAAAGCTAAGTGATGACGCAGAAAACATTGAAGGATGCTTGTTATTAATTAACTCTTTGCTGAAGACTCTACAAATGCACTCAACATGCTGCCACAAGTATTTAGAGACCTCTCTACATTCAAAGCTGCAATAGAAATTGTTTACGTGGCCACTTAACTTATTCTTAGTTTTGCCCGCGGCTTTGCTATCAGTCCATTAAAATTAGTAGTGTAAGTATTTAAAATAGGATGTTTGTCTTTGTATACTCAGTAGCAGATATACATTCTACTCAAAATCAAACTTCAGATGAAAACGCGCGGACATAAAGAAAAGAAAGGGAGAAACCGCGATGATACCATTTATAGTAACATTGTCTTAAGAATTTCTATTCTGAAGCCAAATGGAAAGGATTTTTTTTAAAGTGGAAGCCTCACTTAAGGTATATCTATAAGATAAATATCTCTGAAGACAAATTCTAACCATAAATATTGATAAGATGATTGAGATGGGGTGGTCCTTCGTCCCATCTCTTCTTAGGTAGCATAAAAGTCGGCTAAGGGAACATCTAGGGAATGAGCGTCTCCTTGGCCTGTCATCATCATCATCATTAACAGCCCGACGACGTCCACTGCTAAACATAGGCCTCCTCCATAGAGCGCCACCTTGAGCGGCCACTCGCCTCCTGCATCCATCGGCTCTCCGCGGTTTTCGCTAGATCGTTGGTCCACCGAGGTGGTCCTCCCAAACGTGCAGTATCATAAACGTCCAAACATTTTTATAGGGGAGGTCTACTTTCCGCCCGACTTATGATGTGACAACTAAGATTTAAAGAACCATACAACACGTAAGAAAATCGCTCCTAACAAAAGCGGTATTTAAAACGCTAATCGCTTTCTCTCTGACCACCGCACACTTTAGCTGCGAGAAACATGTAACAGCTAGATACGGAGCCCCCGGAATACGCTATAACAAGCCGGGATTTATCTAAGTGCCTAAATAAACGCGAGAGCTTCGTACTATTCCACAATTTTGTGTGCCATTGTACCAACCAAGTTGTTTCTTACCTTAGGGGCGTAGTACGAAAGCTGGTTCTGGCAGACTGTTCAAGTAGATACCTACTCGTATTTAGTTTGATAAAACAACGTCTTAGGATGTATATTTATATTTAGATATTTACTGAAAGTTTGCCGTTCATAGTAATAAAGAATCTATTCCATTATGTCATTCCCCAGGGTTCAAATTATATCCATAGCAAGTTTGGCTAAAATGTGTTTAGCTCTTTACGAGTGAGAAGGTAACAAATAGACAGAAAAATAGAGCTACTTTCGAGCTTATAATATTAGTTTGGATACACGTTTTATAAAATAATACTTTTATTTATTATTTTGTAAAGAGAGTATCTAAGTATAATCTTTGGTAGTTTACTTATTATTATTATTTTGCTTATTTTATTTGCCACAACCATTTCTGTACAATTACGGCTATCCGAAATCCAATAGCGGCATTTTCAGCAAACAATAAATCACAGTACTGTATCATATCGGTGGTGTGCAACGCATCGGTACGCGATGAATATTGATTTTACCACCAATTTGGACCGAATATTAATTAATATCTATTATGTTTTGTCAATTTTGGCATATCGTAAAACAATTTATTGAAAACTGTACCTACCTAACGTATCTGCGCTTTTCTATCTATTAGTAGTACTTATCTTCTTTAATTTATAACTTAATGTCAATTTTCATTCGTCTCCCGCACCAGTGCTTTAAGTAGGATATTGAAATTTGAAATGCTTGTCTCCAGATTACCACTTTTGAACATTCAGCAACTAATACTTATAAATAGACAGATCTGTGAAAACGCTTAGGTACCCATACAAAATCAAAAGCGATACTCAAATTTTCGACATAAATTATCCAAAACAAGGCCAAACCAACAAAGCTGAATAAACGCGTATACATCAAAACGAACCCATTACAAATTTACGTTTTCATTATTCGTATATACTCATTCCTTTGATATCAAATCAGAAGATACGTTCGCCAGAACAAACAAAATGCCACAACAATATTTGACCCAAAAGCTCACTGAAACAGAGCTGTTCACACTGAACTGGGTATATCGGTATTGGTCGACTTTCGTCAATAACGAATCTTCTTTTTTAATTACACAAAGGTCATTTCGGACAATCATTATCATTAGCGTAGTATTGTTAATGTCGTTGTCGATTAATTTCTCATTTTCTGAATACCGTTCGTTTTTTGTGCGTTTGCAGTTTCGGTTTAATTATGTTTTGGTTGATCGCGGTGGTTTTGGCTGGATTCATGATTAATTAAACGAGAAAGGGTGAGACGTGTGTACGACAAACCAAATAAAATCAGATCGTAATACAAAGACAGTAATGGTAAAAAAATAAAAATGCTTAAATAAATATTATATACCCGAAATAATGTGAAAATTAAGGGCTCAAATATTGACATACCAATTAGAAAAAATTGCCTACTGTTTTATCATAGGTATTCACTCATCATCATCATCATCAACCCGTAGATGTCCACTGCTGAACACAGGCCCCCCAGAGAGCGCCACTTTAAGCGGCTGCTCGCCTCCTGCATCCATCGGCTGCCCGTAGGTATTCACTATCTGTTGGCAAATAGCATCACAAAGAAGTAGTAGTGGCCAATGATAGTTATGGTTTATATATTGATATTTCTCAACAATGTATATTTAAATTGATGCTCATGGTTTTCTTTCTATTGTTACAGTTGTCTTAGTCCAAGATCAGCGTATTTCTACGAATTTCCACCGAGCGGTAAGTTGACAATGATAATTATGTTAAAGGTATTCTTCTTCGACGACGGACGTCTTCTATTTTGTACTAGATTTTCCTCATCATCATCATTCATCATTAACAGCCTGAAGACGTCCGCTGCTGAACATAGACCTCTCCCCAGGGATCACCACTTAGAGCGGCTGCTCGCCTCCTGCATCCATCGGCTCCCCGCTGCTTTCACCAGGTCGTCGGTTCACCTAGTGGGGGGCCGGCCTTTGCTGCGTCTTCCGGTTCGTGGTCGCCACTCAAGAACCTTTCTTCCCCATCGGTTGTCTGTTCTACGAGCGATGTAGCCTGCCAATTGCCATTTCAACTTGCTAATCCTAAGAGCTACATCGGTCACTTTAGTTCTCCTGCGGATCTCCTCATTTCGGATCTCATCTCGCAGGGAAACACCGAGCATTGCTCTCTCCATAGCTCGTTGCGCGACTTTGAGCTTAGTAATGAGGCCAACAGTTAGAGACCATGTCTCAGCTCCAGATTTTCCTAGTATAGTAATAATAGCTTACAAGAAAAATTGTTCCTCAAATAATTTTCACCTCGTTAAAGACCACTTTTCTAATGATTGAACAATTAAACGGAATTTCAAACTCGTTCAAGTCACGCAATTTTACAAAAAAAGCTTTTTACATTTAGTACTTAAGGTGTTAAGTGCTTGATTTATAGTCTAGACTTCATCGTGACTTGGCAAATGTAGGACAGAACGCCCTGACTAGTGGAGCGAAGGTATTGTATACGTGGGGCAGCTGATAGAGCCGAAGATCTGGTTCAGTGTATTAAAAGATATATTCAGCAGGGGGATAAAAATGGTAATGATGTTGAACAATAAAATTTCATCATCATCATCAACCTGAAGACGTCCACTGCGGAACATAGGCCTCCCTTATAGAGCGCATCTCTGTTTGGCTGCTTGCCTCCAGCATCCAGCGGTTTACCTAGTGGCTAACCTACAATGTAGCCAAAAAATAATGCAACAGCGCAAAATCTGATATGTCATTTGTTTTCTTTTTCGAAGGATAGTTCAATCATAATATGTAAACGTACTACTTCTACAAGTAATTTCCTAAAACTGCCAAACTTCTGTGAAGTCTATCAATTGTCTCAAACTTCAATTGAACCCAATTACAATTTAATTGAACTTGGTAACAGGATGTGATGAAAGCAAACATAGGGAAAGCGGAACTGCGGATTGAAATGTATTTACCTTTTGATGTAATTTTGGAAATTAAGTTTCTGAACGGTAATGGATTTTGATATTGGGAAGTCATAACATAACTATATTATTTAGGATTATACATAACACCCGTATAACACGTTAGCTTAATTTGTAAAAGCTTTGTTGGTTCGCTGTTATTTCGTGTAAACATATTATAATACGCTATTATTTTGGCTTCGAAGTAATAATATTTTCAGTAAATAAACGTTCATAAATTTTAATAATATCTACGTACGTTCAAATAGGTCCCTGAATGGTTTAAAAAACCCCGTGCGAAATGGAAGTGGGTCAGCTAGTAGAATCTAAAAGTTCGACCCAGAATTATTAACCTTTTAAGCGCTTTTGCCGAGGGGAGCCGATGCATGCAAGAGGCGAACAGACGCTCAAGGTGGCGCTCTTTAGGAAGGCCTATGTCTAGCGTGGATGTCTTCGGGCTGTTGTTGTTGATGATAATAATGATGGTGATAATGAAGAACCTTTCTATTCACAGACAACTGCCTCGGCACTGCGAAGAAGAAAGTGACAACGTTTTCAAGACTGCTCCGCGGATTAAAATCACATAGAAAAGAGAAACATGGATCCTGTTCGCCGAAGCATTCTCACAGTCCCAGACAAGCCATGCCTCCACAAAGGGTAAGTTTCTTGTTGAAATACAATTTACAGAAATCACTATCATCTTTTTAAATTATATTAACAAAATCAACGGAAAGGCGCCGCGGTGCAGCCTTGGATGCGCTATGCTTTCTCTGGGCTGCCGAAAGATAGCAATGTCGTGTCTTCAATAAAGTAAAACACAAATGAACTGAATTTAATGTATTTAGACGTCTGAGTTCGCGCAATTATCATTCTGCGAAACATTATAAATTAAAGAAGAAAAATAGGCGAACACGGTAAATCTGACAAATCCCTTAATCGCAGCTGTACTCAGCATGGTCAATAACCGAAAAAAGCAACTTGTGACGGGACTAATCCTAAGTGCAAGTCCGCCGATAAGGATTACGCCGCCGCCCTAATGGCCCTGATCCGCGGGCCCAACAAACGGTCATAACTCAACCCCGTCTTGGCTCAACCGACTTAACTTTGGCAGCCGTCATTTCTCAAAAGGCATGCGGTGACGTACCCCTCAGGGAGATTAATAAATATAGGTGGACGTGGAAAAATGTAGCACTTAATTCGGCAGGAATGAGTTGCGTATCTAATGCGAGCACGCAGCGCGTTGCTCTTGTTGATAACTCGGTTATTAATTGTGTGATGCTAGCGGAATTTATGTTTTGCTGAATGCTTGCTGTTGGTATGAGGGGAATATGAGGCTAGTGAGGCAGGTATGAATTGCTGTGTTAGGTCAATTTGATAGTCATTCGTTTGGCATTCGCTGCCGACTCCAAAATCCCATCACTTCTTGTTTTTTGTCTTAGTTGTATGAAAATTTTATCTTCCGCACTTGTGAATGTGAAACCCTTAACTTTTATTTTCATGAAAAATATATTTCTTGAATTGAAATCACCCCTAAAAACTTGTGTTGATGGCTATAAATAAGCAAGAATTATTTTTAAATGTTTCTTTTAATCGTAGAGTTTTGTACACTATACTTTTATATCATTTGATTTGAAATCTATCTGGGACTCTCACAAATGTCATCGGCAAGTTTTAGCATCCACTGCTTTCTACTTTCGCCATATCTTTTAACCTCGAATATTTTTCGTTGTAAACAATAGTCACGAATTCCACGTTAAACGCACCTATACGTCCCCATATGTTCCCATACGCCTCCATACTAATTGCAGCGAGTGCATGTCAAAGGCGGACCGGCGTCGCGCCGGATCTACATAATAGGGGATGGGGGTGCAAAAGGGAATGTATGAAAAAAAAAGTGAGACAGACACCCGCGGGCGCTTGAAACTAAGATTCGGTTACATACAGTTGTTTTTGCTAATGAGAACCTGCAAGACAATAGGGTTTTACGAGCGGGAATGTTAATGAAAAATATTTTTACTACTTTAGACTTAAGTACTTGTTTTATTAGAACTGCCGAAGTCGTGACAATAATACTTTAATTTCAGTTAAAATATTGCTGTACGGTTATTTTTTTATAGGATCTGTGGGTTAAAGATTTTATTTTTAAAATGAAAGAACACTATTTTTTTTACTGCTTGTATAATGGTATCTATTTCCATGTCGTGTTTTTTATCTACTCCCATATAGCTAAAGTATCCTATGAATAGTTTTACGTTTCACACAGGACTTAATCGCGCTAAAAACATTATTTATTTACCTCGACGTTTCGGCCAAGTTTCATTGGCCGTGGTCACGAGAAGACTGGAGCACAGAGTACATTGGTAAAGACGACTGGAGAATGCGGGTATCCGTGCCAAAAGAGCGAGCAGCTTATGCAAAACTACCTACACTTCAACTTCGATGGTGTAAACATACGATTAATTGTCACGGCACACAACACTAACAGTATCAGACTTGTCCGAACGTAAGCTGCGATGCAAACACTTGCCTAACACTGGGTTCCACGACAAAGAAAACCATTCTCCCGGTTAAAATTTTTATGCTTCAATAAAATTCTTAATTTCAATCGCTTCACGCATCATCCTTGAGTAGTAGTGCCGTTCTGTGGAGAAGACTTTAGGGTCATGGAGTTCAATCCAATGGTTAGGACCCGACTCGAGCAAATGTTCAGCGATCGCAGATTTTTGAACCTGGCGGTTCTTGACAGTTGCAATATTATTTATCCTATAAAATAAGTAGGTAGTTGGTTCAGTATCAAAACCTTAATTTTCTTTTACACTCGATCAATATTCCAGCTAGCTAATTACAGCAATCTCAAACCATTAGGGCTAATCTATCTCTTTTTGTAATAATAATTATTCCATCTGAGAACCGAGCTATTTGATAACATCGTCTAACTCAATCTTGGTTTTCTCGTCTAACCACTTTCTCTCATTTAGTGAAATGAGAATTCCTTGAAAATTACTTCAGTTAATTTTCACTTCCTTAAATTAAATTTATTTTGTGTACGTCACCAGTCACTGTTGAGTCGCCTTAAATATTTTGTGAGATTAGCTTATAATATTATGTATCTGTGATGATACGACATATCAATAAATTCGACATCAAGACATTAAATCGTATTTTAAGAACATTCTTGCTTATTATCATTGCTTAGTTTTCCTCATTGCTGAGGGTCGTGTCTTGGCTCACCACGGGTTACTTTGGCTCTGATAGTGTCATGCCAAGGTGTTTTTTCTCGGCAGGGTGCGTTGGATTTTGATTTCAAGAGTGGTGCAAATTTAGCCAAACTAGCGCAATAGACTTCGTTGTCGTGTTCTTTTCCATGGGTTATATAGGGTTATAATTATAGTGTGGGGGGTTATAGAATCTGTGTATTCAAAATGCCTTAGTTGCAGAATCACTATGTAGGCAAAATTCCTTGACTCCAAAATGACTCTCCCTTTTATAAAAGGACTAGATAGACAAAATGATGTTATTGCAAAGGTACTTACTACTTACTTGAAGTAGATTAAAATATAGACTAGTGTTTCTTTTTTGAGTTACCGCGTATTGTAGATCGAAAAATATCTACCATATGAAAATATGTAAAACAGTAGTAGCATCAATTATTATTTATTTAGATTCTTATTTAATTTTATTTTTATGATTGATCAATGTGTACTATGGACCCAGTAATGTCTGAAATAAATGAATATTTATTTATTTATTTTATTTACTTATCAATAGTATACGAGAACAATACAGACCATCACTAAAACTACCATCAATGCATACAATAACATATTTATCGAAACAAAATGTTACGCATTTACGATCTATGAAACTGTCGTAAGTATCGTAGAAGCACGACTTGCCGTTTTATTGCCTTATCTAAAGCCAGAAAAGCCGTAACTGGAATAATAGCACCGCAAGAAGCTAAGGCAAGGTGCCAATATGTTGCGGTACATAAGAAACGCGATATGAAGGAAGGAAATGAAAATACTTACTGGGAAAATAATTGGAAAAAATATTATGCTATGCATATCTAAATAAGCAGAAAATATAACCTGCATTTTTTTTTAAACGGGCAATATGCCTTTATTACTCAAGCTAATTACTACAATAATAAAAAATAAACTAAACTAGCTACACTACCTACTACAAAGAACATAATGGACTGAATAGCCGCGATAGCCTATAGTCTATAGACAGCCCACTGCCGGTATAGGTACCGTGCCCGACATGCTGGCAGCATTGCTTCATTGAATTGCAATGCTTATGCGTTGTGCTGGTTAACATCTGTGAACCCGTTTTAACGCATTATTTTTTATTAATTGGTACTCCGGAATTTTCAAAATCAAGTAAAGTAAATGTTGAGTGTTAGTGTGAATTTACTCAGTTCATGCAAAGCTTCGATTCAAAGCTTGGCGTGTATTATTTTATTCCCTTATGGATTATTCTCTAAACTCGATTAATAAACACGGTGAGTTAAGCTTATAGCCCGGAATAATTTGACAAAGTTACAGCTTTAAATTTATATCAGATTGAATACCCAATTCATTCGTAACAACTCATAACAAAGTATGCAAATGAACTGAAAGAGGTTTTCCTGTAAAATAGATTAAAACGCAACCAAGTCGGTTGAAATTAAGCCGATATCAAAGTTCAAAAAAACAGTAACTCTAATTGGTTTGGATTTTTTAATAATCGTGACAGGTTTAAGATTTATTGTGAAAATGAATCATAATTATCAACGTGCTATATTTTTTATTGTTGAATGGGCTTGCGTTTGACCACTATCAAGTTTATCATTTACTTACCACTATATGATAAACTTATAAAGGATCCTAAAAATCAATGTAAAAGTGAACTGTTTCTTAGTATTAACTACTACACAACTAATATTTAAATCGTGTTGATACTGTCAAATAATATGTCGTAGACAGCCATAAATATAGATTGTAAAACTTATCATATTTTAAGGCATCACAAACTAGAATTTCTTTTCATTCATTCTACATAAATAATGAACTCACGAATGACATTAAAAACTGTACCGTCTTAGAGCACAAGTAGTTGATGGTAAGTAATAAAAAAACAATCTAAAGTTATTTTCTAGTAAGTATTTTTACTTTTTTAGTAATATTGGCATCATTTTAATATTTTTTCTTTCATCAATTGAACCTAATATAAAAATTGTTTTTAGAAGTTGATCTACTGTCGTTCTGGTTAACTGTGGTTTACGTAGTTTGGTTCAACTAGCAAAGTTATTTCTTGCGGCACATTTATCACGTTAGCCGAGGTTGTATATTCATAACAATGTTTTTGACACAGATTACTTTCTTTGCACGTTTGCATCGTGAAGTTTTATGTTAGTTCCGTTGAATTTGCATTCGTACGTAAAGCATTTAGTTGACTTATGTTGTATTAATTAAAATTATTGTATGATGTTATTGTTTTTAATGGACGTAAAATGTACATAACGTTATTTTCTCAAGTGCAGCTTTTTTAAATAGGCAAAATAGAAATATATTTATAAAAATAAAACCCAACTTTTATGAAATTCGCAACAACTTTTGATTATTATTCAGATATCGTCATATCACATATTCACACAGTTACCGTTAATTTGTCATGCTATTTCAGCTATTGTATCATTTCAAATAACAACGCACGTTGGGAATAAATTGAACGCAACAAATTTAACAAAATAATTGGATGTCTCGCATAACGGTTCGTCAATTACTATGTCAACTGCAATCGATTTGGATATTGACACAAGAGTGTTGATCGATTATAAGCTCTATTTCTACGTCATAAGTTAAAAATTGTGTTCTTTTCATTATAAATCTAGATATAGGTATGTGTCAATAGGCTTGATATAAAGTGTATAATTAAGGAATTAAGTATCATACTTCTTAAATACATTTCGGGTGTTTCACCATTAAATCAATATACCTAATATCTAAATTAACAGATAAAATCCGAAAATTTACGTGATTTTAATCGTCATGAATTATCGATATTATTGTGACATAAAGTATTTCTTAGATATTGATAGTGATTCGGTGATTAGTAGCAAAATAATTGATATTTTGAAATAAGAAAAACATAAGTTTTAATAGCACCGACAGTACCGATGAAACGCGCACCAATATATTTCCGAAATAGCACCTAGTTAAAGATATGCTACTGCTATTACAAACAAAAAGATCATTCAGTTCAAATTCATACGCAAAACAACCTCTACTAATTTTTTATGCGTAGTGATGGGACTGCCATGTTGGTCCCAGTGTGAGAATAGGACCACCCCATCTCTTTCCGCGAGTGCTATAAGAGTCGGCTAAGGGAATATTCAGAGAATATGCAGCAGAAACAGGGAACAGGCTTTAATGTATAGGACACTTAGGTACCGCAGTACCAGGCTAGCGTCAATTACAAAGAGATCAATGAAATTCAAATCGAAAGAAGAGAATGAGTGTTTGATAAGGACCAATAAATTTGGCGGGTACGGGGGTCCGCAGGCTTGTCGCATTATAGCCGTCCATTGTCGGCCATTCACATTATTCCCTTATCAAGTGCGAAGTTAATGGGCAAGCTTTGTGCCTCCTATGATTAATTGATTCGTTCCTACCCTCATTGTGATGCAGAAATCCTTAGCTTTTTCCATGCTTAAGTGAATATGATAAATGGAGATGTTTTGTATGTACGCTACCGCCTCTATTTTCACCCGATACGAGCGTATGGTAATTACTGCTAGTGTGATTTTGTGTTTAGTTTATTTGTGTATGTGAATGGGAAATATTGAATAATTAATGAGTTACGCGTCTGAATAAACATACGTAAGGATTTGTTGTTTGTATCGTAGCTAGTGGGTATTTGATATTTATCGACGTGGTTGTAATTAGCTATAGGAAAATGATTAACTTAGCTATCTATTTCAGTTTATCTCGATACTTAGGTAAATATTCTTTGACAAAAAATATTTTATTTTTGTTTGAAATCAATAGCTATTGAAATGGGTTATGTTGTTAGTTATAGAAATACGTTATATATATAATATGTTAATTAATAAATAACATAAAACATTAATAATACCTACTTAAAAAAAAGGACTAAAACTAAATTAAATCTAAACTAAAATGATCTATCTAAAACTATAAAATAGCTATTTATTTTATTTTTAACTCTATTTATAACTGCTAAGAGCTTTTACAGCAAAACATTAACGAAACTAGATATCGCGGAGTCGAAGTTTTAAAGTTTTTCTCGGCTGTCAAACTAAAAATAAGATCGCTCAAAAAGTTTCCCAGCCTCTCAGATAGACGATAATTTATCATACAGCCGTGATTCGGGGAAAAGTTAGAAAATTTCGAGAGAGGGTGTAGGTATATTTGCGTAGTATCTTTATGAGAAAAATGACTCTCCAATGAGTTGATAAATGATAGAAAAGTCGGTTTGACTTTGATATTTTCGTCTCATGTAACTAAAAATGTTTTAGAATTAATTTTATTTCGTTACCTTTACCTATAGACGTAAATTAAATTTGATAAAAATATACCATTCTATAAAAATCTCAAACAAAAATATATCTTAATTGTGTATTTCAATAAATTAAAACAAAACCTGCTTTATCCGCTCATCCAAAGCTGCGGTAAATTTTTGGGAAATATGCTGTTACGTGGGTGGTAACATGTTTTCTGCACGTTGCTGTCTTATTGTGCGTTTTTTACTCAGTAACAGTATACCTTTAAACAAAACCCTGTTGCATCAAAAATCTGATCTGCGTATTACCTAATCCTTTTTAAACGATACGAATAAAACCGTTGAATCGCATCGTCCGTTAGAATTCGAAGTTTAACAGCGCAGAACAAAAAAGGTTTGATATAACGATAAAAAGTTTTTACCCCCGACGATAAATTGTGAAACTTTCCTCCAGGTCGACACTCCGGACAGCGTGCTACAGAGCGGGCTGGGGTTAGGCCCTGGGCCCGACACGGCCCTTAGGTCTATGGTTGACCCCAGAGACTATGACCGCCTCAGATTCTTACAAATGAACGCTGCCCACCCTAACACCTTCGAAGAAACTATACATAGGGTGAGCCACTGCCGCTTTTCTGCTATACACTTTAATTTCAACTTTATCAGCAAATCAAGTTATGAATTAAAGTTCCGCGTTCTTATAAAACATATTAGATTGTTTAATAAATGGGGATTATTTCGTATTCTATTTTGGATTTACACTACTAACCACAATCCTGTGAATTAAGTAGTGAAATGATTAGCGGAGATTAAGCTTTCAGTTTAGGTTTTTGCTGGCTTATTTTACATGGCATTTAATAAAGTTGTATAGCAGAAAAGGTATTCTGTTACGCTCTGTTTGGCATATTTGTGTTCATATGGTGAATTATACATTTATTTTGCCAACAGATTGATAACAGTTTTTCAAAATTTTGTTCCATAACGCATTTTTGGCTTCAAATTTAAATCGGCATGCTCAAAAGCTAGAGGTGGATTAATGAAACGATTTCAGTTTTCATTACATTATATAACGGGTTAAAAATATTGGTGGTTTACTAGCATATGCGGTTTTTTTTGTCATATAAATAGTGAATCGTCATCATCATCATCATTAACAGCCTGAAGACGTCCACTGCTGAACATAGGCCTCCCCCAGGGAGCGCCACTTAGAGCGGCTGCTCGCCTCCTGCATCCATCGGCTCCCCGCGGCTTTCACCAGGTCGTCGGTCCACCTAGTGGGGGGCCGGCCTACGCTGCGTCTTCCAGTTCGTGGTCGCCACTCGAGAACCTTTCTTCCCCATCGGTTGTCAGTTCTACGAGCGATGTGGCCTGCCCATTGCCATTTCAACTTGCCAATCCTAAGAGCTACATCGGTCACTTTAGTTCTCCTGCGGATCTCCTCATTTCGGATCCTATCTCGCAGGGAAACACCGAGCATTGCTCTCTTCATAGCTCGTTGCGCGACTTTGAGCTTAGTAATGAGGCCAACAGTTAGAGACCACGTCTCAGTTCCATAAGTCATCACTAGCAACACACATTGATTGAAAACTTTTGTTTTCAGGCTTTGTGGTATTTTGGACGAAAAGATAGGTCATGCACAATAGTGAATGCACACTATGATTTTAAAATCAAGTATTCATTAGTGTTCATAGAACGCAATTTATTTGATTATTTATTAGATGGGCAAAAGGTAACCCTATATTTTTCATCTTAACGGTGTAAACCATTTAATGATTTTTTCTAATAAAATTGCAGCTATCAAATAAAAAATGTAGGATTGTGTTTGCCTAAAAAGTGTAATGCTACTAATGGCCACCAGCACCCCTATTCCCAACTTATCGGAAACCTTTCGATTCGAAATCTACACTCTCCATCTTCTTCATTTACATTTAGAATGAAAGAGACGGAGAGTGTAGATTTCGAATCGAAACGTTTCCGATAGGTTGGGAATAGGGGTGCTGATTTCTTTTCATATTGTGCAAGAATGTGAAAAAGAGTACCAATTTAGCACCTATTTTATGTTACATCAAACACGGCACCGGCACTATTTGCACTGCTTTGAATGTAATGCACGGAAACACTTTGCACATACTTAGGTTAACGATTCCAATAAATGCATGCTAAGCGTGTCTTTATGCAGGTTTTTGTTTTTTTTTTTGTGAAGGCATATTCTTCCTGTTTTATTTCTATTTTTATGCACATATTTTAAAAGACTCAAAATGTCAAGTTTGTGAGATTACTTGTATGACTTTGAAATTACAACTAAAATAAATCGTTTAGAATTATTTTTGTCAGATATCATAATATTTTGTTTTGGTTACATCAATAAGCGTCCAATAAGTTTTCTACTTTCACGATTGTTAAGGACGTAAATGCATAAAATTACAAATTAAACGATAGTATGCTTTGTTACAGTTAAAAGTTCAGGAAGCGATGAAGAAGAAAGACAAACTAGCAAGAGAACAAGAAGAGGTAAGATTTAGTTGGGCATATCACCGTAACTTAGTGATTTAAAATAAAATACGCCAACACAAAAAATAAAAGACAGTCAATACAAAAGTATTTCACATTTTTATATTTATTTATTTAAAAAAATTTAGTGGACATAGCTTTTGGCTACTCTAGATTG
Organism: Ennomos erosarius; assembly: GCA_963580505.1. Taxonomy (NCBI): domain Eukaryota; kingdom Metazoa; phylum Arthropoda; class Insecta; order Lepidoptera; family Geometridae; genus Ennomos; species Ennomos erosarius. The sequence continues at coordinate 11,564,004 of OY756986.1, forward strand.
CCATCATTCGCGAACAAAAAAAGTATTAAAAACTAAATCAGTGTCTAACTAACTTCATCCTATTATCTAAAGATCATCCTATTATCTAAAGAGAAAAACGTAAGATTGCAGCTCAAAATAACAACATATCGAATAGTAACAAACAAAACAAGACGGTAGCCAATATTTGTAGTCTCTAACAAAACATCTTCATACCCAAAATTAAAAAATAACATCTCTAAATGAAGACATCAAGCGAGTTAGCCTTTTCCTGTTTTCATAAAATAAAAGCCCCTTATAATTAGTCAGTAGATACCTACCTTGTCCCGAGAAATTTCTCCATAAAATTCTATGAATCATGAAACTTTCTGGTGCAGATTCTTTGGTACATCTGACCCAGCTAAGATGCAAGTAATTGCGTACAAAATTTGAATCGATTCTTGGGGCATTTTCAATCACGTCACCTACCAAAACAGAATAAGAAAAATCGAAACAGGTTCATCGATTTTAGGGAGATACCGCAAACAGACACATATTATATTATACGCACGTTAAACTACAAACCCCGATGTGGTTGAGGATTAAAAATAATTATAATTGTCATTGGGTCCTTCAATTAGTCCATGAGTTTTTCGGTTGTTGACCTGCTGAATATGCAAATGCCATAAAAAAATGCGCACGCATCCAAATTTTGATGGAGCCATAGCCAACTCAAACAATTTCTTGCATTTCTTTTGGCTCCTCACATAGTGTATTTAGCCAGTGTCAGTTTTTGAGAATGAAGTACGTTCATTAGTCTTAGTCATAGTCATAGTCATAGTCATAGTCATAGTCATAGTCATAGTCATAGTCATAGTCATAGTCATAGTCATAGTCATAGTCATAGTGCAGTCTAAGTCAGGTCATAGTCCAGTCTAAGTCATGCTCTAGTAAAGTGGTAACAACTTTAGTAGAAGCTTCTATGGAATTTTGGAAGCAACACGAAAAACCACGTTACACCACATTATTTCACTTGCCCACACTCATGCTTGTAATTCAGCACTTAATGCGTAAAACTCCACCAATTTTAAATATTAACTCTGGAAAATTCACGTCGTTGCATATTATTTTGAGAAAATAATACAATGCAACGACGTGAACTTTTCCGCGTTCCCGCTGAAACTCCATTCTTGCATTTATTGACAAGGTATATACATATAAGTGACGAAAATCATCCGGTCAACATTGGAATTTACCATTACTTGGCCAACATGTAGAAGCTTATGTTTGCAATCCTTATCAGTCAAACTAATCTGTTGTGAGAGTCACATTTGCTTGTAATCTCCGACCGGCTCAAGCCTCCACCGAGCGGGGCGAGTCATGAGCTAATCGTGCCCTAATCTCAAGCTAAGTCTATTAGCAGCAGTCATATGGCTTCCCAACGAAACTTCGGAAGCCCTTTCTCAGCACATTTTGCTTGTAAAACTATGCCGTACTTTGGTATATTGAACATTGAAATTTTACTACACCGATAAAATGTTTTCCGCACGAATTTGGGTGACACCGTCCGGAACGGACCGATCCTGTTGGTTTATTAAAAATTTGGGGTGGTTATCGATTAGCGCGCTTGAATCGATGTTGTATTGTTTAAAACTAGATTCCACCTTTTTGGACTTAATGAAGTAATTTTTGTAGCTGTGCTTCTAAAGGAGGGTGTTTATAAATGTCTCTTTTAAAACCTTAGAAATCACAAACATAATAACTGCAACCATTATTATTGATTTTATTTAGAAGTATATTACTGAGTCAAGGCTAAAATAGCACTGTAACAATATATTTAATATGTAAGTAATATGTAATAACATCTGCACAAATATGTTGTAAGTAAATTATTTCCATTTCACCGCAATTTCTCATGGAAATGCAGCGCTAAAATCTCATTTCAAGTGAACAACACGTAAATCCTTCCTGCGTGTAAACCCGTCTTGGTAACGAAGCATGCATAAATTAACTTAATGTTCAATACTTTTGTACTTACAAGAAAGTGGTGCTTTTATTACTGCTCCTGAATATTTATCACTGTTTTCACGCGTTACAGAAATATTTTCCTTTTAAGATATGATTTTCATAATGTTTCTGTATTTTTGGGACCCAGATAACGAAAACCTTGCACATGACCAAATAACACATCTTTTTAATACATGCGTCGTATAATATGAGCGCACGTCAACATTATAGGCAAATAAACCGTGCCCTTATTTCTTGTAAAAAAACCATAAAGTTTTTATGCGTTAAAGGCATCGTATTTATGACAAGGGGTAGGTATATATTTGTGTAGATACGAACAAAAAGAAATTCAAACGTTAGGCAGGGTTGATGGAGAATGAAACAGACCGACGAAAATCAGTTATTATTTTTTAAAATTAAAATTTTCCTATCTCTGCTCGGTCTCCCCTACAAAACGGCAAGCTCAGTTTTCTCTCAAAATTAAAATTACGCTATCTTATTTAAGGGGTGTCAGAGTTTCCTCCAGTAATGTCTGAGTTGGCTGCATTGTTTTTATAACAGAATTGGTTTTGTTTCAGATTTTGAGGGATATAAGACACGGACTGATGAATATGGGAAGAGATGGTGTCAGAGGACCTTTTGGAGGTATACATATTTGCCGTGTTATATGTGTTAGGTATATTAAGCCATAACTTACTTCATTTAAATCGATGTTTAAATGAAAGCTAAAAAGAATTTCAATAATTATTTGTGCTGCGTTTTTTTATTTTTCTAGTCGCTTCTTGGTATTTTGAATTCAAAATTTATTATGCTTATTGTTTTGTGGCATTGACAGCAGCTTTTGTGAGTTTCATTTACAGCGTTTACTTGTACTTCTTAAAACCATTTTTGAAATAACTAATCCCATGGCCATTAAAACCTCATAGTTGTTTGTCATCATATTTTAGTTTATTTTGTTCTTTACAATATTGAACAAACTATACAAGTCAAAATATCGAAGCGTTTAGAATTGTCTTTGAAGGTGCAAATCGATATATGCGCATGATGCTTGCACTATGTTTTGGATCTTGGTCATTTTTATACGTTAGGTATGCTTGAAGAAAGTTTCTATGAAAAACAAAAGTTAACAACAACTTATTTGTGAATGTTCAGCATGCTTTCTGTGTGCATTGTGCACTGGTCATCCGTTATCATTTTGCGAATGAAAACCATAGGTAAGGGTTTAATATTATACAGCCAAATATTCAATATCGATAAAACAGGCAAAACATGAAAGCGAAGCATAGTGTAAGCAAGCAACTAGGATCATTTCCATTCATCCGATCAATGTTTACTTTGCGTCAAAATGCTGAATGCATGTTTTGGAAAAATGTTTTGCAACCAAGCACGGCTTTACGATGTTCGTACACAGCTTTAATCGCGGTGTTGTCAGTGAAACCACCACTTTGTGGAGCGCATTGTTACGGTAAACTTTTTTCGCAATTTTGTTAGCACGTACCTTTTTATTTGCATTGCCGGAGGTTACGCTACGCTGAAGTCTAATAAAGGACTCGTTTACAGACGACACGTATATGTACGACGACGAAGCGAGATGTCTATCTGGAAGGGGTCACTGGTACGATGAACCGCCATACGAAAGCGATCCCGAAGACTTTCTGATGGGAGGAGGGCAACCAGCGGCGACCTTTCAGAATGGAAGAGTTTGCTTCACGCTAAATCTTCGGAACGAGCAAAGAGGTGAAGGCGTGATATCCCTAAGAAGCGCGGGTGATATAAGCTTAGCGAGGACCCCTCGGAGAGGATTAATAATTCCGCAAAGTGGCCCCTACCCGACTACCGTGATCCCCTTGCGAACAGCGAGAGATCGGGAGAGCGGGGATTACGCAGCGTCTGACATCCAATCTATAGGATCGCGGCTATCTGGAATTTCGTTGGAATCGAGCCGATCGGAGCGGGACTCTAGGAGGGGTTACCGGCAAATGTCGGGGTACCGGATAGGCGCCGACCCGCTATCGCCTGCTTCATCAGACTACGAAGATCAAGAAAGCGAAACAGATTCACAACACATAGCTACTGTACATCAGGTAATGTTTTCTTCAATTTAAAATTACTGCTTAGTTAGTTGGTTATAATAGATCTGTCTTAAACAAAATTGCTTTTTATTTTCATATCCTTTGCCCTACTGACGTTTATAATTTTACATTTCAGTCGGCTGAAGAATGTGAAGGTGTTTCTAACCTCGCAGGAAAAGTGAGAGGTCTTAGACAAGATGTTCAACGAAAAATATCAAGATTACGACAAGAACGAGGTCCTGAAATTGACAGAAGAACGAGTGGAGACCAGGCTTTCCCGTGTTCTAATAGTTCATTTGAAAGTCTTCCCAGCGGATCAGGCAGTAGTGAGTGGATTTATTGAGTTATTCGTCTGGTGTTAATATAAATGTTTTGTAAATATGTGAGTCTTTCCTTTGCCTGTACCATAACACCCATGTTATTACTTACATCACACTGTATTGTTTTCTACTTTTTATTTGCACACCTTGCTCCTACTAATTGACTTAAATAACAACCCTGTCTATTTACAGTCATTCAAAGATGTACCTTCAGGTATACCTGTTTTTAATGTACTGGTGGAAGATGTCTCAATGTAAAGAATTCTAAGTGTATCAATGTTTATGTACAGGCACACAAGCTTTGGTTCGCGCCGGTAGTAATCACTCATCTCTCTCGGCAGAAGAAAACATAGAATTAAGTCCGGCCGGGCGGAGTTTGCTCGTGCCGCAAATGCTGTGTCGGGCTCGAGCACTCGTCGATTACATACCTAATATTTACGAGAAAGATGCCCTGAGATACAAGGTAAGAACTAATAATAACCCATTTCTACCGCTATTAAACAGTCTTGAGAAAATTACTTACTTCCCTTTGTTTGTTAATAGAAAGGAGACATCATTGAAGTCATAAACATGAACGCGTCTGGTATCTGGCGAGGAGTACTGAACAATAAAGTTGGAAATTTCAAATTTGCGAATGTCGAGGTCCTTTCAGAAAGGGATCCAATTCGATCGAGGCCTTTAAAGTGGTGCAAAAGTCGGGAAAGGCTTTGGGAGACACGGCCTAGAACAGTAGAAGAGTTGTTGAGAAGGATAGATTTGCCAGAGTATACAGTAGCCTTTGCCAGAAATGGATATGAAGATATAGAGTTATTCAAAGAGATTGAGCCATCAGACCTCGACTATTTGGGAATCATGACACCAGAACATCGCACACGCATTCTTGCAGCAGTACAACTTCTTCACCAGCTTGAATGTGAGTTACTTGAATAATCTGTAAGTCGATGCTCCGTTTTCGTCTGGCATGGTTATTTCAGTATTAACATTAATATTTTGTTTTGTTTGATTCAGGTGGTGAAGGCGAAGTTGAAAACGATGGAGGTGGATCAAGTTCTGAAGGTGGGGATTCACCCTTCGGTCGACGACAGTTCCCTCGTGATTCTGGGTGTTACGAAGCAGGAGTCGGCGTGGGAGGAGTCCGCGTTAGAACTTCTCCACTAGTTCACAGAGCAGATGAGCCTTCACATAGGCCACCTGAACCGGCGCCACAAGCAAAGAGGTCCATCCGTCGGAGACAGCCTGATGACGCAGAATGCGATAGAATCGAACGGTATCCGGGAACTGTACCAGAACGAACAGCAGCTCGCGGTGGAGGTCTTCCAGGAGGTGCTAGGGATGATACTTGTGAATCTGACCACCGACTAAACGTAGTCAAGTTCGTGGCAGGCGGAGAACCTTGCGCGTCTGAGAAAAGCAGTGATTCTGGCGTTAGCAGTTCATCGTTAAGTTCTGCCCATCCACACCGACCCTGAGCGAGGGCTTCCGCGCCCGCGCTGGCTTAGACAACAGCGCAGGCGCAAGCGCAAACAGCGCTACCGCCCGTAGTCTCCGCTAATAGTGAAACTAAGCCGCCCGAACGCTAAGACAATGACTGTATTAACTGTGTCCTAGAAAAGATACATCTTGACATACCCATTCATTGACATACGCAAGTTAGATCCAAATAAGCCTAATATGGATAATAACATTTGTAGTCTTGTCGATTCGTCTTTGTCTGTAGGATGCATGTGTTATTATAGAGGTACACATCATTTGAAATAAGACTGAACTGCCTGATCATCCATTATAGTTCCGCTGTCTTTAAGTTAGGGTGGTCTAATTTTAGTCTATAGTGCGGATGTTAAGGTTCAATGTTATTAAAACATTTACAGACGTCTTTACCTAATTCCATTATTCTCCTTTGATGAGAGAAACTCACCTTAGGCCTATGTAGTTACTAATTGACTTTGGTTTTGTTCAAAGTAATTCTATAAACGTAGGTGTTAAAGACTGACCTGAGTTTTTGAACATTCTCACTGTTAGTAGTCTTCACATAAATTATAAACTTCTCGTCTTCTTCTAAAGATAATAAAATTTTGGTGTTAATAGTTCAATACATAAAATGAAATTATTCAATGAGCGATAAAATTGAAATGAGGTATTTATTAAAATGTTTATGTTGCTTGTTAACGATTTCAGATTAAGGTGAAATTTTGAAATCGCTTTATTATCATTCCGTTTTAAATTTAAAGGCATATCATAGACGGCAGAAAATTATTATGTTGCTTTTGTTTCTTTTTGTATTCTGTTCAACATTCCAATTATTCAAATTATTGAAATATCGTGAATGTATTATTCTACTATCCCACTATATTCTCTCCAAATTTGACAGTCAACAACAGCTGCCGGATATAGCAGATATAATATTCTGCTAGAATGTTAATTGAATATTAGAAAACTTGGACAGAATATCAAAACTGAGAAGCATTTAAAATTGTATTTATTATTTGTAGCGAAGGCAATAAGCCAGTTTTTAGTATAACTGGAGCGTTAAAAGCGCAGCATTTGATAGCAATAATTGTAAATAACGATATAGATAGGTTAATTATTATATGTTGAAATTTTTTGTAATTTTTGTAAGAGAGCTTTATGCTGTACAGGTTAGTTTTAGTGCGAGTGAAATTCAGAATTTCACATTGAATCTTCCCGAGTCATGATGTAACCATTTGACATTCTTTACGACTGAGGCACTTGTGACTTGGCTAAATCGTAAAACTGTAAGTGGCATGTCAACTATACAGGCGGTATAGTTTTCGCTACGCGCAAATAACAAAGTCTTGGAGAGTTTGTGTTATTGGAATTTATATATTTGAGTTTCTGAGCATTCTTTCGAACAAATAAGGTTAACGTGGCATAAACGTTTTTGTGTGTATTTCTGTGTGGTTTTGAACATTGTTTATGTTGAGTGCGATTTTAGTGACATAATTGTTTTTATTTAATGTCCAATAAGTTTTTGTACTGTTTACTCAGTTTAATCGTCATAGCGATTTGACACCTATTTATGGAATTCAGTTCATTCTAGATTCCTTACATGTTTATGAAAATACATTTTTCAATTTTCATACGTATAGATGTTTGTTGCGTAATGCTTATTTTTCGTATAGCCAACCGCAAGTGCAAACCCTTACTCAGAGGGTGGGTTTTCTTACTTGTAGTTAAGGTAACCAATGTTTCAAAACTAATAAATTTTGACCATTGGTTAGAATTTGTTAGTTTTTAACCATTGATTACCTTAATAACTATTTGTGTATAAACCACCCTTAGAGATCACCTCCGACTGCCTGCAGTGTTCCTTCTTTGTAAATTTGTATAAAATCCTTCACAACTTATTCGACTACAATCGTGTACTAGTCCGACTATTAAATGTATATAGATAAATGTTTGTTACTTGTATATTGTAGATAGAATATATTTCTTTTGACAATTATTGTATATTCAATAACATTAATCTTTATTAAAATTTAATGTTAATAAATAATTTATTTATGATCAAATAATTTCAAATGCTCAGGTAGATTTGAATTTTCCATAGTTTTGCAGTTATAGTTGTTTTAAGATTCGTGATAATGATTAATTAAGAGGTATAATTTCATATTTTCTATTTGTGTTAGCAATATATTGATTGCGGTAACTGTCCCTTTTCGTAGCCATATTTATATTTTTTTAAACAGACCTTACTTGTAAGTTTACAACATCTGTTTACAAACATGGATTCTAAATAAATAAATCCAAAATTATTTGCTTATTTTATTTCATTACGTCCATAATTATTTTGCCACACACACAAGTCAACTCTATGGAATTAACAAAACCATTAAAAAATAATTTTAAAAAAATGGGTGGACCTATCGCTCAAAGCGATATGTCTTCTAGGCTGCCTTACATGGAAAAGGATAATGCGGAAACGTATGAACAAAATTGTACAATAATAATCTTTTCTAGTTTTAATATGAAACAAACCAACAGCGTATCAAGTTCCATTTTATTTCAGTAGTATCAAAATTAATTAAAACCACACAGCCAAGATATTAACCAATATTAAACATACCATTTGAATTAATTAACACGTTAAAGTACTGAGCAGTTTAAAATTATTAGCTAAATAAAGCGCCAGGAGAGTAATCAAAAAGATAATAAAAAGTAATAACCTACATCGTAAAAGTTTGGTTGCGTTGATTAGTATTAACTGGCCTTTAGTGGCTTATATGAAGCGATAATTTACAATAAATGGTACAATAACTAAGCCAGCATGACAATTACATAGAGTAAAATCATGGACCAGTAAGTCTATGCGTAGCTCAAGGCTTTGACTTTTCTTCAATCACTATCCGTAAGTATAGTCAATAATTATCATGAACATCTAATACTATTAATTATACTACAGTTTAAAATTAAAACATGACTAAATTTCGCTTTGTTTAAGCAGACTTTTTCGGTGCTATGAAGCTATTTTCTTTACCTTATTTATATGAGCAGGAATAAGTACATAACAATATACTAACTGTAGGTATTATATTAACTGGGATCATCATCATCATCATCATCAGCCCGTAGATGTCCACTGCTGAACATAGGCCTCCCCCAGAGAGCGCCACTTTGAGCGGCTGCTCGCCTCCTGCACCCATCGGCTCCCCTCGGTTTTCACCAGGCTGTCGGTCCACCTAGTGGTGGGTCTGCTTACGCTGCGCCTTCCGCTTCGTTGTCGCCACTCGACAACCTTTCTTTCCCATCGGTTGTCAGTTCTGCGAGTGATGTGGCCAGCCCATTGCCATTTCAATTTATCTGGGATTCTAATAAACAAAACATTTCCTTATTTACTCATAAATATTTGGCTCTATTTTGGCCAATAGGGTAAAATAGTCCTAAATGTCGGGTATTGCCCGTGGTTCACCTTAGCGTCATGGTGGTGGGGTGTGGTTGGTGTGGTTTACACTTTAGAATCATTCCCATGTGTGTGTTTATAAATAGGAAGTAAAATAGTAAGCAATTGAATGCATGCAGTTAAGAGCAAACTGTTCATAAATCAATTTGTAAAGCTCCGAATGCAAATGCAAATAACCGAGTATTTCTATCTAATTTGTCTACTTCAGTATTATCTCTATTGAGTAAATTTATAAATGGGAAATAGTTAATCAACCTGTGCTGATTGCAATATCTTCTATTTGCAATATTGGATCGCGGTGTCCTAATGTAAATTTTGACAAGAATTTGTAACTTGGCTCCAGGAATAGGATTCTAATAATTATAAGATTTCAAGCAAGTTCAAACGCGTAAAGATTTCCTATCTTAAATGTTATCTGGTCGTAACAAGTTAATTTATTCTAATTCGCAAGTCAATTGAGAGCATACTTAAGTGAAGAAATATTAAGGAAAATCATTGACTTATAACGAAAACATTCTCTAGTATGGTAAGGAAAATGGAAGTAAATAAAATTATATAAATTTTTATAAAAATATATTATTACATATATAAAAACTATACATACCCTACGGAATAAACTACTGCTATATTTATGATTTTTATAGCAGTATCGCCTGTTCAGCGTAATCTACAGATCCTGGCTTGAGGGATGGATGGATGCGGGTTCAATCCCCGCTCGTGATTCTAATTTTTCCTTTACAAATTAACCTGTAAGCTACTGCTACTACTACTACTACTAATAATCATCTCAAAATACCCCAAATTTAAAATATTTAGTAAAACATTTTAAAACCATTTTCGTGTCTAAGGTAACAAAATATTCGACCTGTATTCATACTTGTAATAAAGCCTATAATTACAATCTTCGATGACTTATGGCGCGCGCTGTAGGCTTTTTATCATTCACCTTCATTCATTTTTCAATTCTTACGTGCATAAATCTTGGCAATTGCAAGAACTCGTGGGAATACCGCCGTTCCACAGTATGTATAGAGTTAGTAGGATATATTTCAGGATGGTTTCATAGCTAAAAGTATATTTTTATATTTTTATTTGGGTGATGAACATGTTTGTTCTGCGTCTGGGTGTTATATTGTATTCTATGTATGTATTTACAAACAAAAAAGTATATAAGTATTGTATCAGTTATCTAGTTCCCATAGTACAAGCTATGCTTAGTTTGGGGCTAGATGGCGCTGTATGAAATGTCCACACATATTTATTTATTTATATGTTTACCTAGGTAGGTATAGGATTAACACTATCTCACCGGATTTCATGTTTCATAAATAAAAAAGAGAAAATGGGAAAGCTTGCAAAGTACTTAGTTTCAGTGAAACAAAAAAAATGGCATAATTTTCGTACACATCCACAGCCGGAATATTTTATGTCCATTGCTGAACGTATGCCTCCCTGATAAAATGCCACTTTGAACGTAGGGTGATGGTCCTATTATCATACCGCAGAGTATCGAACATGTTTTCCCACATGGCCTACTCATTCCTGTAACTTATATACTTGTTTAAAGTCTATATTTTGTAGAAGCAAGACAGTGAAGGCAATGCATCAAGTGAAATGTTATGCTTTTTCAATATAAAAATTTAATAAGGCACGTTTCAAAATAAGGAGATGAAATGTTCAGAATCCTGTGTGATCGTTAGGCATATTTATAGGTAATTTTAAGCATAAGAAATGCACGATCTTCTAAAAGTTGCCAGTCAAAAGCTAAAGCCTTCACCTACGGATTTTACACTGTGCCTTGGCTGTAAAATTTTCTATTAGCTTCCTGATGCTTAATGACTTTGGTGCTTGTTTGTCGGCGGCTAACGAAGTTTATGCGCTGGATTGAGTTATGGGAATTTTAAGTTTGTGGAAAAATTGTCGTGGTTGTAATTAACCTTTAGACTCCAAATAGGTTTTCTAAGAACTATTTATATTATACAAAGCTGTTGCAAACCATTTTAATGACAGACAGACCTTCAAGAACAAATTAAAACGAAAAATGTTAAAGATTTAATGAATTATTAATCGGTTTATGGAGAGCCACACAAAAAAAAACCTTTCGTGAATCCTGACACATAATAATTGACTAATCTAAATATGAATAATCTAACATATTATAACATAGTAATATAATATGTATTATATTATAAGTGCCAGCTAAACTATCACACCAGTAACAGGATGTGCAACAATCATACAGGTATAAACATTCACCTTTTAGTGGGTATTCTGGCGCGACGCGGGTGTCCCGTCGTGTTAACCTGGCTGCTGTAATTAACTCTTTATTTTTAAACGACATGCAGGATTGCCGTCGTAGCTAGAGACTTTTAACGATGCGGTTGCTAAAATAGTTTATAGTCAACTGTAAAATATTAATAGTTATACAAAGACTTTATAGAGAATGATGATGACATGATGGACAATATGTAATATTATGATAAATCATAATTTATCAACACTTATCATTATGAGTGATAAGTAATGATAAATGATTATGAATAGATCAATAATTATGAAAAAACGTCAATGCGATGTAAATAGTTTACTGACTTTTGTACAAGTAAAAATTGTAGGTAGGAACTATATACGGCGTGCTGGATTGTGTACCGTCGTAGCTAGAGTCTTTTAACGATGCGGGTAAAATAGTTTATAGCCAACTGTAAAATATTGATAGTAACACAGACTTTATAGAAAATGATGATGACATGAGTAATAATTGTGATGTAATATTATGATAAATCATAATTTATCAATACTTATCATTATGAGTGATAATTATGGAAAAAAAGTCAATGCGATGTAAATAGTTTATTGACTTTTGTACAAGTAAATATTGTAGGTAGGAACTATATCTATCAGGGAACATAAACCTGCCAAAAAGTTCCATTCTTAGCAGTACAGAATTACATCTACATAGACAAAACATTACATCTACAGTTCACATCATCATGATCATCAATATCATCATCAACAGCCTGAAGACGTTTACTACTACTGAACATATGCCTCCCCACAGAGTGCCACTTATAGCAGCTTCTCACCTTCTGCATCTACCAGGTCCTCACGGTTTTCACCAGATCGTTGGACCGCCTAAGGGGGGGGGGGGTGGGCTCACGCCGTGTCTTCCGATTCGTAGTGACTACTCCTTGCCTTCGCCATCGATTATCAGCTCCATTCAAAGTGCTGCATTTTGTGGTGTGTGATGTGCAGTTGGTCGTAAATTTTCCCTGCCGGATGAGCATTTCATAGGCACTTCACCAAACTCGTAAATAAAAAAAGTGTCAGGAGCAAATACAATAATTCTTCAAAAGCATTTTGCAAGCAGCCGCGACATTAACACTGCAAGTAAATCCAGCTCTCGACGTTTATCGCCACTCGGTCGTGTGTACACGCCTTAATGCTCTCACGGAGTGTCTGGAGAAATGTACTGCATGAGGTTTAGACATTAATCTCAATCTAGGTGTATCGCTAGCCGGAAAATAATTAGGCTTACGCTGATTTGTGGCTTAGGCTTTGGTTGGCGAAGCTAAGTTAAATATCTAGAATGTCATTGACACACAGGACACTTGAGATAGATTAGATATTAAATAAGAAAATACGTTCAGTTCAATAAACACTGTGGCGCTAACTGACGCACGTACGCGTACGCCGTGGTCAATGTCATTGCCGTATCTGATCTTAAAATGACTTAATTCTTTGCACGAAATTTTTTTTACTTCACTCTTTATATTCAAAATTTTCCTTTTTTTTATACTTCTAGGAAACTTCATGACCATCATCAGCTGGTAGACGCCTGCTGCTGAAATATAGGCCTCCCCATATAGCGCCACTTTTACTACCTGCTTTTTCCTGTATCCATCAACGGCGCCTCGTGGGTTTACTCTAAGCGTGGCGGGGCGTACCTACTTAAAAAAGAAAAAAATCTGAAACAGGCTAATAACAATTATAAAGCCATCAGTATCTGTTAAAGTCAATCCCTTTTTTATACCTAAACATTAAGCTGATAAAATAATAAATAAAGAAATAATTGGGATCATTTCTTTTTTTTGTATGAGAATGAATGACGTGACGAGCTAGTCGTTAACCTGATGTTAAGTGACACGGCTGCCCATAAGTTGTAGTGTCACTCGGAACTTTAAAATATTAAAGTTCCGGGGGTCATTGAAGAAAATCCGACAATGGCGGTTGTGAATTTTGAATTTATTTTTCAAAATGTATCTTGAACTTTAATGTGTAATAAGGGTGGAATATTATCCGTTAAGTGTTCGTAAATGTGCACGAGTGTTGGCAAATAGTTTCAAGATCATAAAACCATGCATTTTCGTTTTTGCTTCAACGGCCTTTTTTAGAGCCTCCAGTAAAATATCCTCCATTTTACTGTTGGCGTTTTGACTGACAAAATATGACTTTGACTTGACATAACCGTACAAATTTTACTCACTTGACATTGGCAGAATTATTGCAAAAAAGCGATAGAAGGCCATTAAAGAAGAAGAAGAAGAAGTTCCGGGTGACACCGCACTGCGCACGTCATCCTGAGACATTACACAGTCTAGTAATCAGATTACTACACGTGTAATCAGATCATAAAGTCTCATTTGCCCAGTAATTTCACTAGCTACAAAACGGGAATATTGTAGTGCTTGCACACTACTGCTTGGCGGCAGAATAACTGGCAAAGCGGTGGTACCTACCTAGACGAACTTTGCAGAAAAGTCCTACCACCTAGTAGATATATATTTTAAGCCCATCCATCAGTCCTTTATCTAAAATACTGATTCTCTGGTTCTCTTACAAGCTTTGGCGCTTAGATGGCGTTGTGTGAAATGTCGACACATATTCATTTATTCATTAAATAAAATAGAAGTTCTATTATAGAACACCCTGCAACTGTTATGGGCGGCTCTTTCGCTTAACATCAGGTGAACGACTAGCTCATCACATCATCCATTCTCATAAAAACGGAATATCACAAACACTCTAAAATCTAGTTAACGTCAAGAAAGGCTAACTGCCGAAGTAATGAATAATAATAATAATTGGTGATAAAATTATAATAACGTTTGCAATTACCTTTCACTAAAGGCAAAATAATTGTATTTAACAGAATACTAAAAGCTTAAGTGCAGTAAAACTATTAGCATTGCTTGTTAAATACAAGTGCGAGTATATTGAACTGGCTTAACGTGATACACACGTGCTGAAATTTAAGCGAGCATATAGCAGTAGATAATTTCTTTGAATAAGTTGTATTATGTAAGTCATAAGAAAAAAATTTAAATTTTTTTATTAGCATTAGAAAGTACAGGCCGGGTTTCGAGCAGGATATAGCACCATAGACCACATCCACACTGTGCGGCAGATTATACAAAAGTCCGAAGAGTATAATCAGCCCGTTTGGAGACCGCGACTCGGCAAACGTAGTGTAGGACGCCATCCGACTAGGTGGAGCGACGATATACGCAGAGTGGCTGGCGGCAGCTGGATGAGATTAGCGGAAGATCGGGCTAAGTGGGGGACCCCCCACAGCGCATACGTAACGGAGTGGCAGACTGGGATCGGCCAAAGTGCGCTGTACTATCGATGCCAATGCCGTCATCTGATACAGAAAGAATGCCTCCCAAACAGCCGGCAAGAGATTCCCTCGGGAAATTTGTAAAAGGCCCTTCTCAGGGCTAACCAAAAGGCCCTTCTCAGGGCCAACCAAAAGGCCCTTCTCAGGGCCAGCCAAAAGGCCCTTTTCAGGGCCGTTCCCAAGCTTCTCCTGTAGAGAAGACGTTCGAGTCAAATGACTCCTTCTCCGAGGTATCGGAGAGGTCGGGGATGGAGACCGCTGACGAAAGCGGCACTGGCCGAAAGCGGCCATGCTCTTCATTCTTCGTGCCCGGGTATTTAGATTCGGACACGGAGACTGAAGAGACGGCAGCCGCCAAGGTCAGCACGGCGAGGAGAGGCAGGAGGCAGGCCACCCAGGCGGGCTCCTCCAGGGAAACCTTCCTCAAGCCTGCTCCAGTTGACGGAGAGTTGGAGGTAGTCCTGCAAGGCAGGAAGTATAGGAAGACGCCAGCCGCTGTGGCTAGCGACGTCGGGTTGAGCACCGGAACCGATTCCGATGCTCGCCCGATGATCGACGACTTATGCATCCTAAATGCTCAAGAGCTTAGAGCGCGGGCAGGGGAGGAACTGGCCGGTGTTTTGGAGGTCGCCAGGAAGTCTGGCAACCTCAAAGGCGAATTCGTCGGTCGCCTGAAGAAAGCCGCGTCGACCCTGGGAGAGGTGGTCGACACCCTGACTGGGAGAACTGAGGTTGACGAGACGCGACTGCTCAGGGCGGTGAGTAGCCGCCAGCGGCTGGAGATAGAGTCGCTTAAGGCAGAGGTGAAAGCGCTGCGTCTTGGTTTCGCCGAAGCCAAGACGGAATCCGCCGAAGCCAAGGCGGAAACCGCCACCGCCATCGCTGCTGCCGCCGCGGCCTCTGCCACCGCCTCTGCTGCGGTTGAGAGACCGGCTGCCCCCACCACCACACTGGGGGCAGATGTGATTGAGGAGCTGAAGGGGTCCTTGACTGCCACGCTCGGGCAAATGATTAATGCCCGACTCGCGGTGATCGAGGACCGCCTCTTGCCAGCCCAGACGGTGCGCCCGCCACTTAGAGCGGATGCCAAGAGGGCAGCGGCTGAGGCAAAAGGGGCTAAGCCGGCTCGCCAGCAGGCCGTGACTGCGGGTCCCTCCACCTCAAAGGGGACTCCAAGTGCCCAGGTTCCCCAAAAGGAAACCTGGGCGCAAGTGGTGGGAAAGGGCAAGGGAAAAGGGAAAGGGAAGTCCTCCGTTCCCTCCTCTGTCCCAGCCCTTGGTACCCCTGTGGCCCAAGCCCCCGCGGCTCATGCCTCCACGGCCCGTGCCCCCACGGTTCGTGCCCCCGCGGTCCGAGCCCGTGCGGCCCAGCCCCCAGTGGCCCGTGCTCCTACGGCTCGTGCCCTTGCAGTCGGCGCTCCAGCAGCTCGTGTGCCTGCAGCTAAACTGGCAGCTTCCCCTGCCGGTAAAGCTAAGACGGTGCTGAAGAGTCCCCCGAAGTCAGCGGTCGTGGTGCTGTCATTGCGCCCCGAAGCCGTGGAAAAGGGGATAACCTACGGCACCGTCATCCAGACGGCACAGGATCGAATCAACCTGCTGGAGCTGGGGATCGAGCGGATCCGCTGCCGCCCGACCGCCACAGGAGCCAGGAAGCTGGAGATTCCTGGCTCCCAAAATGCGGAGAAAGCGGATCGCCTCGCGGAGGTGCTCCGCGGGATAGTGACGGAGGTGGCCAGCGTCACCAGGCCCGTCAAAACCGCTGATCTGAGGATCACGGACCTGGACGACGCGACCACAAGAGAGAAGGTGGTGGCGGCGGTCGCTCGGGCGGGGGCATGTGACCCGCAGGTGGTCAAGGTTGGAGAGATCCGCACTGGAGTGGCTGGGACTGGCTCCACCCTCGTAACCCTCCCGGTTGCAGCAGCCAAAGTGTTGCTGCAAAAGGGTAAGTTACTAATAGGGTGGAGCTCGGTGAAGGTGGTGGCACTGGGGGAACGCCCCATGCGCTGCTACAAGTGCTTGGGGCTGGGGCACACTCGCCCCCAGTGTCCCGCTGCGGCGGACAGGGGTGACCTGTGTTTCCGGTGTGGAGACGCAGGTCACCGGGCGGCCAGCTGCAGGAAGACCACCCCGCGCTGTACCATATGCGCTGAGTCGGGGAGGCCCTCCGGGCACATAATGGGGGGACGCAGCTGCGTTCCCCCTAGGACGAAGGGGAAGGCTACTCGGACCCAGGCCGCCCCGGCTGCCACAATCCAGGCCGCACCAGAAGGAGCACGCCAAGCGGCGTGTGAGGAGGTTGTGATGTCTGATTGATGGATCAAGTCGGACATCACAACCTCCTTCAGACGAATCTGAACCACTGCGCCCGGGCACAAGATCTGTTCATGCAGTCCCTGGCGCAGTGGCAGATAGACGTGGCGGTAGCCGCGGAGCCGTACTACGTCCCCCCCCAACATTCTTGCTGGGCTGGGGATTTGGACGACTCCGTGGCTGTTGTTGGGCGGCCCGGAAGTGCCTCCCCCCTCTTGGTTGAGGAGAGGGGCTCGGGTACGTGGTGGCCAGGTGGGGAGAGTATGCGATTGTCGGCGCATACTTCTCCCCCAACAGAACCGCTGCAGAGCTGGAGGTCTTTGTTGACCTCTTGGCTGCGGCGGTGAGACGTCAGGCGCCACGTCAGGTCCTCCTTATGGGGGACCTGAACGCTAAGGCCCGGGATTGGGGCAACCCCTCCACTAACTCCCGTGGCGAGATCGTCAGGGAGTGGGCGGTTGCCTCAGGACTGACCCTGCTCAACAGAGGGTCGGTCCACACCTGCGTGCGACAGCGTGGGGGGTCCGTGGTGGACGTATCGTTCGCCACCCCAGCTGTCGCAGCACGTGTCCGGGCCTGGAGGGTGTTGTCGGAGGTGGAGACTCTCTCGGACCACAAATATATACGGTTTGAGATCTCCACCTCCGACAGCCAAGAGGGGCCCCAGCGGGTGGCGCGGGCGGCCTTCCCGCGCTGGACCATTAGTCGCCTCGACGCCGAGTTGGCAAAGGAGGCGGCTATGGTGCAGGCGTGGCAGGCTGGCCCCGCGCACCCAGACGTGGACGTCGCGGCGGGTCATTTCCGCGATGCGGTGACGGCCGTGTGCGACACGGCCATGCCGAGGGCCCGGCGACGTCCTGAGCGCCGCCAGGTGTACTGGTGGAGCTCGGAGATCGCGGATCTCCGAGCCGCCTGCTCGGCGGCGCGGTGGCCCTACACCCGCTCCAGGAGGCGGCGCAGGGGCCGCACGGACGAGCAGCTGTCAGCCGAGGAGCTGGCAGCTGAGGGCCAGCTGTACAGCGCCTACCGCAATGCGCGGTGGGACCTACAGCTGGCCATAGAAAGGCGGAAGTCGGAGGCCTGGGGTGAAACCCTCGAGGGCCTCAACAGGGACCCATGGGGACGTCCATACAAGGCTGCCCGGAATAAGTTCCGGGGCCAGACGTCCCCAGTCGCGGAGTCCCTGGAGCCGGAGCTCCTAGACAGGGTGTTGGGGGAGCTTTTCCCCGACAGGAATCCCCTCCACAACCCTCCGACGATGGCGCCATCCCTCCCCGAGGCGGACTTAGCGGACTCCATCCCGCCTCTTTCAGAGGCGGAGATGGAGATCGCGGTCGCACGCCTACGGGGCAAGAGGACCGCTCCGGGTCCCGACGGGATACCGGGACGGGTCCTCACAATCGCCCTGAGGGAGATGGGCGATCGGCTTCGGGAACTGTTCGACGCGTGCCTTACGTCTGGACGGTTCCCGAAGCTGTGGAAGGATGGCCGATTGTGCCTGTTGCGGAAGGAGGGTCGTCCTATCGACTCTCCTTCCGCATACAGGCCCATCGTCTTGCTGGATGATACGGGGAAGCTGCTAGAGCGTGTAGTAGCTTCCCGTGTCATCCGGCACCTGGAGGGTACTGGGCCTGGGCTGTCGGAGGCCCAGTATGGGTTCAGAGCAGGGCGGTCTACTATAGACGCCCTGCTCTGGCTCAAGAGGTGGACGCAGGATGCGGTCGGTGGAGGGGAAAAGGCGTTGGCTGTGTCGCTTGACATAGCCAACGCCTTCAACAGCCTTCCGCATGGAACGATACAGGAGGCGCTCCGTTATCACGGAGTACCCCTGTATCTGCGGAGGCTGTTGGCCGATTACCTCCAGGACCGCAAGGTCCTGGTGGAAGGGCGCGACGGTTTGAGGCACCGTCGCGTCTCCTGCGGGGTTCCACAGGGGTCGGTCTTGGGACCGCTCCTGTGGAACATTGGCTACGACTGGGTGCTGCGTGGCACGCTTCCTGCAAATATGCAGGTTGCGTGCTACGCGGACGACACCCTGGTCGTAGTCAAGGCGAGGGACCTCAGGGAGACGGTGCGGCTGGCCACGGTGGGTACAACCCTCGTGGTCGACCGCATTCGCTCCCTGGGACTGGAGGTTGCCCTCTCCAAGACTGAGGCCCTGTTGTTCCACGGGCCTCGGGGGGGACCCCCTCCAGGGACGCGGGTACTCCTGGATGGGATCCCGGTCCCGGTTGGGGCCCAGATGAAATATCTGGGTCTCATCCTGGACGGGAGGTGGACTTTTGGGGCCCATTTTACCCAAATGGCCCCAAGAGTCCTGGGTGCGGCTGCCGCACTGGGGAGGCTGCTGCCCAACGTGGGTGGCCCGAACGCCACGTGCCGTCGGCTATACTCCGGAGTTATCCGGAGTATGGCCATGTACGGGGCACCGGTCTGGGTGGACAACCTCGGTCGCAATAACAAGGCCCTGCTGCGACGTCCGCAGCGGGTCATTGCGACGAGGGCGATCCGCGGATACCGGACGGTGTCCTGGACGGCGGCGTGCGTGCTGGCCGGTGATCCCCCCTGGGAGCTCGAAGCGGAAACCCTCGCCGAAGTTTACCACTTTGTGGCGGCGAGGAGGTCCCGTGGAGAGCCCCCAGCGTGGGAGGAGGTCAAGCGCCTGCGGAGGCAGGCGCGGGCCGCCCTGTTGCGGCGGTGGACGGAGGACCTGGCTCCACCGGTGCCTGGGCAGAGGACGGTGGAGGCCATCCGCCCGGTCCTCCGGGAGTGGGTGCGGCGGCCATTCGGGTCGCTGACCTTCCGATTGGTGCAGGTGCTTTCCGGACACGGATGTTTCGGAAAGTACCTGCACCAGATCGCGAGACGGGAGGCGACCCCAGCCTGCCACGAATGTGGGGCGCCGGAAGATACGGCGCCCCACACGCTGGAGGTGTGCGCTGCTTGGGAGTCTGAGCGGCGCACACTTTCGGCGGTCGTTGGCCGGGATCTCTCGTTGCCGAGCGTGGTGAACGCCATGCTCGACAGCGAGAGAGCGTGGCAGGCTACGGTCTCCTTTTGCGAGGTGGTGATGTCGCAAAAGGAGGCTGCGGAGCGGGTCAGAGAGGACGATGCCAACTCTGACCCCCTCCGGCGCAGACGGAGAGGGGGACGGAGGAGGCGCTTCGGGCGCCTTCTTCGTCCTCCGTAGTGGGGCCGGCGGCGGAGGGTCGGGGGACTCTCCGCTGCGCTCACACGGCCCCACACGTCTGGTGGGTAACTGAGGTGAAAGGTTACCCACCCACTGGCGCAGAGGCCCGGAAGGGCCTACCGCTGGGGCGAGATAGTGAATGCCAGCGCGACCCTATCTCGTCCCGTCCCGGCGGCGGACGGATCACGGGGGGGTTTTAGTGGGTTCGAGTCCCACATACCCCCTGCCATCACCCCCGTGGTGGCAGGGAAGTGCGAGGGCATTTCCCCCCCTCAAAAAAAAAAAAAAAAAAAAGGATCGGGCTAAGTGGCGTGCATTAAGAGAGGCCTATGTCCAGCAGTGGACTAATACGGGCTGATGATGATGATGATGATGATTAGCAAGTGTTGAAGTGACAATGGGTAGGCCACATTGCTTGTAAAACTGAGAACCGATGGGGAAGTTTCACGAGTGACGACCACGAACCGGAAGACGCAAACTAGGCCGGCCCCCCCATTAGGTGAGCCTTCGGTTCACCTAACCGAAGGCTCAGAACCGCGGGGGGGCTCTATAGGGGGGTCTTTATTCAGCAGTGGACGCCTTTAAGCTGATGATGATGATGATGATGATGATGATGGTGAGGGTGATGATGATGGTGATGATGTTGATGATGAAGAATTTAAGAGCGCGGTAAGACGATACAAATAAAAATTAAAAATATGAGTATTATAATAATATTACAAAATACAAACGTGAGGGAGGTGTTACCGTATGAATATGATTTATTTGACGTATTGCTAAAATAAGGCTGGCAATAGCTTGCAATATATTTTACGTCTAAGATCTAAAATATTTAACCAAGCATACCTTTCGAGTTCTTCAAGTTTCGAACAAGCTAACCGTGTGTGTTTAGAAGCGAGTCATTGGCAACCCGTTGTAATTGCAGATTGCTTCCTCGCAGGTGGTCTAAAAGGAATGCAATACAATATGCAATAATTTATATGCAAACCTGAACTTTTCACTAAAAACACATGAAGTTTGAAAGGTTGGGTGTTTAAGGCTTAAAAGTCAGATTAACAATTTTAAGCCAAAGATATATTTTGTTGCACTGGCAACAGTCTCACATGTTCATTACCCACATCCTTGCAGGTGGTCTAGAGGACTATAATTTGGTTAACCAGCACGATCCCACTAATCGATGTAAACATCGATTTGTCACGGCAACCGCCAATTTTATTCTCTTCCGCGAGAATGAGAGAAAATTGCCGTTAAACTTTTTGCCGCTTACTTTTTTAAAGTGATGCTTTTTCGAAATGGCTCAATGTTTGTTTAAAGTGTGGTTTCGAAATTTAGTTATCTTATTATTCTTTTAAATGAATTTCAAAGATTATTAACTGCCTGAAAGTAAATAATAAATAACTTTATCTATAATTTACTTTGGTACTTTATTTTATTTTATTTGTAAAACTAACAGCTTTTAAAACATAATAAGATAATTTTTTATTTAACTTATGGCTAATTATATCGCTTTATCGGTGTTTTTAACCAATAAATAAAATAGTCCAGATTTAAATAAATAAAAAAGTATTTTTGGAATAACGCGATTCAATAAAGAAAAGAAATGAATAGAGCTAACATTTCTAGTGCTGTCTCACACCCTCTGCACTTATTAGTGAGAGGGGGAAAATAAAAGTTTCATGTTTGAGTCAGATTCGTTTCCTTAATGGTACAAGTTAGACACAAATTATTGCAGAAAATTTTATTATAGGTAGATCAAAGTTCCGAAAAACCGGCCAGTTAAGTAAAAAGTTAACCCATGTAAATAAACGTCTAGACACTGGACGCATTTCAGCCGCTTCTATAAAAGAATCCAAAAGCTGCGCGTCCTTACAAAAGTTCCGTTTACTCAACGTCCCAAAGGAACTCGGCCGTCGTTTTTCATAACCCTTTCGTTGACCAAAGTCGCACTTTGCAGGCGTTCGTGAAACTCTCCCATTTAATTTTATGGCTAGGACGGCGCTATCCCAACTCCGGCAGCGTGGTATCCTTTGCTAGTCATTTTATTGTTTGTGTTTTAGCAGCTTAGTAGAGATGCGCTGGGCCGTTTTGATAGATCTGTAACAAAAAATATAGCTGAAAATGGAAAACTGGAAAGTGGAAACGGTCGTATAATGCATAGGTAAGTATTGTCATTATCTCTTAGAAGTCGGTTAGTGACAATAACATCTTATCCTAAGCGCTTTAAAATCGTATTATACCGTTTTAAATTGTCCCATCTGTACTTTGTCATCGGAAGTATTTTGTCTCTCGATATTAGATATGGGCGCAAAATAGGCATGATGACTAAAACTTTTTTCTTGGATACATTAATTATATTCCTCAAAAGATATACATTTGTGAAAACAAAAATTAAATATCTCAAAAAATGGCCAAGTTACAAGCATTTTAAAAACCGGAATAGAAAGAGATAGCTCAAACGGCCAGTGACGTCAGAGGAAGGTCGTTACAGTACCTCATTACTAAGCTGCGGTAGCTTTTCATACAATCTCTTTGGCATGTGACGTCACGAGTAGATTTTTCATAGTAACTGTGGAGGCACTCTGTTTTGCGAGAAAGGGACAGGAGATGCCTCCTGTAGAAACTTTAAAAGGTTATTACTCCGTGATTTATTTACCGATTTTGCTTATTTTTTCAATTATTGCATTCATTTTTAATCTTTTTTATGAAAGTAATATTTACTTGTTCATTTTTAATAGTAGTCGTCATGCCTATTCTATCTCTTAGCAGATATCGGTGTTTGGCATCTGTTATTGAGCAATTTGAAATCGATATAATTATACCCAATATTAAGGTTCCAGGGGTAATGGGGGTCGCTATGGTTAACGATTGATTCCAGATAACATACTTGAATAGTTTCAGATTAAACTGATGCTACCTGATACCATATCCATCCAAATACTTAAAGATCTCCAAGAACCACTCCCAGATAAAAATACCTAACAGATTCGGAAAAATGCCTATCCATGTAAGTACGTGCGGTAGCGTGGTGTTTATGGCAAACCCTTTTATGACAAACGTCCACGTCGTTTTATGGGGGAGACCTATGTTTAGCATTAAACGTCTTCCGGCTGATGATGTGATGTTTCGCTTCCTACAAAGCCTACATAAAGATATCAAAAATTAACAATATGAATTTATTAAACAAATAGTTGCGCCCCGCAGTTTCATCAGAAGATAAAAAGTATCCTATAAGTTAATCTAGCATATAAGCTATCTGCATTCCAATTTCAAACTTTCACATTTACAATATTATTAGGATGAATAGTGTTTTACAAACTGGTCGGATGAGTCAAACATCTATCCGGCCAGTTTGTAAAAAAAGCCGGCAAGTCGAACACCCGAATTCCTACAGCTTGGTATTTGGTGCGGAAAAAGAGTATTCCCATTGTTAACGTTTCGTACATAGTGCCAGAGGATACGACGGGATAAAACGTGAATGCTTCGGATTTCACTTGCGTCGAGGTGTGATGTCATTAATGTTTTCTATGCATTGTAGAAAGTTTATTCTGTCTCTGTAGAATTTTTCTTCTTATTATGTAATACCAGTGAGCAAACTTGGGTTTTCAAGTAGAATAAACGAACTTTTAAAATGGGATTTATTTTAAATTTACTATTTTTTTTGCGTAGATTTTTCGAATCCATACAATTAACGTAATGTAAAAAACTACCAACTAATAATATAAACACATTGCCCATATTTTGGTAACTTTAAACATAAGCACTTTATTTATTTATTTATTTATTCTCTTGCCACTGTGTGGTCTAGATCTAATGAAAATAGTACTACTCCATCTATTCTCACAGAAAAACTGAGAAACGGAATTTTCAGGGAATGCGTAGCAGCATTCTAGCCGCGAGCTTTCTGATTATGAAAACCCTTATGTATTAAGGGAAGCCTATGTTCTGCACTGGACATCTTCCAGGTGATGAACGAAGAGCATAATAACCGCTAAGACTGAGCATTTTCTGTATCCTTTTGAAATCTGTAAACAAAAGAGTAACATAAATAAATGCATCCAAAAAAACAAAATGCTGGCACGTCAATAAAATAAGGGGCCTTACAAAAAAGGTTAAATTCCTGAAGGATACAAATGTTCTGTACGTGCCATCTGACTGGGTCACTACAAGCCTAAAGGCCCTTACATAAGAGCAGGTTGCTTGCTCTTTTTTCGTAGTTTGAACGCATCAGTCGAATTAAAATGGATTTAACAACTTAACTTTTTGGTGGATTTCATGATTGTTATTATTGTCACCAAAGCCATGTGGTCCCGTTTTTAGCATAGGACTCCCATATCTTCTCACAGGTGACCTAAGAGCAGCATTCTCCTTGGTACATTGTAGTATTCTACGATCATCCTGCTGCCTGCTCATCGTGATGTCACAAACCTTTTCCCATTCTCAAAAAATAAATAAATGAAAAGACAGAAATTATTGCTTCTTAAATTGAATAAGAATCATAAGGCCTATAAGGCAATATTTTCATTTGTTTAGTATGTTTGTCTACAATCTTTATGAAAGCACCCTAAGTTAGTATGAAGTAAGGTTTGAAAAATTGCAGAACTTTAAACTCAAGCTGAGATAACGAAGTAGTTAGGTACCTATTACGTTTTTACAACAGAGAATTAATGCTTTAGGACTTACTGTAATTTCTCAAAGATAATGGAGTTTTTGAATTTACGGAATAGTTTTCTTTCAAAGACATTTATTTTCTCATACATTTTCAGAACTACAAACATAAGTTAGATAATGCGGTTTTAGGTAACTATTAGTCAGTGTTTGCTATCGGAGTAAACACTAAAATGGAGTGGAAGATTCAGATTTGTATAAAAATTACCACCATTTATTTATACCTACCTATCCTTTAACTTCTAAGTGTGAAGCACAGAGATTAAAGTGGTCCAGTACCCGAATAGCTCCAATTCTACGACTATCCGATGACATCCCGGCTTACATCCTACGAATCGATTTACACTCGAGTCGAGTATCCACCGTCAAGGGACGCAATCGTGTAGTGACAGCGCCACGGATATTAACCACTCGATGGCTAATTGTTCCCAGTTCAATTATCGAGCAGCTGTCACCGTATTCAACTGGACCGAGCAGTAAGAACAGATCGGCAGCTCACTATTTGAACTGGGTAAAATCGACTCACGCACACTGATACATTATTAGACAGAGACAGAAGGGTATTGATGCATGTGTGCTTCTAAGGCTGGATTTCCACATGCAAGAAAACTTCTGCAAGAAGTGTCTGATCGTATCAGACTGTATCAGAAAAGCAGAAGTTATCTTGCAGGTGGAAACCTACCCTCAACTTAAAGCGCATGCATTATAAGCAATTTGGTTTTCTATATATTAAAAAAGTTGTGGTTTTCAATTAAGTAGAGTTTTAATAAATATATAACTGCATGTGAAATTCCAAAATTATTACATTAGATAGGCATTTGTAAGATTGTCAGTTTTGATGTCTACTCAATAAATTTCGAAAACGCAACATAATTATAAAAAACAGTATGAAAGGCACTGCGTGAACTACAAAACTATCACTGAATACAACGGGGCTGTGGACGACCGGCCCTGAAACAAGTTGGCGGATTCGATTAACAATATGTTAAATCGATGTTGTGCCTGCCTGAGGGTGCCTAGCAAACTGTATTGTCGCATAGCTCGTCAATGATTCAGTTTGTTATTAGAGTTATTAATAGTTAGTTTGTGAACGTAAATAGAATGCCAATAGAAAAAATAGGGTTTTAATATAAAGTGCACAATAAATACGAGACTGCTCATGAAAATTGTCGTCAATAATTGAGGTTATTTACTAAAATAGTTTTAATAGTTCGATGAGTATACTCCTCTTCTACTACTAAAAACCCTTTATTTCACCTCCATATCTATTTTATACAAACGTTAACCATACCAATATAATTAATCTCCTTAGACGTTGAATTAAAAAAAAAACTTCTTTATCTTCTGCTCTATAAAAGGAACCTACTCCAAATTGATGTTTAACAGCCTTAGCCTTGTTAGGCTATACGCTTAGCAGTTTGGACTGTGTGGTATTTACTAGTCAAGCTGTTGCTATACTCAGAACAAAAACTTTTATTGGTAATGATTGGTTATTATTAAACCAAGTCTTCGTTATTTTAGCTTTGCAGGGTTAAGTCGTTAAAATAACAATATTAATTGTAATCCGAAGAGTTAATATCTTTATCAAACCTTGAAAACTTAATGAAACTCCTTCATCTAGCTTGTTCATGTTGTTGACCTACTGTTAGGCTGTTGGTCTTTGTCTCACAGCCTCTTTGTGTTGTGAATTTCCAAGTTAGCTAATTGGATTATGATCCCTTAAGAAAAACCCACAGTGAGATATCTCCTGCGCAAAGTTTGCGCTAAGTTTACGTTTCAGCTTAATTAAGTTGTGTTGATTTGAAAGCTTCTACGCATTGCTTTGTCATTTAGATTTGTTAAACTTTTGTTTCGATTAGAATTTACGATGCTAATTTTTGAAGTGGTTTTAAAATTTACTAGTTATTTTGGACAATATCTCAAGCTAAGAATATTCCATCATAACTTGTCTTATAATTTTAAAATACACGATTCTTAGTTTAAGACTTATTAAAATAAAATTTATGTTATAGTGAATGTTGACGTGCCAGTGTAAGTCGATATTATAAGGTGAATAAAATCTATGAATATCCAACGACATAGAAACTTAGAAGTGAATGGCCTTACTAAGCCTAAGGGGCTGAGTCTCTTGCTTATTGATTTCTGTTAAATGGTGTTGGGTGCATCGACCGTGATAAGTGTACCTGTATGGTTATTTATTTTAGCAGGTAGTTAATCAGTTTTTATACTAAACTTGTTAGAAATTATGTAAAGTGATAATAGAGTTAATTATAGGAAAATCTCGAGTCATTTAGGCCCTGCGCATGTTTAGAGGCATAATTCAAACATTTAAATTCTATTAGCTTTTTAGGCCAGTGGGACGAGCCTTATGACTCATAATATATGTCTTATGTCTAGGTTATGTTAAAACTGTATTCCAATGATAGGCACCTAAAAACACAATTATTTTTTGCGTCCGGTTTGTTACAAATTATTCAGAGTCAAATGCCAAAGTTTCAGTAAAATATACATGGAAGCGGCTCGATGCTACCTACCGCCTTCACTTACACATTTCATTTTTTATTAACCATCTCAACCGTAATTATTAACGTTCCTTTTCGTAGGTATTTTAAATTGAATCCATCGCAATATTTAACGTCGAGTGACATAAATTCTGTACGGACAAAAGCCCAAGAGTCGCATATCCGAATATCTGATAACCAGCGTGGGCAGATGTCCCTTTATTTGACCCTTTAAAAAACATGTCTGAACGCCATTCTTGATGTCAGTAATTTTTACGCAAATGTCCCGTTAATACAAA
The DNA here is from genome assembly GCA_963580505.1 of Ennomos erosarius. NCBI lineage: Eukaryota > Metazoa > Arthropoda > Insecta > Lepidoptera > Geometridae > Ennomos > Ennomos erosarius. The sequence continues at coordinate 11,591,863 of OY756986.1, forward strand.
CAAATAAACCTTGCACTTATCTCGCATACAATAACCGACTTTAATCTAGAAGTGATAAAGTAGCTTGTTACATCAGGGAAATGGGTCGACAAGTATACGTGATCATGCGGTACGATTCCGGCGTTTTCTCCACACCTCATTAACCGAGTCAAAAATTCTGATTCAGATTATTTTCATTCCACGAGGATTGGATATCGGTACGGCTAATCAGCCACAAAAATAATGAGCTCTCGATTTTTTACTCCTTCACTGGCACGGTTATTGCCTCCAATAAATTATTTCGAGTCGTAATTTTTGCTGATTCGCTTTGCTTCGGAGCTGATGGATTGATCAATCCATTATGGATTCAGAAAGAGAGAAAATGTTTCATTTCTTTGCTTCCTCAGTAATATTTCATTATTTTTATTCAACCTCTATTAAGAATATTTTAAAAGCCAAATGTTCACATCGTTAAGTTTCGTATTATATAGTTTCCCGATACATTAATTGTTTGCTTTCCGCGGGCTATACTCAACAAAGTGGCTATCCAAAAAATTGCAAATAATTTCGTACGAAACGCTTCGAGCGCCTAGTTTACGACAAGACAAGAAAAGCATTAGCATAAAATATGCATCCAAAATTATACCTTGAGCGTAAAGTTTTTATGGGTCTCTTAAGAGGATCAATAAGGGAAGGGTAATGACTTTTGTGGTTTTAATTTGTTTTCTTCTTAATGTGATATTGCTGTAGCTACGTCATATTTGGAGTAGCATCAGCTTCCACTTACGAAAGCGTGTTGGGACAAAAAGGAACTACAAAACGAGGCGCTGTCACGCAATCACGGCGGAACACTTTGGGCGGCCGTGACATACTGCTGAGATTTATTTCGAACGAATTACAGTTACTTCTTGGTATTGTTTAAAAGTAGACGTACCTTAGGATTGGTAAATTTCTTAAATGCAAATATGTACTTGGTTTGAGTGCAGTAAAAGAGTCAGAATATTATTTGAATACTATTTGAAGTTAAACATTATCTCGTTTGAAAATTCTTAATATTATTTCTATTCCTATCGCAATCAAATAATTATACGAAAGTGTAGACTGGACTGATTTATCAAGTCAATTTTGATCATCAAGCGAGCTCTCCACAGAGAAGATGCTCATTGTCATTACTAGCTGAACTAAATTACAGTGTGTAATAAAATTTTAAAATATAGTCACGCATCCTCCGTCACGAACGATGCACCACATACTTGAATAATAAATAATTAGTGCGGCAATCATTATGAAATAATTATCATTAAATGCATTATTTATCGTCACACGACTTCACTTACTTTTAAATGTCGATTCTTTTAAAGTCGTAGAGCTATTGAGAACTTCGTGATCATTCGCGTGATACTTTTGACGTAAAGTAATTCAATCGTAATTATTGTAAACTGAAGGGGCATCTCGGTTTCAATCCTCAATCAATCTATTTACGTTGGAAATCAGTAAGTATATTAATTTCAGTATATTAAATAATCTGTGTCTGAAAATTGCTCTAAATCGGTTCCGCATTAAATTAATTTCAAATGTACGACTGTAATTTAAATGCTACCTACTAAGTAATTTTTATTGTCTATGAAAATCTCATTGGCTGATTAGTAGCAGTTAGTAAACCTTGCCGCACAACAAAATTTAAGATTGTCTTAAATTTATTTTTGGAAGTAGGATTTGTCATTTTTTATGGCGAATGGGTAGGAGCTAAATATAATTAACTTTCCTGGGTTAAAGTAAAAGATATTGGTGAAGTTCAGCGACCGGCGAAGCAACTGTCATGTGTACGCACTTTGCACAACAAGGAACGCCACTCTCTGCCTCATTAGAGTTTGAAAGCTCCGTGTTTGGATACATTTCATAAGTTCACGACTCGACTTTGGGAAAATAAATTGTTAGTGTGACGGTGTTTGACTTTTGTACGCATTATAGAAAAAGTTTTACAAGCCTTTTCTTTTCATGAACTTTATAAATGGTCGCTCTTTTTTCTGAAGTATTTGTTTTCGTTATGAGAATGAATGACGTGACGAGCTACTCGTTCACCTGATGTTAAGCGACACGGCCGCCCATAACAATTGTCCGTTTATGTAGTTATTATACTTTTGTTATGTTTGCACAAATATTTATGGACCTGATAGCTCAGGCTTGGTAGTATCCCTGCCTTCTGGACAGGGCTGTGGGTTCGATTCCTACCCAGGACAAACATTTGTGTGATGAATATAGATGTGTGTTCTGTGTCTGGGTGTTATATTGTATTCTATATATGTATTTACAAACGAAAAAGTATATAAGTATAGTATCAGTTATCTGGTTCCCATAGTACAAGCTATGCTTAGTTTGGGGCTAGATGGCGCTGTGTAAAATGTCCACACATATTTATTATTTATTTATTATTATTATTATTTGCATATTACCATTCGGCCCATCTGATGGCAAGTGGTCAACCTAACCTATGAACTCTTTTTTTTTTTAGATTTGAGCCTGTTAATCTCTACCGTCAAAACCAACAGAACAAACCGCAAGCAGCCGCTCAAAGTGGCGCTTTGTGGGAGATGGCTATGTTTAAATTATGGGGATTTGCTTTATTCACTACGCTTGGCAGCCGGCTCTGTGATCGCAAAAGATTTCATGTACCGATGAAAATGCTTTTTCTCATTCCCTGGATATTCTCTTGCCGGCTCTTAGGGTACCCATGGGAAGAGATGGGGTGGTCATATTCGCATACCGTGACTGCACGGCCTAATGACTAACCAAAATCAATCTACTTATTTAGTGATTGTTTTTACAATGCTAATAAAACTCTCGAGAACGGTAAAAGTTCTTATTTCACGTATTCCCTATAGAGTCATTCTTCCCGAACTGGCCGACGTAACACGTTAGTCGGTCGCACTGGTGACATATCGTTGGGCTTACCCAGATCCTTGACTGATTTATGGCAAACGTAAATCTCCAATTTACACGACAATCTAATTGCTTTGTGATATAATCGGTGATCAGGTTTTGGCCTTTAGGATGTAGCCTCATTTTGTGATCGAGCTAGTGTTGATTTAGCTAGGCAATGATTAGGAATGAAAGGAAAGGCTTAGGTACAATCATCAGTTTAAAAACTACAGTATGATTTAAAAACCAAACTACAGTATTGGTTACTATAAATAGATAGCGTTAATAGTACCTACCTACTATTTTTTTAAATAAAGTTTGAAATTATATTTATAAAAATAGTAGACTTGCTAAGTAATAAGTAAGAAAAAAAAAATTATTTTCTAACTCACATTTTTCTGTTGGTGTGTGTTATGGTTTTTCTATGGAATTTACTATGAATAATAATTAATTCATTTCAAACTGTATTCATCATCATATTCACCACTTTAAAGTCTACTGGTGCACCGCACCACTTTGAGCGGATGCTCGCCTCTTGGCACGTTCGTTCAACTCACGATATCATCTTAAAACTGGGTTAAAAGAATTTACTCCAAGTTTTCTATGTGGTTACTAAGTTTTGTTATTGTAACCACAAAGTATAATTTAGCTTGTATAAGAAAAATATTCGAATAATATAATTTTGGGTTGAGCTTAAAAGACCTTGAGTTTCCCCACTAAAAACTGTACTGTGTCCTGGTCGTCACATTGTTAATTCAGTTCAGACCTTTCGGCTTAATCCTTATCGACCAGTCTATCCGTGGTTAGAAATCTACATACCTATGTATAGCTATGAATGTATGTCCACTTGCAGGAAACGGGATGCGTGACTTTGAACCGTTCATGAATTTGTATGAGAACCTGTGTGAATGTGATATACTGGAGAATTTGTTTAACAATATGTTATGTTAAAAATAACCTATTTAATTTATAAAAATATGTGTAATCCGAAATGCAAGTCTTGAAAAAATTTATAATTTTTCAGAAGTAAACCAAGTTTATTAATAACAATATTATCATAGAAATAAAGGTTGTCGGCAATACGGAAAAAAAAGTATTACCTTCTTGAAATCAATTCAAGTCAAAGTCGCGCAAGCAACAATATGCCGACTTGCCAATCCAAAAAGCTATATAGTGGCTCCCTGAGGGAGGCCTATGTTCAGCAGTGGACGTTTTCAGGCTATTGATGATGATGAATGAATGATGATTATATTTTATTTAATTAATTACTTAGATTAAGAAATTAAAAGCTCTGGCTCGCTGCTCGTTGTTGGTGCCGGACCGAGTGCGGCTGAGGCGCGCGTGCGTCACACAGCGCGTGCTTATTGCTTCGTGGGTGCGCATGCAGACTGCACAGTTTGCTCCCACGGCCCAGGCCATAAGTCTGCTCAATGCTCTTATTGCTCAGAAACCAGAAGTTGATGTAAGTTTTATGTTTTTATTTTAGTTTTTTAGTGTTTACTGGTTTGTTGCACGTTTTGGTTTTAAACTGTAAGTGTACAAATAATTAAAGATAAATAAATAAATAAATAAATAAATAAATAAAGAAGCTTAGTGGTCAGTCAACGTGTAAACTCATTTTCTATTAATAAATCCTATAGGATCGAATCCAATTACAATAATAATTGCCGCCTAAAATCAATTATAGTGATGCATCTGATTATGAAACACAAAGCATGAATAGACCCTCCGACCGATGGGGAAGAAAGGTTCTCGAGTGGCGACCACGAACTGGAAGACGCAGCGTAGGCCGGCCCCCCACAAGGTGGACCGACGACCTGGTGAAAGCCGCGGGGAGCCGATGGATTCAGGAGGCGAGCAGCCGCTCTAAGTGGCGTTCCCTGGAGGAGGCCTATGTTCAACAGTGGACGTCTTCAGGCTGTTGATGATGATGATCTGATTATGAAACACAAAGCATGAATAGACCCTCCGATTACGCCTTTGATATAAACCTCAGCCAGCACGCAAGACCCTCTCTCCCCCCCTCAGATCTTTAGATTACAACGGATAAAGAGGTGATTGAAAGCATTATCGCGGCTCTATGCGAATTGGATGTGTTTACCTGAAGCATCGGTAAAGCACCCCCAATGTCGTAGATGTAAATTGAGGTGTAGATTTTAGTAGTGGAATAGGCATATGGAGACCATTCTGTAGCGTGTAGAAGGCTTAGCTATCAAATAGTGCGATTATTTTGATTTAAAAATCGTATAGCAACTAAGCTAACAAGCAGTTTGATTTAGACGGGGAGTCGTTGTTTCATTAAGGCGTGCTCTTTATTAAAGTTTCTATTCCTATCTTTATTTGTTTTCCTGTGTTTGTTTCTTGTGCTCAACATAACGACTCAATGTGAAAGCTGGTAGAAATAACGAGCGATTTTTTCAGCCTTATTCTTCCCACAGACCGAAGGAAGTCATAAGCCTTCTTTCTTTTTCCTTGTTGTATGGCCGTTTTCACTAAATTATCGCACTAATCTCGCTAGCTAGGATGTACCCTAATGCGTCATAGAAATGCGAATATAGGAGCTTATCCTATATTCGCATTTCTATGACGTATGACGTATGGGTAGGTTGCTATTGGCTTAGTATTTTTGATGGGTTAAGTAAGATGTGTACAAAAATAACTATCTATTCCATTAGCCATAGCTCTATCCACATTTACATTTGAGAGACGTAGAACGGTAGCTGTCATCGGGCAGTTTATGCAGGAGTGACCCATGTTTATAATAACTATGCAAATTGTACCGATACTGCCCCAATCGGTCTGCGAGAGGGTAAATTCAATTTGTATCTCTGATTAAAGCCCCCTTTGGTATTCCGCTATAGTATTCAGTATTCCAATGATTACTTTTAATCGCGTTTGGCAAAAAAATCAATTACAGAGATTCGAAGAAATAAGAAAAAAAAGGATTTCTATTAGGCTGATTTTTTGTATGTCCATTGTCCACGGCTGATTTAATGACGCTCATACGCAGAAATGGTTTTAAAATAAAGTTGTATTTATATTAAGCAGTTGTACAAAATTAATTAAAACGAATCCACATTTTGGTGTTATTATTTTTAAAACGGTACGCAAAACGATTTAACGGTAAGGTTTTCTATTGATATTATTTAAGCAAATAAACAAATATTAAATTTATTAACAATTACATGTTATTCAAACGCAGGGTCTGCCCCTACCTTAGATTTTGTGAATATGATCGGCCACGTGACATTGTGACACACGGTTAATTGAAAAGAAAGCAGAATTTATGTTATAAGTTTAATATAATAGACCTTATTTAATATTATGTTTCCATCTCTCTTCTTCTGCTTTCTTATTTCAACTTATCATCATCATCATCATCATCATGTATAGCGTGTTTTAAGAATTATTATAGACAATTTTTAAACTACGCTATTATTTCTTCATATTAGATTCTGGATATCAGTTGATTTACAACAATTCATACCCGTAGCGTACATAGGCTGATATGAGTCGATTGGCGAACTTTTATTTCCATACGAAGCTTTCTCAGAAACCATTTAGTGACCTACAATATTGTTCGTCGAGCGTGTTAACTGTGTGTCAGAATGAAGTCACGCACATTCCAGTGCGATTATACTAATGCTCTTTTGATTAAAATTCACTGCCATTTTCAATATTGAATTTTACGCTTTGCTTGATTCCAAGTCTTTTGATATAGGATATAAAAATTAATTGATTTTGCGCCGTACGAATGGTACTATTTGATAGTGTTTTTTTTTTTTTTGGGGCTTGGATTTTAATTGGTGATTTATTTTTTCGCAGTGTATAATCTCTACCTGGATGAGAAAAGATTTTAAGAATAATGATAAAAATTGTTTTACACATACTTACTTAGATTTGCTAGTTGACGCTTCATAATAAAGTTTTAACAATATTTCTGAAGCCTACACTTATTACACTATTCCTACACCACAGAATTGGCCCTATTTACATAGGCCGCCTATACACAATATTTTCATTATGTAAAACTATGTTTTCAAAGTGCAAGGTAGGTACTGAATATCTAATGGCTTAGACTAGACATTGAGTTATTTTTACATTTTTCATTAAATCTTCAATAAACCACACACACCCTTACACCCGCTCTCACACCCCAAACACCACGTTTATTTTATCTTATGAAGACTTTAGCAAGGTTCTTGAACTTTGGACGAAAATATTATGTTGTAGTCGAATGAATATTATTTTGGTTAAACGATGATCTACGGAAATAAACGAGCATCAGAAACTGAAATAACTCTTAATGATAATACTTGAAATTATTATCAAAATTAATAATATGTTGGTTGTTGTCATGTTTTTGTGTTGTGTGTTGTTTATCCTGTTGTTCCCGGTGGAAAGCGCTGTGTAGGCGCCTCGTGTTCGATGCATCGCCCCACTGCAGTCACGTTGCGCTGAATATGAAAGATACGATGACTGATGCACCCTGCATGTTGTAACTAGATGGCTGCTGCATCGGAGATTCCTCGCGTATGTGGTTGTGTAACACACAATTACATGTGTGCGCACTCCATTTTTTTTTTTATTATTGATGGATTTGCGTTTGGCAACATCTCACCTGATGGTAAGTGTAGATGAAGCCTAATCTGTTGACAAAATATTCCTTTGAGTCTCCCACAGCTTTAGGATTTTGTTCCAGCCAGTCCCAAAGTACGTATAAGTTAGTACTGAATTACTTTCTCCAATGACTGTATCTAACCAAGACATTATTACAATTACCTTTATTGAAACTGATTGTTTTATACACATTGTGATTGTAAACGTTGAATGACAGGACAAGGCGTGTGACAGCTGACAGCGAACCGGAACAAAATAATGACTTGAACAATCAGCTGCGCCTTGTACATCCACCACTTTAAAAAGACCTCCGGACCGCCCCCTAACAAGTAATTATTACACCAAAGGCGTAACTGTCAATACAACGACACGTGCCTAGCTACTATGGACTTTAAGTTGGGAAAATTGGAGTCCCACATGCATTTATACTGACGATTGTTTACTTTAGTTTCGGGCTATTCGACATTAACTTTTAGATTGACATTTTCATGTAAATGTTTATCATTTAGATAAATTTACATACTCTTTAAATGGCTCTTTAAGTTACACGATAGTTAAAAAGTGACTATAACTCAATGTTATCATTCAAAAATGACCCCTTCTCGTCTCGTCTATTAAAAACAAGTTCTCAGATATAAAAAACCAAAATGCGTAGGTACTTTACTTCACTGAAATCCTTTGACATTCAACGTGTTCCGTCGAAGTAAAATATGAATAACAAAACACGTAAAGACATCTGCTTGTACACGAAAACGGGGGAAAGAGCAAAATTTAATATTAAATTAAGGCGTTCCGTAGAAATCGAGAACGGGCGAGGGAATAAATCTTCGTGATATACGCGAGTCGATCCAGCACCGTTGACAGTTCTTGAGGCAATTTTTATGTTTTCACACCTTCTTAGGCGTATTTGATGTTGTGGTAATGCATTTTGTTAAGTAATATACGTGGTAAATTGTGAAAGGGTTTTGTTGCTGGTTTAAGTATTTAGTCGTTTTGAAACAGCCTCCATTATAAGGAAGGGCAGGGAATTATGTACTTACTTTAGTAGCTGTGTTCCAAATATACAATAAGAAGATGCCGAGTAGCAAGCATAACATTTATAAAAATAGCTTCGAAATCAGATTTCTAGACACCGAAAGCAACAACTTGATTTCATTTTTTTTTTGTTTAACTAAAATTATTTTAGTCTTAATAAAATCACGGTTACTAGATGTTTTTAACTTAGTAGTGGTAACATTAAGTACTACTAAATCATCTATTTCAAAATTTACAATAAAATATCAATAATCCAACTTTCTATGAACGTCAGTCATTGTAATTATGAAAATCCCCTTTTATCTGAATTCTACCATTCCCTAATTAAGTAGGTACCTCTAACCATCCCATGTATTCAATCCTACCGCACTCCAATACTCAATCTGTCAAGTAAGATTTAAATTCATTTGTACAAAATGCAGGAGTACAATCGAATCGGTGCAATGACGGACATCATGAATAACGCATTGGTATAGTAGTTTAATTTTTCACATCTTTACACTGGGTACATAATGTCTTGACTGTTAGTGATAACTAATTTAACAAGAGAGTTGCAAATGTTTTGACAATACTGGCAACACTGGGAATTCGTGCATTATTTACTCAATAAAACTCGTCGCGTAAGATAGGATATTCTCTAAAATCTCTACCTTCATAAATATTATGGTAGTTCTAAAATTTAAGACCAAAATTAAAATTCTAATACATTAATTACAAATCATATTTGTATTCGATCGTTTTGAGAATTGCAAACAGGTGTACTTTACCAATGTACTTGGCAATGGGCAGGTTGCATCGCTTGTCCTTCTAGGGAAGAAAGGTTTTCGAGTGTCGACCACGAACGGGAAGACGCAGCGTAGGCCGGCCCTACCTGCGGCGTAGGCCTTCATGTTCATCATTGGACGTCTTCAGGCTGTTGATGATGATGATGATAATGGTGATGAGGTGTCAACCTAACATATAAACATAAAACTACTCTGGAACAATAATTACATTCAAATTGCGATAGATAACAACGCAATTTATGATCACAACTTCGTCTCCTTCTCCCATGACACCAAACTGTTAATAAGTAGCTTTAGCACTGCCAGATGTCACAATTCGACCTCTATCTATTGTAAGGGTGTAAGTAAATATATTCCTTATTGTAATATGCATAAAGCTTAAAATGAGACTCTAGCAGGGGCGTTTAGATTGGACTAATTGAGTTTTGATCCCTTTCTGCAGCATTGAAAATTGCTTTTGGTTTATCTCGTGACTAATGATGTAATGCAAATTGTGCAATTGTGAGCAATTTTTTTTAATATAAAGGAAAAGTAGTTACTTATTTCATTGCTGCTTTTTTAGCGGTGATTGAGACCTTTATTACGACATGAATATGTGATGCGTTTTTATTGGTCACATATTTAAATGTAAATAATAATATTATATACTAGCTTTTGCCCGCGGCTTCGCACGCTTGTGTTATGTTATTTTTACTTTATAGTCTAATAATAGATCATGCATTTCGTACCAAACAACAAAATCCACTAAATCTATTCGAAGCTGAGCACAGTAAACCTGTATTAGCATAGGTATAGGTATAACGCAAGTATAGCCGTGAGTGGAAGCTATTTAGCTTTAACAGAAGTTTCAGTAAATTTTGTTTAGGCAGTAGTTACCTAAGCAGGCAGGTACAGTTAGAAAAATATGGAAGAATCACACACGATGATGCTGTTTTACATATTATCCGCGCGCTTTTTGTTCCATTTTTTTACCTTCTTAAGTTTGACTCCATACGAATTGTGTACTTACCTACATTTAGCCAGTGTCAATAATAAGTTTATAAATTGCTGAACATATGCATTTACCTGTACGATGCGTACATAATTAATTTTCTTAATATTAATTAGGAATTACAAATACTAAACCACCACTCCTTAAAGAATCGAAAGTTATAATTATTATTATGTCCACTATTTTCCACGCTGTCTCATTACCACTGCACATTCAACATACCTACCTAGTGATGAAAGTGAGGAAGTAGGTTAAATCGTCATTACATAATTATTACTTACACCCAAAGATAGAACTCACAGATTTAAAATATTTTAACTATTAAAAACTTATTTCAACATGCAAGAAGAAGAAGAACAAATCAAAAAAAGGTCAAAAACGAACGTTACGCGCCATGTTGTTGTTAATTCGAGGATACAATTGCCATAATGAATACCTACATATTATTATATCTAAGTACCTACCCTTTTTTAACATTTTTCCTAAAATATTGCGTATCATTGGCTAAATACAAATAATAGCACGCCCTCTGGCTATTAAAGTAAGCCAAAATAAAAAAGGTTTTAATGCGTAGCAATGGTAAGAGGGTCTATAACTTAAGTAGCTATAAATACTACAGGGGGTTTAGCAAAGATACCAACTACTAACGCTAACGCCTCACGCTAACTCCAAAAATGTATTGAAATGACATTCGCTGCGGAAAAGTTAGCGATTTCCGAAACGTCATTCCAATACATTTTGGAGTTAGCGTGAGGCATTAGCGTTAGCGATTGGGATCATTGCTAGACCCCCAGGTACGTTAAAACTTCCTTGGGGTCGATCAAGAATGTAGCAATAGCGCAAAAATAATTTTATCTACTTAATTAGAATGGTAACGTGTAGTAAGGTCATGTAAATAATACATTTTACCAGATCGCCAATAAAGAACATTGCTCCCGCTAAAACCCTATAAATCGAAAACTTGAATAAAAATGTAAGCTTTAATATTGGCTAAGTATGATAATCGCGTGAAGCCTTATGAATAATTATAAAAAGTCTAAGTACCTACCCTTTTAAACAGTTTTCATAAAATACTTCCTATCATTGGCTAAATACAAATTTTGTCTAATGCCAAAATAAAAAAGAGTTTACAATGCGTAGCAAAAGCAAGAGTCAATAGGCACAGATTACTGAATATGTTACTACAAAAAAAATAAGCTATAGGTACTATAAATACAATTTTAAATACTTATTTGAATGGTAATAAATTTTTGAAAACTAATACATAATACCAGATCGTCAATAAAGAATTTTGCCCTCGCCAGAACTCAATAAATCAAAAACATTAATAATAATTTAGTTATATTTCAATATTGGCTAAATATGATAACGCGTGAAGCCTTAAAACTTATAAAAAAAGTCTAAGAAGTTTTTAATTTTCTAGATTCCTTGTTCTCTGTGTCGTGCCCATATTCAAGAAGGTTCGCATACCTATCCTCTTTTTTAGTTTGGACCACAGATTAACGGAAAAATTTATTTATATGTAAATACATATGACTTCCTTGGGTATAGTTACTTACATAATGAACACATTGTTTTTCTCTAATCTGCATTGCATCGAGCTCAGACGAAGTTATCGCGCGATGTATTTCGCCGTAGCCCGAAAAGCACTGTACACTGCCGGTAATGCAGGCGTGCCAATTGCTATTTACTGTTTTTTGTCTTTTAAGTTATAAATAAAAACATGCATTAATTTACTTCCTTATTGCTTAGTGCAGTGGGGATTGTTCAGATTGAAATAAAAATGATTGGGGTTCCGTGCTCATAGGGTAAATCCTTATTACTAAACCTCCGCTGTCCGCCTGTCTGTCTGTCTGTCCATCAGTCACCAGGATTTACTCATGAATCGCGATAGTTAGACAGTTGAATTTTTCACAGATGACATATTTCTGTTGCCGCTATAACAACCGTGATCCGTATTCAAAGGGACAGATAAACATACAAATAATAAAAAAAATGCTTTACTTCATATTGATAAGGAATTATAAATTAAAACTATTAAAATTTATTTTTGTAATCGCAAATAATACTCTCACTGTTTGTAAAACATATTTATTCGCCGACATGCAATATCACGCTACTGCTTCCTCCATTTTATTTAGCCCACGTCGGTCGCGCAGCAGACAAACAAATTGACTGTGTGTCCGGGTTCGTTCACTACAAAAACCTCGAGGATAGTCAATAGAGATGTTATTGCGCGCCAACTCAACAGCGAAGGTATATGAAGCCGCGCCATAATAGTAACAGATATTTTTTTCTTTAATCTGTGTCTCCGGATATACCAGAGATAAAATAACCATCAGAGAGAGAGAATTTTTTTTCCCTCATCTATGATTAGTAGCCAAAATAAAACTTACCTTTTGACACTGGCTAAATAGGCACTATGTGTGGAGCCAAAACATAAGAAAAAAAAACTTAACTTGAACCTTTGAAGCGGCCATCTTGTTAAAATCCCGTTCCGTTTCATAGTGAAATCTTACACATTTTCACCAAAAAAAAAAATTAACTATATTAAAATTTAATATATCCTATGTTGTGCGCCGGGTTTTTCTAAGCTTATTAGTGAAAACCGCATGAAAATCCGTTCAGTATCTTCGGAGTTGTGCCGTAACAAACAAACAAACAAACAAACAAACAAACAAACAAACAAACAAACAGACAAAATGTTTAAAAAGTAGCTTAACGTGATCACCGAAAAATTTCAAGCCAACCTGTGTCATTTTTTTTTCGATATCTTGCATTTACAGATTTTTTTATCTCTACAGTTTTATTATATGTATAGATTATTATGGGCCGGCCACTTCGCTCGTAGAATTGAAAACCGATAGGAAAGAAAGCTTCTCGAGCGGCGACTACGAATCGGAAGACACAGCGTAGGCGAGCCCCCACTAAGTGGACCGACGATCTGGTGAAAGCCGCGGGGAGTCAATAGATGCAGGAGGCGAGCAGCCGCTCTAAGTGGCGCTCCCCGGGGTGAGGCCTATGTTCAGCAGTGGACGTCTCCAGGCTGTTAATGATGAATAATGATGATGAAAATATGGAATGATAAGATGTGTTATTTAATAGGTGATAAAATGTAACGCATTCTGTTCTGTCAAAGACTTTGCTAATTAAGGAGATCGCCATAACATAGACTTAGACTGTCTTTTATTTTACTACGATCACCAAGGGTAGTGACTTGGTGATCGTAGTAAAATAAAAGGCAGTCCGAAGCGGATGCTGCTGCTATTCCCTGGATATTCCCTAAGCCAGACCTTACGGCACCCTTAGGAAGTGATGGCTGGTCGTATTATAAGTCGGAACCACACGGCTGTTTGTTAAATTTTAAGTGAATTTATCCTTTTGTCACAGAATAAACATATTCGGTGAAGTAACTATCCACGGGTACAGCTACCGGCCTAAGCTAGTATACAACAAAAGTTTATTTCCCATAATTCCTAAAAGTATTTTCTCCAGAATTTTAATCCGGTGATTAAAAGGAACATCGCGATCGCCTCTCATTATTTACTGAGCGAATAAACTGTGCCCTATAAATTTATTTTGGAGTTTACGAGACAGCGAGTTTGAACGGCGTGTTTATCTTCTAGTGATGCGGTAGAATACGGAGAAATAAAAATCTATGGCGATTGGTTAAACGTGATTGTTCGTTTTACAAATAGAGTTTGTAATTTAAAATCTTGACTCAATCAAAAGAATCAACCACGGACGTGTATACCCTAGGTAACCACGTCCACAACAATTGAAGAGCTGGACTGGCTTTAGGAAAAATTGATCTTAATTTAAACGACTTATTACACTAAAACCTTGAATAGTTTTAAAAACTACAATTATTAGTTAAGGCTTTTATTGCTGATCAGCTGTTTAAAGTCAGTGACCTCCACCCTAAATCAATTATGTAAACGTAATCAATTATCAGGTTCTGCAAACTAATGGAATGTTGAAGCGTGGCATAACAATGGGTTTGATAAATACAAATGGTAAAAAAATAACCAAGTTTAGGAATTTATAATTCCTGCTAATTCTAATTCAATGTAATTTTTTTGCTAAATATAAACCCAACATCACGACAACTCGACCAGTCCTTGTTATCTGCGGCAGCACAATCCATACTAAACTGGTTGATTCGCACAGAGTTCGATTGGACCCGAACGGCATAAACAGAAGTCAGCGTATTAGTAATTTCTACACAATTTAATTAAATTAATTCGAATAGTTCGCGAGTTGCATGCACTAATGGGTCGAATACGTTTGTTTTCACAAAGGGTTATAAATAGACAGTGTGATATGAAGCTGAACTAAATTTCAAGTGGATTTCAGTGTCTATTAAATTTGAGATTTGAGAAATACGAATACAAGTTCATCTGTGTGTAGGTGCGGTGTGATTTTAAGTTGGATTATACGGCCTAGTAGTAGGCAATCAAAGTGTGCATAACTATATTATTCATTCTAGTTAGGATCGAAAACCCGTATATGTGATCGTTGGGTGTCATTAATTTAATAATTAATTTTTTTAAATGACTTTCGTTATTATATTAAAGGGTACAGACATATTCAATAAAATACAATAGACCTAGACCAGACAAACGTAAACAAGTGCCAAGAAATCTCAAAGAGGACGCTACCGTCACAATAACCGTACTTTGTCTTGCTACGTGTACAATCTGAAATTGGCTTTCGCACTGTAAACTGCCAATTCTGTCGACCAAACGAGCCGTACAATAAGCATGCTGTCCACGTAATGCACGTCCGACTCTGGCAGTGGTCGAGACGCGACTGCGGTTACGGATGCAATTTTAGTGTTAGGGCGGAATAATTGTATGTCATAATGAGTGAAAATAAATTACTAACAGGTAACCAATACAAGATTGATTTATGAAGTGGATACCTGGGGTTGTTTTGCGTTCGGTCCTCAAAGTGCTTTGTATACAGCACATGTATACAGTAAATGTTGGGAAACCAAAGAAAATTATAGGCTCAAATAATGTAAACGGATGTCCTCATTCAAAAGCTTTTCATTTGCAGATAATTATAGACATTTAGTTTATTTTATTTACTTACTAAAATGTAAAAGCTACGGCTGTGTCAAACAGTTTTGAAAGTAACATTATAAAATCCCTTTATTTTTAATTTCACATCCACTTTCTTGCCACGACGACGTCAGCCAACTGGCTTGCCACGGAAGGGCGCGTGCCGTGTCACCGAGACTTATCGGTCTGCCGCGCGCCTGTCACTGCCCTTTACACCCTCTTTCATAACTATGGTGAAACTATGGAATAACAAATTCTAACAAAAATATAAAACTGCCTATTTTCACTAACCACACTCTTCACTACGTGTGTTGTAGGTACCGCTACCCACAGCGGTACAAATAATGCGCCGGTTTGAATAGGGCTTTACACAGACTTGGTGTCTAGTTAATATAACAATTTTATAGAATGATATTTCACTGAGAATTAGGAAAGTATTTTATATGTCTGTAACCGCATGCTATCCTACATTAAAAGGGAAGTATGCGAAAGGAATTTTGCCGCAAACCGTGTAAATGTCAGAGTGGTTACTGACGTCCCCCTAACGCTCCCCCAGAGAGCAATGCAAAACAACAGGAACATTCTTTAATTATGACAAAATATTGTTAACGCTTTTGTACCTTGTCGAAATAAACCAAGTGCTACAGATATGTGCCTAATATTAATATCTAAACTTTTAAATGTAGGTAATTGGTAATCATTTTCTTATGCTAATTTCGAATTAGTACGATTTTTCACCTCCCCCACAGACTTCGAGTACCTGTTTACCTCATGCATCCATCAGCAAAAAAGACTGTAAAAAATATTAAGTACCTAGGTATTTATAGTACAAAAACTTATTTTTATGTATTGAGAGATATTTAGTAAATATATATTGAGATAGTAATACCAAATATTTTGTTTTTTAATATATTTAGAAAACTTCATGAAACAGTATGAAAAATCT
This sequence comes from Ennomos erosarius, assembly GCA_963580505.1. Lineage (NCBI taxonomy): Eukaryota > Metazoa > Arthropoda > Insecta > Lepidoptera > Geometridae > Ennomos > Ennomos erosarius. The sequence continues at coordinate 11,608,204 of OY756986.1, forward strand.
CGACTGTAATAATTTTGAAAAAGTACTAACTAGAAAGGAAGGTTTCCATATTTTTGAGGCAGACTCATACTTTAGTTATGACAAAATATCCTCTTTGATATATTTTAAGCCCGGTTTAATTCGTGTAATGCTCAAAAGGGGTTGGAAAAGTTACCGATAAAATGCTATTTATATTTCAACTTCGTAAATTTCGTATAAAGTTCATAACAACGCTGTAACTTCCTGTTCCAGAGGAACTTCTTTGCTTATTTTCTTTGTAATTTAAAATTTTCCAACTTCATGTGCTGCGGGTACCTATTTAAATAAGTTCGTGTTTTGTTTAGATTTGTAAATACGTAGCACACATTTTACGTATCCAATTTGTTTTTTTACATACAATATGCAAGAGAAAAAGATTGCGTGGCGGATTTGTTGCCTTGTTATCTTCAATCAAAGTTTCATTCAAATATAGTAATTTTAGCAAGATTAGAAGAAAATCTGTTGCAATTAGATTTTAGAAAATCTGCACTCATACGTGTAGCTACATTTTGCAGCTCGATATTTTATAGGTGCACGGCGACTAATAACACCGGAACTCTAAAACATAACATTTTGCGTGCTATATTATATGCATTGCGCGCGTACATCATATTGACTCTAGCAATTATGATCACTTAGACATGAGAGCCACAAAACAAAAACTTATTTATATAGGTTCTGTTTAAATTTGTAAATACGTAGCATACAGTTTACGTAATTATATTCAATTTGTTCTGTTACACACAATCTGCAAGAGAAAAAGATTGCATAGCGGATTTGTTGCTTTGTTATGGTCAATAAAAGTTTCATTCAAATATAGTAATTTTAGGTTCAAGATTTTTTATAATCTTATAAATGAAGTACTTAAGTACTATTTATGATTAGGATTTTTTCGAGTTAGTGAAAAAGCTGCAAGGCTGAGTAGTCATCGAGTTAGTAGTAAAAACAATACGCAATAGCAATTTCAGACCAACCGCTACATAAAACGAAAATGAAAATATTAAAATTCAATCTGACACAAATCCTTCACAAACGCGATCTACGTTCAAATACAAAAAATAACAATTTACAAATTCCAAAGATCAACCGGCCTCAATCGGGTCAGGATTCAGGAAGGTTTTATTTAAAAATGGATTTAAAATTTTGGTAGCGAGAGGATTTTAAACGGGGATCAGAGTATCAGAGTAAATCCTCTCCATAAATAACCGTTAGTGAAGTCATCAAAAGGGTGGGAGTTTCGGTGAGGGCGAGCGATGTCATGTGAACCTACCATCAATCTTGGAGTGGGTCGCGGGCCGCACGCATAGTGTTGAACAGGGCGGGGTTTCATGATAGTGCGCTAGCGGGAAATTGCTTCCTAATAACGCTGTAACAGACATTGCGGAGATCTCTATGACTGTTGTTGCAGTGTAAAAAAATCCGGAATTTTATATTGCGCTTCAAATTAACTGATGGTGACAATATTGTTTCAAGTTTCAAGTACGATTAGAAGAAAATCTGTTGCAATTAGATTTGAGAAAATCTGCACTCATACGTGTAGCTATGTTTTGAAGTTCGATATTTTCTATCTGCATGGCCACTACTAATAACACTGGAACTCTAAAATATTACGTATTGCCTGCTATAGTTATATATGCATTGAGCGCGTTCATTACCTTGACTCTAGCAATATGATCACTTAGCTTAGACCGTGAGGTTTACCCACAAAGCCTCATTTGGCTACTAAATACTTAACTTACTAATGTCAAAGCCGTAGTACCTATCTAGAATAACTCAGCAGAAACTCAACAGTTCTACAACCTAGTTAACGCATTTTTAGTCAATGTAGAGACTTTAAAAACTATAGACATCGTAGTGTAAGAAAACATTGTAAATGTGTGGTGTAAGTAAACATTGTAAATGTGTGGTGAAAGTAAACAGTGTAAAAAATCACATACTAGGTATACTTAGGTACAGAACCGATTCAAAATGATTGAATTTTATGTTAAACTACTATTAATATATAATAAACATTTCTAATCAGTGGATAATGAATTGAGATAACGATTTGGGCTAGCGTAAATTGGTAGTTCATTTTGTACAAATCCATCTCTGTCCTGACATACGGGACTTTCTTATGATATAGAATTCCATCTTACTATCAAAGATTTCTACCTAAAATAAAACTAACAGTTATTCTAAGTTTAAAATGGATTTTAAACTTTTTTATCGCCTCTCTTCTAACTTCAACCATACCCTCGTCAAGGGCTCGAAACGGCTTTGTCTCGCGTCTAGACTCGTAATCCATTATTACAGACGCCCGTCCCTGCAAACCGAGGAAGGCGCGATTCCTTCTATACCTACCACCATACTTAGCATATTTAGCCGCTGATAAATGTGTATCCTTTTTCTTCACTATCGTTCTCGAGACGTGAATGAAGCTGTTGCATTTTTCTTCTTTTTTTTTCACCGAATCGAAGCAGGACTCGTTTGGCGTGGAAGATTGATCGGTTTAGTCTTTGCATTTCAGGTTGTATTGGCTACGTTTTGAGATTTTAATATAGAAAATCTCTTGTTTGTTAAACTTTTTTTTTAGGAGAATGAATGACGTTGCTAGCTAGTCGTTCACCTGATGTTAAGTAATACGGCCACCCATAACAGTTGCAGTGTCACTCGGAACTTTTAAAAGTTTCGCGTGACACTGCACTACACACGTCATCCTCAGACAACACACAGTCTAGTAATCAGATTACTACACTGTGTAATCTGGTCATAAAGTCATTTGCCCAGTAATTTCACTAGCTACAATACCCTTCAAACCGGAACACAGTAGTGATTGCACACTACTGCTTGGCACAGAAAACTGGCAAAGTGGTGGTACCTACCTAGACGAACTTTTCAGAAAAATGCTACCACCTAGTAAACTAACTGTACTTATGATTTCATTTGAATCAATTTAATTTATCGGCTGTCTTTATGATATGGATGTATTGTTTATGCCTGTTTAAGTAATGGTAAGTCTTTCATCATTATCAATAACAGCCAGAAAACGTCCACTGCTGAACATAAGCCGCTCCCACAGTGCGCCACCACTTTAAGCGGCTACTTGCCTCCTGCATCCACTGGCTCCCCAGGTTAGTCTTATTTATTTATTTCTATTACAAAATCCACAGCTCTTAAAAACAAACACATTTGAATCTTACAACAAAACTAAAAACCAATAATGGATTTACATTTTAAGAATTTACCTTTAGTACATGTTTATTAAGATACATAGGTATAAATGTATACCACATGTACATGTTATCTTAAACTTAGGTATATGCTTTTATATACAAAATTCAGACCTAATCTCATTTTACGAACTAAAATCTCGAGCACAACTCATTGTTTCCCAAGTGATCAAATTGAGAACAACAATAGAAAATTTAAATCGAGGGGGTGCTATACAACAGTGCGTATGGGGTCCCGTTTCAATGGATCTTTTTATGGTGCAATATCAGCGCTTGTTTTGCTTAAGCCGCCATTAGTTCGTCTATAATAACCTGCGAGGGACTCACTCCCCCTAACTATCACCTGATCAAATTATCATACATAACTTGGGATATTGTGAACCAAATTGGTCATTATAAAGTAATGTAGTTTGTTTAAATACAGCTTTCCGGTAGCGCTTGTTGCAAGGGCTTTTTTATAAGAGGGGTCTAGTAACTTATTGTCCCGAATGATAAAATTTCCTTAATGGATATTGTTCACGAGACAGAAAGGTCTATTTTATGTCTATTACGGTGGTAGGTAAGTGCGGGTGAAGTTTTAGGGGACGCAATATGATTAGGTACGTTTTTCAATTTATCTAATCAGCGGTATAATCCCTACATAGCGAAATGGAGGTATGTATTTGAAATCTATTATGCATAGGTAATGCCCCCGCTAGGTGGACCAACGATCTGGTGAAAACCACAAGAAGCCAATGGATCGAGATGGCGAGCAGCCGCTTGAAGTGCTGCTCTCTCGGGGAAGGCCTATGTTCGGCAGTGGACGTCTTCGGGCTATTGATAATGCTGATAAGCCCAAATGTATGTATGCGTTAACATTCGACATAAATGAATAGATATTATTATATAAATATAAACAAACAAATTCGTACTAAACCTTGGGTAACGCGTCTCTATTTTACAGTGTGCCTGTATTTTTCATTTGAAAATAGTTCAAAACATGTGGTGACAATGAAAGATTATTGCGAGACGCATGCAACTCACGCGTTAGCCATTTAGAAAAAAAGATGTGGAATAATTCGGTTTATTTACAAGTTGCTTTGGATATCTTCTTGTTACTGACTGCATCTCACGTAATACCTCAGTTACCAATACATGCAGTAACATAAATCTATTCTAGCATCAACAAACTCACGAAACGTTTCAAAATAATCTTGACTATTCTGTCTGCTGCTGACTTCGTACTTAGATGCTCTTATTTTGACATGTTTGCATCTCATCTGCAAGAATGGATGAGTTTATAAACATTTTTTTTCGGATGCTATTAAAATTATCCTATATCTTTCCACAGGATTCAAGCCAAGGAGAATAGTATCTTTAAACATATGGAAGAATATAAGCATTCTCCATAATTATTTAGACTGATTCTTCAGTTTATAGACGTAAATATAATATTATTTACGAATTTACAACACAAAAATGAAAGTAAGGATTAACGTAGATTCGCTACTGTTTGTGAAGAATATGGTGCCCTGTTTAAGCAATACAGATGACACTCACGTAGTCAACTAATTTAACACATTGTCAAGAGACACTCCCTTGATAGTGTTGTACTTCTTTTCTGAGAAATTGAAACGTATTGTTGAATCTCCAGGTCATTTTTCTGTGATGTGATTGTATTTTTTATCATAATTGGATTGGGTTTTTTAAGTTAAACTTTTTTATTTGCCAGAAAATTCGTGGTAATTTATATTGTTGTAAGTTGAGCCGTGACGACACCGAAACGGTCCCATCGGAAAACTAGCATTGGCCGAACTACGTACGACCGGCACAGTATGCAGTATTGGGACCGATTCATGGCAAATGTCGACCCTGGGCGGTCATTCTCTATGGAAACACAGATTTCACACGATACGAAACCACTTCATTATCGTGTCTTGTTCAAATCGTGTCACAACGTTAGATATACCTTAACTTTACATTAGTTTTTTTTTATTTTGAATAAAATATATTGACATAACCGGTCATATCTTTTGATGTGTTGATGTTTCGGAACGCGTCTCGGGAAAACATACGATTTTTGACAGTTCAATGCACGCCAATTCCAAATTCATTTCGCGCGGTTTTGTTTTCGTTTCATAGAGAATAGAGTTTTGCAGATTTCTTATGTAAGACAAGGAATTCGCGTGGTTCCGAAGTAAGGAATCGATACGGAATAAGGGCCCTGTATTTGTTACTTAAAAATATTTTACTAATTTGTCTGATTTTGTCACGAATAAAACATTTTTCGTTCTTTCTTTAGTTCGTTATTGTATTTTTTTGTTTGTTTTAGTAATATAAAGGTAGACACACCATAAGCAGGTCCTCTAATAAGTGGCTCTCCTAATCTAACTACGTGAAATGATGACTAATGAAATGATGCTGAGAATAATTACTAGTATTGGACAAAATGTAGGTATTATATTGCATTGAGTAAGCATAATAGAGCATGCAAAATGAAATTCATATATATAATTATCATTAATTCATATATATATTTTTATAATTATCACCTCTACCATTAGTCATCATTCATCATCAATATAATAATGAGTTAGTTTAGTTAGTGTTAAAGTTTAAATTACGTTATAGTCTAATGTGGTGCAGTGTAAGTGCTACTTAAAAAGAACTCAAGAACAATGTGTCTTCACCTTAATAGAGACAATAAGAAACATGTTAGTGGACATATTCTTAGATAGTTATTATATTAGAAATTTAGGTTTAATTAAAATTACTCATTAGCCAAATAGATGGCTAGATTGTAATATAATTAGAATGCTTAATTTTAATTGGGCACTCTAGCAGTAGAAAAAAACAATATTATCATTAATGAGTAGTGATGTTTGCTAGTTCAGTTCAGCATAGATGTAGACTTATAAAATTAAGGACTATAAAATAGAAGTTTGTCGTTAGAAATGTAAAAACTTCAATTTCATCTTCAAATGACAAATCATGTTCATTGTCGCTAGTTTACATTTCATAGGGCCAGTCACGCATTCTTCTGTAATGAACTGCTTGCATCTCACCTCGGAGACTCATTCTGAAGTCCGACCACGTCGCTGAGGGAAGACAGTGGTGTCACCCTTCAGTTACTGTTGTGGAGCTCTAAAACTGCGCTTGATATAAACTATTGACGATGACGTATAAGTAAGATAAGGGATTTATTTCTCTTTGCTGGAATTGTAAACTTACTATGGACACAAAAAGGTCAGAAATGACAAGATTAATATTAAATTGTATTATTACATAACGTTTTTTATATTAGGAATAATGACACTAATTTACAAATTTATTTTTACATGTCAAATTATACCAATAAGATTAAAAAAGATACAGATAAAAAAAAACACCTATTCGAATAAGCCACCCATAAGTAAGATTAAAAAGATCCATAGGTATATATATTTAATACACACAAAATTGATAGAATCAATAGAGTTTATAGCTATTTAGAGCTGCAACATAATAGATGTGAATATTTTCTAAAGAATTCACATCTTTAGGGACCTAATCTTTCCGATATTTCAATAGTGATTTCTAGATGTCCGTCTGCTATATAAAATTCAAACATAGTCTCTTCATTTGTATCTTTGTTTTATTGTTTGGTTGTTTGGAACAAACAAACAAAAAGAAATATAATTATTACTAACACTTCATTGATTTTGATATCTAGAAATTGTTCGTGCCGTGCGGCCTAGATGCCTTAGCGGCTGGAATTTTTTTTTTGTTTTTTTTTTTTTTTTCCAGAGTTCTTTTAATATAGCACTCTAGTAGTATTATAATCTAGCCATAGAAATTTGGCTAATAAGCAATTTGAGTTTAACTTAAATTTCTAAAACCTTATTTTCTAAGACTGTGTCCATTAACACTAATCTTATTGTCTCTATTAAGGTGAAGACACTTTATTCATGTGTTCTTTGTAGCACTTACACTGCACTGCACTTATATCTATTATTTAACACTATAACATTACACTAACTCGAACGGTTTTGTTCTTTTAAGTCTTCTTACTATATTCGTGTGGTCGAGGAGCTGGATTGCCTCGACGTTCACGTGATGGTGAAGTCTATGTTGGTGACTTTCTGCATATTTTTTAACAACGAACTCTATTTTAAGGTCCCGGTGGAGGTCGTCATTGCGTATGTACCAAGGTGCGTTAACTATTTCCCTCAGTACTTTATTCTGGAAGCGTTGGATGATGAGTGTGTTGCTCTGTTTGGTACAGCCCCAGAGCTGTATGCCATAAGTCCACACGGGCATTAGGACTTGTTTGTATATTAATAATTTATTGTGCACAGACAGCGAAGAGTTTCGTCCAAGCAGCCAGTACATTTTATGGAATCGAAATTCTAGCTCTTCCTTTTTCTTCTTGACATGAGCTTTCCAGCGCAGCTTTGTGTCAAGAGTCATACCCAGGTATTTTGCTGTATTCTCATATGGGATTAAATTATTAATTATATAAACCGCAGAATACTGTTGCCTCTTATTGCTAAAGTCAATATGAATAGATTTGGATTCATTTAGTTTAATCCTCCATTTTTTCGTCCAATCATATACTTGATTAACAGCTGTTTGTACCTTTTCCGCTGCGTGGGTACTTCCCAGTGCCATTATAGCAGTGTCATCAGCAAAGGTAGCGATGGTACTATTTTCTAATTTAGGTATATCACAGGTGTACAGAAGATACAGGACCGGACCTAAAACACTACCTTGTGGTACACCAGCTTTTATTTCCTTAAGTTCTGAGTAGGTATCTTCTTGCCTTATTCTAAATACTCTATCAGTAATATATGATTCTAAAATATCGGCGAACTGTTTAGGTATCAACTTTCTTAGCTTATGTATAAGGCCTTCGTGCCACACCTTATCGAAAGCTTGTGCTACATCTAGGAATATTTTTGTGCACACTTTTTCCTCTTCCAAAGTTTTCTCTATTATGTCTGTTATTCTATGAACTTGGTCTATAGTAGAGTGCTTTTCTCGAAAGCCAAATTGATGCTCTGGTATTATATTTAAACTATCTATTATTGGTTTTAGCCGTCTGAGCAACAGCTTTTCCATCAATTTAGACATAATGGGTAGCAGAGAAATCGGTCTATATGATGTTATTACATGTGGCGGTTTTCCTGCTTTTGCTATAATGATAACTTCAGCAACTTTCCATAGGTTAGGTACATATTTTAATCTTATTACAGCATTAATAAGAGTTGTTAGTTTCACGACAGCCTTTCTTGGCAGATTATGGAGTATTTCTCCTGATACTAAATCATAACCAGGAGATTTTCGTTTGCTAATATTGTGTTTGATTTCACGTACTACTTCCCTTGGTGTAACAAGTTTGATATCGTCATTTGGATGTGACATCAAATTGTCATTGACGGAAGATAGTGTTTCATCTGTTTCACTTTCGTTAGGCTTAAATATAACCTCTAAGTGTTCTGCAAACTTCTTAGCTTTTTGTTCATTATTAACTGCCCGTTTCCCATTCTCATCTTTGATTGGGGGAATATGAGCAATTGGCCTTTTAAGATTCTTAGTGGCTTTCCATAACGAGTAATCAGTACTGCGATCACTGGTCAGCTGAAGATGCTTATTGGTGGCCTCGTCATTGAGGTTTTGTATTTTCCTCTTTAGTTTTTTTGTAATGTTATTCAGCTTTCTTTTTTCTTCTGGGTCCCTGGATTGATGCCATATTTTTCGTTGAGCTCTTTTTTTATGAACAAGCTGTATGATGCTATGTGGATATGTATGACCCTTAGATCTCTTGTTAATAATTGGTGTGTTTTCCCACGCTGCTTGTTGGATTTGTCGCATAAAATTTTCTATTTCTGTATTTAAGTGTTCCCGAGTTTTCAGCGGAACTCTTAAGTCTATATTGTCATGTAAATTAATTTTAAAGCCATCCCAGTCTGTATATTTATTGACTAGGGTGGGAGTTTTATCTTTGTATAAACCTATTTCTAGGAATATTGCAGAGTGATCAGAGTTCATATCATAGCTCTGTTTAGTTTCTAGGTAGCTTGATGATAAATTTTTGTAGATGAAGAAATCGATAAGTTCAGGTATTTTATTGGGATCTGTTGGCCAATATGTCAGCGTTCCAGTAGATATAACATCACTTTTAGTCTCTTTTATGGCATATAGCAATTCTTTCCCCTTAGCTGTAGATAATCTGGAGCCCCAGTATGTATTCTTTGCATTAAAATCACCTCCCAGGACAAATCTATCACCAAGGGTCTTTAAAAAGCTTGTATATTCTTCTTTTTTTATCAAGTACCGAGGTGGACTGTATATGGCTGACACTGTTAAAAGGTATCTTTTAGTTTTCAGACATACCGCCACGGCTTGGATATCTCTCTTCTCATGTTTAGTCTCTTCATGATGTTGCAAATTTTCTTTTATAATGACTGCACTGCCCCCTCTTGCAGTATTGTCAGGGTGAAGCGCATGATAAACTTTGTAGCCTTTAAATTTAATGTGCATTTGTTTAGTGAAGTGCGTCTCAGATACGAGACACACATCCACATTTTCTATGTCTAGGACTACTTGAAGCTCATTTTGGTGTTTTTGCAGTCCATTTGAGTTCCATGCCATTATCTTAATTGTGGTATTCATTTTTTAGGCTTAGATGTAGCTGTTTTGGCGCTATTTTCAATCTTTTTTAATCTGTCATCAAATGACGTCATTAGTTTCAATATGTCATCTAACTTTTTGTCGGTTGTTACAACTGCCTGGGAAACCTGAGATACCCTTTCAGTGCCCTTTGCGGTCACTTGAGCGTAAGATACGCTTTTACTAGTAATGTTGGCAGCTGTGTGTTTTAAGCTTGATTTATTTAGGCTATGGCTATCATGCTTCACACTAGGTGTGTTATGCTGATGTGTTACTGTCATCTCTTTAGAGCGGTTGTTTCGAATCTGCTGTATTTCTTTAGCTATAGCACATCCTCTGTAGTTGGCAGGATGTGGGTCCCCACAGTGGATGCACTTGGGCTTTTCTTCTGATGTTTTTCTACAGTCCTTGGTAAGATGTTTTCCGGTGCATTTAACGCATCTCGGCTCTTTAGAACAGTACCTTTGCGTGTGTCCATACGCTTGACACCTTTTGCATTGAGGAACCAGTTTGGTGGTCCTTAATGACTGCATTTCGACCTGACAGCCTAATACAGTTTTTATATCAAAGATTTTATTTATGTCTTCATCGTTTTCAAATGTCAGCATAAATATATTGAGCGGTTCTTTTGTTCTCCAGCTCAATTTGTTTACTGCTTCAATGATCTTGTATCCTTTCTTTTTCAGATCCTCTACAATTCTATCTGGCTTGCAAGTGAAGGGCAGTTTTTTCACCATTACTCGTACTGGCCTCTCTTGCTTATTTTCATAAGAGTGCCAGAGGCAATTATTGGTGGTCAGGGCTTTTGTCAAAGCTTTGTACGCATCCTCATTTGTAGCATTGACTTTCACTGTTTCCCCGTTCATCATTTTAATAGTAAACGTATCAGCCGCGTGGTACTTTACTAGGAAGTCAAAGAAACTCTGGTAGTCTTTAACACCATCTACTATGATGGGTGGTGGTAGATGAATTTTCTTGGTTTTTTCTTTATGGCCATTATGTTCTTTAATTGTTTCGTCTTGAGTGGGCGAGGTGTTCAATTTTCGTTTTTTTCTGGTTTTTGTTCTTATCCACTCAGTTTCTCTGGCTAGATTTTCTTCATCTGTGCTATATTCAGCACGTGAAGAAGTCTCTATGGTGCTCGTAGCGGGTTTTGCATTGCTGGTCTCCGCTAGACATTTTAATTGTTGTTTGAGAATCTCAATTTGACTCTTCAAGTCGCCTACGAGACTTTCTAACTTCTGCCGCGCTTCTTTTTCTTCGGAAAAACGCTTGTACAATAAATGTTCGGTTTCCGTTGTTAACCTGATTGTATCAGTTTTGATATACTGGTTTTGTTTGTTAGGTTCCATTATTCAGGCCTTAACAAAATTATGTATCGTCGCCTTAAGCATATAATATGCAGTCAGTCACTTCACTAGCCTTGCGCAATAACTAGGTCATTGCGACGCGGCGGCCGCTGTGACGGCTTTGTTTTGATGCGTTAGCACTTTACACTGTTGGTACGCGCGATCGCGACTCGCGAGTAACACAACTATTCTCAGCGAAAATCCAATCACTGGCTGGAATGATTTAGATAAAGTATCAGTTCCCTTACAATACAAACTTTTTATCACGGAAAATAAGAGTTCTTGTGGGGAAATGCGTAAATCGTAAGTGAAACTGCAGATCTTGTCCAGTTTAATATATTGTGAAGATTTGCTAAATATCAGCCGCATCTGCAACCAAAACCTCTTACACCGTCATTTTAGGCCCCCGTTACCCCGGCGCAATTAACCATAAGTATTAATACTGTTTCCCTCGATGTTTCCGCGCTATTTCGCCTCCGCTTATTGCGTGGGGTGTCGTCCACGCCATTTTATTGGCAGCGATTGTATGTAGCCCTGTGTACTTTGCGACACTTTCCCTTCTATGAATGTTATGGTTTACTGCCCCCTCCCCTCTGATGGTTGTCTGGGGCAAATGTTAGTGTTTCCGGGAGTAATTGCGGAGGCTACTGTCTTGAGTGTATTACTCCATTGTGATTCTGTGGCAAAGAAATGTGCGTTTTAGGCGGGAATGGAAGGGGTTCTACGATGGCATTCTATATGTGACTCAATTCTATTTACAAATTATGAGTATGGAAGAAAAATGTATATCTGGAATATTAAATGGAAATGCTGCAGTAGGTAATCATAATAAATAGGAAATGTTTTTAAAGTCCATTGTTTTTACTCAAGATGATATAAAAATCTCGTTCGTAACTGGTACATACATTTTTAGTTGAAGTAAATTATTTTAAATGGGCTATACGGTATTGCCATTTTCATTTTATGGTACCTTAGTTTTCTTAATCAAATTTGGAATATTTTTAAAAGGAAAAATAGTATTTAATACTATGATTTAAGCGGAGATAAAAGTATGCTTGGATCCAAGTCGAAAGAGCCAGAATCATCACAAAGTAAAATTACGCAAAACGCAACGTAATTGCGTGCTTTACTTCCACCAATATATTTATCGTCTGCGAATAATTGCGACAGAAACAAAGAGCCTGCGTTTACGCTTTTCTCACCCCAACCTGCACCAAAAGTCAATCGACAGCCGATCTACTTAATTGATTGCAGTATTGGTTACGTTTTCACCAATTCGGGGCCTTCTTAGAGGCTGATTAATGTCCAGGGTCTAATGGAGAATTACCGGTTCTGGCTTCCGGCATTCATTTGCTGTCTTTAAGGTATTTTACCTTAAAACAGACTGAGCAAAGTATGAACTTTTGATGTATTACTTTTTAAAGATTTAGCAACTATCTCATAGTGTTCAGAAATATAAATTTTTATTATCCCTTTTTTTTGGGAATTATACAAAAATCAGTTTTGTTTTCCAGTTCTTATATTTACCGCTAGCGCTCTCGAACTCCCTAAAACAAATTTATTTGCGGACATAATAGAACTTTATTAAGCAGGCTTTTATTTAACTCTAACCAGATGATACTGAATTACGGTACAATTTTCTTATAACTACAACAGAGTAATGAGACGAGCAGGACATTTATTCTAATGAAAAGCATCATGTCTTATACTTTCTAGTAGCAATAGGTAGATAGATAGATAGATACATAAACTCTTTATTGAAACACACAAATTACACACACATAGCCAGAATGTTACTTCTTCAAATTAATAGAACGCGCTTGTACTTATCGCCCTAAAACTTATTTCATTTGAAATTACTTACAAATAATCAAACATTTGCAATCGTACCACTACCAATAAATAACTCTACATCAACACATACAATCGAACCCTTTATTTGTCCCAAACAAATAGGGCAGACAAAACTAACAAAACAAGAGTTATTCACACGGCAATAAATAATTTATCCGACCCAAAAACGGGCTAACGACTAATGACACTCGTACAATTCAAAGGCCCTCAAAGTAATTATCACTAACACCCATCTTCTCCATTACGGCTTATCTTCTGGTTATATCTGTAACAGAACTTAATAGGTCATATTACTAACATCCATAGCACTGTTTATATAAAACAATAGGTTGGACAGTTCTAATATGACGCATGTTCATTCAGTTATCCAGGAGTAACGTCGTTTTGGAATGGAGATTTCGTAATCTTTGTCCAAATTCAAGAAAGATCGTTCGTGCTTAGTGGTTTGTTGGAGATGTGTCATTTTGGATGTGAAGAAATTTGACTAACTGCCCTTAATTTGCAATAGCCAGAGGGCGGCTAGAACGTTTCTAAAGTGACGGTTGTATATCAGTTTAGGCTGTTAACTGAAGTAGCTAAAGACTAAAGCAACTATTGATGCAAAAAGATAAAAATTGCTAAATGTACTTCTATTTTGGCGAAACTTTTCAATTCCAAAAATTACTTACTTTATTTAAATATATACACCAGTAAGGCAATTTCCATACACACACATCAGTTTTAATATTGATACTATAAACAGCAATGCTCGGTGTTTCCCTGCGAGATAGGATCCGAAATGAGGAGATCCGCAGGAGAACTAAAGTGACCGATGTAGCTCTTAGGATTAGCAAGTTGAAATGGCAATGGGCAGGTCACATCGCTCGTAGAACTGACAACCGATGGGGAAGAAAGGTTCTCGAGTGGCGACCACGAACTGAAAGACGCAGCGTAGGCCGGCCCCCCACAAGGTGGACTGACGACCTGGTGAAAGCCGCGGGGAGCCGATGGATGCAGGAGGCGAGCAGCCGCTCTAAGTGGCGTTCCCTGGGGGAGGCCTATGTTCAGCAGTGGACGTCTTCAGGCTGTTGATGATGATGATGATGATGATAGTGTTAATAGGACTATTAGTGGTACCTTATATAGAATAGGATACCGATCCTTTATTCCAGCGGTGGTTTAGATAGAGATCGTGTTAAATCCGGTACATCGTCCTACTTTCAGAAAAATAATAAATATTATTCTACGGGAATGAGTTAATTTTCCGGGAAAAAAAGTATCCTATAAGTACGTCATCTTTATCATCATTAACACATTCATCAACGTGAATATTATGCTCCTATTATAGAAAGCCACTTTGAGTGGCTGCTTGAAGGCTGAATTTTAATTTAAAAACTGCCGTCCATGATTAAATAATTCGTTGACAACAGTTTTTAAATTTGGCTTGCAATGAAATATAGCAAACGTGAGTTCAGCTGGCTGATGACTGAAGATAGGGGTGGGGTACCTACTATTGTTTTTAAAAGCAGAATTTTCCATTGAAATATAATTGTTTAAACTTATAAACGTCAAATAAACCCTTACACATCATAGTAACATATTGACGAAGTATAATAGTAACACATAAAAGTGGTGTCGTGGTATTAAATTAGCCAGGCAAACTGAGTAAAAGCAGTAAAAGCAAATGATGCATGGTTACGATTAATTTCAGAAAAAGTTTACAATCAATAATTTCATAACTTTTAATTTGTATATAGGTGGTGTGAGTCTTGTCTTATTGTAACAGTACTTAGTGTCAACTCAGTTAGTACTTCTCTAATCTAGTAACTTCCTTTCATTTCCTTAAAGATTATGAGGTCATTACATTTTAATAGATTTTTTCTTATAATGACCTAAAAATTTCGAATTGTGGTAGTTGTCTTGTCACATTATCCCAGTAGTAGTACTCTCCTCCGTCCTTATAAATAGGTCCGCCTGACAAATGGCAGTGCGAGCCTGATATATCGGCGTGTTGATATTGAAGACCGGAGGGGAGGGACGTGCTGACTTCATTGACAGTCTGGTAGAAATGATGTGCAATTTGGTACTTTATCACACTATGAGTGTATAAGTTCATCAAGTGACCAGTGGTTTAGATTTAACTTGATAAGGTCCTTTTTTAACGTTCAAAGAGACTAAATATCAAAAGTTCTATTTCAGCTGGATTTGCATTGATTGGCTAATATAATTTATAAGGCTATGGTGGCACTGCCATGAAATAAAATTAAAAACAAAGTAAAACAAAATCTATGTTTATCAGGAAATAAAGTGGAAAACCCGTTATTATTCTCGCGTGAGAACTAAACGCGATATCATACGAATTTCACACAATTATACTGTCTCTACGCCAACAGAGCTGTCACTTAACGAATTCCCTTTAAATATTTAAGCATGGAACTTATTTATTCCATAAAATATTTAAACAAGATCGCGTCGGAGACCAATTTTCATTTTTAAGTTAACCTTTATTTACATACATTTTTTCGGTTAAATTTGCAAACGAAACGCAAGCGTACTTTATACTTTATCCAATGCTTACGGACTGAATTATTATTTACGATGTAAACAGTCACATTGTGGGGGTTTTCGAGTTTTGTATAAACAAGCCGATAAGCCGAGGGTGGCGTGTGACCCGACAGTATTATACACTTTTACGTAGATTTGTAAACTGGTGACGATTATAGGTTTAGAGATGACGTTCCTTCGAATTAAGGACGATAAAATATTTGATTAACTTATGTTTTGACCAAAATAGTACTTACGTATCATTAACCATTTTTTTTACACTTAGCATCAGCGCCATTATCTAAATCAAAGAGTACCAGTAGTATCCTTAAACTAAATGAATAATCTTCGAGCTTAGCATAGTATCCACTTTTTTATGAGTCCTTCATTATTATAATGATGTTCTAATAAAACTTAATATCAATATTAAAAGAAAATTAAAATATTTACACGTTTAGCTTGCTTTATACAAAAAGAATATTCGTAATTGCTGAATTATGGGCTTATTTAATTTCACAGTAAAATATCTAAATACGGGTATAAGTTATTTTTACGTAACCCACACTGTAACGTAAAGATAAATTCAGCTTCAAAAAACCGTCATTAACTTCTTCTACTATAACGCCGATAAAATATTATCGGTAACGAACGGTCAAAGCTTGAAAAGTGGCTGCACGTGACCCACTATTTATTGGTTTATTGCACTGCATATGAAATTAGGTCATTAATAAAATAATGTTTCCATATTTCGGTATTACGATAAGTGAAACGTAAATAATTACATGCACAGTATGTTCTGTTTTAGGCTTAAAATTAATAATCGTGGCTAAATAAAATTTGACTAGAAAAGTTTATATATAGGTACGTAATTATGTAGTGGACCCTTATAATAACACTTTTATAGTAGTAACAGGCCTGATGTACTCCACACTTTACGCTTTATACCTACGAGCTGAACTGCACTTTATTGCGTTGTCATCATCATCAACAGCCTGAAGACGTAGCCACACTGCTGAACATAGGCCAGAGATTCCCACCTTGAGCGGCTGCTCGCCTGCTGCATCCATCGGCTCCCCGCAGCTTTCACCAGATCGTCAGTCCACCTAGTGGGGGCCGGCATACGCTGCATCTATTGCGTTGTAATAATTTGCAAGTTTACTTCTGTTTACTGGCGGAATGAGAAGACTTGACAAGATTTTTTACTTTATTAACAAATCAGCCACATCATTAAAACCGATTCATTTTAATAAGTGAACACAAGAAAGTGTTCACTTTTTAAAATGAATCAAATTTATGATTGGTATAACTCCGATAGGATTACTACCAAACATGAAATTTGAATTTAGTGTGCCGTTCTACAAAACATGCCAGTTCATCAATTACGAATATTATGAATACTTACAATGTCACAGTTCCATTTAAATCGCCAACATGACACAAACATCGGAATATTTCACGTGCCATTACCATTTCACATTAATTTTAACTGCAATTAAATGTATATCATGAAAACTAATTACCATCTCCCCATGAGGTAGACCGAAAGTGCTCACCACGTGTGCGAGCAAAGTTTTTATTTTTACGTGTGTATTTAGAGATGCAGGGAACATCCGGTCAAAAGCTTGTATATTGCCGGATAGCTGTCTCTCCTAGAAGGCTTATCGACAATTTAGGTAGTGTTAAATCTGAATGAGCTACAAAGCTATTTAGTATTATTTATAAAACTGATGTAAGATCCGACTGATTTCAGTAAATATTATTTAGTTTTATTTATTTTTGGTGAATTGGTGGTGATAAAAAATTATGATGAGTTTTGGTATTGGGTTTGTTTCTCAATTTTAAAATACACCTGTTACCTAATCCTTAACACAGAAATATACTTTTTCATATCTTCTTATTGCCTTATAGTGCTTGCTTTTTATGCATAATTGTGTATATTTTATAGTAATTATGTAATTGTAAAATTTTTGTAATAACTACATCTTTGTGCAGTTTGAAAGAGACTGAATTTCACAACACGGGTTTTATCCTAGTGTGGAGTTCAGAGATCTGCCAATCTATTCAGAATGTTAACATATTTACCTCGTTATTTTTGCAAATAAGTTTATTAGTTTGTATGTTTATTATAGTTGAGAACTTTTATGTGAAATGCCATTTGTAAAGTGTACAAGGAAAATAAATTTTCATTTCGTTTCATTTCATTTCCAATAAATAAATAATATCCGGCTTAAATCCGTCAATTCACAATCTACATCATCGCCACTTCCGACACATCAAAAGAAAGTGATATCACGTAATTTTATGATAATGGAGGTTCACCCAGAATGAAGGCTTTTAAATTTATGGCGGAAACCCACTGATGAGAAGTTTATGGTTTGCAACATTTGAACTTCTAACGCGAAGTAATGTTAGGCGTAAAAGTATGAAGAGTGGTTTGAGGTGATTCACTCAACTTCTACATCCTTGTGGAATATCAAATGGGGTTGCACTGTTCTATACATTTAGAGTTGGGCAAATAAATTATACTGTTGTAAGAGTTTTTAAAATCTACCTTCACATCATTTTATTTTTAATCTCTTGATATATTTCTAATATACGGCTTATTAACAGGATATGTAATTTGATTGTTAAAATTCTTTTTGCTAAGATTATCTACACGTTTTACAAAATAATTTTAATTCTTGTG
The DNA here is from genome assembly GCA_963580505.1 of Ennomos erosarius. Classification (NCBI taxonomy): domain Eukaryota; kingdom Metazoa; phylum Arthropoda; class Insecta; order Lepidoptera; family Geometridae; genus Ennomos; species Ennomos erosarius. Next base: position 11,626,476 of record OY756986.1, read on the forward strand.
GCATTAGAGCATGGTAGGAAGGTTTACTCGAGATCTATCTGCTCTTCCTAATTTGACTTCTCTACAAAAGGTTCTAATACATTACTAAATATCTAATGATATTTGGCATGATATTACTTATGGAAGCAAAAATAATGATTACTAACTAACTTTTTGTTCTATTATATTTGGGTCCCAATCAGTCTACCTACTAGGTGGTAGGACTTTTCTGCAAAGTTCGACTAGGTAGGTACCACCGCTTTGCCAGTTATTCTGCCGCCAAGCAGTGTGTGCAAGCACTACTGTGTTCCGATATGAAGGGCATTGTAGCTAGTGAATTAACTGGGCAAATGAGACTTTATGACCTGATAACACAGTGTAGTAATCTAATTACTAGACTGTGTGATGTCTCAGGATGACGTGCGCAGTGCAGTGTCACGCGAAACTTTATTATTTTAAAGTTCCGAGTGACACTGCAACTGTTATGGGCGACCGTATTGCTTAACATCAGGTGAATGACTAGCTAGTCACGTCATTCATTCTCATAACAACAACAGAAAAAAAAGTCTAATAATTACGAGAGAAATGCGACACCACAGTTACTGATCGACCTCAAAGCATAATTTATGCCATTTTCATATTGAGGTCGACAGTGAACTCGTGAAGTTACGTTTTTAATAAGTTTCATGCAAATGAGAGAGCTCTGGAGACCTCAATATCGGTCTGATGATCCTGAATCAAATTGAAAAGATTCCATGCAACGTCAAGTGAAACCGTACTTGACGAAGGTTTTGCCTTTCAAGGTACCCTTCTTTCGTTTGAGATAGCTAGCTGACTGACAGACCACTTGATATTGAAAAAGTTATTACCTGCTTAGAGTTGTCACTCGATGTAGGTACATTGCTATAGAACAGGAAATGAGTTAAGGTCTAATGTTCAGATTTCAAGGCAAAATAAGTTTGTTTTACAGCTTATTTTTCCATTGGTTGATACCTAAAATTTGCATCATAATTTTCCTAATTCTCGTGGCACTATTTTCGACATTATCATCTACGAGTGACATAAAGGCAACATTCGGCAGGATGTAAAAACATTGGTGCAAAAAATTACCGAGCTCGTAACTGTTATTTATTTCGATGATATGTTACCACAGAATTAAGTAGCAAAATACATTTAAAAATAATAAAAAAATAATCTTCTATAAAAAGTACAGTTACTGTATTCAGCAAGATAAGTATGATGTACCTGTTGAAACATATTAAGTAAATACCCACATACCGTACCATCGTACCTTATTAAACAACTTATTCGAAATTAATAGTTTTTTCTGATCTTTGTTTTCATACAAACATGCTAAAAGATAAACAGGATATTTCAAGTATCATCAGTCCTAACATCAAGCCGGTCCCAGTAACGAGCGAAACGATTGATCTTGCCGTGACAGTGATGCTGATAAACCTTATCCGTTGAAAAGCATCGCCAATTCAATTAAGCTAATGATGTCTAGCCCTTCGCTTGCTGAGCATTTGAAGTACGCTTTTTCTTTAAAACCTTTTTTGTAAAAGAACATCTAAGGGCAGTTTTATTTAGCTTTCTTACGATTCCACATCCAAAGAATCCAAATAAAATGTTATTGCTGTAACAACACTATTTATCAGTACCAGTACTACATACGCCTGTAATAAAATATATTTGGCATATAATTATGGAATTTATTGCATTTGTATTTTAATAATTTCTAATGAAAAAATAAATACACACACACACACACGGTTTTTTATTTTGTCGCAATTTGTGACGTCACAAATGCTTAAGAGACTTTTCTTTGTACCTACATAGAACTAATATAGATGAGATACGGTGATTGAAAAGAAAGAAATCCAAAACTCCCTAAAATAATTTTAAAGGGTTTTGAATTTAATGACACCATCGGAATAGTATAGGTAGGTACCTTTAACATTATAGTAAACATTGACCAACACAATTACATGCACAGAACATAAAATGTAAATGTATAGGTATGATTCCCATTTCCTTCAGAGAGAAACCTAGTTTTACATTAGCATTACGAAAATCAGATAACGACAGACCAACATAATTGGTATCACCTGACAATGCCGTTCAAACTGCGACACTACATATAAATCAAGTGGCTACTGTCAATTTCTATAATGTAAACGAAGCTTAAACAATCACTGGTATTTCCTAACTACCAGTTGCAAGCTCCCGTAGTTCTTAGAAGAGTGGTGAGGCAGATAGTATTTTTGCCGGTTGATAAGTTCAGTATGCACCTACTCAAGATGAAAAAGGCGGTAAAATCCAAAATATTTTCTAGATTTAATGACTAATACAGGATAAAATGTAAATTCAAAATGTGGAAGAAACTAAAGAAACCGTCGTTTTTTCTAGATATATGTACTGTAATAAAATTCGTCTACCATCATCGGGATCTGCATATTTTCTCTACTAATGTTTAAAAGTATCTGTTTGTGTATTTTCCACAATAAAATAGTTAATCGATTTCTATGCTGAAATTTACCGATTCTTTTACTCTGCCGAAATACCTTTTCTATGTTTTTCTGGCCCTCGAAATATTTTCTATGTGAACGACAGGTGTGACGAGCTATAAACCTTCACCTGCAACTGTTATGGGCCGCCGTGTTGCTTAACATCAGGTGAACGACAAGCCCATCACTTCTCATTCGTTCTCATAAAAAAAAACCTTCACGGACGCTCATTAGGCACCGCTTGAAACATTGAATTATAACACTAGTGCACCAGTGCACTGCACAAACACATAATTATTTGACTAGCATGGGTTTACGCCCAGTTGAATTGCGGGTCCACTTGTAGCAAATGACAATCGAGACTATTTTCCGTAGATGTAAGGCTCTCCTTAGTGTCCGGATCATTCACATCTCTAGTCCGTAACATAATGCTAGTTGTAACGTTGTTTATCGAAGGCAGTTTGAACGGCATAGCTGACCGCTGATATTTCAAGCACATTATCAACAAACGGTATAGATTGCTATCTGTTTGATAGGGTACTGTTATTTTGTACACACTACGCTTTAAAACTTCAAACAAAATCTTTTTTAATAATTTATATAATTTAAAAAAACAAAAAGCCGTTAATTATAACTCTAACGTCTATATTTATTAGAAAGGAATATTAAAAAGGTGTGTAAGTTCATTTGTATTATTTTTTAAAAGATGGGAGTTTCTTTAATTCTTTATTTGGTTAGAATTCTATTTACAGTGGTTCCGCTGAACTAAATATGAAGTATTGTGGTGCTCTTCTGATAAAGGGAAAAGAGAAAGGAGGAGACATTTTTCATTTAGTTTTATAGACTACGACGAAGAAGAATATACATCATTTATGCCCTCTTTCTGCTTTAAAAGTAAATATTAATTTTAATGTTCTTGGTACAAAAATTAAGCCAAACAGTGATGAGTCTCCCTTAAATTGTACGTCATTAAGATAACCGATGTGTCACGAAATATCAGTAGTTGAACCCCTAAGGGCCTGTTTACTAAGCGCGCAATTTTAGCTAAATTTTATAATTCGATTTTATTTTATAGGCCATACATAATGCGCAAACTCTTGACTAGACCCTGGAGGAACTTTACTGGTATTAACCGTCCTAGATTCGTAAACTTTATGCCCGTTTTTTTTATTTTCCAGTTTGATAGTCTTCTTGATTGCTGACTTTAGTGTAGATTAATCGTTCGCTTTTTAATTAACAGGGTTTAATATATTGTTTTTGTAATAAACAGTGTTATTTACTTCGCGTTTTCAATTAACGCTTGTATTGAGATACGGCTAGCTAAATTATTTATTTACAAAATATTGCTACTTAGCCAGTATGCTACACCTTCGATCGCATCGTCACTTTCCATCAGGTGAGAACGTGGCCAAATGCTAGATAAGTCCGTTGTAAAAAAATGAGTTGAAAAATGAAGTCTAGGTTCTGGAGAAATGGCTCAAATCTCAACAAAATATTTCCTAAATTTTTTTTTTCTTTTTTCTAATTTGATAGAGTTGGCAAAACCGGCAAGGGTTAAACTGCGCTAGATTCTTCAAAAAAGTCCCTTAACGGTTCACCTTATGGGCACCCATAAAATACAAATAAAAAACTACGTAGAAATAAATAAAATTATTTCGTGACATTTGTCACCAAATCCGCATTATCTCAGCTCATGACTCAATAATAAAACGTCCAATTGCACTATCCCACACGCATCAGGCCAATGGTTAATCGATGTCGAAATGTTGGGCCATGAAATGAACGATGATATTTATTTGCAGAGATGCATCTATTTATTGTTTAGAATTACCTACAACTGTTTTTTATAATAGTGAAGATTGTGATAAATGTGATAAGAAAATTGTGTTTTGTAAACAATAATAATCGAGCAGGAAAAGTGATCACAGCCGTAGTATTTGGATTGTTGATGAAAAGTTACAATGTACAGGTATTGAAGAAGTAAGAATACATAAGTCAAAGGTTTTTTTTTTTTAATATTTCTCAGGTTTGTTAACACTCAGCACTGAATCGGCTAAATAATTTTTTCAGTTTGGCGTGTGTAAGTTTTTGTGGTATCCGCACCCATAGTATTCATGAAATACTTTTATTCCAGAATGTTCTACAGCTAATGTATGATAGATCATTGTCTAATTGTCCATGCCATACAAAGATATATATAAAATCTATATATATATATACAGGGTTACAGTAAAAGTTGTGCTAGATCCGTTAAGGGCGTGGAGTACCCATAATTTCTGACTTATTTCACAATGAGACACCCTAGCCTAAACTTAACCCTTTTCCAGATATTCGACTTTTAATATTTTTATTGAAAATTGCCGATTTTTATGCAACAAAATTTAATTTTGTTTATTTTGTGTGTCTTATTACTATTATTATTGCATTTTTATATGTATAATAATATGCTTTAGGACGTTAATCATTAAAATAGTACATAAGTTAATTGAATAGACCGTAGTAGACAAGTGAAAGTTAAGAAATAAACAAAAAAATTATAAACTGTATTGTTCTCTAAAGGATATCTAAAAAAAATATTATGGCAGTTGTTCGGCAGATGTGTTATAAAATATCTACGTTTCATCAGCTTTCTAACGAGGTATAATAATCTAGGGTTTGTATTACATTTCGTGGAAAAAAAATAGTTGGAACGCTCCAGATAGCAGTTCTAACGGTCTCGGTCTCTTGGTTGTCAGACTGCTTTTGTGCTTCGTACATAGTAGATGTGATATCGTTTTGCTCTATTTCTCGACTTGGCTGTGATTCTGGACTATTTCTTCTGATTTGTGATTACCGTGCTTGTTAACCGGACTCTGATTTGTACCTGTGATACGGAAGTGTTGAAGATGACGTCCTACACACCTGAGGAATATGCTGATATGTTTATTTGTTACGGATACTGCGATTGTGTGTCTGCGCAAGCTCGCAACGAATACATAACTCGCTACCCCGGTCGTCGAGTGCCGGATGTGGCCGTTCTTGACAGAGCTTATCGAAGACTTCGAGAAACTGGCTCTGTTTTGAGACCCTGCGAGAAGATTGGACTTTTGCAGATTTATGCTAAATGCTGACGTAGAAGACCCAGATTTTCTAAGAAATATCTTGTGGACGAATGAGTCCAAATTTGATAAAGATGACATAACTAACTATCACAAGGCCCACCCATTACTGGGCCCCAAAATAACTAAGGGATCCCAATATCCCATCATTTGATTGGACCTTACTTTCTCCCGGATAATCTAAATGGCTACGAAAATTTCCTGAGAGCAGACTTGAGTGATATGCTGGATGATCTGCCACTCAACCTGATCAGGGACATGTGGTTCCAACACGATGGCTGCCCTGCCCATTTCAGGAGAAGTGTCAGAGACTGGCTGGACACAAATTACCAAACCAAATGGATTAGACAAGGTGGGCCGTTGCCATGGCCAACAAGGAGTCCGGACCTAACCCCTATGGATTTTCATGTATGGGGCTCATGAAAAGTCTTGTGTACAGCGAGCTAAATCCACTTTCGTCTGTGGAAGACTTAAGAGAAAGGATTGTGGATGCAGCAAATAAAATGAGGACCACGTTGACCACTGGAGTAGTGAAGACTGGTCTCCGTAGAAGGATGCGACAATGTATCAGAAATAGAGACGGCCATGTTGAACATGAACTGTAGAATAAAAAAATTTGTGTGAAAACCTTTAATAACTGCCATTGCATGCTTACCTATTGTTTTATTTTACTTTTTAGGGCTAAGTATAAACTTTCTTCTCCACTGTCGCCTATGAAACTAATTTTTTTTCAATGCATTTGAATAAAATCCTAGATTATCAAACCTCGTTAGATAGCTGATGAAACGTAGATATTTTAAAACACATTTGCCGAACTACTGCCATAATATTTTTTTTAGATATCCTTTAGAGAACAATACAGTTTATAATTTTTTTGTTTATTTCTTAACTTTCACTTGTCTACTACGGCCTATTCAATTAACTTATGTACTATTTTAATGATTGACGTCCTAAAGCATATTATTACACACATAAAAATGCAATAATAATAGTAATAAGACACACAAAATAAACAAAATTATATTTTGTAGCCTAAAAAACCGCAATTTTCAATAAAAAAATTAAAAGTCGAATATCTGGAAAAGAGTTTAGTTTAGGCTAGAGTGTTTCATAGTGAAATAAGTCTGAAATGATGGGTACTCCACGCCCTTAATGGATCTAGCACGATTTTTCCTGTAACCCTGTATATATATAAATATATTATAATTTAATTTTCAATTTATTTGGATTTTCGGGCTTGACCTTGGCTTCCGTCTTTGAAACCTCGCTTGTTTTGGAGCTCTACACGTAACGCATTTTCCTCGGGACGTTATCACGTTGTCCCCCAGGATAGGAGGGCACAGGTCGAGGGCGACGACTAATGACGGACTGTTCCGTTTGTTTTTACGACGAATGGTCGAGTTTTTGTGGAACCGAGTCTTGTTTACCTTATATAGGGTTTTACCATAACGTATTAAATATCAATTTTGTTTCACAATAACAATCATTGGAATAACTGATGGCAACAAAAATAAATGAAAGATAAAATTTATTGGATGTAAACCCATTTCGTGGTAATTAAAGATGCCGAATGTATCATATTGATTTAGGCCCGAGGCAATAAATCGGAGCACTCGTGAGGTCAGGATTTAAAGAATCATTTTGCTGTGTAATATTAAACGATTGTTTCATTTTAACAAGATACATTAATATTATTTATACGTAAGTCGTTGATTAATTTCGATCTGATTGTTTTATTTAATCAAACTCATGTTTTATTATTCTCATCCCAATTTACGATGTTTGATCGTTAGTTTGTTTCTGTGGTTTTTGCATTACATAAAATGATTTGGACCAAATTGCAAACATGAGCATTAGACATGCAAACTGATTACATCATCGAGTTTAACTTTGAAATCAAAATGTGACGTAACTAAATCTCGTTTTGGAAATAATTTAAATTAATAATAATCGAATTAATTAGATACAAAAAGAACTGGTTTGGGTTTGCTGCCATTTTTACCATAGTCACGACTACGACTGACGGATCGTAAACATCTAAGTATACTATCAGTCATGATTTTTAAAAATCCTTGCTTCTTACCGATGCACAATGGTCACTATGATATCAGCTAGAATAACCATGTTTTTTTAAAATGTAAACAAGTATAACGAATATTTAGCTCTTTTTTACGCTTGATAGGCTTGCGTTTGACCACTTTCGCACCTGATGGAAAGTGACGATGCGGTCTAAGATGTAACATGCCTGCCTAGAAGATACCTATTCACTCTCAACTTGAAGACCCCAAGGTAAACGGATGACTTTTGAAGCTAACCGTTTGCCTAGTGTTAAGCTTCACGTGCGACACGCGTGTGTTATATCGCTATATACCTACATTCCATCGACCATATGTCAGTCGACGTTGATGGAATCGGCTGATGACGGTCAACCATTTAATAGGCCAAAATAATCCGCATGGTTCTGGTTTGCGAATAGAACTACCCTATATCTTTCTTTGGGTTCCGTAAAAGCCGACTAAAATATCCAGGGGATGGGCAGCCGCAGTTTCCTCGGTACGTAAAAATCTGCCAAGCGCCAAGCGTCGTGGTGATTATGGCAAATCCCTCCCCTATAATAAACGTTTAAAGTAGCGTTTTGTGGGTGAGGCTTGTGTTCAACAGTGGAGGTTTTCTGGATGAAGATGTGAGACAGCTAACCGCAATAAAAATTTAAAAATATCCGCACAAAACCCTTAATTCTCATTCAGTATTCAACAAAGAACACGACACTAGTTAATATCGCTTAACGCCACAAAGTTACAAAGTTACTCTTAATTAAACTGCAGTAGATTTATAATTCCATTATCCTGAAACTAAGTTGGAAACGAAAAACGTGGATTCGAATTGTACAATGTCCGTATTAACTTTAAGCTTTCTAGATCTTGATAGTTTTCATTTTCATGATCTCTTTTTACTTCGATAGGTATTTTGCGATCAATTTAATCTTCGATTGTATTCTTACGTCCCTATATTATGTTCTTAAATGAGATTCTTGAACATGCCGGTTTTTTGAAGTTGTTTTCTTTTATGCAAAGGCGTGCAAACACCCATTGGGATTCAAACCATGGTGCTCCCGATTGGGGAGTGATACCTACGAGCTATCGCTGAGCCAGCGCTGTCTTTAGAACACTATAATTACAGTTTTCATGTAGGCCGTTTTGTCCAACCCGGCTAGCATGCGCACCGTGACCAAGTTTTCTTGACACTTTATTTCGTGAGGGACAGTGACAAGACTATGGTAGCGCCCAAAGATTATAAAGCGCCAAATGTGTCTCATTCTAACAGCGATGACAGTTTTTTTTTTGCGGTGTGCATGCAAGGCCATCCGGTGTAAGATATATAAAATATAAGGCCATCCCTTCTCTTCCCGTGGGTGCCGTAAGAACCGGCTAAGGGAATATCTAGAGAATATGCCGGTGCATTCTCCTCGGTACATTAAATCTTATGCGATCATCAATAAGCCTCCTGCCAATCATGGTGTTATGACAAAGGCCCCCATGATAATCGTCCAAAGTGGCGTTTCATGGAAGAGGCATATGTTCAGCCTGATTATTATGTGAATTACAGTTTAACCCAGTTTCTTCCAAACTTGCAACCAATCTAAATCTTCAAGAACGTAAATGTTTTCTACTCTCCTCGGAAGTATAAATACTTCTAGTATACTTTTAAACCGCTAAAATATTGTTTCTGGCGCGAGCGATACGTGGGGATATACCGCTGACTCTGCGCAAACCGCATAATACAGACTTGCATTTGGTCTTTGATAAAGATTATGGAGGTGACCGAAGAAATGTATTCAGTGCCAGTTGCGCGACTTCTTCTGCGGATCCCCTTATTTCGGATCGTATCTCGCAAGGAAACACTGAGCATAGTTTCTTCTATCTTCTAGAATACCAGCATTTTCCATAACAATAGAATAACAATGCATTTCAGTTCGACATCGAGTCGCTATGAGTCTAAATGCAAGATTTCCTATAAAAGATTAAAAAAATTGCATAGATCGGTACTCGGTACAACGAACTGAAAAAACTACTACTAGTTTTGATTTAAAAAAGACAAGGCAGTGGTAAATACAGGGTAAATGAGAAATGAAGTAAATTCTCAAATTGGCTTATATTTTCATCAAAATGAAAAAAAAAACTTCTTTTAAAAAAAACAGTCAAAAGCATGCCATTTCTAGGAGCAGTAGTTCCACTGACTAATTCCGTATATTCCCACACGGGATATAATGTGACGGGCCAATATCTAGTTAGAGTTGCTAGAACTAAGTTTGTTTGCAATATTAGACGTATTGAAGCACAATTAGACCCGATATTCTAAAGTATTATTTTAGTTTTGACAGGCCTGATAGCTCAGTTGGTAGTAATCTGCCTTCTGAACTGTGGGTTCTATTCCCACCCGGGACAAACATTTGTGTGAAGACCATAGGTGTTTGTTCTGTGTCTGCGTGTCATATTATATTTACGAACAAAAAGTATAAATCAGTATTGTATCAGCTGTCTGGTTCCCATAGTACAAGCTATGCTTAGTTTAGGTCTAGATGGTGCTGTGTGAAATATCCACACATATTTATTTATTTATTAAGTATTTAGTTTCTGGAGTAGCTTAATAAAAAATAGCCAAAAAACATGAAGTGATTATTGAACGACCCCTATGTATCATGGTACTTACATACATTATTTTAATTAAGGTTTTTGGTATTTGTCTTTGTTCATGACCACTAGCTATTCCACCATTATTGACCGGCGGAGTGGCGGTGTCATCATCACCATCAGCCTAGAGACGTCCACTGCTGAATGTAGGCCTCCACCAACAGTTCGTGGTCGCCACTCGAGAACCTATCATTCCCATCCCCACAACTTCAACTTGCTAATTCTGAAAGCTATATCGGTGACTATAGTTCTCTTGCGGATCTCCTTATTTCGGATCCGTAATGGCCGTGTGTTTCATAATAATGGCATAATGAAAAGCTTGCACCCGTATCTACATCTCCAATCAATGCTTACTCTTGTGAAAATTATTATACGAATAAAACAAAACCAATATTTAAAAATATTGTTATATAAGGAACCGATGTTATTATTATTATTTAATAAACCGCAACAACAACAATGTCATAATTCGAGCCGCAGCCTAATTAATCACGTCTCGCAACACGACGGCCCGCACCGGTGACACCGGCTAAGTTCATAATTGTATTCCGTAGTTTGGACGGCACTTGATTGATTACCTTGTACTGTGGTGTCCTGTATTTATTAGGTCACTACACCTGTAGATTGCTTTAGATATTGTATAACGTAAATTGCACTTCACTCTTTTGATTGAATGGCAAACGTATTTACGTTATTCTTTGCTTTTTTTTATTTGTGCATAGCGAATCCAACGTTATTAGCGTTTGGGAAGATACGACCCATCTTTTGGTTCAATTTATCGCCGAGGCTGAAAGCAAAGGTTTTCAAGTGTGTTGCCAGTCTTATATTTCTTTCGTGTTGGCTAGGGGTAAGCCCTGGCATTTTTTAGTAGCTCTAAAGCAACTGAATTAGCTTAACGACTATTTTGTGTGTGTGTCGTGTACGTCTTCCGGCTGATGATGATGATGAAGATGATACTGATAATATAAATTTAATACCATAACACACAAATTTTAGGTGTACCAACTTTTTCATTTTAAAATAAAGTAGGAACTTTATTTACTTTATACCTACCTACAGTAATGAAAAGGCCGGTAGTAAAAACAAAAAGTAGGTAATTTTTAAAGCAGACATTTAATAGAATTTTCATTAAAGCCTCACAAAGAGAATTATACAAAGCAGTTTTACTCATCATATAAAATTTCACATACAAAGCAACAGTTTTCAAACTAGTCTGCTTATTTATTCCACCTCGGGTATGTCATCTGTTGAACAAAGGTTTATTAAACACGCTGGCAGCGGGAACGCAAACAAGGGCATTAGTTGCTTAGGGCGGTACTACTGGTAGAGTTTCGGGTATACTGGATTTTTTTAATGCTAATGTACGGCGAGATGAGCCAGTCATTCACTTGATGTTAAACGACACGGCCGCCCATAACAGTTGCAGTGTCACTCGGAGCTCTAAAATGTAAAGTTTCGCGTGACACTGCACTGCGCACGTCACCCTAAGACATCAGCTCAGTCTAATAGTAATCAGATTACACTACTTGAGTACCTACACTTATGCAAATCGGCACTAAATTCTAGTAAAATACAGCTAAGCAGCACGTTCTCGCACGTTTGTTAAATTCGTCATCATTATCATCATCAGCCTGAAGACGTCCACTGCTGAACATAGGAATCCCCCAGAGAGCACCATCTTGAGCAGCAGTACGTCTCCTGCATCCAATGGCTTACGGCTCCCCGCAGTTTTCACCAGTATGAGTTTTCCAATACGTGAATATGCGCGAATCCATTTAAAATTTGTACTGCCATTTATAGTTCATCAACGTGTCCGCTAGGGGCGCTGCAGAGAAATGTATGGGACAAAAAGGAGAAAACGTAAACGAGTCAAGTTTAAGCCTGAGTTGCACCATAATAACGGTTAAAGTTACGGTCAAATTTTGACATTAGCCCGCCCTGCGAAGCGTAGAACGGTTATAGTTAGCGTTAAAGTTAGCGTTAAAGTAAGCTGGTGCAACTCAGCCTAACAGTGGTATTCATAAACAAAGGTTGAACAAACCCCGAAAATCTATCATTCCACTTTTACCTAGAGATTAAGTGCGTAATCATTCTTCTTTCACTTTCATAAACAATCACTGGAGGAACCCCTAACGGAACTGCATTTTAATTATATACTCTACGATTTTAATCAAGTTGTCTATGAAAATTCTGTCAAGTGTCATTTTGACGCGACTTTTGAACTATCAAAAGTCGCGCCAAAATGTCACCCGTCACACACTCACAAAAAATTAAAAGAAATATTATTTTTGTATATTTTGTGTGCCTATTTTGTGTTAAATATATTATTTTAACTGGTAAATGTTGAAGAAACGGTACCGATATACCTTTATCTTTTGTTTCTCTAGTGTACATTTTAGTGTATGTTTCCTATAATGTAATGTTGTGTGATGTCCTGAATAAATGTTATTTTCTTTCTTTCTTTCTTCTTTCTTATTCCTATTTTAAATATCACGACACTTCACAACAATAAAATAACACGAAATGAAAGCAAGTGGACCGATTGGTTGACAAAATTCGGACAATCAGCATTCAGCCTCGGATCATGCCAGATTGGGGGCTGCTTTTGTTTATGAAATGCATAAAGCTAGAATTTGCCGCACAGCGCCTGGATCATCCTCTAGAGGAGCCCCCGCCTCGACTATGAATTTCAGTGTTAGTAAACTATCGAAACTCGCACTAGGGGTACACATCGTCGGTCCACCTAGTAGAGGGCTGGCTTACGCTGCATCTTTCGGTTCGTGGTCGCTACTCGAGAACCTTTCTTCCCCATTCGTTGTCAGTTTTACGAGCAATTTGACCTGCCCATTGCTATTTAAACTTTATAATTCTAAGAGCTGTATCGGCTACGTACATTAGTCCACCTGCGGATCTCCTTATTCCGGATCATTTCCCGCTGGAAAACAGTAAGCTTTCTTCATAGCTCACCCATAGCATAAGTACTAAATGTAAAAAAGTATAAAACTACGTTTTTTTTTAATAATTCTTCCAAGCGTACCTGTACCTGTTCGTGGTGTAGTGTAAGTAGCTTTGTATTCTATTTGCATTGGTTGTCCATTTCTCCACAACGTGAATGGTTGTAATGGTCATAACCGGTTTCTCTGTTGTATTGATTTTGTGCGATGTCGATGTATGTGTTGTTTTGGTAATTTTACAAAGTTTGACTAACAAATAAGTTTGGTTAGGTGTTATTTGGTTTAAAGTAGGCGAGCCTGTTTCAAAACTTGACGCATTATCATTATCATTATCATCTAACATAACTTGTCTTGTACATTATATTGGTTGACGATAAGTGCAAGTAAATAGCTTTGTAGAGTTTGTACTGATTTTGAGACAGAAGACTGATAATTGCGAAATACTTTTCCCCCTCACTAATAAACAGTACATATAAATTTAAATTAGATATTCATTTATTTAAACTACATAAAAATCAATAAATGCAGTAAAATAAGAAATAGTTTAGTGGAAGGGGGATTGTTAAGTATTATATATTTTAGTTTAACCCGTTAAAAATTAAAAAAAACAATATTCAAAAATGTTATTGGAAATAGGCAATTATTAGCACTTTTACAAGAGAGAGCAGAGCTTGTAAGTAGGGCAGAAATTGCATAAAACTTTCGAGTATATATCCAAAAATTCACCTGAAGTGAATTCGACAAAACTTGCATTCAGAATCCTAGTGTTCTTTCGTAGAACAAACACAACCTATGGAACTAACATAGCCCAAATCTAGTTCCCGAAGTCAGTAGAGAGTGCGGAAGCAATTCCTTAATTCGTTGCATGTTCGTTAGAGCCAACTGGATTCTATGTTTGGTTAAACCTGAGCTCCTGCATCAACAGAACGTTAGTTTCACACACTAGATCAAAACCACATACGTACCCCAATGCGGTTAGACAAAGCCCAAATATTTTGATTTTATTAGGCGTTACCACAAAACTTCACAATCATATTATTTGAGTATTAATAATTAACTAGCATAGGAACAATTTTGAAGAAGAGATACTGAGTACGCAGTTACCTTGCTTCCTTTAGTGAATTGCAGAATTGTAAACTTGCTATTTGATTTTACCTGAAAACGTTGATTTTCATGAAGCTTTTAATCGGAACTTTATTAGTGTTCTGCAGTTTTCATAAGAGCTAGAAACGAGTTCGCAGAAAGTACTTCTGTTATGTCAATAGTAAAACATCTCGGATTGTTGTAATAAGCGGAGGGAGAATTTGCTTAAGTAACGTAACGTTCATTCATAACTACAAAAAGGGGCAGCGAGAAAGGTAAATCAATGAACTCCATTCATTTTAAATGAAGCGGTAAGATATGACTATCTATATCTAACTATTGGTGGCACTTCACATCTCTATTCGTGTTCGCGTATTTGTCTTCTGGGTGGGTTTTCTTGGTAAGCGTGTCTCACTCACCTTTGGCTTCATCTACACTCAACGTCATGAGATGTGACCAAACGCAAACCTATCAAAAATAAAAATAAAAAAAATTGCCCGAACGCTACGATGTGAAGTTGCTTTAACCATATAGTAGGCCTAATTTTGAAGGCTAGTTGACAGTTTTAAAAATGCTAAAAATATATCCGTCTTTTACATTACCGTCTATTTGACAAGGACAGCAACAGTTTTAGGAGCTTTAGATCTGTCAACTAAAGCCTTTAAAATTGGCCCCAGTATAACCATATAAACACTTATTGATAATTTGTCTTAGAATTATACGTAAAATATTCGCCTTTATTCGTCTATATTTGTCAATTTGTTATAAGTCGAGTACTCAAATACAGGATATTATACATTCGTATCCGCCATGGTGTCGGTTTTTGGTCATACATCAAAGGATACGCAACGTAAGCCAGCCTCCCACTAGGTGGACCGACGACCTAGTCAGAACCGCGGGGAACCGCTGGATGCAAGAGGCAAGCAGCCGCTCAAAGTAGCGCTGTTTGAGGGACGCCTATGTTCAGCAGTGGACTTCTTCAGGCTGATGATGATGATGATGATCATCAAAGGATTGAAATATACTGTCCATCTTTGCGTTCAGATTATTTGGCATACTTAAGTATTCTCTGTTTATTATGACTATGTGAACGGTGGGTTCAAATTATAAGGACTTCTACACTATAAAGCCCCATAAAACAGCATAAAAAGCACGAATAGTAATAATATCTGAACAAGGAAATTATTATGCGTTACAGAAGAGCATGCAAAACTGCATAACTCTGTCAATTTCATTATTCAATGTCCAGCCCAAAAGTTTTCCACAAGTATCCACGTTCATTGAATTAACGGCTCAAAGCTTTAAACAACTTGGTGCAAGGCGCACGTGTGCAGAATGCTGCATCGACTTAGAAACAATTTATCTCTATTGCCATTTAGTCATGCACTGATTTTACTGTGCATAAGTAGCTGCCATAAGAAGCTGCCGCGTTTCTGCAGCGCTTCTTCTATATTTGCGGAGTCACGGACGGACGGCTTTGCAGCGATTATGCGTTATAAAATTGCATCACTGCTAGAACGTATACGCGGGAGCAGCAACAGCATTCTTAAAGCTATTGTGGATAAATTTGATTGTCCCATTCTATGTCACCATGTCTGGGTGCTAATTAGGTAATAACGTCTGTAGTGGCGATACATTGTATAGCAAAAGTGTGTAGGTAGGTCTGTGTATTATCTGTTTTTGTATTGTTCTTGACGTTGATAATTTAATTTTAGTTTACAAATTTATTTCGCATTGAATTTTATGGAATTGATATTTAGTTGATAATACTTAGTTTATTTAATTTACATTTACTGCTATGGATCTTTGTGTCTGATAAATAAACGATTTATTATTATATTTATTATTATTATAAGTTCTAGCTTAAACCGACAGAGTCGAAAGAAGACTGTACACTGTACTTACAGTGTACCTATCTACATTCGCAAAACTTCATTCATATTCCCTTTTTATAGGATGCGCTACATATAAATTATCATTATGATTTTTTTTCTGGTATCCACTTATTCAATTCATCGAAGTATTAAACTACAGCTTTCATTGAAGTCCCATTCATTAAAGAGAGCAATGCTCGGTGTTTCCTTGCGAGATAAGATCCGAAATGAGGAGATCCGCAGGAGAACTAAAGTGACCAATGTAGCTCTTAGGATTAGCAAGTTGAAATGGCAATGGGCAGGCCACATCGCTCGTAGAGCTGACAACCGATGAGGAAGAAAGGTTCTCGAATGGCGACCACGAACTGGAAGACGCAGCGTAGGCCGGCGGGGGTCACCTAGTGGGGGCACTAGGTGAACCGACGACCTGGTGAAAGCCGCGGGGAGCCGATGGATGCAGAAGGCGAGTAGCCGCTCTAAGTGGCGCTCCCTGGGGGAGGCCTATGTTCAGCAGTGAACGTCTTCAGGCTGTTAATGATGATAATGATTGAAGTCCCATTCAAGCACCATGTTTAAACAGCAGCTAAAGTATTCTAGTAAAATGTGTTGTGTAAAGGAGCACCATTATTCATTTATAGTAAATTTTTGTACTACCAAGTTTAACAACTGGTTATAATTATAGTGAAAAAATTACGTTTTTTAATTTTAATTGATATGTTTGTATGTAGAGTTTAAGACAGACATGAAAAAGCGTTGTATTTACCTACAGCGTCATGTTGTTTGAAAACATGTAAATTTTGCAATAAAACTTTTAGTTTCAACGATAAATTCAGCGGGTGCGTCGATAAATTTTCTGAGCATAAATTTTACCAAGGTCCATCGTGTGACGCCATAAAATATTTTATGACCGTTTACTTGGAATAAGACGGATGTCAAAGGACATTATTTAACGTAAAATGATGTTTTATTTTTTAAGAACAAGTTAAAACCTAAATGTTAAAGGCAATAAAGCTCATGGTTATTTAATTCTTTGCCCACATTTTTATAAAGAAGAAATCTCAGACGGCTTCGACCAGATTGTCAGGGCCCCTAGTTGGGCGGCCATCCTACGCTGCGTCTTCTGGTTCGTAGTCGCCACTCGAGATCTTTCTTCCCCATCGCTTGTTAGTTCTATGAGCGATGTGGCCTGCGAAATCAGAGTTTACGGTTATTGATACCTGACATTATTATTCAGAATATGGACGTAGATTTAACAGTCACCAATAAAGGTGATTTATAGATTAATAAATCTCATATCGAATAGAGTTCACTCTGTGATCACTTTAACATTTTATCGAACCAAATCTGAGTATTTACGAAAGCTCACGCAAAGGAAAATGCTATCCATACAATTTCATTTCAATAAATCTCAAGGACTCTTTCCAAGTTTCTTTCTATAGAAAGTAAACTAAAGAGAAAACGCGCGTCATTGAAAACATGATTCTGATGAAACTTAACAGAATTTTGTTATATTCACTCTCACCGCTATTATATTATGTCAAAAGTGTAGTGTAAGCGAGACATAAACGTAATTGTCTGCTCTTTTTATTATTCCTATATAGCTCTTCTAAAATGACGTGGGGTTAGATTTTAATTAACAAATACGTAGATTTTTGAAAATCAAACCGGTTGCACTCGATAAATCTAATCTGATAAGTGGCAAAAGATAATTCATCCGTTATTTAGGAGTGAAAGATGTCCCCTTGTTTCGGTATTTAAAACACTTATCTAAAAAACTTACATCAAATAATTTTAGATTGGTTTCTCTTCATATTATTTGGGAATCGCTAGAGAAAAATATGCATGTACACTTACCATTTTATCAAACAGCTAAAAGCTTTAACCGTCCGTCAGTTGAAGTAATGGGAACTAACGATGCGATCCAATAACGAGCATGATTGCCTATTACAGCATCCTCTACCTCCTAGGTAATAACTTTCCATTTGTTCTAGAGTTAGGTACTTGTAAATTTCTCACTAGCGATAGATAGAGTATTCTACTTAACTAGGTAAACACGAAAATACGCTTATATAAAAGTTGAGTATGTGTATTATATCTAGGTACATAATGAGTAAGCAATGCTCTCCATAATAATATGATCTGTTTCCATATACCTAGATTAAAAACTAAATCGATATCCATAATAATAAACTACCTAACCCTGTTCTCTTTGAAAGTTTGGTTGTGTCACATCCTGTGCTTACATCTTATCTCCATGGTTTGTGTGGTTTACAATTCAAAAACTGCTGCACCGATTTGAATAAAATGTTGCACACTTCATTATGTCTTCTATTTCAGCACAAAAATGGGTAAAAATATAAGAAAAACCAAATATTGTATATTTTGTATGTGAGTGCCAAATTATTAAAATACTTTCCGTTAAATATACGAAGACCAAAAAATTTGATACTCGTGCATCTGTTAATAGATCCGTAAAACCTTTTTACGATTGAGAATATAATCTTCTGTATATATAAAATTCAAAGTCCTGACTGACTGACTGACTGACTGACTTATATATCAACGTACAGCCTAAACCGCTGGTCGTAGCGATTTGAAATTTGGAGGGTATATTCTTCGTAAAGTGTAGACGTCCACTAAGAAAGGGTTTTTCGAAATTCCACCCCTAAGAGGGTGAAACGGGAGTTTTACGTTTGTATGAAACTTTTTAGTCTGTGGATCGATTAATTAGAAATTTGGTGTGTATATTCTTCAGTTAAAATAAAAATAGACGGGTGTCACGGTTTTCTGAAAATCATCTTCCATCAGGGTCTAAAGCAGCTTCAAAATTTTTTCTTTTGAAATCTATAGATCAACGCACAGCCTAAACCGCTGGTCGTAGAGGTTTGAAATTTGGAGTGTACATTTTTCGTAAAGTGTAGACGTTCACTAAGAAAAGGTTTTTCGAAATTCCACCCCTATGGAGGTGAAACGGGGGTTTTACGTTTGTATGAAACTTTTTACTCTATGGGTCGATTAATTTGAAATTTAGTGTGTATACTCTTCAGTAAAAATAAAAATAGAAGTGTGTCACGGTTTTCTGAAAATCACCTTCCATCAGGGTCAAACGGAGTCTCAAAGTTTTTTCTATTGAAATCTAGATATCAACGCACAGCTTAAACTACTGGTTGCAGAATTTTTAAATGAGTTTCCTATACAAATAATTGTTTTGGAATAAATTAATTGCATGAAAAAAATTATTCGCGCTCGCTTTCGCTCGCGCTTTTGGAATTTCTACTGTATTTTGTTTGTAATAATAGCACTGCGTTTGTACCTACTGACTGACATGTAGTTCATGATTTAATTGCCACACGTGCTTTTTGAAACCAATACCTACAGTCAAAAAATTTATCGCGCTCGCTATCGCTCGCGCTTTTGGAATTTCTAAAGAAAGAAGAAAAAAAGAAAGAAAATGCTTTATTTGTACAACCTGTACACAGTGAAAAACAACGATAATAACTTATTCTAAGCAAGTACAAAAGAAACCAGAATTATTTCTAATTTAAAAACTATAAATAGCCTGCCTAAAATACCCAGTTATTGTATTTCTACTGTGTTTGGTTTGTAACATAGTAAATGCGTTTATATCTACTGACTGACATGTAGTTCATGATTTAATTGCCACACGTGCTTTATGAAAACCAATACCTACAATCAAAAAATTTTTCGCGCTCGCTGACGCTCGCGTTTTTGGTAGTTCTACTGTATTTTGTTTGTAATATAGCAAACGCGTTTATATCTACTGACTGACATGTAGTTCTTGATTTAATTGCCACACGTGCTTTATGAAAACCAATACCTGCAATCAAAAAATTTTTCGCGCTCGCTCTCGCTCGCGCTTTTGGTAGTTCTACTGTGTTTGGTTTGTAATATAGCAAACGCGTCTATACCTACTGACCGACATATGATTCATGATTTAATAGCCACACGTGCTTTATGAAAACTAATACCTACATCAAAAAATTTTTCACGCTCGCTGTTGCTCGCGCTTTTGGTAGTTCTACTGTATTTTGTTTGTAATATATTAAACGCGTCTATACCTACTGACTGACATGTAGTTCATGATTTAATTGCCACACGTGCTATTTGAAAACAAAAACCTACAATCAAAAATTTTTCGCGCTCGCTATCGCTCGCGCTTTTGGTAGTTCTGCTGTATTTTGTTTGTAATATAGCAAACGCGTTTATATCTACTGACTGACATGTAGTTCATGATTTTATTGCCACACGTGCTATTTGAAAACTAATACCTACAATCTAAAAATTTTTCGCGCTCGCTCTCGCTCGCGCTTTTGGTATTTCTACTGTGTTTGGTTTGTCACATAGCAAACGCAATTATATCTACTGACTGACATGTAGTTCATGATTTAATTGCCAAACGTGCTATTTGAAAACCAAAACCTACAATCAAAAATTTTTCGCGCTCGCTCTCGCTCGCGCTTTTGGTAGTTCTACTGTGTTTGGTTTGTAATATAGCAAACGCGTCTATACCTACTGACCGACATATGATTCATGATTTAATAGCCACACGTGCTTTATGAAAACTAATACCTACATCAAAAAATTTTTCACGCTCGCTGTTGCTCGCGCTTTTGGTAGTTCTACTGTATTTTGTTTGTAATATATTAAACGCGTCTATACCTACTGACTGACATGTAGTTCATGATTTAATTGCCACACGTGCTATTTGAAAACAAAAACCTACAATCAAAAATTTTTCGCGCTCGCTATCGCTCGCGCTTTTGGTAGTTCTGCTGTATTTTGTTTGTAATATAGCAAACGCGTTTATATCTACTGACTGACATGTAGTTCATGATTTTATTGCCACACGTGCTATTTGAAAACTAATACCTACAATCTAAAAATTTTTCGCGCTCGCTCTCGCTCGCGCTTTTGGTAGTTCTACTGTGTTTGGTTTGTAATATAGCAAACGCGTCTATACCTACTGACCGACATATGATTCATGATTTAATAGCCACACGTGCTTTATGAAAACTAATACCTACATCAAAAAATTTTTCACGCTCGCTGTTGCTCGCGCTTTTGGTAGTTCTACTGTATTTTGTTTGTAATATATTAAACGCGTCTATACCTACTGACTGACATGTAGTTCATGATTTAATTGCCACACGTGCTATTTGAAAACAAAAACCTACAATCAAAAATTTTTCGCGCTCGCTATCGCTCGCGCTTTTGGTAGTTCTGCTGTATTTTGTTTGTAATATAGCAAACGCGTTTATATCTACTGACTGACATGTAGTTCATGATTTTATTGCCACACGTGCTATTTGAAAACTAATACCTACAATCTAAAAATTTTTCGTGCTCGCTCTCGCTCGCGCTTTTGGTATTTCTACTGTGTTTGGTTTGTCACATAGCAAACGCAATTATATCTACTGACTGACATGTAGTTCATGATTTAATTGCCAAACGTGCTATTTGAAAACCAAAACCTACAATCAAAAATTTTTCGCGCTCGCTCTCGCTCGCGCTTTTGCTAGTTCTACTGTGTTTTGTTTGTGATATAGCAAACGCGTCTATACCTACTGACTGACATGTAGTTCATGATTTAATTGCCACACGTGCTTTATGAAAACCAATACCTACATCAAAAAATTTTTCACGCTCGCTATCGCTCGCGCTTTAGGTTGTTCTACTGTATTTTGTTTGTAATATAGCAAACGCGTCTATACCTACTGACTGACTTGTGATTCATGCTTTAATTGCTACACGTGCTTTTTGAAACCAATACTTACAATCAAAAAAATTTTCGCGCTCGCTCTCGCTCGCGCTTTTGGTATTTCTACTGTGTGTAGTTTGAAACATAGCAAACGCGATAATATCTTCTGACTGACATGAAGTTCATGATTTAATTGCCACACGTGCTTTATGAAAACCAATACCTACAATCAAAAAATTTTTCGCGATCTCTCTCGCGCGTGCTTTTGGTAGTTCTACTGTATTTTGTTTGTAATATAGTAAACGCATTTATACCTACTGACTTAGTTCATGATTTAATTGCCACACGTGCTATTTGAAAACTAATACCTATAATCAAAAAATTTTTCGCGCTCGCTTTCGCTCGCGCTTTTGGTATTTCTACTGTGTTTTGTTTGTAACATAGCAAACGCGTTTATATCTACTGACTGATATGTAGTTCATGATTTAATTGCCACACGTGCTATTTGAAAACCAATACATACCATCAAAAAATTTTTCGCGCTCTTTCTCGCTCGCGATTTTGGTAGTTCTACTGTATTTTGTTTGTAATATAGTAAACGCGTTTATATCTACTGACTGACATGTAGTTCATGATTTAATTGCCACACGTGCTATTTGAAAACCAAAACCTACAATCAAAAATTGTTCGCGCTCGCTATCTCTCGCGCTTTTGGTAGTTCTGCTGTATTTTGTTTGTAATATAGCAAACGAACAAGCAACGAACAACGGGTTGGTGGAAACTGTCCAAGCTGTTGGAGCTGAGTTCTTCAAGACCCAACGCCGAAAGAGGACTCAGAAACTCTCAGGAAACACTCTTAAATTAATGGCAGACCGGAGCGAAATGAAACTACAGTCTTCAGTTGATATGTCAGCCTACGGTGAACTCAATAGACGTATCTGGAGTTCCATGCGACACGACTTGCGTGCTTTTAGTACTTCACGTATTGAGGCCGCAATTGAGCGGAACCAAGGCTCTAAGGTGTTCGCAAAAGATTCGTCTATTGGGCAAAGCCAAATGACAAAACTGAAGACCGAGAATGGTAGTGTCATTTCATCCAAGCCTGAGATCCTGAGAGAGATTGAGAACTTCTATGGACAGTTATACACCTCGACACGTGAGCCCGCTACTAACACAGCTAAGGACACCAGAGCCAAGTTAGTCTGTCACTATACCGAAGATATCCCGGACGTCAGCCTGTACGAGATTAGAATGGCCCTCAAACAGCTTAAAAACAACAAGGCGCCAGGTGAGGATGGAATTACGACCGAACTTCTGAGAGCGGGTGGTAGACCGGTACTTATAGTCCTCCAGAAGTTATTCAATTCTGTCATCCTTGAAGGTACAACGCCGGAGGCATGGCACAAGAGCGTGGTGGTGCTCTTCTTCAAAAAAGGTGATAACACCTTATTGAAGAACTATAGGCCCATCTCGCTCTTGAGTCATGTGTATAAGCTGTTTTCGAGGGTCATTACGAATCGTCTCGCACGCAGGTTTGATGAATTCCAGCCTCCCGAACAAGCCGGTTTCCGAAAAGGCTTTAGCACCATAGACCACATCCATACGCTACGCCAGATTATACAGAAGACCGAAGAGTATAATCGGCCGCTATGCCTAGCGTTTGTGGACTATGAGAAAGCCTTCGATTCAATCGAGACTTGGGCGGTGCTGCAGTCCTTACAGCGATGCCAAATTGACTATAGGTATATCGAAGTGTTGAAGTGTTTGTACAGTAAGGCCACTATGTCAGTCCGACTACAAGACCAGAGTACGGAACAGATCCCATTGCAGAGAGGCGTGAGACAGGGAGACGTTATTTCTCCGAAACTGTTCACAAACGCATTGGAGGATGTTTTCAAGCTCTTGGAGTGGAAAAGATGTGGCATCAACATAAATGGCGAGTATATCACTAACCTTCGTTTTGCCGATGATATAGTCATAATGGCGGAGTCGCTCGATGATCTCAGCACCATGCTCAACGACCTCAGTAGAGTCTCCCGACAGGTTGGTCTTAAGATGAACATGGACAAGACGAAAATCATGTCAAATGCCCATGTTCCACCTATACCGGTAATTGTAGGGAACGATACTCTCGAAGTTGTCGACAAATACGTCTATCTAGGGCAGACTGTCCAATTGGGTAGGTCCAACTTCGACAAAGAGGTCGCCCGAAGAATCCAACTCGGCTGGGCAGCGTTCGGGAAGCTTCGACCTATCTTTTCGTCCAAAATACCACAAAGCCTGAAAACAAAAGTTTTCAATCAATGTGTGTTGCCAGTGATGACTTATGGAACTGAGACGTGGTCTCTAACTGTTGGCCTCATTACTAAGCTCAAAGTCGCGCAACGAGCTATGGAGAGAGCAATGCTCGGTGTTTCCCTGCGAGATAGGATCCGAAATGAGGAGATCCGCAGGAGAACTAAAGTGACCGATGTAGCTCTTAGGATTGGCAAGTTGAAATGGCAATGGGCAGGCCACATCGCTCGTAGAACTGACAACCGATGGGGAAAAAAGGTTCTCGAGTGGCGACCACGAACTGGAAGACGCAGCGTAGGCCGGCCCCCCACTAGGTGGACCGACGACCTGGTGAAAGCCGCGGGGAGCCGATGGATGCAGGAGGCGAGCAGCCGCTCTAAGTGGCGCTCCCTGGGGGAGGCCTATGTTCAGCAGTGGACGTCTTCAGGCTGTTAATGATGATGATGATGATGATAGCAAACGCGTTTATATCTACTGACTGACATGTAGTTCATGATTTTATTGCCACACGTGCTATTTGAAAACTAATACCTACAATCTAAAAATTTTTCGCGCTCACTCTTGCTCGCGCTTTTGGTATTTCTACTGTGTTTGGTTTGTCACATAGTAAACGCAATTGTATCTACTGACTGACATGTAGTTCATGATTTAATTGCCAAACGTGCTATTTGAAAACCAAAACCTACAATCAAAAATTGTTCGCGCTCGCTGTCGCTCGCGCTTTTGATAGTTCTACTGTGTTTTGTTTGTGATATAGCAAACGCGTCTATACCTACTGACTGACATGTAGTTCATGATTTAATTGCCACACGTGCTATTTGAAAACTAATACCTATAATCAAAAAATTTTTCGCGCTCGCTTTCGCTCGCGCTTTTGGTATTTCTACTGTGTTTTGTTTGTAACATAGCAAACGCGTTTATATCTACTGACTGATATGTAGTTCATGATTTAATTGCCACACGTGCTATTTGAAAACCAATACATACCATCAAAAAATTTTTCGCGCTCTTTCTCGCTCGCGATTTTGGTAGTTCTACTGTATTTTGTTTGTAATATAGTAAACGCGTTTATATCTACTGACTGACATGTAGTTCATGATTTAATTGCCACACGTGCTATTTGAAAACCAAAACCTACAATCAAAAATTGTTCGCGCTCGCTATCTCTCGCGCTTTTGGTAGTTCTGCTGTATTTTGTTTGTAATATAGCAAACGCGTTTATATCTACTGACTGACATGTAGTTCATGATTTTATTGCCACACGTGCTATTTGAAAACTAATACCTACAATCTAAAAATTTTTCGCGCTCACTCTTGCTCGCGCTTTTGGTATTTCTACTGTGTTTGGTTTGTCACATAGTAAACGCAATTGTATCTACTGACTGACATGTAGTTCATGATTTAATTGCCAAACGTGCTATTTGAAAACCAAAACCTACAATCAAAAATTGTTCGCGCTCGCTGTCGCTCGCGCTTTTGATAGTTCTACTGTGTTTTGTTTGTGATATAGCAAACGCGTCTATACCTACTGACTGACATGTAGTTCATGATTTAATTGCCACACGTGCTTTATGAAAACCAATACCTACATCAAAAAATTTTTCACGCTCGCTTTCGCTCGCGCTTTTGGTAGTTTTACTGTGTTTTGTTTGTAATATAGCAAACGCGTCTATATCTACTGACTGACATGTAGTTCATGTTTTAATTGCCACACGTGCTTTATGAAAACAAATACCTACATCAAAAAATTTTTCACGCTCGCTGTCGCTCGCGCTTTTGGTAGTTTTACTGTGCTTTGTTTGTAATATAGCAAACGCGTCTATACCTACTGACTGACATGTAGTTCATGATTTAATTGCCACACGTGCTTTTTGAAAACCAATACCTACAATCAAAATGTTTGCTCTGTTTGCTGAACCATGAGCGGCGCACTTGTGAAGCTATACATAAAGAAATAATACCTTTTTGTAGGCGTAGCTGCATTTTTCGTTAGAATGAAAAAACGGGTTAATTACTATAAGTTTCTGTTATCCTGATTCAAAGCTCAGCTAGCTTTGTTTATTTTTCACTAGAATTACGCGGGCGAAGCCGCGGGCAAAAGCTAGTCCAAACATAAAATTATAACTGTTTACGGTAGCCAACGAAAATCGTAAATCTGAGATTCATAAAGGAAATACAGTCAAGCCCACTTCATTGGATTTCAATACATTGTCGGTAAGCTTCCTCTGGATTGAAAAATTGTTTGTCAGTTTGACCTCAATACAAGCGTTTTGAAAAGGACATGACAGTGTTAACTAAGATTGTCAGATGGTGTATATTTTATCACTGGGTCGCTATCAGAATACTACCGTTGCAAAATGACAACATAGCTCTAACGTCTTGATATTCTAACTGACCGCGGCTGTCACCCTTCAGTCGATTCGGGCCACTTCCTGACTTATCCACTTCTATAGTTGTCTAATTCCTAATTCGTTCACTCGTCTTTTTGTCCAATTATTGTGACAGTGGCTGAGACCCTCCAGGTAACTTGAGTCACTTCCTAACTTGTCCATTTACAAAGTTGTCTGATTCTTGATTCGTCTATTGTCCCTTTTCTAAAAATCTTAATTCGTTCACTTCCTAACACTAGAGAATAGGTATAATATACGGCTATTCATTCTTCTTAACTCCAGATTCTATAGGCTATACGTGTGCAAGTTTTTTGCACTTCAGCTTATGGCAAAGGGAATGTCGCGCGCGTGATCATCATTAGTACATTCTTAGCTTTTGTGCAACTACAATATAAACTGCTTATACTTTAACCGTAATATTTGCAGAACGTGATACACTTCTCCAGCTTGGTATTAAAATATTACTGGTAATGTTACTTATGAGTGGGCGTCGACAATGCTGCTAGGAGCATTGTTGGCATCACGCGCTCGTGCATCAAATGTGACGTTACCTTTGTACATTGCATCTGGCTTTATTTTATTTCCAAGGTTTTATTGCCTTCTGTCTGTTTTATTTTGTTTGAAATATTTGCTTACAATTTGTTGAACTCAATTTTGTATTGTACTGCAGATGTAACTTTCATTTACGAGTCACTTTAATAAATTGAAAGGTTTTTATTTTCGTTAAAATTCGTGTTGTTTTTGCTATTTGTGTTTACTTGAGGTACCTAGACAATAATTAATGACAGCCTCTTACCCGCTTGGCTGATATTTACTGTCTCAACGTGTCACCAGCGGATCTATTCAGCTAAAATACCTTGAGTAGGTGGATTTTTATCAAAGTAGGTTCTATAAATTGGTCGAAAAATATTTATAAACAAACTTTTAGCGCAGTTAGCAAAGTTTGGCTTCAACTGCATTTTGTGTAAAACATGTGCTGAACTACCTCAATCCCAAAGTCATAACCCTTGATACCTTATCGAATTTATGTACATTTCGATAGAGTGCATTACCTATACTGTGGCACCTGCTCGTTAATCTTACAAAGTCCACCGTCTTCGAAGCTTTACTTTCATTTCAACTCCAAATACTTTCAAAATGATCACAAAAATGTTCTCACCTCTGAATTTTCTATTTTGTCGCACTAAACTTTATACTAGGTGCAAAGTAAGTGCTTCCATTTCACCTGAGCTGACTTAAGCGGCAACTTGTGGATTATATTCTCGAAAGTTACAAAAATACCTCACACAGAGTGAAAAGCGTCAAAGTCGCAATAAATATCCGAGGTAAAGGTACCTACAGTATAGAACATATCAGTAAAATATATCACATTAGCGTTTTAATAGTACACCATGCACACTTAGCAAAAAACTATATGCATTTGTATTAGGTGTGTTCAATATTTCAGTTATCAGAACCTGTTTTTTCTTTATCTGTAATTGTTTTACTGCTGAGCAAAAGTACAAAAACCCTTTAGTTTGCCCAGCAGAACCGTATATTTATATATTTATTGGCCATTATCTGATATCGATAGACATTTCGTAAGCGCGTGGTTTACACGTTCAAACCCATTACATGGTTGATTGACATTTTTAATTACTTCAGAGAAACTAACGAACGAGCTAAATGTATTATGCAATTTGTAGATAAGATCCCTTACTGGTGCTATTGCAAGGGTAGGCTCAAACGAATTCACCATTCAATCTCACGCTACATTCTCTTTTAATCTCTTTAAATGACGACAAATTTACTGCTACAGATTTTCATTTAATGGTCGGAAAACTTCGCATCTCTTTTTTGTATTCAGCACTGAAATTGGTAAAAGGGCACTCGTAGAATTAGCTTTCATTAAAAAATGAGAAGAATACACGATAATTTATATTCTTAATATCGTGGAAGACCCTTTCAAGTAAAATTAGCCGCTGATGTATAAATTGCAATATGGCACGGCCGACGACACATTTATTTCTTCCAGTGAAAATACACAAAAAGACTTGACAAAGGATGCCTTCTACGAACTACCAATTATCATTAGCTTAAGAAACTTTTGAGCTGCCATAATTATGTTTTTTTTTTTTAACTCTTAAAATGTCCACTAATTTTACAAAGTGAGTGTAGAGTTGACGGCCATCATAAAAACTATTAATTTTGTAGTAGAAAGTTGTATGAAAATGTTATGATTATGACCGAGAAAAATAAAATCTAGTCATTATCTACCTGTTGATTCCATGTTCGGACTTTATTGTCATTTATCGCCATTTCGGCTGCTCTGACTCTATTTGTACCCAATAATTACACTCGCACCGGGAGCCGTCGCCGGCACCAGGTGTTCTCATGTCCCGTGCTACGTACCTGCCATGCTAACAACGCGCCTACAAATAGAGCGTTGTCTATGCTCAATTTATTTACGCACACGGTCCAGCATGTCGACATATTTAATGATAGCCTATCGGCGATTATCTGTGAGTTTAGGTTATTTTATACTCATAATATAAGATAGGGAGCGTTTTGGTGTTAAACTGTAAGCTAACTATCGTTTTGTAAATAAATAAATAAATAAATAAATAAATAAATAAATTTCCTTCTTCAACTGGCTTAAAATAACACGAACCTTAATGCTTTAGAATTGCATGTGGCAATACTCTTTCTTAAAACTTTGTCGAAGTTAACCAAATTACACAGATTCACATGGAATCTTGTGATATTGTTAAAAATGATATTGCGACAAAATACCTATTCTAAATCAAACTAGTGTTTGGTATTTACTTTCCCACGTTTGACCGATGGAGCATCGACAACTTTATGGCAGTAATGTATGTTCGTCCAAAGCTAATTTAGCAGTAGTGAAGCTAATAAATTACACAATAACATTTATAATTTGACTTGACGCTGCCAATTATAGCCCTCTCCGATAGGTATTGAAATGGCAAGAGAGGCAGAAAAAGGAAGGACATATTAATAATATATATATTGTATTTTCCATTTTACCGGATGACTGAATGAGCAGAGAAATTAAAAAAGAAATTATACTTTATTGAGAAATTGTGTCTACTGTTATGGGTGGCCGTGTCGCTTGACATTATATGAGTGACTAGTACGTCACGTCATTGATTATAACAATTAAACAGACTATAAACAACCCAATTTTTAATGAAAAGTGCAACGAAGAACGTTCTGATATTTTGAAATCTACCAAAGTCCAAGCAGTTTTGTCCACTTCTTAAATTGTCTGTTTTTAAAATTTTCCTCTTCCTAACTTGTCTTGACCATTATTTATTTTTAACTAACATAACAATAGCCGACATAGTTAAAATTTCAGTGTATTTCGTTCATAAAATCTGTACAAAGCTTAGTAACTCCGATACATTCTATAATGTGATGCGAGTGTATTTCATGGCTATGGTTTAATGAACAGGTCATTAGCGTACGGTTTGGTCAAATTAAGGTCAGCCGTGGTCACAAAGGGTAGGTAGTATTTGACCAATTTCGTTTGTTTAATGGTGTGTTATTTATTTAACTAGACTACACTTACCGTAATCAATTATGGTGTTTAATATAGCATCTATCGATCATCTTTTTTACCTTAAAGCACTGGTAACGGTACTGCTACATGCAAATAAGAGCATCGACAGTGACGTAAGAAGCTGGCGGCATTATATCACTTAAAGTAAACTCATCCTGAAGTCCATCTATCTGTCACAACGTAACGAAAATGTGTGTGTGTGTGTGTGTGTGTGTGTGTGTGTGTGTGTGTGTGTGTGTGTGTGTGTGTGTGTGTGTGTGTGTGTGTGTGTGTGTGTGTGTGTGTGTGTGTGTGTGTGTGTGTGTGTGTGTGTGTGTGTGTGTGTGGCGACCACAAACTGGAAGACGCAGCGTAGGCCGGCCCCCCCACTAGGTGGACCGACGACCTGGTGAAAGCCGCGGGGAGCCGATGGACGCAGGAGGCGAGCAGCCGCTCAAAGTGGCGCTCTCTGGGGGGCTCTGGGAGGCCTATGTTCAGCAGTGGACGTCTTCAGGCTGTTAATGATGATGATGATATCTAGGTATTTCCCACAAATCATTAAATTAAGTTTCAGCTCAACTATCACGACAATATGGGTTACAACTAAGTTTTTTATTTTTTTAAAACTGGATAGGCCCGCATTTGACCGCAATCTCACCTGATGGAAAGTGACGATGCGGTCTACGGTGGTACATGCTTGCCTAGAAGATACCTATTCACTCGCGACTTGAAGAGCTCCAGATTGTACTTATCGGGAAACAAAGACGCTGGTAATGCGTTCCATTCTGTCGCTGCTCGGATTATAAGTGTCTAGTCAAACCGCTTTGTACGAATTGAAGGAATATCAACCTTAAATGAAAGGCGTGTAGCTGTACGTCTTGTCGTCCGATGGTGAAATGGAGAAGGTGGAAGTTCAAGGGTATTCGGAAGAAGAAGGCATGGGCTGCTTTTAAAAGAAGTTGACCGGGAACACCATTCGTCTACTAGAGTTAAGGCTATGGAAACTTGCAACAACTCTTCATTTATTTTAGACTTATACCACTTGTCGAGGCAGCTCTTGGAAGTCCTTCTTCTTCCAATCTAAAGCGGGTTCTTTTATCTCTCGGAGTGATGGGACAGCACGCTTTTTCGATCTTTAGCTCCTCTTTCTTTTTTGTCTTTTTCTGTTTTTTCTATTAAGAAGAAGCTGAAGCTGTCATAACGTTTGAGATGTTTTATTATTTTTCCTCTTCTATACTGTATGTTGATCAATCTTATCATGATCTTCCACTGCTGAAAATAGACTTCCCGCATAGAGCAATTACTCTTTCATCTAACGGCGGTTTTGACCAGACCCGAGAATCTGGAAGAGGCCTGGCTTCTTAATCATGCATGATGATCGATCATAGTAAAAATTATTTTCTATCAAAACTATCAACTCACTAGTTCTCGTTGCACGGTCAATAATTCAAATGCGGGCGTGTCACTGCTGTTAAACGATATTGTAACACAACTACATATTATTGACAGAATTACAGATCATACGGGCATGTTTGTTTACGCTCCAATGCTTACTCTGTACAACAAAATATATGTAATAGCTACCTATAATTAAAGAATATTGACATTATTGTTGTTCCAAGGACGATGCCATCTTCCTTTGGATTCCATTTCGCAAGAAAACTTCGAGCATAAGTAGCTGTCTCCATAGCTTATTGCGCGACATTGAGCTTACATATAAGGCCAACAGGGTATACTCTGCCTGATAGAAAACAGTGATATCTCAACTCTACTATAATATTATATTATACTGATTTAACCTACTTATACGTATTTTACCGATAGGCGACCATCTAGAGCTTTTGGGTGTCACACTGACGTCCAATCTTAACTTCGGCTCTTTTATTGAATCCAAGGCGAAAGTAGCTGCCAAAAAACTTGGCATATTGTCCAAGGTTAGGCGGTACTTCACACCAGGACAGCTTCTGACCCTCTACCAAGCGCAGGTCCGGTCGTGTATGGAGTTCTGCTGCCACCTCTGGGGCGGGTCGGCAAAGTACCAACTGGCAGCTTTGGATGCAATTGAGCGGCGTGCTAAGCGGATTATCGGTGACGATGCCTTGGTGAACACTAGGCTCCAGACCCTGGCGCACCGACGGGAAGTCGCTAGCCTTTCAGTATTTTATAGATTACACTATGGAGAGTGTGCACAAGAACTGCATAACCTAATTCCTGCAGCACCTTTCCATTATAAAACCACCAGGCGTTCGGCCAAGCGACATCCTCTTATGGTCGAAATACCTCCAATACGTACTAACCGTTTCGACTCTACTTTTCTAATTAGAACTGCAAAAGTGTGGAATGCCTTACCCTGGTCGGTGTTTCCCGAAAAAAACACCCCGGGGTTGTTCAAATCAAGAGTGAATAGGTATTTACTAGCCCAGCGTGCTACATCTTAGACCACATCGTCGCTTCCCATCAGGTGAGATTGTGGTCAAACGCTGGCTTAGTCAAATTAAAAAAAAAAAAAAAACGTAGTAAATCAGTAAATTGCGCACACCAACGTATAATTTCTATTGGATAACAGAAATCTAATAATAATCGGGAATAGCAAATTCCATGCATAAAACCGTGCAAATTAAGTTAGCATAACAATAATAACATCACAAAAGCAGAGAAGTATGAACGAATAAGGTAACATCAATCATAACCAAACAAAATTAAACGTCACACGCGCGTTGCCCTCTGCTGGACGACGGCAAATGTAGACTAGTTGAGAGCAAAGACATCGTTATTTATTTTTTCTCTAAAAATATAAAGTGTATCCTTGCAGATAAAGAAAAATTGTTTGTGCTGAAATTAAGCCTAGGTATAATTTAAAAAGCATGGTTACACGTTTCTAGTTTTTGTTCCTCTAGTTAGTTAGTTTAGTTGTTAGTTTGACAACACAAATAGGATGGTTATAAGATTGCTAACTATATTGCTAGTTTTCTAAATGATAAACTAGATATCTCTATATTTTTATTACTCTGGCTACAAGTCGAAATGACGCACTCATTAATAGGGCATTTGTCTCGCAAGAGACAGAATTCCTTCCTCATTTGCCGTTATTAATATTGTATTACCGCCATCCTTTTCTCAATCAATAGCGACGGGTGCGTTATTAGGTCTATTGAAATCTGTATTATTAAAACACAAAGCACGGAAAGTTTTATAAAAAAATATGTTATTCTCCACTAGCTGACCCACCCTGACTTTGCACTGGTTCATTATTTTAAAGCCCTAACCCTGTTCTTCGTTGGAAGATTTGGATTGGATTTTGCAGGTTTACCTAAGAATAAATACTTGAACCAGCTTTCAACACACACCACGTGCGTTACATGTGGAAATCATAAACAATGTGATAAATTCAGCCTTAAGCTGCGATAATGGTACAAGATATAAAATAATAGGCGCAGGGTTAAAATTACAATCGACCGTATTCCAGAAATATAACCCTGATAGAATGACCGTGGTGTTCGAATTTTCGTTCTGTTTTAAAATGAAGACGTGTATTATATTACAGACGTATCATACTAATAACAAAGTATTCTTTGTGGTTTTAGTACGATACGTTCGGTTCTTTAAAACTTAATCTATTTATTACACAAATTAGCAAAATGCCTTGTTTCGTATTAGATGAAACTACAAAATATTATATTTATTTAAGTACAGGCACAATATTTTCATAACGCAAGTTAACTTCAAACATTAGTAATTCGGTTTTAGTTTCGTTATAATAATAATTGAAATAATTGAATATTGATTGATTGATTGTTGTATTTTAAACTGCATTAATACACGCTGACTTTTTTGATCATTCTATCTTCATCAAATCTCGAAGATGGATCCATAAACGGGATTAAGGCGAACCCGTTGACATACTGTAATACCATTTTAAATTATAACCGGGTTAAAATATACTTACATTGTGGTACAGTTTTAGTTTTATTATAACGTTTGTGAATGAAAACTTCGAAAACATATTTTTTTTAGTTCCCTATGTAGGTAAATAGGCAAAGTCAACGTTTTATTGCAAATATGCTATTCATAGCACTTTTACAAGTCAAATTAAATTATTATACCACTACGCAGATAAAATCACAAAGTGCACAATGTCAATTATTATTATAATAGCTAGCTTATTACGATAAGTATTTGACAAAAAAAGAAGTTCTCTCTTCCACGACAGGTGTAAGCAATCTGGCACAATGCAGAATAGAACTAGCCATGGTATCCCCTGAATATGATATCCATTCAATAATTATAATTACGTTTGAATTATTTTCGAAACCTATTATATGAATAATAGCTTACCTAACTTTTATTTTAAACTACCACTAACAGAACACTAGTAAAAGTATGTCAAAAGAAAATATAAACACATTATAAGTATGTATAAGTCAAAAACACAGGAAAAATAAAAGTATAAAGAGACGGACATAAAAAATGTTCATCGTAAACGTTATTAATAAGGCTGTTATTAAAAAATGCCACAAATTATTCGAGGAATATTAATAAACAAATAGACGGAGACATATTTTAACGCGGCAGATCAAAAGTGGGAACGATGATATATTTATACGATGGGAGAGCAAGCACTAAACGAGGCAGATAAATCATCAGTAGCAAAGAGTAAGTGGATGAGCCTACAGATGAGATAGAAATACGTAACTACTTACGTAACTAGGAATAGGTATATTCCAGAAATGATTTTCACCAGTCCATTAAATAGCTTTTCTATTATTATACCTAATAACAGAAGTCATGCGCTAAGTGATTGGTCGTATTTTTATATAATTTATAGGCAAAGTATTAAATCACTGATTCAAATGAGGGTAAGTAATGACGCAGCCTACGGTGAGAATTGGATGAGATGAGCTAACAATATCGGACTCAACGGTGTGCAAGGGCCTACGGATACGGAATTGAATGTCGCAAGAAGTAGAAGTGCGATCACTTAGGTCATTCCTCTGTGACTTAGGTGCGACACATCAAAATGAGATAGCACAGCAGCTTTGTGAACATTGCATCTGCGTCAAATAGACTCTTGCTCAAATAAGCCACAAAGTTTTCTAACATTCCCTATCCTTTGTCTTGAAGTTATTTCTTACGACTTGTAAAATGTTTTGTTCAAATACACTGTGAATATCTTAAGAGGTAAATCTGAGTAGTATAGCAAAAGCACTTCACAGTACAAGGATATTTCGTTCATGCATGAGCGGTTTCTTTGGCGTGCACCGCTCGAAACCAAATCGTAATATTCAGCGCGTACAATATCGACGTGACTCGGGAAAGATAAAATCTGGGTAAAGTATTTCTCGATTTACTTAGCTGGTATGTTTTGCAAAGTTTTACGCTTTCGAAAACAAGGAGTATATTCCATAATGTTATGAATTAATTCTAACTTTTTTTTTCTATACGATGGTAGGATAAAGCGCCTACGCTACGACATCCAAGAACAATATCACATAGGGGTTACTTACTTTTACGTACTGGGTTACATATTAGCATAATACTTCCATTCCTATGTTGAATATGAGTAAAGACTTATGGGTGCAACATTAGTAATTTTAGTAAAAAGCCACTCACTTTACCTTTTTAAGATAGTACACGTATTCATCATTATCAACATCATCATAATCATCACCATCATCATTAACAGCCTGAAGACGTCCAATGCTGAACTTAGGCCTCCTCAGAGAGCGCCACTTTGAATGACTGCTCGCTTCCTGCATCTATCAGCTCCCCCCACACCTATGGCCCACCACCTACACGTATTATAAACCTATACCCATTTCATAGGGAAATAGATTTTAAGGTGTAAAATCAACACTTTAGGTACATCATCATCATCATCATTAACAGCCTGAAGACGTCCACTGCTGAACATAGGCCTCCCCCCGGGAGCGCCACTCAGAGCGGCTGCTCGCCTCCTGCATCCATCGGCTCCCCGCGGCTTTCATCAGGTCGTCGGTCCACCTAGCGGGGGGCCGCCTATGCTGCGACTTCCAGTTCATGTTCGCCACTCGACAACCTTTCTTCCCCAACGGTTGTCAGCTCTACGAGCGATATGGTCCGCCACCTGCCATTTCAACTTGCTGATTCTGAAAGCTATATCGGTTACTTTAGTTCTCTTGTGGATCTCCTCGTTTCGGATCTACTAATGAACTAAGAAGGTATTTGTAATAATAATATATTTGTACCTACGTTTCATAGATTTCGTAAAAGCAATGACATTAAAATACATTCGCCTATCTAGGTACCTACCAGATCTAGTAGAAAGTCGCATCAACAATTTTTTTCCAATACATCCATATGCCCATCATACCATACTCGTAAGGTATTCCATGAAAACAAGGCAAAGTTCCTCAGCGAAGTTCCAATTTTTCCAATTCAAAACAGCAATTTCACATTGACAGATTTCATATCGTGCGCCTATCAAATATTTCATAGCAAGGTGCACCGGCGCGAGTTGTAGAGACGAAGACATCTGGCGGGACGAGCGGACAGAATTGAATTACATATACCTCTGTAGAACGATAACATAGAGCCCGTGTCGCATTAAAACAAAGAGCTCCCTACTGCGAGTGTTCGTGGCGTCATTTTATTGTAAACCTAGCTGCGCCCTAATTATTAATATAATATAGAAACAAAGATTAAATAAAGATATCACATAACATTACTTTTATAAGTATGAAGTAACTGAGGTCCTATCTTAAAATCTTAATATAGTTTTCATTTTCACGACCATGCTCAAAACTTAGTTCGAAATCTCGTCAAATTGATTTCACTACAATTTACACTTCATGCTCGCACCTAGTACTACAATGCAAACAAAACTTAAAGGAATAAAAACTGCGAAGTACATCTCAAGAAGAATGTGTGCGCAACGCCATTGTGCAACCTACAGCCACCACCGCGTACATTGTACGACCGAGATTGAATTTCTTCATCCACTCCAAGGAAATGTGATCTCGCGCAATCTGCTACGTAAATAGGTTCGTTATGATTTATGTTTTGGAGTAGGATATGGGGGAATGTGTGTTTGTAATTCTTAGACGAATTGGGTTATTACGTTCTTTCTCACACTTTAGGTATCTACTTTTTTAAGGTAACTTCTATTAAACAGACAAATAGCATGGCAGCACTGGCCCGTTGCTATTGCATTGCAATGCTGATTTTTTGTGCCAAATAAACAACATTTTATTCATGCGCCGTATCGGGTAGGCGCTCTTATGAACTTTGGAAAACACGAGAGATTCCAGTCAATAATTAGCGGAAAGCCCAATGTGACTTGCAAGCTGATGCTCTCTAATGCAAACCCCGTTTGCAAGTGCCAGCTTTCACTGCTAAAATTATGTGTAAAAATAATAGCAAACCACTTCACTTGAAAGTTTTTCGAGTGGTCACCACGAATTGGAATACGCAGCGTAGGATGTCCTCCTTAGTAGGCGGACCGACGACCTGCTCAAAGTCGATGGATGCAGGAGGCAAGCAGCCAGTCTTAATGGCGCTCTATGGTCTGGCGCCACTTTGAACCTCCCGGCCTATGTTCAACAGTGGACGTCTTCAGGTTGGTGATGAACTTGACTTGAACTTCTATTCTAACAATTTTCCGTAGACTAACTACACGTGGTGGCACGAGTAAAACAAATACTCAAATATTTAACCAACAGAAACACCGCGAAGATACACACAGTGACACCGAGTCCTTCAAAGTGAAATTCCGTGGTAGCAATTTAAAGTTGTCCCGCAAGTCACTGTGGGGACAAACTTAAATCGGTTCGTTTATAGATGGCTCGCAAACGATTACCTCCATACTCTCAGAGATGATAGCACATTTTTGAGTTTATTTTGTGGAAATAGTGTTTGCTGTCGGAAACTTTAAGTCAGAACATCACAGGTAGTTTGAGTTTTATTGACCTTCCCAGCATCAGTCAGTTCAAATGTTTTCGTTGGAAAGAGTGAAAAAGAGAGACAGACAATAATAAAAATAAACTCTACTACTCTTAATAATTTTAGACTTATAAATTGAAGATTAATGACAAAGACAAAACGTTTATAATTGAAAACCAAAAAATCAAAAGTACTTATTGTCACAATTGTGGCTGGTTAGTGTGCTCATATTATTTTGTGAGATATGTTTGCATAAAATATTAGAGGAGATCGATTTTTTAGGTGAGATCTGTTAAAGATATTACGAGATCTGTTGTCTGTTAGAGATCTGTTGTTGGGAGCAACCCATATATTTACCATACGCATATAAATATTCAGATTAAAAACAATAGCTATTCCTCCGGAACTCCTATATTGACGGTAAAAACAGTCATCTACCGCCAACCCGGTGCAAGGTAATGGTAACCGGACGGCCGGGAACGGGTACAACCGGAAAGCAGGACGTAAACAGGAACGACCCGGGACACTTCCGGTCCTAGTATCAGATATTAAACGTGATATCACAGTCGAGTGAGTGCACGACAAGTACAATTGGTAATTTGTGATTTCGAATTTGAACTGTACTGTTTTGTCGAAGTATTTTAATCATCATTAGCTAAAAGACGTGTAGGTACTAGATACCTACATACACAGAATCGTAAACTAGAGAAATATCAGTTAGAGGAAATAAATCAGAACTAACGGTTAATAGCTGGTACGGTAAGCCTACCGAATATATTAGTGGCCCTACACCTCAAAACAAATTTGATCAAATTTTCAACACAAAAAGAATAAAAAAATATGAGAGGATGAAAACTCTGACACTACACTACTACACTACACATCGCAAAATCAACTGTAATGCGTAGATGATTAAGGTGAAAGTCCAACAAGACCTGAAGTCATATTTACCGAACTTCATCACGGCCCCTATTGTACGGAGGTTAGTCCAGAGCTTGTTTATTAGAAATTATCGCCAATATGTTTGTGCCGAACATGCCACGGCAAAAGCACCATTCCGATATGAGTTACAAGGCTAGAATCTGCGCCAAAACTATACACATCGATTCGGCGGAGTACTCGCGTTTCCCAAGCGGATTTATGCTCGGATCTATAGGAGACGGATATACGGATGAGGAAAATGGTGAACAATTTGCTGGAGTTGCGAGATCATGGCTTATTTTCTTTCGCCATTTACATTCTCTTGTGATCTTGAATAATAAAATTTATCTTGAGGATGTTTATTCCCGAGGGAAAGTTTTGGTTAAACGATGAACTTGATAACATTATCCTGTAAAACAGAGGAATCCTTGACTTAACTCTTAAACTCCTAACGACCCAATATCGAACACACATGCATTGTTATTCAATTGTCATCTCCAAAAAGGTGGTAAAACCTTTATCATTGATACAAATGTCAAGTAACACAATTTAAATTTTGTTAACTCTGGAGATAAGAATGCCCTAAAACAAAGCCGACTCACATCATGGCAGGACTTTTAAAAGCTAAATGGTCTCAGAGTCCAAATTTTCGGTTACAGATACTAATATTTTCCAGTCTTCGTAACCCTGTGTCTCCTAACAGACAGGTCTGGCAGCAAGCCACGAGACTCGTTTATATATCACCGTGTTTTGACGCAGCCATACACCCTGACGACGCTCCGGTTAAATTGTAAAAGAAATGGACAAATTGATTTCTATTTGTATTGTCTCTTTGGTGTACTACAAGAAGCTAAAGATGGTAAAATAAGTTTGATTTTTTTCAATCTTCAACCTTGTGATTGTAAAAATTTATAAACTGCATTGGTCAGCCTGTTAAATAAGAGTAGCTCAAACAGTTCAAAAGCTGCACAACGTGTTCCATCTCTAAGCATACTCTTTATCTTCCATCGGTGAAGGTTATTGGTAGACTCCTCTATTAATTGTCTAAACTTTGCAATTTGTACCGATGGCGGAACTAAAATTGCACTTCTTGCCACTTATATACCTCTAGGTGATTCAAGGCCAATTATTGTTTCCTGGCAAAATATAATCGGGGAGTTTATAAGGCTAGAGTGGGCCGGTATCTTTTAGGCAAGTATGCTCAGTCGTCAATTGCGTGATCACTTACCACCAGGCAAGATGGTCAACTAATGTAAAACCATAATGATTAAAAGAATTTGCTTGCTTTGGTCAAATACATTTATTTATTTCTAATTTCTTTTAAAAATGTTTGTAGCATACAATAACTTAAACCCGGCTATGAAGGTCCTAGTTCGTATCGTAAGAAAACCAACTTTGTGTCATCATCATCATCATCATTAAGAGCCTGAAGACGTCCACTGCTGAACATAGGCCTCCCCGGGAGCGCCACTTAGAGCGGCTGCTCGCCTCCTGCATCCATCGGCTCACCGCGGCTTTCACCAGGTCGTCGGTCCACCTAGTGGGGGGCCGGCCTACGCTGCGTCTTCCAGTTCGTGGTCGCCACTCGAGAACCTTTCTTCTCCATCGGTTGTCAGTTCTACGAGCGATGTGGCCTGCCCATTGCCATTTCAACTTGCTTTTAACTTTGTGTAACTATCTTAAAGTTAATTAAAATACCCTATACTTCGGCTTTGAGCCAGCAAGAATTCTCAGACTAACATAATAAATAGAAACACTATAGCAATGCGCTTTCACCTTCACTGCCCTTAGGGGCGCGGTATTTGCAATTAGCGACTCTCCAGGTCACAGGTGGAACTGGCTTCATTTCTCTATTTAGCTGTTGACTTTTGCAATAGTTCAACGGTGAGCTCTTGTGATGAACTTTGATAGTATTTACACAAACAACTACATATTACACCAGGATATTGGCATGATTTTAGTCAGAACTTCATTCGTGTAATAGTGAATTAGGTTAAATTTTATGAAGAGATCAATGATTGATTTGGGTAAAAAAAAGGGGAATACCAACTGAATAGTATATTTTATCTGTGCTTGAAAAGCATTGTGTAGGTAAGTATCTTTTAATATCTTTTGCTTTCTAGGAAAGGGCGTGGAAACTTTTTATTGTAAGAAACTATAGTACAGGCGTATGAAAACTGAAGACACGGGCAGCAGGGCAGCAGCTAAATTATTGATCAATCAATACCTATAATGCATTCGTATGTCGACTAACTTCGTCGCAGTTCTACAAAGTTCAAGATCTAATATAATCAAACGCGTAGACTGTGAAGCTTTAGAACATTCGGGCATCAATAATGTATGAGTGTCGAGCGACAAAGTATGAAGACAAACATACGTTTGTGGGTTCATTTGCACGTACCCATGCCAATAGAACCGGGTGATGCTCACATGAAGTTGAACAGCGGATTATCAGCTTTAACTAACGATGAGGACTGCTTCAGGAAGTGCCGTTTATATAATCCAAGGAGGATTTAGTTGAAAACGTAAGCAAGTATGACTGAGATTTTGATATTGATTGAGCACAAGGAGAAAAATAATTTAAGCTAGAGCCAATCTTTCATTGATTAAAATGCCCTTTTTCTCTGTGGTTATTTTAAGTATAACTACTAACAGTTACACAGTTTTTTAAATTGAACACAGATGTGTCAAAAGGAATTAACCAACATCAGTGACGTAGTTTGTAGACAGCAACAGCATAATATATGTA
Source organism: Ennomos erosarius (assembly GCA_963580505.1). Classification (NCBI taxonomy): domain Eukaryota; kingdom Metazoa; phylum Arthropoda; class Insecta; order Lepidoptera; family Geometridae; genus Ennomos; species Ennomos erosarius. Next base: position 11,668,194 of record OY756986.1, read on the forward strand.
TATCGTATTGTTACCACAGACCTATAATATTTTTATCGGTATCATTATCGTAAAATTTTTCAGCCTCAACACTATTGCCACACGCAGCAACCTAAATCCACTCAGGTTTTAAGTTTAGTTACAAAGTTACAACTCATTTGTACATTTTTTGCGACCATCAAAATTTTGCTAACGTAAATGGTTATATCATCATCATCATCATTAACAGCCTGAAGACGTCCACTGCTGAACATAGGCCTACCCCAGGGAGCGCCACTTAGAGCGGCTGCTCGCGGCTTTCACCAGGTCGTCGGTCCACCTTGTGGGGGGCCGGCCTACGCTGAGTCTTCCAGTTCGTGGTCGCCACTCGAGAACCTTTCTTGCCCACCGGTTGTCAGTTCTACGAGCGATGTGGCCTGCCCATTGCCATTTCAACTTGCCAATCCTAAGAGCTACATCGGTCACTTTAGTTCTCCTGCGGATCTCCTCATTTCGGATCCTATCTCGCAGGGAAACACCGAGCATTGCTCTCTCCATAGCTCGTTGCGCGACTTTGAGCTTAGTAATGAGGCCAACAGTTAGAGACCACGTCTCAGTTCCATAAGTCATCACTGGCAACACACATTGATTGAAAACTTTTGTTTTCAGGCTTTGTGGTATTTTGGACGAAAAGATAGGTCGAAGCTTCCCAAACGCTGCCCAGCCGAGTTGGATTCTTCGGGCGACCTCTTTGTCGAAGTTGGACCTACCCAATTGGACAGTCTGCCCTAGATAGACGTATTTGTCGACAACTTCGAGAGTATCGTTCCCAACAATTACCGGTATAGGTGGAACATGGGCAATTGACATGATTTTCGTCATCTTAAGACCAACCTGTCGGGAGACTCTACTGAGGTCGATGAGCATGGTGCTGAGATCATCGAGCGACTCCGCCATTATGACTATATCATCGGCAAAACGAAGGTTAGTGATATACTCGCCATTTATGTTGATGCCACATCTTTTCCACTCCAAGAGCTTGAAAACATCCTCCAATGCGTTTGTGAACAGTTTCGGAGAAATAACGTGTCCCTGTCTCACGCCTCTCTGCAATGGGATCTGTTCCGTACTCTGGTCCTGTAGTCGGACTGACATAGTGGCCTTACTGTACAAACACTTCAACACTTCGATATACCTATAGTCAACTTGGCATCGCTGTAAGGACTGCAGCACCGCCCAAGTCTCGATTGAATCGAAGGCTTTCTCATAGTCCACAAACGCTAGGCATAGCGGCCGATTATACTCTTCGGTCTTCTGTATATTCTGGCGTAGCGTATGGATGTGGTCTATGGTGCTAAAGCCTTTTCGGAAACCAGCTTGTTCGGGAGGCTGGAATTCATCAAACCTGCGTGCGAGACGATTCGTAATGACCCTCGAAAACAGCTTATACACATGACTCAAGAGCGAGATGGGCCTATAGTTCTTCAATAAGGTGTTATCACCTTTTTTGAAGAAGAGCACCACCACGCTCTTATGCCACGCCACCGGCGTTGTACCTTCAAGGACGACAAAATTGAATAACTTCTGGAGGACTATAAGTACCGGTCTACCACCCGCTCTCAGAAGTTCGGTCGTAATTCCATCCTCACCTGGCGCCTTGTTGTTTTTAAGCTGTTTGAGGGCCATTCTAATCTCGTACAGGCTGACGTCCGGGATATCTTCGGTATAGTGTCGGACTAACTTGGCTCTGGTGTCCTGAGCTGTGTTAGTAGCGGGCTCACGTGTCGATGTGTATAACTGTCCATAGAAGTTCTCAATCTCTCTCAGGATCTCAGGCTTGGATGAAATGACACTACCATTTTCGGTCTTCAGTTTTGTCATTTGGCTTTGCCCAATAGACGAATCTTTTGCGAACACCTTAGAGCCTTGGTTCCACTCAATTGCGGCCTCAATACGTGAAGTACTAAAAGCACGCAAGTCGTGTCGCATGGAACTCCAGATACGTCTATTGAGTTCACCGTAGGCTGACATATCAACTGAAGACTGTAGTTTCATTTCGCTCCGGTCTGCCATTAATTTAAGAGTGTTTCCTGAGAGTTTCTGAGTCCTCTTTCGGCGTTGGGTCTTGAAGAACTCAGTTTCAACAGCTTGGACAGTTTCCACCAACCCGTTGTTCAACTCGTCCACTGTGTTGCAATCGGCCAGGCACTGGAAGCGATTTTGGAGTTCCAGCTGAAAACCTTCGGGGTTTTGGATTTGGACAGGGTTTGGACGGAGCGTAGACCTCACCAGACGCGACCTTTCAAGCTTGACATTGATATTCAATGTGCCTCTTACAATACGGTGATCGCTACCGGTTTTCACCTTGCTGATCACAGAGACATCATCGAATATGCGCTTCTTGGTCGTCATCATGAAGTCTATCTCATTTTTCGTGGAACCGTCGGGGCTTATCCACGTCCACTTCCTGGATGGCCGCTTCTTGTAGAAGGAGTTCATCATAAAAAGGCCCTCCTTCTCCATGAAGTCAGCCAGCCTTTGTCCCCGAGGGTTCCGCTGTCCGTATCCAAATGGCCCCACTCTCAGCTCATCACCATTCCTTGTGCCCAACTTCGCATTAAAGTCTCCCATCACAACGGTGAGGTATGTTTCGGAAGTATGCATGGCTTCGGATATATCCTCATACATAGCTTCTACTTCATCGTCGGAGTGTGCCGAGGTCGGTGCGTATACCTGGATGACCTTCAACGAATACCGTTTGGTTATTCTGAGTACCAGGTGCGCTACCCTGGTCGACACACTGTCGACTTTGACCTCGTTGTTGACGAGAGACTTGCGGACGAGGAACCCGACACCACCTTGGGAGAGTTGGTCTCCCTCCCGGTAGAAGAGTAAGTTACCGGAATTTAGGATTATCGTGTCCTGTCCCTGTCTTCGGACTTCTGACAATCCTATTATATCCCAGCGTAACTTCCTCATCTCCTTCTCCAATTCGACCATCCTTTCGTCAGCCCTCAACGTGCGCACGTTATAAGTTGCCAGGGCCAGGGGTCGTGTTTGGTGGGGTTGGTAGCCGGGCGTCTTCCGGGGATTCTTCGCACCCCCTGCCCTGCCGTTACCGTGACCGCTACCGGAGCCACGGGATAGCAGAGCCGCCGGGGACTGGGGGCCGTCTCTATGTGTGCTTGTCATTAGGGGGGGGGGGTTGCCATAATCACTACGCTTGGCAGGCGGCTTGGTGATCGCAGTAGATTATGGTGGTGAAGACCAAGGAGAATGCTGCAGCCCATTCCCTGGATATTCCCTTAGCCGACTTTTACGGCACCCACGGGAAGAGATGGGGTGGTCCTATTCGTAACCGGGACCACACGGCATATTCGTAACCGGGACCACACGGCACACGGGTTATATGTATAAATTAAATTTGTAGGATCTAATTGTTACCAATTTACGTACCATGTTGCTTAAAACGGCTGCTTACTTTTTCTAAACTCCTCTTATATTCAAGCTACTGAGTCTCGCTTCCCGCTCATCTCCCCACCAAGCTCTCGCCAGCTAACCGAATCCTGTAGCCTCGCAGTCGCGACACGACGTGCCTTGCATGTCTAATGTCTAACCGGATTGAATGAAAGTATTATTCAGGAGCAGATAAAATGAAAAACGAACGGGCGTCGGCACAATGCCTTTCAAACCGAAGAACAGTTGTCTCCACGTCTCCGCAGTCAAATTGAATAAGTTTCCCTGTGGTGCAGTATTATTGGAAGCGAGTTGTAAATCCAACGTGAACAATAATACCGTTTTATTTTTTAAATATTTTACTATGTGAATATTGATATTGTATTTAGCCAAGACTCTATAAAACTAAGACAGAGTTTTCAATATCTTAACTTTTAATTGTTTCCGTTTGATCACATTTCACCGTTTCAGTCGATGCTAAGTGTTAAATTATTTTGACCTAAACATTTACCTTTAAGTACTTCTTTTTCCATGGAAAATACTTCCTAAACCGCAAATAAAATCAAATCCTCTTACTTAAAGTACAATGATTGTATCGGCCCATTACACTTACCACGAACGAAACACCGGTCGATTAATCAGAACAGTTAATTCTATTACGTGAATCGCGGTTGTTTGTTAGGCAACGCGACGACCATTTGTCAATTGACATACCACACCACCGTGGGGACAATACGTAACATAGAGACAGTAATTTACTTACCCACAGCTATTATGGATAATATGGATATGTGACTCAGCCACATAAATAGTACACATCATCGAAAAATGTATCTATAGACAAGCATGTACAATGTACCTAAGATAGGTAGTACCTACCTATTCGATCCCTACATTCCTACCCAGGACAAACATTTATGTGTTGAACATAGATGTTTTCTGTGTCTGGGTGTTATATTGTATTCTATGATGTATGTATTTACAAAACAAAAAAGTATTTAAGTATTGTATCAGTTATCTGGTTCCCATAGTACAAGCTTTGCTTAGTTTGGGGCTAGATGGCGCTGTGTGAAATGTCCACACATATTTATACCGCATCATAGACCGTATAGACCGTATCGTCATGGTACATCATACTGCGGGCAAAAATACTTTAGTCGTTGCTATTAATTTTAGTTTTAGATTTAACATAACTTAGTTTTGGGAATTTAAACGGTGAAAAATCTGTAACTTAAAATTTTGGGTTATAAAACTACAGACTGAAAGCCATTTCATTTGCCTCTTAGTTATAGCAAACTACTTTTATTACCATTTACATAAATACTATTTTCAGATTAAAATCTCCCACTTTTACTTTTGTATTGTAAATTGTAGCAATATTGCTATAAACAGAGCCCAATTTTCTAGCGGAAATGCAGTAAAAATCAAACATCATTATAAGCTCAACGACGCTAAACTAAGTTGTATGTGTATCCCCAAAAAGGGGCAAACACACCAGTATTTCCGATACAGCATAACTTCGACGACAGTGTGCGTTAGCTAAACTCAAATTATTTGGGCTAAGTTTACTTACTGTCTATGAAAAGTATACACTAGGGAGTTGGTCCTCACGCACCAATGTCAAGCCTCTAGTTTATAGTGGGACTTGTTTGATTACGTCACTCAATCAGGACATTGGTTGTACTATTATGTATTCATGATCCTGTGACACTGGGTACTTAGTATTATCGAATCTGTGTACTTGGAATGCGGCTAGCTAGTGACTCGAAGATGACACTCATGGCTCGGAGTTACAGAACAACGATCAATTATTAGTCTCGATTCAAAAGTAGATTTGAGTTGAGCGTTTATTATGGAACTCTAGCATATTAAACTATTGAATTTAAATCTAGATTTAGGTAAGTAGTGCACGATTCTGTTATAAGAACGATAGCTGAACATAAATTACCCTCAAGTAATGATCAGGTGACCGGAGATCCAAATTGGTTGTAGGAGCTACACAATCTAATTCCACCTTCTCCATTTCACCATCGGACGACAAGACGTACAGCTACACGCCATCCATTTATGGTTGATATTCCTTCAATTCGTACAAAGCGGTTCGACTCGACATTTATAATCCGAGCAGCGAAAGATTGGAACACATTACCAGCGTCTTTGTTTCCCGATAAGTACAATCTGGAGCTAAACTCAAATTATTTGGGCTAAGTTTACTTACTGTCTATGAAAAGTATACACTAGGGAGTTGGTCCTCACGCACCAATGTCAAGCCTCTAGTTTATAGTGGGACTTGTTTGATTACGTCACTCAATCAGGACATTGGTTGTACTATTATGTATTCATGATCCTGTGACACTGGGTACTTAGTATTATCGAATCTGTGTACTTGGAATGCGGCTAGCTAGTGACTCGAAGATGACACTCATGGCTCGGAGTTACAGAACAACGATCAATTATTAGTCTCGATTCAAAAGTAGATTTGAGTTGAGCGTTTATTATGGAACTCTAGCATATTAAACTATTGAATTTAAATCTAGATTTAGGTAAGTAGTGCACGATTCTGTTATAAGAACGATAGCTGAACATAAATTACCCTCAAGTAATGATCAGGTGACCGGAGATCCAAATTGGTTGTAGGAGCTACACAATCTAATTCCACCTTCTCCATTTCACCATCGGACGACAAGACGTACAGCTACACGCCATCCATTTATGGTTGATATTCCTTCAATTCGTACAAAGCGGTTCGACTCGACATTTATAATCCGAGCAGCGAAAGATTGGAACACATTACCAGCGTCTTTGTTTCCCGATAAGTACAATCTGGAGCTCTTCAAGTCGTGAGTGAATAGGTGAATAGGCAAGCATGTACCACCGTAGACCGCATCGTCACTTTCCATCAGGTGAGATAGCGGTCAAATGCAGTTATAAAAAAAAATTACATTTGAAACTCTTTCTGTAATATGATCCTTATAATCAAAGACAAACCATCTGCATACTTGAACCCATTCAGCTATTCCGTCGTGTAGTTATAACATACATACACATAACCTTTCAAATTTAATTAAAATATTGAGTACTTAGGTTATAATTATAGGTAATCAGTTTGGTACCTAAATGATATTACTGCATGGCTAACCACTTACTTAAATTAAAAAAGATAACTGGTTGGTTGAACTGGCTAAGATAAATTGAGACAGAAACAGATCCTAAATCATTTCAGCGAATCGAGACTGTTGATTTGTCTTCGCCCCTGTATAAGTGAGAAGTAAACAGATTGGCCTTTGTCCAAGTCTAAGCTTAGCCAAGCCCAATCTTCAGAGTGTCATTGTCCTTTGACATATTTTTAGCTTACTTACCATAACCGAATGTACAGAACGTACATAGTAATAATAATAAATAATAAATTTATTTGACCAAAGAAATAATACAATAGCTAAAATAGGTACATCGAAGGTTGTTACAGTGTAAACAGAATACATTATGTAAAGGAACTGTGAATCCCATACTAGATCGCCCTGTGTCGTGGGAAACAAAAAGCCTCTTGCGGTTGGTGTGATGTGACGTGGTTAATTCTTCTAAAGTCTAACGTAAAGCATGAATAATAAAAACTAGTTCTTAGACCGATACTTTATTCCACAGTCTATCTCCATTAAACAAGAAATATGTTAACCAGAACCGAATGCGGCGAATCTAAGTAAGCAGATGTTTTATTCATAGCACCACAAATGGCAATTACAGTTACGGAGTACTAGGGACGGAAGGAAACATTGTATAAAAAAGCTTTGGTGGCTGTTACACCGGATACAGTGCAAAACAGTGATTAAGTTTGTATTTTTTATATTAATATGAATATTAATAAATTACGGAATAAAAACTGAAATCTAGCCAAGGGTATTGAAGAAGGGAAATTCAACGACGATGACTTTTCTAATTAAATCGTTTAATTGAATAGGGTCTTATTTGAAATGAAGATAATCAATTTAGTCTTAGTTTTTTAGTACGTTTTATTAAACCTATTTTTTTTCGTTAAATTCAGGGAGTCCTGTAGTTAGGGGGTTAGAATGTGATTTTTGGACGTGGTTGATAATTTCATACCAAACTTGTATCAACCCATCGATCATCGATGAATTGCTAGTTGGGGTACTTCTAATACGAATATACTGCGTCTTTTGTGCCTGTTAAACCGGACGCTGGGACATTGTTCGGTGGTTAAATTATGTCCTCAAATGTTACGGTTCACCATTTCCCTCTGACCTATAATATCTTTGTGTTCCGCTCACTCAGATGTCTTTTTGGCTCGTTTTTATTTTTCGTGTTTATTAATATTTTTTTCCCTCAGTGGAGATGTTTGGCGTGGCTTTCGTAATCTCGCTTTTAGGATTTGATAAACGGAAAGTGTTTTTATACACGGTTTATTAACTTTTAGACCTTTAGCGTCATTATCCTTATTAGAAGGACACTACTTATTCTTAATTTTTATCGCGTTTCTCAATGAGTAGATTTTTGAAACTGCTACGGCTTGACTTATATAATTATTGTTCTGTGTATGCAAAATCACATAGAAAACGGAAAAGATATTCTGTTTATTCCGAATTCAAACATTTGACAAAGTTTTTGATTTCAATTTTGCTTTACAGTAAAATCTGATTATGTCTATAACAAATATTTTGAAATAAAAATACAGCTATTAAAGTCTACCCCTCCTCAAATAATTTGCTAACCAATGAAAAGATTTTATGTATATTTAAATAGATAAAATAAATTTGTGGTTTAATGGAATATTACAATTATTATGAATTAAATCCAAAACCAATATATAAAGAATAGTCAAGATAGTAGGTAAGTAAGTAAATATGCTTTTCTTAAAAAAATACGTAAAAGAATGTACAAGAAATTCATTTTACGTCATAAAAATATAAAATGTTAACGCTTATGCTTATCTAAAATACTACCGAATTAAGAGCACGACTTCCTAATTTTTACTTTAATCAAAGTAAAAAACATTCCAGTGCGTGACTAAAACGCAGTTGATCCAGTGGGTTAGCCACTATTACGTACTTTATTGTACCATTCGGCTGAACATTACAAATGGTGAAGTGACATGCGACAAGCTACAAATAGACGCCCAAAGGGATTGTTTTAGCCGGCAGAGACAAAACAGTTTTGAAAAAAAAAAAAACCAAAAAAAAAGATCATAATGAAAATTTTAGTAAGTATGTACCTACTTTAATTTAGCAGAATAAAATTCAGTTACTTTATATTATTTTTAAATATACACAGATACACACTACATCTTTTACAAACAATCATCATCATCATCGTCATTAGCCAGATAAAGTCTACTGTGAGCATTTATATCTCCCATTGGATAGGTTACTAGCTTCTTGTATACATCAGCAGCTTTCTTCCCCACGACTTTGCCTAAAAGGCCGGTAGCAAAATGTGACCGGATAAATCCCAACTCTGCTTACAAGTATAAGCACAACAAGATATTTTTCGTAACATTTTTCCAAATGTAGGTACGGTAATGTATGATTCAATTAGCACTTAGCTCGCTTTCATGCTCGCCTGAGGTTAAGCGAAATGTGAGCGTATTTCAGCTTCCCGTGACATTTAAATCACTAATGAAGTAGTGTTTATTTTGAGCACGTGAACATAATGCCTTAGTAGTAAAAAAGGTTATTCAAGATTTTTTTACATGTCGTTGAAATGTTTTCGCTTACTTTTTTATATACGAGCAAATGCGAAGGAGTGTTTCTCAGCCCGTGCAACTTTTAAACCAATGTACCCTGGTTTAAATTCTGCTCGGCCCTATATTGGCTTTCACGGTTTTTAATATACTCTTACGTCGGCAAAGGAAAACACAGTGAGTAAACACGGCATATTCAAGAACCACAAAAATCAAGACTTTGTGTCATCTACCAACTTGCACTTAGCTAAGTGCTTAAGTTAATGATTAAGTGTTCACGTTGCTAGAAAGCTAATGCCAAAAATATTTGAGTAATCTTCATTAAATGCAAGGCAGTCCAAAAAGAAACTTCAATCGCAATAACTCCGGCAAATCAAAGCGAAACTGCGAAACGTCGAACGTTAACGCTCAAATACGTAAAAAGTCGACGCGTTGTAATTCAAACGGGGCTCAAAGTAAGAGGCTATAAAAGTGATAAAATATCTATTTAGCTTTTTCTTCACAGCCTTTTCTTCCTTCTTTAGCCTGTGAAGGCGTTCGTTTCCTTTCAAAAACGTTTCGAGACTGGTAATTGCAGTTTATGTTGGCTGAGATAAACGCGATATTTGCCGTCGCTTCGACGCTTCCGAGCTTATTTTCGTAACGGAATGACGACGATAATGAAATGGACTTTATTGTTTCTAGGCTTCGATTAGATTGGAATAGAGATTGATAGCTCCGAGCGTTGATAGTTGATCTAAGTGGCTTATCTTAATCAATATCAACGTAACGGAGTGATAAGTAGGTTGCCAGTTCCTGTGATTGCCTTTGTTTATTTCGATGATGCTTTTTAAGTGTCTCTGAAATATATCCGTTTGGCTTTTCTTTTTGCCAGTTTCTATATTTAATTGATTCATCAAAGGAGTGTGTTAAAAATTCAGGTAGGTACTCTACTTGTATCTGATATCTCTCGTTATTTTAATAGAGATGTTTTTTTATGTACATGACTTCAAGAAGGCTAGATTTTATTTTGATTCCCATATTTTGAGGACCGGATCGTGATGCGTTTGTCATTCGTTGGCAAGTTTCTGGTTCCTTTTGTTACTCCATCATTGGATCCTAACCAGTATTTATAAATCTCTACCTGTCTGATATATTCAAGGACCTGTTAATAACAGACCTTATAATCCAGCATGATATAAAGCTAATTATTGAAACCACTACTATTTAAATTAAAATAAGGTAATATTTAGTTCTAAAAATCGTAATCCATTATATTTTATTCAGTTTTCCGGCAGCAAACGAATAAAATAGCAAAGTAGCTTGCCCAATTAAACCAACCCAACAGCGTTGCGTCGTGCCACTCAAATAATTTTCCCTGACGGCAATTTTCACCTTTTCTCTTAAGTGAAACGAACTTCGCAAAAAATAAATTCATGATCAGCCTCCTGACCTGATTTAGCTTACAAACGCCTTCATCAACCCGGTAAACAACCCTTTCAGCTATTAATTCAAAATTACTGTTAAATGAAAAATTCTGTGTTGCGGTCGGTGCGGGCATTAAACGTCCGGGCCTTGCCACGGCTGTCTATCAAAAAGCAGTTTGCGGCGCGGACGCCACGTGCGCGCGGATTTACCGCCCGCGGCATTTTCATGTCGGCCGCATTTGAAATTACAGCGACGCTACTTGGCTGGAAGTGGAAATTGCCTATATTCTATGCTACTTTAGCTGTTACTGGTTACTGGTGTACTGTTAGTGTAATAATAATCTATACTATTTTATTTACGGTATCAACACACTGTAAACATAACATTACAAAAATACTATAAAACCTAAATACTGCAGGCAACAGGACAGAGCACAACTATTGTCCTTTTGCACTATTAAAATTTATTCATCAAAATTTTCTGCTGATATCGAACTATAATTGATGGTAAAATAAATGAGACTGCTTTGACTTTTACAAGTGATCCTAAAATTATTTATCACATTCTTCAAGAGAAATAGTTTTATATGGTGCCTGCTTTTTACGTGAACCGTATGCACCGTATAAGCAAATAGAAGTTAAGGTAAATTGAAGCTATGAAATGCAAAGTAGTCATCGGTCTTGCACCATCTAGTGTCTATACCACCATGCCTTTGACATACTAGATACTGCCGAGCTGACAAACGGAGGTTACAATTAATTTCAGAAATACAGCGATGTTGACTCCATTCTGGTCGAGAAATTAAATATAAACAACCAGTGCTTGGGGCCTTCAAGCGGTACTTAGGCCGCACGGGTATACTTGTAATATCTTTGTGTTGTGTATTTACCAGAAGTTAGCAGACAAACCAGCTTGTAGAGAGCCTTTTGTCGACATCTAAAAATGTTTTTTTTTGTGTGATAAGTGTTCTGTGTATTTCTCTGAAAAAAAATAAAAAAATAGAACCCATGGAGCTATTAAAAAAAATAAGGAGGGAATCTAGTCTGATCCGAAACTGAAGCACCCTTAGGAAGCCGGAACGCTTCGTACGTACGAACGGAACACGCACACACTCACATAATAATATGCAGCCGGTCGCCCTACATTCATCTGACACACATATGTAATATGTCCGCCATTTTGGGTTTCAGTTCGATGTCAATCAAAACTCAATCCTTCTTTTTTTTTATTTCATCCATGATAGAATCTTAGATAATACGATAGATATACCCACATAACAGTTTCATTATTTAAAAACTCACAAGGGTCTGTTAGCTCGTCTAAGGCTATCAAAGTGCTTTTGTACTACAGGGGAGGCCTATGTTCAGCAGTGGCTTCCGGCTGATGATGAAGTTTTTCATTAATTTTTTTTTTATTTATTTAATATTTATTAATATTTATTAATATTTATTAATGTTTATTAATATTTGTTAATATTTATTAATATTTATTAATATTTATTAATGAAAAACTTCATCATCGTCGCTGAACATAGGCCTCCCCTGTAGTAAACAAGCACAACATTAAACTGCTATAGGTACTTGACTCTTGCATCAAACGGCTCCCCACAGTTTTAAGTTAGTAGGGGCCGGCCTACGCTACTTCTTGTCATAATGTTCATCAACATTATGAAGACGTCTACTGTTGAACATAGGTCATCCCTAGAGAGCGCCACTTTGAGCGGCTGCTTCCATCTGCATCCATCGGCTCTCCGTGATCGTCGGACCAGCGTACGCTGCGTTTTCTTGCTCGTGGTCATCATACGGGAGCCTTTCTTCCCATCAGTCGTCAGTTCTACAAACGACCTATCTCATAATTTTATATTGTCAGTTCTCGATTGAAAACTTAATCAACAACTATTCAGATGCAAGCCAAAATCAAATAAATGGTTTATTGAGTTTTGTAAGTTTACTATGCAAGAAGCAAAAATCCAGTAGGTAAGGACATAAATTTTGCACTCCATTGCATTGTCGAAAATACGACTAGAATAGTCTGGGAAACTACTGAATGTGTAAATTAATAAAATTTGCACAATTTTCTAGATTTCAGCAGTTGAGTTTCACCACAAACTTCTTGGCAAGCGAGTCTGAGCTGAATTATTTTGCATTCTTGATTTGTTTTAAAATACATTACGTACTTGTGTGGCCTTAAAAAACAATAAAGCAAATACGCACAAAATATTTCACATTTATTTCAGAAAAAAAAAATGTTTGTTTTTTTACTTAATCAATATTTGTTGAATGTTTATAAATATTTTTTTGAATCTTTAGATTATACTAAAAAATATCCACCTTTTCAATAAAATAATATTGAAATTGGTTAAATTGTATTCGAATAAATGCAATAATGAATTATTCGTTTACCGAGTCATTAAGCGTGCTGAACGAACCAATTATCTTCGTGCAAAGGATTATCCAATTAAAATTGTACAGAGGTCAGAAAGCCTACGTTATTTACATTTTGTTATTTAAAATTGTGGTAGGTAACATGATTTTGATGATCTCTTTGTTTGAGTTGATTATTATTAATAAATTAATTATTGGGAATAATTTTATTCATCGTCATCATCAACGGCATGAAGACGTCCATTGTTGAACATAGGCCTCACCCAGGAGAAAGACACTTTTAGCGGTCACTCACCTCCTGCATCCCAAAAATATATAAAACTAATAAAGACAAAAAATAAAAATATGTCCTATTATATTATTTAAGCAACTGCAACTACTATACTCTGTATTACTATAAAGCTTTCAATTTCAACGAAATAGGCACAAAACTTTTTTAATACTTACAATTTCCATCAACAATCAAAAATCCAATCCACAAAGTTCCGTCCCAAACATTTTTGTGTACATGTTTTTCTTCTGCATGCCAATGTTATTGTGCTCACCTCAATAGTGTGGGGGTGGCGCACCCTTACGTATTCACGTACAAGGCAATTTAGATCGTATCCTGCAGGGTCGAGATCGACATCGCTGGCTCAGATAAAGACGGTGTTTTTGTTTATTAGAAGTGACAGAGCTTGACACTCACACATAAGTTCGCAGCTCAGGTTTTTGGCTGTGCTAGCTATGCTTCTAGTCAGGGTTGTAATTGACAACGGTTGTAAAAAATTAAATGTTAGCAAGATACAGAACCGGAAAACGCAGCGTAGGCCGGCCCCCACTAGGTGGACCAACGCTCTGGTGAAAACCGCGGGGAGCCGATGGATGCAGGAGGCGAGCAGCTGCTCAAGGTAGCGCTCTAGGGGAGGCCTATGTTCAGCAGTGGACATCTTCGGGCTGTTAATGATGATGATGATGAAGTCACAGAAACGCGTCTTAATTTTAAGGAACTATTTACATTCAATAAACTAAAATAAATAATTATTTATATAGAAATTCTTAATTTCTTATTATCGTATAGCAAGTGGTTAGCTATAGTGTCAGAATTTTATAATAATTGTCATACGAAATTAGCAGAGACTTGGCAACTTAATGTTTCCTCCAAAGTACTTATTTTTAAATGCCACTTTTTGCAACGGTCGCCCATCGAAGTAGTGACCGTTGTTTAATTTTCTAGTTGACCTTCGCTATAAGTGTTAGAAGCTAGAAAAATAAGAATTAGACTATGGCACCAGCAGCACCATTCATATTGTTTATGTTTAACTTTTTGTAATGAAATAGAAAGCAAACAAGCAGCCACCCAGCTGACGGTAAGTGGTTACCGTCACATATGAACATCTGTGCTTAAACTAAGTACTGCCAAAACTGGTGTACTGTGTCGCTTTCACAAGGTATCTAATAACGCTGTGTAAACAAACAAGGGCCAAGTACCTTGATTGCTTACGAATTATTCAAGCTTTTTAAGGTAAGAAAAGTCTGGCATTAAGGAACGATGATTAGGCAACCGACTTCTTGTAGCTTTATTTGGATGTGAAATGGTAGAACATAGGAAAAAAAAATGTTGTTTTGTTCACATTGACGTTTTTGTTTAGGTACTGGATTTATTATACATGCATTTAATTGTTAGCTCAAATAAATTTTATCTAAAATGGATGGATGGATTAATGATCTGTAAAGATACCAGATTTAGCAGCGACGATAAATTCGCACGGATATTAGCTGAAAAGGGTCCAAATTCAAGCCAAATCGACAGAGTATTAGTAGAATATAGATATCTATGTCTAGTCATCATCAGCTTGAAATCCATCCACTGCTGAGCATAGACCTCCTCCATAAAACGCTGCTTGGACGCATATCATAGGGCCTTAGGATTTGCCTTTATCACCACGCTTGGCAGGTGGCTTGGTGATGGCAGAAGATTTTATTGTACAGAGAAAAAGGCGACTGTTCATTCCCTGGATATTTCTTTAACCAGCTCTTATGGCGCCCAAGGCCAGATGAGGTTGTCCTATTCGCAAACTGAGACCACACGGCCTTGCATACCAATTTTAACTACATAAATTCCATTATTTTAATTAATGCCTATTTTCGCTTTATGTAGGTGTTTTTGTGATAAAAGTGTTATAGTAGATAAAAATAGCTTTTCACAAGGCAGTGAACTCCAGCGTATCGCTACATCCTGTCACAGTTTCCCATTTCCATCACAAATTTAACTGGCTATCTAGAATAACAAATTACAGTGTTTCGAGATAGATGAGTTATTTATGATCGCTGAAGCTCATCAATAGCGCGCTTTGTCTGCGCCGGAATTGAGATAAACGACGCACGAAATAGTGTTGAGGATCAAATCCAATTTTCTATTCGCAAATTGAGTAGGGAACGGTGTTTCGCGTGTGAGCGGACACGTCTCGCTGCTGAAGTGTTACTTCGCACGGTTCGGCGGCAGTTTAGTTGTAAATAGAACTACATAAAAACAACCCGTCTTACCACAAAAATAATTTTAAACATCGCTTAGATAACATGTTTACTTAGACAGCGTCTAAAAGTTAAATGCTCCTTAAATGGATGTTTTATTTTTATCACTACAAAACCATGTTTATACCGTGTTTACTTAAACACTGTCTAACTCGATCCACACTTTTTAAATAAGGTGACATTATACGAAACGTTTCATTCCGAGCAGAACTCATTTTGTAAATCCGATACATGTTAGCGTCATAGCTCTGACCATAGAAAAAACGGAACGTTATTAGCGTGAAGTTTGTCTGTGTGTGTTAAGGTGACAGCGACAGTTAAACACCTCTTAAACTAAGGGTTGAGTATGTTTAAATTTTATCACGTGTTTAACGCCCGTCTATCTTAAACGAGTGTTAGGCGCGGATTTGTGGTATGGAGTTCATGAAACAACTGTTCAACAAGTGTTTAAGGCGCGTCTAAATCTTTTGTGGTAAGACGGAACATGTTTAAACTTTTTTACAAGTTTCTAGTGTGACAATGTTGATTGTAGTTATGTCTTTAAAAAATGCTGCTCATTTACATTATTATGGATTAGAATCGGAAATCCACTGAAACACTTTAAGAAAGGATGTGAGGCAATCAATGCGTTCAATTTTAATCTATATTTTAAAAGTTTATTATGCGAAAGATTATAAAATTTGAATGAACTTCATTATTTCGGAATAAAATAAACTAGATTCTTTCTCTTGAATAACATTAAGGGTAATGACTAGAGCATATATATCTAGATGCTAAATTTTGCGTGGAACAGAGATGTATGGCGGCTCCTTTTGTTAGTTTACGTAGCCAGTAAGTAATCTATATTTTAAAAGTTCATTATCTGAAAGATTATAAAATTTTAATGAACTTCATTATTTCGGAATAAAATAAACTAGATTCTTTTTCTTGAATAACATTAAGGGTAATGTCTAGAGCATAAATATCTAGATGCTAAATTTTGCGTGGAACAGAGATGGATGGCGGCTCCTTTTGATAGTTTAGGTAGCCAGTAAGTAATTAAGTTAGTAACTTTTTATACTGCGTAACATTGAAAAATGATGCTTCGTATTTTTTTCGTGCTCTGTATTTTATACAGATAGGTAAGCCAGTTGCTGGACTAGAAAAGTTATATATTTTAAATTATCAGTAATAATATGATTGATAATCGATGATTGTTGAAAATACTAGTTTATGCAAGATGCAACCAATACTTTATTTTAGATTTTCAGTGTTGTAAAAAAGTAGTTTCAAGAAAAACCTAAACACATAATAATTTATAAAGATTTTATAGTCCTCAAAATTTAAAGATAGAAAGATATTTAGATTTATTTTATTTTTTCTTTATAGATAACCTAAAGTGTGGTTAACACTTTAAAAATCATTCACATACTAATTTATTAAAATAAATAAATATAAATCTTTATCCTGACAACATAAAGCCTAAACCCAGAGTGTCAATGGATTTGGAGCAGCTTTCTTTTTATGGCATATCTGAATGTATAAGAATCGTTTTTTTTTTTAAATTAATCACCCAGTGGGTGTCACAAATTATAAGAAAACCGTATATGAAACCACGGTCAGCCCATAAGAAGTTAATATAAGAAGCGAATATTTCTCTAACATTATGCACGATCCATATGCCCGAAGCTATAAATTTTTACTACCCCAAAACATACATAATTTTACCCCACGAATATGTTGAATATGTTGTAAAATTGTAAAATGTTTCATAAAACATGTTGGAAGAAAAATAAAACGCATAATTCTGTAATTGAATTTTGGGAACCCTCTGGAATTGTCTCATAACATATACGATACACAGAAACCAGGAGAGTATATAGGTATTATGCAGCTTTCTTTTGTTTTATGATAATTTTATGGAGCTTTGCATGTGTCATTTCTGTTCAATTTTAATTATACAACTTTTTATTGAATTTTCAGTCATCATCATCATCATTAACAGTCTTTAGACGTACACTGCTGAAGATAGGCCTCCACCAGAGAGCGCCACTTTGAGCGACTGCTCGCCTCCTGCGTCCATCGGCTCCCTGCGGTTTTAAAAAAATGTATTGGTGAATTTTCAGTACCTGCCTGGAATTACCAGAACTGAACTTGAGTGATATGTACCTATGCACTAACTACTTTGTTAAGGTTTAAATACTAGGCACTACCTATAAGTTATTTACTTAGACACTATAACAATAATTATTGTATATAATCCTCCAAATAATAGGGTGATTAATTGATTATATCGAGTTAAAATTACCACCACACATCCACACATATTTATTTATTTTATTTAAAACTACCCTTTTCGTGTTCCATGGATGTGCATTTTAAAAAGATTTATATTAAATCTATTAAGCTAGAGAAATAATAATTTACAAGTACGTTAAATCTTTGAAACCTCCTTATATTATTTATAAGAACGTAAAATACAATTCATGAGATATTATTAGGGGACTTGAGTTGATAAACGGTCTCTCTCGAGCGGCGTTAACACAATGATATATCGTACAATTTTCTGTGTGAGCTGAACGGATAAAACGTGGAAGCGCTTTCAACACATTGTTTCAGGCACTTCAGCTGTAGTAGAGATAATGAAAAGTTAAAGGCTAGTACAACAAAGTTATTATAGTCCTTAAAAAATTAGCAACCAGTGGGACAACACACACACACACACACACACACACAAACACCCCCCTTAAGATTTTTGCATCTAGCGGTCAGGTGCCCATATATTAATTGGTAGAGCGTCCAATCCAGTGAGTTGGAGTGCGTGGGGTCAAATCCCGCTGGTTGCTAAAATTTAAGGACTATAATATCTTTATAGAGATACCTTAAGTGAGGTTTATACTTTAAAATCATTTTCATTGGTTAGTACAGCCATTGATTACTATTCGAATGGACTCTAATCTTAATTCGAGGGTGCCGTTAATTTTCCAGCGTTTACCTTGTAATTAAAGTTTAAATGGGTTTAACCAAACGTAATGGGTGAAAACCTGAAAATGTTCTGGTCAAAAAGTTAAGTTTTGTTCATTTCATTTCATTTAATTTATAAATTGTTTTAGTTAAATAAATTAGGTTTTTTATACGACTCAGCGCTAAACGTTTAAAAGTTAAAGAATCCCTTCTATTAGTTAGTTAAAAAATTCAAAAATTAATTATGTTACAAACGAGAGTAAAATTATAATCTATAATTTTTTTTTACACTACTATATAACATATTAACCCTGATGTTTTCCGAAATCATCTTGCATTTAACGTCACATATTTCAAGATAAATACCTATTTATTTGTGTGGTATGAATTTATATGTATGCTACTAATAAAGTTTTTCTAAATGTTATCCATCCACAAATAACATTTTCGATTGCAAAAGCCTATCAAAACACCAGAAGGCTCCAACCATCAAAAAATGCATCGGAATCCAAACATTCCTTCCACCACGTCCCAAGTAATACTGCAGACAATCATAAAATGAAACATCATAAGGGGAATAAAAACTGAAAAGAGGTCGTAACGACCAAGACGGGGTCTTAACAAATCGTAGGTCATCACTCAAGGTTATAGCTACGAGGGTGTTAGGGTCACGTGTCGGGTCTTTCGGACCCGGCGTCCAGAGATAAGTCGGATTTTCATTGTGTGCAAGAAAACGATAACAGTGTAGTTCGATTTATTATAAATTGAGGTCTGCGAGGCCCAGTCTTATTAGTGGACATAATGGCAGAGCCCGGATGTGTTTGAAAAGGATACAATATTGTACTCGCCCATTGGGCTGCAATATTTTTTGTAGGGAAATTTGAAAGGAAGCGGCGTAGTGTGATCACATAACTTACTTCGGTACTTACGTTCCTTAACTTTTTTAGAACGACTAAACTGTTTTACCTGATAATGTTGGCCGGCTGTTTGTACTCTTAAGACAAAAAGAAGCTTGTGGTAAATTATGTGCAAAGCACCGCAAGTAAATTAAATATTGGTGTCGTATCCTGAGTGACAAGTAGAGCGTTTAAGGGCTACTAAAAGATGTGAGGACATGCCTCAACATCTCTGCGATTATTTCATTTAAGAAATGAAATAAACCACCTCGTAATGAAGTTGAAGATTTGTTCAATTTACTTTCCCATCTTTTAAAAGCTTCAAATCGCTCTCAGGTCCGAGCTCCGAGTTTTAAACCTGTATCAAATAAAAATAAAAATGTATTTATCTGGACAAAAACTCAATCATTGACCGACAGCTTGCGAGGATTATCCTAAAGTCTATATTGATATACAAAGTATGAATTGCAATTTCGATTAACTTTCAAAAGGACGGCTGAGTTGGAAGTTTTTAAATTATATTTGACTTAAGAAAAATATTGATAAATTTGAGTTGGTTATAATTTACACTAATCAACTTATTGAATGTGATCTCTTTTATACATACATCATTTAATTCAATTGGTGTGTATTAAATTTAAACGGTTTTATAATTCCCGTCGTTGCCGTAAAAACTAGCTTAGAGAAATGCAGAGAATAGGCAGCTGCATTGTCCTCGATACATTAAAATATGCGATTACCAAGTCGCCTGCGAAGCGTTTAACTATGGCAAAGCCCCCTATGATGCGTCCAAAGTGGAGTTAGCCTTTCGACAGTCAATGAAGTAAAAATATACCTATCAAAATCCTGCTATCCTCTTCTTCAGATTAATGTCCTTCATTACACGAGCCCGTAACTTTGATAATGGCGAACTTTTAAAACAATTTGTCTAATGGAGAGGAAATCTGTCTCCGGCGTGAAACAAAGGGAAAGTTCACATCAAACGGAATGTTTTTGGAGACACTTCCAATGGTAGGTATTGGGATGTCAGTTTATGACTAACATGATGTTTATACTAAAAAGATTAAAATAGTCAATGCTTACAACGTAACCTAGGAAAAATAGTCTCCTTTTATTCTACTAGTTGGTAACTACTATTTTAATATCTGTTATTCTGACTTTCGCCGGATCGTCGGTCCACCTAGTGGTAGGCCTACACGGCACTGAGATATGCTTGAACATACTAAGTCTACAAATATATATCTGTGGCCAGCAACTAGTTTCTTCTACTGTATTAGATGAAATCTGTAATTAGAAAAAATGTCTGGACTTAATAATTACGTAAAAACAAAACTCAAAGTATTCGCAAAACTGATTCATTCAGGTGGTTTCATTCAAATAAATTTTGTGGTAAAAACAAATTTTCCCACATGCAAAATGAAACAAGAATACCCGGTTATTTCCCAACAGTTTCTGCAAACAATACATCACGGAACAGTAGTTCCATCATTATTAAGCCCAAACCGTCTATTTGTCCTGTGCATGATTTTAACAAATATTTACGGGCATTGTGTTTCGCGGCTGTAATCGTGTTTCAGTACAAGCTTATGTTTTAAATAAATAACGATGCTACGCAGTAATGTGGATGTACGGTGTAGGCGTGAAATCTAGGATGATTGCGGTTTTAACGAATGAAGGGGTTAACAGCCCTGATTGATCACATGGTTTTCAGTCAATGAAAAAAGCATTAAGATGAATATTCGAATGAATGAATGAATAATGTATTTTATACCAAAGAATACATCTTTGGTAAAAAATACATTTAAAATTTAAATAATACATTTAAAATAAATGTTATCTGGTCATCATAGATTCAATAGATTCGAAAAGAGTGGAACCGACGATCTGGTTAAAATCGCAGAAAGCCGATGGACACAGGAGGCAAGCAGCCGTTCAAGGAAGCGCTCTACTCGCTATAGGGCCGGCCTATGTTCAACAGTGGACGTCTTCAGGCTAATGATGATGGTAATGATGAAAGGAGGTGAGGGTTTTTATAGTTGATGTAGTCATTCAGGGTTTATGAAAAGCATTGAAAGTAAGTTTTAGTACAACAGATATTTTTTGCAAAAGTTGCAGTTGGCTTCTCAGTGGCATTTTATTGACTTATTTTTTGTCTAGATACTTTTTGAACCCCTGTGTAGTCTGAGTCTCAATCCGCTCGGTATTCAGTTCACACGATTATTGCCATTACAACAACTGATGTGTGCGTGGTGTGTACATAGTATTTACTCTTCAAGGGTGGGTGTAGGTATATAACAATAATGTTTGGTTCTTTATAAGCACACGAAGTCTAAATATCGATTAAATCATGTTAGGTGCCTAGTTATTTAGAGCGAATTAATGCCCAGGATGACGGAATTCCCATTACCATCATGGTCACAACGTCAACGTTTTAAAAAACTTTTGTTTCGTTTTGGTAATGGTCAATCCACAGAAAGTTAGTTTAAAATGTTGCAAATATTAGTATGAATATTTATAGTAAAAATATACTTTCTCTTCAGCTAAAATAGTATGGTCAGGTTACGTTCCCCTATATAGGTAGGTATATACTAAACTTCACAGAAGCTGTACCTTTAAATAAACAAACCCAAACTGCAGGCGTCAAAATATAAATTATTCCCTCTGCCCTCCGCCATCACGCCATAGTGGTTGCTTCTATTTACTCTCTTGCCGAGTAGTTATCATGTTTTTATCACTGTTCGTAAATTTCTTAGCCATAAAGAAATGTTAGAATACAACGTTTCTATATAATATAGATAAAAATTATGCGATAGTAAGAAATAATAAAATATTAGGTATTGTTTGGATAAATAAGGAGTCTCACATTTAGGTATAGCTTGACCGCTAATACAATGGAATTCTTGAAAATATACAATATTATATTTGGACAAATTGTCATTGACAAGTTTCCAAAATGAACTCTACTACAACATACTAAAATATTATAATTTGGACTGACGTCACCGTTTCTATACCGGTCATAATAACTACAATGCAGAGAATTTTGGCGGGAACGCGGAAGAGTTCACGTCGTTACATTGTATTATTTTTCAAAACTTTTGCTTTTTCCAGTGTTAATGTTTAAAATAGGTCGCGTTTTACGCATTAAGTGCTGAATTACTAGCATAAGTGATTGCAAGTGATATAATGTGGTGAAACGTGACTTTTCGTGTTGCTTCCAAAACTCCATAGAAGCTTCTAGTAAAGTTGCCACCACTTTGCTGGAGCATGACTTAGACTGGACTATGACTATGACTAGGACATAACTTTGCGTGAAATATTTTATAACACGATGAAAATATAATACTTGACACTGGCTAAATACACTATGAGTGGAGCCAAAATATAAAAAAAAACTACATTGCATTATAGTAATATAAAAAAAAATGTTTAAGAGGCTACTCAAAACCATCCAATATCCATGTTAATTTTAATGCATGTTGCATATTAAAAAAGAGCTTGCACGCAAAACGAGCTCCGCATGCTCAGGTGAAAATGATCACGTTGATAACCACCTACACTAATTCCAGACCAAGATTAGATGAGCCACAACACGGTACTTAAAAAAATATTACTCAGAGCAAAATTACATTACACCAAGGGTATTCTGTAGCTCGTTTTACGTAGCCCGTTGCTTTTTATACTGGTGTTTGTTCGCATTATGTCCCTCGACAAAAACATAATAAGAATTAGCTTTATATGCTACCGTACAGGCCGACACTATAGAGGCATTTCAAAAGAACAATAAGGAATAGTTTACTAGGTGCTATTTTTATCAGTACGTGATAAAAATAGCACCTAGTAACCTATTCCCAAAAGAGAAATAAAAGTCGATCGGCACTCTTTTGGAATTAAAAAATGATTAATTTTTTCCCTAAGGTACTATCTACACGTAGATTCGTTAGTAACTATTAAAGAGACCCTTATCTCTATAGATTTAGGTCAGTCGGGGGTATATATTTGATATCAAAGTACCAGGTTAGCATTGATTCAAAGAGGTCTGAAGTCTGAAATTGCTGGTTGTACGCAAACGTTTGTTATTGGTAGATATCGTTTGTTTAACAACTGCCAAAAATATAAGACAATCTCTAACCTGTGTAACAAACTGATAAACTATTGGTTTGAACAACATTTTGGTCGTAGATCAGAAATAGTGGAAACAAACCCTTTCTTTTTATACCAAGACCAGTAGCCTGCAACATTAGGTTGCGGAGTTAGCGCGTTTTCTTCGCCCAAAAGCGGCAATATTTTCCGACGATAAATTTTAAATGCCCCCGTTTAGGTGCACTTTCTCTTAGTTTGTTAGATTATGGCGTTGGAATTTATTGCATTCGCGTGCTTATATTTTAATGACGTACGTTTTATTGTTAACGACATTGTGATACTTTAGTTTCTTGATGTGTTGGTCAGGCGTTTATTGTCAGAACGTTATGTTGTACGAACGATATGCTTGTGTTATAACCCAAAACTATATAGATATATATATACAGCAACGTTACAAAGGATTAAACCAGACCATTTAAACTATTAACTTTACAAAGATCAAAATACAACTAGCGTGAAATAGAATTAGTTGAATATTACGTTCAGTGGACATGAGACCACTTGTCATGGTAGCTTAAGTAAAGCATTATCCGGCCTTGATGGATGGATGACTGAGGGTTCAAGTCCCGCTCGTGATAAAAATTTTCTTTTATAAAATTAGTCTGTGTAATTGACAGTAATCAATCGCTATAAGGTAATCGCTACTTGGATGTTAGTATATAAAGTACCGACCGTCCCAAAAAGTAGTACGAGTTACAACAAGAATAGGCAAGATGACAAAATTTTTTTTGGATAAATTAATTATATTCTTCAAAAGATAAACATTTGTGAAAACAAAGATTAAATATCTCAAAAAATGACCAAGTTACAAGCATTTTAAAAACCGGAATAGAAAAAGATAGCTCATACGGCCAGTGACGTCAGAGGAAGGTCGTTATAATACCTCATTACTAAGCTGTGGTAGCTTTTCATATAATCTCTTTGGCATGTGACGTCATGAGTAGATTTTTCATAGTAACTGTTAGGGCGCTCTGTTCTGCGAGAAAGGGACAAGAGATACCTTCTGTAGAAACTTTAAAAGCTTATTACTCCGTGATTTATTTACCGATTTTACTTATTTTTTCAATTATTGCATTCATTTTTAATCTTCGTTATGAAAGTAATATTTACTTGATCATTTTTAATAGTAGTCATCATGCCTATTCCGCAGTGCGCTAGCGCTGCTTCAGAGGGCACGTTCCCGGCTGCTGTCGTACGACAATACGTTTGTCAGCCTCCGTGGTAGGGTGGTTGAGAAGGTCGGCTCGTAACCCGGAGGTGCCGGGTTCGATTCCCGCGACAGGACAAGTATTTGTGCAAAGAAAAAAAAAGCGCAAATTGTTCTGTGTCCGGGTGTTGTGTGACCATGGTCCTCGTACTTCCTGGGTCCTTAGATACAGGGAATCCTAGTAAGGGTCTAGGATCTTTGTATGTGATCGTTGGGCGTTATTATTAATAAGTAATCTGACATCAAGTCTGCCTTCTCTACACGAGTAGAATGGAAAGGACATAAAACCGTGTAAATTCTAATTCTATTAGCAACTCTGCATCTAATTATGACCGCTTGGCCACTCCGCCAACTACCCACAGTGTGAAAGGACCAGCTCACGTATGAGCTCCTACAATTCACTTATCGCAGTGAAACTCCCAAGAGAGCGAGCTACGTGAGACTCTAGCTGAACTTTGAGAACGAACGTATTGTGTGAGGTGTCTAGCTTTTTATTTGTCGGTGAGCCTTTAGTAAGTCTAGTGTGAATAGATAAATAGCATCCAGAGATCTTTAAAACTATTTCTAGTGAATGCCACTTATTTTAGGGCAAAGATGTATTATAAATATAAAATTGAAAATTCTCTGAATAAATCATCGTATATTAAGCACGTGTTTTAGAAATAACTGCACTTATTTCACGGACGATCAAAAACGTACATAAAGAGCCACATCGATTCATAAATGTATAGGTGTTTAAATTAACAGCAAAATGTGTATTTCACACGTTATTATAATCATTGTTAAATAATACTTATGATTTTTAAAGCAGTATCGCCTGCTCAGCGTAAAATTCGGACATGAGACCACTTGTACGGTAGCTTAAGTCAAGCATATCCCGGCTTTAGGGATGGATGGATGCGGGTTCAATCCCCGCTCGTGATTCTAATTTTTCCTTTACAAATTAATCTGTAGATTATTAAATAATATTGCACTTTTGGTTATTATCTATAAAATGTCTAGTTATACACCTTCAACTGCATCGTCAATAGAATCAGGTGATTTGCAGTCAAACGTTGAACTATTCGTACATAAGAAAAATATTTGTAGTAATTATTTTTATTTGTATTTATGTACATACTTATCTAATTTTATAAGTAGGAACGAGGAATTGTTTTTCAACTGGTGTTTTGTAAATAATTGGGGATATTTGGTGTCATTTCTCTATCACAGTTTTCGGCTTGACTCGTCGACCTGGCACGATATTAGAAAGCTAGAATAAACTTAACCGCTAAGCGAAATAAAGTCGGAGTTTTGAATTTCACGTGCCAAACTTTTCTCGAGAGCGTTGATTTCTAACATCGACCGGCAGTTTTGGAATTTCGTTCACCGGCAATCAGAAATCGATTTAATCACGGGATTCATGCAAAGTTTCTGGTACAAGTTTGCTTAAAGTTCGGGATTGGCACAAATTGGAGCAATGTGGCCTGCGGTTAAGTATTAATGGTAGATTCATGACGCCTCTGCATAGCGATTCAGGAGACCTCAGCGCTGAGGCTCAGCGCTGAGGCCTCGATTCAACCAACTTTTATTTGAAAATAGAACGGAAAGCTCTCCCATAGCTCATGCCTTTTGCAGAAACGATGACGCTATTTCCGTTCTATTTTCAAGGCCTCGGCCTCAGCACTGAGCCTCAGCGCTAAGGTCTCCTGAATCGCTATGCTGAAGGCCCACTTTCATCTGTATGAAAGTGTTGTAAGGGAGTTTAGATTCGATAGAATATAAACTGCAAAGCCACTTTTACCCATTTCTTCAATAATAACCTAAGTTATGATTAGTAAAGTTAGACTTTAGTAAAGCTTTGAATGAATTTGTTACCAAGGTTTTAATTACATAAAGCATATAGTCATGTGGCTCCAAGACCATTACATCTCTTCCATCTTCTTATTAGGTACCGTAAGAGCCGTCTTAAAAAATATCCAAGGAATGGGAAGCAGCAGTCACCAATGCTGACGGGGATTCATAATAAAACGTGATCACCCAGACGCCTGCCAATTGTAAACGATATAGAATTATTTTATCAAAACAAATATTAAACTAAATAGAAGTGTAATTGACTTATATACTCTTTGGACTGTTGTGGAGGTTAGTCTGTGGAGTCGCCGCTTGGTGGCGCTATTGTTGACTGTCATACTCTGGTAAATTATATACCCTTTGGGTTGTCATTGTTCTGGAGCCTTTAAAAACGGCAGAGGCGGAAGAAAACTTCACTTTTGAACGAGCAGCGGAGTGGAGAACACCACCAGACCTCCGAGTCTCAGATCTCAGAGTCTTATTATGACTGAGCCATGAGCAATTGGTAAACAGCTCGAAGTTGGATACCACAGTCCTCAGAAGTCTTGTGAAGCTCTTTACAGTAGTTGCTTATTAATGGTGCTGTAAATGTGTATTAAGTTTTCACATTCATGGTGATTATGAAAACCAGTGGCCTTACCGCGTAAGCCCGGTGGCAATCGTAATCGTGTGCTCTCTTGCTCGCACTCAAGGGCTTGTACATTGGCGTAAGCAGGATGGCAGGCGATGTTCATTACCAGAATGCTTACACGGTAGGGCTGCAGGTCATTGACGTGATAAGCGTCCAAAGTGGCTTTTATGTGGACGTCTTCATGTGATGTGAGCATCAAAGCTAATCAAAACGTTTACACACAAAACGTAAACGGAAAACTTCGGAAAGGGATACGTCTCCAGAAATTTCATCGTAAACTTCATTGTGATTCAAGTAGCGTTCCCAATACGAGATCGATAAACGATACGTACGACCCTTGGTTCTCGAAAAAAGTAAGATTCACTGCTTTGCTATTCAGCCGGCGGAATTTTGTCATTGAAAAAGAATAGTATTGTGCATTTGGCAGTGATAAAAAGGGATAAAATATGATAAGTGCCCTTACTGGAATCTGAATAGCAGTATCGGTACGGTTAAGGTAGCGATGTATTGTGTACAATGAAGCAATAAAAACAGCAAAATGGCATATGTTTCTATTATTATCTTTTTTATAGAACTTCGTCATTTCGTTAGCTTGTAAGTACGTGAAAATTATTTACTAGGTACTAGGTACTAGTCATCGTGAGCCTGTATTAGTCCACTGGCAGTGGTAAATCATCATCATCATTATCATCATCAACAGCCTCAAGACATCCACTGCCGAATATACGCCTCTCCCAGAGAGCGCCACTTTGAGAAGCTGCTCACCTCCTACATCCACGCTCTTCACAGTGTTCACCAGATCGTCGGTCCACCTAGTAAAGGGCCGGCCTTTCTTCTCTATTGGTTGTCAGTTCTTCGAGCGATGTGGCCTGCCAATTGCAATTGTGGTACATAGGGCTCCCATAATGCACGTCACTCAGGTCAATCCTCGGCCGAAATACTTAATGTTATGTCTATTCCTACTAGTAGGTATTAGATATAGGAAAAGTATTAAGGTATTAGTCCTCACACTGAAGGATTTCGTAACTTATTTTCCTGTTTTACAAGTCAATAACACATTTATGTCTATAGCCGGAAGGTCTTCCGCTGTTTTACTTGTGGTGGACGAAAATACGACTACTGATAGCAGACTGAATTCCTGGTTTTGGACCATTTGTGCGTTAGGGAAGGTATTTAAGACAAATACATTCCTTTTTTAAATTACATACGTATATTTAGTTCCACCACCTCACAGTATAAATAATGAACCTTTAGGTATCCCCCAAGCCTGTTATTTAATGCAATTCAAAACACGCTTATACCAGCTTTAATATCCAGCAGAGAATGACTCTGGAGGGCGTGATAAAAAATTTACATTTAATGAAGACGTGTGTACATATACGCAGACACAATGCGTCTAGCAACGTGATACGTTGCTGTCTCAGACTACGATAAAAATATAAACAGGATACGCTAGAAGATTGTGCCGAAAAAGGAATACCAAATTATAAAAGCCTTTTTGTCCACATCATTCTGGAGAAAAGACTAGTTGTCGAGATAGGGGCTGATAGCTCCCATTGCTTCAGGATATAGTAGGTAGAAACATATTATTTCCGAAATTAGTTTTATATCTTAGCTTACTGAAGATTTGAGCAATGAGTGTTTTGGTGTGAGTTTAATTGGGCGATTTTTCCTACTCTTTTTCTTACCGACTCTTCCACTCCTTCCACACTGTTCAATATCATCATTAACAGCCTGAAAACCCTGCCTCCACCGGTTCGTGGTCACCGCTCGAGAACCTTTCTACTAATTTCTAGTAGGTGCTTGTTTTATTCTTTTGCATCTAACTATTTTTTATCTATTTATTTGTCTATGCTGTACATTTTTTTCTAGTCTGAGGTTATGATAAATTTGCATTTTTATGAAAACTTTTGCAACACCATCTCTAACCGACCGTTACCAACAAGAAGGAGCTCCACTTTGGTTCTGACAGAGATTGTGTTTATGGCAGTATAGATGCCGTTTTATTCGAAAAATCCCATGTTTAGAATGCGCTTGTACATTTTGTTCGACGTTTTATACGCTTTGAAAGTCAGAGAGGGGTTGGAAACTCCGCCACTTGGCGTTTGTCCAAAACTGTCAGCTTAGCTAAACAAGTGTTCAAAATTTTCCTGGATTTCTATTTTCACATATTGGTGTATAATTATGCAACTGTAATTTCAATTCATAATAAAAAAAATCTTAGCTGTAAATTCAATTAAACGAACCTCCATTTCAAATGTATGTAACATTTGAAATGGAGGATAGTTTGATTGTTTTATCGTTACAACTATCACATAGTCTTATACTGATACTTGAACTATTATTGTATGTGTTTTTGAAAGTATTTGTATTATGTAATAACCGCTCAGGCGCTTCAACCACATATGCGGCCGGCATCGCGGAACGTGGACCGCTCCCCACCACATTTGTGGCTTACAGCTGATTGCGCTACTATGGATGGCAATCCATTTTTAGAGGTGTCTCTCGTTATAAATCGACTAAAATTGAAACTAGTTGAACGTCACTATCGAATAAAGTAAAAGTATCTATAGTTCAGGAGAAAAAAAAACGCCTCAGCCTAAATTGCATCTCACGCCGAGCTGGCGAGCGCCGGCGATGGAGTAATTTCCTTTAGGTACGGCGGAGCGTCAATTATTATGTGTAGTGTTATTGTGTGTGTTTTTTATACTACAACACACGTAAAAATGCATTTGTTTAGAAAGCCAAGTAATGCTACTTATCAAAACTAGTTTTGAAATTTTAAAACACTGCTTAGTTTATTCGTATAAACCATAAATATGCAAAACCATACCACGATATTTGAGGAGCGCTTTGGGACCTACCTATGCCCGCCGCACCGCGCCTGAGTGGTTAGATAGTAAGTATTGTTGATGTAGTCTATTATTTTATATTTATCTTAGTAATTTTGTACGTAATTATAACTTATAGCACCACCGTCCATGCTAATTGATATATCTCTGTCCATCCAAAGGTTTTCTGGAAGACAAGACCACCCATTGTAACCTACTTGTAAGGTTTCTTGTTTATTTATTTCTGTTATCTTGGTGTCATGAAAAGTTTATCTATCTATCCATGTGCTTATTTGAATAAATTTTACCACCAAATTAATTTTACAAATTAGGTACCCAAATGCAAACACACATCGTTGTAAAGCCAGGTGCACTCTCCTGTTACGCAAGCCACCTGTCCGGGCTAATTGCCGGGTACGTTAACCGGATTTAAGTTTGAATCTGGTTACGTAACGTTTAACGAATTCAGTCCCCTTAGTTAGATTGTACAGGAGTCAGTTTGTGAAACTTCGGATATTGAACGAAAATCCAACCAGGATTTAATAATTTAGATTTACTCATTTAGACTACCTATTTCATGATTAAGTGATGTTTGTAAACATTATAATAAATTTCATTTGCAAACATTGTAATAAATTTCGTTTCGTTTCGTTTCGTTTCGTTTCGTTTCATTTCGTTTCGTTTTGTTTCGTTTCGTTTCGTTTCGTTTCGTTTTATTTCGTTTCATTTCATTAATTGGCGAGAAAGCAAGCTAGCTACTGATGCTGAAAGTTAAAAGTGATTGGACACTACTTCTTAGCGTTAACCTATAGACAAACTCTTTCAGAAAAGTTCTACCACCAGGTAAAAGTCCGGGTAAAAAATAATAAATGCCGACTATACTCGCACGTGAACAGGCAACTGTACAATGGGGCTGGCTTGTTAGGAATTAGGTAAAATGCTGAAGTTTGTTTTTAAGTCAGCAAAGTGAATACTAAGGAAGACTATACATGCTTAGAAAGAGAAAAAGGCCAGATATTATTAAAAATTAAACCTATTTATTACCTATTCTAAATTGGCATTCTTAGCAGTGGGTTAATTACGATGAGGATGATTATTTTTGTACCTAGTTTCTCATTTTTTACCAATTATTTAATTTAATTTGTCAACACGATAATTTTAGCAAATTAAATAATAACTAGTTCCTTATATTAAAAAACGAAAACTATAAAATTGACAGTATAGTAATTTAACTTACCAAACGAATCTATTATCTAATAATTATAAGTATATCATATTTAGTTTCTCTCAAAATAACAGCTTTGACAAAAGTAATCCTCAAGACATTTTAACCAGTTTTTAACCCCGATTTAATAGAATATTACCTCCAAAAGTTAATCAGATGCGTAATAATAACTTACATTAAAGCATTATTGCTCGTATTATCAAGAATAAACTTGATAAAGTGCTCGTAAAATTTTAATTTAACCGACGACCAGGTACAGACAGGAAAAACATAAAGCAGGACGCATAATTTTAATCCCAATTTTACTACGATGACAAGGCTGTATAAAATTGAGAGTTGGCTATGAATATATTTTTACAATCCTGAATAGTGAATGGGTGAATATTTTTCAGGTTAATGTTAATATACCTACTTTAATTTTAGTAAAATTCACAAGCCGAGTCTCTTTTTTTCTAAATAGATTAAAATTTAGCCATCTATTTCTCTGGTGAGTAATTTTAATTTAACCTAAACTTCTAATACCTTTGTCACATTCTTTTAGGTAGGCACCTAATACCTATAGGTGTAGGTAATAACATAAGACATAATATAACTATAATAAGTGACTTATGAAAAAAAAATTAACATTACCTTTCATTCGCTGAAATTAATTAAAACAAATGAAAATATTTTTATCGCCGTTAAATTTAAAGATGTTTTATTATTATAATCTGCTTAAGATCATAATTATTATATTATAGAAGAGTAACGTGTCAAGTACGAGTCGGACTCGCGCACGAAGGGTTCCTTACTATATTATCTATAAAAAAGTACTTTTTTTAGTATTTCTTGTTATAGCGGCAACAGAAATACATCATCATGTTAAATTTCAACTGTCTATCACGGTTCATAACATACGGCGTGACTCATGGACGGACAGCAGAGCCTTAGTAACGGGGTCTTTATGGGTGAAGACCATGTTTTGACTGAAAATGAAAAATATCTTCAGAAAATTTGAACCCACTGATGAAAGACGGCTTTCTTCCACAAATAAATAAATAAACCATAATCCACCGCCTTTGGTTCAGTGCAGATTCGTGAATTGCAGACCTACATAAATTAATATTAATTACTGCATAATTAATTTCATCAATTAAACACAGCCCATAATACTATCACTTTGTGATTGTTCACGGTAAATTAGTCAATAATTATATTACAGTCAATACATAATTAGAGTATGTAGGTCAATAAGACATTATAATCCGGTTATCAGGTTAGGCCACGCGCCGTGACTCCCTAATTATTATACCTCTGTGATCTGGTAAAATCTGTAAGTGTGCAAGCATTTATGAATAAATAATAAATAAATAAATAACTCCAGACAAGGGATTAAATTATACTTCATGAGTACCAGTATGCGTGATTTCCCAGAATATCGAGTTTTCCGAATCTGAGCTGCTTAACGTGATTTCACCCCCATGACGAGTTCCTTCCACGTCGAATTCCCGCTATGTCGAATCCTGTCGACTGTCGTTGACTTCCCAGAATGTCGAGTATTCTGAAGTAGAGTAAGATGTATGGTATTATATAGATACGACTAATGTAGTTGTTTATGCCAAACAAATACTCTTTGTGTCACTTAGCCAATGTCAGTGGCCGGCAGAAGATATCAAAAAATTGTTATTTTAAAATATTCATGTAAAGCCGAAATAAAAGGCAGTTTCCTATTTAAAACCTTGTGCTTGTTATTTCAAACGTATCCTGAACAAGTTTTTGGCGACCGTGACAGGATACGTTTGAAATAACAAGCACAAGGTTTTAAATAGGAAACTGCCTTTTATTTCGGCTTTACATGAATATTTTAAAATAACAATTTTTTGATATCTTCTGCCGGCCACTGACATTGGCTAAGTGACACAAAGAGTATTTGTTTGGCATAAACAATCTCCACCACCTTGAAAAGTAGAATTCTTCGATCTGATTATTCTAGATCCATGAGGGGGCAAATTTTGTTTATTGCTCGTCTCAATATTCCCTTGCTAGTGAGTATATCAGCAACTCTGCTGGCTCCGTCAACTCCTGGATACACGGCAGTTATTCTTCCCAATGGCCATTTCAATGGAGGGCTGCCTTCATCCTTGATAAGAACTAACTGGTTAGGTTTAATGTCAGGATATCTATCTTGCCATTTTGTTCGCTGCTGTAGCTCACAAATATATTCGCGGCTCCATCGGCTCCAAAAATGTTGTCTCGCTTGTTCGATACGGGCATATCTGTGCAGGCGGTTCGGATTCACATCTTGTAAATCAGGCGCTGGCAGTGACGTGAGCGGCCTCCCTATCAGGAAGTGCCCAGGTGTCAAAGGACAAAGATCATTAGGATCACAGGACATAGGAACTAGCGGTCTCGAGTTCAAAATGGCCTCTATTTGGCAAAATAAAGTAGTGAGCTCTTCGAAAGTAAAATGAGCGTTACCTACGGCCTTTTTCATCAAGTGTTTCGCCGATTTCACAGCTGCTTCGTACAAACCTCCAAAATGAGGAGTATGAACTGGTGAAAATTTGAATTTGATGCCTTCATTTGCTAAGTCTGACACGGCATTTGAACAGTTTCTAACAAGGGGAGCAATTTCGCGGTTTGCACCGACGAAATTAGTACCGTTATCGCAAAAAATCTCGCGTGGTTTCCCCCGGCGCGACATAAAGCGACGCAAAGCCAATATAAAAGCTTCTGTGGTCAAATCGCTAACTAACTCCAGGTGCACAGCCTTGACCTTAAAACAGATGAACACACAGAGATAGCATTTTATTAGCTTGGCGCCACGACCCTTCTTATCCACAATAAGCAAAGGTCCAGCATAATCTGTCCCAGTTATCTCAAATGGAGACCCTGGTGACAATCTTTGAGATGGTAAATTCCCCATTATTTGCTTTGCAACTGCTCCTTTCATTCGTTTACACAACATACAATTCCTCACAACTCGTCTTGCTACAACTCGCCCACCAAGTGGCCAGTACTGTTCTCGGACGACTGAAAGAAGCAATTGCGGTCCTGCATGCATTAATTTTAAATGATAATATCTCATTAATAGTTCGGTAAAATGATGTTTTCTATCTAAAAGAATAGGATGTTTTTTATCAAAGTTAAACGATGAATTGTCTAACCTCCCTCCGACCCGAATCAATCCCTCATTGTCAACAATGGGAGTTAGACTGTGCAGTGCAGGCAATTTTTTAATAGTCTCGTTATGGTTTGGAAAACTCTCTTGTTGTGACAGTTCAGCTAGCTTTAACTCAGACCTTTCTAGCTCATCTATAGTTAAAGGCCCTGTCTCTTTAGTATTCTTACAATTATAAATAAACCTATAGACATAAGCGAGTATACGGCGTAATTTTAAAAAGTTCGAATATAAATCAAACTCGATAACTGGCTTCTGAGGCGTATGAACATTACACATATGAACGCGAATCTCAGGTAAGTCACTCGGTGCTTCCACCTGCTGCTGGTCAGGCCAGTGATTTTGTGTACCTGGTAGGAATGTAGGCCCATCCCACCACAACGACAGGTCTTGTACATCCTTAGGGTCCACCCCATGAGTAGCGAGAGCAGGGTTCAGGGACGATGGTACATAGTGAAAGATACTGTCAGCGCACAATTCACCAACCTCAGCAAGGCGATGCGACACAAAAGTACTCAACTTGTGTGGGGGAATTTTCAACCAGCCCAGCACAACATTTGAGTCACACCAAAAATATTTTTTGTTTACTGAACCTCTCAATGATTCAGTAACCTTTTTGCACAATTGGGCGGCTAACACTACTCCACACAGCTCGAGTCTGGGTATGGTTGAGGTTTTTAATGATGCCACCTTAGATTTGGCACACAAAAGTCGCACTGTAACGTTTCCTAACGCATCACTCGAGCGCACATACACACATGCCGCATAAGCTTTGATAGAAGCGTCAGAAAACGTGTGCAAATCTATCAAGATTG
Source organism: Ennomos erosarius (assembly GCA_963580505.1). Lineage (NCBI taxonomy): Eukaryota > Metazoa > Arthropoda > Insecta > Lepidoptera > Geometridae > Ennomos > Ennomos erosarius. The sequence goes on from OY756986.1 coordinate 11,703,289, forward strand.
GATTAGCGCAAACTGCTTGGCGTGGGATAGACAGACACTCAATATTTTTTAAATGTTGAATGAACCATTTTTGCGATATATCCTCAGGAATTTGTTCATCCCACCCAACCTTTAACAGCCATAACTGCTGCAAAATCATTTTGCATTTGATGACGCAAATGCCTAATAATCCTAAAGGATCAAAAATGCTAGACGATACTGATAATACCGTGCGCTTTGTTATCAGGTTAACATGCTCGTGCATTTTTATAGGTTTTGCTACTGATATAAGTATGCAATCAGAGTTAGGATCCCACTCAATACCTAACGTATTTGTCGCACTGGAAAGCTTTAACGTCTCTTTAACGTTGCCCATGTCTGGGTCACTTGAAATATAGTTCAGAAGTAACTGAGAGTTACTTTTGACCTTGCGTAAGTTAAAACATGCCGATTCTAATTGTTTAGTGACACTTTGATACACTTTCTGCAAGTCAGTTTCATTAGAATGTCCAGTTATTACGTCATCAATATAAAAATCATGCAACATGATGTCCTGAATCAGCGGATCATCACATTCCATCGCTAGTTGTACTAAACATCGAGTACTAAGAAAGGGGGCCGATGAGGTACCATAGGTCACAGTATTTAACTGCAGATACCCTATAGGTTCACGCTCATTCTTCCGCCATAATATTGATTGAAGATGTCTCTGATCAGGTTCAATGACGATTTGTCTGTACATTTTCTCTATATCTCCTGTAAATATATATGCATGTTGTCTTAATCTGGTCAATATAGAGAAAATGTCATCTTGTACAGTAGGCCCAACCATCATTATATCATTAAGCGCCAGGCCTGAAGTAGTCTTCATTGACCCGTCAAAGACAACGCGGCACTTGGTGCTCTCGCTCTTTTCTTTCAGCACAGGATGATGTGGCAAAAATACAGCATCGTCCGGCCTCTTTGTCTTTGAAAGATGACCGAGAGCTTCATACTCGTCTAAAAAATCAACGTACTGAGTTTTTACCTCAGGCTGCCTCTGAAAACGTCGCTCCAGGGACTCGAACCGCTTACGCGCCATGTAGTACGAATCTCCTAAACTGTCAGGCTTCATTTTCAGTGGCAACGAGACGCAAAATCTTCCGTCCCCAAGTCGACGAGTGTGCTGAACAAAATGTTGCTCACATGCTTCTTCCTCCTGAGATAACAAAGGCTTGCTAGGAACTTCTTCGAGTTCCCAAAATTTACTGAGCTGGTTTCGAATCTCGTGACTAAAATTACAAACAAGTCTCTGAGAACTGTTAGCTTGATAACACATCACTGGACCCGAAATCAACCAACCAAACACAGAATTCTGTAAAATAGGCAAATGATGACCTAAGTTTATTTGTTCGGGTGAAATAATTTTCCAAAATACATCCGCTCCTAACAACAAATCTATTTTGGACGGGATATGATAAGAAAAGTCTGCTAGCATTATGTTTTTGGGTATATTAATTTTTGATACATCAACTTCGTGGCTCGGAAGGGTACTCGTTATTTCATTGATAACAAATGCATTGACCGGAGTGCTAAATGCACTTGTGCGCGACTGTACTTTGATATTACAGCGCAGTAAAGCATCAAATGAAACATTGTTTATCCCTGTTACACAAACCGAGTTCACGTTTTCTGCTGGCACAGATAGTTTATTTTTTAAATCATGGCTAATAAATGACGACTGGCTTCCGCAATCTAGCAGGCAGCGTGCTTCGATTTGTTTCCGTGAATTGCCACAAGAAACTTTGACAATAGCCGTTGATAATAAAACTTGATTTTCAACGCATGTCGATAATGAAATTGGGCTAGAAACCAACTGCTTATTTTCAGCGCTTGGTTTGTCAAAATGTAAAAGCGAGTTATGCTTGTTATTACATACCTTGCATGGCCTAGCTTTACACTGAGGCGCTAAATGCCCGCTACGTAGACAGTTTATGCAGTGCTTGTGCTTGATAATAAAATTAAATCTGTCTACGGGTGACATTGCTAAAAACTTCTTACAGTAGTATATTAGATGCTGCTCATTACAAACAATGCAATTAGCATTGTTTTTGTTATTGGTCTCGGAAGCAGCAGCAACAATTGATTTTTGTTGCTTGTTCATTCTGCTAAACTGCTGCTGCTGCAGCTGCGGCTGTTGCTGCGATCGCTGCTGCACAGAGTCGAGATTGGAGCCACTTCCGGTCGCTTCAATAACATCAGCTCGTCTACGCAAAAACATAAAGAACTGTTCTAAATTAGGATTTTCAGGTAATGTCCCTTTATATTCCTCCCATTTCATACTTGTACTATTATCTAATTTTGCAGAAAATAAATATATTATGAGAGTATCCCAATTTTCTGTTTTTTCACCTAAAGTGTTTAACGCTCTTAAATGTTTAGTAATATGATCAGCAAGAAAACGCAAATAACTTTCTTCATTGACGCTTGGAACATCAAATAATGCCTTAAGGTGAGTACACACTAGCTTACGCTTATCATTGTAACGGTCACACAAGAGTTTCCAAGCCACTTCGTAATTACTACTAGATATTTCCAAGGATGCTATCACAGAAGCTGCAGGCCCAGTCACAGAGCTTTTTAAATATTGATACTTATTTATGTTTGATATAGAATCATTGTTATGAATCATAGAAGCAAAAGTATCATGAAATTCCAACCACTTTGATACATCAACCCCATCAAAACTAGGAATCGTGATCTGAGGTAATTTACAGTTTGACTGTTTCAATGAGGCGTGACTAGATGAGCTGTCAGAACCGTTAATAATATTACTGCTATTATATGTATCTATTACTCCCTGTGCCTCTGCGATACACCTATAGAATCTGTTCTCCGTAATTTCTCTTTCTATCTCATTATCTGAATTTTCTTGTTTTACTTCGATACCTATTTGTATTAGATCATACTCTTCAAAAATGGCCTCAATCTTTTTTAACCTTGTTTTAATTTCATTCTGCTGAGTCTTATCTATTGTATGCTGTTGTTTTAAATCATCTAAATATTTTTCAAATGTAGTTAATCTGCCCTTTATTGAAGCCCTCTTCCCTTTAAGCTCTTTTAACTCTTTACAGTGTTTATCATCCGTGCCAGTCATCGCAACGAAAACAACAAATTCAAATTATATAAATACCTCAACGTCAATCAAACCTCGAAACAGCTGTGATATCACACGAAACCAGTGACCCTTCGTCCACTGCACCAGGGTCAAGGCCGCTGATAGCCAAGAATACAGCTGATTGAGCGTAGGCACCAAGGCACTCGCTGCTTCGCTGAGATGACACTGGAATTAAGTTCAATGGATCAACTCACTGATAATAAACGACTAAATGCCATTTCGGAAAAATAATTACTGTTATAATAAGTACGTAATGTATTACGTTGTTCAACAGGCGCTTTTTGTAATAAGTGGAAGGGCGATAGATTAATAATCAGCACAGACAAAGCGATACAATGAAAAAACAATTAAAATTAAATTGCACTCTGCGCAATTGCATAGGTTTAAAATTGAGTAAAAATATGGAAAATATTAGCATTCATTGTAGCAGAATGTAATAATACGTAGTTGTACGTAGGTTGTACATAGATATGATAATGTTTTTAATGAAAATAGCTTGACTTAGCCAAAGGGACTCAGCATATAGTATGAATTATGACGTTGGACTTTGCGACCAACGAAACTGTTAGAACTCGAGCAAGCTAGACAAAGATTTGGGTAAATAATTGAACAAAGGAATGGGCAAAACTTCCCTCTAAGAAGTCTACTCTACCACCAAACCATCGCAATCCTTGTCGTTGCCGATCCAAGCTTCGAAATTCGCCAAAGTCATCCACATGCACAGCGACGAAATGGCCGCCGTTGTGATACGATTGCCGTGTAGATTGCAGATTCTTCGATTGTGCCTCCGCACAATTATTCTTATATACGATCGCCAAAAACTTGTTCAGGATACGTTTGAAATAACAAGCACAAGGTTTTAAATAGGAAACTGCCTTTTATTTCGGCTTTACATGAATATTTTAAAATAACAATTTTTTGATATCTTCTGCCGGCCACTGACATTGGCTAAGTGACACAAAGAGTATTTGTTTGGCATAAACAATCTCCGCCACCTTGAAAAGTAGATTGTAGCTATGCAAAATTAATCATAACGTTAAGTAGAGCTAATGAAAAAAGTACTTAAGATAAATCTACTGAAATTTTCGTGAGCTCTATGGGGGAGCACCACTTTGAGTAACCGTTTGCCTCCTGCGTCTATCATCTCCCCGTGGTAGTCTTCAGGCTATTGACGAAGATGATGATGATGACCAAATGGTGAAAGAAGACATCGTGAGGATAGCATCATGTTCGAGGACCACAAAATTCGAGCGCATGGTTTCATTCACCAACCCGCGCGTACTTGCCCAGCGTGGTGAATAAGCATGATGACTGATTTTTTTTGGATATATTAATTATTTATTATTTAGATAAACATTTGCGTAAACAAAAATAAAATATCTCAAAAAAATGACCAAGTTACAAGCATTTAAAAAACCGGAATAGAAAGAGATAGCTCAAACGGCCAGTGACGTCAGAGGAAGGTCGTTACAGTACCTCATTTACTAAGCTGTGGTAGCTTTTCATACAATCTCTTTGGCAGGTGACGTCACGAGTAGATTTTTCATAGTAACTGTGGGGGCGCTCTGTTTCGCGAGAAAGAGACAGGAGATGCCTCCTGTAGAAACTTTAAAAGCTTATTACTCCGTGATTTATTTACCGATTTTGCTTATTTTTTCAATTATTGCATTCAGTTTTAATCTTCTTTATGAAAGTAATATTTACTTGTTCATTATTAATAGTAGTCATCATAGCCTACACTTTTTTGATGCTAATATGGTCATACGTTTGACAACAACTCACCTCACTTCTCTCTATGTGACATAAAGCCCGTGTTTCAGTAGTGGGACCATATTCGCGCTGACATTGTGATTATTGACTATTCACGCCCATTAGTAATTTAGGTTCCGTTGTTAATTAGTCATCCCATACTTCGTAGTATATTCGTACCTAAAATGTAATAGTGTCTACTCGTCGATTATTCGAACGTGATCATCGGAATTGCACCTAATTAACATTATGCCTGTACTTTTATTTTAATAACTAGCTTTTGCATCCGGTAGCATTTATAAGACAAATTATTTTTATTCCGAATACTTACAGTTTTGGAGTAGGAAATATGAGTGAATGTTTCGAAATAAGAGAAATAACTGCAGCCAAAAAAAACACACTGTTGTATAAATACTTTACCCGACCCGATACTCCTAGTGATAGAATGCAGTAACCACTCGATAAACTTTTTATTTTCTGTTTTTTATTTTTTATAAAAGATATGTGTAAATGACTCCTAAGTTAGTTGGTAGTTTCTTAGTGAATAAATATTAATTCTAATACAATTCGTGGTTTTTAAAATTTCGATCACAGTGGAGCTCTCTGGTGAAGACCTATGTTCAGCAGTGGACATCAGCAGGCAGATGATAATTATACTAGTGGTGAGAATGATGACATTTCTTCACAGACAGAAACACTAGACAGACGAACAACAAAATGATCTTACAAAGGTTCTGTTTTTTAAATGGTTACGGAAACCTAAAAAGTAGGTAAAATTAAAAGTAACAATCTGAACGAATGAAACAGCGTTTGTGTTAAAAATTTAGTATTACAAAAGAAACTAGCAGCAACAAAGTAAGAGCCAATACCTCACAAAGACGTCTATTCAGCGGTTTTCTGTACGAACAAACAGACTTGGAGGGTAAGTCACAGCGTAATAGATATAGGCCATCGATCCGGATCTCCACTGGACCGTGGCACAGGGAACGTATTACAAGCGGTCATCCGATAATTTAAGGGTATCCGTAGTTGCGGTCCGGTAATTGTCCGGAATCGGCCGGATCGGACACTGGGGCGAGTCACTTGGAGCAATTACGTGGTGTGATTAAAGTGATATCAGGATTAAGTGTCGTTACGGATCATTATCCGATTGAATTGAGAAGCTGTTTAATGGATCGTGATCAGTAAGAAAATAAAGTTGTACACGTTACATTGTGACAGTGTAGGTAGAAGTTTATTTCGTGATCCATATCATAACACATTGGATACTAAAATATTCAATACAGATAGGTAATTATTACACACATTACAGTGTTTCCCCGCAACTCTTATTTTTATAACTATAATTAAAACTTTAACTTTAAAAAAAATTGAGGTACTAACTACTACTTACGTTGCATTTGAACCTTAATGCTAATAAGCTACAAGACAGTTCAAATGTCAAATCACTTGCAGTAGGTAAAGTATACAAAATACTTACTGCAGTCATCATCACTATCATCAACCGCCTGAAGACGTCCACTGCTCAACATAGCCCCTCCCCCAGAGAGCGCCACTTTGAGCGGCTGCTCGCCTCCTGCATACATTGGCTCCCCGCGGCTGCCTGCAATGCTGCAATGAAAACTTGTGAGCAAATTTTCATCAAAATTTGTTCAGCCATTTTGACGTGAAAGCAGACAAATGATGAGCAAGGATGGTTAAGAACATTGTTATAATTTCTAACCCGATATTTTTGGGTGAGGTAGGTACTTTTTTACCAACCATGAGATGATGACTACAAACACAAAATATTTTGAAACTACGCTAAATCTCCCACTGATGCTTCCGACATCTTAATTTTTTATCTAAATTTTCTCCACTGGGATACGCAATTTAAGTTTGGACGTAAAAATCTTCCTTACGATGTGAAAAATTCACGAGCGCAAGTTCCAAGGCAGTATAAACTTTAGTTTTGATTAGGTCACGTATTTTTGCTTCAATCTTTGTTTTATAATTATTTTGAAGTCTTAGATAAAAGTAATATGAAAGATGCTTGAAGCAGCTCATAAAATGCATTTACAATGTATTTTTTTATCACCCTGTAACTTGTAACTTTGATTGCCTGTAAAAATGTTTATTAAACTAGTCGAATTTACGACCTCTTCTTTTTAATTAGTTATTTGATAAATAATTAGCGTCTTTTCTGTTACTGGAACAGACTTTAACTAACTGTGTTTTATGTTTGTTGAGTACATTATCTCTGCGCCAATTTCCTGATAATGGGGCCGATTTTAAAGGACGGTTGTAAAAGACGGATATATTTTTAGCATTTTAAAAACTGTCAACTAAAGCCTTCAAATTAGGCCTAATATGACTTTATTATTTAGCGTACCTGGAAAAAATATTTATTGTGCTCCTCAACATTTTTTTTAACTACTTATCTATTTTTTATTCCACATCATCATCATCATCATCATTAACAGCCTGAAGACGTCCACTGCTGAACATAGGCCTCCCCCAGGGAGCGCCACTTAGAGCGGCTGCTCGCCTTCTGCATCCATCGGCTCCCCGCGGCTTTCACCAGGTCGTCGGTCCACCTAGTGGGGGGCCGGCCTACGCTGCGTCTTCCAGTTCGTGGTCGCCACTCGAGAACCTTTCTTCCCCATCGGTTGTCAGTTCTACGAGCGATGTGGCCTGCCCATTGCCATTTCAACTTGCCAATCCTAAGAGCTACATCGGTCACTTTAGTTCTCCTGCGGATCTCCTCATTTCGGATCCTATCTCGCAGGGAAACACCGAGCATTGCTCTCTCCATAGCTCGTTGCGCGACTTTGAGCTTAGTAATGAGGCCAACAGTTAGAGACCACGTCTCAGTTCCATAAGTCATCACTGTTATTCCACATAAAATAACAAAATCATTTAAAGTACAAAAATAAATGGTGTATTCGATAAACAAGACTGTTGCCTGAATATATTTCAATCGGCAAAGTTTCTTGCGATTTATTTTATTACTGCATCGGAAATAGAATCCCTTCAATCCAGAAGATTACGCGACAACCGCGTTCCGTGGATCCCGCAAATTGTAGACATTGCTTTACTATTGCAGAAACTTTGTACGTTTTCAATTTTCATTTCTATTGCCTAGTGTATCAAATACTAGGTAACATATTCAGCAATCTGTGCTAGCGTTAACTTCAGTATTTTACCTACCCGTTTTCCAGTGATTTTTTTATGACAAATAATATTAATAAACGGTAAATCCTTGCCATCAAGCAGACCGTCAGCTTGTTATCTGTCCGGGTTAAAAAAAAATAGAAATAATACTATAAATAATAACATTAGCTACCGGAAATATATCATGAAGGACGGTACGGTCGATATCTTTCGGGCATGCCACCGCCCGGGAGTATCTATCCAACGTATCATTTTCATTTGTTCTTACTGTTGGAGAGTAAGTATAGATACAACCTTGTGGCCAGGTTCATCCACCAGCAACTTGCCCTTCAATATTGACTGATCGAGTCTGAAGTACAGTAAACACCGGGGCCGGTTCTTGAAAATGCCCATGATTGCTCTATTATATTAGGTAAGTACTTGAGTATAGCACCAGAAATCGAATTGAAACCGAGCTACATTAACATATCGGAAGCTTCCGAATATCAAGTATTAAATTTTCTTGGGAAACTCCTTTAGATAGCTGCATACCATAACCGTCCCAAGTCTCAAACTTGCATCGGTGGGGCTTATCTGCACTTCGTGGGGGGAAACTTGTAATTTCTATTTTGTATTAGAATAGGTAAGCGCATGTATCACATAATGCCTTAACTCGAAGTTGAGGTAGAGTTGCGGAGTTTTCCTTTGTTGAGGTAAAGTTACAAGAGATAAGTTAAACTTCTTTAAATTAGTTGAGACTGAGCCAATGGGAATACAATGGACTTTCAGCATTTTAGAACTAAGTGAAAATTACATTGCTGTAAAGGTTAAATAAAATAAACGTTTTAGACCTTTCGTTTGTTTAGGTTCTCGAGTGGCGATCACTAATGGGAGACACAGCGTAAACCGGCCCTACTAATTGGACCGAAGATCTCGTTAAAACTGCGGAGGTCCAATAGGTGTAGGAGACGAGCAGCCACTCAAAATGGCGCTCTCTGGGTAAGGCGTAAAACCAGAAGGGGATGTCTTCAGGCTGTTAGTTGATGATGATGAGGACAATGAAATGTATCAAAATGATATTTATGTGTTTTCATATTAAGGCGAGTGAAAGTTTTCACTTTCATGCACCTGAAGATTTCTGTGACAGTAGAATACAAGCTTACTAAAAACGTCTAGAAATTCAAGAGCACCTCCAATATTTGTAAAGCCGTTAAAAAGCAAAAACCATCCAACGAAACCCTTTGTAAACATCACCAAAAATACCCGTTTCAAACAATTATAGCCTCAAACGGCACATTTTGCTCACACGAAAAACAATTAAACCCCGATAAAATTTAATTTAATCGACAAATTGAGTATTTAACCCTTATTAATTATACGAAGAGGTTAGGCGCGGTGCCTCCAAGCGTGATATTGATATTAAATTTAATAAACGGAGTACTTAGCGAATTCTTGGTTTAGATATTTCGTATCTTTAAATATGTTGGGGCCCAGATAATATAATACCTACAGTACAGATGCCGCATCCCATACAACGGAATAACGCGGGCTATTTTACGAATTATTTTATTTCTGCATAACGCAAGATTATCAAGCGACATTTATTGCGTGTTGGCAAAGTATTGGGCCAAATGAATACACTGGACACTAACTAGTAACTCTCTAGACACGATTACTACATTTTGTTCAAGTTCGGGCTATTTTTCGTTTGTACCTGATGGGACCCCATGGTTGGGGTTAGATAATAATGTGAAAAGATGAACGTCTGTTCTGTGTAGTTATTTTCTTTTCCTGTGAAAAGAAAAATTAGAATAAATTAATGAGAAAGTGTGCTAAATGATATCTCTTTGAGTTTAATCGCTTAAGAGTCAACCATAATTATTGCTACTTACCTAACATTTACTGTAGTACCTACTCTGTATGCTTCAGGCAAATTATTCCCAATTCTACAGATTTCCATTACAGATTCCCTATTCAACAGATCCCAATTCTACAGTTTTCCAGTTTCCTCTTTCTACATATTCTTAATTTTACTGATCCTTAAGTGAACGGATTCCCAACACTACAGATTCCTAAATGCACGGATTCCCACTTTTACAAAAACCCAATTGTACGGATACTTATCTATTACAATTATAGATACCTAATTCATTTACTATTTAACGTTTACAACAACTATAATTACACATTTGAAAGATGTAATTTTTGACAGCTGTCCAATTTTTGAACTAGAAAAGTTGGCTTCTCTTGAATTAAAAATCTGTAGAAATGGGAATCTGCAGAAATGGGAATCAGTAGCAACGCGAGTCTGTAGACATGGGAATCTGTAGACATCGGAATCCATAGAATTGGGAACAATAGGCATGATGACTACTATTAAAAATGAATAAGTAAATATTACTTCCATAAAGAAAATTAAAATTGATTGCAATAATTGAAAAAATAAACAGGTTAGGCGCGGTGCCTCCAAGCGTGATATTGATATTAAATTTAATAAACGGAGTACTTAGCGAATTCTTGGTTTAGATATTTCGTATCTTTAAATATGTTGGGGCCCAGATAATATAATACTTACAGTACAGATGCCGCATCCCATACAACGGAATAACGCGGGCTATTTTACGAATTATTTTATTTCTGCATAACGCAAGATTATCAAGCGACATTTATTGCGTGTTGGCAAAGTATTGGGCCAAATGAATACACTGGACACTAACTAGTAACTCTCTAGACACGATTACTACATTTTGTTCAATTTCGGGCTATTTTTCGTTTGTACCTGATGGGACCCCATGGTTGGGGTTAGATAATAATGTGAAAAGATGAACGTCTGTTCTGTGTAGTTATTTTCTTTTCCTGTGAAAAGAAAAATTAGAATAAATTAATGAGAAAGTGTGCTAAATGATATCTCTTTGAGTTTAATCGCTTAAGAGTCAACCATAATTATTGCTACTTACCTAACATTTACTGAAAAATAAAATGCCTTTTTTATTTTTTATGAGAATGAATGACGTGACGAGCTAGTCGTTCGCCTGGTGTTAAGCGACACGGCCATCCATAACAGTTGCAGTACAGTTGCAGTGCATAAAATAAAATTGAACTGCTGCAGGGTCAGTTTTTTTTTGTTTTTTTTTTTATTAGATTGAATGACTTGTCACTTGGAACTTTAAAATAACAAAGTTTCGCGTGACACTGCACTGCGCACGTCATCCTGAGACATCACACAGTCTAGTAATCAGATTACTACACTGTGTAATCAGGTCATAAAGTCTCATTTGACCAGTAATTTCACTAGATACAATGCCCTTCAAACTGGAACACAGTAGTGCTTGCACACTACTGCTTGGCAGCAGAATAACTGGCAAAGCGGCGGAAGCGGTGGCGGTGCACGGTGGTCAGTTAATTAGAATAAGAGCTCTCAAAGACAAAAACATATTTCTTTGGCATACCGAATTTTTATTGCAACTAATGCCTAAACATTTATTATTATTGTAAAAATTAGTGTAAACATAAATACCTTTTTGAAAATGACAAAGCCACGATAACATAGCATAACAACTAAGAGATTTCACTTACAAGATTATTAAATGCAACACCAAATTATTATATTCCTCGCGTTCGTGCTCGAGACATGGAGATGAGCATTCTAGAGCCGGTAGCAAGGGGGTGCCTTATCTAGACCACAAGCAAGTGCGGTGAGTAAGCGGAATCGTGCCTGCATGCCAGCTCTACTGAATTTGTAACTCTATGACGGGTGCAATTTGACAATCGTACTTACAAGCTGACTCTATTAAGCTTGTAGTACCTACTCTGTATGCTTCAGGCAAATTATTCCCAATTCTACAGATTTACATTACAGATTCCCTATTCAACAGATCCCAATTCTACAGTTTTCCAGTTTCCTCTTTCTACATATTCTTAATTTTACTGATCCTTAAGTGAACGGATTCCCAACACTACAGATTCCTAAATGCACGGATTCCCACTTTTACAAAAACCCAATTGTACGGATACTTATCTATTACAATTATAGATTCCTAATTCATTTACTATTTAACGTTTACAACAACTATAATTACACATTTGAAAGATGTAATTTTTGACAGATGTCCAATTTTTGAACTAGAAAAGTTGGTTTCTCTTGAATTAAAAATCTGTAGAAATGGGAATCTGCAGAAATGGGAATCTGTAGCAACGCGAGTCTGTAGACATGGGAATCTGTAGACATCGGAATCCATAGAATTGGAAACAATAGGCATGATGACTACTATTAAAAATGAACAAGTAAATATTACTTCCATAAAGAAAATTAAAATTGAATGCAATAATTGAAAAAATAAACAGAATCGGTAAATAAATCACGGAGTAATAAGCTTTTAAAGTTTCTACAGAAGGTATCTCCTGTCCCTTTCTCGCAAAACAGAGCGCCCTAACAGTTACTATGAAAAATCTACTCATGACGTCACATGCCAAAGAGATTATATGAAAAGCTACCACAGCTTAGTAATGAGGTACTATAACGACCTTCCTCTGACGTCACTGGCCGTATGAGCTATCTTTTTCTATTCCGGTTTTTAAAATGCTTGTAACTTGGTCATTTTATAGGATATTTGATTTTTGTTTTCACAAATGTTTATCTTTTGAGGAATATAATTAATTTACCTCTAGCCCCAAACTAAGCATAGCTTGTACTATGGGAACCAGATAACTGATACAATACTTATATACTTTTTTGTTTGTAAATACATACATAGAATACAATATAACACCCTATATATCATGCCTATTCCTTCAGGCTCACTGTGTAACCATAAAATACAAAATATTAATAAATAATTTTTTAAACAAACAGCAGTTTAAGTTTGCTTGGACGATCCAGTAAACACTACAAATACAGCCTTGAGCACCATAAATATTAATACAATTAGGCCAGTACTGGCTCAAGGGACATGATTTATTACCAAACGAGGATAAGGAAGCTTTCACACGGTGCGACAGCCTGTGAATTAGCATTACAACTTACTAGTTGCTACATCGTAACGCTAAGTTGATCGCTGTCAAAAATAATAATGAAACACGATTACAGTTTTGTTTGTTTATTATAACACGACTAAACAAGTAAACTTTGTATTAACCTCAAGCCCTGCTTGCATTTGAATCTGGCAACATAATCATAAAACATAGCATTAACATTTCAGTGTAATGATATAAAAGCTTTGACTAAGTGTAATGATAAACTTATGCGCGGAAGCGTAGTCCGCGCATAAGAATAAGACCATCCATATATTCCCGCCAGATCCAGCTGAAATAATATCCAGGGAATGGGCAGCAGTAATATAGTGATTTTAGCAATGACCCCCCCTCTAATGCCGCGGGGAGGCCTATTATATTTACTAGGTGGTAGGACTTTTCTGCAAAGTTCGTCTAGGTAGGACCACTGCTTTGCCAGTTATTTTGCCGCCAAGCAGTAGTGTGCGAGCACTACTGTGTTCTGGTTTAAAGTGCATTGTAGCTAGTGAAATTACTGGCCAAATGAGACTTTACGACCTGATCACGCAGTCTAGTAATCTCATTACTAGAGTTTATGATGTCTCAGGATGACGTGCACAGTGCAGTGTCACGCGAAACTTTATTATTTTATAGTTCCGAGTGACACTGCAACTGTTGTGGGCAGCCGTGTCGCTTAGCATCAAATGAACGACTAGCTCGTCACGTCATTCAGTCTCATAAAAAAATAATTTTTATGCACTTTATAAGCTAGTTGTGTCCTACACATAAGAGTGACAAGGAGCCGCCTAGTTTTCTAGGATAATTGTCGATCATCCCGGTCAGCCGATTTAACACAAACAACAAGTCGGTTCGTAGTCGCCCTAAATTCAGTGACCATGGCCAAAGGTCATTGGGTAAATTGGAAGAAATTTAGCGTATTCTCAAATTACGCAACGTTGCATGCGAGTCGGCAGTTACCGATACTCACTTACCTTTTATCGTTGTGTAGAAGTACACCAACATTTAAACTGATATCCACAGCATTATAATAATCACTGTTTAAAATGTTTAACTGTCTCTTTGATTTTTTTTTATTTCCTTTAAGCTTAGGAACCTATGTAATGTCTATTTAGAAGAAAATTGTAATGAGTCTGTACTACCTACCAGTTTTTGAATAGTATGCGCCTCGTGTTAATGGGCGACTACGTGTGACTGGATGTTGCATGTGACATAATAGATACCGTATGAGCTAATCCAAGCTCTGTTATTAGGTGTTCAAATGAATAGCGGTAAGAGGTAAAGGTATAATACTCGTGTTTGATTTGAATAAAACAATCCCTAGCCATTGTTTCTTACTAATTATCGATTTCAAACCACCCCAAGGTGCACTAAATTAGCTCGGACATTATACAGACTATGGTTTCAAAACGTAAGTAACTGAACAAGTAGGTACTTGTACTTTTTTCTATGCTTAATGCTCGGTCACTGAGATTGAACCCGCACTCTCCAGGTTATGTGCCGTCAAGCTCAATCACCCAGAATCACCATATTAAAATCCTTTATAACGTTTGCGTACGCATCCGTTTTTGACCACCAGATATTAAAATTAAATAATCCAGATTCTCATTAAGGATATAAACCAATTTTAATTAATTAAATTAAGAAACACTTCATTAATAAGCATTATTTTATCAGCATTGTTTCTTTCTTATTAGTCCCACAATCCAAATTTTACGAGGGACCGCGTTAGAGGGTCCCGTATATCGCACCGTAAATTGCCAACAATAAAATCGTAGCGTCACACAGAACTAACGATACTACATGCGCTTTATGGAAAATGTAAACTGTTGTGTAAAATATACAACAGAAAAACTTAATGTAATATATTTTATAATTATTATAAATAGCAGTAACGATGCGGAGATGTAGCGATTTTTTTGTTCCTTTACAAATGAATCTCTAGCTCAAAATATTTCCATCGGTGTAGTTATATGGCCAAAAAAGTGATTTACTATAATATATTGTATTACTAATTTATATTAATATCATAATTATTATGTATTTAAATTAAGGGGTGCCTGCTTAGAACTCACCCACTATTACAGAATACAGCAAACGATATCATAATCCATCCAGCAGCTTTTGCGTGATAAAAATATTCATACAGACATACAGAAATTCTAATTTAATAAAGTTGTTTGTCGTGACATGGTGCTGTAACGCAATTCAATAAAGAAAAAGACTGAAAGAGCAAATATTTATATTGCTGTCTCACTCCCTCTGCCCTTTAAGATAATAGTGGAAGAAGGAAAACAATAGTTTCTTGTTTTCGTCAGATTCGTTTCTTCAATGCGTTATAGGTAATCTTTATTAGACTTTATGACCTGGTCTCACAGTCTAGATGTCTCAGGACGTGCGCAGTTCATTGTCACGCGAAACATTCTTATTTTCAAGGTTTGAGTGGAACTAGAACTGTTATGGGCTGTGTCGCTTAACATCAGGTGAACGAAGCTCATCACGTCGCACTCGTTGCTTAAAAAAAAATAAGTAATATAAAGGCATATCCAGTCAAGACAAGAAACTATTGCGACTACAACACCTCTCGCTGAATAAGCAAAAGGGAAATAAGGCAGAAACAGGGGGTGGAACAGGGTGGAGGGGGGTCAATGTAATTAATGCTTACGTTTAATTGTACTCGAAATTGGTCGAGACGGACCTTTAGAAATGTGAGACGAGACAGTGAAAAATATAGCAGAAGCATTAATGTGAATGAAATTCGTAACGAGTTTAAGATTTGCGCCTAAACAGGAATTTAACATTACTCTTGATTTAGGCAGACTTGTCTGTTTTAGCATAAGATTAAATAGAGCTAGTTAGAATTCTAAAAAAACGACGTACTCCGCTCCTATTAAGCAAGATATCTTCAGGGGAAGTATTTAAAGGTCGACTGCGTTCAGTAATCTGGCCTGGTAATCTTGTCAAGGTGGTAATTATAAGGACTACGGAGAAAAAATTCCCAGTAAATATTTGTAATGTCATATGAGTGACGTCACAGTCTTGTCGTTTGCCTAAAGTTAAGCATTACGGCCGTCCATAGCGTTGCATTGCGCCTTGGAACTCTATAGAGCAGTGCCTAAATCATAAAGTATTACATGTCATTGCACTGCACGTTGAGACCTCCAAAGATGTAGCGATAATTCCACTATGAACTTTTTTCCCTGTACTTAGATCTACCGTTAGTTTAAGGACCATCATAACATAAAACTCTCATGCCCATCTGTTTTAAAGTTTGTCAGTTCCCAAGTTTGCGCTTATCTTTCTAGCCTCCGGTTTTTTGTACGTTTGTAAAACTCCTGTCAAGTCACCATGCCAAATACTGTTGTACGTGTGCTCATTGGCTGAAGACAGCCGATGACCATCAGGCAACTAACGAGCGTTCAGTATTTAACTGCCAAGTTGACACCAACTCACCAATTAAATACGAGGACCTGGGAGAAAAAGTAACTTAGCGAATTGTATTTTATTAGACTTTAGACCAGATGAGCATCAGTTTGAAGTCACATTTTTACCCGTAGCTCTTTTACATTATACAGAGTGAAGTCTAACCAAACCAACTTACCAACTTCAGAGAAATTCTTATAAATGAAAAATAAATACTAAGCAGGGATTTGGCTTCAGTAAACCAGCGCTAAGTCCACTTGAAGCTTAAAATCAGAATATCTTATGCTAACGCCGACTGATTCATACTTCCAATTCCATTATTTCGGAGATTATTAAAATTTCTTACGAATCCCTTCAAAAGTTTTGAGGTCGTAAGTTGCATTGTTTAGTATTTAAATGTGTACCAATCCGAGTTAAGGATGAAAATGGAAATTACATAAAGGATAAACTTAGGTACCTAAATTCATTTCTCATTAATCGTAAAGTAATAGCCAGAAACCTGTTTTTTTTTGGTTTATGAATTCTGGGGACGTTACTAGATAATAATTCCCAAAGTAGCGCTCATAGCGAAGCTCGACTAGCAGTTCCTAACCAATCGGTAAAGTTAAGCAACGTTCGCTGCGGTCACTACTATGATAGGTGACCGCTACAGCAAAAACAAAAAGTGCTATTTACAACTGAGCGCTACCGTGCTTCGGAGGGCACGTTAAGCCGTCGGTCCCGGCTGTTGTCGTAAGACAATAGTCGTTAAGCCAAGCCTTTGGGCGGCCTAAAAATTTTGACACCAGGGCTGACCACTTGCCTACACGAGAAGAAGAGAAGAAGAAGAATTCCCAACGACCCCTTTGTATTGAATAAGGCGGTTGGTAATATAAGTTATTATAATGTCCCACTGGCTTTAAATAGTTGGCACATAAAAACTTCAATACAACGTTCTGATGTTGAATATGCGTCTCTTTTTCTACTAAAAATTCCACACATTGTACTTTGTTCTAGATTTTTGAGTTCTTGCCAGGCTGTTGGGCCTATCAACTGAACGGCCCTAACGCTCCTGTGTGTCGTGTTCAAAGATAATGTCATCATCATCATCATCAGCCCGTATATGTCCACTGCTGAACATAGGCCTCTCCCAGAGAGCACCACTTTGAACGGCTGCTCGCCTCATACATCCATCGGCTCCCCGCGGTTTTCACCAGGTCGTCGGTCCACCTAGCGCCTTCCGGTTTATAGTCGCCACTCGAGAACCTTTCTTCCCCATCGGTTGTCAGTTTTGCGAGCGATGTGGCCTGCCCATTGCCATTTCAACTTGCTCAGTTTAAGGGCTATATCGGTCACTTTAGTCCTTCTGCGGATTTCCTCGTTCCGGATCTTATCTCGCAAAGATAATGTAATGATCGTGGTGGTGATGATGATGATTTGTGCCGTACAGAGGTGTGTGTGTGCATGCATAATTTGCCGTTGGTGATGGGAGTGGGTACGGCGTTGAATTTCGGAAGAGTACATATATGAGTACATATTTGACGAGCCCGATAGCTCAGTTGGTAGTATCCCTGCCTTCTGAACTGAGGGCTGTGGGTTCGATTCCTACCCGGGACAAACATTTGTGTGATGAACATAGATGTTTGTGCTGCGTCTGGGTGTTATATTGTATTCTATGTATGTATTTACAAACAAAAAAAAAGTATATAAGTATTGTATCAGTTATCTGGTTCCCATAGTACAAGCTATGCTTAGTTTGGGGCTAGATGGCGCTGTGTGAAATGTCCACACATATTATTTATTTATTATTTATTTATTATGCAGTGTAAGCAATGTATATGCGAGTGTGCGTGCATGTTGCTGTTTAATAAGTAGAATAAATACCTCATGTTCGGCACAAACAAGAGAGAAATGAAACTGAAAATAAACTTTATCCCTAATGACCTCCTCTACTCTTATAAAGATTCTACTCTTGAGTATAAAGAAATATATCTTTGTCTCTTTTTCACCGTCTGTGCCAAACTTAATACCTATTCCCAAAGGTTCACACCTGTCTCGAATTCTATTTGCAATACGTTATTGTTTACACAATATTTTATCGTACCTTTTATATAGGAATGCATTATTCACTGTTTGCTTTGGCTACAGATAGGGTCGTCGCAAGGACGATAAAGGACAACGAAGTTTACAGATCGAATGTATTTATGTTCAACATCATCTGTCACTTGAAACGTGCTAGTGAAATTACGGGGCAAATGAGACTTAATGACTTAATAACACCATCTAGTGATCTTATTGATCTACTATGTATGTATTTACAAACAAAAAAGTATCTAAGAATTGTATTAGTTATCTGGTTCCCATTGTACAAGCTATGCTTAAGAGATCGCTTTTAGCGATAAAGTCGCCCATTGTGACACGTTTCTGTAAAATTTGTTATCCTTCTTAATTGTATCATTATTTGGTGTGTGTGCAATAAACTGATTTGTATATCTATCTATCTATGCTTAGATTGGGGCTAGATGGCGCTGTGTGAAATGTCCACACATATTTATTTTATTTATTCATTACTAGACTGTTTGATGTCTCGGGATGACGTGCGCCTGCGCAGTACAGTGTCACGCAAAACTTTAATATTTTAAAGTTCCGAGTGACACTACAACTGTTATGAGTTGCCGTGTCGCTTAACATCATAAATAAACACCTTAATGTGGTGTCTCAGGTCTATAATAGGCATGATGACTATATTTTTTTTTTTTGCGTAAATTAGTAATATTTCTCAAAAGATAAACATTTGCGTAAACAAAAATAAAATATCTCAAAAAAAATGACAAAGTTACAAGCATTTTAAAAACCGAAATAGAAAGAGATAGCTCAAACGGCCAGTGACGTCAGAGCAAGGTTGTTCATAAGTACCACATTACTAAGCTGTGGTAGCTTTACATACAATCTCTTTGGCATTGACGTCACAAGTGGTTTTTTCATAGTAATTGCGGAGGCGATCTGTTTCGCGAGAACGGGATAGGAGATGCTCCCTACAGAAACTTTAAAAGCTTATTACTCTAATTATTAAAACGAAGCTCTGAGGATAAATAACATAAAAATACAATCGAATTGAGAACCATAAGTAGACAAAAATAAACATTATCATCATCATTAACAGCCCGAAGACGCCCACTGCTGAACATAGGCCTCCCCCAAAGAGCGTCACCTTGAGCGGCCACTCGCCTCCTGCATCCATCGGCTCCCCACGGTTTTCACCAGATCGTCGGTCCACCGAGTAGGGGCCGGCCTGCCTACGCTGCGTCTTCCGGTTCGTGGTCGCCACTCGAGAACCTTTCTTCCCCATCGGTTGTCAGTTCTGCGAGCGATGTGGCCTGCCCATTGCCATTTCAACTTGCTAATTCTGAGAGCTATATCGGTCACTTTAGTTCTCCTGCGGATCTTCTCATTGCGGATCTTATCTCGCAGGGAAACACCTAGCATAGCTCTCTCCATAGCTCGCTGCGCTTATATAAAAATAGTATAATTCTTCAAATGATAAGTCATTTGACGAATAATACAATTTTTTTTAAATGAATCGATATTTCTAACCCATCAACATAATCTTTGCATAACGATTTATCACAAAAAATCTCAGCATTACGTGCCTTAGAGGTATTTCACGCATTCGCCTTTAGCTTGACTAATAGCTCTTTTTCTCGCCAAGACAACTCGACGATAGCGTTTTAAAGGAATGACGCAAGAGTAATGCCCCAACATGTGATCGAACCGTAAACGGATAAGAAAAAAATAAATGAACCGAGTGTCACCTAAAGGAGATTCGAAAAAGCTCGTTATGCTGATAAATTGCGTCCCGCAGAATGTTTGGTACAGTTTCACGGAATACTCTTACGTTTCGTGACGACAAATCGACGCGATTGTGATGTGTTGTGTCGCATTCGAAATAAATCGACCGTGAATAGAAATTTTGGTGATGTGAATAATAAAGGATTGGAGTTTGTCGGGTCTTGAGATTTTTATAATTTTGAAGGATGGTCAACCATGCAATAAACTTTACATTAAATAATGTTAATAGTGTGTTTGTTGTTTTTGTGATTCTAAAACGGCTAAAAGAATTCGGATGAAACCCCGGAAAACTGAGATAGGTAATTAGACAAAGATCAAAACGATAAAGGAAGGATAAGGTAAGGAGGTTGGTAACATCTCAAAGTGCTCTGCTATTTTAATACAGATAATAATTATGATATTGGAATCAAACTGCAGCCCTATTAACGAACAGCTTGGGCCTCGCCCTACTGCTGGTAGCACCATAGGTTTAGATTTGTATTAGTATTTAAGTAATATAATGTAGTTATAAAGAAATATTAATTTTAATATCAGGTTTAAAAGTATATAAAAAGACACCTAATATTACCTATAGCACTACCAATCAAAGCGTTTAAAAGTTACCGTAATGTTGTGGTTTTTATTACCAGATTAATAATAATAAAAAGACCTACTATGTACCTAGTAATTGACATAAGTACTGTAATAATAAATAATCAATTGATCTGATCATCCACCATTACAAAGTACTATATATAAATACATAAACAGTACAAGTAATGACAGTACATAAGTAATTAAACCCAGTCTCCGGTCTCAGACAATTAAACGCAGACGCCATTACTGGGAACGTTTATTTCCTACGACTAATTAATTGTGGAGACTGACTCATCTATCCATAATAAATATCAATGTAAATGTGTTACACTGACATACCTACCGCTGTTTGTAATATTCACAAATATTTATTTATTTATTATATCGTGGAATAAATAACACTATATCAATCAGTTATGCCCTTACTAATACATAAGTAACTAGGGAATATTACAATTAGTGTTTCGTTTATCTTTATAGAGTTCGAAATTTTCAAATATACAACAAGAGAAAACAATGAAGCTAGCTATGAAGGGGTTAAAATTTTAATTTTCTTAACCTTACGGTTCAAGGAAACCCAAATTAAAAAAGACTGTATCTGAAAGCAATGGACTATATGGAAAACGCCAGTGGCCATGATGCATTAAATGCGCAATCCTACTAATCTTTCTTAAGTCAAATCGAAGATTTTCTAATTCTTTATTATCAGTTTCATTTCAGTTTTATTTTAGATTATCCGCAACCTTTTGGTATAATAAAAGGACAGCCAGGTCCCGTAGTCTAATAGGACTCAGAAATGGGTTACTCGTTGACGCTGCCAATTCCCACTCCACTTAATGTATTGGAGCAACCAGAATTAGGATAGCTCTACGTCCAACAGTGGAAAAAGGCTGATAAAGAATATAGGTTTACTTTATCAGAAGGTACCAATTTCAGAGGGTAGATTTTTAAATGGAATTTTTATATTCGCTGTAAAAGTAATAAAATCACCATTAATTGAACCTAGGCGGCACGGGTTTAATAACCGTTTAATTTGACTTTATTATGAAATTGGAATTTTTGATCGCTTGCCCGGCATGAGTCACTTTTTTTTAATTACTATTTTTATATAAATGTTGTTGATGGGAGCTTGATTAAAATTGCGTAGTTATTAATTAACATAATATCTAGCAGACAATATTTACGGTTAATTAATTCAGTAGAGGTGCTGGTTTATTAAGTTGACACTGGATTAATACGGTCAAACGTTACAAAAAATAAATTACATTAAAAAAATAAAATAATTCATATTAAAATAGGATAATGAATATAATAATTTATTAGATAGTTTTTTGCAGCAACAGTATAATATATTTTCAACAAGCCATGTCGCTGCTATTCACCAGCGGCTAGATGACTGACGGTAAGGTAATTTGAGTACAATACATATTAGATGCTAGTTTAAAAGTTTTTAACTAGCCGAGCTATAATAAATATTCTTGTATAATTTTGGAAACTATGTTCCGTTTCCACTAAGTTCAAAACTATTCTATCACATCCAGAACAATAACGAAGGATCTAGACAGAATTTGTCAATTCCAAGTGTCCCAGCAAGGAATGCTTAACGAATAATGACGGCATCTGTTAAGGTAAATAGAATACGTACTGTATCCATCCGGGATTCACAGTACACCTCTTTCTATAAACCTCACACTGAAATACTTTATCGAGAAATGTCTTAAATTCAAAACTTTGATAAACAAATTTCCGCTTTAAATTGCGCAGAAAAGGTTGAAAATAAAATAAACGGAAACCAGCAGTTTTGTGTTTGGAAATTTACAGTGTATGTGTTACTCTAGAGCTTTATTACAATTTAAGCGATGTAACAAATTGTAAAACGCGCTAACGTGAATTCTGCGCACGTCTGTACTTTGTTTGGTACTCTCTTTCATCCTTTTGAAAGTAATTTTCTGACATGTTGCCCTTTAAGTTGGGTGCTCAAACTGGGTTACAATCAGATACCTACTCTCGTGTGAGCAATGAGGATTCATCTCGCTCAAGATTGGAGTGGTAATAAAATATTTCTCAAACAGGTGAGTTCAAGAAACTTTTCAGAGCTAGCTTCGGCTGCAAGTAAAGATTTACAGCTGAAGTCTTTACGAGTTACCTCAGAAGCTTTAACATTCTCTTGAAGGCTACTTTAACTTTAAACTTTGAAGGTACAATAACCACTTCTAACGAGCTTGTGCTGTAAACAGTCTGGTGTATACTCACAACCACATAAAAAATAAACAAGACTTTTACATAAAATTAATTTTTATAACTCGTTCTTCAAATCAGTGCATACAAGCCTTCGTTTCTATGAATACGGTGTATGTTTATCTCTTCGTACTACCCAAGGAGGAATATTGTATTATAAAAGGCATATGCTCAACTATAAGATACAGAATCCTCTAAGGATACTGAAGCATTAGAGATTTATAAAAGAAACGATGTAAGAGAGGTACACACGAACCGTACCAAATTAGTCATAGCATACAACATGGAATTACTTATTCAATAAAGAAATGGGACTAAAAGAGTATATGATTATGAACATAGCCGGGCATTAATTTATTAATTTTAAATTAACATAATTGTACCTATCCTAATTTGACATCTTTTATATTATTTGTATATTTTTGCTACTATTATAATGACGTAGAAATTCTTTATTTTTTTAATGTTTGTATGACGTGTTATATAATGATGTCGATGTCGTACTAATTAGTACCTGATAATATACCTACCATAGTTGTAAAAGTTTAATAAGTTATAATCAATGAGTACCTAATGTAAATGACTGACATGTAATTTTGAACAATTATGAATAAATAAATATGAATATGAATTAAAGAAGTAAACAAACGTTCCAAGTCAGTTTTTTTTTTCACAAACTGGTGGCTGGTGGTGGTGGTTCATTACAATCATTACTATCTCTTTCATGCCATCTGTTCACGTTTAGGTCATGTACGAGTCTCATCCACTACTTTTAAGCGATCTTGACTATTGACTATAGATGGCATTTTACCATGGACGGGTAGTCTGTTATACAATAGACTGGCAAAATCATAACGCTACATTTTTGCAGAAGTCATCATAATACGAAAATAGTTACAAACTTAGTTTTTTTTAGAATGAATGACGTGATAGCTAGACGTTCACCTGATGTTAAGCGACACGGCTACCCATAACAATTGCAGTGACACTCAGAGTTTTAAAATAAAGTTTCGCGTGACATTGCACTGCGCACGTCATCCTAGTCACACAGTCTAGTAATCAGATTACTAGACTAAGGTCATAAAGTCTCATTTGCCCAGTTATTTCCCTAGCTACAATGCCTTTCAAACCGAAACACGGTAGTAATTGCACACTACTGCTTGGCGGCAGAATAACTGGCAAAGCGGTGGTACCTAACCTACCTATACGAACTGCAGAAAAGTCTTACCACCTAGTAAACACAGAGTTACACAGATAACGCGACAAGAATAATAATTACTCGATTTTTTAAATTCATCATCGTCAACATCACCATAAAACAGCCTTAAGACGTCCACTGTTGAACATAGGCCTCCCCAGAGAGCCCCACCTTGAGTGTTTACTCATCTCCTGCATCCATCGGTTCCCCGTGGCTTTCACCAGATCGTTGATCCACCCAGTGGGGGGCCGGCTTACGGTTCGTCTTCCATTTCCGTTATTTTTTTGAAATTAGTTTCTTTTAAATTGATATTCTGTCTAATAAGATGCATTTACTCTTGTGTAACAGCCTTTATAGATTCTCAAGGTATCCCCCTGGAGTGGCCAACGTTGCAGATATTTCACGGTATTTTAACGTTTTTAACGAGTTGCCGTACTCAGTTAGATGCTCGTACTGAGACAACTTTACCTGAGTCGTGCCCTTATTACGTTCATCTTTGCGAATGGGATCTATGTTGTAGCTTATTTACGATTTTGCAGAGTATTATTAACCGACTTTTCAGAAAAATGCTATTCTTCTTCTTATCGTGCTCGTCTAGCTTTGGTGTCAGAACTTTTAGGCCGCCAAAAGTCTTTCTGACTTGGCTTAACGACTATTGTCTTACTACAACAACCGGGACCGACGGCTTAACGTACCTTTCGAAGCACGAGAATTGAAAATAAAATAGCCGCTATTTTTTTAAGTTTACCTACTTTTCTTTATTTAACACTGAATATGACTTAATGACTACTAGAGACCTGACTAAAGTCATGAAAGCAAGCAAAAAAAAAAATACCGATAGAGAGTAAAAATAAACTGTTGCTATTGCTATTATAAATTGAATAAAGCTACAGACAAAATCAGAGTGGTCTGTCTAAAACCAACTTATATCAAACTAAATAAGCCAGTGCAATTTGTTTCGTCTACTTCTATAATATTAACAAAGCATAGCAAAAATTACGAAGCTAGTTTATACCGTTACTAAAAACAATATATCACTTTAACTTACCACAAAGTCGCAATTATTCAGGGAATCTTATTTTCTCTACAATTCCCTTTAGCGCGAAACCTTGCTTATTAATCTACGTTTTATCCAGCGTTGCACTTTTATTGCACTGTTTTATATATTAGCCCGTAGTTTCGTGTCTTTGTCGTTGTTTAATATTGTAAAAAGCAAACAAATTTTATATTAGATGAACGTGTTTAACTGTATATGAAGACTTATGAAAAGTTTTATATACTATACTATATATAATACTGTGAAAATGATACTGTATCCACCCATGCTTTTATTTTGTAGCGTCACGAGCATAGTTTTTTTTTCTCTTATCTGTGGCATTAACTTCCACGAACATCCAATGAGTTAACTTGAAAATGTTATGAGTATATTTGAGCCAAACTTTCTTCTTGCTAATTCTTAATTACCAATAATTATGCACTATTATTTATCAGGTATTAACGCGACCCTCTACCTGTTTTTCTCGTTTATCATCATTATTCATCATTAACAGCCTGAAGACGTCCACTGCTGAACATAGGCCTCCCCCCGGGAGCGCCACTTAGAGCGGCTGCTCGCCTCCTACATCCATCGGATCCCCGCGGCTTTCACCAGGTCGTCGGTCCACTTAGTGAGGGGCCAGCCTACGCTGCGTCTTCCAGTTCGTGGTCGCCACTCGAGAACCTTTCTTCCCCATCGGTTGTCAGTTCTACGAGCGATGTGGCCTGCCCATTGCCATTTCAATTTACTAATCCTAAGAGCTACATTGGTCACTTTAGTTCTCCTGCGGATCTCTTCATTACGGATCTTATCTCGCAGGGAAACACCGAGCATTGCTCTCTCCATAGCCCGTTGTGCGACTCTAAGCTTAGTAATGAGGCCAACAGTTAGAGACCACGTTTCAGTTCCATAAGTCATCACTGGCAATACACATTGATTGAAAACTTTTGTTTTCAGGGTTTGAGTGTTTCTCGTTTATAATCGCATGCAATTATCACTTTGGTTTGTAGATAAACAATTAAACTTACAAATTACAGTCAAACTCTTAACTTATGAGCAAACATTTTCAGGGTATAAAGCACCCTAAATGTAACTTCAGGACTTAAAATTATTTTCATCAAAGTCCGTTTGGAACCCTTATCGCCCATTTGAGTCTTTTCTGTGTTTTATTTGCATCTTATCGATTAGCAGTACGGGGTAGTACTAAGAATTCGAATCCAGAATCTTTGCCGCACCTCTTTGCAACAACTCTACAAAGTATTAGCCACATCTGCACAATAAACGCGGTCGGTGTTAAGACTGAGCCAAGAACTGGCCCCGGGGGCTTTAGATTGATGACCCCAATGCCAGGTGATCCTCATATAAATTGCGCAGGAAACACCGACCATTTTGCTTTATGAGAAGCCGTTGGAAATATTATCGCTCAGTTCAACTGGGAATATTTAGGGCAAAATTTGGTGGTTGTGCTTGATTTTTTCTGAAATGGAGTTTTTAAAAGTCATTGAAAGGACCATTATTGGAAAGGTTCTAGGTCTGTGGAAAGTATGGAATTCAAAAGTTTTTGATAGAACATTGATGGAACATAGGGATTTGTTTTATGATTATCGCTGTGGTTTCACACACTGTAATTGCCAGCGAGAACATCAATAATTTCTCAAATTTAAAAGTGTAATGTTGTTCTTCTTGTTAGCGTGTGTATAATTTTTTTTTTTATGAGAATGAATGACGTGACGAGCTTGTCGTTCACCTGATGTTAAGCAACATGGCCGCCCATAACAGTTGCAGTGTCACTCGGAACTTTAAAATAATAAAGTTTCGCGTGTCTCTGCACTGCTCACGTCATCCTGAGACATCACACAGTCTAGTAATCAAATTACTACACTGTATAATAAGGTCATAAAGTCTCATTTGCCCAGTAATTTCACTAGCTACAATGCCCTTCAAACCGGAACACAGTAGTGCTTGCATACTACTGCTTGGCGGTAGAATAACTGGCAAAGCGGTGGTACCTACCTAGACGAACTTTGCAGAAAAGTCCTACAACCTTATACATGCTTATGCCAGATTTCATCCAAATCACTTTAGTAATGAAATCAACGCAAACAAACAGATAGAGTTTCTCTTTTATATATTGATAGGGAGGTATAAGGATAGGGGTATTAACCATTGGAACATGACGAAAGCACTGCATTATAATGGAATTAAGAATGAAAACTGTATACTCGACGCATCTCACTGTAAAAGGGGTGTCGCATCATCTGATACACGATGCGTCTAATTTTAATGGGGGTTTCCCATCATCTTTTTTTTTTATGTGAATAGATGACGTGACGAACCAGTCGTTCACCTGATGTTAAGCGACACGGCCGCCCATAACAATTGCAGCGTCACTCGGAACTTTAAAAAAAAAGTTTTGCGTGACACTGCACTGCGCACGTCATCCTGAGACATCACCTGACCTGAGGTCACAGTCTAGTAATCTGATTACTAGACTGTGACCTCAGGTCATAAAGTCTCATTTGCCCAGTAATTTCACTAGCTACAATGCCCTTCAAACCGGAACACAGTAGTACTTGAACACTACTACTTGGCGGCAGAATAACTGGCAAAGCGGTGGTACCTACCTAGACGAACTTTGCAGAAAAGTCCTACCACCTAGTGACCATCTGATACTAGCATAGCATAAATCTACACTAGAAGACCCGCTGACTCACAAGTTCAAATGCTAGAACCAGGCAAACAGTCTTACATCTCCCAAAAAGCTTTTACTGGGAAAATTTGCCCGTGTGATTCAAATCCTTCCTCTGCAAATAGTTCCTCGTATTTCTCCGTATTTAAGGTTATTATTCCCTCTAGCTGTGTCAGCAATAGTGAAGGCAAAATGGTTATGTCTGATTTGGGTCGGTAATTCGTCTAACAGCCGAGGAGGTAGACTTAAATTAGGGTTGATGGTTTAGGGCAGGAGTTTAATTAAATTTTGTCATAGTTAACTTTTGCTTCTATTATTTAGATAGTCGTTTGTTATTTAGTTTCGAAGTGGGCTGTTGTTTGGGATAGAAGTGAGGTGGGTGTTACGATGTACGTGTATTGAACCAAGCTTACCTACTACACATTGGAAGTGTTTAGTTATGTTAAATGGATCTGTAAGTTAGTGTAAGTTGATTTCGTTAAATGGCAGTGTGGAAAGAAATATATTATTGACAAAGTCAGTAGTAGTCAAAGATAATAGTAAAGCTTTTTGGAACTACAGTTTTATTCCAGTTTGTATTACCGTAAAGCCGTAAATAAAAAAGCGATATTTCAAGCCCATCTCTGGCTCACATTACCATTTCAACCGTATAAATGCTCAACTGTAAACAGTAACCATTCCAGAACACAGCCCGGTTACGGTAGGTCAGTCGCTGTTGTTGACAGAACGGTATTTGGTAGCTGTTAACCCGCGCATTATTTTTAACTGCCCCGTCCGTCACTTCCAGAGCATTAAAATAAAATTTTAATACTGTACGATATTTTAAGTTTTTTTTGTTGGGTACAATTCAGTTGGAGAGTTTGAATTTAAGTTTTAAAGTGTAATTTAAATAAAACTCGTTTTGTTTTTACACGTACATGCATGTTATTTTTTTGGCAAGCTATCTTAAAATCCATAAAACGAATGAAACTACAATTAGGTAGTTAATTTTCTCTATTGACGATCTGGTGTACACCCGCGGGGAGCCGATGGCTGCATGAAGCGAGCAGCTGCTCAAAGTGGCGCTCTCTGAAGGAGATCTATGTTCAGCAGTGAACGTCTTCAGGCTGTTGATGATGATGATGATGATGACTCTATTGCAATAAGTAAGTAAAACGCTTACAAAATAGTTATAAATACAATCTAAGAGTGAAATTTCTAAGAAGATAAATTCCGCCTAAACACACCCGGGGTAAACAACATAAATCAACCGTGATCCTGCAAATATAATGTCCGATAAACAATAGAGAAGGCATAAATGGAATTCTATCTTGGCTTAGAGAGCTAAAACAATAAATGCTGCCCCATAAAACTACGTTTACTATCCAATGTCTGTCGTCTAAGTCTCTTCATACAATATTTATACGCTCTAAGGCACGGCACACCCGGGAACCAACGGTCTATCTTTTTTTTACAACTATTATATTATTTATAGGGACCCGACAAAAGTACTCCTTAAATATGGACTCTGTTATTTTAGGGCCTTTCATATTTAAATTGCAATGGTGATATACTCCCCTGTGTTCGGTCGTATATTTCGTGGATGAGTATTTTTTATTTGGGAGGTACAATGCATGTGGTTGGGTTTAGTCAATTAGTGTTACAAAGAATTTCTTCATTATTTGTAATGAAATAATCTTAGTTATTTTTACGTAGTGACGTAGTGTTTACGCAAAATGGCGACGTGCTTAATGGTATAACATTATTTTTTAATTATTATTAAAATGATTATAATATTTCTAATGTATCTATCACTTGAAATCAAAGCTTTATATTTTGTTAGCAGACAATAAAATAACTATGATTTAAGTTAAGACTGTTTACCTATATTATTTAATAGTAATTTACTGTATCAAGGAAAAACTTTAGGTATTTATAAAGTGAAGAAGATTAAAACCATAAAATTATAAAACGAGGGATACAATAATATTGCCGTTTTTTTATTTTTTTCGTTAGATCCTAAAAGTATATTTTAACTTGTAAGCGTAAACATAGGACACTTAGCTTCAAACGCTTATCGCTTACGGTACAAGCAATTTCTAATCCTCTCTCAATAAAAATACCTACAAATAAATTCACCAACTCAATAATTCATAAACCGCTTGCGACACAAGTTATTCAATATTCCTTTAAGAATTTTCTTTTCAATAAACTGACCTAAAAATCTTGTCTGTGCTCCTCTATTTGACTTGAAACTTTGCATAAGCGGCTTTTAAATCAAACTTTATGACTTTCGGATTGCATTATACTGTAAGATGAGCGAAATTGGATTATAAAATAAAAGAACGAACGAGTATTTTAGTATCTCGTATTAAATATTTCGGTTTGTAATAAAATAGAAAAGAAATTAGAAGGAAAAATCTTCAACCTTATTTCCTATAAAAATTGGCGATAGTTAGAAAAACGATTTCTTATTTTTAAATGAATTCATCAAATAAATGTGAAATAAATGGACTATTTAAATGGGTTATGGGTTATGGGTTATGGTGGTTTAATGGGTTTCGATCGAACATCTAATTGATTACGAAAGTCCCGAAGGAAATAGCTTCGTCTCGGGCGAGGGATCAACATTTTGCTAGCCATTTCCGATTGTAAGCTACAGATATTTGGCAGTTGTTTCCGAATGAAGGCTCCAGATATTCCCCTTCCGAACTTTAAATACCTATTTCTCAAGTTAGCCTCCGGGAAACAATTTATTTGTTTTATCTTAAGAACCCTTTGTTGTTCCAAAATACGATGAATGAAGCAGTTACGATCCGACCAAATGGACCATAACCACTTCTAAAGGAAATAGTCGCGGCAATTATTTTTTTGCACAAAATATAACTAGATCTCTAATAAAAATATATTTTCTTAATTTTGGGTTCGAGAAGTGTAGTACTGGTTTTTTGGACAGCCATTAAATCTATCTGCTTCATTGGTTCATAAATATTGTTTTATAGAAAATACTTCAAAGAGTTTTAAGTTGGTTATGGAATGATAATGATTGTATTTGCAGATATTTCATTCAGTAAACGTTGTTTTAAAATATTCCCATGATACCTATTACGTACACTAGCAATTTCGAGCATTAAAGTTATTCAATCGTAAATTTCTATTTTGATATTTAAAAAATCAAATAAGTATACAACATATACAAATCTTAAACAAAAATGTAATAAATATTTTTTGATATTTTATTTAAGTAAAAAAAATTTTCCCTTCATCAACAGAACCTCCCATTATTATTTGATCTGCGTGCTATGCTTTTGTTTTCTTACAAGGAAATGGTATGAAAACGGTCAACCACTAAGCAGTCACGTAAATGTTTAACCATCCGTTGTTTCTTTACTTTTTTATTTGATAGCCAAGAGAAAGTCTCGCTTAAATTGCATGGGATAGTCATTGGTAGGTACCCCTCTTATAACAATGCAAATTTTATTGCTGCTCGACCCTAAGGTGCGTTTTCATCAGTAGTTGGATACCTCCCCAACTATCGCGTATAGGCATAACACTTTGGCCGGAAGTTTTCTTCTAAACCTTTTAAACGCTTGCATTGTTAAACGTACGAAGTGCCTGACAAATTTTAATCTATATTAACCTTTATACGATGGAGTTACAGTCTAGTTTCTTAAGAGTTCACAATTGAAACTTTTGGGACTAATTTCTGAAATTGTCTTACAAAGTAGTAACATTGACCTTGTAAAAACTACGAAAAAGAAAATACACAGTTCTGGGCAAGAATTTTTGTCTCTGCATTTAGGACAATAGCTATTATATCATTTTCCATGGAAATGGATGAACAAACAACGCTCGATGATTACGTATGCGATAAAATCTCTCATATTCCACCAAATTAACCAGTGTAAATCAAATCCTTGCATTATACAGCACAAATATGCGTCCGTGCGATAACTTACATCCCGTGATGGGCCACGAGTAACATTGTTTACTTAGGACCGTGTCACAGAGTAATTAGAAACAGAATCACATCTTATTATAATTTAGAAAATCAATCACTACCTGCCAAAATTTTAAAATACATGGAATTAATTTACGCTGTGAATTTTTTTTAAATTATCATCATCATTAACAGCCTGAAGACGTCCACTGCTGAACATAGGCCTCCCCCAGGGAGCGCCACTTAGAGCGGCTGCTTGCCTTCTGCATCCATCGGCTCCCCGCGGCTTTCATTAGGTCGTCAGTCCACCTAGTGGAGGCCGGCCTACGCTGCGTCTTTCAGTTCGTGGTCGCCACTCGAGAACCTTTCTTCCTCATTGGTTGTCAGTTGTACGAGCGATGTGGCCTGCCCATTGCCATTTCAACTTGCTAATCCTAAGAGCTACATCGGTCATTTTAGTTCTCCTGCGGATCTCCTCATTTCGGATCTTATCTCTTAGGGAAACACCGAGCATTGCTCTCTCCATAGCTCGTTGCGCGACTTTGAGCTTTTTACTAAATATCAATGTTAATATTATTAAATGTCTTCGAAAAATGTAATAAACATATAAATCAAATAGCCTTTATAATTCTTCGCCCAGTAAGATAAGTCTAAACTCAGTTCGATTTGCCCATGCTATATGTCTTTGGACATGTTACAGCAACGACTGGACTATTAGAGCATTAGATCGCGAGGAGTGGAAGGAAGGTAGGGAGACCTTTGCCCTGCAAAGGGACAAACCGGGCTAAAAATAATATTAATAAATATGTCTCTGGGCTATGCCAGTTAACATAGTTCTTGTTTGTATAAAGTTTAGAAACTGCTTTACAGTGTCTCTACCCTTTTAAATTATGCACATCGGTATACATACATGGCTTGTCTGCGGTCACCTCATAATTCTTCGTATTTTTTCAACCCCGCTTTTAAACAACCGTGTCTGAAAAAATATTTTGTTAACGTTAAAAATGTTAATGTCGTGTGCTGATTTCTCGGGAAATTGAAAGTTTTCATCATCACCATCAACATCAACCTGAAGACGTCCACTGCTGAACATGGACTTCCCCCATAGAGACTACAAATTTGAGAGTATCGTTTCCAATAATTACAGCGGGCTTACACACAACCTCTTATAGCATTATTACTTCAATAATACTTCGAAAAATTACATAAAAGTAAGAATACTGTAATTTTGTTGACGCAGAGCAGTTTTGATGACATCACGTTAAATCGTTCACTCAAATACATAATGTTGACACCGACGTGCGACAGTGATAACGCTATATAAAAATGTAGACGTCTCGTTCTCACGCAGGAATGCTTTATAAGTTCATGGTACAAATTCGAACAATATTATTGTAACCTTGAAGCGTTACTGTCACGAACCATGTGGTTTTGTATTAGTTTATGGTAAGGCCCCTGGTATAGGTGGAACAGGTATTAAACATGATTTTTGTCTTATCCATGTTCATCTTAAGACCAACCTGTAGGGGACTTAACTGAGGTCGTTGAGCATTATGCCAAGGCCCTCAAGTGACTCCGCCATTATGACTAATATTAACCATATAGAAAAACTCTAATCTTCTACCTCTTCTAGACCGAGCTATTATGTACTTCGCTAGCTACAAAATAAAACACAGGCCTTCAACACATCTTAGTTTAGCTCACAAGTACAAGCTACAGGGTGTACAAGCTTGTTGTTTCAACGCGGGGATTCTCACGGATCTCAGCGGGTCGGGTGCTCAGACAAAACTACCCGCAGAACGGTCGCAAATGTTAATGCGAATGTAATTTTATTTCTAGTTTTGCAATATATTTGTTCAAAAATTCTGACATGCTACTTAGTAGAAGCCTGTTGGTAGTAGCTCTGGCTTCTTCTTTTCTGATTTCTAATGTTAGTTATTATATATAATATAATATAGTTAGGATTTTATCCGTTATCTGGTTCCATAAGCAAAGCCTAGCTTAGTAAGGGGCTAGATGGTATTTGTCCACAAATATTGAATTATAATTATTAATTTTTAAATATTTTTGGACAAGTTATTGATTAAACTATGTAGTGTACGTATATTATTTATTGTGTTTAGTTTTTATTATTTATTAGACGATACGGAAGGTAGAAAATAAAACAGTTCTTGCACTCCCACAGAGTAAGTAGCTATCTACTGCAAACAACACAAATTGCTCCCCATGAAATGTATGATAGTATACTGCTGACACCACTCAAGGAGGAATATATAGGACACATTCTGTGGTAGAAGATATTTTATGAAAGCTTTACACACACTACATTCAATTCAAACAAATCTGTCGTAGACGCTACGAGTTTCGTAGTGGTTTCGTACCAACCGTAGAGCGAGTGCTACGAAGCTTTTTCACCTATCTACTATACAAACAAGGACGCCCACAAAAAAACGTTTCTATGCAAATAGGGGCAAATAAACCGGGTGCGAGTTGGATGCGCATGGATTTATAATACTGGAAGAGACTTTATCTGGTTATATGGTTGTTTCCTAACAAATATAACCTGGGAGTTTTTAAGGCTAGAGTGAACCGGTATCTTGTAGGCAAGCATGCTTCATCGTCGATCGCGTTATCACTTACCATCAGGTGAGACCGTGGTCAAATGTCGCTGATAGGCTACTATCGATGGTAGAAAAAAAATTTTAAAAAAATGCAAAAATCCAAAAATAATTACGAAAGTTTTATTTTTGAATTTTGAAAGTTAATAACTAAAATCATCAATAGATATTTTACTGCTTTTTGCACTTCTAGATATTTTATCCATCAAAGCAAACCGCCGTCTCCCGAGATCGCATTTTCGGCGTCGTTTTATACGCGACGCATGCTTGATTCCGTCTATACATATTTATGATGCCGGTTCGGTTGCGTGGAAGCGGGGTATTTTATGGACTCTTAGATAGGTGACCGTGTCGAGGAATGTTTTGTTTATGTCTTTACCTTCATGGTTATCATCAGCTGCCGACCATCCTGAAATTTATTTAAGCATGGGCTGCATGAGCTTTAGTAATCGACATATCTGTTCTCTAGAGAAATCTAAAAAAAGTTTTTAGATAATGGTACGGAACCTTCCGTGCGCGAGTCCGGCTTGCACTTGGCCGGTTATAGTATTATTTATATATGAACTTAATTGAATATGGGATGATTAAGCATTATTTTATTATCTATGCTTTAATTGAAGTAACTACTAGAAAATATAAAACTTTTTTGAAATGCAGTCATGGAGAACTAAGAATGTTTCGCAGTTTCAACCACAATTTACCTAGTAAGACACGAAAACTCCGGAATTTCTGGGATGAAACATTTTTTTGCCTCTGCAGCTTAAGC
Source organism: Ennomos erosarius (assembly GCA_963580505.1). Taxonomy (NCBI): domain Eukaryota; kingdom Metazoa; phylum Arthropoda; class Insecta; order Lepidoptera; family Geometridae; genus Ennomos; species Ennomos erosarius. The sequence goes on from OY756986.1 coordinate 11,738,604, forward strand.
AATTTGTATGCAAATTTCATCTAAATCGGTTCAGCCAACCCGACAACAAAAGGCACATAAATATACCAAGGATTCACTGAAAAATATTGCATATTTGGTCTACTCATTGCAGCAAAACAAAGAAAGAATAGGTACGTGATTTTTTTACAAAAATACATGTATGTACCACCTATTACGTATTTTTTTTGTTTTATGGCAATTGTTTAGCACTTTTGTGCCACTGTTGTTGAAACAAAAGAAAAATATCCTATAACTACCAACTACACAACATTATTACAACAAATGAACAAAATAAACAATCAAGAACAAATTTTCCTTATAATTAGAATGATGCTTTCAAGATGCTAAAACTACCATAAAATCGTCACAGAATCACAATAATGTTGTCTCACTTACTTGTATTCAAATTAGGTAGAACTTTGCCTATAAGTTAGAAAGGCAATAAGTTCAGCTTACATATCCCAGAATCTACAAATTCAAAAGATCTCCGTATATTCAGATAGGACTGGCAAACAGATCCAAGACGTAGTGTTGCGAAACTGTCGATAAAAAATCTAAAAAATCTAAAAAAAAATCTAAAAAAATTGGTCATAAAAAATAAATAAATAGATGTGTAGGCATTTCACACAGCGCCATCTAGCCCCAAACTAAGCATAGCCCGAAAACGCCAAAAAGCCCAAGGTTAGGGTAATTATCGATTTACATGGTCTTTTTCTTTTTTTTATATAGATAATTTTAAAAAAAGGAACATCGACAAAATTATTAGCAGTTTCAATAATATTGATAGTGTACTATTATCGAATTTGTAGAACTGTACAATCAATGTTGAAATCACGTATAATATTATTAATGTATCGATATGTCGATACATCTATCGACAAATTTTATAAACACTAGTTCCAAGTTGCAAGACGAATAGTTGCAGGAGTCAGAAATTTGTTCAATCAATCGTTGTAGATGGATTATGCCTGTTGTATGCCACTTTAACTTTGCATAAAGCAAATGACAAAAGTGACTTTACCGTAGGTAACAATCATATATAGCCAGTACGTTACAACTGCTGGGCATAAAAAATAAAACAATAAGTAATATGTGTGGACATTTCACACAGCGCCATCTAGCCCCAAACTAAGCAAAGCGTGTACTATGGGAACCAGGTAACCGATACAATACATAAATACTTTTTTGTTTTTGTAAATACATACATAGAATACAATATAACACCCAGATACATAACAAACATCAATGTTTAATGTACAAATAGGTTTGCCCTAAGTGGGAATCGAACCATCAACCTATAAGTTTAGAAGGCAGAGTTATAACCAACTGAGCTATGAGGCCAGTATTGACATAAGTCTTCTCTCACATGGAAAGAGTGTAGGCCATAATCCACTATGCTCGTCAAGTGCGGGTTGGTGGATGAAACAAATGGTCTCGGATTTGGTGATTCGTGAGCATACCGGATTACTCACGATGTTTTCCTTCACCTAAGAGTGAATGCTTTTGCACGTAACTTGAAAAATCATTGGTGTAAAAGGTCGAGTGGAATTCTAGCCAATTGTTAAAAACTAACAAATAGGCATGATGACTACTATTAAAAATAAACAAGTAAATATTATTTTCATAAAGAAGAATAAAAATGAATGCAATAATTGAAAAAATAATTAAAATCGGTAAATAAATCACGACGTAATAAGCTTTTTAAATTTCGGTAGCGGGCATCTCCTGTCCTTTCTCACGAAACAGAGCGCCTTCGCCGTTAATATGAAAAATCCACTTGTGACGTCACATGCCAAATAGATTGTATGTAAAGCTTAGTAATGAGGTACAATGAACGACCTTGCTCTGACGTCACTGGCCGTTTGAGCTATCTTTTTCTATTCTGGTTTTTAAAATGCTTGTAACTTTGTCATTTATTGAGATATTTTATTTATGTTTTCAAAAAATGTTTATCTTTTGAAGAATATTATTGATTTAAGCAAAAAAAAATGTTAGTCATCATGCCTATTCTAACTATTGGTTAGATTCTAATTATTAACCATTGGTTACCTTAACTATGAATAGCAATGGGCAGGCCACATCGCTCGTACAACTGACAACCGAGAAAGGTCCTCGAGTGAAGACCACGAACCGGAAGATGCAGCATAGACCGGTCTGATGAAAGCCACGGGGAGCCGATGGATGCAGGAGGCCAGCAGCCGCTCAAAGCGGCGCTCCCTGGGGGAGGCCTATGTTCAGCAGTGGACGCCTTCAGGCCATTAATGATGATGATGATGATGATGACCTTAACTATTGGTGAAAAAACCCACCTATAGTGTAAAACTGTTTATTCGTAGTAAAAGAAAATAAAATCAAAACATTAATTAAATGGGTTTTATTATTTTGAGCAAAAGAATTATAGTTTTAGTTCTAGTACCTGCTGGGAATTGCACTAAGAGGTTTAATAAGCAGCATCCAAACATTCTTATTTACATTGTTTAGTAGTACGTGAGACGGTCAGACGTGCCCTCCCTTATCCCGGTATTTGTACAGTAATCCCTTGAAAATTAATTACCTCCAGGGCACCTTGAGGGTGAGTCATACGGGCGTTTTATAAAGCGACGATTGGCTGGGCGTATTTATTGTTTGATCCTTTCACATTATTTTAACATCCAGGCTCATGAGTTAATCTGATCAATGACTTCAAATATTTCACGTAAGCGCGATGTTAGTACGTCATTTTTACAAATTTTAACGTGTATAATTAAAGATGTTATAATCATTTTGTGTAGATTTTGTAGACTCAGTGTAAAGCTGATCAATACACTGAGTATCATCAAACTTGTAGATCTAGGAGTGATCCTGTTGAGGTGATGAGAAATGATGGGTATGAAATTTTCAAACTTTTATAGTTTTATATCTTAGTTCCTTTTGAAGATTGTTGACCGGAAGACGTAGCATAGGCTGGCCTCCTACTAGGTGGACCGTCAACCTGGCCAGAAGCTAGGAAAGCTGATGAATGAAGGAGTCAAGAAGCCGCTCAAGGTGGCGCTCCCTGCCTATGTTCAGCAGTGGACGTCTTCAAGCTATTAATGATGTAATGTTTCAAGATGACGTACGTGCAGCGTCATGTAAAGAAAACAAGACTTTATTATTTAGAGTGCTGAGAGGCACTGCATTTATTGATATGTGCAACCATGACGCTTAACGCTATCGAACGACACATCATACGTTTACGCTTTTAAAGCCACTAACATAACATGACAAGGCAAGCATGGTTCATCGTTGACCGCGTCGTTACTTACCATCAAGTGAAGTGTGAGTGGTCAAAGCTAGCCCATCATAGGTAAAAAAAATGAGCGCTAAAACAAAAGCTCAATTTTCTGTAAAGTAAAATAAACAGTTGCATAATACAGCCCGTATGCAGAAATGAGCCAAAAATATCACACCTAAAACGCTCGTGAAACCACCCCTTATAAATACGCACCTACTGCAAATAACTCAACATTATAAGCTTTAACAGTCTACAACAGTCTCTGGTAAGTTAGCAGTATCGTCTTAAATAGCCTTTAATGCGATTTGGAGGAATGTTTAATCAAAACTTCGCCATTAGTAAACTAGTTACAATAAGCTTGTTTTCAATGAAATTTAACAATTGCTGAGTAGCTGTGCCGTGATGAGCTATTTTCTGAGCTGCGCTGTGAAGTTGCAGATTAAGCTGATATGTTGTTATCAAGTCTGGCTGAACTGAACTGCCGTTAGTTACTTTAATTTACTCGCCTCGTTATGAAAAACGTTTATTTAAAAAATAAAATGTGCATAAAACTAAATTTAATCTAAACAGAATATATATATATTCTCTTAATAGCTTGTTCACATTGGACAGGAACTAAAATTACATTATTGAGTTCTTCTTCTACTTCGATGTAAGTAAGAATATTTAAGCTGCCAAGGTTAGCTATCATTACCTCTGAATCTACAAAAGTGAAACCAGTTCAAGTATTGCCCTGTCTTAGATTATCTATGAGTGCCGAAAAGTAGATATGTGCTAGTAACTCAGCGTTAGTGCTTATATTCTCCTTGCTATTAGTTACTATATTATTTTAGTCGTGATCACCACAGAGTAGAGATAAAACAATCGACTATACAAATTATGACCGTAGCTAATTTCTCTTAAGTTTAGGTTTAAAATTACCATCTCACATACACAGTTTAGTTCTTCTTTATCTCTACAAAGCTGCAACTTTTACGTGAATTTAATACTTTAGTATTTATTGCACTAGTGCGGTACTATATCCGTACTTGTGTAACAAATTCCATTTTAAAACTCTTAACAGGATTATGTTCGCTAGTATCGCCACAAACTTTTTAATAATTCAACGTATTCGATGTAATTTTGCTCCGCCACCGCATGTGAGTATATTCTTGCCTGAGGTGGTATTTTCATTAGAGACTGAGTATTTGATACTAGAAACCTTTGTGTTATTTGAGACGGTCTTATATGTGAGGGAAAATGTCTCATTAAGATAATATTTCTTTACTGTAAAATGTCTAATAATCTAAAGAACTTAAGAAGTATAGGAAATATCTATTTCGGACAAACTTTTAATTATAACAATGCGAAGCCCTGAACAATGCTCGGTGTTTCCCTGCGAGATAAGATCCGAAATGAGGAGATCCGCAGGAGAACTAAAGTGACCGATATAGCTCTTAGGATTAGCAACTTGAAATGGCAATGGGCAGGCCACATCGCTCGTAGAACTGACAACCGATGGGGAAGAAAGGTTCTCGAGTGGCGACCACGAACTGGAAGACGCAGCGTAGGCCGGGCCCCCACTAGGTGGACCAATGACCTGGTGAAAGCCGCGGGGAGCCGATGGATGCAGTGGCGCTCCCTGTAGGAGGCCTATGTTCAGCAGTGGGCGTCTTCAGGCTGTTAATGATGATGATGATGAAGCTTTGAGGCTCCAACCTTGTAATCTCATTTTAATAGAAAATTTTAAGTTAGGACAGTATAAAGCGCATAACTCTTGAACTGGTAGCTGCGTATTGGTAGGTATAGGGAGGGGCGGCCCGTAGCCCGATTTTTGGAAATGGCTGCTTTTGAGACAAATAACTCTACTCTGTCCCTTTAAGGGGATAGATGGTATTAATATCAATAAAAACATCAGTTTTTAGGGGTATTAAATTTAAATTTGAACACCAGCTTGCCTGAACACTATCAGGCCAGCTGGTGGTCTAAAAAATCTATGTATCTGTTTTAAAATAACCTGGTGTGGTGAAATATGGAGCACGTAAATCTGAAGGTATACCCATTCAGTCCGGCCTTGAAGACGCTCGAGTTATAAGTTTCAGGAGACACAGAAGACGGAAATGAGTTAATAAAAATACGCAATCATTGATTACTTTATCTATTCAACAGTAAACTGTTTTTCTATGTTTGCCACTGATAAAAAGACCTTATATGATTTCTATTCCCTAAATATTTCGAGGATCAAACCATGCATCTGTAACAAGAGTCGTTTCAACATTAGGTCTCTATGGATCCCGTTATAGTAGAGCTACTTAGAGGCTTCCGATGTAAAGGGCGTGTGGTCAGAGGATCCCGAAACTTGCCTTGAGTACCAATTTGTTAAATTATTTAACATCCCCCGAGAGTGAAAGTGGGTCTTGATACCTTAAGAAGCTTTTAATGTTCCATCAGTATGGGATTCGTTTTGTGCTCGCTGGTAGTAGCGAAACGGATGTAGGTTATTCTATAATTTACTTATGTAATGAGAATATTACGTAATATTTATAATCTAGGAAGTGGCAATTTGCTTGTGGGAATTTTAAATTAATTAATTATTAATTAAAACTTTCTCATGTTAGTTCTTGAAAAGTATGGTTATAAAAATGCTTGTATTAGAGATAAACGAAAAAAGGCTGATATCTCACTCTCGACAAATTCAATTGACTTTGCAGAAGATTGTACAATTATCTAGAGTATTGTCTTGGGGTTATTGACATACCTTGCAATTTGTATTTATTTATATTAAGCTCTAGATAATTTAATATTCAAAATTAGTACCGAAACATAAGAAAAAATAATAACATCTTAATAAAACCCCAGATAAAACTTTAAAAACTTAACTCAACCTCCGGATAATCACATAATATTAAAATACGTTAAAACATATCACCAATTTTAATATTATGTAACAGTTTTATCAGCACGCCCAGACTTCACAGTAAAATCATAATTAAAACTAAACTGAGCACCCGCACCAGCCAGCTCTACCTATCCACCTGTTTAACAAAAAAAGAAAAACATTTTCCAAAAAGAAGTTAATTAATTACGTATGCAAATTGTCGAAAAAGTCGCAACGAGACGGGGCGGGCAGACGGGATAATGAGATTGTACGGACACGTAGCTATGGTAGAGAAAATACAGATTAGCTAAAGGATCATGTTACAGCCACATCTTTATTGCCGACATGGAATTTATGCATTTTTTTTAATTAGATTACTGTGGTATTTACTGGTAGTGGTATTTTTATTATGCTCTTTGGTGTTATAGACGAAAGTTCTTCTATAAACTCAAAAATGTCTGCCCAGGGAAGAATCTGCAAAGTCGTGAACTTAGTAGACGCGACATTGTAATGGCTAATCAATGACAAAACTATGCTGATTCGGCTTCAGTTCAGGAATGTTATGATCCGGGGCCCAAGTAAACGATTTAAATTACAATTTCACTGTTATAGGTATACCTGACAGTTTTGACAGGTTTCCCATGGAAATTCCGTCATAATATCGACGTTCATGAAGTAATGCAATCGCATTTTTAATAGTAGAGTTGGCACAAAGCCTGAAGCATATCAGCATTTTATAGATAATAGAGACCGTAAACAGAAAGTGCACATCACCAAACATCAACGACGATCAACTAAGCATCCGATCTTCATATACCCACCATTTTAAACAGTAACTATACCCTTACTGATCTTATAAATACCCAAGTAGACGGCTCTATCACGTATTTTTCATGATTAAATCATTGCCGAACGGTGGAAAAAAGGTATTCTCTAATGATTGTGATGAAGATCTCTCGGGAAGTAATAAGCAGACAAAGTTTCCTTTACGAAAAGACATAAAAGCGCATAAAAAGTGTTTAATGCGCCTTTCACTGCGATATTTCTGATGGTGGTACATTTTGCGACAGAGTAGGCTTTCGAACAAAAGCTATGTATATAATTTGATCAAAGCATGCAGGAAATCGTCTAATACTTCTTTGATAGTAATCTATTATAAGTAGTGTAAAAATGCTTGGTTTTTAAATGTAAAATCACTGTAATAGTTATTAAAATAAGCCTTCTCTATCCGTTAAGTTTGATGTTGAGTGATCCAATGTCAGTAATACAGAAAATGGGCCTTATAGTCCTGTATTTTCGAACCGTTGGAGCATTAACACGACGCAGTACATTTAAAATCCAACGCTCGGCCTGCCCCGAACGTAAACAGCCATTAGTCCAGTAAACATAACCACAACAGTTTCGATATGCGAAACCGTCCGAAAAATCCCGATTAACATTCATGTCGTAAACAAATCGGAACGTTATGAAATCCTTTCTAACCGTACCAGGAGAGGATTATGCCAACCATCAACAACAATGTCCTGCAGATATAACTCGGGTATATTTTTTTCTTAATTTTTGTCTTTGTTTTTAGATTTTCTCATGGGTGTGGGTGAGTGTTGAATGAAAACGACGTTCTGCATTTTCTGGCTCATTCACAGTAGCACTATTTTTCTTTATCTTTTCTCTCTTTTAAACAGGATATTCTTTGAATTCTACCACAACGAGACCATTCCTCTTAAAATTACAGTCACTCTGCTCATTTTACACAAAATTACTTGATACTAGTATGCAATCAATCATCTTTTTCTTACTGTTGGATAGGCTTGTGCTTGACAACTATCACTGGAATTCATAGTCAAGGTGGCTCCTCTAGATAATATATTTAATACAAAATAGGCACACAAAATATACAAAAATAATATTTCTTTTAACTTTTTTGCGAGTGAGTGACGGGTGACATTTTAGCGCGACTTTTGATAGTTCAAAAGTCGCGTCAAAATGACACTACAGGATTTTCAAAGACAACTTGATTGAAATCGTAGATTATTTAATTAAAATGCTTTTCAGTTAGGGGTTTCTCCAGTGTTTGTTTATGAAAGTGAAAGAATAATGTATCAGCATTTCACCTCTAGGTAAAAGTGAAATGATAGATTTTGGGGGTTTGTCCAACCTTTGTTTATGAATACCACTGTAACTCACCTGATGGTAAGTGACGATAAGGTCTAGGATCTACAATCATTCTACCTCCATGTGCACAATCCAATAGTTTATTATACTTTTCATCCAATTACATGCATTATGTAACTAACATCAAAATTTAACTATTGAATTTTCATCGTAGTCAATTTTTCTAACGACTTGGAAGAATGCTTTGCCATCATGGTATCAAGTTGCAATTTTGCTTTTCAATCGAACTGGAAAGTCGAAACAACCGCTACGCAACTAGTCGCGATCATTTACATAATACACCTACAGTATCTCGGTTTTTCACGTCGCGAATGGTACGCGGAGACCATGCTCGTTACACGTCATTAAGCGATACTTTACAGCAGACGGCCCTCGAGACTACCCCCACATGCTTTCGTCGTCCGCATTATAGCAGCACTGGATGTACATTCAAGGTTCGTCTTTGATGACGGGAGTGTAGTGTAATGTCATTTCGGTTTGTGAGAAAAAGGGAAATTACATTTGTGGCTGTTTGGATGTCGTGAATGTGATTGAAAGATTTTTTTTGGGTGATTTTTGTATTTGTGCTTTTATATTTTTTTTTATTTATTAAGTAGGTAGGTGATATCGGCTACGTACCTAATAAATAGAAATAAGAGTTTAGGTATAGGTGCTTTACTAGGTTATTTAGATATAGGTACAAAATAATCAATCAAACAATTAAATAATTCAAACAAATAGTTAATCATCAATCAAGTAAGACATAGTAATAAGAAGTCTAAATAGCAATAGATACTTACTAAAATTATTAAAAAATAGGAGAAGGAGGAGATAATATAAGAACATGCAGGCCTATTCCTGAAAATGGAAAAGAGGAAAAAGAAACCTGTTTTCAGTTGAGATAGTGCTTTAAATTCTACAACCTTATATAGAGTCTTATCCAAACCGCCGTATTCAGTTATTCTACGTCCATATTCGGTTAACTCAATTTCGTCAGACTACCAAATGCACGCGGTCACAGAATAAATAATACTTAGTACAACTCACGGTACATTTAATTATATTTCACTGCGGGCGTAATTTCGACGAATGAATATCGTGCAGTCGCGTATTAATTAGAGTCAACTTAAAATATTGAGCATGTCAAGAGCACTGACATTCATTAAAATAATTTAAATTTATATTTTACACAGGTAGGTTAAGATCTCAACTATAATATAAATAAAATATATATTATATTGAACTTTCAAACAGTATGTAGCGCCCATAAAAAGGTTCTTACTTTGCGACTAAACGCGACAATTTATTTTCATCTGTCCCTATCTTAAGAAATAAAGTGCTTTGGTGCAAAACTTTCTGGAGGATTCCAATTGCATTTCCAGGAAACGATTTTACTTTGGTCTCAGAAAAAATCTACTGAATCTGAGTTATTCAGTTTACCTTTATAAAGGAAAAACTGACGATGTGCCTTATAATTTTCTTATTTCCTGTGGGACTTCTCAATACTTTAGGGTCGAAAGTATACCTACCCTTATTAAAATAAGTAGTGAAATCTGTGTTCAAAATTATATTCCAAACCCATTCAGCCGATTTGACGTTAAAGGATGTGTAATATATATACATAACGTTTTTATGATACGACTTTATATTAGTGTAATTATCTGTTTCAACAGATAAATAACTTCACAATTAATTTAGAGATGCGTGTCCTCAAATTTGTATTAACTTTGTTTGCCTACTTAAAAGAACTTCCTTAAAATATCTAAGAATAAACAAACAGAATGAGTGCCCTTTTCAAAATTTGCCTAAAATATACAATCATTACTAGGCACTCAGGAATGTGACTTATTTTGACGGCTGTGATTCGAATAGCAATGAGAGATACCGTATTGCATATCAATGGCAGACCACCTAGGGTATATTGGAAGTATCTTTCATTTGGATCATTGTTACAGCTTAGTGAAAGTGAAACCAGGAAATAATAGAGCTTTTGACGAGCTGAAAATTATTTACAAATAATTGTTATGTGCTCATCATCATCATCAGTAGCAGCTTGACGATGTCCTGATAAGCCTCCTAAACACACAAGCCAACAGATAACCATACTTTTAGTTTTATGTAGGTATATGGTTGTTACATAATAAAATCAATAAGTTAGGGAAAACTTTTAAATTTTTTTGTTTATTTTGCTGTTGTTTCTTATTCCACAGGTGAGTCGTGTCAAAACTGAAATAAATCTGTGAGTGAAGAGCCAACTTCAAATCTCAGGTGCGATTTATATCCTCTCTGACGCGAGAAAACATCCTCCTAAGAGCTTAGTCTACGTAAAACACGTCGCCACAGTTAATCCTAGCACGTAGGTAAAGTGTTGAAAATTCAATGAAAGTTTGCCCAGCGTCTTACCGAGCGCCGCAAAGCGCTGTCACAGTACACCCTAAATTAATATGAATCTCTAATTTGCGCGTCACACGTGTTGCGAGCTCACAACTTTGCAGACTACGCCAAATTGGATAAACATGTGCGACGAACGGTACGGGGGTACAAATGTACGGCAAAATATAGTGAACGGCAACGCTTGCTAAATATACGAAACGATGCATTTATAGTGTTTTTGAATTGTTTTTCTGTTGTTTGTACCTAATATCTTATAAGCACACAAAGACTATTGACTACCAAGATGAACACTGATAACCGCTACCAAGATGAACTAACTAGCAAAATTCTCTAAAGCAACGGCAATAAGGCGCAGAATTTTTTAATTTTGGTCTGTATCTCTTTATAGTCGTTGCTACGTGGTTTGATTATACCTCTGCCTAGTTATACTATATTTTTTCTAATAATATAAGATACTTATAAAATGAATAGATATGATTTAACAATTGTCAATTATAGTCGTTTGAGTGTTGTGCTATTTTACTCTGATTACATAAGTAATGAGTAATAAAAACAAAAGTTTTCAATCAATGTGTGTTGCCAGTGATGACTTATGGAACTGAGACGTGGTCTCTAACTGTTGGCCTCATTACTAAGCTCAAAGTCGCGCAACGAGCTATGGAGAGAGCAATGCTCGGTGTTTCCCTGCGAGATAAGATCCGAAATGAGGAGATCCGCAGGAGAAAAGTGACCGATGTAGCTCTTAGGATTAGCAAGTTGAAATGGCAATGGGCAGGCCACATTGCTCGTAGAACTGACTACCAATGAGGAAGAAAGGTTCTCGAGTGACGACCACGGACTGGAAGACGCAGCGTAGGCCGTCCCCCCACTAGGTGGACCGACGACCTGGTGAAAGCCGCGGGGAGCCGATGGATGCAGGAGGCGAGCAGCCGCTCTAAGTGGCGCTTCCTGGGGGAGGCCTATGTTCAGCAATGGACATTTTCAGGCTGTTAATGATGATGACATAAGTAATATCTAATTAATAAAATAAACCTTGGAAAATAAAGAATCCATCCAGTCTAAATAAAGTGATTTCATCGCGACGATTAACTATAGTAATGACAAGTTGACAGTAGTAATAACGACGAAATCACGTCAAAGTCACTCTAGAAACAGATTTCGATAGATTTTCTACACGAAATCTGTCGAAATTTGATAATCTCTGTTGTATCTCTGTGAATTTTACCCGAAAAGTTCTTCGAAATTTCGTCCCGTATGTTTCAGCCTCTTCCCGTGCTTTCAAAGTTTATGGTAATGATAATGATTGCGTTTACTTCCACAATTACTTCTGATTTGAGCATCAATGATGCCAAATAACAGCATTTACATAAATACGTTTTGTGCGATATTACGTTTGAGGTAGTAATTAGAAATGATTATGATAATATCCGATGCCGGATGCACGAAATTCGTAGATGCGTTGGGCTAAGATCAGTTCCATAATGCGAGAATAGTTTAGCAAAAATACTCTTGTTAACGATATTATGTTAATTGAATAAATTTTAGATTCATCAACGTTATCATCATCATCGACAGCCTAAAGACGTCTACTGCTGAACATAGGCCTCCCGCTGAGGGCACCACTTTGAGCGGCTGCTCGCCTCCTGCATCCATCCGCTTCTCATGGTATTTTTTTAATTATAACCCAGTTTTTTTCTTTTCTCTATGATAGTAGTGTAACATGTGTGGGATGACTGATAGAAAAAGCTTCAGCTTTAAGTCCTCATTTGTACACTTTTAGTGCCATAAAGAATTAATAGTACTTTACTTTGATTAGGCCATTATAATATTCTTAAACTGATAATAAACAAACACTTATTAAACCCTACTAATTAATAATTACTAGCGTTCCTAAATATTCATCTGTCAAAACGGCAAGAGTGTTTTTCGATAACAAAATTAACTAGTAACAAAACTTATCATTTCTTAGGTTATATCACAGAAATTAAATATAGCAGATGTTACAATTTTATTAACTTTAGGTGTTAAATAAAATCTATAGATATAATTTTATTATCCTTCAGCGTTATTAAAATTTGGCAATTTCAACTTTTTGTGTGTTGTGTAAAAAATATCAGATTAAATCAATTTGCGTCAGGCATAAATCCAAGCTTAAACTGAGATGAATGGTTTAAGAACTGCAGTGAAAAATGCACTAATTCTAAAGCAATGGTCGAGGCGAGCGTGCAGTGCAATTCATTCTCATTAGCCAGTAGCAGCCTTTCTCATAACATGGAATCATGAAAGAGGACTCGGAGTACAAGAGATATCATAGATACCTGGTGGATCCAGTGAACAGTATTCAAGATTAACGTGGTCAGAACAAAAGTGGATATCGTCCTACCAGTGGAAAATAAAGAATCAAGCGAAGCTGCAGCGTTTTATTTTAACTATACCAGTCCGCCACATTCACTCTCCGACAAACTGACAGGCTCGCAGTTGTCTTCTAGCCATAACATAATTTATGCCAAATTGTCATATTTTTTATGCAAGTTGTACCCAAAATGACAAAAATTCTGAGGGGACCGAGCCGGAGAAGAAAAATAATACTTAAACGTGTGCAAATAAACTATTAAAATAAATTAAATATGAAATAAAATAATTCATTTTTGAAACAATCCTTTACTGGTGTATCAAAATTAACAAATATTTTTGAACCCTTAAGAGATCGTTTCAGGAGCTCAAACCGGAATAGACCAAAATAACCTGTTAGTCTAAACTGAGATAGTTAGAATTTTGTTATATAACTGAATAGATCCGCCATTCACCGCAATCTCACCTGATGGAAAGTGACGACTCGCAACTTGAAGAGCTCTAGATTATGCTTATCGGGAAACAAAGACGCTGGAAATGTAGTCCATACTGACTATAAAAAAATGCTAGCACTATCACATCAAAGCAAAGTACAAGGACTGGTCCTTATTCTACCTTGAGCCGTAAATCCTACGCAGGTGCAAGAGGTCTATCCAACTAATTAAAGGGCCGAGTCAGCCTCCTTCCAAAGTCCAGTTAAGCCTACAATTTTCGCTGCGGATTCTTAGCCGCAATGCAGTGTGTTGAGGTAAAAGAAAAATTAAAAGAGTTGGATTATAATTAAACCAATAAATCTTAGTTCATAATGCTCAGGTTTTAAGATGTGGCTCGATTGCAAGCTACTTTTTAAAATTTCTTTGTATGTGGAAATTAATTTTATTTAACTGGATTACTTGACATAAAACTTAAAACTGACGTATCGTTCAATAGTTAGCAGGTAAAGTTTAATAATTATGACAGCACTATAATTTATTTAAAAAAACATCTTTGCGGGTATTTTTGGTAATCTAGACCGTTTATTAATGCTATGCATGTATATTCAGTAGTTTTTTACATGCTCTTTTGTTTTAATTGTTCTTTTTACCTTCTTGCCATTGCTGGGCAAAGGTATCACACATTTACTTCCATTACCCTTGGCGATGTTTTTCCATTTTGTATTATATCTTACCAAAAATCTGAGGAAATAAGTTTATTCGTTCTCACGTTGCAAACTCTTTGACACTGAATATAATTATGTTAATAGTAGCGGATACAATTATTTTAAATATAATTTCATTCTAATCAATCAGCACCATTTAGTGTCCATTATCGTCTGCATAGTGTAATCAACAGATTAATTTTGATGATAGGTAAAGGAAAAAATAGAATCAATAACAGGATCATCGTATAGTTTTAAGAATATGTTATCGTACAAACACCATCTGCATCGAAGCGTGCCTAAGCCCAAACGCCATCCATGTTTGAAATATGACAGGAACCTAACAAAATCGTGGATTGAATACGAGTGCGCATTGTATCAGTTTCCGTTCGGCAGGATCAATTCGCATGAATTGTGAATGCTTTTTGACATGCAAAAGGAAACATAACAAGGGTATTTGTCGCTAGCACACGGCCGTTTCCGGGACGGCTGCGGTGGGTGGGTAGCGGGGTATAACGGGGCATTATTGGCGCAAACATTGATTCATGTTTCAATTCGTGTCCAGAGACAATTTCAAAATTAGCCTGACCTGTACCTCTAGTAAGAGTTTCGATAATTTACTTAAACTTGATTCGTTTACGTTTTCTCCTTTTTCTCCCATACATTTCTTTGCAGCACCCCTAGTGGACACGTTGAACTTAAAATGGCAGTACAAATTTTTAATGGATTCGCACGTATTCACGAATTGGAAAACTCGTAATAGGGGTACTGAATTGCTCTGTAAACCACCGTTGTGGAATTATTTTTCAATTTGCATATTTTAGTTTTAAAGATTACTTATATGTTATACCGTTTAGAACAGGGTAGGTATTATTTGGTTGCTCAGACGGAATAGAACGAACAATAGACGTCAGCTATAATTCATAAAAAATCCATCACAAACCTGTACTTAGCCAGTGTACTTAGAGAGAACTTAGAAAGAAACTTATGTAGATTGTGACTTTTTTCCTAAAACATCTTCTTTATGCAATTTTTCATAGAAAGAGAGAGAGTATTTCAATTAGTTATTTGATGCAGAGCAGAATTACAGAAGAGAAGATTGCAACGAAAGAAGAAGAAGAATTTATTTCAAGAAGTGATTGCAACTTTGATTACCTTTTTGAAAGACATGTACGTGATTTCTACCTATATTTTACTCGCTTAAAATAAATAGACCTCGCGAAATAAAATTGAATCTTTAAATAATTCAACAAAAAGGGGTGACATTATCGCCTAATTTATTCACGCATGCCTTTTTATCCCCCGTCAGAAGTCCCTCGACGCATCTTTCAAGGAGCACAAGCGAGAACGAGGCATTCGAAGCTCGGTTATCAGCGAGGTCTGAGGCACTGAGGACAACCTCGTGTGTACTCGGCTTTACATCTAGTATGAATATTGTATGAACTGCCCCGTGGGAAACGTCTCGTGGATAAACGTTCTTTTTAAAGCTCAGCGAGAAAAAATATGCGAGTAATTTATAATACTTGAAAAATAAAGAAAAATTTCTCGATTTTCTTCGGTGTAAGTGATTTGATAAATTAGTATTATCGTTATTCAAGGAATGCCATGAAGAGATGCACGGAAAATTCTGGACAAAAATTCACAAATCGTCTTTCAAAGGGAAAGACGTAGGTTATATTAAATTACTCATATTATTTTCATTTGCTTTACTTCACAGAGAAAAAATTCAAATCGTGAGCGAAACTTGAACCCGCATCCATCCATGCCTCAAACCGAGATATGCTTTACGCTACCGTGACAAGTGGCCTCATGTCCAAATTTTTCCTTGACCTTTTATAACCAACTTAAGGGGTTGAGCTTAAACATACCATTGCTTTTTAGTGCCATAATGATTCTTGAAGCCACTCAAAACCCTATATACAAAATATAAAACTCAGAGCCAGTACCACAATACTTCATGAAGTCTATCTCATTTTTCGTGGAAACTTATCCAAAACTAGCACACCTACTTACTAGGAACCTTTACTGTAAAATGAGCTCGCCAAGAACCTACTTTAGTTGTAAGTATTCAAATTGGCACTCGAACTCGTCTGGTTCTAGAATATCTGCACGTTCCCGAGGAGTTTTTATCGCCGTTAAAGTCGACGTCATATGCTTCTGTCACGTCGGAAATAATCCGTCGATTACCTTAAATAAGTCTGATGGTATTTTAAACTGCTCTTTAGCCTTGCCTCGGCGGCCGGTTCGCTTAACATCATGTGAACGACTAGCTTGTCACATCACTCATTCTCATAAAAAAATGCAACTCAAAGCATCAAATTATAAATACGATTACATCGGAATATTGTTCTCCTTTTCTAAAGTCATTTAATTTTCTAAAGTACATACATACTTACTTGAAGATTCAACAAATGCGTTTAACCGTACATCATCAAAACATACCCATCAACGTTTAATTCTAATGTAAAATTCCTTAAAACATAACTTCCCCGAAAAGGAGAGGTAAGGGTCACATTAATTTTCTGTCAGTTAGCAAGTCTAATGTCTATGAATCTCATTTGCCTGGGGCCAGTCGGTTATTTTCTTTACTTGAGACCCCACTTCATTATATTTTGATTGAGAGAATGAATGTTCCTGACATGTTTATCTTATATCGGGGAGGGCTTTAAAGCAATTTAGTATGATAACTTTGTATTAAATATAATGTTTTTCTTTGTTGGTTTAGAAAGTTTTTATGTGTGTACGTTGTTCATTTAATGGAATATAAATAAGAAACTTTACAGTTTGTTACATTAAAAAGATTTTTGTTTTAGTAGTAAAAGGCTGAATGGAATAGCAAATAATAATGTTCATTTTTTTATCCTCAATTTGAGCAAACGTATGCAATATAACGATAATACAAATTTATATATGTTATCCACCAACCTGCACTTGGCCACCGTAGTGTACATTCTTTCTTTGTGAGAGTATATGGGATAAACATAATTATTGTCAACAGCAACATTATTAGCAAGTAGGTACCTATTGTTTACAAGTCAATTCTTTTAGCTTCACTGAAAATCTAATTTGTATTGTTCAATGAACTAAAAGAATGTAGAATTAAACTTTTAAATTCCAACAAAGGATCTGTTTTAAATAATATAACAGAAAACTTTTAGAAATAAAAATCCAGTGGCCTCTGCGCTGGCTTTTAACGCTTGCTGGAATTAATTTTGTTTATTTGACTATTCGTTGTGATTTATAAAATAAACTTTTGTTAGCCCTGACTTTTAGTTAAAACTTATTAAATTTACACTTAGAATTTTCTACTTACTTAGAAAAACGATTATTCTTTATTCGTGTAGAGCAAATAAATATTTAACTGAGGTTTCTCAAAAACCTTTTACTCCGCAAAAGTCTCAGATGTAAATGAATTAAATAGCTTTGGTAAAATAAATATTAAAAATAAGTAGTAAAATTTAAAGATGTTGGTTTTTAAAAAATAGCCAGCTGTTTCATTCATTTTTCTTAATTCAGCCTTTAACACCTCATGTTGAAACCTCTTAAGGCGCTGACTGCTCCCAAATCGACTATTTTGAACGTGATTATCTCAAAACGAATACCATTTACAGGATTGAAAAAAATTCACGTCGATACTGGTCATATCTTCTTTCCATCTGCCGAAACCGAAACACGTTTACGAAAAGATTTCTCGATAGAAAAGAATCGTGAAGTGACCTCTAAAAAATCATTCAAATGTCCTAAAATGTTACATTATAATCAGATACCCCATTGAAATAAATCATAGTGATAAGTTATGTTTCAATGCATCCGTCTATAAGCTTGTTTTTTTTTATAACAATAAGCATTTCTTTTATAACTAATTATTTGTACCAAAAAATGGAAAAGTCGAAGTGCAACGCAACGTAATCGCCATATTTTTGCTATGCATAAAGCAACCCTATAAGGTACAAAGTAAGTTTCAAGTTCGTCTGTTGTAATAAACGTGCTCGCATTGGGTCCTGTCAGCACCTTAAGGGTTGAATTTCCTAAAAACTTTTTCTTACTTACATAAAAAGAAGATGCTCCAAATATTAAGTTTGTATATGTATTAGTTGGGAGCTGTACGTTTTTTGTCAGTCACTCAGGAAAAATAATATGCTGATTTATAATGCCCCATAATATCTAATCGTAAATCAAAGCTACGGATTGGAGTATTCTATTCTGCATTGTGCCAGATTGCTTGCACCAGCAAGTACGAACGGGAACAACTTTTTTTTCAAACACACATTTTAATTGGCCGTCTATACCTATCATATTTGACGTAAGGCATTTTAATATTACCTATAATTATTAGGCTTAGAATCTACAATAATATAATTTTAATATATTCAGTCTGACGACCTGGTCAGAACCGTAGGGAGCCGATGGATGCAAGTGGCAAGCAGCCGCTCAAAGCGGCGCGCTCAAAACTTTTTGGGGGAGGCCTATGCCTCCCCCATAAAGTTTAGCAGTGGACATCTTCGGGCTGATGATGATGATGGTATTCAGTCCTTCATCTTGACTTGTAAATATGCCGAAAAATACTACAAATAGAGATTTGCAATAAAAAAATTTAACATTGACTTTTTTAGAAAAAGTTTAATCATTCTAAAGCCAGTATTGTAAACTACATCACAAGATAGCTTCCGAGATTGAAATCTAACCCAGAATAGTTGCTACCATCATGCATCAGTATAACTCAACTATTCATCCATCACCCACGCAACAGAGCTAATAGAATCCAAACTTGCAGTACATGCAAAGCCATCAAACTGAAATGCGACTCGGCGATAATGCTATCTAAATTCAGCAGTGTCAGTGGAGTCAGGGCTCGAACTTACCCAGGGAACTTCAATGTTTGTCAGTTATAAGTTGCCTATCGTTCGCTCGCAATAGAGGTCTTGACAGAAGCCAATGTTTGCAAACATTAACTTTCTTTACTAGTAAGTTAATTAAATACTGTATAATAGTGAAATAGGTATTCAGTGTTGTCTTTTGTTTTATCTTTGCCCATTTTAAACTTGATAGAGCGAAATAAATAAAAATAAGTCTTCTGCTTAGTATACACTGTTACTAAGGAATTCATTAATCATGCCTATGCTTAGGCTGCGCTTACACATGCAAGAAAAATCGCGGAAATCTTCGAAAATCAGTCGCAAGTGCACTTGCCACGTTGTTTATACATGCAAGCCGCTGTCTGATAGAGAGTCCGACCTTATTACAGAAATTTTATTGCATGTGTGAATGCGGCAGCTCCTATCATTATTTTTTTGAGAGCGCCATATTTTCTCTTTACAAATAGATACCTACCATTGCTCATTTTAAATACATTCCTTACATTAGATGATTTTTTCTATTGGAATACTGACTGCCACTATACTGTAAGCAGAGCAAGTTGCTCAAGACTTCAAGACTCGCAACCTCTCATGCTCTCTTGAACTCTTAACTGCGACTCCAAGCAATTACAGGCTACTTATAGTCCAGTAACTTGTAAACTTTGTATTTCAATGTAGCTTTATAAATATGAGTGACTCGAGAGAGATCGAAGCCATTTCATTTTTATATTGCATTTTGTATTGAAGAAAATTCCATAAATTTTCTCAACATCTATTCATCAACATCTAGAAGACGTCACCTGCTGGATAATAGCCCTCCTTTATAAAACGCCACTTTAGGCGTTTATCTTAAGGGGGGGGAGGCATAATCATTTCACTACGCTGGGCAGGTGGCTTGGTGATCACAGTAGATTATAATGAAGGCCAAAGAGATGTTGTTACCCTTTCCCTGAATAATTCTCTTACCCGGATCTTGCGGCACCCACGGGAAGAGATAGAGTGGTTCTATTTGGACACCTTGACCATACGGTCAGGGTCATAATTGCAAAGTATTTTTTGTTTTGCGTATACAGTGAGACTTTTATGATTTCGATGAAATCTGTACAAATATAGGTACCTACATGGTGCAACTCAGGGGTTGCACCTCTGCACCACAGTAGTACTTTAGATGCCTATTCTGCAGCACATTAAAGCGTTCCATGCACACGCTTCAGGCACCAGACACCTCTTCAATCTCCCAAGTGTCTCCACAAAGTAATTTAGATGCTATCCGCAGGACATTGAATCTACGCTGAGAAGGGCAGTAAGTGTCGAAAAGCGTAAAAAACTGGAAATCAAAGTTTGCGATGGGATGAAGGCACTTTGACGTGGGTGCTGGTATGAATATTTTAATGTCATGAGGGGTTATAATAGGTAGTCGCAATATGAAGTATAGGTCTGCGGATGGGTTCACCCAGCAGAGACGTTGATTTGAATGTCACATTTCCTCGCGTCGAGTTTCATGTTATAAGCACTGTCACTGTACCGTGTCTGTGCCCGATGCTGTTCTAAGCTTTAGAACGTTTTGAAAAGCGGAAAGTCCTTCATTATCTAAATTGTAAAAAAAAATTAAATGTAGTACCTATTAGATAGAATCCTTCCATACGTGAGCCTTCCATCAATTTCCGCTAAGTACCTACGTTGCAATACGTTACATGAAGTAACTTATAATACTCAAGTGCGCTGTCTGCTGTAGCCTTTAACCTTCTCTTAACCGTTATTTTTATTTGGAATTCTAAGAATGTTTTCAATCGAAACTATAGTATGTATCTAAGCTATACGCTCTACAGTAATTCCACCCACGATAGGAAACTAACTATGGTTTGCGCGACAAAATGTATTCTATGGGTTGTTCTAGGAACTATAATACTGTTTCTGTGCCAAACATCAAAGCCTTTTATATTAGCGCTAAACATAACAAACAAACATTCATAATTATTTACCTAGTTATTAGTTGGGTATGTTTTATTCGCGAAAAATAATCCAACGCAGAGACAAACGATCGAGTGACGTAGTTACGGATCAAATTCAATTTGGAGCTGACGATTGAAGAGGGTCCGAAATGACGGGTGAGAGGAGACGTGACGGGGCCGTGACGAGTCCGGAACGGGAAACGACGCACGAACGAAATAATGATGTGAGTTGTGAGTTTGTGAGCGATTGCATTGATACCTACACCACCTACAATGTGCTTGATGAAAAAAAAAACTTTGTGCCAGAAATTCAGGTAGAAAAGAAAGGTATTTTATGTGAACGATGTTTGAAACATTGCGAATGAAATTTCACCCCTTTTTTGTGCGTATGTTTTGTGATTGTCATATTTATCAATTCATACAACAGGCGGTAACATAATGGCAATATCTGCAAATTTTTTTATGAGAATGAATGCGCAGTACTACCAGATATTTACAAAACAAATATCTAGATATTTGTTATTATCTAGTAATAATAAGATCCAGGTATAGGTATTATAAATTCACCTAGCGTCATCCTCCAGCAGTTAACGCGAAAGAATTTTAAATCAACAAAGTTTACCGGCGAAGCATGTGCAGCGACAGATATTTTAAAATTATATTTTCATATAGTTACGACAAAGCTCAAGCTGGATTATTTCGTATCGTTGTAACAAGCATTTAATTACTTGACAGCCTCTATGGTGTGGTGGTTGAGCAGGTCAGCTCAAGACCTGGGCGGTTATTCCGTATCGATTCCTTACTTCGAAACCACGCGAATTCCTTGTCTTACATAAGAAATCTGCAAAAGTCTATTCTCTATGAAACGAAAACAAAACCGCGCGAAATGAATTTGGAGTTAGCGCGATTTGAACTGTCAAAATACATATGTTTTACCGAGACGCGTTCCGAAACATCAACACATCAAAGGATATGACCACTTATGTCACTATATTTTATTCAAAATAAAGATAACTTTAATTTAAAGTGAAGGTATATATAACGCTGTGGCACGATTTGAGCAAGACACGATAACGACGTGGTTTCGAATCGTGTGGAATTCCCCTGGGTGGTTATTCTCTATGGAAACACAGATTAAAGTTATCCTTATTTTGAATAAAATATAGTGACATAAGTGGTCATATCCTTTGATGTGTTGATGTTTCGGAACGCTTCTCGGTAAAACATATGATTTTTGACAGTTCAAATCGGCAACGGGTACGATTCCCGCGACATGACAATTTAGTATTTCTCAATAGATGGCGCTACCAACCCCGTATGTTGGTTGTAAGTATAAGGTGAAGGAAAAATTCGGACATGAGACCACTTGCACGGTAGCATAAGTAAAACATATCCTGGCTTGAGAGATGGATGGATGCGGGTTCAATCCCCGCTCGTGATTCTAATTTTTCCTTTACAAATTAATATTTAGATTACGCTGAGCAGGTGATACTGCTATAAAAATCATAAATATTAATTATCAGTGTTTGTACAATTCGGTTCAAGGATTTAATATGGTTGTGCTTGTTGACAAAAAAAAATTTTGAAATTATGACAACGAAATTTGGGTTATAGTCACTTTGGTGTAAATATGAACATAATATTCTTACATAGACCTATTATATAAAAGCATATACATAAATTGTATGACTCTTAGACCAGCGATTAAAGAGTCTAATTTGTATTATGGAAAACTAAAGCACCTTTAATTAGAACACTTCCTACGGGGTGGGGGAAGTAAGTCTAATGAAGTTAACTAAGCAGCGCTGACCCTATAACCCCGTGCACTGTGAAAGCAAACTGTTTTGCCTTTCAGTTTTAATCTGTTTTTGTTTTGTTCCTCTCTACTTCCTAACAGAATTAGGTCTTTTCTTGAGTCTGTCCTCAGCGTTTTTATCGTAACTACAAGATTAACAGAGTAAAGTAAACAAGTATAAAAAAATTAAAAAATTGACAAATTATGCGTAAATTATATTTGTTACGTCATATAACCTACCAAAATACATTATACAAATACTTATATTTTTTAAAGCAGTATCGCCTGCTTATCGTAATCTACAGATTAACTGCTCATAGTATATTATATCGGCTATCGGCTTTAGGAGTGCATGGATGCGGGTTCAAATCCCGTTCGAGATTCAAATTTTCAAATATATTGTAAAATGGAAAGGAAAGAAAAACCTAAAAACAAAGAATGCCTTCGTTCATATTTCTTTAAAGAATGATATGGGAAAAATATAGAGAAAAAGCAAATAGAGTGGGATGGTGGAGAAGGGCCGGGGTTAAAACTAATTAACCCATGTGAAGCCGGAACGGGTCATTTCAAAATATATACACTGTCCAACCCTATCTCTCTAGTTTACCCAATCACAGAGCAATCTTATCAGAAACCAATAAAACTTTCACTACGCAATGAAACGGTAAACACCCTATCGTTAGCACCAAATAATGCAATCCGTTTAATTTCAGTAGGTGTTCAGATCGCAGTTAATTTACATTATGAGCTCGTATCCCAGAATTGTGCTCGTAAAATCTGGGCGAAGAAGTGGGCAACTGAACTGTCATGCTCATTTCTTGGGCAGTAAAGTGCTCGTTTTGATAAATCGTAGGTGTAGATTTGGGTAGTTAGAGAAATTTTGCGGCTGTAAACTTATTAAACACATTTATTGCAACAGCTTTTGGTACAATTTCTTATGATCTTTTTCTCTTTTTAAAGATAGTTAAAGTTTTATTTTAAATCAATATTGGATTTCCAGCCTCTCCAGTGAGGCGGTTGAAGTCGGCTCATAATCCAGAAGGTGCGTGGGTTAGATTAAAATATTTGTGCACAGAAAACGCAAAAAAATTTTTCAGTGAGAAATAATAGCGTGTGAAACCATAGAACACCTTCAGAAAGTAATAAAAAACACGCTAAGTTGATCTAAATTTCAACACAAAGTTTTATAAGCGTTGTGACATAAACGTTTTCTAGAAAAATCCAATTTTAACCGTAATAAGACTTTACGAAGACTTAGCAATAAAAATGTTACGTGATTAAAACATAAACTGAGAGTTAACAGCTTCGATAAATGCTTGATATTGAATCGCTACTTTGTTATCGCGGGCTTTCTGATTAAGGAAAGTACCTCTTTTGTTGCTTATTTTGGATTCCTTAATATTATAATGCTTTTAGCACCAGGTACTAAGTGACCAATATAGCTCTTAGAATTAGCAAATTGAAATGGCAATGGACAGGCAACATCGGTCGTAGGACTGAACTGACAACCGATGGGGAAGAAAACATTTCTAGTGGCGACTGCGAATCGGAAGACGCAGCGTAGGCAGCCCCCCACTAGGTGGACCGATGATCTGGTGCAAGCCACAGGAAGCCGATGGATGTATGAAGCGAGCAGGCGCTCAAAGTGGTGCTCTCTGGGGAAGGCTGATGTTCAGCAGTGGACATTTTCAGGCTGTTGATGGTGATGATGATGACTAGGTGAACCGATGACCAGGTCAAAATCACGGGGAGGCGATAAGGTATTTTGCTAGACTGCAATCTGTGCTAAGATCAAATATTAAATCCTATTCCGAAATTACAGAGTTCATTTAACTCTAAACTTGCCCTTCCGAGCGAGCTAAAAGCATTTTCACTAGTCACTGGTCATTTACTACATAAACAAAATTAGAGATATCGGAAAATCTAGGTCAAATCGAACGATAGGCACTCTAGGTAAAATCGTTCAGTTTGCACTCATAAATTATACTATGTTATATATGAGGAAATTCTGAAGATATCCATAAATTAGCTAACCAAATTTT
Organism: Ennomos erosarius; assembly: GCA_963580505.1. Lineage (NCBI taxonomy): Eukaryota > Metazoa > Arthropoda > Insecta > Lepidoptera > Geometridae > Ennomos > Ennomos erosarius. Next base: position 11,763,394 of record OY756986.1, read on the forward strand.
AGTGAATGTATACAAGCGTAAAGGTTGTCTGAAAGAGATTGACGTCAGCGAAAAAATCGGCAACTTATACTTAGTTTTGATTAAAAAGTCAACAGAGTGTAATTTATTAACTAAATAATAAGGCTGAGTTGCACCATAATCACAGTTAAAGTTAGTGTCAAATTTTGACAAAAGCCCGCCCTGCGAAGCGTGGACGGTGACAGATAGCAGTTAAAGTTAGCGTTAAAGTAAGCTGGTGCAACTCAGCCTAAGAGTATCATCAAAATACAGTTCATGACATTGCTTAAATCTGTTATGTTTGTTCATATAAAAGCCAGCTGTTGTACAGACGGTAGCAAAAATTCAAAAGTATCATCCAAACTTCAAAGCGAGATATTTTCGCATTTCCCACAACAAATAAAATATTTCGTCGTAAAAAGAAACAAAAATCATTTTTACAGCAACACTCAATTATATCCTACCGACATCTATCATGTTGTACTCAAGAAAATCATATTTCTCGTGCCTCATCCCTTGTCCAATAACCTCTCAATTTTCCTTTAATCATACAGGATTTCAGTTCGGCACTTCTTTTCTTATCTCTTTCAAAGGGTCCACAGGTAAAAGGTATTGCTTCGCCCTCATACTACCTTATGAAGGTAGTGTAATTGTAAGTCAGTAATCTAGTTACAAAAGAACTATAAATCTTACGTAGAAAATCTATGTGCAACTTAAAATATGTTTAATTTAAAAGGTGATGTGTGAATGGTTTATGCATAGGTATGGTATTAATAGATATTTTGACTCTATTTGTGAGAATTGTCCACCAAATAAATTAGTACAATAATTAACCACAATGCAATCATATTCGTGTTACGTTACATAGATTTGATTTATTCCCTTTCTGAGTGAAGATGTAGAGAAATTTCTATCTATTATTACCTTGTTTGCGCATGCAGCTACCTAATTTTTTTTTTTTATGATGAAGCACCGTAAGTAGTACGTCACTAAAATTACAATCTAGCCATTTCAATAAGTAATTTAACTTTGACTTAAACTGCTAAGGTAGAGTAATGCTAAGAATATGTCCATTAACACTTTTCTTAATGTCTCTATTAAGGGGTAGACACCTTGTTCACGTGTTTTTTTGAGTAACACTCACTACACTATGTTTCAATTTCACTATCACTAAACTAACTCAAAAGGTTTTATTCTTTTTAGCCTTCTCACTATGTCTGTGTTATCGAGGAGCTGGATAGCCTCGACATTCACATGGTGATGAAGCCTTCGGTCATGAGCTTCGGCGAACTTTTTTATCACGTTAACAACGAGGTCTACCTTTAGGTCCCGGTGTAGGTCCTCATTTCTAATATACCACGGTGCATTTACAGCGCACCGAAGTACTTTATTTTGAAAGCGTTGGATAATCTGTATATTATTTTGTGTGGTACAGCCCCAAAGCTGAATACCGTATGTCCATATTGGCATGAGGACTTGTTTATATAAGAGTATTTTATTGTACACTGACAACGAAGAATGCTTTCCAAGCAGCCAGTGCATCTTCCTGTATCGAAGCTCTAGTTCATCGCGTTTCTTTTTGACATGGGCCTTCCAGCGAAGCTTTGCATCAAGTGTCATGCCTAAGTACTTGGCTGTATTTTCGTACGGTATTTGTTGATTGTTTATAAATATCGGATAGTCAGTTGGTCTCCTGTTAGTAAAATCAATGTGTATAGATTTGCTTTCGTTAAGTTTTATTCTCCATTTGTCCATCCAATCATATATTTTATTTATAGCTAATTGTACTTTTTCAACGGCTTCCTCTTGGTTCACTCCTGTCGCCATGATGGCGGTGTCATCTGCAAAGGTTGCGATGGTGTGGTTTTCTAATACTGGCATATCACAAGTGTACAATAAGTATAAAACTGGACCTAGTACACTTCCTTGTGGTACTCCAGCTTTTATTTGCTTAAGTTCGGAATAAGCGTCTTCATGTCTTACCCTGAACATCCTTTCCGATAAGTACGATTTTAAGATATTAGCAAATTGTTTTGGTAGCATATTTCTCAATTTGTATATGAGCCCCTCATGCCACACCTTATCAAATGCTTGCGCAACGTCTAGAAAAACAGTAGCACAAACTTTCTTCTCCTCTAATGCTTTCTCAATAATGTTAGTGATCCTATGTACCTGATCTATTGTAGAGTGTTTTTCTCTAAAACCAAATTGGTAATCAGGGATTAGCTTACTATCTTCTACAATAGGTTTTAATCGTCTCAGAAGTATGTTTTCAAACAATTTAGACATCACTGGCAGCAGAGATATCGGTCTGTATGATGTTGCCTCATGTGGTGGTACCTGGCTTTGGTATCATTATGACTTCTGCTACTTTCCACACATCAGGTACATATTGAAGTCTGAATGTTGCATTAATGAGAGTTGTCAGTTTCACTATGGCTTTCCGTGGAAGGTTCACAAGTACTTCCGCAGTAATATGATCGTAACCAGGAGATTTCTTTAGTTTCAGGTGCTTGATTTCATTGTACACTTCTTTCGAAGTTACAAGTCTAATGTTTAACTCATTGTGCAAGTTTTGATTCAGCAAAGGGCCATTGGTGCTTCCGTTAGGTTGAAAAATCTGCTCTAGATGTTCAGCAAACCTACTTGCTTTCTGCTCATTGTTTATGGCCCAGCACCCATCTATTTCCCTTATAGGTGGGATCTGCATAATCGGCTTTTTCAAATTTTTTGTTGTTTTCCACAAAGAATAATCTGTTGAACGATCACTTGTTAGTTTGTTAAGATACGCGTCCATGCTTTGGTCCTTAAATTTTTGGATTTCCCTTTTGAGTCGTTTTGTAAGATTATTTAATAATCTTTTATCCTTTGGGCTTCTTGTTTTATGCCATTTCTGGCGCTGATTTCTATTATTGGCTATTAGAATTCTGATTACTGTAGGATAATAATTACCTCTAATTTTGGTTTTTAATACAGGCGTATTACACCAGGCACAATGCTGAACATCTCCTATTAGCTTTCTCACTTCTAATTCTAATTGTTCTGGGTCTTTCAGAGGAACTTTTAAATCAATAGATTGGTGTAGGTCTAACTGAAAGCTTTCCCAGTCCGTCTTCTGATTCACCAAGGATGGATGGTTCTCTTTTTGAACAATGTTGTCACTTAAAGTTAGTACTATCGGCGAATGAATTAAATAAATAGTTCACTCAACTTGTTATATTTGACGTAAGATATTATCAATCCATTAGCATTTCTTGATCTACTGCAGACTTGTAGACTACGTCACAAGGTCCGATTCCGCTGCCACAAATGTGTATTATAACCTTAAAAATAAAGTCAAGTAAAGTCGTAAGCTGCGCTACTGCTCACATAAACTTATTGTTATAGAGCCAAGGCCATACGGAAGTTAACCGAAAAAGTAGTCCATAATTTAATTCAAGTAAAGGGTGGAATATCTATTTAAGGGACTACAAAGAAGCGCGACCTTTATTCAATGAAGGACGACTTTCTGCATTGGAGCGTTAACACTGCACGACACGACACTGTACAAATACTTATGAGAACATTACGCATTTAAAATATATGAACTGTGAATTATCGGGCCTGATAGCTCAGTTGGTAGTCCCGCTGCTTTCTGAACTGAGGGCTGTGGGTTCGATTCCCACGCAGGACAAACATTTGTGTGATGAACATAGGTGTTTGTTCTGCGTCTGGGTGTTATATTGTATTCTATGTATGTATTTACAAACAAAAAAGTATCTAAGTAATCTATCAGTTATCTGGTTCCCATAGTACGAGCTGTGCTTAGTTTGGGGGTTTATTATTATTTAGTATCACAGCTTTAAATTTTAAGATGCCTACTAAAAATGAGTCGCTAAAAAGCCCGCTCTATGTGCCTTTTTTTCTGCTTGCCACTATAGCATCCAAGGGCTCCCCACAGTTTTGACTAGTCTTCAGTCTACCTAGTGGGGGATCGGCCTACGCTGTATCTTTCGGTTCGTGGTCACCACTTGAGAACCTTTCTTTCAATCAATAGTTGCAAACCGCAACTACTGATTGAAAGAAAGGTATTTTTTCTGAAGTTACTTGGTTATTGCAACTTGCAATAACCAAGTAGCTTCAGAAAAAATAATATTTGCTTTCTGTAACAAAGTATAAATGATAATATAAGTTTATTTCAAAAGTTTTCGAGATTTTTCTGTTATTTACTTTTATATGCCATTTTTAATCTTTATTAGTGGTAGTTAAGTAGTAGGTAGTATAAGCTAAATGCATTAAGCGATCGTTAGTATGATTGTAGTAGTTAGTTTATAGAACAAAGCACGTAGGTATATGTATACTTACGTGCTTTATTCTATACATATGTACAATTTTACATAATAGACAAAACAGTTTTACAAGCGCCATTGATATACAATCGCGTCGTATCGTCTAAACGCACACTTTTTCACACATTTCATTTTCACGACAATATAGAGCTTGTTATAGAATTGTTCGACTTGTTTACCTTTATAGACCAGTCGATGTCCACTAAATGTTCTAGTGCCATTCATAAGGCTGTGTTGTTCTAACAATTAATGTTTTTCTGTATGGCATAAATTTAATTGTTTGCTATTTTACTTTGAGCCTTTATGATAAAAACGTGGCACTTTATAGGGTTTATTTGGTTTAATTACAGAACAAATGCTTTGTTTAGTATATGCACTATACATTCAAACTGGTTTGAAAGATGGCTGCGCAAATAATTAAAATACCACCTTCTATGCCCAAAGAGTATATTATAACCGCTACGCTAACTATGCCTAATATAACAACCCCAACGTACTCTTAAATTTACCTATATTTAACAAGATTTGAAATTTTTATCAAAAATATTAAAAGTCCTAATACGTAAGTATATAAATTTTAGCGAAAAACAAAAATTTTAATACCCAGCCTCGTACGTAAATAGTGTTCAATTTGAAACTCATGCATATTCATTAGTAAAATCAGCCGCCACTTTGAAACCCGAGTCTCTAATTTTCTCGTAACGTCCGTTTTGAAGTTAAAATACAAAATTCATTGTTGAAAGTTTTTTTTATCATCGATAGGCTAACATTTGACCACGGTCTCACCTGATGGTAAGTGATGACGCGGTCGACGATGAAGCATGCTTGCTTAGAAGATACCGGTTCACTCTAGCCTTAAAAACTCCCAGATTATATTTGTCAGGAAACAATGACGCTGGTAAGGTGTTCCATTCCTTCGCTGTCCGAATTATAAACGAAGAATCAAAACGCTTTGTACGTATTCGAGGAATTTCTACCATATACGGATGCCGTGTTTCCGTGCGTCTTGATGTCCGGTAGTAAAATGGGGATGGGGGAATTAAGTTGTGCAATTCCATCGCACACTCTCCGAAGTGCAGCTTGTAAAAAACCGAGAGGCTGGCAACCTTTCGTCGATGTTCGATGATATAAGAAGTAAAATCGTTAGTGTTGGCATATTTATAAATATGAAAAAGAAAAATGATGGTTTGATTTAAAAGGTAACAGTCGCATGGGCAATCAAATTTAAACTATTTTTATAGTTTCTCACTTCTACGGTCAGTTTGCAAGCTTTTAGTAATTTCTATAAACATTATTGTTCCATTCCATAATTATTGTACATTTTATATCAGTCAAGGTGTAAATACTTTCATCAATAACCATCATACGCATGTCCAGTTCACTGCTGGACATAGCAGTGGCTTATGCAGCAGTGAACGTTGTATATAGTTGAAGTGCAGAGTGGGTACGCTAGTGATTCCAGTTCTTTACTCTTCATAACACCCAACTGCTCCATTAATAAAATCAAAATCTAAGTGTTTTAATGCAAATAGGCTATTCTTAGCACTTTTATAAGACAAATGTTGTTAGGTTAGTATTACAATTATTGAGCAGATAAAATCACAAAGTACACAATGCCATGTATTATAACTATTTATAGCAAGCCCATTGCAAAAAGTGTTTGAAAAAAAAAGTTCTTTCTTCCACAGCAGGTGCAAGCAATCCGGCACAATGCAGAATAGACAACTCCGATTACACCTATACCAACCAATACAGAAGACTAGTCGGTCAAAAATAGTCCAACCGCCCAGTTTTTTTCATTCACTTCAAATAACTCACCCCGGATAAAGTTTGCCAATTAAATTTCACCCAAAAACGGAATTCCCAAAAAACCTATTAACATAAAACCGTCCCTATTTTCAAGACGAAGAAGTTTTATGGCTTGTAAAATATTGAGGGTATAAATAAAGCAGCTGTCGTGTATAACAGCACGTCGCGCCGTTTCTACCTACAGCCGTATTTTATCTGGGATTTTCTTATTCTTTGAAATATAAAAAAATGAATATAAAATTGCTAACGTGCAGCAAGAGCGATCTGTCCTTGGGGGTTAGTGGCTGTATTTTATGTCCTATTTTGTGATATTGTTTCTATTTTTCGGTTTATGTTTTGAAACATTATCCGTAATGTACAAAATAAGTAAGTAAATAGAATATTTATTATTTTTATAGCATTATCGCCTGCTTAGCATAATCTACAGATTAATATGTAAAGGAAAATCAAAACCTGTTATCCCGTTTGTGATTCGGTTTTATCTTTTACGAATTAATCTATAAGTAAGTAGGTTCATGTACCTAGAGCTGGTAAGTAATAAGTTTATAATCCTAACAATGTAGGTAGGTATATAAATACACTGTATTTTTAGTAATTAAGTACTGCAATTGCTTGTTTTATTTTTTAAGAAAGATTCTCGAGTTGCGACCACGACCCGGAAGACGCAGCGTAGGTCGGCCCCCCACTAGGTGGACCGACGATCTGGTGAAAAGTGCTGGGAGCCGATTGATGCAGGAGGCGAGCATCCGCTTAAGGTGGCGCTCTCTGCATTTGTTAAATTCCATTATGAAAAAACGGAACACATACTAATTAATACCTTATATGCATATAAGTTTTAGATAAATAACTAACATAACTACCTAATAACAAGTATTCAGTATATTTAATTAGAATAGGCTGTAAATAATTACGCCTTGGCACAATAAATTATTATCGCTTGAGGGAGTAAGTGCCTATGTCTAGACGTAAGTTAACATTGTTATTTATTTCATCGTATTACGCACCTATAGGTTGGAACCTATATACGGATAATTCTCCAGAGGGATTTTGATAGATGACTAAAGCGTGTGGTGAGTTGGCTGTGAAAAGCGAATACACATATATACATGATCAGAACACAAACATGTACATGTACATGTACTTAAAGTTCTATAATATTTGCCTTTTCCGATACAAGGTCACTTTAAAGTCAGTACCTAGGTCAGTAGAGACAAACGGCTTATAAAAAACCTTATGCCCGTCTGTATTAGTGTACCTACATAAAAAAGTTCATTCTAGAGCTTCGATGAATGACCTGATACCATTTCATCAAGGTCACTTATAAGACTTGACAGCAATAACAATGAGCTAAATACAGCGATAGTATTCAGTTGTAAATAATTGAATAATAGTTGATTGAAGCAAACGACACGAATGAAACAAATGCAAAAGAAAATTATTTTAGTTTCGTGTTTCCGATATTCTTTAAAACTTTTCAAACTTCCCATATCTTATTTAAAAATATACAATTTGGATATTTTAATATTGTAATTATAGATGGATCCCCCACAATGGATCGATTCATTCATTCGAAAGTGACATTACAGCGAATTTTTTGTGAAAAAATTGGCAATGAATTCTCCTAGAGGCATCGGAATTTACGACTTAAATGGGCCGTCCTAAGAAAACACAGGAAGGTCAGAAGGATCCTGATTTCGTTTTCCGACTTTGATTCAGTTTGATTCGTTCCGAAGATTTATTATCTTGCGGGAAAGCCCGTCGAAACTTATAGGAATGAGTTTGCGATGTTTCGCTCACTCTTGTTAAAGCAAAACTGTTGTGTTTCTCTTACGGTACTTATTTATTAGTAATGACGACTCTTTTGTTAAGATTTTACTCAATGTTAGTCAAATGATAGATTCGTTGATATTTTTTTTAGATGTAGTATTCATTATATGCCTCAAACCTTACATAATCTGCCATCTTTCAACCACGATAACTATCATTTAAAATTGAAATATTATCCATTCCTATTCGATTCTTCGTTCCCTGGTTTATCGACTGTTTTACTAATATATACATTATCGAGTTCTCGAGAGACAAAGTTTGGATTTTCTGAACAGAACAAGTTGGCATATGCTATTATATTGTGAACTTTACCAAAACCCTTGCGGGCTAGACTTGAAATTTGGAAACCAATGTTGCTATACCATATAACCCATATAACCATATAACCAATGTACTTTATTTTGTTTGAAAAGAAAACGTAAAATTTAGTACCTACACCTAAATTATCTGAAAAATAATTTTTGAATATACTAGAACAGATTATAGCGGTGCATGGTTGATATCGGTCATATAACACAATGAAATCAGCTGTATATTCAATTGTACTTAACACCTATTACTGGATTTTAATTAGTGTGTATCGTAATCATTTTCGTACGCCGCTGAAAAGCACAGAAGCCCCGAAGAATAAAATACCACCCCTATAATTAACTTGGAACTTCTATACTTACATATAGTAGGTATATAGATCCTAATAGATATACTAGCTTTAGATAACAAGATATATGAATATGTATTTTAAAAAATCGCTAATTGCAGCGTTGTATAGGTACAACATTGCGATAAAAGTTAAAGATGGACGAGCTGATCCTCGGCCTAAACCGCGATGCAGGAAGTGTTACAGATAATTTTCTATCTTTCTAGAATGTTCAAGCGCGTTTCAGTAGCGTAAATCTAATTTTTCTACCGTCGGAATTCCTTTTTGAGAACTGCGAGCTATCGCTTGCATCGACACGGTATATTGGCAATTCTAGCGAATGTTCTCATCTGTTAGACTAGACTGTTACTTTTTGTTCAGAATGATTGCGCGATTTGGGACATCGCGATGTTCCAATTTCGATTGATGATATTCAGTTTTGACTGTTTTTGTTGGATCAGTGACTTATTGAGGCGAGTAGCCGCTCAAAGGGAGGCCTAGTTCAGCAGTGGACGTCTTCGGGTGATGAACAACTTATTTGTCAGGCCTCATAGTTTTTTTGGTATAGTAGTAGCTTTATGCGCCGTCGTGTTGGCTTGATTTTTATCCTGGCCAATACTTAATGATTCTATGCTTCTTTTTATTTGTCTTTTTTATCCTCTTATTATATATATTTATTCACAGTGGTCACTGCAAAAAATGTTCTTATATATTGTGTATTGATACTACATTAGTGGCAGCGAACTAACAATTGATTATAGAGTAGAGTATGATTTATGCAATAAGTCGCGAAAAGAGATTAAATTATATGTCAACCTGCTAAGTTAAAACCAATGTAACTTAAATTATGCAAATAAATTTAAAATCTTCACACCGCAATTAAGTTGTAAAGGCCGACCATTTCCACAAAAATAACCTTTAGGTCGAAGTTAAATCACAAATTATTCCACGGAGTAATGTAAATTCACCTTTTGAAGAAGTATAATGGAAATTTCAAGCAACCACTTGGAAACCCTTTTGATCTTGAGAATTTTGAATCGTTCAGTGAAAGGCTACAAAGTACCAGTGGGCAAAGCTTCGTTTAAAGTTTGCCCAAGTTTTAAGGTTTCTACTCGTTGGATTAGTATTAGTGGGGCTTGAAGAGTATCACAGAAGCATTTTAATAATATTTTCGAAATTTACTTGAATCGCTTAACGTATGTAAGGTGTACTTACGCAAACTTAGTGCAAACTGAATCTTCGAGTAAGGCACTGTAATGTAACGTACATAGTACTTTTACTAGTGGGTGTGCTGTTTTAACAACATTTCAAGAAATTTTCTTGAAACATTTGACATTTTTAAGACGAACTTACGCAAACTTAGTGCAATTACTGAACCTTCAACCAAAACACTGTAATGTAACTTACGTAGTACTTTTACTAGTGGATGTGCTGTTTTAATAACATTTCAAGAAATTTTCTTGAGACTTTTGTCGTTTTTAAGAGGAACTTACGCAAACTTAGTGCAAACTTGCCCCCATATTCTTAGACGTTCCTCGAGATTACTCCACTCGACTCAACCTCGAATTAACTTCATTTTTGTGTTTTGGTATTTTTATTTGACAATAAATAATCAACTAGACATTTCTGCGTCAATTTCTCTCAAACGAGAGAAGCGAAGCAAGTGTCAACTCAAGGTACGTCGCGATGTATTTTGAGTTTCCCTCAAAGTTAAGTAGAAGTCAAGTAAAGGATTTTTGGAGAAATGTTTTGGAATACGGGGGTGAATCTTCAAGTAAAGCACTATGATGTAACGTACATATTACTTTTACTAGTGGGTGTGCTGTTTTAATAACATTTCAAAAAATTTCTTGAGACTCTTGTTGTTTTTAAGACGAACTTACGCAAACTTAGTGCAAACTGAATCTTTAAGTAAAGCACTGTGATGTAACTTACATAGTACTTTTACTAGCGGCTGTGCTGGCACATTTACCCCTGGTTTCTCGGATGTTTAACTTACCAAATACTGTACGCTCATTGGTTGACGATAGCCGATGATCAACAGGCAACTAATAAGCGTTCAGTATTTCAAAGTTGACATGAGTTTAAGTTTAACAAACGTTCCAGATACTGGGGGCTGTTACAGTTTTTAGTATGTCATCACGGCTAATACTGCCTAAATGTTAAGTAAGTAGTGTATTAGTTTTTAGTAGTAGTTATAACATGTTTGTAAAGAAATTAGTTAGTTTAGAGAAAATAATGGTCATAAATATCACAATAAACAATTTGTAATAATTTTCAGCCAGCAGTGCCGGTGGGGAGTCGATGGATGCAGGAGGCGAGCAGCCGCTCAAAATAGCGCTCTTTGAGGGAGGCCTATATTCAGCAGTGAACGTCTTCAGGCTAATGATGATGATGATGAATAATTTTCAGAGAAGTCTCAGTTTCCATCCCATCTCAGATCCCACCCTTCATCATTATTTTTTTAAGCTCATAGTAAAAAAGATAGGCATAATATGCGTATAATTCTTTTTATGTTGAGATGTTATTCGCTAATAAAACGTAGCCTCACCAATCCTCGCAAAAATGCTTCCATTTTTCTCCATGCTCCAATCCAATCCGCTCTTAAAACCCTTACATCGGTTCATAACATTTTCAAAAGCCCACAATTCAGACAGAAATCTTGTCCAACGTTAAAGAGGTGTGCAAAAAAACTGCATTGAGTCTGATTGTCGAAAAAAGCACGAATTCCATCAAAGGCAAGGTTGCATTCGTAAAGTGCACCGTCCGCGGCTGCTGCGGTCTGAATTTCACAACTTTGAATGGGCATTCACTAAATGCAAGCTTTTTCTTTACCTTTTATAACTTGAAAAGACGGAGCTCATTCCTTCTAAGATTTTCCGTTTTTTTTGTTTCTTTCACAATCATTAATTTTTTTTTCGGTTGTGCTCGCGAAGGCGAGTTTTTGAGCGTTGCCAACTGTACTTTGTATAATAATACAATTTGGAGGGACAGTTTTGAGTAAGAAAAAATTCTACGGCAGCGTTAGAGTTTAATATCTGAGCAAAAAAACCGCCAAAAATATTCCGTTATGGCACCTTTTCTACATAGAGGACAAGATGTGATTTTAATTTTTAATTACACATTGAACTATATTATTATTTTTATGCGTTTCACTGTGCCATCAAGAGTGCACAGGCAAACAACGGAAATTCCACTCGACCAACACTTATCTACAAACTTTATCATAGGTAGTTACATTTTTTCTTAACAACTAAATTCGTGAAGAAGAGAGTCAAACTTCTTCCTTTGCAATCGCAGCGAAGGCTCTGAATATGTACTTAAATCCACCCAACACAGTGTATACTCGTACAGTATTAAACCTCACTACAATCACTTTGGCTTAGCTTATCAAAACCACAAATAAAGTTGCTCTTGCTCAATCATGCCCGCTATGACAATTTTCGGCCAATTATAATCGCGTATTAGGGACACCTTCAGTGGTAGGTACAGGCTTCGGTGATCGCTATAAAACAAATCGGGGCCAGTCTTTCAAGAGTTTATGTACTGCCTTCTTTGTAATTCGGGGACCCCAGTTTGAAACCGGCGCTGGGAAGGCACAATAAAGTATTGATTGGTCCATTCACGGATACACTCTCTATTAAACTTTAACAATAAAGCGGGAAAAGGTCTGTAAACTTGTAGCGAGGTTTATTATAGAACGTTGAGAGTTACAATATTAGGGATCCAGAATGATGTAGAAGGCATTTAAATTGAGTTAACTTTGATGCCAATAGTTCCGGGAGCGAAATACTCTTCTCTTTTAGAAAATCGCTTTTTTATGAACTAGGTAAAGTTTTTTACGACAGGTACCTTATCTTCTATGTTAAAGTGAAACATTCATTTATCTAGTGCATTCAGGATAATAAACGCTAATATGATTTTTGTTTCCTTTTATGTATGCGTATAATTTGGAACTTTAAAATATAAAGTTTTACGTGACACTGCACTGCGTATGCCATCTTGAGACTTCAGCACAGTCTAGCAATATAATTACTAGACTACTACAATAGGTCATAGTCTCATTTGCCCAGTAATTTTACTGCTACAACATCCTGCAAACTGAAACACAGAAATGAGCGCACATTACTGCTTGGCGGCAGAAGAACCGGCAAAGCGGTAGTACCTCTAGACCAACTTTGCAGAAATGTCCTACCGCCTAGTAAAACAAGATCAAGTAACATAAATATACTCTAAAACATACTCATATTCTAGTGTGCCTACACACAATAATAATTTATATCTCCCCCCGTCTTTACGATGAGCTCGACAAATGGAAGCCGAGCTGGCGAGCCAAGATAAAGAAATTATGCTGCGTGTGTCGACGTATTTTATTGCAGGTCGTTATAGCTGTCTTATTTCATTGGCGTCCTTGCGCCGAGATGATCTTATGACAACGCAATGAATGTGGTTGATATTAATATTCCATAATTACGTACCTTAGTATGTAGGCTTTATAATACAACAGTTTTACTGTTTTTTGAACGATCACATATAGGATCCTGGACCCTAGAATTCTTTGTATACTCAGGAACTACGAGAACCATAGTCCTACAACACCCAAACACAGAATAAGTGTTTGCGATTCTTTTCCTGTCCAAATATTATACTTGTACTATCGTGGAAATCGAACCCGATGCCTCCTGGTTATTATACCTATTACGTTATCATTTTGAACTTATATACAAACATCTTCAAAAGTCTTGCATAAAATTTACATCCTTATTACTTCGTACAACCTGCACTTGCCTGTTTTAGAAAACAAAATGTATCCTAAATGTTGTTCTGGAGTCAATGACATGTTTAAGCATTTAAAAATTTCAATCGTATTCGTGTATCAGATAAAAGGGTAATAGGCATGATGGCTAAATTTTTTTTGCATAAATTAATAATTTTTCACAAAAGATAAACATTTGTGAAAACAACAATAAAATATCTCGAAAAAATGACAAAGTTACAAGCATTTTAAAAACTGGAATAGAAAGAGATAGCTCAAAGGATCAGTGACGTCAGAGCTGGGTCGTTCATAGTTCCTCATAACTATGCTGTGGTAGCTTTACATACAATCACTTTCACATGTGACGTCACAAGTGGATTCTTCATAGTAACTGCGGAGGCGCTCTGTTTCGCAAGAAAGGGACAAGTGATGCTCCCTCAAAAAACTTTAAAAGCTTATTACTCCGTGATTTATTTACCGATTTTACTTACTTTTTCAATTAATGCATTCATTTTTGATTTTCTTTATGAAAATAATATTTACTTGTTCATTTTTAATAGTAGTGTCATCATGCCTATTTAAAATCTCGCAACGTTATTGTTTCGACTAAAAGTGTGGGTATATATAAAAATAATTATGTTTAACGCAGGAAAAATTATAAAGAACGGACAATATTTTTCTTCAATTAGGCTTTAAACGTTACGCCAGCTGCGCCAATTTGAGACTCTGCCAACGCAGATGTCTTACACATCTGCTGTTTAATGCTTTTTTTAATATCTTAAACAACGTAAGAAAATATATTTGGTGCTGACACAATATTTGTAATTTTAATTTAGGTCACCGTAAGTAAATAATACACATAATTATTTTGTGAAAACTTTAGCGAGCTAATTTCGGTTCCTGCGGTTTTAACCAGATCGTCAGTCACCCAGTGCGGAGCCTGCCTTCTGGTTCGTGGTTGCCACTCGAGAACCTTTCTCCCCCATCGATTGTCGGTTCTACGAGCGATGTGGCCTGCCCATTACCATCAACTAACTAATTCTATTCTAATTTAGTGCTCTTAATATGGATCTCCTCATTTTGGATCTTATCTTGCAGAGCCAATGGATGCAGGAGGCAAGCAGCTACAGAAAGTGGCGCTCAGTGGGGGAGGATTATGCTCATCAGTGGACGTGGTAGTTCAAGACAATATATAGCCATTTATAGGTTGGGCCGACAGACATCAGAATAGAGTCCCGTTTTTGCCCATTGAGTAAGTAGGTGCATATTCTTAAAAATAATAAGATCATTCCTATTACTACAATATCATTATAAGTCTTATAACAGTCCAATCCAAATCTAATAACAAGTTAAGGCAAATGGCATTGTCTCCTAAAAAAGTATTTTAATTCGTTGAAACAAGTTTGCAAAGTCGGTACGTTCTAAGCCGCCGGCAATACGTTGTAAGGTGATTTGCATTTTTATGAAAACGTTTTACGGTGGCGGGTCCGGGGTAAGGGTCCTTTTGGATGTCCGATTCGATTTCGCGGACACTAAACTTTTGTAATTGCTTTCAATCGCTTCTGTATTATTTCAGCTCTCTACATTTTGAGGTTTTTGTTTAGATTTGAGAAGAGCCGGCTAAGGAGATATCCAGAAAGAAGGCAGTTTTCTCTCTTCTCAGACTTAATTAATAACCTGCTGCGTTCACCAAGGCGCCTGTAAAGCACGTAGTGATTATGACAAACCCTAGTATGATAAGCATCCAAAGTGGTGTCTTATGGGCGCCCATATTCAGCTGTGGAAGTTTTCCAGCTGTTGATTTGTTTAGATTTGGCCCCCTGTTTCTAATATATATATAACTCGTTAAGATTTCGTAAGAGATTTCATTATCTGATTGTTTATTAATGCCAAATTGTAATAGGTAGGTACTACAGTAGTAATAATCGTAGTCCTAATGATTGTATCAGGAACTCCCGGTTCCTGGTAGAATTGTAAATATTGTACAATATAGGTAGGACTCTTGGATCACCACTTTTTTTATTTGTTTTACACCCTTTTTATTTTTTTGAACGAAGTTAAATAAAAATATATAAGGAGTTCTTACAGTAAAAAGTTTTATTTCAGAGAGTTTTTACAGATAATTAACAGAAAACAATAAAATTAATAGAAAACTGTAATGTGTAACTAAAATATGAATTTATACATTCACATAATTATCAAAGCACTAGTTTCATTCATTTGCACAGTTCTGCTTAAATATTATGATATTAAACTTTCAGGACGCTGCGCATCCTCTGCTTACAGTTAAAATACAGTCAGTATGAAAAGGAACACTTACGCTCCATAATTTAAGTACTTTGACTACTTAGTAGTACTTAACTGTAAGTGTACGGCAATGTTCAATCCAGGCATGTAGTGTATACCTACACTACATGCCTGGATTGAACATTGCTATACGCTTAAGTAGTAGTAAGTCATAGGCAATAAACAAGCATTGTGTGTTAACTAATAAATGCTTATACCTAAGGATTGAGATATCTTAAGGAAGTTAGGACTCCTCTTTTCTCTTAACCGCCTCAAGAGTGATAAGAACCCACAGCTATATTTAAGAAAAAAGAAAGAAAATACCTTTATTCATGACAGTAACACACAACATTACACTAACACACACACACAAACGCACTTTGTTTAGTACTAAGTTTGCAATTTTACTCTATTTCCAAATTCAGTTTATTAAATTTACTTTTTGTGATATGTTTTGTCCGTTATTGTTATCACTTTTAACTGAAAAAGTGGAATAATGAATATGTGAGGTAATCATATTTACACATAGTACACTTAATTAGAAATCTAAATAATTAAATAAATTAACCCACTCAGTTTTTCACTGTGGCTTCACTAACTAGAACCAAAATATAATGAAACAAAAACAAAGAGTATGATAACATTCCCCTAATTAACTATCGTGTGTTTGGTTTTTATTAATGTTTTAATTAAATATCCTAGTGTATAGTGTAATATTTGTAACATGATTTTCACCCCTAATTAGCAATACAATTAAGTAACGCAAGTTATCCAACCTATACCTAGGTATTTATTTGTTTATGATAAGTATGTCCCAAAAATCGTTATTAGTTTGAAATTTCAGCTTTTTCTTACCACAAATCGAACTTTTTAATTTTCAGTGTTTAAAGTTTCGAAGTTTCGATTGTTTTGGCCTAAATTCAGTAGTGGACGTCTTCAGGCTGGTGATGATAATGATGATGATATTTGGTTGTACAAAAAATAATAAGTAACTATTTCAAATTAATTATTTCTAATTATACTCGTCTTACTTGAAACCTGGTCAAAAATTCTATTATTCGACTATTCGGAAGTAACAGTCGGAAATATTTTATACTTCACATGGTATTTACTTCACTGATATTTCTACGCCTTTCACAACACAAATCAAAAACGAAATCATCACTTTCATTATAATAATTCATCTAGAAATTAGCCTGTTTTAGACCTCATGTTATTTTCGTAGGTGACCTTTCATTTCCCTTACAGCCAGCTTTGAGCTAGGTATATAATGGTATCGTTTATTCTGCTCAGTAACAGTAGCGCAGGACCTCCATATAAAATGCTAAGCATCTGGACCGTAGCTTCTAGGACGCGAGGCCTATTCATTCCTGTTCTACTTTCCGCTTTTTCACGTTGTGTTTTCCTTGAGATTTCGTTGTGAGAACCCTGATGAGTTCTGTGAGAGTAAACCTACTGTTTTGACCTAAATAGTTTTGTTTTTAGTAAGACGTATATAAAAAAGCGAATTTTCATTTCTTAATTCAAATATTTTTTGGTCTTGTTATTGAGTTAGAGACTGGATCTCAGTTTGTTTTGGTTAAGTATTCTGGAATGTTAAAATTTGGCCACTTATAATATTGCAGGCTAGAGATAAGCGACATTCACACCTTTTGTAGATCTTTTTTCATCAAGACATCAAAAAAATTGGAAATTAAATTACTTATATGACTATTTATGTAGACATTTATGTACACACAAAATCTGTAATAATTAAAATAGCATTAAAATATTAAATAATGTAAGTGCAAATACTAAACTGGTAGAAAATGTTGTGCTATAATATTAATATTTCCAGTGTAATTTTTGAATTCTAACACATTGGTATGGTAATAATAATAACTCCAAAAAATGGAATAACTTACTTAATCCAATGCTACAATACAAAATTTAATTGGAATAATGGAGTACAGTTTTTAATTAGTACATACAAGATATAAAAACGTTTAAATGTATCAAAATCATCCATGACAACTGCGTTAGGTGCCGCGGAAATCTTCATAATTTTTAATAAAAATATTTTCACTTACACTCTTTACTCTTTAATAATCATCTATAAATGATGTACGCTCATGGGCTCAATTTATGCTAATGAATTAAATTGCATCTTGTATAACTAATGTAAAAAAATCAGTAAAATATATGAATATCTTTTAGATGTTACCGTTTAAAATGTTCGTAAAAAAAGCATTTCAAATGAACCTGCTTGTTATAAACCGTATATGTTATTCATTATCCATCTTTACGAAGTCTGAAAAGTTGGACCGCTTTGAAAATTATGAACAAGCGGAAGTTCAAAACAGTCTTAAGGAATTTTTACTTTAAATAGTAGTCGACCACTTAGAGTGAGGAGCGAAGAGATCCCAGAACTTAAGCAATTAGTGAGCTCCAGTCAGACAGCAATTAAGGGGAAATGCTATTCGAGAGTAGAAAAGGTAGAAATAATTCAGCCAATAACAAGGCGCTCACTCGTTAACTAAATTATTCATTAACTGCTAATGATCGAAATGTATCAGGGTGCTTGTGATTGCATCGATTGTAACGACATACATATAGGTAACATCACTAAGCTTCCATATCCATTTATAGGACACAGTCATGTATCGATATACTCATAGTGTTCACTTGACTCGTCATATTATAGTCATATATATTCACTGTAAAAATGTACTCTTTGTAGAGTTCCAGGTGACACTGCAACTGTCATGGGCAGCCGTGTCACTACGTTAAGTGAATACTAGCACGTCACGTCATTCATTAACATAAAAAAACTCTGTTGATCAATTGGATTCAAAATTTCATTCAAATCGTCTCTGCAGATATTTTTTTGTGAATGCCATTTATAAACAAATGAACAACAGCGGGTACTGAATCTCGGCCGAACGCAGTATCATCATATCCATAATAAGTATAAGCACGGTTCTCTAAGTAGGACAGGCCTACGTTAAACTAAGCGTGATTTATATCGGAATCGCAAGTTCCGCGTGCCTATGTCAAGGCTCATTCGAAGAGTTTCCGCCATTAATATTCATTACCCGCCCAAACTTGTACGCGTTTATTTAATTTTATCAGAAACACTACCTACTTTGTAAGCCGATGTTTTGAAGTGCGATAAATTGGGCTTATTAAAAGGATTAGTAATTAGAAGATATAAGGAAGTTTGTAAATAGATGAATGAAATTAAAATTACGGGATCTTTGTTCTTCTATTTATGTGCTGAGAAGTCATGCCAGCAGCTAGTTTGGCGCAGTTGTCCTTCTATGGCGTACCTAGTACCTACTGAACCACATTTGGCTGCATCCTAAAGAGATAAGTTCCAACTTAAGAGTTTTTAAACCTTATTGCACACGGGCATGAAACTGTTACAAAATATTATTTATTCCAGTGAATTTTGAACTTTGCTATAACAACAAGCAGATTTAAAATAACTTGCTTACCACTAATGTGAAAGGTGTAGGAAGTAATAAATCGTAAAAGTTGTGCTGCAAGGAAAGAGAATATTTGGAAATGCCGGAGCGCTTGTCACGAGGGAAATTATGGAATATGTTTAGGTTACACATGCCGAATTTTGAAATGTTTTCTTGTGATGAAATAGGTCGTAAGTTTTATTAACGTATAAAATATTGTTATCTAACTGATACTTCCTTATTTAATATGTATTCATAGTCAGAAAACCAAAGATTTTCAACTTTCTTCATTTTTAAATAAGTGTTGAAGAAGCAAAGTTCTGTTATTATATTAACAAATTTAATTCTGGACCACTTACGGTGAGTGAACTAGAAGAAGATAGAGGTAAATAAGTAATTTATAGAATATTTCTGTTAAATTTTAAACAGCTTCTCCATTCCGTATCTTTCAACTCTAGTGGAAAATTGTAGTACTTTCGTAATTTAAAAACATACCACAGATTTAAAATTTTGTTTTACCTTATATTTCATTTGATACTAAATTTCAAAAGCTATGCCAACATGCACCCTCTAAAAATTCTTTTGAGGACTCATGTAGCCTTGTAAGTATCTTTGTGGGAGGAAAGCGGTCTTCTACTACTCGACATTTTGTGTATGAACCTTATAGCTACCTCTAATAGGTGACGAGAATTTCAGTGAGAACTGAGTGATGAGCTCTTCCAATCATTATAGATGTCCCGTTAATTAACAATATTTTAGTAAATTATATATAGTAGATTTTGTGTAGGGCAAGAATAGTTATTTTGCGTTTTGCTTCTTTCTATCAAGTTTGGAATAATTTTGTTTATTTCCAGACAATTGTTTATTGTTTGTTTTTGTTGTTTATCTTTGTAGATTGAAACAAAATAAAACACTGAGTAGCTATTTCACTGTAACACAGCGTTTCTCAGTAAAGGAGTTAGACAAGAAATCCTGTAAACCTCCATTCATCAGTGAAAACTGTTTCCAAAGTAACAATAAATAAACTGACGTTAAAACTAAATAAAATAGTTTCAAGTCAATGGAGGACGCACTCGCTGCCATTTGCATTTTTATTGGTGACGTTTAAATATACAAAGGATACGCAGTTACGTTAGCCGTTTGGGAATTACGGTGTTTTCCGTGTTTTGTTTGGGAATTGTGCACTGGAATGGTCTTTTTCCGCTGTTACGCTAAATTTATATAGTTTTTGTGCTACTGAGATAATAAAATTGCCATTTTAAATGAAAATGATAATTTACTTACCTGGTATACATACAAACAGGATCATTTTCACAAAATCTAAATTTTTGGAGAATTTCCATGTGTCCACGGTTGGTGACGATAATTAAGAATCTATTACGCCCGTTGGGTCTAATCGTTATTGCCGTTATGTTTTGATTGACTGTTTCATCTAGTTGGAACATTTGGTCTAACTTACAGGTAGATAATAAACTCACTAATACACTTACTTGTTTGTCACTTTTGCCCATAGTATCATAATTAATGCTATCCTGGATTGAGAACTGGCTCTCCTACACAGACCGGTGAACACTATAACATGCTCTACCGCCCAACTTCGGTTTCATCACTGTGCTATTTCACCAAAAGCTCACGATCGACGCAAGACGAAGTCCATACCGATATTCACTGAGCTACAAAAACAGGAGAACTTACTAGGACTTGTCAAGATCAATCAACACAGATACGCGTCAAAAAACAACCAAGTTATCACAAAAGAAAATAATGTTAAACTAAAAAGAGGATCACTAGCTTTCACGGCTCTCCCGAGATCAAAAGACTATGTTCACAAGGAAGAAAGTACATGCCCTTATGGTTCTTTGACGAAAATATCACGTAAGTCATGTGCTTATAGGCATACATAGTCAAGTGAGTCATGCAGGGATATCGCATCGCGCAAGCATCCTTCACTTGGATGCGCTCTGCCTAAAATTTCGGGGTTATTCTGCACACCAGCGCATTTTTTATAGTTCTAAATTAATTAACTAACATTGATTTTAAACATTGTTTCTCTTTATATTTCTTTTTGGTATGGCTATAGAGCATTCTAGATTGTTCGCCTGATACAAATTACGTTTATTTATAACAACATAAAATATAACAAAAATAATAAATAACATCCAACGATCACGTACGTAGAGATTCAAGACCCCAACTACGATTTCCTGAATCTAGGGATCCACGAACTACGAAGAATATGGTCCTACAACACCCAGATACTATAGAAGCATAAAGCATATAAGACGCCAGTGTAGTAATGCATGGCAACAGATTCAGCTTCTTCCGGCTGCCACCTTGAAAGCTAGTAGTACCTATGTCAGGCATAGCGCCTCTAAAACCTTCATGGCATAATTATCTTCCAGTGACTGTTCTTCATTTCCATTACAAAAATCAGTATAATATGTATAGCGCTTACTATCAGGTGAATTTCTAGCCTCATCTTCAATCGCATATTTTTACATTAAGAACGAACAGAAATACCCAGGTCTTTGTTCTTTCGTCGCGCCCAGCTTGCTAATGTCACGTGAAATAAGACTAAAACAGGCATATTAAGATGAGAGCTGCCTTTGAAGGACTGCGCCAAAAAGAGTGGTAGACTTATGGTGCTCGAGTTATGGAGTGCAGTCTGATGCAGTCGCTATACCTATTGTATAGATCACTTGTCACGTCATGTGCAAGTTTTTGGTGGACGTGTTTTGTGTATTTTTCAGCTATTCGGGAAAAATAAATACCTGTAATTTACTTTCGCTTATGCACCTAATATGCAGCGTGTTGTTGAAGAAACAACTAAATAGAGCATTTCAAATAATTGTTATTGATAATATTGGCAAGTTAAATTAACCTACAATAAACCAATGATGGTGATGAAACCAGAAACATAAATATTTACTAGGTGGTAGGACTTTTCTGCAATCGTCTAGGTAGGTACCACCGCTGTGCCAGTTATTCTGCCGCCAAGCAGTAGTGTGCAAGCACTACTGTGTTCCGGTTTAAAGGGCACTGTAGCTAGTGAAATTACTGGGCAAATGAGACTTTATGACCTGATCTCACAGTCTAGTAATCCGATTACTAGACTGTGTAATGTCTCAGGATGACGTGCGCAGTGCAGTGTCACGCAAAACTATTTTTCAAACGTCATCCATTTACAAAAAATATTCACGCAATATGTACTAGTACAACTGAACAAACAATTACTTCAGCAACTATGTAAGCCGCATTGTATGTTAAATAAATAAAACAAAAGTTGTTAATACTCACCAATTAGAATGTTGCTATTGCAGACTCCCCGGCCCAAACTTGTAGATCTCAGATTCGTCTAATTAAAATCAATTACAGTTTCAAGTTGTCTCCAATGTTCCTTTATCATCCTAAAGCAACAAATTAGTATTGAACCATTATTGTCAAAACTAGAACAACACGACAACACTTCCTAAAACTGACAAATGAAATGTTTGCTTAACAGCTTACTGTTTATTTACTTCACTAACAATCGGTACAGTATATTCCAGTTAATAATTTACACACAATTCAAAAACTGAGCCTTGTTTAGAAAGCTTGTTCTAGAGTGTCAGGTCCACCGCGTTTGATAACGCGCTTACCACGCCCGCTTTCTTTGTGTAATTTGTTTGCAGCGGCTAGCACGTAGTAAATTATATACTCTTTGCGACTGGCGAGCTTATGGACGTCTTTTTACCCTTAACGTGGAGTAGTTTTGTCCGGCCTTTGTCTTTTTCGATCAAGTTCGATATTCCAATGACAAAAACCCGTATCTGTTTGAGGCTTACAGCACTAATGCGTTTGCGTTAACGCGTTCTATTAAAACTCGCTCTGGGCCTACTTTATTATAATTATAGTTCCTAAAATAAATAGTAGCAACACATTTCTGTGTAGATTCATAACTGTTACCAATATAGTGTGCAGTATTTAGTTTAACAATTAAACAAGTCTAATCTGGTTATTGTGGGCCTGGTTAATAAATGATTAGTTTATGCAAATGAAATCTGTAATTTGCGGTGTTGGAAATGTATAGAATTTGCATCTGTGGTACGAGGATGTTGTTTAACTGGTTAATAAATAATGACCTTTTCTTGTTTAATTTGTTTGTTTGAATATTATTTTGCACCCAATGTTTAGTAGTTATTTGACAAAACCTCAATTTTTAGCTGCAAAATTAACGAGTTTATTTATGTGGAGGGTAATTTTTTGTACAATTAAAAACTCTTTATTACGGTGGTTCAATGTACATTCAAGTACAACTAATTTGGCTCCACCACTGATCACAGTGGTCGTCAAAGCCACTTTCAGTGCCAAAACATACCTACTACATAGTCTTGCCAGCAGTACGCCTGGCCTCTGATAGTTGGAATAAGGTTATGGTAATGTGTTTTAAGAATATTTTTATGGCTATTTTGTGTAGGAAAAGGCAGAGAATGTGCCCTATTTTCCTTCAAAGTGGGCTACTAGGAATATTATTGTCAAATACAATGAATTTAGACCACCAAAGTGCACCAACCTGCGCTATGAACTATTCATACTACGAGTCCAACATAATTATGCAAAAAATTATGTAGACGATCCAAACTGAGTCACATTAGTTTAAAAAAAATAGTAAAATGTCTAAACCAATTTTTACTTCTCTTTTTCTTGGCAGAATTCTTTTCGAAGAACAAGGAGAATGATTAATATTGAATATCCTCACTGATCCTTACCCCGCTAATAATATAATAATTATACCCAAGCGAAACTTATTTTGTTCGTTTGTATTTGGATAAAATTTCTCACCAACATAGAATATCTTTAATTTTATTCATTATGAAAGTATATTCATCACGCAATATCTGTGATGCAGCATAAGTACCTATAAACTTGAATAATTAGTACTATAATATTCTATATGCATGCATGTGTGTATGTTCCCAACAATAAAGACAGAAAAACTTATACAGTAAAATTTAAATTAGCTGACTCCATAATTATTTCATCTGAAATTGATTTTTTTCACATTAATTCTCATTTACCCAGACCTTTCATCAAAGCGAAGGCCTTATTAACCATAATTAATTCATTGGCAACCTCCATTACCATTTCTTGATCCAAGGCAAAATTGGTATTGATTTGAGTTACGTATTCCATTATGATAATTTTGCTATTTTCTTTCATTAAGGAATGACCTTGAGAGTCACGAAGTCAATCAAAGAATTGCCTGTTGAATTAATGAGAACTCTTAGGAATATCCGAATCCCTACTTACATACCTATCCTACTAGTACAAATGACAGTTTCTTCATTTCTAAAATATTTGTTTGGTTGTGTAGCTTCCGTTCCCAAATGACACAATCAATTTTGATGAAATTTTACGCACAAATATGTTTACAATACCGAGATCACCATAGAGCGCGTATGTTCCGATAATCTGAAACCGTGTCAATTTTGAGTGTACACTGCAGTTATTAGTTAGCACTATTAAATTATATTTGACATCAATTAATGTTACTAGATTGTAAATGGGTTTGAATGTTCGTTTGATGATTTAATAAAATAGGATAAAAATAATACCCCATATATAAGGCGCTCTATGGTTAGGTATGCCTATACTAAAATTCCATCCAAATCATTTCATCCGTGTTAACGTGAGAGCCACATAAGCAATGAAAGAAAAAGACCACGAATTTACTGTTTATATGAATAAGTAGGAAAACGAGGACAGAGAGATCAGTACAATATTCTTCAATGATAGCGCTATGACGAGCCACACCACAATGCATCTAAATAAGCGATATTTCACGTTAAAATGTGGCAACATCCATCCTATACGGAAGAGCACTTCAATTTATGTGCGTAATTAAGTGGAGTTTGCGTCGGGCCCGTAGCTCGGCACTTTCCAGCGGTAAATGAAATTTACGTACGCCTCTACCTTTCGAACGTATCTTGAGACGTTGGTGCAAAGTATAGGATTGACAGGTGTTGTAAGTTGGGTTTGGTTTAAAGGTCGGGAATACTTTTTTTCTACCAAACCTTTTCTAAAATTTCTACACAGTTAAACAGATATAAACATTTTTATTAATAATTCTGAACAAATTATAAGTAACATTATATACCGTCTGATGGTCAAAGTCAAATCCTAAAGCTTTGTAAATATGAGCAGACTCAGCGCATTCTTCTCTTATTATATAACGTACGAAGAATTTATTTGACCTTAAGCACTACCAGCCATGCAATCTTTCTTGCTAATTATATTATAATGCACGTTAGAAGGCATGGAAAGGTGAGGTGTAAAATACGACTTTCTGGCAGCGGTCACCCAGCGAAGGAATAACTACTGATCGGTTAAGAACGCCTATGTTATGAGCGCTGTGCTATTTTATTTTATGGTAGAGCATCACAAGCTACTAATTTAGTCTTTGTTAGTGAAAAAAGGGCTAAAAAGATTAATAGCTCATACATTAATAATTCTAAAACATCTATATAATATTATATTTTATTTATTATTTATATTAATATTATTTTTTAGCCTCATGGTAAGTGGTGGTATTCTGTAGAAGGCAATGAAGAGGTTTTCTAAAAAATATGATTTACCTCGTGACACATTTTAATGGTATCTGTTGCAAGCTGCAAAAGTTGATCTGCAATCACTTTAAACTACTTCGTGTTTCCATATTAAATAGGTACTTGTTAAAAACTTAGATGAAGACTCCATGCAGTCGCCCGATAGTAAAACGCTATCACTTATGTTTTAAATCTCAAATCGAGGCTTTTAGTCTTGAAACGTAAGAAAAAAGGGTGGCACAGAGATGCTGACTGTACGTACTTACGTTAATACCTTTAGTTTGGAAAAACTAACAAGCACGATAACAACTTATTTGATTGGATTTCATTATTCGAATAAAAGCTTGGACAAATTAACCACTTTGAAAAATATATTCACGAAGTCACGTGTTCATTATCATAGTATGAGGAGCTAAATAAGGTAAGCGTATGTAGATGTACCTATTATAGTATTATGAGATTGACATTATAATTGGATTTCAATTTTTCGTGTGTGTTCAATTTGTAAATGTTATTTGTAATGACTAATGTATTTAAATAATTAATTAATGTGACTGTCCCTATCAATGAATGTCTAATATTGTATGAGTCTCTTAGTTACTTGAAATAAATGAATTTATTATTATTATTATTATTATCATCATCAACAGCCTGAAGAAGTCCACCGCTGAACATAGGCCTCCCCAGAGGGCGCCACCTTGAGCGGCTGTTTGCTGCCTGCAACATCGGGCTCCCCGTGGTTTTTACCAGATCGTCGGTCCACGTAGTGAGGGGCCAGCCTACGCTGCGCGTCTTCTGGTTCGTGGTCGCCACTCGAGAACCTTTCTTCCCCATCGGTTATCAATATTACGAGTCATGCAGCAAGCCCTTTGTCATTTCAACTTGCTAATTCTGAAGCAAGAAATAAAGAATAATCAACCTATATTTTTTAAATGCTTATGGAAAACGGGACTTCTGTATGTAAATCGCTGTACCTAATAGTTTACTATAAAGTAAGCATACTATAGATAAGCAACCATCTTGAAAACAGGCTTGTTAGGGGTTATTATTTAGCTTTGAAATGTAGCTCATATATAATGTTCCCACCTTGACCCCGTATAATGATGTTAAGGCATGTCAAGGTTTCCCAGAAGGTAGAGTAATAACTTTATTACCGCGAACGCGTACAGGACGAAAGGGACGATGTCAGGACCCTCTGTGAGCTTAATATGGACCCTCAGGGACGCTTTGTTCCGCCCTGACCCTATTATCCGCATTAACGGTATTTAGCTGGCAACGAAGCACATATTTTGTTAGATAAAATGGAGTGCAGTCACTATAAACTATGGCGGAATGGCTGGCAGTACCAAGGATTCTGAGGTTAAATAAATTTCCACATTTACCAGCTGCGTAACTAAATTAATTATTTAGATTTGATGATCATTGTGTACTTAATAATTTCGCAGAATACGTGATTTAGTTCTTTTTATTTCTCATTTTTTTATTCGCTAACCTATCGATAGATTGATAGTGATTTATGAACTGTGTATTATAGTCCCAACAAGTTACACATCAATTTATGTAATTTATGTATAAACTGTAAAAAGTTAAAATAAAATATAAGTAAAAATACCACAAAATTGAGAAGGGACAAATTTTTGAGGCTTTTGAAGGACATAGATTGAAATGATATTAAAATGTGATTAGCTTTGGCCCTCTAGTCTTACAATCTATTAGATTATTTTGGTATGCTCAAACCTAGCACTAATGACTGACATTTCTATAATTAAATATACCATAGCATCAATAAACATTAACAATTATTTTCCAGCTTTAATTCACATCACTCAGCGCTTCATCGTTGTTCCACCAGGTAATTAATGCAAATTTATCGCGCCTCTGTCGAACTGCATGCAAACAAGTCTGGTTTTTTCATGCGACGCGGCAGATGGTGGATTTTCATCCGAAATATGCAGCAGTCTCACACGGCACCCTCAAAAATTCAACGACGCGAGACGGAGGCCTATTCTATAAGATTAATGTTTTGAGGACGTTTTCTATGTCGATACTTTTGACAGACTATTATAAATTAATGTTAAAATAGTAAAGTATAGAAATTGTTCATGTGTACAACGACCTATAAATATTACGACCTTATACAAAACTTGTCGCTTGATTATGATTTATGCTCCAGTTGGTTCACTAGCCAAAATGTCAAAATGCACTCGAAATGATTGATTGTATCACAGTTAAAACGTATAATATAGGTGTCAGAATAACAAAACGTAAAATAGTAATAGGGTGAAAATGTTAAAAAATATTAATATAATGTTATAAAATAGGAATAAGTATGATTGTGGTAACTGACCGGCGGGGTTATTACGTAACTTTTGCAACAGGCGTAAATTTTGCAATCATTTTCTGTCAAACATGACTGGCACCGAAGTGACGTTTGACAGCAAACAATGAACTAAAAAGTTCATTCTTTTGTTTCCGTCTAATGCCGTTCTGTTGCTAGTAGCGCTAGTGTCTAAGGTCAAATTGTATTCGAGCAACCGGCGGCAATCTTGCGACCGATTGCTAAGTGTTCGCTGTCGTATTGCTAACTGCTGTTGCTTTGCTATTGCTGTTGCAATTGTTACGTAATACAATTGCGTAATTTCTAGATGCCTTTCTGATAACTTTTCATCTATAAAATCTCATTTGTACCGTAGTTAGGTAAGGGCATGTCTGAAGATCAGGGCACGAGCTTTGAAAATACTCTGCCAAAGTTTTAAGCATGAAATTAAAAAGATTGAATCTTTTATAGACATTAATAATAATAATTTAATAAAAATAATATTGCTAGATAGCGTGGCAGTTTAACAATACTTATATCTATATTGAATTCATTAGGTACTATGATTAATACTAGCTGATGACCAGCTCTAAAAGATATTAACAATTGTAACATTTGGAACAATAATAACAATAATAGAATAGTAAGTTACCAGAATACCTCCTTCGAGTCAAACAAACTGCGTTTTCGGAACCTACCGTCGGTCTCCAGACGGTGGCTGATGAATATTTCACCTCATTACAACCGTCCGTCTCGCGCCTTGTCTAATATTTAACGCGATGACACAACCTGACTGCCTACTGACGTTACTATATTAATTTTCAGATCCAGATTTGTTATTCTTTTTTCTATCCTACGCTTAGTTTAGCAGTATGCAGCGTAAGCCGATTATAGGTAGACTAGCGACGACCTTGGTGAAACCTCGGAAAGCCGAATAGATGCCAGAGGCAAGCAGCCGCTCAAAGTAACGCTCTGGGGGCAAACCTGTGTTAAGCAGTGGACGTCTTCAGGTGGTGGGGTATGTATTTCATTCTGAGTAGCACTGAAAACCGGCAACAAATCAACCATAGGTACGATATATTAAAAAGTTACTATGCTTATAAAAAACAAACTCTTAAGAACATATATTCCGTTTAAAGCATTATTTTAGATTGTAAGTATAAACAAGGAAAAATGTTTTCAAAAAAAACCTCTTATACGATTTGTAATCGAAGGTTCCTTTGCTCGTTACTAAGAAGCGAACTCTCAAAAAAGCATTTATTCTGACAAGTAAAGATTTTTTTCCTGTAAAAACAAACAACATTCACATTCCTGAAAAAACCTCACATTAGCAAAGCCCCTGAAGCGAAGCACAAACGGCTGCACCATACAATAGCCTTATCTAAACGTAATAAGAGCGAACGATGCCAAGGGCCTTGCAGGATTACTTATTAAGTAGATTACAGGAGCGACTGAGAAGTCAACGAAGCCGTCTGCGGAAACCATTCAGCACCAGACGGGCGATGAATTTTTGAGAGGCCTTCACGAGACGTCCGTATGTGCGCCGACTGATTTTTTTAAAGGAATCTGCCTGTTAATGAATTGGAGACAAATGCTTGTGAAACTTTTGTGGTTTTGCATTTTGTTATTTTTTGTGAGCATGAAAAAGCTTTGCTAGTTCAATAAGATCTGCAAAAGTAGAAATACCTTGCCATGTTCAGTGTTCCCAGAAAAATTCGACCCGGAGGCATTTGAGTCAAAAGTTAATAGGTATTTACTAGACAAGTGTGCTATAAGTACTTTCGATCACGTGGTCATTGCTTCACATCAGGTGAGATCGTGGTCAAACGCTAGCCAATTCAATGATAAAAAGAAACTGAAAATGATGTTACAACACCGCATCTAAAATATTGTGTGTGGTGATGGTGATTATAATATATTTCGTAGCCGAATTGTAGAGCAGTGCTTGCAAACTTATTAATGTACAGCGATTTAGAACATTTAGGACTAAACTACATAACGAAAAGATGAAAAATTGATTCAGAGGACAATCAATAGCTTTCAAAGTAGGTACATAAAACCTTGATTTTATGTAGATTCTTGTTAACATAAAAGATTGATTTTCAGTTCCAGATCTCGGAACTTTGCATTTAATGATTACCTATACTTGATTGACGTCAATCGACCCTTATTAATAGCTCATCCATTGCAGCGGACATTTTCATGACACAAGAACAACAAGGACGCCCTTAGCGTCATTCATTAAGCAGCTTGTTAATAGTACCTAAAAAACTCCGCTGTCTATTGCAAACATCGACCTTTGTCAATCATAAAATATCAACGTTAGCATTGTAAAATTTTTGGAGTTTATTTTTACTTTTTATGAATCTATAGCTAACTGCCGCCAGCGGCTTCACTGTGAGCTTCAGTTTGCTGCAATAAAAAGACCTTATGAACTAGTTTTCAAGAGTCAAACAAAATCGATGCATCAAGATCGGTCGTGCCGTGAAAAACTAACCAACAGACAAGGGACAGAAAATACCATCGAATTTCTCATATTAGTGTAGCTGGATTTAATGTACATACTAATGGTATTTTTTTTGAATTTTGAGCAGCAATACTTAAAAATTTCCCAAAATAAAATACAGATCGTATTCATAGAAAACTTTATAGCTCGAAACTCTTAGTCCAATGTTATGGGATAAAATCATTTTGTATTTAAGATGAACTTCCACAAGGTCGCGCCTTATGCAAACAATTTTAATTTTAAAAAGTAATTCATAAATCTTTAGACCTTTGCCACGTTGGCAGCTCACTTGAGACAGTTTCACTCTTTCACTGAAAAATTTAAATAGTAAGGCTACTTAAGCCAAGATTCATAAACAACCAACTTAACGTATGTTACAACCTTAAAGCCAAGCATCTTAAGATTGCTTGATTGTTTTTGATTTGTTTAAGCATGTAAGCAAACTTACCAAGGCAACGTCGAGGATTCTCCGCCATATTTTTTACATTTATGCCCTTAACGTTTTGACTCGCACTCTTGAGTTTGCATGTATCACCCTCTTAACAAGCGAGCAAAGATTCTCTGAATGTGAATTTTCTGCATTGAAAAAGTGCTCGTTAGGTTATGCCGCGTCTGATTTATTTTAGACCCGAGTTATAAGAAATATTTTAGTTTTTTTATTTTATTTCAATATCATTTATGTTCCTTTTTTGTTACGTATGTAACATTGTAGTTTATTCTCCAGTGAAATTACTAAGACCTTGTTATTGAATAAACAATCATATCAACAGCTGGAAAACGTCCACTGCGAAACGTAGGTCTCCCTCATAAAGCACCACTTTGGGCGCTTATCAGGCACCTTCATTTGGACGCCTTTTTATTATTATTTGTAATTTCCTAAAGATACAATACAGTCGTAAAGGCCTATGATTTTTTTATGTGCATAATAAACGTTCGCTAGTAGATAGCACATCCTAATTACAAAGCACTAAGGGACGTCATTAAACCGGCAATTAAGGAGTTACGATCGCCTTTAAAAGCTCTGCTAAAGCTTTTCAGAAATTAATGCTTCTGAAAAATATACCTTTTAAAAATAAAGACTGATTAAAAGACTTCGTCAGATTTTTCAAATTTGTTTAGAATACTAAAGGATTGAAGGCTAAATTTGTAATATTCAAGATGATTAGAAAAACGTATTGAAATGGTAATTTAATTTTTATTCTACTAGAATCTAGATTGTAGTCTCTAGATAAACCTCTACGGCCTTATTAATAAATGTGGAGTAGCTTTGGATTAGTTATTCCACCATTTGTGTTTTTTTGTCATTTGAATATCGAACGTGATTGAAAGAGACAAGAGCTGGTTTTATTAGTCCAAAGCAACTCCACTTTATTAATAAAGCCGCTAGTGTTTCACACAATAGCAAAGCCAGACGTTTCTGAGGCTTCGTTTGGTCGGTTCTTGATCAAATTCCTTAACAAGTCACAGATATGTTTAAAACTCTTATAAACATAGATGTAAGTAAAAAAGAGCTTTTACACACAAGCTATACCAGTATTATACTTGAATTTTGTGCAATTTGCATAATTTATCGTGTGAAGGAAAATTATATCAATAATAAATAGGTAGAGGTTTTTGCTCGCAGCACTAATTTTTGATTATCGATGTGAGGACGCTATCTATCCCATTAAATTTAATAAATTCTATGTTTTTATAGTACAAATATTGTTAAGCGGCCAATAAAATAAAACAAAAGCCGGTAAAAGCTTGTGGAAAGTTCAGAAAAACTTAAACGAGGCTGGACTTTACCGAGCTCCCAGTAATAGTTTAATTAGTTTAATCTTAAAGGAATAGGTATTTTATAAGATGGCGTGCTTATCTTGACCGCAACTTTTCCTTTTCATAATGAAGGGAAAGCCTGTACTTAAAGTTAAACAGAAAAAGAGTAGTATTATAACATCTAAAGTACCTACTATCAGATTTGAAAAGAAATCCTTAATTAGGAAAAAGTTTCGATAGCAAGGAAAAAAGTGTTAGATTATTTTTGTCCAGAAACTATTAGGTACTTACGTATTCAGATTATCCGTGTTTAAAATATTTGAGCACACTCGTAATTACAACATCGATTTTTTTACATAAAAAACCCGACGACCTCAGCCTTTCGGTATATGTGTATAAGTAATATTTATGATTTTTATAGCAGTATCGCCTGCTCAGCGTAATCTACAGATTAATTTGTAAAGGAAAAATTAGAATCACGAGCGAGGATCGAGGGATATACAACCCCGTTAGTTGGTTGTATAAGGTGAAGGAAAAATTCGGACATGATGATTTGTCACGGAGCTTAAGTAAAGCATATCCCGGCGTGAGGGATGGATGGATGCGGGTTCAATCCCCGGTCGTGATTCTAATTGTTCCTTTACAAATTAATCGGTGTATAATTAAATTACCCTACACACATCAAGGGTATATATTTACCCTTGGTACTATAAGTAGTGCCTAGTGTTGTGGTAAATTTGAATGTACATGTCTAGTGAGACCATGAGTATTAATGCTACCGACCAGCTAAGAAAACCTGGTAGGGTAATGGGCATAAATAAATCACCACATCGTGCAATCGTGTCGGTCATAATCGGATAGTCTAAAACTCAACATAATCCTTTTGCTCTTACTGTACGTGCATGCATGTACAACGTCGAACCTTCATCAAATTCACACATGAATTACTTTTCAATAAAATTCGGGTGGAATTTTGACTTGCAGATATTTTTTGTGAATTACATTTCGTTGTACTTATTATTAATGAAAAGAAGTGTTGGAAAATTATTTAAAAAATCATCAAGTCGTAAGTATTCTTTCAAGTTGGTATAGTAGAGTAAATAAAGCTTACAAATTAATGTAGATATGTATATTTCTAAAATATTAGGTGGTGTGCATTACCGCAGCCTTTATGCGAGGCGGCGGGCGTATAGGCTTTGACAAAGACGAGACATCCTGCTCTCGAGTTTGGCAAGAGATCTTCGTCAGCAGACGCCCTGTGCGTACAGACATTAACCATAAAACTGTAATCAATATCGTACTAATGAAAAAACTAAAAAAAAAATTATTCATTATAACAGCAAATAAATTTAAAACCATTTTTAATGAAGATTATTATTTAATGAAATTAATCGCTAGAGAGAAATAAGGGCCTGAGTTTAGATAATAAAATAAAACTAAGAAGAAAATTGTTAGAAATAAAATAATTCTCTTCGCTTGATTATTTTAACTATGCTCAGTTTTTCATATTTTTTTAATTATTATATTAATGACATTAAAGCAGTCATTACAGGCCATCTTTAAGTTTTTCTATTCATTAAAAAAATTATCTACCCCGAAACTTCAAAAGCACTCAGTGAGAATAAAAGCAAGTTAGCCAAGTTGCAGAATTAGCTACAATATTCACAACTTGCCCTAGATATCACGCTGAAAACGTAATCCATCAACTCACGTAGCATAGCGTGTAATTAAGTGAATGCATGCGATTGCTAAACCAATGCCTATTCATGATTAGAAGTAGCTTCCAATACTGGATAATAGCCACTGAACAAGCAATGACTGACCTGATTGTACGCTCTATGATAGTCATGACCTAATTCATATCTTGCACAAGAAGCAATAATTCAATGAACACTTTCACATTGTATCCCTTTGTCTAAATAAAAAACTATGGCCGACCCTTCTAGTGTCACAGAAAAAGAAACAAATGAATTGTGATAAAGTACGTCGGCAAAATATTCAAAGAAAGTGTTAAAGAAATCCATTAGTAAAACGAGCTTCTTGAGCAAACTAACATTGTAATAAAGGCACTATATATAAATTATTATTGGATAAAACGCTGAGTCATTAAAATAAATAAATAACGCCCAACGACATTGGTCACTTACCGCTTTTTGTATTTCAGTGATTGTTGTTAATGTTTTTCGATCTTAACAATGTTTATTATCTACACTTTAAGTAAGAAGTTAGTTACCCATATTTTATTTCTCCAAACAAAATAAGTATCGTAACAGAAAGCTTTAAACAATTTCTTACTTACGGTTTAGTATTTTTGAATTAACGTAAAGTATTTTAGATGAACCATGTTGTTGATTTTTTCGTTGTTAATGTTATTTTTATCTACACTTCAACTTAATGCTACCTATATTTTATTTCTCCAAAACCAAAATTATTATCGTAACAGAAAGCTTTAAGTAATTTCTCATTTACTGGTCAATATTTTCGATCCAGGAGTCGTAATATGTGCGTGTACCGAACCATGCCCGGCTCGAGGGCTGTCTACGTGGTGTAGGGTGCTCGACCTTCCCCAATATAAAGGGAAGTCTGTTTTAACTCCATCTCGACGACACTTGGAGGCTTATTGATTGCGGTTGACTCCAGCTAATTTCGGTTTTGAGGTGAATCAGCAGAGTGCGAGAAAATATTTGGTTAGGTACCTCATTACCTGTTTGGGTGAATCAATACAATATATTATTTTATTTTTGTTTTGTAGTTTTGGCACAGAAACTTTTTTTACTGGCAACCCTAACACCACTTCTGATCACCATCACTCGAGGAAACAATTCAACTAAATCAGTAGTGCTAGAGCAGCTGTGTAAGCTCTTGAATAAAATCCTTTCGGGAATATAATACCAATTTAAACTTATAATTATAAGCTTTATGATTAGTCGATTTCGTAAGTTTCCTTCTAGATAAATTTACAGAGATAATCAGAGAGATAATATATAGTGTAGGTACCTAAGTACACAATAATCTGGCAAGAAGCATTAAGTTATGTTAGTAGCTTAGAGCATCTATAACTGGAGATGTTAACGTTATAACCCGCAAGCACCAATTTCTGCCAATTTCTACGGGAGACGAGGTAGAGACGCATGGCACACGTACAAACCGCGCATGTAAGCGCACGCCGCACACCATCTTAAAACACGAACACCGTTATCTAGCGTAGTACGCAGTGTCTACACGCACACTATGATATTGTAGGTGACCAAATAGTGCCAAATGACCGGCAGAGGGGAACGCCTTGCCTTGCCACCTTCTTTTATAAATGCTCTAAAGTTAGTAGATATAATATACCAAAGGTATAGTTAATTTATTTTGATGGCCCACATACTCCCCGCTACGGGCGTACTAAATCTAAATAACACTGTATAAACTTACACCACAGCTTAACACTAAAGTCTAGCTTTACTGCAAAATTGTGGTTTATGCACAACTTTATACTAAAAGTGATTTTGCAACCACGGTTACATTGACATCAAGCGAGCATGTTAGTAGTAGAACATTATGTTTGCATTACTTTTGAAAACATTGGAACTGATTAAATTGCTAAAAGCCGATTATATTAGAATTAATTTCGAAAACATGTCCCTACTGAAAAATAATGGCTTAAATTACAAAAATAAATAAAGTGCTGTTCATGCTTATTTTTTCTTTCTAAGTGTTAATGTATATTTTTATATTTTTTTAATAGTAATTACTATTGTTATTTACATAATATAAAAAAATATCATTTTATTCTCCGGGACCGGCAAATTCATCCCAAACAATAAATACTGAAACTCCATATAATATAATACCTAAAGTACAGATGCCTTATCCCATACAACGGGATAACTCAGGCTATTTTACAAATTATTTTATTTCTACATATCGCAAGATTATCAAGCGACATTTATTGCGTGTTATCGAAGTATTGGGCCAAATGAATACACTGGACACTAACTAGTAAGGCTCACGACACGATCACTACATTTTTTTCGTTCGGACTATATTTAGTTTCTACCGGACCCCATGCTGAAACTTAGATGCTCACTACCGTCAGAAATAAAATTAATTAATTGAGCATAACAATTAAATACTGTGTTAAAATCTTAAGTAGTCTAGTACTGCAAATATTAAGGGATTCGAATACAAGGCAAACAAGTAGGCCATGTACAGTAATTGTAAACCACAATATAATTTTATACGCCATGTATAACAATAACCCCGTATTAAGCAATCTCCCACCATGTCATATAACTTGGTTCTCGACATAACATGTTACTAAATTAAGATTTATTCCCCACATCCATTCTAATCCTCGAACTCCTCAAACCAAGTACAGTCGAGTGCATTGTGCTGTATCTCGAATTACGATAGTACTTCCTTCATACATATCTTATAGCTTAAAGCCATTAAGCTTTCATGACGACGCACACTTGGTTCTTTTTGCACCAATGATAAACAGTTTTATTTGTACCAACGGTAATTAACTTGCCATGAACAGGGCGGTTATTCTCTATGGAAACACAGATTCCACACGATACGAAACCACGTCGTTATCGTGTCTTGTTCAAATCTTGTCACAGCGTCAGATATACCTTCACTTTACATTAAAGTTATCTTTATTTTGAATAAAATATATTGATATAAGTGGTCATATCTTTTGATATGTTGATGTTTCGGAACGCGTCTCGGTAAAACATATGATTTTTGACAATTCAAATCGCGCCAATTCCAAATTCATTTCGTGCGGTTTTGTTTTTGTTTCATAGAGAATACAGTTTCGCAGATTTCTTATGTAAGACAAGGAATTCGCGTGGTGTCGAAGTAAGAAATCGATACGGAATAATGGCCCAGGCTGTTATAGTGTCATAGTGAGCAGTTCAAAACGAATGAAATAAAAATGTTTTATTATGCATGTATTTATATTACGTGTTGTTTTAACCTTGTTGCATTGTACTCTCTATCGCAATCTGTCTCAAAGTATAATAATTTGAGACAACAACAAAAAACGATTATACTTTCATGGAACGAGTAATTTTGTTCAAATAGCCAACCATATTCCTTTTTTAACAAGAATTCTTCAAATTTGAACAATTTTTCATAAACATAGTTAAGAACACTCTAGCTAGATAAAGTCACCTCTTAAATAAAAAAGAAAAATCATAATTTGGTAATCCGTTCGGGGGCTACGATGACACAGATATACAGATTCACACGTTAAACCATAGACCTAGAATATTTTAAACTTCACCTGTCCACCAACACCCTCTCTGTTTACTATGTGGTTAAAAATTTACAAAAGTTCGATTTTGTTTCGATTGCAACTCAGAGCAACTAAGTTGCAACATATCACTTAGCGTGCGCGAGACGTAAATTAAATACCAAGCAATGTCATGTGTTGTAATCTACATAAAACATTGTATGATATTATGTTGAACACGAACATACGACGTGTGATGTGGTCAGTCTGACAAGAGCCAGCAACAAAGGGTACTAGTTCATTATTTAAATAGAAAAGGTTATTTGGACAAAGGCTCAGGCCCAAGTTATGCGGGTAGGCCTTGTTCTCTGTATTACACGGATTAGATGTTGCGTGATTAATTGAAGCTAGATTTATACGGCAGGAGATGGAGTTAGTTACTATTATTTATTCTGTAGAGTTAGAACATTGCGGTGACTTAAAATGTTTCAAAGGGTTTAATCTTGACAATAATAATACAAATTAGTTTGACAAATGTTTGTACAAACGCGATATATAGAAGTATCATCAAGAGTTCTTGGTACTTATTCTCACAGATAAATCGAATAGAATGTTTTTCTGAGTTTGTGACACACTGTTGCAAAAGATAACATCAGTTTGAAATCCCGATTAAGAACAATAATACCTACTTGTTTCTATGTTTAATATTATGGATATAAACATCTGAATTATTGATCTTGGTGACATTTGGGACTATCTCCACATAGTTTAAAGTTGGAGGAAAGATTTAGTTAATACTGTTTATTGTGATAATCTATAGTCCAAGCTTGTGAAGACGTGAAGAAAACGTTTGGATAGATAGATATACAATACACAGGAATACAACGAATCTTACATACTAGCTATATAATATAATTTTACATACCACTTTTAATCGAAATCAGGCTAAACAAAACAATAATTGGCCATTCAATACAATCTGTTCTAACGTTCTCCGGTTTAGTTAGTTTTACAAACTAACTTTTCAATCCGTATATCCGTGTCTCCACCGAGAAAGTTTCGTTGTCCCGTCAGCCTATTGTGGAGCCAGTAAATTATTTCAATGAGTGCTAATTAAATTTCTTAACGTCTTACTATGCGGGAGTCGTTCCGTAGTGAAATCGTTAATTCCCGGGCGAATTGTTTTGTTTGTCGCGATCGTGCGGATTTTGTCGCGTCGCAAGGATTTTGGCTCCGTTTGCCATTCTACGAAGCTATTGTGAGAGAAAATTTTGTTTATTGGCGCTCTGGTTTGATGGTCATCAGCGTTGTGGGCTGTGATTAACTGAACTTGCTTTGTTTAGTTCTAAAATAAAAAAGTTCTAAAGTTTAAATGCTACAGCAAGTAATTTTATTTTTCAAATTAAAAATAATATAACTGACTGTCTTAGTATAACTAAAAAAATCTAGGTCTGTGGTCCTCCCATCAACTAGAAAGATGTTGATATCATATTTCTTTTTTAAATATAGCTTTAAACACTGTAGATAAAGTTATGTTTAAACAGAGTGTGGATAACGTAGAAAATGTTTTAACATTAAGACCTTCTTTTCTTCTGTTTTATTGCTATAAAAATTATAATAATATAACAATTAATATCCATATAGATCCAACAACCCAATAGAGATGTTCTCCCATATTGCCGCAATATTTCTTAAATATACCCTCAATGGTCACGTACCTATCACCCGGCTCCGGCATCCCGGTCACGAGCGAGCGTCTAACTCATTGCACCCCCGGGATATTATCAGGTTAATTACTATGCCTGTTATTGCTATACTTTCTCGTGCTGGAACTTAGGATAGGCGTACATTACATCTCTGTTATGTAGATATGTATAAAAAGTATAAGAGTTATTTAAGTAGCTAAGTGACATGGACGCATCTCAAACCTGTGAACGCATAAACAAAACTTCAAACTCGTTTTTTTTAATTAATGAGGTGACGAGTTCGTCGTTTATTTTACGTAAAATATGAAGCGGCCATAACAGCTGCACTGCTGCTCGGAACTCTAAAGCATAAAGTTTGTGATGCTGCACTGTGCACGTTATACTAAGACATCCACACAGTCTAGTAATAATATTACTGAAAGACTGTGAGATCAGGTCAGAAAGTCTAATTTCACTGAGCACTTCAAACCGGAATACAGTAGTGCTTGCACACTCCTTGGCGGGATAATAACTGGCTAAACAGTTGTACCTAACGAGCACTGCAAAAAAGCCCTACTACCTAGTATATAGAGAAGTCAAACAAAATCAGTAGTTATATTAACTTAAAAGAATTGAAACTGTGTTAAGCTTTGGACGAAGGTTTTCTGTACATAAAATGTATATTTTTTACCTATATTTTTACCGAAATAGAATACAAAAACTACAGGTAGTTTTAGTATTCTATTTCCATAACCATACCATGATCAAAATGAAGTTTTCACAAATATAGACACAAAGAAACCGTAAAAGCCTCTAATCCGAGGTGACAACTTTAATAGAAAAATTTAACTTTCCCACCCAATACAAAATGCCTCTGAAATCCAAGACAGACAAATCTATTCTACGTGATTTCTAAACCCCCACTATAAACCGGATCGTGACTCACAATTCTATAACAACGCCCATTAGAGCAGACATCGGAAAACCCGCAAACCTTGAAATCGAAATGACCCGAGTCATAAAAATGGAAACGTCATCTCATAGCGCCACAGAGCACACAACCTCCGTACAATGTAAAGTTAAAAGCCGCAGATGGAAAATTCGATAAAAGAGAATTGGTTTGTGTAGGTGTTTCTGTCGATAGATTTGAGAGTCTCTTCGAGGGACGATGGTGGTGGGTGACGTCTTTTAATATTACCATTTAAACAAGTTTTATGGTAATCGCGCCGGGACCGCGGCAGCTTATTTTCGGTCGAAATTTCCAAGAACGTTTTTCTTTTGCAAGTTTAAAGGCGAAAAGTTACCAGATTCCTGATACCACCGTCTTAATAGGATTGAATGTTGTTTTAGAATAATTTAACATTAATTAAATAAGTTTTCTGATCTCTTACAAATTATTCAGTGATAATAATTCCATTTATTTCAGTTACTTGGCAAATGAACATTCCAAATCTGATAAGGTTGTTTGGATTAATTAATTTTGATTTGAGCTATAACTTTAATGTTTCAATGAAATATCATAAACGAGATGTTATTTTTATCTGCTTAGTCTAAATTAATGCTTATTTTCCTAGCTTTTAAAATATCAAGGCATTTGTATGTTACTATCTTTACCAGCTTTAGATTCAGTTTAGTACCAAGAAGAAATTGATTTTCTATAAGAATAAGTATCTATTTAAGTCTGTATACTCCAACGGCAATCTTTTAAACCTAAATGCACGTTATAAACCCTTTTGTTCCGGGCAAGGAATAGTTTCCATACGTTCTAAGGTTTACAGCCAAACTGCGGTTCATAAGTTTGGTAAAGTATTAGGCGCAGTGGGACTTGAGCGGACTCGTTCATGGTAACTCAAGTTACTAACGATTTATTCCGAAACCATGTTGCAGGGAAACGTTATGCCTATGTAATATGTATGTACTTTCTTTATTAAAAACATTGCTGTTTGATTTTATTTACGCTAAAACCTGCATAATTGAGACAATTATAAACTCATCATCAACATCATCATTAACCTGAAGACGTCCACACTGCTGAAGATAGGCCTCCCCCAGTTTAAGCGGCTGCTAACCTCCGACATCCATCTGCTCCCCGTGGGTTTCACCAGATCGCTGGTCCACTCAGTCTTGCTTCCTTCCTAGACCTTAGGACAGCCTACTCTGCGACTTCCGGTTCGTAGTCGCCATTTGAAAACCTTTCTTCCCAATTGATTGTCAGTTCTACGAGCAATGTGGCCTGTCCATACCATTTCAACTTGCTAATAATTCTTAGAGCTGTATCGGTGCATTGCTATGAAAAAGGAAATACACGCACCCGAATAACTTGGCTAGCTTATACGCAAAGAAAAGATTTTGATATTTTCTTCTAGTAGAATCAAAATACTGGCAGCTAAACGACAAACGCCAGTAAAAAAAAAATAAAAAAAAAACGGATAAGCCAGCCCATTACATAAAGAGGATAGCACTCCACGTGTAAGTGCAAAATCGATTGCACGAAACTGTTATAACAAAGAAAGCAATACTTGAAGACCCGGTTTCACAAGTGCTTGTTTAATGCTGAATACTTATCATTCAGTGTTTATTGTGTGCTTGTTAATTTAGAACACAGTCTAATATTACAAATTAGATATTTCTAAAATTGTTACCATAATGCGTTGTAGAGTTGGTTAACTTTATTAATAAAATTATGCTTGCGATTGACCAGTATCTCACCTGATGGTAGTGACGATGCAGTCTAGGATGTAACACGGTTACCTACAAGATTTAATTTGAATTCGTTTAGTTTTAAATTTGCCTATTTGGACGCCTAGCTATGAGTCGTTCCGATACAAATTGGATTAGGAGACTCCAGAATATTAATCTCCTATCTTTGTGTAGATAATAATATACTTTAAGTAAGGCTTACACTTTAAGATCTATTCAGTGATGTATAGTAAATTTTGTTTAAAATATACCCCTAGTTATGTCAATTAAAAAATAATTAGATTGTTCGTTTTAATCCGCGCCATTTTCTCTTTCTTCTTCACGTGTTATTTATTCCACTGCTACAAGTAAGTAGGTAAGCTTGTGGACCTGTGAATTATTGTAAAACTGACCCTTCTGCATCTCAAGTAAATGGGGAAGCTTCTCTAATAGTAAGCGAACCTAATTGCGTCTGGGCGGTTATTCTCTATGGAAACACAGATTCCACACGATACGAAACCACGTCGTTATCGTGTCTTATTCAAATCGTGTCACAGCGTCAGATATACCTTCACTTTACATTAAAGTTATCTTTATTTTGAATAAAATATATTGACAAAGTGGACAAATCTTTTGATGTGTTGATGTTTCGGAACGCGTCTCGGTAAAACATACGATTTTTGACAGTTCAAATCGCGCCAATTCCAAATTTATTTCGCGCGGTTTTGTTTTCGTTTCTTAGAGAATACAGTTTCGCAGATTTCTTATGTAAGACAAGGAATTCGCGTGGTTTCGCAGTAAGGAATCGATACGGAATAATAGCCCTGATAAACTAATAAGAAATAGATACTTGGGAGAAAATATTGAAATTTTGCGTACTGCTAGTACAGAGCGTGGTGGTATGAGCACTTCTTATTGTTATACTAAACAGCTGATCCGATATTTAAAGTAAACTTATAGTATTTTGAAGCTCTTTCCGCAGCGCTTATTATTTAAAAGACTAAAAATGACACATTGTGGATAAATATTGAACGCAATATATTTTTAAGATGTTTGGCAACTTCGAACAATTTTCATAACTTCTGGTCAATTAGTATTGTGGTCATTCAGTTACTATACTAAAATCTAATAAAAATATTTAACTAATATCTAAAAGCGAAACGTTGTTTGCTTTGTATGTATGTCTTTTTAAAACGTCTAAATTGATCTAAATGAAATTTTACGAGCAGTTTAATTACGCTACCAAAATTAACATAGAATACTTTTTATCCCGGAAAATTGGTACATTCATCGAAGAACCAATCCATGAAATTTTTTCAAATTGTTTTTCTACGTCCAAATCAAAACGTCAACGTAACGTGCACATTCATAACCATCAACGTCAATCAAAAGGCAAACTTTATCATAAATCAACTCAGAGTTTTGGCGGGAACGCGGAAATGT
Source organism: Ennomos erosarius (assembly GCA_963580505.1). NCBI lineage: Eukaryota > Metazoa > Arthropoda > Insecta > Lepidoptera > Geometridae > Ennomos > Ennomos erosarius. The sequence goes on from OY756986.1 coordinate 11,806,679, forward strand.
TCACGTCGTTGCATTGTATTATTTCTCAAAACTTGCGCTTTTTCCAGTATTAATGTTTAAAATTGGTGGCGTTTTACGCATTAAGTGCTGAATTACGAGCATGAGTGTGGGCAAGTGATATAATGTGGTAAAACGTGAGTTTTAGTGTTGCTTCCAAAATTCCATAGAAGCTTCTAGTAAAATTGCCACCACTACTGGAGACTGGATAACGACTACCTGACTTAGACTAGACTATGACTATGACTAACACTTGACTTTACGTGAAATATTCTTTAACGATGAAAAATAATAATACTTGACACTGGCTACATACACGGTGTGGAGCCAAAATATAAGAAAAAAAAAACTTTATCATTAGTCGGCCAAGTGCAGTAGTATTCAACCCGTAACCCAGATTTCAACTTTTAGTACAAATCAATAGGGTTATAACGAGCTGATACCATGAATCTATGAAACCGCGAACTGTAAAATGAACTCGTTTCAATTGCACGAGTTTGGTTGCAAACGTTGCAATCATACAAAATTCGCAGCTAGTCAATCACATTTTTCAATTAGTGTTCTAGGCTAAGGCTAAGCATTGCCATACAACGGGGCAATGCCGCCAGCATTTTGGGTACGTTGCCCACTGGTAGTGGCTTTTTAGATTAAGTTTACTTATTATATAGTTTTTTTACTTTAAATTTAGATAAGTAGTTTATTTTAGTTTGGATTAATTTAGTTTTAGTCAATTTATCTACTTATTTTAAATGCCCATACACAGAATTCCCCCTATTACATAGGTCCAGAAACGAAGTCTCCATACTTAACCTTGTTTGAACATGAATAAAACCATAGAGCACATTTTTTTCTTCTTCTAATGTCAGTTCCGCTTTCAACATACCATATAAATAGTATTACCCGATTTAGTCGGGTACCTAAATAAAAATCTAGCTAGATGTAAAATGTAAATAATAAAAATTATATAATGCCTACATTAAAAATATATAAAATAATAAAATTAATTACCATCATACTACTATCTATAGACAAGAAAAAGATCTATAGATAGCTCAGGAAATCTTTTAATAGAAAGGATTCAAATTAAGTATAACCAGCAGTTTATTCAACATTTCTTTTAATAACTAACGAGTTTTTCAATATTACCAAGTTAAAGGGATTAAAGGACAACAGTTATGTAGGTACAGGGGGTCTAGTAAAGATACCAACCACTAACGCTGACGCCAAACGCTAACTCCAAAATGTACTGAAATGACATTTCGGAAATCGCTAACTTTTCCGTAGCGAATGTCATTTCGATACATTTTTGGAGCTAGCGTGTGGCGTTAGCGTTAGCGATTGTGATCTTTGCTAGACCCCCTGGGCCTCAACCAAAGTAATGATTCATAAACGTTGTTCTACCAGTTTTCAAATATACGTTTTAACTTATTATTTCTTGTAGTGCATTATTAAACTAAAATCTTTTATTTGATGAGCAAAAAGGGAGTAAGTGACAATTATAAATCTCTGTCAGGAAAAGAAAATGAGAGTTTGTGTCTGCCGACAAATTGCTCAGCAGTTTGGCAGTATGTTGTTAGTTAGAGTAAGATTTTGTGTTCTATACAATAAAAAAAAAAAAAAATTTAGGATAAAAAAAAATAACCTTAAAAATGGGAAAACAGTGGGCGCGTGGAACGTTTATAGTTGACAATAAAACTATTATCAGTAATTGCACTTCTGTGTTGGAAATGCGCTGAACATAATTGTTGAGCGAGTATTAGGTTTCCACCAATCTTCATTTCGACTTTTTCGAACTACTTTTATCCAACGATCAGGGCGGTTATTCTCTATGGAAACATAGATTCCACACGATATGAAACCACGTCGTTATCGTATCTTGTTCAAATCGTGTCACAGCATTAGATGTACCTTCGCTTTACATTAAAGTTATCTTTATTTTGAATAAAATATATTGACATAAGTGGTCATAATATAATCTTTTGATGTGTTGATGTTTCGGAACGCGTCTCGATAAAACATATGATTTTTGACAGTTCTAATCGCGCCAATTCCAAATTCATTTAGCGTGGTTTTGTTTTCGTTTCATAGATAGTAGAGTTTTGCAGATTTCTTTTGTAAGACAAGGAATTCGCGTGGTTTCAAAGTAAGGAATCGATACGGAATAAGGGCCCAGCTAGACATGGGTGGATCTGTTGGAAATCTATACAAAAGAAATCGGGTAATTATTCAGATGACGTGTGGCAATACTGATTTTGACATGTCAACTTATTGTTGTGAATTGTTAAATACTCTTCGTCAAATAGAAATAATTAAAATAATCTTATAAAAATACATGATTAAGGCAACTTACAAGTGAATTGTGATCGTGTGCTTCTGTGATTCGTGCCTCGAGTGATTTCGGCACAGTTTTATCACGCAAGACGGCATTTTTTTGGTATGTATTCAAAAGCACACCCAAGTAACGACTGATTTTGATTTTGACAGCTGAAAATCAATCACACCCAAAGTGGTGTGTACGGTTTTGCCCTGCTTTAATTTCGTATTAGTGGTCTGGATAAAAAGTCTTTGTGCCCATAGGTAATAAATGCAAGTTTTACAAGGGTACCATTATGTCTCAAAAATTTATGTTTTTTTTTTCAATTTAAATTAATAGAAATAAAAAGTAGGTATATAGATTTGATAGTTTCAATACGCTCTTTATGTGCATACTATGTTTTATTTTATTAAGAACAAAATTACACATAATGGGCATTGTATTACAATCTGCAATCAATGTTACATTATCACCACTTCAATGGCAGTTCTAATGATACCTAGAGGTTATATTAGCCCTTACTATGAAGTCTAGAAAAGGTGATTTTTCCCCAACGCTTTGGACATGATGGAGTCGAAAACAGATTTGAAATGAAATAAGACAGTTTGAAAAATTCATCTCCTTTATCTATTTTGATTAGTTATCGATTTTTAAAGCTATTACAAAGCATTGTTGTCAAAGTGGGTATTTTTACGTAACTTTAGATAACAGGTGGAAATCATGACTACGAGGGGCTGCTGATAAGTTCGCGCCCTAAGGTACTTAGCGAAAAGGCATCATCTCGTTACTGATAGCACAACTTGCGGCACTTATTGATAGTATAAATAACACCCATTTGTTTAATTTGGTTCATTAACACTTCAAACCTGGAACAAGCAACAATACCATGTCGACCGAAACTGAAAATTCTCGCAATTTTGAGCACCGCGCAGTGATTAAATTCCTTGTAAAAAGAGGAAACTCGCCGAAAGACATTTTTGAAGAAATGTCATCGGTTCTTCAGGATTCCGGACCATCATATACAATGGTGAAAAAATGGGCTCGACTTTTTAAACAAGGAAGAGAGAGCTGTCTACACGACCCCGCCCGGGCCGCCCTGCGACAGCAGTGACCGAAGAAAATGTTAAAAAACTTTAAAAATTAGTATTGGCTGATCGAAGAATAAAATTGTTGCAGATAGCTGAAGAGTTACAGATTAGTAAAGAGTGAATAGGAGAAATTTTGCACCAAAATTTACACATGAAAAAAATTAGTGCGCGGTGGGTACCGCGAATGCTCACACTATTCGACAAACAACGACGACTGGTGACTTGTACGGATGTTTTGGAGTTGTGTCAAAACGATTTGGATGAAATTTGTAACCGCATTATGACAGTAAACAAAACTTGAATTCGTCAGTATGATCCGGGGTGCAAACAAAAGTCTATGCAGTGGATCAAAAAAGGAGAAAGACCACCAAAGAAGTTTAAAGTGGAAAAGTCGGCCTCTAAGGTTATGGCGACTATTTTCTGGGATTGCGAGAGAATTTTACTAATTAATTACTTGCCTAAAGGAACTACTATGAATGGTCAATACTACGCCAATTTATTGGGTCAGGCACGTGAAGCAGTCGTACAGAAGAGACATGGCAAATTGGCGCGCGGCGTGTTGTTTCTGCAAGACAACGCGCCCGTTCACACCGCTCGCGTTTCGAGGGATGCTTTAAAAGCCTTTGGGTTTGCAGAAATTGACCATCCCCCTATAGTCCGGACCTGGCTCCCAGTGACTTTTTCCTTTTTTCGAAACTGAAAACGGAGTTAAGGGGGCGAAGATTTTTGGATGACAATGAGGTGAAGTCAGCTGTGGAGAGTCATTTTCAAGAGAAATCTTCGGAATATTTTTTCAATAGTTTAAAGGCATTTTATTCACGATGTGAGAAGTGCATTTCACTTGAGGGTGATTATATTGAAAAATAAAAATAAAAAAACTAAACTTTTCTTTCATTAAGTAACCTAGGGCGTGAACTTATCAGCCGCCCTGGTATAATATCAATATTTTTAAATATCTTCAACATACAGATAAACCTTAGTTCTTTTTAAACATAGATAAGGTTCGGAAAATCGCTGGTTAACTTTTTAAATGGAGTTCCGTAGTACTCCGGTGATTTATGGGCCAGTTACGAACCGTATCTTGGAGCCATGGAAACTATTTAAATGAGACTGTTGTCTTCCCGATGGCTCCGGGGAGAATGCGCGCTGATCCATTATCAATTGAATTATTAGGTACACGTTTCGCGGAAGTAGAGTTTAAAAAGATAGTTCTATTTTTCGTTTCTTTTAATAGGTGGTAGGACTTTTCTGCAAAGTTCGTTTAGGTAGGTACCGCCGCTTTGCCAGTAATTCTGCCGCCAAGCAGTAGTGTGCAAGCACTACTGTGTTCCGGTTTGAAGGGCATTGTAGCTAAATTACTGCACAAATGAGACTTTATGATCTGATTACTAGACTGTGTGATGTCTCAGGATAAAGAAAAAAAGACTCGTGTAGGCAAGTCGTCAGACCTGGTGTCAGAATTTTTAGACCGCCTGAAGGCTTCTGACTTGGCTTAACGACTATTGTCTTACGACAACAACTGGGACCGACGGCTTAACGTGCCCTCCGAAGCACGTTAGCGCTCGATTCTAAATAACAACTTTTTGCTGTAGCGGTCATCCATCATAGTGGTGACCGCTACGACCGTTGCTTAACTTTATCGATCGGTTAGGAACGGCTAGTCGTGCTTGGCTATGAGCGCTATGTCTCAGGATGACGTGCGCCGAGCAGTGTCACGCGAAAGATTATTATTTTAAAATTCCGAGTGACACTGCAACTGTTATGGGCGGCCGTGTCGCTTAACATCAGGCAAATGACTAGCTCGTCCCGTCATTCATTTTCATAAAAAAAAAACTTACAGTACACTTTGAAGATTACCTGATTACCTGTGACGTATTGTCGTTCTAGTGCTCCGTGTGAGAATTATGCACTACAAAGCCGAATCTAGCTAATTATTTCCCTATTTAGCTCGGCGTACATTTACCGGCAGATCATGTACTGTCTGTCTGTGTAGTATTAAGCATTTTGTAGATTCATTCATAATTACAGGCCGAAGTCATCCTAGCGATTTATCACAGTGATGATCCTTATTGTCACACAATGGATGTCATTAGGATTAGCCAGTTTGAGATTTGTTGTTAAGTTTCATTGCTTGACTCCAACCAAAAAATCCGAACCTCAGAAACACAGAGAGGAGAGGGAGAGGGTGAAGGGGAAGGGCAGAAGGGGAGGGGTCTTCAGAAATCCGACTTGACTAGAAATCTTAAGCTGGTTGAATCAAACCACCATAACAAAACTTGAATACGAATGCGTCGTGTTTAGTGAGCATACATGACAAACGGGTATTGTCTGTGCCAAAAGCCAAGAGTGTGTGCATGACAATTGGGTCAAACTTTCTAAGTAGTTTAAGCCTCGTGGTTAGAGATAAGGCGAGATTAATTCCTGTCTCAAGATGGCGGATAGATCATAAATATGGTTTATACCTTCAATTATAGGCGCTCAGTGGTTTCACAACTTTTCCAGTTATCGGAAAACCCAGTGTAGGCCGGCCCCACATACACCAGGTAGACCGACGACCTGTGGGGGTTATCACGGAACTTTGATTGCAATGCAACAGAGAAAATGACGTTCCTAATTTGAGAATTTCAACAGTAACAATGCACATAAACTGAGTATTCTTGAAACTGAGAAATCTTCAGATCCATACAACTCGTGTTTCTATCTGTGGCAATCAAGTTACATGATCACCTAGCTGGTCAATGCCGCGAGAAACCGCAGGATGCAGATAGTGAACAGCCGCACAAAATAGCGCTCAATGTGGGAGACCTAATATGATCAGCAATGGGAATGTTCAGGCTGACAATGATGATGATGATGATGATGAAGATGATGATGACGTTGATGATGATTATGATGTTGGTGATGATGATGTTTGTGATGATGATGATGTTGGTGATGATGATGATGATGATCTTGGTGATGATGATGATGATGATGACGATGATGACTGATATTATATAAATGCGGGAAAGCCTGCTCATTCATGATAAACCAACTAGGAAAAACTCAGTTATAATTTCCTTTATTTCCATTATCTTTCCAAACAAGCAATACTTGCAGAAGATGAAATGACAGCTCTTTGATAACTACAATTTTACTGAAGGTGAACACAGAACCGCACTCAGTATCGTTGGAACAGTTGAGTGTAGGAGTATTTTGATAGCACTCGATATGGAAATATATCGGCAAACTTATTTGCAATGACAACGGTACGCGATACGTTTGAGATATTGGAATACGCTTATTTGCTTCTTTATCATTGATTGGCTAACATTTGACCACGGTCTCACCTGATGGTAAGTGATGCCTTTTACCGTAGTATTATATCAGAATTAACTGATGGATGCAAGAGGCAACCGCTCAAAGTGGCGCTCTCTGGGGGAGGCCTATGTTCAGCAGTGGACGTCTTCAGGCTGTTGATTACATAATTATATAGCAAAGCAAACTAAATGCACAGTTTACCCGTTTCTCACGGGTGCTCTGAATTTTCCAGGACAAATAAAAACACAATACATGTTGATCCTAGTACTGCAAACAATAATGTATGCAAAATTTCACCTAAATCAGGTTCAGTTTCAAACCTACACTAAACAAACACACAAAAGGACAGATCAAGGCTTGATATTTTATGGAGAACAAACATAAATGATGATAATTCAAAAATTGGAGAACAAACATTAACAATTTTAGCTATTATGAAATGTCATGAGATTGGACGAATTGGTCATCCAAGACTCCACATATTATCTCGACCAATCTTTAAGCCCACGAAATAAACAAAAGAGAATATTTATTTCTTTGTTGTACCACCAGTTAGTCTCCTATCTAAATAGGTTGCCTTCCTATCTGTTTAATAAAATAACAGAAAACACTTCTATAGCAAAGTAGGACTTCACATACTAATAGGTATCTTTCGGGTTTACGAACTTTCCTATCAGATTATCGTATAAGTACATCAGTAGGTGTCATCTCTTTTTAATGCACATAGTTACAATAAAGTACCCATTTAGATACACAGTTTCATACCAGAGTAGTTTGATTCCGAAAATCACCTCCGTACGTGAGTTCCGCGGGACTCACTCCGGACATAAATTCCGAACACAAACTGAAGCCAGCTGTTCCGCTGTTTCGGGGAAATAAATACGGATTAGAACGCGCGAGTATAGTCACAGAGTAGGAGCAGTAGAACAAGTATACTTACTAGATAGATAATTGTGTACTATGGTTAGTAAAAACCTGCCAAGTGCGAATCAGACTCGCCCATGAAGGGTCCGTGCCATCTTTCTTCTATTATATAACTAAAAGGCTTTGTTCTGACTGGGTAACAAAAAATAATATTTATTATTAGACACCATTTAAACTACAAAAAGGTACACATAACACGAGAATTGGAGCTTTGGGGCACCAGACAACGCACAGCCCAAACCACTGGACGTAAAGACTTGAAATTTGAAGGGTAGCTTTCTTTTATAACGTAGGAGCGTTGCACGTATATCACTGAACTCCTAACCGGCTGGGCCAATTTTGGTAATTTTTTGGGTTCGGAATGGTGGATAGTTTAGGTAACCCGTGCGGAACTGGTGTAGTCAGTAGCTTGAATAGACTATCATAGGGGAAATCAGTCGCCTTTGGTCGCAGTCACTAGAAGATCAAATAACCTGCTCGGTGTAAATCCTCGCCATCAGCAGAAACCGGACTGTCTGTTACAGGGAGAGAATATACTGGCCAAGTGCGGGTTAGGGGAAGTGTCGTAGTTTTTTACCAAATAAAAAAAATACCTATATAAACTACATACACAGTTTGTATACTGTGGTAAAAGCATGGTACACATACTGCGCCTGAATTATTGAACACTCGTGTACAGTCAGCTTTATGTAGAAAATTGACGATGGGCCTACGGGCTATCTATTCCCATTTGTTCTGCGGTTGTGATATTCAATGTTTCATTCAAGTATTTGCTAGTAATTTTTGTGGATTATGTTGGTATTGGTACAAGTGTGACTTATTTTACGAACAACAGGATCCTATTTTCAGTTACTTGGATCCAATAATATAGAAGCAATATTATTGGATCCTAATATTATTCTATACGAATGTGACTTTGACAGTGTAATAATTACCAAGAAAGAAATTAATAATCCGCACCACACTCGACATCAAAGTCGACACGCCGCTGAGGACAGACCACATTGGCGTACAATTGTCAGAGAAAAAGTGATCTGTAGAGGCGTCACAACCCTCAGTACTGAGGACGCAGCAAGGAAGGGAATTACCAAGACTTTTCAACTCCACCATCATCAGCTAGAAAACATCAACCTTGTTATAATACCAATTTTATGGCTACTTATCTCTTCCATCCTAGGACTTCTTGTGGGTTTGACCAGGCCATCAGTCCACCTAATTGGAGTTTAGCTTACGTCAAGTTATCCAGCCAGCCAGCCAGATAAGTAGGCTTTTAATGCTAATTGCTTACTTAAAATTACTAAATTATCATTAATATTATGTTATGATAACGCTACGGTGCTACGAAATACAGAGATAAGAGTTTTTTTTATGAGAATGAATGTCGTGACGATCTAGTCGTTCACCTGATGTTAAGCGATACGGCTGCCCATAATAGTTACAGTGTCACTCGGAACTTTAAAATAATAAAGTTTCGCTTGACACTGCACTGCACTGCGCACGTCATCCCGAGACATCACACAGTCTAGTAATCACTATCACTAGACTAGTGATTACTAGACTGTGTAATCAGGTCATAAAGTCTCGTTTGCCCAGTAATTTCACTAGCTACAATGCCCTTCAAACTGGAACACAGTAGTGCTTGCACAATAACTGGCAAAGCGGTGGTACCTACCTAGACGAACTTTGCAGAAAAGTCCTACCACCTAGTAAATGGTCTTATATTGGCAAACTAACCATTTTTGTTTTATACGTTATCTAAACTTTTTGCGCTTTTTTAATTAGTGATTCTTAGTATAATTCAAAACTGCATATTAAAATATAAATGGTACATTTTTAATTGTATGTACAAACAATATTATACAGTGAAATAATAGAAAAGGACACTGTGATTAAATTGCGTTTGGCATTCAACACCGTGACTCAATTAAATCACGAATCTCTTGGACATCTTGGATGCATATTAAAATAACCAATCTTGCGGTCGTTCTAGTTACTAAAGTGAATATCAAATGCTGGAAGTGGCATCGTTTCATTACAAGCACTGCATAACCCTCAGTAAGATCTTCCAGAAGTCCTCCGTATTTCTGGTCTCCTGGTACATTGTTCTTTATAAAAACAAAGAAATATCTCATCAGTGGTCTAAATAGGTGTATATACAGGGAATGTATCCTTATTTTAATTAATACTTTAATTAACATGTCGGCGATGGTCTATGACTTTGATTTAGTATAATTAAAAACTCTAATTTATTATTGAGCTTTGCGTTTGGATGATTTATTTTTAAAAGATGGGATCGGTTTGATGGCTGCTTTGAGGAATTTTGGGGAGTTTTATTTAATAACTGAATGAAAATTACTTATTGAATGTTTCTTGTAGTACAAAATTAGTATCGCCTTGCACACACTTCCAGAAACCTTTACGTCCGAATCAAGCGAGAGTTTCGTCTTGAATAGGGAATCACAGCAGAAATTGGTGGCGTAAGGAGCTTACTGATCGAATCTCTGTAACTTGTTGTAATCTGTACTAAGTGATAGCTAGACTTTGCTTGAAGAGGTATGTATATATGTAATATTTACCATGATTATGCTTAAATAAACACACTTTGAAGTAAATAAACTTTCAATGTGCTTATGTTACTTAAGTTAGTAAATTTATAAGATCTCAATACCTCTTCTTTCCTTTTTGTACGAACCATAGGATGGCGCGAGGCTCGATTTGGTCAGCAACACACCAAGGTTCTTGAAAATCTTAAAAAACTGAGAAATTTCATGCACTGAATTAATCCTAATCCCGTTAATATAATATGAACGTTGTTGTCTGTTTATTACATCACCAAAACTTCTGAAACAATTTGTACGAATGTTTGAAGGTCAAAAATATAGGCTGATAGTACCGAGATAGTAGTACAATAGTAGTAGTAGTTATAATATATATAGTATAAGAAAAAGATTCTGATTTATTCTGATAAAAGAAGACGAAACGGTGACATCAAAAGTGTTGTATCGACGACATCAAAAATCTTAAAAAAAATTAATGTGATAATTGATTGAATCAGGCGTTACTTCGCAAAAGTTCATTTTAAATACAAAATGAAACCAAGAATATCTAGATCTAATATCTATGTCTTGATTATTCGGTTAAATTATTTTTTAGAGTCAATGTTTTGTAAATTTTTAACCCTCGTTTGATTTAAGACTATTTAAAAGTTAATTTATTTTACTTTTATTTCTCATAACCGTACCGATTTGTCATTGGTCTGATTAGGTTTTTCTGGGTTTTTCCTAATCCTGCGCAACAAATGTTGGACCATTTTTAGCCTTCCCAGATTGTTGTAATATAACTGTCATAACAAATATTGTTCTTATTCTTTGTCACATACATTTACCAGCAACAATCCCTTGCAGCTTTCCCAATATAAAAAATCTTATAGTTTTATTTTAACGGAATTACACTAGATATTCTTGATTTCATTTTGAAATTAATGTGATGTTAAATCCATTCAATTTCAGTGTATATTTTACGTAGTATAATAAAAAGTTGTACTTACCTCTGTGTTATTATGATATTTTAACGAGGTTGCATTTACGAAATGAATTCACGATTTGAGTGGATATTACTACTGTAGGTATTATATTATCTGTGATATTACGAACTTTTAATTAACAAACAAAAAGCGAGCGCGTGAACTATAGTTAATTAAACACACAACCGCCCGCATGGCAGCTCATCACAAGTTCATATTTGTTTGCCTGTGAATGAGAGAGTGATTATACTGCTAGCATTCTAGACACCTAGTCATATTTATTTTGCTAAATTCTTTTTAACGGGCAAAGTGCCTTTATTCCTTAAACCAACTACCAGGTAGGTAGGTACAATAATAAAAATTACTATGTACTTAGAAATTAAAGTATAGTTGCTTACACTACCTACCTATAATACAAAGAACATTTTGGACTGTATATCAGCCGTGATGACCTACTTTTTCTTATTTATTTATTTAGTATTTATTTATTTGCTTACATAGAAACTTAGTACTTAAGTAAACAACTTAGAGTAACCAAATATAATATGTCCTCTGACAAGAGGGTTGCAATAAATTATTTCTTTATAAGGCGAACAGTAACTTAATGGTAATTATGCTAGGTACTTAAGTATTTACAATAATAAGTGAGGTAATAAGTTTTACTATCAATATAAAGTGGCAATAACTAAAGTTAACCTAAGTATATCCAGGGTTTTACTTTACTATAAATGAACTATTACTAATCTAAGTTTATTTACATAGGCAGGTACTAAGGAGATCATGGTATTGCGTATGGAAGCTACTAATAGCTTCTTATAATAATAAGTAATAATTAGATGGATAATACAATATGTTTGGCTAATAAGGAATTTTAATTTAACTTAAACTCCTGATATAATAATTGTCTAAGAATGTGTCCAATAACACGTTTCTTATTGTCTCTTGTTACGGGAGCAGAAATAAAACGGGCAGGTAACCAAGTAAACTAACAATTTTCTAACCAACAGAATTGGCCAATAAAACCAGTACCTATATAAACGTGAAGTTCCCTGCTCGACTTATTCCGTATTCATTGAATTATCGCGAGTCGAAAACAGTTTTATCACACAGGCCCACAGATGATAATGATAATCACAATACCCACAGCACAGACACCTAACCCCATAGAACGCAATAACTCTAGCTACTTTACGAAGTATTTCGGCATAACGCGAGATTAGCAAGCAACCGACACTCACTGCGTGCTGGCGAAGTATTGGGCTAAATGACTACACTATAGACACCAATACTACCAACGCTCACGAAATGATCACTGAATTTATTTTTACGTTGGGATATTTTACATATGTACCTGAGACCCCGTGGCAGGACTTAATCGCACTAAAAACATACTTAAATATTCATATTTTAGAAATTTCGATCAAGTTGCATTGGCCGTGGTGACCCTAACAGTTTATTTCAAACTACCTGCATTTGAGTCTCGAGCATATCTGGAGATGCGGGTATCCGTGCCAGCAAGAACGAATCGTTTTTAAACTAAAGGTAAACTACCCGCACTTGAAATTAAATGTTGTGAACATTAAACAGACATCGAGTTGTCACGGCACACTACAGAAATCCAGACGTAAACCAAGATGTAAACACTTGTCACTGGGTTCCATGACGAAGCTAACCTAAAACCATCGTCCCGGTTAAAACATTTGTGCTGTCGACTTATTTTTTTTATAACGACACACTTTGCTTTTTGTACCCATAATTGTTTAAGTGTAGCACTATCGTATCAGTTTATATTTTTATATTTTCGGTGAAATACGTACTCGGACCTCTTGATACTAAAAAGTCACGTAAATATAGACCTACGAACTCAGACAATCATCAAATCCTAAAGCTTATAACCAAGAGTTCGATTTCCCCACATTATGTCAGGCAAATCATTCAATGTTGTATACATTACAGAACATAATATTTAGCCGTCAATGTTCTAATGCAATTTTACTTAATTTATAACTCGAAAAGAACTAACGTGTACAGTCTTGGCAGCTTTAGTGAAAACACCCACAGTAAGGTCGGCATAATGGCAATGCAAAGTGACACTGATGTGATCCAATCAGGCAGATCACCGACATGATTACTGATTACTAGCAATGAGTATGATGACCGATTTTCGTTAGACATTAAAAATGGTACTTAACTTCGTTCCATAGCGAACACCGCGTGGAGCAATCAGAAACTAGCCGCAGAAGCGTGGAATCATCACTGCAGTGGGTAGTAGCTCAGCAGCACAGCTTTTCCGGTTCTTCAATCGGGGTCGCAGTGTCAGTTTTCAGTAAAATATTTTCAAATATTAAGCAAGATGGCAGCTGCTATTATGACGAATATTCCAATGCAACATTGTCCGACTCACCAGATTTGGTAATTTTGCCATAAGACACGACCTATGGTTTGCATTACGAATGCAGTAGCAGCAGCGGCAGCAGCAGCAGCAGCAGGAACAGTACCGCTAGCAGTGGTAGCAGCAGGGGCAGTGGCAGCAGCAGCAGCAACAGCAACGGTAGCATCACTTTGGCAACTCGTAGATCTCATCTCTTTTCCATTTTCTCGGTCCCATTGCAGCTTCAACTTTACACGACAGCAGCGCCGGAGAGAATAGACGAATAATGGAAGTCACATTTAAACAATCTGATGGCCAGGATTTTGATGCTTCTTCACAATGCGGGTTTCTTGGATTCTTAATGCCACTTCTGAGTGTTACGGGAGCAGAAATAAAACGGGCAGAGTTTCAGTAACTTCTTGTAATATTGTTCCTTCTTATGATATTGCAACAGGAATGAACGAATACAATGGCTGGCTTAGGCTTATATTGACACGCTTTTCCCTCCAAGGCATGGCAGGGCTGGCAGTACTGGGCTGGCGGAAGAGGCGTTGTCAATATGGCGGCATTAGCTTTGGCGGGCTGGTAGGCTGGCACGCTGGTTGACGTCACGTCCGTTACACTCTACTAAGGTGAAGACGCATTGTTCTTGTGTTTTTTTTAAGTAGCACTTACTCTGAACCTCATTAGACTATCACGTAACTACACTTTAACACTAACTAAACTAACTCAAACGGGTTTGTTCTTTTTAGTCTTCTCACTAGATTCGTGTGGTCGAGGAGCTGGATTGCCTCAACATTCACGTGATGGTGAAGCCTATATTGATGACTTTTTGCGTGTTTTTTAATAATATTAGGGACGAACTCTATTTTAAGGTCCCGATGGAGGTCGTCGATACGTATATACGATGACCTACGGCATTAACGTTTCGACACTTGCTCATTTTTACCATGATACAGTCAATTGAGACATTTTGGCATGTGAACCAAGTAGACCCTGAATATTTTAGACTGCAACATCACATGCCATCAAGTGAGATAGTGGTCAAAAGCAATCCTTTACATAAAACAATACAAAAATGAATTTGGTTTCTTTTGATACAAAATAAATTTTTTCTCTTACATTTAATTGAAATTCTCTCGGAATATTTTCAATTCAATAAATATGAGGTTGTATATATAAAATAATTAATAAGGCTTGTTAAATTATATTCATTGGTAAACCAACCTAAAATAGCAAGCTAACAGAAAAAGCTCAAAATAAACATTCACGTTGTTGTCTGTATAACAAAATAACAAAACGAATGAATTCATTACACGTTGACCAAAATTTCCTTTTATGTATATCCTAATTAAACACAGCTAATTGTAAACCTTCCAAGCAAATCTTCAAAACTACAAATGCTTCCCCGCGTAAGACAAAGAGCATTTAAGATGAAAGATTACCGAACCATTGTTTGATGCGTCCCAAATTTGATTAGCTGCTCAAACTATGTGCAAACGTCCAGAAGGCCCTTTGAAGTAGCACCAAACCCCTAATTTGTCTTCTAATCTCGTGTGTTGCAAAAGTTAGGAGCCCTTTAATGAAGTTGCTCTCAGTTTTAAAAGCTTAACGATGTTTTGTGGTGGTTAATTATTTTGCGTGCGCCGTAAGTCTGGTGATTTACTTCTATGTTTACATGTGTTTGTAATTTTCTGCGGAGTCCCTGTCTGTGAATGTAGGTGTGTGGTATTTGTTAAACCTGAGTCAGCGTTAAACTATTGATACAAATAAAGGGTATTGTTAAAAGGCAGGAAAATAATTTAGTATCTAGAAACATTTTGGAAAGAGGTGTCATGGTAATATTTTACGCCTTTCAAATGTTAATCTAGATGATCCACAGTTTATTAATATGTTGAAGATTTAAATGTTTTACTTATCATCGTTCAATTCATGTATGTCAAAAAATTCCAATTAGCTATCTAATTTTATATAAAAAAAGATAATAAAAAAAACAATTTATTTTTAAACATTAAATTTTCGTAGCTCTCTGTATAAACGTATATAAGTAAGATTATCTCTTAAGGCTTCTTTCTGTGTGTGGAATGACGTTGGTATTGTCTGGATTTTCATAAGGACCGTAAAGCGGATTTAAATGTGGTTTCTATGTTCAAACGCAGTTCGTAACGACAGGATATTACTAGAATTTCAGTTTTAAACAACTTGGTGTAGTTCTGAAGGAGCTGTTAAGGAAATAGAAAATTGAAATTTTGCAAGAATTTTTTTTGTGTGCATAGCGGATTTGTTGAAATAGCGTACGAAATTTTTATTTCTTTCATGATATGGTTTATTTATAGAATGCGGATATAAGAAAATTAGATGCCATTAAGGGACATTAATGATTTATTAATAATAAAATAATAACCAAAATTTTTTGACGCCTACAATTTTTTACAAAATGTTACTGAATAAATAAAATGTAATTGACGTGAGGAGGTAATATGTAAGAACAACTAGTTCCCGAAACAAGTAAATTGCGCGTGTGCAGGTTGTGCATTTATTTGTCTGTGCATATTAGCTCTCTATGTCTACATAAGGTACAGAATGTCACCGGTCTCTATAATACAAGTGCACATAGAACTTGTAAGACTGCGGCTTGCGAGACAGCGGTGGCAGCGACTTGGAAGCCACAAATTGCTCAGCGAAGTTACCTCACTAAAGTGACGGACGGGAACTTGGTCGCAGTTTACTTGAGCCTTAATGAATGGGGACCTGCTCGGTACCATCGATTTGTTCATCTAGACGACGCTTTGGCGAAACCTTATCTCCAATTTGTGGGGATGACGGTCAAATATAGGAAATTTTTATTTAAATTTAGTTATTGTTATGGTAAATTCCCTTAGAACAATAATTGAATACTTGCTATATTCAAACCAAATCTATTACTTATTTTTGTGGTGTATTTCCTTTATTATAATACTCTCAATAAGTCAAAATAAAATGCTTTTTATATGCCTAAACACTTAAATGCAAGTGTTTTAATTCTGTGTAATAGTCCATTCACTCAAAAGCAATTAGAGGGGTTTAAATCTTCCTCGTAATCGCAGCTTATTTCTAAAAGCGTTTATTTCTGCAACCTAATATATTTTCCAACAAAATGTTCAACATTTGCCAACACTTATACTAAGCACAATATTTTTGTAAAGAGTATTTCCATCGTACGAAATTCCCGGCGCGTCAACTCAGTCACATATCCGTGCATTGTGAGGCAATATGTGAAGTAATAAGTCGGAAGCACGTTTTATATTGCCTGTATGCAACCTTAGGTGACACTCTATTTGTGTCACTTAAGTGGCTGACGTCAGAGGTTATGATAACGGTGCAATGGACGATCCAAGTTGAAGGGTTGTCTTGTGTAAACTTACACAATCAATTTTAAAATTTCAAATATAAATATAATTCAGAGTAACCTACTAGTAAGTAGATCGTAGGTAGTCAAGAGTGAACAGGTATCTTCTAGACAAGCATGCACCATCGTAGGCCGCGTCATCATTTACCATCAGGTGAGGCAGTGGTCCAATGTTATGCCTATGAATTGTAAAAAAATGACTACCTGGTTAAAACCACGGAGCTGTTGGATGCAAAAGGCAAACAGCCACATGAGATGTTAATCTATGGGAGGCCTATGTTCAGCAGTGCATGGACGTCTCCGCTAATGCACGCATGATAATGGTGTTGATGTGGCAAATAGCCACATACATCTTATGTCTTCCTAACTGTCCTGTTCTCAGGAGAGCGTCGAAAGGGTAATTGGTTATAGTTGGGCTTTAACCTGTTTCACAATGGCAGGTGTACTTATGTGCTAGGTGGACGCTCGCTCGGACGGACGCAGGCGAACGCGTTTTATTTTAAATACATCACTATTTATTAACTTTAATAAAAGTATCTTGAATCAAGATTCAAATTCAGAAAGAAATGAAAGGCTCTCCTTACGACACCAACATAGTGTCACCGATAAAGACCAGTTACTTTATGATCTTAGACAAAAATCTAATTTTTTTTTTACTACTCACAAATCCTTAAAAACTCTTAAAACCTTGCGCCTTAGTAGTGCAGGCTCTCATACTTCCACTACAACTTGACATAATAGTGATTTGTAGCCCAACTTTACCCCAACTTCCTCCTGACACCCAAGAGAAATAACTTCTCTCTCACTTTCTTAACGAAATGATTGCCTACGTGTACGTTGTTAGCCCTATTTATTTGGGGTGGGTTTTATTTGCCCTCCTTCCCCAGTGGATAATTCAGTTTCTAAGCATTGCGTATCGATCTTCCGGGACTCATAAAGTATTTTTTCGATGTTGAGGAAATGCGGAACCTTGTTTTCGGTAAGTGAAACGGTCACCACTTAAACAGACCAGTATTTATAATTATTTGTATACATTTTATTGCCTGGCATTAATTTTTAATATTTATTTAGTCTACACCATAGGAAATACACGCTACTTCTGGGTCTAAGGTACAAACCAGCGAAGTATTGGTTACTTTCATTAATTTTCTGCTGTATAACCCTTACATATTCACAAAATCCCTATCTATTCTTTGTAATATGTGTATGGCTGTACTGATTTGTGTGAAGTTTTGTACATAAATACTGCAAAATCCAAATAAAAATGTTTATCTCAAAAATGGGTGCGTGAACTTTGAGTGGCAATTTTTGCATCCACATAATAATTATATTATCCTACGTAAGTAAGAGGAAAAAGAGAAAGAATTGACGATCTCAATTTATCTCAAAAACGTTGGATATCAAGCAAAAGACATGTTTAAGAAAAACTTTAACCTACATAATAAAACCAATTACATTATACATCCTCAGCTTTAATCAAGCCTGTAGCCCTGGATAAGGGCCATCTGCGGATATGCGCAGTAATAGGCAGGTAATATCGTTACTACAGGGCAGTTACACACATGTGGCGTCTGCGCTTCTTGTGCGTGGTTATTGCACGCTGTACTGACTGTCGAGTTCCGGATATGATATGGTTATGGTCTATCGCGGATTAGAAGCAGCGTAACCAAGTTTTCATTCTTTTATTCTACTAGTCCTAATAGGTACTTAATTGACCAAGCGAAGCAAAGTCTCTACATCAACTAGCAAAATTTGCTTTTATTTGTCCTAATGTATGTTTCTACTTACATGCACATCTAATTTTTGAAAATAATCTTGATGTGTAAACTTGGTAAACAGATTCTACAATTTTATTGGGTTATTAACGGGACTCTTAGGATTAGCAAGTTGAAATGGCAATGGGCAGGCCACATCGCTCGTAGAACTGACAACCGATGGGGAGGAAAGGTTCTCGAGTGGCGACCACGATCTGGAAGACGCAGCGTAGGACGGCCCCCCACTAGGTGGACCGACGACCTGGTGAAAGCCGCGGGGAGCCAATGGATGCAGGAGGCGAGCAGCCGCTCTAAGTGGCGCTCCCGGGGGGAGGCCTATGTTCAGCAGTGGACATCTTCAGGCTGTTAATGATGATGATGATGAATGGTGCTCCTTTATGCAGCATTCTCCTCGGTACATTAAAATCTGCGATTACTATTATAATTATATTCTGTGATCATAGTTACCTTATTATAAGCGCCCAAAGTAGCGTTTTATGGACATGCCTATGTATTGAGCAAGCAAATGCAATATGAATAGTTTGGATTTTGATAACCTTTGTCAAATTTGAATTTAGGTTCGAAAAGCCAAGCATCCGATTATAGATATTTACAAAAAGCTGAGTTAACTTTACTAGTACCACAGATATTATAATAGTATTCTACTACTTGTACAATGGGTGGCCTTCATAATCAATAAGCAAATCTTTTAAATCATATTACTTTACCGAAATACAGGAAAATTCTAGATCAATCCGGTATCGGCAACATAGCACCGGTAAATATACACAGGTTGATCAAATATGACCGTTGATCGCCTCACAAGGTATTAGCAAACATCGGTGTGTGGGCACAGCACTTCAGTTCTTCTATCCGGTATCCACGGGGTCCTCTAGTGTCGGGATTGTGTTTACAGACCTGGAGATCTAGGTCGTGATTTTTCCTTTGTAACTGTGATTAGCTCTCTAAATATTGGATTGTACTGGATCATTTCGTTATTCCGGGATGTTTTGAGTTTTATTTAGTAGTATTTTCTATAAACTAACGTGTTGTTTTTTGCTCTAAAAATGCATTCTCATAATAAAAATGTAATTCTTATTAATAATTTATCAGACGTCCTAAAACTTTGCTATTATTTATATTCACTGCGATTTTGCTTCTTCTATTTATGTAGGCAAGTGTTCTAGTTAGCCCTTTTGTTAGAACTTTTGGGACGCTTAATGGGTTGTGGCATATGAAAACAGGCGTGGCGTTTTTTGTAGCGGTCACCCATCGAAGTTCAGAACGCACCGTACGGTGATTACACAACCGTACCACTGGATTCTAGATACTCGAAAGCTTAAACCCATCCTCCCGATTGAAATTTGTGAACTTCGTTATTTCAATCGCTTCCCTAACCATTCTCGGTATCTAGGGACGCTCTGTCGCAAGTATCTGAGGGTTGTATAACTGAATCCAGTGATTCGTACACGACTCCAGAAGATGTTGAGCAATGGCAGATTTCTGTGAGTCATTGTGTTTGACCGCCCTGATATGCTCCTTGATCCGGCACGACACTGTGCGCTTGGTTTCAATCGCGAGGATGGGTTTAAGCTTTTGAGTATCTGCACAGAGCTATGAAACAAATGACACTTCGCACTTAGAGGGAAAGCGTTTTTTTTTGCTCTGTGGGTATCTGGAATCCAGTAGTACGGTTGTGTAAACACCAAAATATTTCGGCTCCAAGTACAAACTGTGACATTGTAAGTGTTGTGTGTCGAGATCGAGTGGACAGTGACAATAGGGACAATAGTACTGGTGCGACGCGTAGTAAACGCGTGCGAAGGAGGGTAGACCGCTACGTTTGCCCATAACTTATTATCATCTATCCGCAAGATCTTCAGTTCGTCCGTGATCATGGTGCTTGCAACAGTACCGAAATATCGGCAACTCGAAACAATATCCCGTTAATAAACAATATGTGAGTAATTTTAGTTAGGCTATTTGATACATATATCTTATTAAGCGCTGCAAGTACTATTACAGCCTTATTAATAAGCGCGGAGTAGTTTTGGATTTGCTAAAACCGGCATTTGTCTCTTTCGATTGAGTTCGATATTTCAACGACCAATAAAGACAAAAATTAGAGCAACTAATCCACGTTTATTAGTAAGACCATTGTTGTTTTAAAATCATGATTATAACAATTTTAACCAACTTGTAAACACTATCAATACAGGCAACATAACTGCATTATGAATGTCATAAAATCCCCGCTCCGTTATAATTGTCCATTAGTTTGCGAGCAGCCAATTACGCGGCCATTAGGCGTGAATCTGCCTAATAGCAATTTCGTAGCGTCGACTTGGGACACGCTAAAGACACGCTCACATAACTGGATTGGAATCTTTGGGACCTACGAGATGCTGACTATATGGTTCATATATCTAATCTCATTTTGTAAGTCCATATCTTCAAAGCGATCAGAATCATAACAGGTGTACCTACTGGTATTACTTATGACCCTCTCTTTTTACCACATCATCAGCTTTAAATTGCCCACCGCTGAACATGTTTTCCCATAAAATGCCACTTCCGACGCTTTTCATAGGATTTGCCATAATCACCGTGCTTGCAGGCGGGTTGGTGATTGCAGATTTTAATGTATCGAGGAAAATGTTGCTGCCTATTCCCTGGATATTCCCTTAGCTGGCTCTTACGGAATCCACGGGAAGAGATAGCGTGGTCCTATATGCAAACCGGAACCACACGCCTTAGAACCTCTCCAAAATCGTTCATAAAATACATAGTGCATTCTGCAATGGGAAAATGATTTTATATTAATGTGTGCACTGGACTCTATTATGTACTTGCTGAGAGCATACAGGTCATCGGTCAGTGACCTACTTGCAAGTACAAAAGCTGAACTAATCTAAAACTACTATTTTGTTTGTTAATAAGGCCGTTTAAGTATACCAAACGCAAAGGCTTACGGAGCAAACGGCATTAAAACAAGCATTTAAAATCTCTTATATTTTAATTATTTGTCTCGAGTTGTAGTTGTGAGCTACTCCTTACAATCTGCTCTAGATGACGCTTTCCTTATTAAAATGTCTAAATTTGCTTAGGAAATACAGATTTTTATCAAATGTTCTTACGGCTTTTATACTAACGAAGAAACAAGAGAAATCTGTAGCCTTTTCTCTATATATTACGGTAAGATAACCTATTAGTACAATCTTTTCCTATGAATTATATTTGCAACGATTCGTGTTATCTACGTAATAATGGATTTTAAAATAGGAACATAGAATTACAAAATGCTTGCAAAATCACTTGAACTTGTTAAGGTGATATTGTAATATATATTCATTTGTTGTGTCATCGCTATTTTTTGGATGTGTATACCTCAGGGCAACATTTACCAGTGACTGGTCTCATGTTAGTGTGTACCTTATATACCTATCTAATTATTTAAAAACGAAATCTATCTCCTAATATGATATTTTCATACAAGGATTTGCCTTGAATGAGACTGAATGGCAGGGAACGTTAGCTGATATTGCTAGACCTAAGAAACTTCCTATTCACATTTTCCTCCACTTTTATAGCGTAAGTTGAGGTGTAGATTCTATACTAAAATAACAACGGATTTTTGAGTTTTGGCGGGAACGCGGAAAAGTTTTTGCGCATTAAGTGCTGAATTACGAGCATGAGTGTGGGCAAGTGATATAATGTGGTGAAACGTGATTTTCCGTGTTGCTTCCAAAATTCCATAGAAGCTTCTAGTAAAGTTGCCACCACTTTACTGGAGCACGACTTAGACTGGGATATGACTACCTGACTTAGACTAGACTATGACTACGACTAAGACTTGACTTTACGTGAAATATTCTATTAACATGATGAAAAAATTACAATACTTGACACTGGCTAAATACACTATGCGTGGAGACAAAATATAAGAAAAAAAAACAACGGATTTTCCATTTCTATCATTAAGTTGTAAATTGTTTTGTAAAGAAACGCGGACATACAAATTAATTTTTATACCTACAAACAACATTACAATCTGTCAAACGCGCGCACAGTAAGTTTGCAACATTTTAACAACGGCACCATGTTGTTGCGAACTGCGAACAATTCCCGACCAGTTATGCAGTTCCATACAGTTTAATTTGTTGGCCAACAAACTAGCGGACATTAG
The DNA here is from genome assembly GCA_963580505.1 of Ennomos erosarius. Lineage (NCBI taxonomy): Eukaryota > Metazoa > Arthropoda > Insecta > Lepidoptera > Geometridae > Ennomos > Ennomos erosarius. The sequence goes on from OY756986.1 coordinate 11,829,524, forward strand.
AACTAAGTTGCATTGATATTCGAGTTTGATATCAATTAGTTACAGGCGATAAAACTTAATGCGAAACTATTAGTTTAATTGCCGGACTTTAATGTACCTCTGGCGGCAAGATATACGGATGCCTTAGTGATTGAGGATTATTGTGGTGACTTTGAAAATCCATTGATTGAAGGGAGACCCAATAAGATGAATATGAAAATGTACTAATTTAAGAACCTACTACCTTCCTACTCACCTAGTATTAAAATCGAACGGTCGTGTGACTTATTATAAAATTTGTTTTTTTTTAATATTCTAAATGTTATTTTTTTTTTTATTGTTAATGGGTTTACGTTTGGCAATATCTCACCTGATGGTAAGTGTAGATGAAGCCTAAGGTGGGACACGCTTACCCAGAAGATACCTATTCACTCTGCTCTTGAATACGCCCAGATTATATGTGGAAGGAAACACCGTTATAGGAAGCAAGTTCCATTCCTTAGAAGTGCGGATTATAAAAGAATTTCCAAAACGATTAGTACGAACATGGGGCACGTCAACGACATAAGGATGGAAGGCCTCACCGCGTCTAGTTGTTCTATGACGGAAAGAAGAGGATGGGATGAGATCATGGAGCTCCTGAGAACACTCCCCAAAATGCAGACGGTAAAAGACGGACAGACAAGACTATTTTTTTTATGTGAATATTTTAAAACGATTTTAGAAACAGGTAAACTGCAGGTGTAACCGCGGGGCGCCTCTACATTAATATATGTTAACGAGATCCTTACAATTTACTTAAAGTAAGTACTCGAAACCACATTTATCTCAAATTATAATAGTTAAAAAAAAATCTCGCAAGGTATTCTTTCCGTTTTAACTTATGGGTATAAGATGAGCTCACGTCGCGAAAGTTTAAAAATAATGTATCTCAGTTAACATTTAACAATGTTATAATTCGTTTACTACAACTGCCAAGTTCAAGTTATTACGAGGTACTAACGAACAAACCCAATAAAGGTCGACCCTGTCAACTCATCATCAGGCCTGTTACAACGTCATACATTAACATAGTTGCACAAGTTTTAAGTGGGCTCCGGTACTAAAAGCCCTAGGGCTGGCTCGGACGAGCTGAAAGTGCCAAAAGTGGCTGTTTCGACCCAATTTACTCGCTGCATGGCCACCGTGTCCCGCAAGTAATATGCTCTATTCAGAACCGTTTTTAAGAACTTTACGACGTGCTTATTAGGCCCATGAGGTGGTCAGAAATCCAGTCTGTCTTTGGTAATGTAATACAGACAAATTCCAAGCATATAGCTTCTCCACATTATCATCAGACTAAAGACGTTCACGGCCTCATCCAAAGAGCACTACTTTGATCCAACACCCCCTCGCGGTTTTAAATTGTCGGTCCACCCAGTGCGGGGAACAATTACGTATCTTCTCCGACTTACGGGAAAAAGTTGTAACGGTAAGATTGTAATTACTCTACCATTTGCAAAACCTACCACTGAAAGTTTCAAGTAATTAACACAGACATTGGTAGTGTCTTTAGCTAGTGCCCTATGCCACTGCTGTGCAACTCATTACAGTTTTAAATCACGGTAGTATGGACATACGCGAGAATCCCGCAGATTTTACTTCTCTTTCTAACAAATACTTGTATAATAAAAACTTACATCCTAACTACAAACAACAAGAAACACAAAACCACAGCTCACACAGACCTAATCAATGTTGTCAATACAAATAAATGGAAGATCGGAAGCTGAGTGCGCACTTCCATTATGTTATTACACTGTCGTTTCCTTTTGACCTATTTCTTCGGTGTAACTCAGTTAAGTCTACTCTGCCGAGCATCGTTAGTTTATGGGACGAGCACACAAGTTGTCGGAGGCTAAAATGACGTGGATTTTTTTTACTAGGTATGAAAGTAGGCAAGTTGAAATGGCAATGGGCAGGCCACACGCTCGCAGAACTGACAACTCATGGGGAAGAATGGTTCTCGAGTGTATACCGGCCCCCCAATGGTTCGACAATTTGGTGAAAACCGATGCTGATGGATGCAGGTCGCGCCACTCTAGAACCTTTATTCCTCATCGGTTGTCAGTTCTACGAGTGAGCGAAATAAAAGTAATCAAAAACCTAAGGTAGGTCATGTCAGTATGCCACCAAGCTCTGCGCTTGAAATAGATCACAGTGCAGTTTTAAACAAAGTTTGACCAAGTATCAATCCTGCATCAATCGTCGTTATTCCATCGGTTCCCGCTCTGAATTAAATCTAACTGTCACCAGCTGATTGGAGGGCTGTCCAATACCCTGTCAGAGATACTCTTGAAACCGTATAGGGCTTGTGAGTTTTACAGTATTTCGTTGGTGTTTGGGGTAAAAGGTTTTGTAAAAACTTTTTTACAATAGTTTTTTTATTATTATAATACTAAAGGTTACAAAAACTAGGCAACCTTTTCCTTGAAAACAGCATAAAATGATTACTCATTTGCCTGTTTGAAATTATACAAGCGGGCCAGGTAGCAGGTCTACACTTTCTCTAATTCGGTACTTCAATTATTTCGCTACTTTCGCAAATTCGACACTTTCTTCGATTCGACACTTTCCTTTTTGGACACTTTACCATTTATTCCAATCAATTTATAATCAGTCATCAATCATTTTTGTAATTATATTATGATTGCTTTCACCTGTACACAATTTTATCGTAAATATGCTTGCTAATCTTACACAAAATCACGCATAATGCGGAATATTGGGACGCCTAATAATTATTTTAAACAGTGGACGTCTTCCAGCTGATGGATGATGATAAAGGTTGCACTACAATCACATTATTGGTACTGGTAACATAAATTGCACAATTGTTACGAAAATGAACGCAAAATGAATGAAAGAAAAGCACTTCGTGAGTAGCAGAACAATTAAGGTAATTTCTTAATTCGCAATTACGTTTTAACGAAGTTCTTTTCCTTTTGTGGATGTGGAACACTGAAGAGATGAATCACGAAATGGTGCGACATCTGTTTTAGCAGTCAGGCAAAAAAAAAAATGTAATTACTTATATTATGTCTTTTTTTATTTGCTGGGTGCTTAATTGTATAAAATGTTACTAGCTTATAACTAGAATTTATAAAAAATATCCACGATTTCCCAATTTATTTTATATGTCTTCTAGGCAATATTTAAAGACCACTTTTAATTTTTTTTTAAATAATCAACTCTTTAACAAATACTACTTTAATAGACACTAATCCATAACTCTGTGTTGTAAATGTAACTTCAGAATTTTGTTTTTAAAATTTAATTCAGTGGGTATCTAGTAAAGAAGATTGGAAAACTTTTGACGATTTTAAATTTCCAATAAGACAAAGTTCGTTATGAAGTTAGTAAAGTTAAAAAAGTTTGGAAAAAGCTATATGGTTTAGTTTGGTTTACTAAGTATTTATGTAGGCAAAGAGCTATATTATAATTTGGTCTGTCAGAGTTGAAAAATTGAAAAAAGTATTATACTAAGTACCTAAAAAACCTACTTAATTTACAAAACAATTAAACTTTATTATAATTCAAAATTAAACCTATATTGCAAATATCACAACCTATATTTAACTAATAGGTTATTAGTAAAATATAGCAACACCTGAAAAAACTCGTAGGTTATAAGGTTATACCAGCTTTCATACAAGAAGACAAACAAAACGGATCTATCTTGCTTGCTACGTCGCGTAAATAAATCTTGTAGGATACAAGGCGGGCGACTCATGGCTACAGTATAAGTAAACAAGTAGATTAACTTTAAGAATTAATATATTATCTACAGAGACTCAAAAAAAAGTTACATGATAGTAAAATATATCGTTGAACATTTTTCATTTCGCATATAATAAGGAGTCAGCCCTAAAGTACGTTTCAGAATTTTCTGGCCATCTAAAGACTTCTACATTGAGAAAAAAAGAATGATGTAGTATTCTTAAATACGCAGTAGGTATCATCACTACAATAATGACGAAACCGTGTTAACATTACTGACGGGCGTTTCACCATGCTCAATAAATAATATAAGACGCGCAATCATGCAGCACCAGGTTTTGGCATGTCAAAGTAATGACGTAATACCTATGACGTCCGCAATAACGCTTAGCAGTCCATTTTTTGTAGATACCCAAAGTCAAATAATTTAATTGGAATTAAGCATATTTGTTTTATTGTCGGCACTTCTACAAAACTAACTCTCCTCATCCATCCACACAATAACCGCAGTGAACCTTACTTAACTCTACCGCTCGCTTTAAAACGGCCGATAGAGCTTTGCTAAGAGGGTTAAGATTATAATGCGATATAAAATGATGAAAATCAAAATAATTTATTCTGTTAATAAATATTATTTACCTGAGTGAGTATTCACTTTTGGCAATGTACCTGTTATTATAACAACTAATTTTATCATCTTAGGTATAATTACCTATATGCGGATTTTTGCAATAATATTATGTAGAGCTATCTATACCTTCAAAGCATACATACAATCGTAATACCTTGCTACATAATGTAGTCCTTATTTTTCTTCTTATATATTGGCTCCACACATAGTGTATTTAGCCAGTGTCAAGTATTATAATTTTTCAGTGTTATGAATATTTCACGTTAAGTCAAGTCTAAGTCATAGTCCAGTCTAAGTCAGGTAGTCATATTCCAGTCTAAGTCATGCTCCAGTAAAGTGGTGGCAACTTTACTAGAAGCTTCTACGGAATTTTAAAAGCAACAAAAAAAACCACGTTTCACCACGTTATATCACTTGCCTACTCTCATGCTCGTAATTCAGCACTTAATGCGTAAAACGCCACCAATTTTAAACATTAACACCGGAAAAAGCACAAGTTTTGAGAAATAATACAATGCAACGACGACAAAAACTCTATTTTTTTTTAAACTTAATGAACTATAGATTGATAGCGAATGATAATTTCTTTCTATTTAATTAACACACTGTGACGCGGTTGGGCTAACTGAAAATCAACAGCAGCGCCCCTTGTTTGCCCATTAGCTTCCCGCTAACAGGGCAAATATAGAAAAGAAGGGACAAAGACGCTGTTTTGTTACGTCCGACGGTTCAGTTGGCGGTTTTAAAAAGCTTTGTGGTTTCGGTTAAAAATTACTGACCATGAGATATTTTTGCTTAACGTTATTAGTACACACACAGTACCTCAAGTATTTGCAGTGAACTCTGCAGATGCAGGTAAGTGCGTGTTGCTTCTATAGCTCAATGGTCATAGGCTAGACTATAAGAAACAATTGAATTTCCCGGAAAAAAATTGACTACTCACCGCCTCCCGCTTCAGTTCCAAATCTGTCAATCCAACTGTCCTAGGACTTCCAGGTAGGCTTTAAAGCGCTCACACGGTGCACTATCAGCACAATGTTTACAAAGAAGATATAAAGCTACGCTTGGACATGTTTAGTATTTGATTTTACAGAGAAGTTTTTAGGGGTTTAAAAATACTATTTTTATTATTTCACAGCATTGTGGTTTTTTTTTTTTATATGTTGGCTCCACACATAGTGTATTTAGCCAGTGTCAAGTATTGTATATTTTCATCTAGTTTTAGAATATTTTACGTAGTCAAGTCTTAGTCATAGTCATAGTCCAGTCTAAGTCGGGTCATAGTCCAGTCTAAGTCATGCTCAAGTAAAGTGGTGGCAACTTTACAAGAAGCTTCTATGGAATTTTGGAAGCAACACGAAAAATCACGTTTCACCACATCATATCACTTGACCACACTCATGCTCGTAATTCAGCACTTAATGCGTAAAACGCCACCAATTTTAAACATTAACACTGAAAAAAGCAAAAGTTTTGAGAAATAATACAATGCAACGACGTGAACTTTTTCACGTTCCCGCCAAAACTCAGCATTGTGGTTTCACATGAACTTGTACGCCACAGACCACAGATTAGAGAAAAAAAATCTGAAACTAAGATCTGCTGTCTTTGTTGTTAAAAACTCTTTTCTAGAAAAATGTATGACTACAGCCCCAAGCTAATCTAAACTTACAGCAGTTTTGCCTGCTTAGCTTAATCAATAGCTAAGACCGTGACCAATTTTTATTTCCTTATATGAAATTATTCAGCCTTTTGCACCTCATGAATATACCCTCCAACCACAAACTAAGTAGAGGATCTCCAACTCCTCCCCAGCTAGTGCCCTGTGATATTATTACTCTTTGATTGTTGCCAATTTCAAATTTTGACACATCTCGTCCATTATTAATTATATATTTTGCTTTGTTTATTTTTAAAAGATTTTGATACAATTTTATTTAACTTTGATTATAATATAAATGTACACTTACTTTACTGTTTACTAAAGCATTCATTTTTACGTTTAATATGATACATCGTCATCATCAAAAAAAGTCACTTCTCCATAGAAACTTCCAACAATCTATCGATGCAAAGGTTAAAGAAAAACCGTACAAATTGACACCATTTTTCGTTACATTTTGTGAGTTCTACCAAGTGATGTAGCATTTTTTAAGATACTCGACGAAGGAGAAACTTTATTATGTCAAGGCTTTTCAGTGAGTTAGGTCGATATTAAGGCATATGTTTCCGTAAGGCACAGATCTGTAGGTCTGTGCCATGAGGAATCTATGTATCTACTGCCAAAATAGGCATGGGTTTTGCTTCTTTCATACTCTCTCTCTCTCTGATTTCTGCCAGCTGCTAATTCCAACTTGAGGTAACCAGGGCATTTCAATGTGCTTTGCAGTCGTTATACCAATTTACTATGTAATATTATCATTTAATATTATACACACAGTAAAATCAATCTTTTCCACTTCTTCTATCTCCTGATTATTGTCCCAATTTACTTGGAGTCAGCCCTCCTAGTACTTAACACAGTAACAAGATAACGTTTCCTAGTCGTAATGATTTTTTGTGTCATGGACGTCAATTTTATTTAAACTAACCTGTCTCTTTTCTTTTAATGAATCGCAGGTGAAGGCGAATTAACATCAATAGATATAAGACATTTTCTAGAGTATGGCTTGAAAATTATTCGTTTTAAGATGAGCAAAGTAACGAGGGCAGAAAAAATCACAATGCTCGATATGATAAAGGATGCTTTGCAGTGGTACTGTATGAAATATGAAGTCTCAACGTGGCCCCTTACTATATCTATAGATATCCCTAATGCTTGTATAAGAACAGGATTTCTTAAGGATGTTAGTCAAAAGTTTTTGATTTATTTTTGTAGCGAAAGAATTTATTAGCAAACTTAGTTGTGTAACTATTATAATCAACAATTTGACGCTGTTTACGCAAATACATACATAGATAAATACTTTAATCATTAAGTTTTATTTTAATAATAATTTACTTAAAAACAAATAATGCTTAAACTAAATTATTACAATTAAGGCCTTCGTTCTCTATATCTGAATTTAGATTACATTGTTTAGTTCAACGGGAAATGTAATAAGTAATACCTATAGGTACCTGAAATATGGTTTTATCTTGATGCAATAATAATAGTTAAAACAACACAAAACAAAAATATCATAATATTATATAAGTATTTAACATATTATAATTGAACAAAAACTTTTTAGTAGTCATCATCATCATCAGCCTGAAGACGTCCACTGCTGAACATAGGCCTCCTCCAACGAGCACCACTTTGAGCGGCTGCTAGCCTCCAGTATCAATCGGCTTTCCACGGTTCTGAGCGGACTGTTTTACTAATTAAATAACAATGATTTCTATATTCATAACTATCTAATCTCGAAATAGAAACAGGTATAGTCGATGTTTTTATAGCTTTTTATAGCAACAGGGTTGATAGTTTTCAGTTCCGTAGATCTCAGTATTTTTGGCATGCAAACTATAATAATAAATTACAAACACATGCGAGGTTGCATCAAGTTTTGCTATAGCCGTCGATTAACCGTACTAATCGGCAGCTGATGTGTCCTGTAAGTAGCAGCCTGGTTTACGGGTCGGCTAGCGCTACTCGGACATTCTGAAATTCGTTACTTCAGTTACAAGTGACATTACGTGGTGGCTAGCCAACTCGGAACTTTACTCGAATATAGAGAACGAAGCGCTAAGTCTAATTTTTCTAGGAAATCACCGACATTGGAGTTGAAATTGGCGAAGGCTCTAGTGTTGAAATAACAGGCAAAGCTTCGCTATGGAATCAATGTGACTCTAGCTTAATTTATATCGACGACCCATACACGATTAAAAATATTCCATGTGGCACAGAGATGAGTATACGTTTCGGACAAATCGTCATGATCGTAACAGAAGTGGTTGACGATCTGACGTTGACATGTAAATGTTTGCAAGGTGGTATACTCAGAAGCTTGGAATTTGTTTGTGTTCGTGGAATAAAGCACGCCAGACCACCACTTTCTAAAGTTGATTTAGAACTAATAGCTTTTGCGAAAGAATTCCATGTAAGTAATCATCATTAATACCCAGTAGAATAAAAACGCTTCGCAGGTATTTTATTTTCTTGCTTATAAAACTAGCCCATGGATCCAGGAGGCAAGCAGCCGCTCAAACTAGTGGTGCTTTATGGAACAGGCCTATGTACATCAGTGAACGTATAGCTGATGATGATGATGATGATGATGATGTTAAGCTGTATGGTTCATGGCTGCAATAATATTTTTTTTTCCTTGTCGTAGCTGGACATAATAACAGTTAATTCAGTACGTACACCTGAAACATTGCATCGTATTAGAAAACTATTCGAAAGCCACCACAGCACGCCCCTACTCATGAGCACCATTTGTGAGCAAGAAGGCCTGGACAATATTGATGAAATTATAAAGGTACCTACCATAAGGTCATTCAATTTAGCGGCTGTCTTGAAAAAACAACCGATAGGCAAAACCTTATGACAAAAAAGAATTAATATGTTAATGGTTATCAACTATTTCTTAGTTTGGTTTATTATACTAATAACATTTTTTGAATGCCTACATTTGAATTGAATAGACAGAGATAACTACATATTTTTAAGTTAAAAAATCCCGTGGTTATTATTTCAGCTTTCTGACGGAATAATTTTGGCACGAGAATTTTTGGCTTATGAAATAGTAAATCAACAAAAAATGGTGACTATTCAGCTGCAGCTCAGCGCCAAATGCGTGCAGGTAAACTTCATAATATTGATCAACAGCCAACTTTGTACATCATATCCGGAAGGCGTCCACTGCTGAAAACTTCTTCCACAAAATGCCACTTTAGACGCTTTATCATAGGGGGCATTTTCCGTAATCACCACGCTTGGCAGGTGTCTTGATGATCACAAAAGATTTCAATGTACCGAGGAGAATGCTTCTACTCATTCCCTAGGTATTCTTATCTATCTTAGCCAGCTCTTACGGAATCCGCGGGAACAGATGGAGTGGATTTTACTTGCAAACTGGGACTACACGGCTTAAAACGAATGAAATTTGGTCTAATCTATTTAAAGTAATAAAATGGTAAAGGTTTCTCTTTTTACACACAGTAAATCTGTTACAGGCACACAAACCTTTCTACCACAGAGCAAAAAAAAAACACTTACTCTCTACATTTGTTTCATAGCTCTGTGCTTTCTACACACATTTTCTTCTTCTTCTACAGGCAGGCAAACCTTTCTATTTATCTGGCAATGTCCTAGAAAGCACACTAATTACGGGAGATATGACTGGGTGTGATCTCATTGACATAACAAACGGTGTGCTGCAAGGTGCCGGATTCGTGATGAAGCATTACAAAAACCCGGCAAATGTGACCTATGCCATGAGGCACTTGGATATGATCTGCAAGGCCGTGGAACCTCTCACTTCGAAAACTAATGATTTGCGGAGGCTATGCGATAATGTAAGCCAACATATTATAAAATCACATTTGTGTAGTGTGGCCTACGGAATAAAGATAACCTAACCTATATGCTTTACCTACGATCCTACCTGGACCTACGACCTGGTAAAAGTCGCGGGGAACCGATGGATGTATGAGGCGAGTAGCCACTCAAAGTGGACGTCTTCAGGCTCAACATCATTGTATCAGTTGATGATGATGACGATATGTATTTTGATATCATGATGGACTGGTAGTCAGTCCATCATGATATCAAAATACAGTATAATATAGTCTAAACCGCAGGAACCATTGGATGCAAGAGACAAATGGCCTCTTAAAATGTCCCTCGGGGGAGGGAATCAAGATAGGTACATTGGATTCATATTCTTCATACGATTTCCAGGCACGAGTACCAGTGAATGCCGCACAAGCAGCCACAATGGCATGCGTTCTTCTAGCGAAGGTGTCCGAAGCTTTAGCGATCATTGTGCCAACTGTCACTGGAGTTACAGCTAGATGGGTCTCCCAAATGATTCCGGAAGCTGCAATACTGGCAATCACCACCAGCGCAAAGGTTGCTAGAAAACTGAACATTTATAGAGGCATAGTACCGATTGTGTACGACCGTAAGTTTAAAGAGTTACATTTTGTAGTTTCAAGCTAATATTTCGGCTAATCGTTTTCTACTACTACTACGACGGTACAAAAGTACACGCTTACTACTTATATACATGCTTTTCGTATTAAAAGATTTTTCACTGGTTTGTTAATAAAAATAAAGGTTACAGAATTTTACTTGAATTGGTACCGATGGATTATTTTATGCATTAAATTTCATTTTACAGTGGGGAGCCGTTGGATGTAGGATCGTGTCGTGAGTGATGATAATGACCTGAGCATAAAAGATATGATCTTTTATGTTCTGTTGTAAGATAAGGATAACCGTTTCTACCGGAAATAATAGACTTAAACATTTTTTTTGCCCAACAGAAGAAGCCAAATTGGACTGGCATGAAGAAATAGAAGAGCGTATTGAATTTGCCGTAAAATACGGTATCAAGTACGATATACTCAAATACGGAGCTCGATACGTGGCTTTTAAGAAATCTAGTTCAACCAGTGCTTATGCCGACAACATCAGCTCATGGATAGTTATGACGGAAGAAAATAAAAAAAATAAGTAAGTGCATTTTATGTAGATTTTGACTAATCAAGAGATATAAAATATCAGACGCGTATATTGTAATATACCTCAGTAGCTACGTATTTTTATTAGTCAAAGGTACGAGCTCTCAACAAATAATTAAAAAGACAAAAACAGCACTGGTTATAGGAAGCAGTAGTACAATTCTTGGGTAGGCATTCTTAGAGTGGAAACCGTAAATTAAATTATCAGACGTGGGCAGTAAGACGCCCGAAGTCGAGAACGACCTGCGTGAGTGACAAAAACTGTCAGGAACTGTGCTCAGAACTGATCAAAATGACCAAAGTGACAGCTCTTATTATCGGAGGTCAATACTCGTTTTCTGTCACTGCGCCATCCCAGCGCCCTACGGCTACATGGAGCAATGACATGACATATAAAAGCTTGCAACAACTCTCAGCGTATAGCCGAAGACAGAGCACAGTGGCCTTGGGAGGCTTATGTTTAGCAGTGAAATGAAAAATGAAATGAAATATATTTATTCGTGACATACACAATGCAACACAATATATAAGTACTATAGAAACAACAATACTAAACAGCGGTAGGAACCTTATGTGTAACATTATGTCATGTCAGGAATAGGCTCCGGCTCAGCATACAACTGAGGTTGTAGGTCACAACCTCAGTTACTGGTTTTCAGCCGGAACCCAAATTCATGACATCACGGACGAAATGAGTGGGCGAGTGATGGAGGCTTGCCCAGTGCACGCTCATCACCGGGCTCCCATGACGGGTGTACCCTGGACAAGCGGCCATAGTCAATGTATTGATGTACCGCTTTTCTAACACCGTCACGTTATCCGGTTTTTTGTTAGCGTTTTGGATAACGATGCGGTGGACAAGCGGCTTTAGATGTAGTAAATAGCGCTGCCCGTTCTCGAGTTTTGAATCGTTTCGATGATCTTCATGATTGCTAATTATTGTATTGTTTTCAGAATGGATTGCCCTGAGTGAAATGTTATGCGATGCAAGACGATGAAAATAGATGCACAGTATTTTTGTCCTCAGAGAACAAATAATAAGGCTGAGTTGCACCGTATAGTATACGTATAAGTTCCTTGGTACACCAGCTTACGTTAACGCTAACTTTAACTGCTAACTGTCACCGTCCACGCTTCGGCGGGCGGGCTAATGTCAAAATCTGACAGTAACTTCAACTGTGATTATCATGTGATTATGGTGCAACTCAGCCTTAATGTAGTATTTTATATACCCTTATTTAATTTTTGTAGTAATTTACTTTATAAGATTGTATTTTATCTTGTTTTCATTTTGAATAATTTATTAAATATTTATTAAATATTTTTATTAGTGTGGTTTATATCACTCCCGTGCATGTAAAATAAATAAAAAAATAAAATGTCGCCTTGGCATACATAGTTAATAGGTAATGGAACAAATATAAAAACCCACACATTTCTACCCCTAATGTGAATTGGTTTAAAAAAACTTATGATTATAAGTTGGTCAAGTTCTTCACTACTGCACCAAAGAGTATATAATTTACTACTGCACTACTGCACTGAAGAAAACGCGCGGGGAAAGTGTTAAAAAAATTACAGGTTGGAATTTTCAGGGTGCTTGACCTTATATTTCTGTCAGATTAATAATTATGATATGATGAGATGGATGTGATCAAGACAAGGAACTTTTACTACACTTGGATCAAGAATATAAATTATACTCAGATATATTTTTTCTTTAATCTGTGTCTCAGATAGAAAAAAAGTACTTATCGCCAAAGTCAAGTATAGTCTTACCAACTTATCTGTGAACTGGCAGAAAATGGAACTACAGCCGCCATATTGAAATTTAGGGCTGCCATATACCGAATTTTTTTCTCGTAGTAGCGCTGCCAAATAAAATATGGTACAATCATAAGAATTATTTTTTAAAGTGGGTATACACTTTAGGTATTAAATATATCTATAAAGATACATTCAATACACAATCTGTAAACTTATACTTGGACATAAAAAATCTCATACCTATGTCAACGTCGAATTGAAAAAACCGTTTGCTTATAAAAAACGAAATTAAAACTGGTTATTTATATACTGTCGATTTATTGCAAACTGTCAATATGTCGTACAATAAAGCCATGCGTCCACTGCATTGGAATCGTCGCGTATGGAGCATCGGTATTTATAAAATTAAAGTGCAGTAATGCCGATCCAGTGCACGCATTCCCATACAAATCAAGCAACACCGTACGCTCCGTACGCGCCGATTCCGATGCAGTGGACGCACGGCCTAACACGGGTTATATTTCGATTATTTATAAACAGTCGATGCCTAGCAGTGAGTTTATAAAAAACGGGTTTTAGTAGCGTTTAATTGTGAACAAACGTTTTAATGCACCAAGTTTTGCTGTAATTTATTGTTTTTTAGTCACTAGTGGCTAATCAGTAGGTTACGACGACGAGCGAAGCGAGGAGGTGTGTTATGTTAGTTTTGACCACACTAGAAGTACACAATACGAAAAAACGAAGTGATGACGATTAATTATAAATAACCGAAATATCGACCGTTTTATTGTGAGACACATTGCCCATTTGCAATAAATCGACAGTTTATAAATAATAGCGTTATTTTTATAAACTTACTGTTCTTACAATAAGACGGTGACACCTATAACATTTTTAGTGTATTTATTTTGAAGTTACTATGAAGTAGTTCCAGTTCCATTTCTAAAATGGAACTGGGCGGGACACGTTTGCCGCATGTTGGGCGAGCTGTGGGCCAAACTCACTACAGAGTGGGCTCCACAGAGCGCCAGACGGCGACGCGGCCGGCCCAGACGAAGATAGCGGGATGAACTAGATTTTTACAGCAACGATTGGACTATTAGAGCTTTAGATCGCGAGGAGTGGAAGAAGGGTAGGGAGGCTTTTGCCCTGCAGTGGGATAAACCGGGCTAAAAATAATAATAATAATAATGAAGTAGTTAGGTACTATTCCTTGCTAGCCTGGGGTAAGTATAATAATTATTATCAGAGTGAAATTAACATCGTTAACATCATGTGTATAATGTTCCCCAGTAATATTTACATGGATTGCCTTATATTTTATATTATTAATTAGCTAATACCTGTACCTGGCTGTACACCTGCGTGAAGTTTTATGACAATTAATGATGAAAAGTAACCCCATCATTTCCATTAAATAAATAAAGTCTTACAGGGCGGACAGATTATATTTTACTTACCTACCTACTATAACACATCCAACGATGTTAAAATATGTACTGTAGAAATCCGCCATATTCAACTATTATGCATAAAATGGCAGCACTGGTGCAAACGCAGCGATGCTCTTCAGTTCACAGATAACTTGGTAACTTCAATTCAAACATTTTGTTTTGATTTTGTTGTCACTTTGATTTGGATAAACATATATTTTTAGCAATTTTCACCACGTTAACGGCAGTTTCCACATATAGCTCTGTCTTAAGATTTAAACCATTTTGGTAACATTGTAAAAAAACATTAGCATCATTAGGTGCTAAAACGTACGATGGAGCGCCACGAGTACATAACATACGGGAATCCAGATTTTAGCAAACCGGAAATTCTCTTACAGCCCCCGTACAAACATCGCAGGAGCCCCATCATGGTTACGATTGGTAAAACGCGCTAGAATTTTAAATGCCATTTGTATTATCATTTTAGTTAATTTTTATATCATCATCATCATCATCATCATTAACAGCCTGAAGACGTCCACTGCTGAACATAGGCCTCCCCCCGGGAGCGCCACTCAGAGCGGCTGCTCGCCTCCTGCATCCATCGGCTCCCCGCGGCTTTCACCAGGTCGTCGGTCCACCTAGTGGGGGGCCGGCCTACGCTGCGTCTTCCAGTTCGTGGTCGCCACTCGAGAACCTTTATATGTTTGCTACAAAATCATCATCAGCCAGCCATTGCTGAACGTTGGGATAAATATTTGCATCAGTTGCATCCAACCATAGTTTCTATCGTTAATCTACCTAGTAGAGGGCTGGCTTACGCTGCATCTTCCAGATTCGTTGTCCATCCGTTGGTTTGTATCACATTTAATACACAATTTACATATAATTAAATATGTAAAAAATTTGTGACATTATATAATACCGCCCAACAATCACATACATAGATTCTGGACCCTAACTAGGGGTATCCAACCCTGTATCTAGGGACCTAGGAACTATGAGGACCATACCATGGGCCCACAACACCCAATGAAACGCTCTTGACAACGCGTAAAGTACCAATTACGGGGGCTAATCGTCACCTCTTAGCACGATTCAAATGAAGGCCTAAATTTAATCGCTACAGTACAGTATTATGGCGATTCTCTTTAGTCTTCGGTTGAGTCGTGCTTAGAGGTAGGCAGTAAAGCCGGTAAACATCAGAGCTTCCATTCATTCCGCTAATACTAAGATTTACTTTAAGACTAAGATTTACTTTAAGATTGTTATTAATAAGTTTAAAAAGATCGTAACTACTAGTCTATAAAAGAAACAAAATCATTTAGGTATACCTATTTTTAATCTCTTAACAGCCGATCCAAATATCACAACCGTTGATATTCAAAAGATGATGGAACTAGGTATGAACGTTGTTAAAATCAAAATGGCTCTTTGTACGAAAGGAGAGAAAATAAAGCTCATAAACAAAGTAAGCAAGGCCACTTCTAACTTGTGCAAGAAATACGCGATTCTAGACTGGCCGGTCACTACTTGCATAGAGCTGAAAACTTGTATTGTCAGAACTGGAATATTGGCAGGAGTAAGTACACTAATATAAATATAATTTTTGTTATACGTTCATTATTAATTTAAAATTGTTTTATTTCATTTCCAACGGCTATTAAATGTGGTATGTTTTTCTCATATTCTTACTAAAGAATATATCTGTCTTTTACACATTGTCATCACCAGATTCGTTATTTTTACGCACTCATAGTTGAGGCTTGGACATTCCCCAGAAGTTTGAGCCATATTCTAGGCAGAGCAAATAGACTATTTAGCACCCAGAGAGGTCTAAACAGTCTATTTGCCCTAAACTTTGTATGTTATATCATCAAAACTAAATTCATCTCCACAGGTTGAGACGGTCATTTTCCTAAAGGAGGGAACATCCGTAGTTCTAACCTGTGATGTTCAAGACTTCGACAAATGCACACCTAGTAAAGTATTCGTTGACAATCCATATCTCAGTGTTGACGTTAAAGTCGGAGTGTTTATATCTATAAATCAAGATGAAATAGAGGTGGAATGTAAAAGGATTATTGATCAAAAATCAGTAAGATGTGTAGTGACTAAAGGTGGACGCCTAACCAATCTGTGCCTGGTCTCTGTGAGAGGAGGAGACAAGTCCACGAGACCTTTACTAACAAACAAAGATTTGGAAATTATCAGATTTGCTTTGGAACATCAGGTATATTATTACAACCACCAAATTGCTGTCAGTTTCTGCCATCTTTTGAGAGACAGAAAACTGATAACTGTATTAGGCTGATGGAAACTGTCATTTCACATCCATCACCCTCTGTGTGGTTGCATAGAGCTCATTAATTTAGGAGGCAAAAAAAGTACAGGAGGCATTGATTATTGACCACGTATGCTTCACCCAGATGACAATCGACTAATAAGGTAGTTATAGATTTAAAGGAAGAAAACAATTAAGCCTTAAAAACAGATGGTACTATTTCAGGTTGATATGATTATTGTGAACTACGCACGCCAAGTAGAGACAATTCGGAAAATAAAAGAATACATAAAACAAAACATTATTGAAATAGCAGGAATACATGTTAAAAGACCTATCATCTTAAGTGGCATATGTACTTCAAAAGGCCTTAAAAACATAGATGACCTTATAAGGGTAAGAGTTACAGAATAATTTGTGAATGGCAGTTTACTTCTGTCGAAGGAGGAGAAGGAAGGATCGAGGAGAAAGTTAGAAATAGCTGCTGCTATTTAGCTAGAGCAAATACCAGTAACAAAATCATTTTGGCTCCTTGAGGAGAATAGAGAGGGGTTATATAATGATATCTGTCCCATGGAACTTTGAGAGGCAAGCTTTTAAAGGTGCAGCTTTTGGAATGCATGTTTACATTTATTGTGGAATTTGCTGAAAATTATTAAAGTGTAATGGAAATAATAATGAAATTATTCTTTCAAATAAAGTTACTTAAACCATGGGGTCCCATCAGGTACAAATGAAAAATAGCCCGAACTTGAAAAAAATGTAGTAATCGTGTCTAGAGAGTTACTAGTTAGTGTCCAGTGTATACATTAGGCCAATACTTCGTCAACACGCAATAAATGTCGCTTGATAATCTTGCGTTATGCAGAAATAAAATAATTCTTAAAATAGCCCGCGTTGTTCCGTTGTATGGGATGAGGCATCTGTACTGTAGGTATTATATTATCTGGGCTTAAACATAATTAATTTGTCCGTAGTAGGAATCGGATGGAATTGTATTTTCAAGGGAGTTTCTAGCCTACGAGATAGAGGAGAGTTCTCGTTACAAGCTGCTACACATACAAAAGTGGGCCGGCGCAAAATGTCTACAGGTAACATTTTGTATTGTTAAGAGAATATTGAGGGGGGAGGGAAGAGTGAGTATGGGCATATCGTATGATTTTCAAACCGGTGCATCCAAGTTCTAATTTTTGACAAAATTGGACGTGTCGGTTTCTTCGTCATTATTTCCTTTACTGTTTGGGGTCATATTAGCTTATGGCGGGGGTGGTTCCCTCTCAACCACGAACTGGAAGACGCAGCGTATACAACTCCCACTATGTTTACCAACGATCTGGTCAGAACCACGGATAGCAGATGGATGCAGGAACCAAGCAACCGCTGAAAGTGCCCATGCCTTATGTTCTGCAGTCGACGTCTTCAGTCTGATAATGATGAAAGCAAAGGCCTATCTTTGCCATACTTCCTATCGTTCTCTATCTACTTACCTATTTGTTTACAGGAAGGTAAACCATTTTACATTTCTGGCGAAGTATTCAAACGAGCACTCACCAACGGAGAGCACTACACGAATGAGTCATCAGATATAACCAACGCTCTATTAGATGGAGCCACTGGGTTTATATTGAAAGACTCGCCTAACGTTGAAATAGTTTTTGAAGTAATAAAAACAATTAATGAGTTGTGTTGTACCGTCGAACCTTTAACAAACACGAAGACCGACTTCTGGAGGCTCCTTGATAGAGTAAGCTGTAACGTTATTAGAATATGAACGTATACATTCCTCTTATGGCTAGCTGCACTAAAGTTTGACACACATTAACAATAGGCGTAGGAGCTCTTCGATTTTACGGGATAATGAATCTACAATAATGATATTTATAGTTTAAACAATCTCTGTGTAAAGATTCATCAAAATCAGTTCAGCCGTTTTGGTGTAAAAGCTTCACAACCGACGTATTTTCTTTCAAAACAATAATAAATAAAATTGGAAGTACAAGGGGTCGAAGTAACGGGAATTCGACCTGACAAGAACTGGTCGTGGAGTGAACTCTGAGCTCAACTTCGGTAGACCTGACGTTCTGGGAAGTCGACGTCAATTACTGAACTTATCGTATGAAAGATGGATCGATGCGTAGCAAGGGCTCTTCATCTGATAATCTCAATATAAATTTGTTTCATTGGCAGATGCGGATGCCAACAAACGCAGCCGAAGCTTGCGCCATGTCTTGTGCCATGGTAGCTAACCAAACCAGAGCACGTGTGGTTATTATACCAACAGTGACTGGACAAACTGCTAAAATTTTCACTTGGTTACGGCCTGCGAGCTTGGTTCTAACTGTGAGCAGTAAGATAGCGACAACTAGACGCCTGCAATCATATCGGTGTGTCATCCCATTGATGTTTGAAGGTCAGTAGTAGGTTACCTTTACAATTTGAGAGACAATATGTATCGGTGTTTGTATCACGTACTCAGTTCTATATGTATATTGTGGCATAGGTCGCAAATGCTATTTTTCTTTATTTTTATTATGAAAGTTAACTCGTCGAGTGTTCTTAGCTATTAGATAGAGGTGATCTGTTGTGTTTATTTTTGTAAAAAGGAAATTTCTCCTTGTTATATAATACTTCATAATGGAAAGAGAAGTAAAGTGACCGATGTATCTCTTTGAATTAGCAAGCTCAAAGCGCAGCGGTAATGACTGTACAGGCCACATTGCTCGTAGAACAGACAACAGATGGGGAAGAAAGGTTCTCGAGTGGCGACCACGAACCGGAAGACGCAGCATAGGCTGGCCCCTTACTAGGTGGACTAACGTTCTTACTAAAGCCGCAAGGAGCCAATGGATGCAGGACGCGAGCAGCCGTTCAATAGCTGATTTGTGGGGGAGGTCTAGGTACTGTTCATCAGTGCATGGCCGTATTCAGGCTGTGATGATGAAATATTTTTTGTGTTGTCATACCTAAAGCTCTATCATAATTAAATTAAAGCCTTTGAAGATTTCTCATAAAGTAGGTAATCATTTTAATCTTATTATTACTACTAGAATATTGGATTTTGGGCTAGAAATCCCAATGAAAATATTAATATGTCATACCTATATCACTGTCACGAAAGAAACTCAATAAGAATTTGAAATCAGACTCAATGAATATAGAGTAGGTAGTTTTATTTTAACACGTCTGAAAGTCTGCATTCTTTCGTACAAGAAAAACATAAGTAACAAGAAAGGAAACTCAGCATGATGGAGCGAAAGTAAATATTGATAACAAAGTATATTTCCTACGTACCAGCCTCTAGACAGATTGTTCCGTATACGGCGTGTCGAGATTACGAAAGATTGATGTACTTACTCGTATATTTCAATATATCTTGCTTCCTATCAACTTGATGGAAATATTTGGCTTTCTGATACAAATTTCGCAGTCGGCTGATTTGCCCCTTTTCCAAATCTAATTTGCTTTTAGTGATGGCTATTTGTAGTATTCATATTTTATTTAACTTGAGCAAAATAATAATCAAGTAAAGGCTTCTCGTTCAAGTTTTTTACCGGATTATTTTTAATAATTATTATTCATTCCATTCATGTACCAAAAAATAATAAATAGTATCTAAATAAATATTTAAACATTTCACACAGCGCCATCTAGCCCTAAACTAAGCAAAGCTTGTCTATGGAAACCAGATACCTAACTGATTTAAACTAACAGACTCATTCTTCATTTAAAAGGGCCTGCCTTCTACAGTCATTGGCAGAAAGCAATCGAAGCTCGAATTCAGTTTGCTGTAGAATTAGCAGTGAAGGTAGGGTGGTTGAAGCTGGGTGACAGCTACGTTACGCTGCAGCGAGGATCAGACGACAGCGCTTTCTGCGACATGGTGAGAACGTGGAAGGTGAACATATCAAAGAAGACCGCTGTCGAGTGAGATATTTTATTTAATATTTAAATGTTGTGAGATAAAAAGTAAAAAAGAGACTTTTATCTAACAGTAGGAAGGACGATACGGGCTAAAATGATGATGCCAATGATCTTATTTTCTATTATTGGGGTAAAGGAGAGCCCTAATGTGGAGAAGACTGATGCTGATGTTAGTTGTCGCCGCTGCTAAACAATAAGCGCTATCTCTCTTGCTTTAATCGACTCTAGCCCGCTGGAATACAAGGATAATTCGAAACAAAAAGCCTTTACCAGGAATAAAACGCTGCTCAACAACTTCCTGATGGGCATTGGAGACACAAAAGAGTCTTCAGTCATAAATATAAAATATTATTGATATGATTATTGTACATAATAGGAGCCCTTCTAATTGGCCAGGTCTTTAGATAACGACTCCCTACTGTTAATTTCTTGTTCAGGTCTTATTATTATTGAATCAAGGTTGACGGCTGATTGGTTAAAATAATATTTGATCGCCGTTTCACATGATGATAAGCAATGACGCAGTTGACAATGGTCGTGCTTAGCTCTATCCACTCGACATGAAGACCTCCATTAAATAAGAGTAACTAATATAAATATGATTGTTAATGTATTTCAGATGTCCCGATGATACTGAAAAGACTAGACGCAAGACGATTATCTAGAAGTTTAAACTATTTTATTGGTGTGTTATCTTTATTAATTTTATTTTTATTAGTGTTCATTTTTAACAGTAACGTGTATTTGAATATAGTTATTATTTTTTAAGACTTTATGTATTTGTTATGCAAAGTTAGCATTTGTAACTTGCGCAAAATGAAACTATGACGAAAATTAAGTTATAACTCGTCGTTTTGAATGTCAATTCAATAAAACTAATACAATGTTATCCCAATAGTTCAATGGAACAAATGACACAAGTTTGTTTTATTTTGTGGGGCTGGATATCACAGTTGTATCGTTTGCTACCTACGTTACGAGAATGCAAAGCAACAATTTATTGAGGGCTCGATAAGTCTGGTATTTTCATAAGTAGTTTAATTTAAATATTTTCGTCTACATAGCCAAAGCCACTAGAACGTTGAAGCACTGTATAACAATAGATTATTGAAATAAAATTATGCACTTACGTGTTTACATCTGAGGGACTCATCGTGAGTAGGTCCATAGTATTTTTAATACGAAAACTACCAACTAGCTATAATTTTATTCCCGATAGGCGCAATATGAAAAGGAGTTATGGCTCCACTAGTTCCCATAAGACTTTTCGCTCGTTTTCTTAACCTTATATTATTGAATCAAGCTGAACATTTTGGAATATATTTGCCATATTCCAGCGTCGTCGGGAATTTTATTGTATAGTTTTATGCTGGCAGTGTTACCATTTCAATTCATATACCGCAGAACGAGGCAAATTAGCAGGTGTAGTGTATGAACACGCCCGACCTACATAGTTTAGCCGACGTAGCATTAAGTTAGTAATAAGTATCGTAGAGTAGTCATCATGTAGAAGCCAAACAATACACTCGTGCACGCAACACCATCTTTCATTGCCAACATGGCTCTCCATCAGCCTTAGGAGCTTCCCACCAGCTCACCCAGAACCTGCACCTTCAACAGCGAACCTACCAGAAGATTACACCTTCACATGGCGACCATGCCAGACCGACCTTCACATAGAGAACCCACAATATTACATGGCGACCATGCCAGTGCAGCCTTAAGAAGAAAGAAGAATAATTTTATTTCAAGAAGAAAAAATATTGAAGAAAGATTATTTTTATGAAGACTAGTTATGAAGAATAAAGATGAATAATAAGAAGAAAAATTATGAAGAAAGAAGAAAAATAAATAAGAATAATGAAGCTTTTTAATTATGAAGAATACATATTTTAAGAAGAAAGAAGAGATTTTCGTCGGTGCGTTTTGGAGAAAAATATTATGAAGAATTTAAGTAATGAAGACTATTTTATGTATGAACAGTAAATGAATACTGTGGTGAATAATTATTTTAAGGTGGAAGAAAAATCATTAAGTTTAATGAAGGTAAAATATTAATGAAGAAAAAGAAGTTAAATTTTGTGAAGAATGACGATAAATATTATGAAGAGAATATTTTAAACCGAAGAATATTGAAGGGTTTATTGAAGACATTGAAAAGAAATATAATAAAGACGAAGTTCGAGAAAATAAATTATGAAGAATTACGACGAAATAATTATTTGTGAAAAGTAATAGTGACGAAGAAAATTTACAAGAAGCAGATTGTTAAAGAAAATAGGAAGATTTTTTTTGTGTTAAATCGGTTCACTCTTCGCCGATATCATATAGTGCCTATAACTTTCAAAGAGGCCTACCCAGAACCCCTCGACGTGATCTTCGGCATCAAGGAGTACGGGAGCAAGGATCGGTGTCCAGGGTATTCCCGGCCCAAACGCAAGAGGATCAAGCAGCAGCCATAGAAACCAGCAATTGGACCTTTGGACCTCAGTTCAATATCAACCAGGACAACCGACCCCGTCCCCATTAGCCAAGATCCAAGAAGTACTTAATTTTTTTATTGTGTATTTTTTCTATTTGAAGAACGGAATTGTAAGTATCTACTCCTTTGTTAGGATTTTTTTTATGCGAGTTTTGATATATTTTTAATACTTTTTATTTACAAGAACATCTATATTTTTTTTATTTACAAGATTTTATTTTTTTTACATTGATATTTTTTTTTACAAGTTTACACACATTCTTATACAATGGAAGAATTCGATTTAGAGACGGCTATCGCCTTGTTACCAGTAATTACGGGACAAGAAAATGTAACAAGATCATTAATGGATGGTATTGATTTTTATAATGGTACACTGATTGAAATTTCAAAGCCCTTTTTAATTAATTTTGTTTTAAAAACAAGGCTAACAGCTAGTGCAAAATTTTATTTAAAATCATATTATGATAATGTTGAAAGTTTAATATGGGATATGAAAAATGTTTTACTGCCGAAAAAATGCCCAGTTGCACTACAAAATAAACTATTCAATTGCAAACAAGGCAACAGGTCAATTAAGAATTTTGGATCAGAAATAGAAAACATTTTAACCGAATTAACACAAGCGCAGTCTGACAATGATAGAAAAAAGATTGAAGTTTTGCACCCTATAAATGAAAAAATGGCAATCGATATTTTTGCGAATGGTCTCAATAACTCAAATTTAGGAATTATAATTAAATGTAGAGCGTTGGAATCATTGTCACAAGTCATTCAAACAGCAATAGATGAGGAGATTAGTATGTCATCTCTTTGGATTCACGAAAATGTTCATACCAACTTCCAAAATCGCAGATATAACAATTACATCCCACGTAAAAACTACAATACAACAAACGTGTGGAATTGTAAAGATGATTTGTGTAACACGCCCTTCTCAGAAACGCATCACGAGTCCGTACCGTGCAGCGATAGTACTTTGCCCGATCAGCATATTAGGCAAGTAGATGAAGCTCAGTGCACTCTAAAGAACAATATTAAAATGAGCGTAATGAAATTTGATTCCGCGTGCATTCCTAGCGATGTTCGTCAGACTCATTTTGGGAGCATAGACACCAAAGATGAGTTAATCCGAATTAGGGAAAGTAGTTTAGTATCGCAATGCTATAATAACGAGGAAATTTCGATTCCCAAACTAAATCAAAATGGGGGAAAATCGAAAATTTTACCGGACTTGACAACCTCAGTACCTTCTGTCACCAGGCCTGATCAACCTGTGGTAGTTAGGAAAGTAGATTGGATTTGGAATTAGAAATTTTGTTTTCGGAAAATATTGAGTACGGTGACTCAATTGAAAGTAGAAAATGTAGTAAGTATGAAGTTAGTTTGGAAGAAGAAATGATGAAAAATGATGATGATGATAAAAAGAGTTTATGTGAAATAAAATGTATTAAGAATAATGTTAAGGTAAATAATGAATTGAAAGAAATATTAAAGGAAAAATTGATGAAAAATGATGAAAATTATAATGTATTAAATGAGTTGAAAAATAGAGAAATGTTGAAATCATATCGAATGATAGGTAGTAAAGATATTATTATGGTGTTGCGTGCACGAGTGTATTGTTTGGCTTCTACATGATGACTACTCTACGATACTTAACTTATTACTAACTTAATGTTACGTCGGCTAAACTATGTAGGTCGGGCGTGTTCATACACTACACAGGGAACTCGAATCATTTCGCCTAGTTACAAAAACTGTCAAGTCTCTCTGTTCCCGTTAGTAAGATTTTATTCGTTCTATTGATTGTACTATTGAGCTTTTGTCGCACTAGCCTGATGTCGAAAGAAAAAAGAGTAATTACGCAATGGTGTCGCGCTTTGTTGCGTCTCACCTATGTGTTTGTGTATCGCACCAGCATCAGAATAAAATATTATCTTTAAAAAATACCACAATAATAATATGGGTAGTGGTTTTCTTAATACACTAGGATATCTGCAGCAAAATGGCAACAAACTACAAGTAAGCATGCATAGCTAGCAACACCGATGCTTCAGGGACCCCAAGTTTGAGAGCACAAAGGGTTTTACGCATCAGTCGGACGAGAGTTTTATAGATTG
The DNA here is from genome assembly GCA_963580505.1 of Ennomos erosarius. Taxonomy (NCBI): domain Eukaryota; kingdom Metazoa; phylum Arthropoda; class Insecta; order Lepidoptera; family Geometridae; genus Ennomos; species Ennomos erosarius. The sequence goes on from OY756986.1 coordinate 11,854,578, forward strand.
TGGATCTCCTGGGACTGGATACCCGAGTGCGGCGAATTGAAGGCACAGTTTTATAGGAGCCGCAATACTGGAAAGCTAACAACTGTAGATAGAGGTTATTGCGCTTACAGTGCGAGAAGAGTACCTATTACTGGATTGTATCAGTATCTTTAATGAACTTTCATCTATATGTTGCATTTTGATTGCTGGTACTTAACCAATTATAGTAAAAACAATACCTACGCTCATCATCATCATCATCATCATCATCATCATCATTATCAACAACAGCCTGAAGACGCCCACTGCTGAATATAAGCCTCCTCCAAAGAGCGTCAATTTAAGCGGCTGCTCGCCTTGGCATCCATCGCGGCTCCTCGCAGCTCCTTGAGCACCGATCAACGCTCAATCGTCAATCGGTGCTCAAATCAAGGTAACATTCACTAAAACATCACTCTATAAATGAAATCTTGACTTGTGTACTGATTTACAACTAAGCGTTGTTCTGTAAAACGATCCTAAGAGATTTATTTCTCAAATTCTAATACATGATATAACAACTTTAAGCCCGTGCCAATTCCGTGTAAGTGCACTTATTACGATTCCTAAGCGTCCAGCAAAAAACCCTGTCTATTTTTTCTTATTTATCTTTTTCGCCAGCCTCGTTTTGATCCCCTAATGGTTTTCCCACAAATAAAACTTGCCGTTGTTTATTTTGTTGAGCTTTATTTATTTTCGTCGGCGTCGTTAGAGACAGCTGCGCCGTTTGTTTATAATTCAGCTTACCGCGATCGGGATCCTTGATTCACCTGACTTTTGTTTAACAATAACAAATCCGAGCCTGTTTATGGGGCTTTCCGGATTTATAAATAAAATTACGATTGTTTAACGGATCTTGTTGTTTTAATTTGCAATCAGGTTTGGTGGATTTGCAAGTAAAGTATGCTCACATAGGCCGGACACCACCGTACACACACAATATTATCAACAATACGTACGCTTGTCAATATTACTGTGTGTGTGCAGCCAGCCATATGCTCCATTCATAGATATAGTAGATTTTTTTTCTCTAATCTGTGGCTCCATTGTAAACCGCGCCATCACTTACCATCAGGTGAAGTGAAGCCGTGGTCAAATGTTATCCTTTCGATGATAAAATAAAAAAAGGATGAAATCTGAGTTTATAGGAAAGAACAACCAACACATACCTACACATAAAATATTAGGCCATTTTGGCATTTGTTTATTTTATTACAAGTGATAAACAGCAAAATGATGTGCTTTCTACAAGTTACAAACTAAGTTATACAAGGGTTGAGGGAGGTTGAAGGAGTTTCATATTCACTAAACACAGAATTTGAACTTAGCGTAACGTTATACAAGATGAGTTTTAATTGGTTTGTTATCGCGAAATTAGTAGTATCCCGAAAGGAGTGGGACCATGATAGCCCACAAGTTGTGAGAGCCCAAGAAAGTTATATGTATACTAAAGAGCCTTTTACTTGCAACTGCGTGTTTCCAAACCTCCATGGTAAAAAATAAATCCACTCACAAATTTGCACGTGCGATCGCTACGAAAGTTAACAAGATACTAATATAGCAAAGTTCTCTGTGATACTATACATTTTACTCTATGCTATAAATGCATTACTAAACACAGGTCATTAAACTCATTTATGTGCATTCGGTCAAGAACCAAGTACAACCACCCAACTGCGCTAGGGCTATCTTCGAACGTAAACTTCACATGGCATTTCTTCAATGAAAATCTGTTAATTTAGAAAAGTCGTAGAAGAAACATTGTGTACCTTGGAGTATAGATTTACTCCCTTTCGGAATATAATACTAATTCAAACTCAGATGGTATAGGTACTCTTTGCATAGGTCTATGAGTCAGTTCTTGAAGAGCATAATGAAGAAAGAATCATAGATAAAATATAGGAAAGAATAAAAAAAAACAATATGACAATGTCACTTACAATCACACTTCTGGGTTTTAGCTGAATTTATTATTTTTATTGTGTACTCGCGTTTTTAATATATTTATCGTTGACTTATTATTATCTTAATCCTTTTATCATGGTATGGCCCACACAATATGACACGAAACTTGGAGAGGTGAGAATTTAATTGTTTTAATTGGCTTGTTTATGATTCATCTAGCAATACTGGTCATCATCATCAACCACTCTAAGGAGACCACCGTTGCAAATATATCTCCACATAATGGAGGTCAGCCTACGCTGCGTCTTGTTCGTCACTCGAGAACCTTTCCTCCCCATTATGTTTGTTTAACCTCGTGTTATCACCATCTTTTTCTTCAACATCATCTTAAATTGTTGGTCCTGAGGCCCAGACTGCGGTTTTTAGCACTATGCTTCCATAAGCTAAAACTTTCTAGTATGATGTCATGGAGCTTCCTGGGCAACAGCTGGCATCTTCGCACGCGTACACTCCGTTAGACCATCTGTTGAACTTGGATATTAAGTCACCACCTGGATGTCAACGGCTGACCGGTATTATAGCCACTATGGGTAAGTTTGAAATAAAAGTGTAGCAAGATATTTCGTAGCACCGTAGCATGCCGTAGCATGTCGTAGTACTGTGTAGGACTTTGTAGCACGTCGTAGCATGGCGTAACACATTGTAGCACGTCGTAGCAAACCACGTCGTAGTGCGTCGTAGCACGGTGTCTCATTTAAAAGTTTGGCGTAGCAATTTGAAGCGCCATACGTTGTGATCATTTTGACGGATGCCTAAGAAACTCCTACGTATTTAAAATGTTAGTATCATCATCATCATCATTTTCATCATCTGCCCACTAATCTCTAGACTATGGTCTCAAGGCATGCAACTGAGCACGATCTTCCGCTCTTGTCTTCCAGTCATTATGTACCTAGTACCTACCCTAAGTATTCCTTTGCCCCGTCGAACTGGCATTCTACAATATGTGACAGATTTCAAGGTCTCCACAGACACGCTAAAGTGCCAAGCATAACCGCTCAGGCGCTTCTGCCACATTTGTAGCCCGCTTCAAAAAACCTAAAGTGCATAGAGACCACAATAGTGGCTCACAGCTGATTGCAATACTGGGGATGTCAAAACATCGACTATTCAATTTTTAGAGGTTTCACTCGTTATAAATCGACTAAAATCAAAACTAGTTGAACATCACTATCGAATAAAATAAAAAACTCTATGATTCAGGAGGAAAAAAAATGCCTCAGTTGAAATTGCAATTCGCGCCGAGCCGGTGCGTCCCGACGTCAGAGCTATTTCCTTTAGGTACGGCGGAGCGTCAATTATGATGTGTATTGTTATTGTGTGTGTTTTTTATACTACAACACATGTTACGCCATCGTTCCCATAGCAAACCGCTGGCTAAGGACACCGCATCTATTTACAAGCCGACTTGCGTCACGAGCTGCGAGTTGCAACACGAGGAGCCGAGTCAGCAGAACGGATCGTCTTCATGCGACCTAGATGCACTTTTTAACGCTATTTAGTTTTATATAATTTTAATTCATTGCATATCTCGCATCGATAGCATTCGGACAACTTTTGTAATTTAGAATAGATCCTTAAGATTAAATTAATTAAAAAGTTTTTGGTTTTTTTTGAGTCCTCCGGCTGTAGCCTACGTAATTGGCGCAGACGTACGGATTTATTTGGACAAAGTAGCTAGCTAGGGCTGTGTTAAAATCAAACCGTCCCTCCTGGTTGCTGTGCGGCGTGGAAGATCGCGGCGCGACCGTCCAAATTCTTCAAAGAACCTGTGGGCCTGCGGCTGGAGGAAGAATCTAGACATCGATTCACAAGGAGCCAAAGATGAAATTTATGTAAGTACTTGAATTGCTCCTGTACTTGCTTGTCCCCCTAGAATTTATCCCTTTAGTGTTTTAAATTAACAAAAATTTTTCATCCAAGGGAATACCCCTCAAGTCCTGCACCTGGTAGGCAATCTCGTTGTAGGTTAGCAGATAGGTCTAGAAGTTTAGATACTGTGTTAGAAGAAGCCGATATAGATAATTTTATAATAAGTAGCGTAGATACTAAAATGGACCCAGATACCATTTTTAAGGCATTATGGCCGTTGCCCGAGTTCGATGGCAACCCCAATGTATTGACCCGATTTATAAGATTATGTGACCATTTATGTGCAACTTATTTGAGCGCGGAAGAGAGAGATCTCCTGGTAGGGAGTTAACTAATCTATGCTTGCTGAACGGAATACTTAATAAAATCACTGGACCTGCACCCCGCACTATTAATTCACATGGCATACCAGAGAGCTGGGAAGGCATCAGAAATTCTCTAATAAATAATTTCTCTGACCAGAGGGATGAAGCAACCCTCTATAACGACCTTTCTCTCGCTACCCAAGGCAATAAGTCACCCCAAGAATTTTATGATCACTGCCAAAATTTATTCAGCACTATCATGACGTATGTGAGTTTACACGAGACTATCCTCACAACCATAGAGGCTAAACGCACTTTTTATAAAAAACTCACCATGCAAGCATTTGTTCGAGGTTTAAAAGAGCCGCTTGGCTCCCGAATAAGGTGCATGCGTCCTGACAGTGCCGAAAAAGCTTTAGAATATGTGCAAGAGGAACTTAATGTCATGTACCTACAGCAACGTAATGATTCAGTTAAAGTTAATACCGCACCAAAACCGATGCAGCTGCTACCAATGCCGGTGCAAAAATCATTTGTTCCTCCTGCACCCATGTATAATATGCCATTTAATGTGCCATTACAGCGATCTATGCCTTTGCCTCAATTCCAGCCCCAACAATCCTGGAGGCCTAACTTCCCTATGAACCGACCTCCTCAAGGTCCCACACGAACCCAACAAATGTTCCGCGCCTTGCCGCCGAACTATAACGCTCAGCATAACACATTTAGAGCGATGCCACGTAACCAACCTCAAAATACAGTCCCTAAGCCTATGAGTGGTGTCAGTCACTATGTTACTAGACCTTTGCCATCCACCGGTCTATCAGGACACGACTGGGCGAAGTCGGGAAACCCGCCGCCCAGCAATTATTTCAAAACCCGTGAGATGAATCTCAACGAATGCTATGACTATGAAGGGTATAATGACTACTACCAAAGTTGCGAACCTTACTCATACTACCCTGAATATGAATACGCGTATGAGTGTCCTACATTCGAATATGAAGAGCCACAGTACTATACCGACTATAACATAACTGAACAGACAGACACAGAAAATGTTAACCATCAACCCTCTACAAGCAATCCCGATCAGGATTTTCAGAAGGGTTCGATGTCAAGAAAGTCAAAATAGAGGTTAACTTGCAAACCCAAAGGCAACTCCCATACATCCAGATTTCCAATCCCCCATTAAAACTCTTGATTGATACAGGGGCTAACCAGTCCTTTATCAACCCCGAGGCGATCGAGAATTACTTTCCACAGGCACCTCTTAACTATGATCCTTTTGAAGTAACCAATGTGCATGCAACTACTCGTAATAACTATTCTGTGTCATTGCCGTGTTTTAATGATTTTCAGGATTCTGACTATATAAAACTATTTGTATACCGCTTTCATAATTACTTTGACGGACTCATCGGACTTGACTTACTAGAAAAATGGGAAGCTAAGATTGACTTAAAGAACAAGACACTGATTACTCGCAACGCAATGAACCCTATCCACATGTATAACTCGCGTAACGTTAACTTGTACGAAGACGTAGTACCCGCGAATTCTTCGAAGTTGGTACGGCTACCAATTAATATTCACGACGGGGAGGCATTTATACCAGAACAAATGGTCTCCAATTGTTTTATTCGGGACTGTCTAACGGTAGTAAAAGACAATCGTGGCGTCTTAGAGATCGTAAATCCATCTCCGCACGATATAATATTTTCTATGGACCACCCGCTAGTAGCCGAGGTTCATACGAACGAGTGCCCGAGCACTGAACTACCCCGCTCGCGAGTCGACGAAGTGCTATCGCGGCTACGTACGGACCATTTAAACACCGAAGAACGCGCGAATTTAGAAGCTTTATGTGCTCAGTACGCGGACGTTTTTTATATAGAGGGCGAGCCTTTGACATTCACGAATAAGGTAAAGCATCGGATCCGAACTACCGATGAAGAACCGGTGTACACGAAAAGCTATCGGTACCCGTATGTTCACAGAGACGAGGTTAAACAACAGATAGGTAAAATGTTAGAGCAGGGCATTATACAACCCTCCGAATCAGCTTGGAGCTCTCCAATATGGGTCGTACCTATAAAAGCCGATGCATCAGGCGAAGTAAAGTGGCGAATCGTTATAGACTTTCGGAAACTTAACGAAAAGACGATAGATGATAAATATCCAATACCAAATATATCTGACGTATTGGATAAGCTGGGCAACTGTCAGTATTTTACGACTCTTGACCTGGCCAGTGGCTTCCACCAGGTGGAGATGAGCCCTGAGGATGTACTCAAAACTGCGTTCAGTGTGGAGCATGGGCACTACGAATTTCTACGTATGCCCATGGGATTGAAAAATTCTCCTTCCACATTCCAACGAGTGATGGATAATTTGCTCAAGGACCTCCAGAACACCGTCTGCCTGGTCTATCTGGATGACATTATCGTCTTTAGCACCTCGCTCCAAGAGCACATGGTGAATCTCCAGAAAGTCTTCCAGAAACTCCGCGAATCTAACTTTAAAATCCAGATGAACAAATCCGAGTTTTTGAAGTTAGAAACCGCATACCTAGGACACGTTATCAGCAGGGAGGGCATAAAACCAAACCCCGACAAGATTTCGGCGATACAGAACTATCCCATTCCCAAGACTCCTAAAGAGATCAAACAATTTCTGGGGCTAGTTGGGTATTACAGAAAATTCATCCCTGACTTTGCTAGACTGACCAAACCTTTGACTCAGTGTCTAAAGAAGGGCAAAAAGATCACCTTTGACGCTGATTATACAAACTGCTTCGAGAAATGCAAAACTCTTCTCACCAACGACCCCATACTACAGTACCCCGATTTTAGTAAAGACTTTATTCTTACCACCGACGCCTCTAACGTGGCCATTGGCGCCATTCTTTCCCAAGGCCCTGTAGGATCCGACAAGCCTGTGTGCTATGCATCTCGTACCCTAAATGATAGCGAAGTCAACTATAGCACAATAGAAAAGGAGCTATTGGCTATAGTTTGGGCTACCAAGTACTTTCGGCCGTATCTATTCGGTCGAAAATTCAAGATTCTTACGGATCATAAGCCTCTACAGTGGGTCATGAACCTTAAGGAGCCGAATTCCCGACTGACAAGATGGAAACTTAAACTTAGCGAATATGACTTCTCAGTCATATACAAAAAGGGTGTAAGCAACACAAATGCCGATGCACTTTCGAGGGTAGAGATTCATAACGAAGAGATAAGCTCTGTCGCCGTCAATCCGTCAGATAAACTAGCTAGCTCTATTAACGGTTCAACAACAGTTACTGCCCGCACTAGTTGTGACAACCCTATTACCGAAGCTATCAACGGCTCAACAACAGCCACCGCACACACTAGTTGTGAGAACCCTATTCTCGAAGTGCCCATAACGGATGACCCACTGAATAAATTCCACAGACAACTCATAATGACAGTAGTAGGTGACGTAAAGCGACGACCGACGGCTTCGAAGCCATTTGACACGCACACTAGGACTTGTGTACAGATATCTGAGAACAACTTATGTGACGACGTAGTGAGTGCTATCAAAGTGTACGTTAACCCAAAGGTTAAGACGGCCCTCTTAATAATTCCTCCCTTACGCATGTACGATATAATTCCAATAATTCAGGAAAAATTCCGCAGCTCAGCAATGAACTTAGTACTAGCTAAAAAAGAAGTCGAAAACGTCAAAGAATACCTCAGGCAACAAGAGTTAATTCGTAATTACCACGACGGTAACACAAACCACCGCGGAATTAACGAATGTTTTCTTTCTCTGTCTAACAGGTACTATTGGCCTATAATGAGAGACCACATAACTAAATTTATTAATGACTGTACCCTATGTGGTCAAGCTAAGTATGACAGGAATCCAATTAGACAGCAATTTAAAATAGTACCGCCAGCAACGAAACCATTCGAGATTCTTCACTTAGACTTATTCACTGCTCAAAACGAAAAGTACTTAACTTTTATTGACGTTTTTTCTAAATACGGACAGGCATACCACCTCAGAGATGGAACTGCCCTCAGCATAATTCAAAGCCTGCTTCACTATTGCGCTCACCACGGACTACCATTGACAGTGATCACAGACAATGGAACTTAATTTACTAACCAGCTATTCGCAGAATTTACTCAGCTACATAAGATTACTCACCACAGAACATTGCCCCATGCACCCAACGACAACGGTAATATAGAAAGATTTCACTCGACAATCTTGAAACATCTCCGCATCTTAAAGTTACAGCGGAAAGATGAGCCCGCGATTAATCTCATGCCATACGCCATTCTTGTATACAATAGCTCAGTGCATAGTTTCACCAAGTGCCGACCTTACGACATAATTAATGGACACTTTGACCCACGGGACCCCGTTGACATGGACTTGACTAAGCATCTACTGCAACAGTACACACAGACTCACCGCGAACAGATGAAAACCGTATACGAATTGATAAATGAGACTGCACTGACTAACCGTACTTCTCTTATAGAGAATCGTAACAAAGACCGTGAACCCGAATCGGAATACCAACCGACTCAACAAGTTTTTGTTAGTAACCCTTTTGCGACTAGGCAAAAGCTCGCACCGCGATATACTCAGGAGTCCGTACTCGCGGACCTACCAATTCACATTTATACATCTAAAAAGCGCGGCCCCGTAGCAAAGACCCGACTCAAGAGAGTCCCTAAATCAGCAAAATTGTTGCAGGTTCCTTCTGACCCTGACCGCGATGACAATGCTGGAAGCTCAAGAAATAAAACTTGAAAGCTTGAACGACGGACCTGGACTTTACCGTTCAGACTGGGACCAGCCACACTCATAACCCACTACCATTCATTCTTACAATACGTAGAACTTGACAACATCGAGCTTCAAATTAATAACTTGCAGACTCAGATATTCGATTTCAAAGAGAGACTTGAAAATGACACCTATACACTATACGAGCTTCAAATTGAATACTTAACGAACAAAGTACAAAAAATATTAAATCACTTAAACAGCTTTGAGCCTAATCGTAGCAAGAGAGGTCTTGTAGACGGCTTAGGCTCTGTTATCAAGAGTATTACCGGAAATCTTGATTATTCGGATGCAGTTAAATTCAACGATGCCATTGCAGTTCTCGAAAATAACCAGGTTAAAATTACGAATGAATTTAATAATCACATCAGCATAAGCAAAGATTGGATGGCAAAACACAGTAAAGTAATAATGCAAATAGTGCAAAACCAAGACAGAATTAATTCAACTCTACAGCTACTTTTGAATAAAGAAGCACATAGAGATACGAGTTTGATAAAATATGCTAAGTTCGCTCAATTATTAGTTATTATTTCTGAAAATGCAGATGATATGGCAGAACTTTTAAGATTGGAGAATATTCTAAGTTTCGTGCGTGCATCGAGCACACACCCTTCTTTAGTTAGCGTAGATATATTAGATAAAATGATAAAAAAGTTAGAATTAATTTATCCTAATGGTCACATCTTAGGACTAGACTTAAGAGAATACTATGACGTTATCAAGCCAGGCTACTATTTTGCAGAGAAACGTATAGTCATCACTTTAAAATTTCCTATAGTATCACCCACAGAATATAATTTGTATAGGCTAGCTATCGTTCCTAATAGACACAACCAGTCCATCATACCTCCCTTTCCCCTCATAGCAAGCAACAGGCAAGCGTTCATGTACATAGAGACAGAATGTCCGAAGTACAGTGGTCGGTTCCTTTGTGAAGAAAGTCTCAAACACCAAGTTCGAACACAAGCAGACTGCACGCAGAATCTCATCACCAACCAGGCCCTGGACGCAACCTGTGAGATGACCACAATCAACTTGGCCAAGGAGGCCGTGGACCGGCTCGACGAGAGACATTATGCTATCTCTTTCCCGCGCCCGACGAAAATTCATACCATCTGTGGACACGAGAGCTACGATACCGTTCAAGGGAGTTTCCTAGCCACCATTCCAGCTAGCTGCTCCTTGAACACGGGAGTACTCACCATCAGTAACAGTCACGACAGGATCCAAGGACAACCATTGAAAATAATGAAGATAACTATGAACACTGAAACATCGACAACCTCACCGCTACCTCATGTCAAGCTGAACTCAATAAATCTGAGAGATCTTCATGAATACCAAGATAAAATGATACTGCAACCAATGATACACCTGGACCACGTCTCAACTGATAGCATGTACCATACGACTATACCCATCTACTCTATATTACTATGTGCCTTCATACTAGGAGCAGCCCTGACCATGCGCCGCTACTACAGTCACTATCTTAAGAAGAACCAGAAAGATAAAACTGAAGAACCACACTACGAGGAGGCTGAGAAGCCTGCAACCTCTTCGCCAAGAGCACCGGCAATATTTTCTCTCAAAGTTCTAAAATAGTTGCCGCTCTAAGGGTGGAGGTGTTACGCCATCGTTCCCATAGCAAACCGCTGGCTAAGGACACCGCATCTATTTACAAGCCGACTTGCGTCACGAGCTGCGAGTTGCAACACGAGGAGCCGAGTCAGCAGAACGGATCGTCTTCATGCGACCTAGATGCACTTTTTAACGCTATTTAGTTTTATATAATTTTAATTCATTGCATATCTCGCATCGATTGCATTCGGACAACTTTTGTAATTTAGAATAGATCCTTAAGATTAAATTTAATTAAAAAGTTTTTGGTTTTTTTTGAGTCCTCCGGCTGTAGCCTACGTAATTAACACGTAAATATGCATTTGTTTAGAAAGTAAAGTAATGCTACTTATCAAAACTAGTTTTGAAATTTGAAAACACTGCTTAGTTTTTTCGTATATGCCGTAAATATGCAAAACCATACCGCGCTATTTGAGGTTAGTAAATTCTAATTTACTTTGGATCGCTTTGGGACCTACCTACGCCCGCCGCGCCGCGCCTGAGTGGATTAATTGTTTATTTTATTTTTATAGGAAAAGCAACAATGGACGTAGAAATCATGGAACAGATGATGTCCGTCGGAATGAATGTAGCTCTACTCAACCTAGTGTTTGGTTCAAAGGAAGAGCATATAGAAACAATAAAAATGCTGCGACAGGCGGCTAAGAACTTCAGCGTGAATATGGAACGGAACTACCCGCTTGCCATAGCTGCAAGACTACCTGGAAGAAAAATGAGAACTGGGAAAATAGCTGATGTAAGTATTTACTAAATATACAATTTAAATTTTAATCTAACTCACTCGCTCTTACCGCGGTGAAGAAAACATCGAGGGGAAACCAGGGGGCCGACCACAACCTCTTAATTAAGCTTAATTTACTTCAATCATACTTTGATGTTAAGCGACACGGCCGCCCATAACAGATGCAGTGTCACTCGGAACTCTAAAATGTAAAGTTTCGCGTGCCACTGCACTGCGCACATCATCTAGTTATAAAATCACATCATTTAGTTTCATTTGCCTAGTCATTTCACTAGTTACTATGTCACAACTTGCAGTCTAGTAATAAGATTATTAGACTGTGAGAACAGATGATACAGTCTCATTTGCCCAGTCATTTCACTAGTGTGTTCCGGTTTAAAGGAAATTGTAGCTAGTGGAATTACTGGACAAATGAGACTGTATCATATAATAAGAATAAGAATGTATGTGTTCGTCAAGCAGTGGTGTGCAAAGCTCTGGCTTGCACACCACCGCTTGACGGCAAAATGTCTGGCAAAGCGGATGTACCCACCTAGACGAACTTGCATGTTCTACCACCGAGTGTAATCGGTCAACCCACACGTGGTCTCAGTGTAGTATATTATGACCTACGCTCTATTTATGTGCGAATTCACCCAGTCGCAGAAACGATCATTAACCTTAATAGCGGCATTAAAGATAATGGAGTCCTTAATTTGTACGGGAAAACTACAGTTTTAATTGAAGATTAAGATTTAAAGTCGACTTTAAAAGTTAATGATCGTTTCTGTAACTGGGTGATATGTTCCAGCAGCGGAAACGTATTTGAAATGACACGGAAATCATCAGTCAATCAATTTAAGTTTTGACTTATTTCGTAATCATTTATTGTAAAAGAACGGCCAATTTTAATGAAAAAACCACAAGTAATAAGTATAATATTATTGTGGCTTTATTGTGTACCGTACCAGGAATAGTAATGCTAGCGAGGATTAAGTCATCTATTTTATTGCATCGGCGCTTTCTATCTTCAGACTGGGCCATTATTCCGTATCGATTCCTTACTTCAAAACCACGCGAATTCCTTATCTTACATAAGAAATCTGCGAAACTGTATTCTCTATGAAACGAAAACAAAACCGCGCGAAATGAATTTGGAATTGGTGCGATTTGAACTGTCAAAAATCGCATGTTTTACCGAGACGCGTTCCGAAACATCAACACATCAAAAGATAATGCACTTATGTCAATATATTTTATTCAAAATAAAGATAACTTTAATGTAAAGTGAAGGTATATCTGACGCTGTGACACGATTTGAACAAGACACGATAACGACGTGGTTTCGTATCGTGTGGAATCTGTGTTTCCATAGAGAATAACCGCCCTGGTTATTAAAACGTGGCGTCAATAGAAACTTAACCAGGTATACTTTCTAATTTAATCATGTATTAATTAACAAATTTTCAGACCTATGAAGACCAGGTGGAGCTAAAAAATGGCGAGATCGTAAGGCTCACAACAGATGAGTCCTACAGAGAGCGGTGTTCCATGTATACAGTATACGTGGACTATATGTACTTCGCTGACCAGATGAGCAAAAACGACTATGTTTTGTTAGACAATGAGAGCATTATGCTTAAAGTCGAAATGATTTCAACCACTACGCTTACTTGCCGAGTGGAGAGGGGTGGTTTTCTCGGATCGTTCAAAGACGTTTTCGTCCCGAACGTGGTGTTCGATATGCCTAATTATACGGAAAGGGACAAAGTTGGTATTGATATGGCAGTACATCATCAGGTAAATTGAATTTGTGAACAGTACCTTATAGTTACTTTCAGATAGAAAATGGAACTTCTCATTTTTATCCGACTTCAAAAGAGGACATTTTCGATTTGGTTGTATTTTTTTATTGTTGTTTCCCTAGAACTCCGTCATTTATAAGTAAACTGATTGTAAAATTCATTTTTTAAGGTTATAATACTTACTTGATTGTTCCCATAGAAATTTTATCAAAATCTGGTGGTTTCGGTAATAACTGGAAAAAATATATGCATGATAATATCATCTAAATATTTTCCAAGGCTATTTATTTTCAAAGAATATTATTCGAGCAGGTTATTGAACGATTTATAGGCTTTTGGATAGTTTCAAAGTATGCGTTCATTAAAACTATGATTATACTTATAGCTCAAATCTGCTAACATCTATAAACTACAAGAATGGGCACACAATCTTTTAGGAAACATATTTTGTGGTACCAATCTTTTACTTTAAAATTCAGCTTCAACGCCATGTTTTTTTTCTGATTATTATAGGCTTGACTAATCTAAAGTACCACGATATTCGCTCACCGAATATTTGTTCGGTGTGACGAAACGCACCTTAAGACTAAAGCAAAGATATGTGTCAAGGTCTCCCATCAGTCTTCATTTCAGCAGACATCTTCGCAATACATTTTGTCGTAGACGATACACAATGGATGATAGATTGTCCGCATTAGCTACTGTCTGGTGAAAGCTGTACTAATCTTAAATTCACAAGCTTTGCTTTATAATATTTTCTGGCTGCGATATTAACAATTTTTTGTGCTTATGATATTTAATTTTTAATAAGAAATGTGCTAGAATCTTTTTAATCCAGTTGACAGGCCATTAACCTAAATTGCGCTATAAATATAACATGTTTTTTTTTCAAAAAATTCCATAAATTAAAATTTGACGTCTCAGTTGATGTATTATAGTGTTATAAAATTAAATATAAATGCTGTGACATATCCAAAGTAGCGTAATACTGTAATACTTAAATTGAGAACTGACTCTCAAGTGAGGTTGCTACAGTACTTATAGCAAAACATTCTCGAATGGGATCGAGCATTTTGCAAACGCACTTTTCAATATTTCAGATTGATATACTAATTGCACCTTTTTGTAATTCCGCCGATGCAGTAACAGAATTGAGAGAGTTATTGGGTGAGAAAGGAAGAAAAATAGCCATTGTTGCCAATATACAGACAATTGAAGGATATAAGAATTTTGATGAAATCGCTGCAGTAAATACAAACTTTTTTCTATGAAATTATATTTAGTTAAAGAGATCAGTAAGTCTATGGTTTAATTTAATTCACAGGTTGCTAATGGACTCATGATTACGAGACAAGAATTGGGATCGGACATTACTCCAAAAAAGTTGGTCATAGCACAGAAGAACATGATCGTCAGAGCAAACAAGGTAAATAGTTAAGCTGCTATTGTTAGTTAGAGGAACAAAATAGCAGTATTAACGATTTCTGAAATTATTAATAGATTGTTCAAAATCAGTGTGACTATAGATCTAGAAAACAGGTCGTTCGATGGGGTCAGGTAATAGGTCGACACTTTCTTTAATTCGTTACTTTCGCTTATTCAACTCTTTCCTTGATTCGACACTTTCCTTATTGGACACTTTAGTATTTTGAGACTGGGTGTAATGTGGATGCCGATACTGCCGGTAGCGGAAACACAAAAACTGGAAACAGCCGGAATGAATTCGTGACTTACTATAGTTGCGGGCATAATATTGATCTACTTCCATACATCCGTTATTATAGATATCGTAGACCGCATCGTCACTTGCGAAATTGCGGTCAAATGCGGGCCTATTCAGTTATAAAAAAAAAGTAAAAGAGAGAATGGTAAACGAGAGAGAGAGGGAAAGAGATGGAGAAAGCTAGGTTAAAAAGAGGCGTTAGTGATGTGTAATCATAATTATTATGTTATTTCAGGCTAACATTCCAGTAAGCGTAAGCGCGCATCTTCTCAGCAGTATGAGATACAAAAAGTTACCTTTGCGAGCAGAACTGCTAGACATTGCCAACTGCATCTTAGACGGTGCTGATTCTTTGGTATTGTCAGCTGAAACAGCGGTAGGGATGTATCCGGTTGAAACTGTGGCGTGCTTGGCCAGCTCCTGCAAAGAGGCCGAGTCGTGTGTTTGGTCGAAGCAGATTTTTCATGATCTTATTGACAAGGTAAGATTTGGTTAATTGTTTATTTAAAATCTAATAGTAATTAAAACCAAGTTGTTAACAATTATAACCATCGAGGATCACCTTCTGTTACGCTGAAAAGAATGCATAATTTTGACTTAATGAGTTGCTAAATAAGCTTTTGTTGTGGTCCGAGATGAATCAATTATATTATCATCTGCAAAATATTTGTAGCATATTTAACATTACCATTTTCACATCATCACAGCATCAGCCGGAAAACGTCCACTGCATAGACATAGTTTTAGTCATAAAACGCCATTTTTGATGCTTATTTTAGGGGGGTGCTAAGTCCATGCTTGACAGGGGTCTGTACTAAGGAGAATGAAAAATAAAAATGAAAAATACATTTATTTGGATAAAGCATATAGGTAACATTTACATTTAATAAGACACCTGGATCCCACCCTAGGCTCGACCAGCAGAAGGTTGCACCAGCACCAGCAGTGTGGATGTGCTATTCTCACACCGCGCCGGACCACACGATTTTACTAGCTTCTTATTACAGACTCCAATACCCTGTGACCAAGCGACAGGTGCCGCTATAGCTGCAGTGCTCGCTGCTCAGCGTTCCATAGCTGCTGCCATCATCGTTGTCACCACTACAGGGAAGTCTGCACAGCTCGTAGCTAAGTACAGACCTCGGTGCCCTATCATAGCCTTAACTAGATACGCACCTATTGCAAGGCAGTTGCATATGTGGAGGGGGATCATGCCTGTTGTTTATGAAGGTAAGAGATCAAAGCCGGATGATTTACTTCAGTATAATAAGATGCTCGTAGAAGTATTTGTTTTATTATTCTAGATATGACGAATCAGGATGGACCAGAACGAATGAAGGTCAGCCGTATATAAAACGAATATAAATATCCGAGTTGTCTGGTAGGTATATAGCTATGCTATTGCCCATCTCAAACAGAATTAAGAGTGGTATTTGCAACACTCAATGGCATAATTGCTTGGCTGGTAGCTTTTTTTAACAAAACGTTTCAGTGCTTGTTTTATTTTTTATTATCTAGCTGCAGTACTTAGATGGGTGATGGCTATATGTGGTTACAACGAAGCAATCAATCAATCAATCAATCAAATCATTTATTTGCTAAATATACGTATTTGTCACAGGAGTTGATAGTGATTACATTACAGATCGTTATATTTAAACTTAAAAGTATGCAAATATTATAAGTTTTAACAATTTATGCCTAATAATAATAGTTATCTAATTTCTTATTAATGATTATTTAAATGTCAATACTAATCAAATGAAAATTGTATTAAATTATTTGAATATATTATAACATAATGATAGATTATTTTTATTAACATTCGATCGAGTTTTGATCGACTACGCATTTCATTAGTACCCATCTCTATAATCATTGTCATTTGAATTTGTCATTTAAATACTCATTTACGTCATAGTAAACCTTACTTAACAGGAATTGTTTAAGTTTCAATTTAAAGTTATGTAGATCCGTACACTGTAGAATTTGTTTTGGCAGATTGTTATAGATGCGGGGTGCCATACAAAAGACACTCTTATTAAGCAGTGCGGTCCTATTTAGTGGAAAACACACCTTCTGAT
Source organism: Ennomos erosarius (assembly GCA_963580505.1). Lineage (NCBI taxonomy): Eukaryota > Metazoa > Arthropoda > Insecta > Lepidoptera > Geometridae > Ennomos > Ennomos erosarius. The sequence goes on from OY756986.1 coordinate 11,871,551, forward strand.
AATGTCGTTTACTTTTAAAGGGTTCAAAGAGAGATTTATTTGTAATTACAAATACCGAAATTTCATAGATGTAAATGCACGGCAAGGTCAAAAGTTCTAAATTAACAAAATATGGCTTACAGCTCTGTATCGGTTTAAGTTTGCAAACTGCCCTCACGCATCTCTTCTGTGCCTTAAATACAGTTTGTTTGTCCACCGAGTTACCCCAGAAAATAACACCATATCTTATTAAAGACTCTACATACCCATGATACGCGGTGATCACTGCAGATTGGCTCACTATCTTCCCAAGCATATAGAGTGCGTACGAAAATTGACTCAACTTAGAGCAAATATTTTCTACTTGGGATTTCCAGTTTAACCTACAGTCGAGTTTGAGACCTAAAAACTTTGCAGCCTCCACTTCATGAATTCTTTGTCCATTATAATTTATGTCAATACTTGATAGATCATTAGTCCTATTTCTGAATGTCATTAAATTGGTTTTATCTAAGTTTATTAGTAAATTATTACATGTTAACCATTTAATCATTATATCTAGAGTGCTGCTCATGTCTGTCTCGAGGTTGGATTTAGATTTATTTGTAAACATTACTGTACTGTCATCTGCAAACAAAACCATGCTTTGGCTGACCACTTTAGGTAAATCGTTTATATAGATGATAAACAACAAGGGGCCTAATACACTACCCTGAGGCACCCCTTGTGTAACATCACTGAACGTAGATGTATATGTGGTCTCTTGTTTTGTTTTTGGGCATATTCTTGTGATCTGTGTGCATTGCTTTCGATTGCTGAGGTATGACCCTAAGAGAGCACTACCGTGTTTCAGATGGCACGAAAAAAACGTCAAACCATGTTGGAATCCTTCGGATTACTCAATAGTTTTCTAACACTAGCCGGCCTAACTAGGTGCTTTAAACATGGTAGAAGTACATTTTCAGATTCTCCAGATACGGATTGGCAGAATGACTTGGAAAAACGCGTCAATTTCTGTGTTAAGTGGGCCATGTCACGAGGCTTCGTGCGAGTCGGAGACCCCCTCGCCATCGTCTCGGGATGGAGACAGGGCTCTGGATTCACCAACACAATGAGAATGGTGTACGCAGCGGCTGATACCACTGTATCGTGATTTTTGGGATGTAGGTGTGCTTTTGATGTAGATTATAGTTTTGGACTAGTCAGTTTAATATAATAATTTTTATCTTATTTCTGTAGTATTTTTTAACTTAATTAATTTATGGATGTTTCCAATAAATTTAAACTACATTAAATATTTTAAATGCAATTTAAAACTCTGACAAAATAACCTTTGTCTCCTTACTGACATGACTGACAAGCATTAAAATAATTGGGTTGTATTTTTTGTTTAATATCTATGAAACAGAACAGAATAAAAGTAGCTTTTGGGTGATTAGTAGTCAGAATAAGTACTTATAATCAGCATGAACAAAACATTTTTATTAAACGAAACAAGTCTCCAAATGCAATTCATTTTATCCCCGACACTTACAAGCCTAATTTCGCCGTTTCTGCCACTTGTTGTGTTTGCCCAATTTCCTTCCGTCATAAAACATGCAAACGAGAAGAGCTGTTTCGCGTAAAAATCCAATTCTCTATTATTCCGCTGCAGTTGCTTTATGCTAATACCGTCTCGTTCCCACTAAATCTACACTTTTAACTCTGGGTAAAAGTCTGGCGCAATGGCTAGCGTCGGACGGGTACCTATCTAGAATTTTAAATTGTACGTGGCTCTTTGAAGAAATCTATAAAGGCTTATAGAGTCGTTCGGAATGGAGCCACTTGGCGGTGGGTGACGGAATGACGACGCTGATCGGCATCAAAGGGTTAACTCCGGGTGCTGGTCGGTCTGCAATTTGCTCAGCAATTTTTTTTTAGAGGTTGATTGTATTATTTACTACGAAACAAGATTATTTTGTTGCGTCATCTAGATGGGTAGTCAATTAGATATTCGTCCATTTCCCCACTAGTGCGTGGTATGATCTGGTGACGGAATGTGTGCGGAACGAGGCCCAATGCCAAGTGGTTCTATATAATAGTAATAACGTAGGTGGTTGCAACAGTATCTTGGCCTCGCCAGCTTCTGAGGAAGCTGGGATACTGATGGAACTATATCTCTCATTTATGAAGAGCCTAAATGATTGAGTTCCTAGAACGTGTTGATTGACTTACGGGAGTGACATAGTCATTAATGACTAAACTCCTATAAAATAAAAAAGATTATAAAAAAAAAATGCATTGGTGAAATCCGCGGGGAGCCGGTGGATTCAGGAGGCGAGCAGCCGCTCAAGGTAGCGTTCTGTGGGGTATATAGGTCTATTTTCAACAATGACAGTTTTCAGGCTATTGATTATGATGATGACATTTCATTACCCTTAACTAATTCACCAACTCCGTGTCTCAATTGCGCCAACTCAACCATCAGTGTGTATCAGATTAGAGATGGTCAATATACCCTTCCGATAGCGCACGTCCACGTTGCTAACGGCAAAGGCACTTCCTACCAATAGACGTTTTACAACTTTACTCTGCTTGCGAATTCCCTTTACTGTTATGTTTTTACATTCTCATTCGAAGTAAACTAACGCTATTTCAGCTGCGTTAACTAGGAGCTCCTGAAATGTGAAATGTTAGTTTAGAAACAAGCTTGGGTTACCTAAACGCATTCTAAAATCACGTTTGAATTAAATCGTTATTAAAAAAATATAACGCTTTTCATCATTGTTCGGCAGTTTGAGAAAAAGCAATGATTAAGCTGAATAGGACTTGTGCTCATTTCATTTAATAATTAGTGATATTTATATTTATACTACTCAACTTATAAAACTTGAATCACGAACGGAGATTGAACACCGCATTTAAGCACACACAATAACAACATAAACATTATCTTTATAACACTTCCACGAGATTTATTAACATGTGTATAAAAGCTAAACGTATAACATGTTTGGGATATAACAAAGTCATTTTGTCACTGATTGCTAAAAGCCTGTTACGTATTCCCAGTAACAGTACGTAACTGGTTTTGTTTCAAACGTTTCGAAGCTCGTACAATTGTTCAAAGCGACAAAACGTCCTTATTATCAAAGGCTGAACTTTAAGTTCGTTTCAGTGAAACCGTCGCCGTTTTGCTACTGGCGTACCTGGATGAAACTTTTAACAAAGGTCAGCGAGCATAAAGAGCATATTGTCTGTAACGGATACAATTATCGTGAGTGGTGGCCGAGCGGTCGCATTGTCAAAGTAGGTAAAGAACAAGCCAATTTGTACAGAGCTATCCGCGTAACCAATTTAACGTTAAGCTTCTGTAGAATTCAGGCAGTTAACGTGTCAACGGATAGCGTTGCGTTCTTGGCCTTAATGTCAAACGTCTCAACTGTGGCTGACTTGGCTACTAGTCAGATACAATTGGATTATCTCCATACAAGAATGTGATTTGGGATAAGATTAACGTTGGTCGGTGAGACTTGTTATAGCATATTTTCTCAGTAGCTAACCCGTTAATGGTTTAGTTTTTAGAGACAATCATATGTACGTGTGTAATTTTTGTCTATATTTTTCATTATTATTAGATAACGTAGGCAAATAGGTCTCTGATTTCCGAAATTATCATCATTACATACAGAATCTGTGTTACCTACAAAAGGAAAAATCTGTGAACGACCCGAAAATGTAGAATTTCTTACCCACTAATGAGAAAAGTTTCACCTGAAAGATTAAATAAGTAATCAGGTTGGCCTTGACCTTTATCCAAAACAAAAATCCGACACTAACAAGGAATAAAATTCCGCCCTTGTTAGTTACACGTATTTTGTATCAGAAAGTGTTTCTAAAAATCTTATTTTCGTGTCAAATTGCTTACGACTTAGAATTTCCCGCACCTCTGTACCGTTTCCCAAGAGCGTAAACGAGGTTACTCATAAAGAAATAACAGGCAAACAAAAAGAGAAAGTAAAATACGAAATAAAAATTCCGGTAATAAAGGTAGGGAATAGCACTTTCGGAGGCATCAAGTCGAGATGGGCGTCTAAATTGTAATGTTTACAAGTTAAATTAGATGAGGGCTGTGGAAGTTATTCATAATGGTCCGGGAGCTCACCTTTTTGTGGCGGCCGTTAGATTACGTGCAATTTGTTCTTCTGGGTATTCTCGCGGGCTTCCTTCGCAATGATGATACTGCCGTCTACTTGTGGTCTTAATTCGATTTCAACACGTGAGGTTAGGAAAGTTTGCGAAATAAATACATTGACCTGCAGGTTTACTAAAGTAATAAAGCGACCTTTCGTTTGTTTCGGTAAAAGTTAGATTACCTAATTACTTGCTGTCTATAAATCTATTTTCTTGACAATCACAGAGCACGAAAAAATACGCTTCGCCTCCAGGTACGTCATTCATTTAATGCTCTATGTTTACAATAATAGATTTTTACTTAACTATTAACCAAGTTTTTTTTGGTCCTATAAAATAAAAACAAACAAAATAAGTATAAGTACGATAATATGACTTTATTATTGCTGAACCCTGAACATTACAGTCCTGGAGCACTTAACATGAAATCCTCAATCAAATTGCTTAAATTAGTGTAATAAAGTTCCTAACTACATCATCTTTTAAACAAGACTTTATGATTATGTGTAAACAAAATAACTTCTAACAGTAGTAGCACTGCAGTAAGGCAGGCCAATGATCGTAATTAAGAGTATCTACTATCTAAATAAATAAAATAATTTCTAGCGGGTATGTAAGTCAATAATTTGTAAAGAACAAACGCGCAAATAGGCTTAGCTTCCTTTCTAAATGAACCATTTATTTCTAAATAAATAGTATACGTGTTAGCAAGTTTATAATATAATCGCGTTTGTAATTTAGCCGCAAGAATTCCTCCCGGAGGAATATAATTATCGTAGATTGTCTTAAGGTTGCCCAAATCCTTTCTCGAGAGTAATGGTTACCTCTAGGTATTTTACGAGTTTAGTAACGAGCAAATATTTCGTGGGCTTGGAAAATCACGTATAACAGAACCCTTTCTAAACCTGTTATACTGGAGTTTGGCCTCTGAAGTGGGATTTAGACTTAAAGTGCTTTACGGTTTACTATGAAGAGGTAGGTAATAGTATTTTGTTTTTCTAAGAAAGAAAAAAAATATTTGCTTATGACAAAAGGTATATACGTATAAATTAAACAGTACATAAAAAACAACTAAAAGAGACACAGAGGCTAAGAGATTATAATATAGATACGTAAAAGCGTATATTACGTATATTATTATTTCGCGTTGCAAGCTGTAAAATAAAACATTATCATAAAGTCACGTATGTGTCATTTTGCGTACAGTGCCACTAATGTATATATTCCGGTGAATACTTCCTTATCTTTTTTTAATGAGCCCATTTCCTGAATTATTACAAAAGGATTGCTAAAAATCGACCGAAACAGATAATAGGTGTCGTTATTGGTAAACGAATAAATAAAAGAGTTTTACAATATTTTAAACTTAATAACTTTAGAAATATTAGTCGCAGGTGCTTACATTTTCAATTAAAAGCCTAAAAATAATTAAAATAATGCAAAGAATACACGGCATATGGATTATCTAGTTTAATCTTGGAAAGCTGTACTCATTCATTCTTCTCATTAGTAAGCTCTAAGTCACGCAACGAGCTATGGAGAGAGCTATGATCAGTGTTTCCCTGCGAGATAAGATCCGAAATGAGGACTAAAGTAACCGATATAGCAAGTTGAAATGGGAATGGACAGGCCACATCGCGACGCGACGATATTATGGTGAACGCGGGGAGCCGACGGATGCAGGAGGCGAGCACCTGCTCAAAGCGCTCTCTGACGGAGGCCTATGTTCAGCAGTAGACGTCTTGCCTATGTTAACAAGTATTGAATAAATGTTTTTCTATTCTATTCTTCAGGCTATTGACGATGATCATGCTGAACTAAAATCGCTATTTTTATATTCTATATCATTGCCTAACATTAAAATACTCACACATATTGCCCCTGAATAATGAACTGCTGGTAATTATGTTTTGTTCAAATATTCAGCATGCGTACGTTTATTTCCCGTTAAATGTGTGTATGAATAACGATGGAATGGTCAGTCAAAATGTACGCCAAAGGAATAATGATGATGTTAATGTCAGATTGGTCGAACGGAAATATCCTGTTCCGGTATGCTCAGACTCTCCCTATGTGTGTGTTTTAGGTGGATAATTATGTTTTTTTTTTTTCTTACATTTTGGCTCCACACATAGTGTATTTAGCCAGTGTCAAGTATTATATTTTCATCGTGTTATAAAATATTTCACGCAAAGTCATGTCCTAGTCATAGTCACAGTCGTCATCTTCATCAGCCTGAATATCTCTACTGTTGAACATAAGCCTCCACCATAGAGCATCTACTTTCAGAGGATCATAAAACATCAACATTTAGTTGGTACCTATATTTACCTACTTAAGTAAAATGTCTAGGCAAGCATTCTCCATCGTTGACCGCGTCATCACTTACCATCAATTGAGACCATGGTCAAATGTTAGCCTATCGTTAATAAAAAAAATTAAGCAATTAATATAGTCTGGCAAAGGTAACTCTGCAGTGGAGTAGTTTAGAACCCCCTAAACATTTTCATATAGCAATATATTAGCAATCAATTTTTTATGTCATTACCTCTCAATTTCATAACATGTCAGTTAATTAAGCAATCAAAATTTTCTGATTGGTGATATTTTCGAGAGGAAGTAATGATTCAACCCATGGAGGTAATTCAACCAATTAAAACTATTTAAAGTTTTTTGAAGTATGCACTGTGTTACCATATAAAAGATTTTATATTCCACCAATTTTTAATCACTGCAGAGTTAACTTTGCCTAACTATAGTCACTACTTTGTCCAATATTGCGGAAATTTACGCACTTACTTATTAGTTTGGTATACTTACTTATGTGAATTACAGTGGAGTCAAAATTATTTACAACACGTTATCTTAATAGTTACACATAATATAATTAATTATTCACAAATCTTAATAGGTCTCCTCCACCAACTTTAAGCAGACTTTACAAACATCTACTTACCTATTTTCCTTACAAACTACAAATATCTACTTACCTATTTGAAAATTTTACGGGATGTTTAATGGAACCAAGCACTGGAACCAAAAGTCTAAGTGGAGAGAACGGTATTCGCAGATTTTAACAGTTCTATCCATTACAGGTACGTGGGCTTGCAAATGCCACTGTCCCACCAAAAATACCATTAAATTCATCATCATCATTATCAACAGCCCGTAGACGTCTTCTGCTGAATTTAGGCCTCCCCTAAAGAGCGCTACTGAGCGGCTGCTCGCCTCCTGCATCCATCGGCTCCCCGCAGTTTTTCACCAGGTCGTCGGTCCACTTACTGGGGGGTCTGCGTACGCTGCGCCTAACCATTGAATTAACAATGCGAAAATGAACCAAGATGCGGTTACTTTTGCATCCTGAGGGAGGAAAATAAATGAATAATTAAAATTTTATCCACGTCTCGTGGCGTCATAAAACTGTAAAGCGCTCTTTATAATTCATGACATCATAAAGAACGGTTTGCAAAAGGTAAATAATATTAAAAATCTGATGAAATAATTTATACTTAATATGAATATTTAATTTAATCTTACACTCTAAGTACACGTCTAAAGTAATATTTCTATACCATAGATTACTAGAATTAGGTTGTATTTTTGGTTACTCTCGTGAATATTCCATTCTGAAAAGGAAAATAATTCACATCACTGAATATTGTTTGCGAACCACAATGTACATGTTCCGAATATATCAGGGAATATTTTACCAATAGTTAAAGGCGTCCTTTATCTACTAATGGCTAAACGAATAAAATTCCACTTTTCCGCACCAGTGTACTGGTAGACTCAAATGAAATGGCGCATCATTTTTTCTGCGATTCCACATACCAATACAAGTGGATATAATGACACCTGCTTAATGTGAGAATTCCACACGACAGGTATTTATAATTCAGTTCTTCCACTTCAACACGTCATTCCAGCCAAGTCAGGTGCCAAGGTGGTTCACCAAAGGTAAAAGGACAAAAGAGGGGATAATAAGGGGCACTAGAGAGCCGAGTACAGAGGGTTTGTGCCCTATCGTCCTCGCTGGGGCTTCGAGTGTCCGAGGCGAGACGAGTTTGGGATAGCTTATTGAGACTCGACACGGCCGCTTTGTGGAGTGAAGATGAAGACTATATTAGATTATTATATACATACTTACGTAAGAAGTTTCACTGTCAGATGTTTAGATACCTCACCCGATCAACTTCGTATAATAATATTTGGTTAGAGCTTTGGTCACTAATGAGTCCAATTAAACGATTCCGTTATATTTTTTACACTTAGCGAATGAGTGGAGATCTTGAATGAAAAAGTGTAAGACAAAAAGTACAGGCTAAAGATGTTGAAATTATCAATTTAATATGAATCTAAGAATAATAAGTAAGTACTCGTTAGGTTACTACGAAATGCAACAATATTATTTGAAATATATTCAGCAGACGTTATTTCACTTCAAAATATAAAAGCAAAATCAACAAAGTTTCTAAGAACTAGACGGTCCCTTGAGAAATTATTAGGTAGATAGGTGAGAGAAATGGTAAATTTTATGATTTGATCATTTCACAATTTGTTTTAGATTACAACTACAGCGTATTTTTTGATAAGCGATTCTATAAAAACACTTTGAAATATAGAAAAGCACACTTGAAAGAATAAATTTATGTAGTTTTCTTTCTCCTTACATATTCTTGATTATAACCCTCCAGATCACTATGCCATCTAATAAAAATAATCCTTTAATCTTGTTATAGTTTTTTTTTCCCTTAGTCATTTCCGGTGCCGTTTGTAAGCTTTTTAGTATTGAATCCGCCTTGTCCATAAAAAATCCCTTTTGGGGATGCGCACTTGTGCAGTGCTAAACGTACATACTTATATTTATGATTTTTAAAGCAGTATCGCCTGCTCAGCGTAATCTACAGATTAATTTGTAAAGGAAAAATTAGAATCACGAGCGGGGATTGAACCCGCATCCATCCATCCCTCAAGCCGGGATATGCTTTACTTAAGCTACCGTGACAAGTGGTCTCATGTCCGAATTTTTCCTTCACCTTTATAACTAACTTATGGGGTTGGTAGCGCCATCTATTGAGTGATTCAAGAATCATCTCAACCAGCATGGTCAAGTTACATCAACACAAATGCTGTACAGATAACACCTCCCAAATCAATATTTATGATTTTTAAAGCAGTATCGCCTGCTCAGCGTAATCTACAGATTAATTTGTAAAGGAAAAATTAGAATCACGAGCGGGGATTGAACCCGCATCCATCCATCCCTCAAGCCGGGATATGCTTTACTTGCTATGCGCTATAGATAGCGCCAACCCCAGAAGTTGGTTATAAAGGTGAAGGAAAAATTCGGACATGAGACCACTTGTCACGGTAGCTTAAGTAAAGCATATCCCGGCTTGAGAGATGGATGGATGCGGGTTCAATCCCCGCTCGTGATTCTAATTTTTCCTTTACAAATTAATCTGTACATACTTATAGGTAAATACATTAATGGTATAAAGAACTCTCAACATACATTGATAAGGAAATAATACTAGATACCTACTCATAAAATATAATGTCACGGTTTTTATTAATAAACCTTATTAATAAACCTGGAGTAGGTCTGGATTAGTTACTCCACCTTTCGTCTTTTTTCACATTCGAATATTGAACTTGATCGAACGAGATAAAAGGTAGTTTAACTAGTCCAAAGCTACTCCACGTTTGTTGACAAGGCCGTGTTGATTCAGTCAAAAAAATTTGTAAAAATTACTATAATCCCTGCAACGAGTGCTCAGATACAAAAGTCTTCTTCCTGAGTATAACTAAAGATACAGTCATATTTTCCGTTTAGTTATGTTTTAAAGGTCCAAACTTTACATCCAGTTTTTCACACATTTGTTGTGGCTCGTGTGAATCGAAGCGCACAGCCTAATGAGGCGCGTCCATACATTCAGGCTGAGAAGCCTTCGTTAGTCAACATTATTTAGGCTAACTCTATAGTAACTATGCACTCTCGTTAGTTCTGAACGAGGACGAACGACATGTACAGTTATCTAGCATAATATTCAATGGAATATTCGCATCTGATGGTATAAAAAATTCTGTCTACTACATTTTTAGGAGTTTCGGACCGAATTTGATAAAACTAAAATTGTATTATAAGCACTTAGTTTTTTACATAAACCAATTTAGATATCTACCTAGAACTGTAAATACAGTTTCATCATCATTATCGTCATCATCATCATCTGAAGACGTCTACTGCTGAACATAGGCACAGAAGGAAAGCAGCCGCTCAAAATGGCACTCTATGAGGGATCATAGCGGCTACTTTCCTTCTGTATTCATAGGTACAGGGCCATTATTCCGTAACGGTTCCTTTCACAGAGCAATAAAAAAAACGCTTCCCCTTCAGGGCCATTATTCCGTATCGATTCCTTACTTCGAAACCACGCGAATTCCTTGTCTTACATAAGAAATCTGCGAAACTGTATTCTTTATGAAACGAATGCAAAACCGCGCGAAATGAATTTGGAATTGGCGCGATTTGAAATATCAAAAATCACATGTTTTACCGAGACGCATTCCAAAACTTCAACACATCAAAAGATATGACCACTTATGTCAATATATTTTGTTAAACATAAAAATAACTTTAATGTAAAGTGAAGGTATATCTAACGCTGTGACACGATTTGAACAAGACACGATAACGAAGTGGTTTCGTATCGTGTGGAATCTTTGTTTTCATAGAGAATAATGGCCCAGGTTGACTCTACGACATCGCAATTATTAGAAACCTGCATCGCGTACTTTAAATAAGTAGATGAATATTATGTGTAAAGTTAAAGCAGACAAAGACGTGAGTGAGTATTTTGGCACATCTAAGGAGCTTTGTTCGCTTTGAGATAACTACCTACTGTTTATCCGTTCCATTCCTGGCTTTGTTTGAAGTCTTTGGTATCACTTTGTGGGACACATCCATCCTGTGTGTTACTGAATGAACACTCATCTGTGATTTAAATATTGTTTAACATCTTGCATTATTGGGAAGGAAAGATTATCTGAAGATATAGAATATCTTGTTTAAGAAAAGAAGTGCTTATCAATTAAATAGATGGCGCTCATAGATTTGAAGGTAACGAAATTCTAAGTCTGTGAAGACGAAGAATCTTTTCTTTGAAAAAATTGTATCATATATACCTACTTGATTTAAGGTCACAATAGCATTAATATGAAAAAAAAATATTTATGCCTATTAAATTTTCCTTTCATTTTTTTTTATATTATTTATGGTTACTAGGTAGAACTACCCCATCTCTTCTCACAGGTCTGCACCTATGGGAAGAGCCTGCTAAGGGAATAGGAAGCAGCATATTTGATTCTCCTCGGTATACTAAAATCTTCTACCATCACCAAGGCGCCTACCAATCATGCAGGCGATTATGGCGAACTCTCCTATAAAGTAGCAATTAGGGAAAGTGTCGACTGTTACTGTCTGATAACATAGTAACTCTGATAAGATAAACGACTATTGAGTGGCGTTTTTTTGGTATAGGCCTATATTAAGCAGAGAACGTCTTTCCAGCTGATGATGTGAGTGAAAAGTCTAGAAAGAAAAAAGAGTTAATTTCATTCTTTCAATATTTCCAGTAAAAGACCAGAAATAAGTTTAATTCACTATATTGTATCAAAACACAGTAACCGAGTCACCCACTACTATTTGAACACTAAAATGAGATTGCACTCGGTTCAAGTAATATTGAAACGGTTTTATTTACTTTAGCAGATCTAAACTATCAAATTCAATTTCTATTGAGTCTTGTCATATTCCTTTTCAATAACAAAGCATAAGTTTATTTTGTCCAGACATTAAAAACAGATTCAATAGTTCAATTTATAGTATTGTAAACAAGTATTCTGTTTAACTTAGCGTTCAAGTTAAAACAAACGACATTCAGTAATTGTAACTATACTTAGAAAATGATAAAGTTTGTTTTTGAAATATTCATAATTAATTTGAATAGTTTTTGCTTTTTTATCATAAAAAAGTACCCAGTCAAGAAACACCTGTTCAAGAAAAATGCTATGTTTCTCATTCTATACTTATTTCTCCTATATTCTATTATATTCCTTATTTTTATAGCTGACAAAAGCAACCTTATTAAGACACGATTACGACTCATTTTCCATAGTCTGCAGATACCACCAATGGCATTTTTTACTATCGGTAGTACTACGGACAATTTAACATTACCTGTGGTTCAACTATTTGAACATTGAATACGAGATATTCTCGGTATATTAGAGAAAACTTTATAACAAAGCCACTACCTCAGACAACTAAGAAAATTAAAGAAAATCTCCCTAAGACTATTCCCCACTAATGAGGCCAATTCTACTTTAACTTCTGTCCCTCCAAAAGACCACCCGCGCAAAGAATACACAATTAGTGTTCTGCAAAACGTACTCACTAATTAACTTGATCAAGTCTCTTTATTTTAGAGCTTTGCATTTGAATTCCTTTCTACTGGGTAGAACATTGAAAGGGTGATAGAAACGTGAATAAGTTAACGTTCACTAGCGTATTTAGGTATGGTCATATGGTCATATAGAAGATTGTATTGCACGAATTAGGCCTTGAAGCATTTCTGCCAACAGCACTCTTTCAGACGTTGTCAACTTAAAGCAGTGCTCATACCGAGGCGGTATCCTGTACCGCCCGTGGTAGCGATATGAGTGGGTACGCGATATTCCGCCTGTTCACACACAAGTGGATAACGCTTTGGGTAGTGGAACCCGAGCAGAACTTTTTCACTCGGAGGTCGATTCAAAATCAACAATTCTCACACCATTCTATCGCAAATTCGTTAACAGAATCGCCCCCCAGCAACCGGTCGCCCGTACCGCGTGCGCCCATGGAACTTTCGCTCACCTAGGCGGTAAAAGTTCCGCCCTGGCCGGCAAATACCGCACGGGATCCCGCGTGGTATATTCCCCTACCGCGGGCGATAGAGAAATACCGTGCGTATTTGAATAGGCCTTAAAATTTCACTAAAAAAGTAAAGTCTTCTAGCTACTATTTATTCAACGTGTTTGAGTCATAGTGCGACGAAAAATGCATCGTTTACGCGCAATGAAGATAATGATCCTCTTTCCTAGGTATATAACCTAGGTATACACTGCACACTATAAATTAGAGTCTAGGTCAGAACCGCTCGTGCTGTTGCAACAATTCAACCAATTCTAGTATTGGATAACCGGACCACCGGCGATTGTTTCCAGGTCGAGTAGCCGTGTGCCATCGCGTTCGTATTGCGGATAGAATCGGACAGATTCAATTCTCTGCAGCTATAATAGAAACAATATCTGAACAGCACGGACTTTGTATTTTGTTGGAGGTCGTAACTGCAGAAGCTTCACAAAAGTTTATGGGTATCTATAAAAATTTTAAAAAGAAAATACTAATCTGGGTTTTTTTAGCAATAGTTAAGGTAACCAATGGTTAAAACTCTTAACAAATTATAACCAATGTCAAAATTTGTTAGAGTTTTTAACCATTATAGTTACCTTAACCCCAGCCTTAACTATTGGTAAGAAACCCCACGATTACTATACGTATTCCAAGAATAGTCTTTTACGGCGATCTTTTTCATATTAACCTACTTATATAAAAAGATCTCAAAATTGAAGGATTTGGCATTCACTAAAATATATGCATTGGTCAGTGATGGATTACGGCTTAGACTCCTGCGTACTAAAAGGCCTATCACTTATAGCTAATTTAACATTTTTACGGCACACGTTGTTACGTTCCCGACCACATAGTTATATGAAACGAATGGTCATTGGTCAGTCACCTTATTCACGGAAAAAAAGCTTATATCTTATTCAAAAAATGCCAAAGAGTTGTATTCATTGGTGGCGATTTCAGGCAAATTCAAAATAAACTTTTACTTAACTACGTATAGGCCCAGATAATATAATAAGTAAGCACCGCCCATTTTTATTGCCAGAAACAGTGTACCTACCACAGACATTGAAGAGATAGTATTAGATGTCTGTGGTACCTACAACCAAATATTTCTTTAAAATAACAGATGAAATGTAGGTACCTATAGTTATAGTTAGGTATCATAATGAAGAAAATAAATTATGATTTAGCAAAAATTCTAGGCAACAAAATGATCACTGGTATAATACCTATATAGCAGATATTCTAAATACCTATCTGCCTGAGCAATCTCTAATTTAACGTAATAATATACTTTTGCGAATCCGAAGGTCAATCTAATTTATGAAAATGTCGGGAATTCAGGGAGCTAAAGGTATTTCAGATTGAAAAGCATTTCAACCTTTTGTCTTTTTGCAGATAATTTCAATAAATACCTGAATCTAGTACCGCTACCCCGTAGGTCCCCACAGATGGGGGCTGTAGGTATAAAATCTGTACAACACCTAACAATCGTACATATATAAAATAGTTTTGGTTATCGCTACCTACAATCCTCGCAAGTACATTTTCCAAAATTATAATTACACTGTAAATAAACAATTATGTATTTGCATTAAAAACAGAGTGAGCAAAGACTTCACTGTAATATTTAACTAAGCAACAACGATAAAAAGGGGCCAAAGTTAAATAATAAATAAATATATAATAATAATATTTTTTCTTGTGTTTCCTTTAAATTCATAATAATTTTTTCATGAATTAAAAGGCTTAAAGTATGTTTGGGTTATTTGAGCCGACGAAATACTATATGAGATGGTAGTTTAGTAATAGATGTGTTTTGCAACTGACAAAATATTTTGGTACCGAAATACAAAGTGGTAGAGAAACTGGTTTATTATTATCCGTTGTGATAAAATTAAATAGTAGATTATTTAAATTGAACCAAATGTAAGCGATTGTTGAAAATATTTTATTTTTTTATTTTTATTAATATAAAAGAACTAGAAAACTTATTCAAATCAAAAGATATTTTCTTATCATATACCTAGGTA
This sequence comes from Ennomos erosarius, assembly GCA_963580505.1. Taxonomy (NCBI): domain Eukaryota; kingdom Metazoa; phylum Arthropoda; class Insecta; order Lepidoptera; family Geometridae; genus Ennomos; species Ennomos erosarius. The sequence goes on from OY756986.1 coordinate 11,886,695, forward strand.
AGTAGTATCTTAGCTATTGGCTTTATATACCTAATGTTAAAAAAAAGAAAGACTCGGGTAGGCAAGTGGTCAGCCCTGGTGTCAGAAATTTTAGGCCGCCTTAAGGTTTCTCACTTGGCTTAACGACTATTGTCTTACGACAACAGCCGGGACCGACGGCTTAACGTGCCCTCCGAAGCACGGTAGTGCTCAGTTCTAAACACCAACTTTTTGCTGTAGCGGTCACCCATCATAGTAGTGACCGCAGCGACCGTTGCTTAACTTTACCGATCGGTTAGGAACGGCTAGTCGTGCTTCGCTATGAGCGGTTATAATGTTAAGTATTTTTTTAAGATAAACTTCTACGCGTTCATGCAATTTCTGTCGTTACCTACAGTTTTTCTACCCGGACTTTATTTCTACTTTTTTTTTATTTCATAACACTGCGGTGAACACAAGAATATCTTCAAACGGTAAAACAGACTAACTACATTATACATAGTCTTTATACACTGAACCGCACTCACAAATTCATTGTATTTACTCGGTGCGAGTGGATTTTAATTTAAAAACACAGTTTTATTATCATGCCGCAGGAAACACGTTTGCAAAATTAAGATGGGAGAATAGCAGGACTAATGTGCATATAGGAAGAGCATTATGAAATTACTTACTCTGCTTGCTTATCATGTCTTTTGTCTTTTTTTACACGTTTTCTCCATTGAGCAAGGCTTATCCTGGATGGATGGATGCGGGTTCAAGTCCCGTTCGTGATTAAAAATTTTCCTTTACAAATCAATCTGTAGATCACGCTGAGCGGGCGATACTACTATATAATCATTAGTAAGTATTTATTTAGAAGGCTTTATCTTTACAGCATTTGTGTTGATGTTACTTGACCATACTGGGCCATTATTCCGTATCGATTCCTTACTTCGAAACCACGCGAATTCCGAATAAGAAATCTGCATAACTCTATGTCAATATATTTTATTCAAAATAAAAATAACTTTAATGTAAAGTGAAGGTATTTCTAACGCTGTGATACGATTTGAACAAGACACGAGAACGACGTGGTTTCGTATCGTGTGGAATCTGTGTTTTCATAGAGAATAATGGCCCAGGTTGGGATGATCCTAAAAAAATTTTCAATAGATGGCGGTAGCAACCCCGTACGTTGGTTGTTAAAAGGCACAGATATTATAATAGCAAAGGTGAAGGGAAAATTCTGATATGAATTCACTTATCACGGCAAAAAAATCCCATAAAACAAATCGGGGCTATAGAGATAGGTGAATGCGATTCGAGTACCGTTTTTGATTCAAACTTTTCCTTTACAATATAATCTGTAAAATATTTATAGTCATCGTCTAGACAGATTATTAAAGTCTACAGAACTTTTAGAAGTGGTGTCAAATCAAAGTTCATAAATTAATTGGATCTCGCTCTGCAATATTTACTGTAATTTTAAAGTGAATATATAAACGTCATCCAACAGAGTACCTACTTAGACAACTTTATTATTTTTATGCTGCAATTTTTTTTTACTGTTTTTTTTTGTATATGCTCCGGAAATCTGATGGCTTCACTGAACAGATTTTGTAATATTGCGGGTTTGCAAATCAACACCCAGTATTAGGTATAGTACTCGTAGTAAGCTTTCTGTTCAGCCTTTTCTTGTTCACTCGGCAAGACCACGGAAACTCAACAATAAAACAATTCTTAACAATCTCGATTGTATCGGAACTGTCTAATACTTGGAAATTAATTAACTTGGTTATTGGTTTTAAGACAACGTGAATTGTTTCAGCGGGTTAAAGATTTTACAAAGAAGATAAACAAATACGGTGGAGAACGAAAGAGAAAGGGAGGGAGATAAAGTTTTATCTGGAAGTTGTTAATTGGTAAAATAAGATAGAGAGAACTCTTTAGCGTTAATGGGTGCTTTTGGGGAAATATTAAAAGTTTCACCTTATTTATATAGGCCGCCCATACACTTGTTGAGTTGCTTACGTAAAATTTATGTAAGTAACTTACGTCTGCACTTAAAAGTACTAAGTAATTACGATAGGCGATTCGGTACAAAGTGTCTACTCAAAGTAAGTAAGTATGTTGAACTAGCTACTGTGCACAAAATATAAAAGACTAGCAATAGGAATACATGATGGGCAAACATGAAGCCTGCATTAAAAAGAAAAACACTTTAACTGCGAGACCAACTCCCGTTAATAAAGTTAAATAGAGCATTAAGTTAGCGTCTCCGTCAAATAACCTAGTTACCAAACTCAACTTGTACCTACGCCCTATGGCAGATATGTAGTAATCGCTGAAATGAAAACTTGGAGCTAAAAGTTGCACGTAATATCTTTTAGAAGCTTGGATAAGAAATAAGCCTATTGCTATTAGGTAGGTACACATAGAGCGTGGAGTTCTTTCAAATCTTTGCTGACTTTGCAAATAATAAGTAATAAAGCCAGTAATAAAACTTTTTAGTTTTTGGGATAAACCATAGTCTTGATTAAACAATTATACAAAATTTGAACATTGCCCTGTTCGGAAATCAAGATAGGTAAATAATGATTCGTAAAGTGCGTAGTCAACTTCTAGCTGCCCCAATAATTTTAGTGTCATTAATCTCTACAGTTATTATATCTAGCAGGGTGTCTTAGGAGTACCTATCACTATTTATTTTTGGTTACAGAAACAAAAAATATAATGTAAAAAATAACATTACATGACACATTTATCCAACTTTTTTTTCAACAATTCTTTTTCTTATTCTTTTTCAACCAGCACTACAACTCGTTCCACACTACACAAAGGTTAACTGGAAGAAAATGCTACTTAGCATTAAGTTCGCCTATGTACTTGATTTACTCTTGTGCAATAAAGCATTTTCTATCTATCTATCTAACTTATCTGCAATTATAATATTACAAACTAAAAGCACTTCAGCGTGCAGAAAATACATGCAAGTGCATGTACGCCAACTCTCATTAATAAAGCTAAACGTTCTGCCCCTCGTTGATGTTAGAACAAACCAGATGGTGTTTTCAACAATAATTGCATGTTGCGTCCTGAAGCAGCTTTTCAATTCTTATCCAAAATATGATCCCAAACAGCTTCAAACTGGTCAATACTGCTTGGCAAAAACAAATTATTCCATCACTAGACGTAACGTAGTAACGTAGTTTAGGTGTATTGTAGTCTTATTATATTAATACAGGGATCTCAATGTTAAAACAAATAGTTAAAGGTACCATCAATTATAAAAATATAAAAAAAAAAAAAAAAAAAAAAAAAAACGATTTATTGCCGCTACTACAAAAAACATAATGAACTTAAAACTACCAATTATAAATGTACCTAATAAATACACTTATTGTAGGACAATAGGGGTAACTTCAGCATGTGCTGTATTCACATATTTGCAAACACAAATATTGTATTGTTTTATGCTTCGAACCGGAAGACGAAGTATAGATGACTAAGTGACTAAGTGACCCGACGAAAACTGTGGGATGCCGATGAATGCAGGAGGCGAGCAGCCACTCAAAGTGGCGCTCTGTGGGAGAGACCTAAGTTTAGCAGTGGACGTCTTCAGGCTGTTGATAATGAAAATTATTGAAATACGAGATAGCTCAAAAGTCTTATTATTACTATTATTCAGACTATTTGGCACGAAATCCACTATCCACTAATGGTGGATAAGTGTATCTTGTAGTATCCACTATACATGACACTTTTATTAAAGTTTACTTTTAGTTGCGTCACTATATATGCCTACATGTTTGTTCTGCATTCTACAGTTCTATGTGCCCGTACTTCTGTCCAGTGGCCCAGTTGCCAAGTCTGTATTTTGTTAGCCGTCCGAGAGGTGTAGTTAATGACACTGCTAACTTAGAGCTGATACTTCATCTCAGTTGCCGCGGTAATAGTTTGTGAAGTGGAAATTGCTTCCTGGTTAGTTATCCGTACTCCGTAGTATAAGAACGGAGTTCATAGACAGGCACTTTAACTGAACCAAAGCAAGTAGATAGTGAAATCGGGTTGCACCATAAAATTAAATAGCTGTGGTCAAATTTTAGTATTGTTTTCAATTAACCATAACCATGAAGTCTTAAGTATTGCAACAATTTTTTATTTTATTTTTAATGTTCGTTAATGTATCACATCAACGGTTTGAAGATATCCACTGCTGAACATGCAACAGGGATACAGGAGGCGATCAGCCGCTCAAAGTGGCGCTCTCTGGGGGAGGCCTATGTTCAGCAGTGGACGTCTACGGGCTGTTGATGACTTCTGAACATAGGCCTCTCCCATTAAACGCCACTTTGGACGCGTATCATAGCAGGGCCCTTATTCCATATGACACGTAACGCGCCGCGTTAGGGGCCTGATATCTTCGTGGAATGGTTTTGGGTTTAAAATGCTATTCTGTATGCTGTTGTCAAATTTGACAAACGCGACAACACACGTTACACGGACGTCAAAAAACAGGGCACAAACAATCTAACGCGTGGCATACAGAATACAATTTTTTGATTCCATGTTAACTCCATGTCCTGGCGCGTTAAAGCCCGCGTTTACGTTTGGAGCATGTTACACGTCACGCGTTAGTGGCAAGGAATCTCATGTGTCATAGCGAATAACCCCCCAGGTTTTACCATAATCACCTCTTGGCAGGCGTTTTGGTGATCGTAGATTTTAATGTGCTGATTAATGACTAAATACTGAGATGCTGCTGCCTATTCTCTGCATATACCCCTAGTTGGCTCTTACGGCACCCACGGGAAGAGATGGGGTGGTCCTATCCTTTCACAGCCTGAAGGCGTCCACTGCTGAACATAGAGCGGCTGCTCGCCTCCTGCATCCACGGCTCCCCGCGGATTTCACCAGGCCGTCGGTCCACCTAGTGGGGGGCTGGCCTACGCTGCATCTTCCAGATCGTGGTCGCCACTCGAGAACCTTTCTTCCCCATCGGTTGTCAGTTCTACGAGCGATGTGGCCTGCCTACTGCCATTTCAACTTGCTAATCCTAAGAGCTACATCGGTCACTTTAGTTCTCCTGCGAATCTCCTCATTTCGGATCTTATCTCGCAAGGAAACACCGAGCATTGCTCTCTCCATAGCTCGTTGCGCGACTTTGAGCTTAGTAATGAGGCCAACAGTTAGAAACGTCTCAGTTCCATAAGTCATCACTGGCAACACACAAAAATAATAATACCCAACTACAACTTAAACTTTGACATAAAGCAATTCACACATTCTCTTAGTTTTACGTAAGCCAAGTTATAATAAACTTGGTGAGTACAACGAACCGCAAGCATCCCCGGAGAATGTCGTTAAATGTGTGAATAGTTGCCGACAGAGGAATATCTACAACAGTTGCTGTAGTCTAGCCCTAGAGCTCACGAATAACCTTGAAATGTACTACTCACATATCTTAAGGTCTAGAATTCTAGATGATTGTCAAAAATGGCGCAGAATTGGGAGAATATACCCTATTATATACCTATAGTAAAAGAAACTACCTAGATTCGGATAGTTTGGTGATTAGAGCGTGGCGTCGCTTCCATTTCAGACATTAGTCTGTAGTTAAGTCGGTAATTAATAGACAGTTATCAAATTGGTTTTCAACAAGGAAATTTAAATCTATAGATGTAAATATTTTTTTCTTATTTGATAACCAGTAATCAAACTTTGTATTGTAACGGGAATAAACTTGTTTTTTCATGGCAGCGTGGATTCAAATCCCGTGATTGAAATGCTTCAAAAACATTAAAAATTAATCAGCTGGAATTGATTTTGCTGTTTCTTAAAAAATATTGATGAAACCGTCACCGTCATCGATCGGTCGTTGGTTGACACTGGTGAGTGCACTCTCTTGGGAAAGAACTGTTGGTGTTGTGATAGTCTACACAAACTAGTTGCGTATCTTCCAAGTCGCCTAACTTTTAATAGCGTACATGTCCCTGGGGTAGTGACGTGTACTGTCTGCGGCGTTTATGTTTACTTTACCGACAGTTCACCATCTCTGATTATTTTGTGGCACTGCGGAAAGTTCACAACGATGCGATAAAATGTTCTAGGTGGAACTGTTACATACACACACACACACACACATATGTGTGACAGTAATGTAAAAAAAACGTGCCTTGGGCTAGATATATTTACCTACGATGCGCTGTACCGCGTCCGCGTATAGCTTCGGCATAGATGGCCTGATCTACGGCGTAGATGACGGCGTAGATGGCTTAATCTATGGCGTATAGGGTTTGATCTAGGGCGTAGATGCCTTGGTCTACGACGTAGACAATTTGAATTAAAATACAACGTAGATAGCACGGCCTACCACAATATTTTCTTTACCGAACATTTAAAGAGTTTCAAGTATAATAAATACCCTAATTATGTCGTTAATTCATTCTTGACTAGACTAGTGTCTAGGGATTATAATAACCAACCCATTAATTTGGTCTCAACCACAAATTGATTCACAGACTTTAATAACAGAAAGCAATACCTACATTAGCTTTTGGTTATTTGCAACTAATAAACTAGATACATATGTGGGTATCTAAAATAATTATGCTTCATCTTGAATTAGATAGCTAATCAAGCATTGCCATTGGGTGCGTCGAAGTATCTCTAATGGATTCCAGAAAACTTATGAGGTACCTAAGTAGCTTCATTGTAAGACTTAAATTGTTGAAATTTATTAAAAATATGAATACAGACACACAAGCCGAACGCTAATGACAATTATTTAAAAGTTTTTTAGGAATACATTTTTTTTCCTTGGTTTATACAAATAATCTTTTCAAAATGGCTCAGCGCGTCGCTGCTGAGTTGATCACAAAAATATGTAAAAAATGGAGTCTTTACAAATTCTCTGTCGTTTCTAAATATTTCAGCAGCTCGTTTACCGCTTCAAAAAAAAGCAAGCAAGGTTCTAAAATGAAAATGGCTTGTGCCAGACATGCGGTGATTTCTGCGGCTGTGGTGGTAAAGCCTGTGAATATCTGAGTACCCTCTCCGACGTCATGGAAGCCCGAAATCTAAAAAGTCCTCACTTTAAATTAGGAAATGTGTAAAAAAAAGTACCGAAGCTACTAAGAAAATTGAAATGAATGTTCTTCTCTTCGTCTAAGATCATAGTCTAAACTAAACAATTTAATAAAATTGTAGAATACTGATGTGATGTTGTGTAAAAAAATATTTAAAATACTTAGGTACTTAAGTAATTCATTGTTCGATCTTAAAGTAAGTACGGTACCTACCTACCTATTCAATAGGAAGCGTGCTAAGAACTAAGATAATTAAATGACATTTAAGTGATTGTTATAAACACCCCAAATATCCCGGGCCATTCAGTATTTTTCCACTTTCATTCCAGTAGCAAAAGGTTCCATTCTATCGGGCACACATCGGGGAGCCCCTGAGGATTCACATCCTTAAATTTCCGATGAAAACAAAGAATCCGCGAATATAGGTTCGCGAGATCGGGCGAATGGAAATTTACATCCTAATTTCCCTAGTGGATAAAAGAGAGACTATTCGTCAGGAGTATCAAAAATCGAACATCAAAACCATGGCTGTATGAACGTAAAAATAATTTCATTGCGTATTTTTTGCGTTTTCGTAAACGAACTAAGAGATGGAAATGGCTGCTGGTTTTTTTTGTAAGCATTCAAATATATTTTTCTATTTTCTGAATTTCGAACGTTCTCGAATTTTAATTTAAGAGCATTTATTGAAAATAAATTCAATATCCAGGCATCTAGGAGCACGTCTATACCCATACGAGATCAATGTCTAGGAGCAAGAATCTAAAATACCGGGGCCACTAGTCTGACTCGAGGTGCGATATTATATATTATTATGTTTTTAGTGCTTTCAGTATTTTTATGACCTATATAACATAAACCGTAGTTTCACTGCCACCCAATCGTGCAATTTCTTTACTTTATCTTTACCACAATAGCACAGACCACTAAGAGATACCTACTAATCTTTAGCTTGTTAGGGTACCTATTAGGTGGGTGTAGGTAAAAGCTATAGGTATCTACCTATAGCTTTTTCAAATGGTAAATAATCAGGTACTTTAGATACATGGGAATAATTAGATAGATAGATAGATAGATAAACTCTTTATTGAAAACACAATTTTACAGAAAAATATAAGTGATAGGTAAATCTTTTTACTAAGTGTCACAATAGGCGGTCTTATCGCTTAAACGATCTCTTCCAGAAAACCCAAACAGTACCTATAGAGCTGTTAAAACCCACTAATTGCGAGTGACGAAACACCCGCTCTAAACTAAAGCTCTCGTGGATTGCCGTCTACCAACGCCGGCAACAACCACTTCAGACGGGTATTTCGTCACCTGTTGAAAATAATTAGGCAAAAAAATCCATACCCAGCAAAACAAAAACTCAGGTGCTGGTGCATAGTGCTCTACAGCAAGCTTTCTGTGTTACGCACTCGAGATAACTCGATAAATCCAAACGAAAATTTGGTGGGAATTTTTCAACTCAAACTGTTGAACGAGGTCTGATGACTCTGCCGTACGAATCATGATTCCACGAGTGGAAAACCAATCCTTTTGCTTTGAATTGACGCTGGATATGATTGTATTACTTCAATGCATAATGCATAGTTTTTAATAGAAAAGAAATAAACATACAAACGACATGCCAAAGCACATTTTAATTTCTATGAAATAAAATTATTTAAGTAATAATTATATAAGTATGTTATAATAATGAAATTAATTATTTAAATAAAAACCATTTTTTTAGGAGAATGAATGACGTGACGATCTAGTCGTTCACCTGATGTTAAGCGACACGGCCGCACATAACAGGTAACCGTAACCTTTTAACAAATTCATTATATCCTTTTGCGTAAGTGAGACGCTTTCGCCTGCTTACTATCACAGACTACAGATCAAAATTTGTTGAGGCTAATATTTTTCATATTGATTAAAGTTTAAATAATTATAATAGGAAGAAGTTAGTAATTTAGTGATAAAATGTAACGTATTGGATTACTCTGTAATGTTATGTTTTAAGGTTAATAAATAAATAAAAAAATAAAAAAAAAATAAAAAAATGTGTAAACTTTAGGGTACGATTGGGTTGCCATGCCAGAATGGTTAAACTCATCTAAATAAATTAAGATTAAAAATGTACCTGTTAGATTGCCTATAAAAGCCTACAAAAATATACCTACCTACCTGGCTTAATACAACAATCGCGTAGAGCTAAACTAGAAAAAAACCGGTTCTAAGTGTTTTCATATATGTCACTGTCAAGCACAATGATCTTAATCAGTGTTGCCAACTCAGCACTTTTAGAGCTAAATTTAGCTCTTTTTTCACATCGGCAGCTCTAAAAAATTGTCTTTAGTTCCTTAGCTCCTTTTTTGGAAGGATTTTGGCTCCTTTTTGTTTCATTAGGTACATACTTTTTTTTAGGCAAATGCACCACTATAGGTCATGTCATCAGGGTGAGAAAATGGTCAAATGCTATGCCTATAAATGATTATAAATAAAAATGCTCATTAATTTGCTCACACCACACAATAGAAAGTGATGTGGCCGTTTTTCTTTTACAACTTAAATTCATTTCAACTTCTGAGCATTGCCTGGATCATCTGGATGTGGTGTTACTGGTGTTGTGTTGTTAATATATCACGGATTTTTGGAATAAAAACGCTTTTAAGTCAAAAACTCCGTGATGAATGTCTTTGAAAAGGCGCTATTTCAAGATTGGCTGAAAAAAGCGAATAATAAAAAGCCCAAATCATATTGTAGTCATTGTCGCTGCGAGTTAAACCCGAGAAGGCTAACTTATTGAATTACATAAAGTGCAAAAAGAATGTTAAAGCTGCAGAATCGTTTTCATTGAAACAGAAATTGGTATTTCCTTGGTTTAGCTCCTATTTACTGAAAATTTTAGATCTTATTCAGCTCTTTTTTTACGGCACTTTAGCTGTCTTTTGAGAAGCAGTGTTGGCAACACTGACATCAATGTCAATTTCAATTTTTAATTTGTCAATGTTTCCTTCCAGTTGAATGTAAACAACATCTATTGGATTTATTTTTATTTCACCCTAATTTATTGATTTACAGCGACAACACCGAAGGTTTCATTTACAATGGATCAGGAAACTGCCAAAAAACTCCTGGTCGATGGTGGAACCTTTGTTTTCCTTGGTGTGCCACAGGAAACTCAGTTCGGCATCGACATGCAGTGCTGGAATACCGACGAAGATTTCCGAGGTATTAAGATGATTCCACCAGGTTTACATTATATTCATTACTCTGGAGTGAGCAAGGGTACTGGAGATGTATCGCCGAGGTGAGTTTTATTCACAGTTATTCATTAACTTTGAGCCTGATTTGCTTCACTGTTATAATTTTGTTAACATACAATTTTCTTATCCTAACATGTGTATGTGTGTATCTTCCAATAAGATAACCACAAAATAATAATGAAAAAAGAAACAATAGTAGGTATGTGTGCAAATTTTGATTAGTTGAAATTTGAGCCACTTGTATATTATTACACAGTTAAGTATATTATTGTACGAATAGTTCACCTTATTAATTATTTGAAATTGATTTACAGGTCTGGCTTCATGCATTACTTTCATAAAAAGGAGTTTCTTGTCAAAATGTGGGACAAAAACACAGAGGACATGAGTAAGGATGAAATAACAGATGAGAGCATTCAGCGTCTGAAGGACAACTTGTTGAATCTGGACCCGCATTTGGGTCCTTATCCGTATGAAATATGGCAGAAATGGAGACTGTTAACTTCACAGATTACAGGTTTAAAGATTACTTCAAATTACTTGAAAAGAAAAATGGAATAGAATAAAAACTACTTACTAGCATTTCGGCTTTTTGTAAAATAATTATATTCTGGGAGTTTTCAAGGCTAGAGTGAAGCTTTATCTTCTAGGCAAGCATGTCCCATTGTCGACTGCATTGTCACTTACCATCAGGTAAGACAGTGGTCAAATGTGAGCCTATCAAAGGTAAAAAAAAACCTTTCATTGGCTGTTCAGGATGGCCAGAAAGTTCTTTAAGTATTTATTATATTGTAATTCTATTCTAACCAATGTAAATAGATATCAGCAGTTTAATTCACATTCCTCATCATATACCTTAAATGAAGATACAATAAACAGAGAGTATGGTTTTCAAATTGATACTTAACGATACATTATGAATTTAGCAGATCAGAAAATACACACTCTTTACTATACTTTGCAGGCATTTAAACAATTTACATCTATCAATTTTACAAGATCCTTCATGATTTATTTGAATTTCTTTAAAACAAACTACATTTACTAAATTATTTTAATAGTACTTACTGGATACTTTGAGTGTGATTTTTACTAATGTGTGCTAATGTTAAGGAATTCTTTTTTCAGCTGAACTTGCAGCGAAACTGTCACCAGAAAGTGGCGTCATCAGAGCTTCGGTAGAACTATTGTCTATGACAGATGAAGAAAGACCAAGGGGTGTAAAGGCTACAGCATCTACAGGGAGTACAGGTGACAGTGTCAAAGAGTCACCAACTAAAGAAGCCAGCACTTCTGAAGAATCGACATCCGGACAATCAGATGCTAAAAAAGCTAAAAGAGTAACAAGGGCAGAAAAAGAAAATTCAATGTTGCCAGATTTGAAACCTGCACCAGGTAAATTTAGGTTTATGCTCACACACAGAATTCCATATGTTTTCAAAAACAATAAATTGATGTATTATAATGAATTTTTGTGCTTAAGGTGCTGCAATGAGGTTTACAGAGATACCACAAGACAAGTTCCCATCAGGATCTACTCCAGAAGAAATCACTAAGCATTATTTAGACCAGTCATATTCTTTGGAGCTTATGATTGCACAGCATGATGAGTAAGTATCAACACTGCAGACATGATTTGTAAAGTATTCATGCATTTTTAATAGAATAAACTACCTATTTTTAAAATAAGGAAGATTAATGTTCAGTAAAATCAGATTCTCTGCTTATGCTCTTGTCATCCCATACTATAATAGTACCATTATACATTTAATGTGCACAGGGTGGTTATTCTCTATGGAAACACAGATTCCACACGATACGAAACCACGTCGTTATCGTGTCTTGTTCAAATCGTGTCACAGCGTTAGATACACCTTCACTTTACATTAAATTTATCTTTATTTTGAATCAAATATATTGAGATAAGTGATCATATATTTTGATGTGTTGATGTTTTGGAACGCGTCTTGGTAAAACATATGATTTTTGACAGTTCAAATCGCGCCAATTCCAAATTCATTTCGCGCGGTTTTGTTTTTGTTTCACAGAGAATAGACTTGCAGATTTCTTATGTAAGATAAGGAATTCGCGTGGTTTCGAAGTAAGGAATCGTTACGGAATAATGGCCCAGGAATGTATTTGAAGTTGTTCAATTGTATATCAAAAAAAAGTGCACACACACCATTAATACAAAATCAGAGCTAATAATTATATTTCCTTTTCAGACCTCTCCACATAATAGGTGAACTGCAATTTGCTTACCTATGTTTCCTAATTGGGCATTCCCTTGAAGGCTTTGAACACTGGAAAAACTTGGTCATCCTTATGTGCTCCTGTGACGACGCCATTCACAAATACAGAACAATTTTCTTCCATTTCATAAGAACACTGGAAGTTCAGATTGAAGAAATGCCTGAAGATTTTCTAGCTGATATCGTGATGAACAAGAATCTCATCTACAAAAAATTGAGAGAGTTTTTCCGAACAGCATATTTGAGTAAAGTAGATGGCCGATTATTGACGTTAATTGAACGGTTTCAAGAGAATATCACTACAAAGCTTCAATGGGATTTCACCGGTTTGGATTGTGAAGAAGAAGATGAATTACCAGTTGTAGTTAAACTTGATGATCAAGCAGATAATGTTGCAGATTAAACTGTCTGGGTGTTTTATCTTGGGATGACTTTGACTATAGGAGTTTTGATCATATTATCTGGCACAAAATTTAATTTTTAGTTCCATCTAGCCAAGATACTAAATCACATTTGCAATAAACTTGAGGCTTGATTGAATATTGTTAAATAGCCACCTATATTATTAGGTATTCTTATCTATTAATATTCTGTTATCTACAAATCTAGGATTCTAGTCTTAAGCAATTCCAAAAGAAACTAAGATTATGTACTGCTTAGATTCTTATAAGATTAATTTTCATAAGAGTGCATGTAATTTTTTATTTGATGTAGAGGTTATTTGGGTCAAAATTTACAATGACATTTAAGAACATAACTTAATAATACATCTTCGTCCCAAAGTAGATGTACCTTGTGTTGTTGTGTACTGTGTACATTCCTAGGTCCAATTTTTGATTGCATTATGTCTGAACCGGTAAACTTTAACACACAATTATATTTCCTATCTAATCTAGTTATAAGCTTCTATAGCAAATAACTATTTAGTAGGTAAACTAATAGTTTAAGTAGGTATTTGAAATAATAATTACTATTTTGTTGTGTGCATTGCATTTAGTATAAGAAGATTACTACTGTTTTATTAAACCTGCCACCTATTTGAACTAATCTACAAATTATTAAAGGCTATTTGGTATTGGTGACCTTGTACTACATAATAGAATTATATCTAGCAATCTTATATTATTTCATACAAATCTATTATGTTTGTTAGGTGAAAATAAATATTAATTGAAGTACCTGGATGTGGTTTTTTATTACACTGAATGTGACAAAAGAAAAGCGCAGTGCGCTGTGGAGGACGCATATGTTCAGCAGTGGATGACGATCACAGACTAGGTACCCCTACCTAGTCTGTGTAGTATCCCCATACTACGTAATGACGATAATGAACAAAATCTGACTACCACCTATCGAGGACCTCTTTTTCAGTTGTCGGTTCTAACTTGCTAATGCTAATTCTAGCTAGCTATAACGGTGAATAATTCTCCTGTTTCGTATCTTATTATGTAAGGAAACCCCAAACAGCTATCTTATACTCTATAGCTCGTTGCGTAACTTGGCTGTACCAATTTAATTATAATGATGTCCTAGGAATCACATTTGCATCGCCCACCTATTTCTATTGTTTGACAATACATAAAGGAGGAAATAAAAAAGAGAATGCTATTTTAATTTATGCGAAACGTAACCATCTAAAATAGGGGAAGGGTAGGATTTCATAGATATCTGTCTTTCTAAAATGAAATGCAAAGGATAAATCTGATCATTTATTAACCATTGATCATTTCTTTTTGAACTGTTTCTTCATAGGCTGCTGTGCCTGCTTTCCAAACTTGGGTTTCTTGGGGGCGACTTGAGGTTCTGAAATTATATAATATCACTTAGTTAATACTACTTCATAAAATTATTGTTAGATGGGTGCAGTCAAGATAATATTATAATAACGAGACGATCTAGTCGTTCGCCTCATGTTAAAGAGACATGGCTGCCCATAACAGTTGCAGTGTCATTCAGAACTATAAGTTATAAAATTTCGCGTGACACTGCACTGCTCACGTCATCTTTAGGATTCAGCACTCTAGGAGGATTTCTAGACTATGAGATCAGGTCATAATATCATTTGCCCAGTAATTTCACTAGCTACAGTGCCCTTTAAAGGAGAACACAGTAGTGCTTGCACACTACTGCTTGACGGCAAAATAACTGGCAAAACGGTGGTAGACGAACTTTGCAGAAAAGTTCTACCACCTTAGGGTATTGTGCATTTCCACTGCCAGCAACTAAACTTACATTCTTTAATGTGGACTATGTCTTAAAGTTGTAATTTTAGTACATTGATGTCCCAGAATCATTTAAAAAGCGAAAAATGTAAATCTCCCTTACTTTGTGGTGCCTTCCTTTTGCCTTGCTCGGGTGCCTGCCTTTTCTGCTTGCCTGCTTGCTTCTGTGGTTTTACTGCTATTATTGGTGCTTGCTTCCCTTTATGCATTTTGGGTTGAGGAGTTGGCACTTCATCAGCTTCGCTAAAAACCAAAAAAATGTATATGATTAATTAGCATTACACGTTCTAACTAAAATCAATGCTGTCTTGTCAACAAACATCAAAAAAGGACGTAAGTTAAGTACTCCATTCGGTTACACTTTTCAGAGAAGTCTGCAAACTCCACAGTAAAGCTGTGCCTAAAGTATGTAATGGTAGTATTTATATTCTGTGCCTAAATATAAATTATTTGAAATTTGAGATTTATTGCTTGGTTGCATTGGCTATCTGCCAAGTATGGTGATTATGGAAACCCTCCTAAAACTGTCCAAAATGGCGTTTTATGAGGGAAGCCTGTGTTCAGCAGCAGACGTCTTCCGGCTGATGTGATTGCATGGTTGTAAAAAAATCTGTTACATTTGTTAAGTACCATTCCTCATCATCTTCACTGCCAGCATCATCCTCTTCCTCACCGCCATCGCTGTCTTCACCTGAATCAACATCTGATTCGTCCCCTAACATTTTCTCATATTCATCGGAATCAAATTCCATAGAACTGTCACTGTCTTCGGCATCTTCCTGAACTGTGATAAAGTTTTCAGGAAGATTAACTCCAGAATCTTTCAGTTTCTGTTGTTTTTTCTTCTGCTCTTCTTTAATTACTACTGGCTCTGGTGTTTCTTTTTTACTTTCTTTCTTAATGTTGCCCGGTTTCTTTCCTACGGTCTTCCCAGCTGGCTTTGACTTGACTTCAGCTTTAATGGTACTTTTATTTTTATTTTTATTTTCAGGTTTGACTTTGACATCTTTTACATTTTCATCTTTCTTCTTTAAATTATCTTTTGTATCCTTACTTTCTACATTATTTGCCTTTTTGTCCTTTTTAGATATTTTTTCTTGTTTGACTGTAGGCTTATTAATATCCTCATCAGCTTCACCTTCTAAGCAATTTTGTAGAGCTTCTGGCACATCTACTGGTGTGAAAAAGTCATAGTCTATTCCTAACTCCTTAAGCTTAGCCTTTGTTTTATTTATACTGAAATAAACAATAGAAATATGAAACTTGTTAGTTGCTTTAGGAACTTTCATGACAAAATGGTGATTTTTAAAAATAACTTACGTTGCTAATATTTTTCTTGCCCGTTTCAAATCTCCTTCGTCATCTCTGTTTTCATTGTAAGCCTAAAAACAATTAATAAACCAACATGTTGTAAACATTTTTGTAAACAACCCTTCAGTTGCTGAAGTTTTTGCAAGCACAAGTGTCAAGTAATACAAATAAGTATTAATAAATAATATCTATAATTGCATAGTAAAGTATAAAATACCTTTTTATATTTCAACCTTGCATCTCTTCCAGGGTTATTCACACGGCTCCAACGTTTTCTCATGGCTTTTGGCCTTTGTTTCTCAGGAGGTATACAGGCAGCTGAAAATAATAACAGGATATTAAATTATATAAATGTATTGATAGTATGATTATAATTTTTATTGTTCATACTTGTATTTATGTTGTAGCAAAAAAAGATGCCAGCAATGGTTTAAAAAAACGAAATAAAAAAATGTTTACACAGTCATTTGCAGTATTATGGTAGCCAGTAATCTACGTATCATCTTAGCAATTACTCAATTCAGAATGTCTGGTGCCAATCTGCCAATACTTATAAGCTCTTTTTCTTTATTACAAAGTAGAACCTAGTTGCATTATGCACTGTATGCTGCATTATCACTTGCCATCAGGTAAGACAGTGGTCAAGAAAATGCCTATGCCTGTTTTTATATTGTATTTATATTAGTTATTTATTATTTACTTTGAGACTTTGGAGCACTTGCTAGCCTAATGAGATAAAGCCAATATACCTGAAATTTCTAAAAAAAATAATGTGATCATAAAATAATAATACTTATTTTACCTTTGAGCAATCTTTTGCCCATTAGATAGTTGTTCATTGTTTCAGCAACAATTTCAGCCACAGCCGGCTCTTTGAACTCCACAAACGCAAATCCTTTGGAGTTTCCTGTGCGTTCTGATCGGATCACTCTTACATTTGTGACCATGCCAAATTGTTTGAAGTATTGACTCATTTCATGCTGAAATATGGGGAAGTATTTATATATTCTGACCGATATATGATATATTATGACCAATAGCCCAATAGCCCTTAAAGTGAGCAAGTTGAAATGGCAATGGGCAGGCCACATTGCTCGCAAAACTGACAACCGATGGGGAAGAAAGGTTCTCGAGCGGCGACCACGAACCGGAAGGCGCAGCGTAGGCAGACCCCCACTAGGTGTACCAACAACCTGGTGAAAACCGTGGGGAGCCGATGGATGCGGGAGGCAAGCAGCTGCTCAAAGTGGCACTCTCTGGGAGAGGCCTTTGTTCAGCGGTGGACGTCTGTAGGCTGACGATTTATATATTCATTTTAATGCATGTCATAATTTATAGGGTGTGAAACCTGTTTAGCGAAAGGTCAATATAGGCCAAATTAAATTGTCTGTTAAGCAGCCTCTCAACAAATAAAGGGATTACTTGACCAAGTAGATTGTCTAATGAATGGTGTTGGATGCAAGTGACTATTGTTTTATGGTGTTAATTGGGGAAAGTCTAGATGAGGTCTGTATGAGAGTGGGTATTCTGGCAGTTGCAGACTCCCGTGTTGTTACCACCGAACACTGTGACCTGAAAAGCACAACATATTGGTAGATGGCAACCAAGTTTTGTGAATAAAAAAATACTCACTTCATAAAATCCATGCGGAATGTGCGACAAATACACAAGCCCTCGGTCTGGACGATTCCTTTTAAGTTTTTTATTCTTCGGTTTTGGGTTGGGTTCACTTTCATCAGACTTAACGTTTTCATTTTTCTGCAAAAACACAAATTCAAGCATGAACACATAACCTCACATACATACACAGCATTTAGAGGTTTAACAAATCTTACCACTTTGATAAGCCTTTTGATTCCCTTGATAGATTTCAAAAACTTCCTTTGTTTAGTCGTATCTAAGGCCACATTTTCTTCCATTTTAATTTACTTTACTACTTTATATCGAAAAACGAAAAGCAATAAAATCTTTTATTTTTCTAAATGGCTAATAGCAAACAAAGAGTATATAATTTACAATCCAAATCCACAGACCGAGAGTAAATACTGGTAGAGTCACTATATTGTATCGTACAGCCAGGAATGCACGGCCAGTATTGTATGATCCTATTGCCTTCTACCGAGTTTTAGCAGCGACTGGAACCCACCGGTATTGTATTGCCTGTAGGTAATATTGTCATTGGAGTTTTGGCGAAACACGGAAAAGTTCACGTCGTTGCATTGTATTAGTATTCTGTGATTATTTTTCAAAACTTTTGCTTTTTCCAGTGTTAATGTTTAAAATTGGTGGCGTTTTGCGCATTAAGTGCTGAATTACGAGCATGAGTGAGGTCAAGTGATATAATGTGGTGAAACGTGATTTTTCGTGTTGCTTCCATAACTCCATAAAAGCTTCTAGTATAGTTGCCACCACTTTGCTGGAGCATGACTTAGACTGGACTATGACTATGACTAGGACATGACTTTGCGTGAAATATTTTATAACACGATGAAAATATAATACTTGACACTGGCTAAATACAGTACGTGTGGAGCCAAATCATAAGAAAAATAAAATTGTCATTCTCATTAGCGTATGTCACCAGTCGGTCAAATGTATTCCGAGACACGCTAAAATCGATAATATCGATATTATCGCGCTAAAAACGCGTACCGAATGGCCGTGAGCGCGACAACAAAATCTCTTGTAAACGTCATGACCGACGCCATCTTGCGATATCGCTCCGTGATTGGTTGTTCAGAGTCATTGACAGCGCTCAAAGTCGTGAGCGCAATATCCGAATCGGAACGCTGAGTAATCAACGTGAGCGTTGTGAGCGATGATAGCGATTACAGCGTGAATCGGAATAGGGGGCAAATGAATCAAGAATCAATGCATATTGGCCATATTCCATATCCAATCCCGCTGTATTCGATAATATCGATATTATTGCGCTAAAAACGCCTACCGAATGGCCGTGAGCGTGACAACAATATCCCTTGTAAACGTCATGACCGACGCCATCCTGCGATATCACCGTTCGTGATTACTGATTAGTCGTTCCGAGTCATTGACAGCAGCGCTCAGCGGTGTCAAGAGCGCTCAAACTCGTGAGCATAATATCTCAATCGGAACGCCGACCAATCAACGTTAGCGTTTTGAGCGATTACAGCGATTACAGCGTGAATCGGAATTCGGATACAGAGAATAATTATTCATCGATTCGTGTATATATCAATATCATCGAATTCTGTGGTATCGGTATCCCCTACGTAGTAAATTATATACTCTTTGTGTGGTATATAATAATATGTAGTTTACATAATTATTTTTGCTTTTTTCAGTTTAGACTTTTTTGCATTGAGCTTGAGCTGAGCTAACGTGTGAATTTTTCAAGATTTTCGTTACTGTCTGAGTTTTTACCTACCTAAATTTATAATATTTATGACTGACTATACAGTGAGTTGGAAACCTGAATATTACCATTGTGACTGTAACAACCTATCTTAGACTTCAACTTACATTGTGATTGTGAACTTATTTATACCTATTCGGCACTGAGCACAGAATTTTACAGCTAAACTCAGACAAAACATGATCCAATAATATGAGACGCTGCCTAACGCCTGTACTGTACCTGTAAACTTGAGCAAAATGGCTTCAATGTCTACCGGCACTCTGAATCAATACATTCAGTTCGTAGAAAGGGTATTTAGGACCTCCCAGAGCAACATTCTGTCAAGGTTGCTGTCTCTAAGAGATGAACATGTTGGAAATCGGAATTTACGATCCAGTGATATCGCCACACTGGTAGAGGGAAACTGTGTAGCTCCACTCGACGAAATTATAATCTCGCATTTATTGTGCGTTAAAGTAAGTTCCTATTACTCTGTAAGTTCTTATTACTTTCATTCCTCATTCTCAATCTGTAGCGGTAGATTGGGCTCTAATCTGCTGCTGCCTGGGGCACTAGATTTAGCTTACATTTTTTGTGACTAGACTAACATTGTAAAAAAACTTCACCTAAAAATATAAATAATTGAATGATTGAATATAATGTAGTGGTGCTTATATCTCTTAGTTTATTTATTTTAGGTATTTACTTTATGATTTCAATATTGACTCTGTAAATCAGAAATCACTGATATTCAATGTAAATACTGCTAGCAGTACTGCTGTTCTTTAATCCATTTCTGGGCTTACACTAAGCTGACCTGCATAGAAAGTCATTAAGGAAAACTACATTTTCTACGCATTGTTTTTATGCTATTTATTTACGGGTTTCAGGCACTTTTTGCAAGAGATTACTTAAATGCCTACAACTACCAAAGCACATGTGTGGCATGTGTTGTCAGGCTGCTTCAAGCCCAAAAGGAAGAGAACTGGACTCTGCCTCTTATGTACACTGTTTGTCTTGACCTGCGGCTTGTGGCACAGAAGGCAGAGTCTTGCAGTCGTAAGTTATTATTAGATAAATTATATAAGATGGTTTATAAAATACCTTCTATTATTTTCCTTTAGTCCATTCATATTAGATTAACCTCATATTCTTCATAACACAAAGCTCTGATATGTGCTTGTATGTAATATTATTTATTTTAGAGGGGTATGAGATGTAAGACCACTTTAACAATATTTTATAATATTTCTTTTATGCTTGTATGTCTATATGTCTATTTTATTGGTGAGACTAGAGATTTCTTTATCTATCTAATTTTTCACTGTTAGAAACATTTTTTTATTTTTGTATTAGTCTAAACAATAGTTCCGTATAACTAAGTTTTCTCATATTTTTGACTATGACTATTTTTTTCTTTTACAGCTCAGAGTAATGGCAAAATTTTGGAGAAGGCAGCAGAAAGCTTATTAGCCTGTTTCCGGGTTTGTGCAGCTGATAACCGTTCATCTGAAGAGGACACCAAGAGGATTGGCATGTTGAACCTTGTCAACCAACTGCTTAAGGTTTACTTTCGCATAAACAAATTGCATTTGTGCAAACCACTTATTAGAGCTATAGACTCATCACCGTTCAAAGATCAATTTCCTCTAGCACAGCAAATTACATACAGATATTTTGTTGGTCGCAAAGCAATGTTTGATTCTGACTATCGCTCGGCCGATGAATATCTCTCGTATGCATTCCAAAATTGCCATCGAAGGAGCACCAAAAACAAAAGACTGATACTCACATATCTCGTGCCTGTGAAAATGTTGCTAGGGTTCATGCCAGCTAAGCATTTGCTCCAGAAATATGATCTGATGCAGTTCTGGGAACTTGTATCAGCTGTGAAGAATGGTGATCTTCGTGGTATTGATAAAGCAATGGAAGAGCATGAAGGTTTCTTTATCAAAGCTGGCATTTACTTGATTGTGGAGAAATTGAAGATTACCGCGTATAGGAATCTGTTTAGGAAGGTATACCTAGCAGAGAATACACATCAGATAGATATTGTGAGCTTCCAAGCTGCATTGCAGTTGATGGGACAAGATGATGTAGACTCAGATGAAACACAGTGCATTGTAGCCAATTTAATTTATGATGGTAAAATAAAAGGGTACATTTCGTACCAACATAAAAAAGTTGTGGTGAGCAAACAGAATGCATTTCCACCTCTGTCTAGTTTGTATTAGTTTATAGAAAAGCAAAGCTAAGATTTAGTAATAATGTAATATTTCGAATTTCAATAAGATCAAAGTGATTAAAAACTTTTTTAATTAATCATGTTTTTCTCTGCATTTAGTTTTTCTAGAAATTAGCCAACTTTCTGCCATTAGGATGTCCTGATTTATTAAAATTTAAAGCATGCAATAAGTTGAAAATATTTTGAGGTAAATGAAAGACTAATGACATTAAATCATTTTTTATTAAATACACAATATATTTCAAAGAATAATATAAATATAATAAATTTTGATGACCACTAACATAACCTAATGGTATGTATTTTTTAGTACATTACCATATCAATTGTAAAGCTTGTCTACAATTGGTAGGCACTGAATAAAAATAAGGTACCTGCCTACACATATATTATACTGGTTAAGTAAGCCCACAGTAAACATTCTTAGCTTAGCCTATGTGTAAATGACCTTACAATTAATTTAATAATAATACAGAGCAAGAGTAATTTTGCCCACCATCCTGAAAGTGTGTATAATACAAAGATAATTATTTGTTTGAGTTTTCATTTTGTCTTAAGAACCGCCTAAATTGTTTTTTTTTTCTCACATTGTTAATCTAAGTTATTTATCAATGTGAGAGCAAGTAACGGTGCTCTAATAGGTAGGTACATTTTGTATTCATAGCATTTAAACAAACCAAATCCCCAAAACCTGAACCCATCACCTTAAATATTTCACAAAAAAAACTAAAAGCAGCTCAAAGGTGTTGTTACCAAATTATACCTTCGCAACTAAAAAATAAGGGGAAAAGCAAGTAAATTTTGGTTTCCTCACCTTTGTAACGCTACAACAGACATTCGTTTCCGCTATTTCTAAGCAATGCAACATGTTATTTTATTAGATTAAAATACGTATTTTCGTAATATTAAGTAGGTAGGTATAGGTCACAGACATCTAAGACTATACAGATTACAGATACATCTTTGTACTGCGGTACAGCTGTCTAAGAAGAATCCATCGACTCATTCTAAGCAAATTACGCTAAAACCAGTTTATTTTGTTGTGTGTAGGTACATACAATGTAGTAGGTTTCGCATCTGGACTAGACATCGTATGAAATCAGTAATTTGAAAAGTTACTTTTTGTAATTTTCGGTAACCGGCGATATTTGCTCTCTCTTTTGAGCAATAAATAGTCAAATCGGCAAATTAGGTTTCATTGAACAGGGCCATTATTCCGTATCGATTCCTTACTTCGAAACCACGCGAATTCCTTGTCTTACATAAGAAATCTGCGAAACTGTATTCTCTATAAAACGAAAACAAAACCGCGCGAAATGAATTTGGAATTGGCGCGATTTGAACTGTCAAAAATCGTATGTTTTACCGAGACGCGTTCCGAAACAACAACACATCAAAAGATATGACCACTTATATCAATATATTTTATTTAAAATAAAGATAACTTTAATGTAAAGTGAAGGTATATCTGACGCTGTGACACGATTTGAACAAGACACGATAACGACGTGGTTTCGTATCGTGTGGAATCTGTGTTTCCATAGAGAATAACCGCCCAGGAATGCAGTTTGTATCATAAAGAAGTTACCCATAATTATAAATAAGGTACAGTTATTTAGGGCAGTTTATATTTGGTATAACAACACAAAAAAGTGATAGTAGGTTACACAAGTGTTACAAAAATTATCAAAATTATGATACGGTACCTGAACTTCTAAATTAGTATCAATATAGCGCTGTTTGCTATTGGACTTGTAATAGGTTAATCAAATGATGCTCAATGTGTATTATTTGATCAACCTACTATTCTAAATCTGTTCTTAGCGAAAGTAAACTTGCGCCGGGACAGTTGCACCGTTGCAGGTGTTGCAGCTGGTTTAGTTTCGGTCGAAGGAGAACTTGTGCAGAGGCGGTCCTTTCAACAGCTCGTCCTTGTACGCGGCCAGTATCGCTCGTGACATGCTCGGCTCTGACGAACTGGCTTCCAGGAATTGGCGCATCAACCTGGAAACGTACAACATAATAGGCTCATAGTAGTGTCCTACTATTAAAAGTTAACAACAAAATATTATTTTCATCGTCATCATTCTGAAGACGCCCACTGCTGAACAAAGGCGTCCCCCAAGAAGCGCGACTTTGAGCGGCTGCTCGCCTCCTGCATCCATCGGCTCCCTGTGGCTTTCACCAAATCGTCGATCCACCTAGTGGGGGGCTACCTACTCTGCGGCTTCCGGTTCATGGTTGCCACACGAGAACCTTTCTTCATCGGTTGTCAGATTATTGTCGAGTGTGGATTATTTTCATAAAGTACCTGGGTTAAAAATTAATCAACAATTGAAATAACTAGTAAAATCTGTAAATAAATCACGGAGTAATAAGCTTTGTCAAAAGTTACCTATTAGATCCAATCGTCTCGTGCGGCTGCAGAAGCTCCGGATGATCGCCCACGGTGTCCGACAGAGCAGCAATCATAACATCTGCAAACAAACATAAATAATCATCAATTACTCTTAAACTCTTAGCTAAAAACACAAAATCGCTTAGAAAATCTTATTCTAAGTGGAAAATCTTAAAAGCAGTACTTAATTAATTTGTTAGCGTCATTATAAGGAATCTAATGAAACATGATTATGAACTTGTGTAAAATGGTGTAGGGTCTACGACGTAGACTTGACACGTAGCTCTGCTACGTACTGCGTAGTGTCTACTAGCGTAGGCATACTCTTAGTTATTCTTGAAAGGTCTACGGCGTAGTTTCATGGATAGTAAAGCAACGTAAGCCAAGGCCTTCATAGACCAATGGAGGAAAAGTTGGGTTACAGAAACCTCACAGTAAGTGGTTGCTATCAACACAAAATACCTAGAATAGATATATTCTGTAGCTACACACACAAATATCTTATCTTATTGGGCCCCAGGGGGGCAACCACAACCTCTTATAGCATTATTACTTCAATCATACATGGAAAAATGACATAAAAGTAAGAATACTGTATAATGTTGCACAGACAGAGCAGTTTTGATGACGTCACGTTAAATCGTTCACTCAAATACAACTGTTATGTCATTCGAACAATGTTATTGTAACCTTGAAACATTAATACTCATGGATTTCAAAATCATGAAAATCATCATGGATTTTGTATTAGTTTGTGGTAAGCCTGCAGGTGGCCTCCACTAAATGTAAAGGTTATATTTCAAACAACATCATATTAATAATGTTTCATTTAGGTACCTATTACTTTTAACTGACAAATTGACCTCTAATCCATTAACATAAAAACTAAGAGCACGTACCAAGAACCTTCTTCTCAATAGACCGTGAGAGCTGTCCTCGCTCAGCCTCCAGTTCCAAGAACGCCATGAACCGCTGCGTCGCCGCGCGAGCCGACGCTGGGTCCCGGGAGAGGGACTGAGAAAACATCATCTGAAAGAGAACGAAACATTCATTTACGTTCTGACTACTTAATACACATAAAATCAAAAAACACCAAATTATACCCAGGCATCTTCGCCCACTAGGTGGACCGATGACTGGTCAAAACCGCGGGACCTGATTGATGCAGGAGGCAAGCAGTCGCTCAAAGTGATGCTCTATATAGGCGTATGTTTGGCAACGTCATCAGGATAGCGATATCTACGTGATATTAACGTCTATATATATATATAGGTAGAGTCGTTTTGCAATGTAAAGACCGTACCCTATATGTCGTCAGGGAATATACCAAAAAAGTATCTACGTACTTACATTTATCATAGCCTCAAGACATTGTGATGTAGGTACAGCAGTGCACAGCGATTTGTAGTTGGGCAATAAAACTCCCAGTTACCAACGGGTTGCAAATGGGAATTTTATTCCCGGTTTCCACCCGGAGGCAATCCGTGTGGGGACAAGGCTTGTATGTGATCTATTCTGTGATAGTAGGTAACTCTTACTTTTGAAAGCTGGTAGATGATTTCCTCCAGAGTGTATTCAGTGTAAAGAGTGTCAGCTGCTTTCATTTTCTCCATCATTTCTTCATACTCTTCCTCGTTGATGATGGGGCCGTCTCGGTCGTAGTCTGAAGTGCCTGTAAATATTGATTGCACTAATTATTTATTGTTGACTTTCCAGTCTTGCTTTTTTGCAGACATGTTCTCAGGACGGCGTAAAGAGTTCCATACCATAAAGACGAGCAAAAATAACATGCTTTTTGTAAAACCTTAAAGATTTTATTTTTTTAATAACGCCCATCGATCACATTCATGGATCCTGGACCCTTACTAGGATTCCCTGTATCTAGGCACCCAGAAACTACGAGAACCAT
Organism: Ennomos erosarius; assembly: GCA_963580505.1. Classification (NCBI taxonomy): domain Eukaryota; kingdom Metazoa; phylum Arthropoda; class Insecta; order Lepidoptera; family Geometridae; genus Ennomos; species Ennomos erosarius. The sequence continues at coordinate 11,912,711 of OY756986.1, forward strand.
GATTCCACAACACCCAGAACAACAAACAAGTATTTGCGTATTTTTTTCTGTGCACATAAATACTTGTCTGTCGCAGGAATCGAACCCGCCACCTCCGGGTTATGAGCCGACCTGCACAACCACCACACCACGGAGGCTGTCATTGTGTTTTTAGCATTTATTCTGTGTATACAACTCACCAATAATGTTAGTCTGCAGCATAGGATCGAACCGTTTGACGGGCTCAGGTCGGAGTTCGGTGATCGGCAGCGCGGGTATCGGAGACAAGTTGTTGTTCAGCTCCCAGTTTTTGGTCGCGATCGTATGGATTATGTCTGGACTGTTTCCGAATGGGAAAGATTGGAGCGCTGGATTGCGGTATTGGTATTCCTGAAAAGATACCTTTTGTTAGTTGAAATATTAAGTAATGAGAAATTAGAGGTCGTGTCTGCGTTGTATGGACCTAGGTAGTTACATTTTCCAAAACATTGTTTCATCATCATCACAATTAACAGCCTGAAGACGTCCACTGCTGTGGTGACCACGAATCGGAAGATGCAGAGTAGGCAGGCCCCCAGTAGACCGACGATCCGGTGAAAGCCGCGGGGAGATTAATACGATTTTCGTAAATTTCATAAACATGATAATTCACGAGTCTTAGCATGCTAATTGCTATTGCTATACTATTTGCTAAAGAGAAATGAAATGGAAATAAAAATGAAATGAAAATTGAATTGAAAAATGAGACATGAAATGAATTAAAAACTAAATTTAAAATGAACTAAATGAATTGAAATAAAATTTCTTATTTCACATAATTTAGCAATTTCATTTGCGAAATGCTAATAGACTTTTCACATGCTAAACATTAATGCGAATGCTAATTAATCCATTACTGCTGCACTGTTGTAGTGCATATTATTATATTGAGCAGATGACATAACTAATTCAAGCGTAAATAAATTAATAAAAGGAGTTTTGGCGGGAACGCGGAAAAGTTCACGTCGTTGCATCGTTATTTTTCAAAACTTTTGCTTTTTCCAGTGTTAATGTTTAAAATTGGTGACGTTTTACGGATTAAGTGCTGAGTTACGAGCATGAGTGAGGGCAAGTGATATAATGTGGTGAAACGTGATTTTTCGTGTTGCTTCCAAAACTCCATAGAAGTTTCTAGTAAAGTTGCCACCACTATGCTGGAGCATGACTTAGACTGGACTATGACTATGACTAGGACATGACTTTGCGTGAAATATTTTATAACACGACGAAAATATAATACTTGACACTGGCTAAATATACTATATGTGGAGCCAAAATATAAGAAAAAAAAAGCCTTGCGCGCGCTTCTTTTTTTATGAGAATGAATGACGTGACGAGCTAGTCGTTTACCTGGTGTTAAACGACACGGCCACCCATAACAGATGCAGTGTCACTCGGAACTTAAAAATAATAAAGTTTTGCGTGACACTGCACTGCACACGTCATCCTGACATCTAGTCATCCCATCCCAGTCTAGTAATCAGATTACTAGACTGTGTGATCAGGTCGTAGTCTCATTTGCCCAGTAATTTCACTATCTACAATACCCTTCAAACCGGAACACAGTAGTGCTAGCACCATACACTACTGCTTGGCAGCAGAATAACTGGCAAAGTGGTGGTACCTACCTAGAAAAATTTTGCAGAAAAGTCCTACCACTTAGTATCTATCTCATAAGTAAAAATAGCGTAGGTGTAAAACCTCATTCACTTTCAAAAGAGGGCCAAACTCTGTACGATCATTAAACCTGTTGTTACGCACTCCAGCGGTCTGAAAACTGATCTTCGGTTAACTGCCAGTCTATTTTTATCTTTATGTGCTTCACGCCATAGAAAACATTAAAGGTTGGCTTCGTCGGATAAATATTTTGCTAGAGTGACAGCGTTAAGGGCTATAAAGGATTATCTTTGCGCTGTGACAAATAAAAGTTCATGACGACGTTTAAACTAATCTTATTAAAGCCGTAATGCGTCAGTGGCAGTACGAATGGATGTTTGGCTCAGGTCGTGGGTCCGAATCCTTGACGCAATACCCCAGCTCTAGTCATCGTCAGCGTAAAAAAAATTGCCACCCGTATAAGCTATCTCTTCCCGTAGATACTGTAAGAGTTAAGCAAGCCAAGAGAATGCAGTCTCCTCGGATCTGCATTATTATTACTATGATGAAAGATATAAGTATGCCTGTTAACTGTAGAAATTAATAAATCAATCTATATACCTACCTACCTATGTACAAGGTACATATATCTAACACATCTAATTAAACTATGTATTAGGTATAAATTAGTTAATCAGCTCCCCACAATTGGGTCAGTATCAACAAAATAATTAAACAGGGTTTATCCGTAATGTAATATTCTACGCCACACGAACGTGATTCCATAACACCACAAATTAACCAATCAGGCACGATCACGTACGACCAGAGCCGTACGCACACAAACGAAGGGCACGCAAACAAAGGTCGAAAATAACAAAACACAACCGTTACCGAAGCTTCGAGGAGTGTTTCGACAATACGTATAAAAAGTATATTGGTACGACATCTAACTGAAACTAGGACCTATTTTTAAAACTCTAAAAGATCCCGAGTAGGCGAGTACGCTTTCACAATGATTCGTGTATATATATACCTAACATCCCAAACATTTTCAAAGTTCGTAACAGTTGAGTAAGCCACCCTTACAAAAAACTTTGTTTTTTTAACAGACTTGTGATTCTGGCCAAAGGTTAAAGTGAAAACATAAAAATTTTACTTAAGACCAATATACCTAATACTACCAATACTAATAGACTAAATGTTTTTACGAAACAAAGACATCCTGGAAAAGAACAATAAATTACAAGGACAAAAAATGACTTTTCGCTTGATCGGATATAGGTAAGTACCTACGTTAACTCCAAGCAGTTTAATATACCTATATATGTAAATTTATTTCACTCGTCTCTCCTTCCAATTGGCCCCAAAATCCCATTTTCCGTAGCACGATACCTATTACTGGAGATTAACAACGGGTCAAGGAGCAAGACTGATTGACCTACTTTCAACCGATCAAGTATCGAAGTCCCTAATTGAAAAACATCTTCCTTAATTGAAATCTCGTAAAAGTAAATCTAACGGCGTGTTCATGTCATTATTTATTCTGTGGCGTTGGTTAAGTTAAGATTAAGCACGGTGAGGGAATACGTAATTTGTTTTGATACGAGTAAGTTAGGTTTGCACGAACGGAACTTGTTGATTAAAGAGATATTAATAGCTCAGTCTATAAGGGTTCATTCGTGAAACAAGAAACTAGAACGAATCTATTTGAGATTCTCAATGGAGCTTCCTACAATAAGAGATGAGTTTTATCATGCTGGCTATAAAATCTATTTTACTACAACTGAAGTTACGGAGGGCTCTTCTTATGGTACTATGTACAAGTAAACTTCTAGCAGGTTTCTGTTACAAGGGAGTTTTTAGATAACTACCCTCTTCAAATGTTATCTTGCCATTCGATCTCTTAAATGAATCTTGAACTTGATCGTATACCTAAGCGACCACTTGGATTAGTAAAAGATAATAAGTAAATATGTTTAGGTCCGATTTTACCAAAGTATAATAATTTAATATGAATATAAAGCTTATTCGTTGGTTACAACCACAATAGCGTTTTATTAATTGTCATTTCATTTGTCAATCAGCTGTACCTATCGGAGAGTAACCAGTAGCTATATACTTAGAATAAAATCTATTCTACTTTGGTAAAATCGAGCCTTAATAGTGAAATGTTCCATACCTTAGCCGCCGCTTGTTCGAGCAACATGCTCTTGAGTTTCTCCTGCTGAGCGGTTTCTTCTGCTGCTCGCATGTTCTGAGAGAAGTGGACTCGGAGGTAGTCGATGTTGAATTTTATCTCTTGTAGGAAGGCGATAGCTTCTTCTTTCGTCATCTGAGAGATATATATTATGTTAATTTTAACCTTTATTTATTTATTGGAAATCAACTTTATATACCAAAACTTTACGCTAATTATATACAAAGCCAATTACAGATCTCATAATCATCAGCCAGAGCTAGTATTTTCTCCTGATGTTAAGCGTCATGGCTGCCCGTAACAGATAAAATACATATTTACTTAAATAAACATCTAATTAATTGAATTAACAACTGGGACAGTTTTGTTTCAGTATTAATTTTCAATAAAAACGAAAATAATTATTCAGTGATGGGATACAGGACCTATACTTAATCTTGTAGTTAAAACAAATTCAGTCAATTATACAATCGTTGTTTGTAAGAGAAATTGATGATAGCTGTAAACATACCGTATGCCTATACGTCCTATATTAATGAAGGAAAACCTTTACGCACAAAATCAGCTAGCGTTAACAGAAGCCGTATCAGGAAAGACGAGATTAGCCTATTAGAAACTAATCTATGAGCCAACTCAATTAATATTTCGTTTCATCTATTTTCCTCAAGTATTTTCAACGTGTCTGGTAATCGTAAATCGAAAACTAGGTCAAGATGTTCACGATTTGTATTATTCGGGTGACTTGCAGGACATAAAATAATTATTGATTTGATTTTTGATTTCATGTAGATCATGTAGATACGCAGAAGGACTAAAGTGACCGATATCGCCCTTAAAGTGAGCAAGTTGAAATGGCAATGGGCAGGCCACATCGCTCGCAGAACTGACAACCGATGGGGAACAAAGGTTCTCGAGTGGTGACCACGAACCGCAAGGCGCAGCGCAGGCAGACCTCCCACTAGGCGGTGTAGCGATTATTACCAGATCGTCGGCCCACCTATTGAGGGCCCGGTCTACGCTGCATCTTCCAGTTCGTGGTCACCACTCGAGAACCTGTCTTCCCTATCGGTTGTCTGTTCTACGAGCAATGTGAACTGCATGCCCATTTCAATATCAACTTGCTAATCGTATAAGAGCTATATCGATCACTTTAAACTCCTGTGAATCTCATCTCGTAGGGAAACACCAAGCATAGATCTCTCTCCATAGCACGTAGCACGACTTATCTCCCAATACATTATCTACAATTATAGTAATAGGTCATAGCATAAACTACTAAAAAGTTTAAAACTACCAATACCTACCATTCCCTCCTGCAAGAATTCTTCAATAGCAGTGGTTACACCCCTTTCGTTGCCAGTCCAGAACACGTATTCAGCCATATCAAGCGGGGAATACTGGACTCCGGTGTATGCTGCATAGTGATCCATCTGTCAGCAACAGTCAAAATAGTCTAAGAAACTTCTAGCATATACTATGTAATGCATTCTATAAAGGCAAGCTTTGTATTTAGCGAAACGTATGGTTATGCTAAAAGGATTGCGATCGCGTGTGCGCAGCCCGATGCGCTGGTCAGACCAAATTAGCATCACATTGGACACCACTCTGTACGATGCCATACACCTCGCTGAAGATAGGGGGATGATTAACCAAACCTACCATCCAAGTCTATTGCAAATATTTCTGACTTTATGATTTCCAACTCACGTTATTTTTAATCTCCTTTGTAATGTCGGCATTGAAGGCGCGTCGGACAGCCGTGTGGCCATTTGTAGGGTTGTTGGTAGCCGAACCTGGTTGTACCAGTCTCGCTGCTCCATGGAAAACCTGGGGAAATGATCGATGCTTTAAGGAATTTTACGCAAAACTATCACTTAGGTACTCCACGTCCACAGCGTATAATAGTTATCAGTTTAGGAAACTTCTGAAATCTATATTCTGCATTCTTCAATTTACATCGTAGTTTTTGCTAGTGAACCAAAACTACCAGAATGGTCGTTTTTTTGCTTAACAGTCGGACTCACGCGTCCGAATAATCACGCACCAGTCAGTGTTACTAACCAAAAACCACAATACATCAAATCTAATTAAAAGAAAGACATAACGGCAGCAGCATTCTCCTCGGTACCAACATTGAATTCTGCGATCACCACGCCACCTGCTAAGCCTGGTGATTATGTCAAAGTGTGTGTGATACAGTAGTGGCGTTTTATGGGAGAGACCTATATTTTTTTCATTCGCAGGGTGGCAATGGAGTTTATTGAGAAATTGTTTATTTAATTCGGGTGATTGTTTTTTGTAATTTGAGTGAGATAAGTAGTTGTAATTTTTTGTTGTTATTGTAAATATTGGTTAGTAATAATAGTTATGGATAATATGTTTAATTTGTATATGTGCTATGTTTTTGAGTCCTTGGTGAACGAATTGGGAGACTGTCATGTTCACCAAAGGGCATGTATGTATATATAAATAAATAAATAAATAAATAAATATTCAGCAGTGGACGTGTTCCTGCTGATGATGATATATGTCTGATGAAGTACAATTTTGTTTGTTTGTTTAGCAAAGCTTTTATTGATTTCCTAATGTATGTAGAGTGGTGGCCGGCTCCTTATTAGGTGCTGCAGTTGGTACCCCATCCATCACGCTGACATGGGAGCCATCCTGCACCAGTATCCGATGGACCCCCTCTGAAGGTACGTCCAGTAGCGCCTGGGAATGCACTACGGAATTTACCCGTAATTGATCTCCTTAAAGTCTTTACCTTAGTAGTCGGCTCCTCATTGGGCGCTGCAGTTGGTACCCCATCCACCACGCTGACATGGGAACCATCTTGCACCAGTACCCGATGGACCCCCTCTGAAGGCACGTCCAGTTGCGCCTGGGAATGTACTCGAGGCGTGCCGTTGCCGTTGGAGTCGGCTGACGCATGTTGTTCCAAACGAGAGATCAACTCGCCGTTGGCTTTTACTGCATCTATTTGAAAAATTTTACGTTTAATACAACCTCAACTCAACAACATAATAAGTACAACAATAACACCAACTCAATCACAGAGCAAGAAAAAAATACGCTTGTGGTGCAAAGCGATTTTTTTTCAACCAACTCAATCAACTGAACTTGAGACAACTGAAACAACTCGACCATTTCAACCCCCCCCCCCCCTTTTTTTCTCTTTCTCTCTTTCCCTCCTTCGCTATCGCTTTCTCAACTTTAATTATGTTTGTCTACTTCACTGGTAGTGAAGGTATTCTAAATTGGCTATCATAACAAAATATAATAACCTTTAATTATTATTATAGAGGTTACCTAATTCTTTATTCACGCAAAACGTTTAAATTAAACTGATTCAATACAGGCGTTTAGCGTTTTCAATACACACATTCCTCGCTTTTTTTTTCTCTTTCTCTCTTTCCCTCCTTCGCTATCGCTTTCTCAACTTTAATTATGTTTGTCTACTTCACTGGTAGTGAAGGTATTCTAAATTGGCTATCATAACAAAATATAATAACCTTTAATTATTATTATAGAGGTTACCTAGTTCTTTATTCACGCAAAACGTTTAAATTAAACGGATTCAATACAGGCGTTTAGCGTTTTCAATACACACATTCCTCGCTTTTTTGGTTGCAGTACACACGTGTAAGTAACAATAAAAAAACGTGCTGTTTTTATAAAAGTAAAGCTAACCGCAAAGGCTTATTTCGCGATCTGAAAAACTTACTAAATTAAAATACCAAGGTCAAAGTTCATCGTTAAAACTCGTTAAAACAAGTTTTAGAAGTAGAAACTTCCTCCCTCCCATTAGTGCTGACATCCAATCAGATGGAATCGCTATCGAAAGCCGAGCTTAAAGCTATTAACACGCCCGTTAGATAACAGATATCAGTGAGCTTATCAGAGCTTATCTTGTAACGTTGTGTTTACCGTGTAGTCGGGGTTATCCGATGCTGTTTTCAGATGGATTAATAATTATTTTGATGATGTTATAACGTGTTTAATTTAATATTCACAGTTTAATATCGTGCGTAATTTTGTTTATATACTTTGCTCTGTTAATTAAAATAGAATATTAGATACCTATAAAAAAAAATATAGCTACTTATATTTTGATGTATTCATTATAGTTCATTAGGTGAGTTTATGTATCGTAATAACATTATACGTAATTAAGCGAAGAGTGCAGATTTAATATTAGGTTAATAAACTTTGCTTCGGTAGGTATATTTAGCACGTGCCAGTTTCTGGAAAGCAATTCTGAGATTTATACCGAAGCAGTTGCTCGAATGCATCCGGAAAGGTGGGGGTCACATTGTCACTCAATGGGTGCCTACAGATGGACTGCGACAGCGTGGCGCCCCCGCAAAAGGTGGCGGGATGACTTATGTGCACATCAGGCCGACTGGGCGAATCTGGCTCTAGATAGGGACGCGTGGAAGGAAATGGGGGAGACCTTTGCCCAGAAGTCGGACATGAATGGTTAAGAAAAAAAAATACCGAAGCTTGTATATTCAAATTGAATGAACACAAACAGATTTATATTAAAATCATTACCCATTATTACAAAAACAAATAAGTACGAAATAATGCATAGCATTTAATGGAATGGTCTTCAGAGTTTCAATGATAGAATAGTTACTAAAAAAATTGCATTAGTCGGATTTGAAAACCCACGTGAAAATTAGCTCAGTTGGCAAAGAGTTGGAAAAGAGCGTCTACTCTAGATGCAGTTGGCATAGCGTCTAATCAGTTAGAAGGTGCGGTTTCAAATCCCGGTGTTAGCCAAAATTTGTAGTAACTGAGTATAATATATTTATCTATCTTGTTTTAGTAAACTTTTCATGGGTTTTTTGTTTATAGTAGTAGCATTTGTTAAGATTTCAGTAAAGGTGACAACGAAGCAGGTGACGTCGCGCGTTGAATTTTGCCATAATACTGGTTATTTCGTGCACCTAATTTCAGTATTTCATTATAACTTTAATACAATCTGAACACACACACGTATACACGCACTCACACAACCTCAGATATCGTACGCTACGCTACTATTTGTACAGTAGTAATAGGTATAGGACTGCGAATAAGGTCGAGAGAGTAAGTAAACCCAAAACTCAAGTTGTCAATGCATATTTTATGTACAAACCTAAGGTAACAAAGTGAATCTACACAGTATACTCGGCAATGTAGAATTTATTCAAGAGGTTCGTTTGACGGAAATTCTAACAATAGCTATAAAAACTTTTCTTTTATTGTATGATAGACTTACGTTTGGTCACTATATTTATCCCCTCATGGTAAGTAATGATTTGATCTAGGATGTAATGGCTTTACCTAGAAGATACCTGCTGGGCTGCCATAAGCTAATACAAAACCATCATGTTTCATGGCATTATTATTTCAAGGTTACAATAATATTGTTCCAATTCGTACCATGAACTTATAAAGTATTCCTGCGTGTGAACGAAACGTCTACATTTTTATATGGCGTTATCACTGTCGCACGTCAGTGTCAACATGATGTAAAGGTATGACATGACAGTTGTATTTGAGTGAACGATTTAACGTGACGTCATCAAAACTGCTCTAGCTCTGCAACATTAAAGTATTCTTACTTTTAATTCATTTGTCAATGTATGATTGAAGTAATATTGAAGTAATAATGCTATAAGACGTTGTGGTTGCCCCTCTATTCACTCTCGATTTGAAGACTTCAGTATTGTAGTTTTCGAGAAATACCGACGCTGGCAATGCATTTCACTCTTGGCTGTGTGCATTTTCAACGTGGAACCATAATGTTTTCTTCACAAACGTGACATGTTAAAAGCTAAAAATAGATTTTGGTTGTTGCACTCACCCAGCCTATGGAACTCGACATGTGCCTTCATCTCGTCGCTTCCTTTGTCAAACTCCGCTGTAATAAAAAATAACAAGCTTATAATTGTGGTAGTCCAGTCTGGTGGCGGTTCTGGTATTTTTGTGTTGCCTGGTGGTGATTTTGGTGCTTGGTAATTAATTACCAATTAAATACTTAATGAATCAGTGCGCTAATATATATTATATATCATCATCATCATCATCATCATTAACAGCCTGAAGACGTCCACTGCTGAACATAGGCCTCCCCAGGGAGCGCCACTTAGAGCGGCTGCTCGCCTCCTGCATCCATTGGCTCTCCGTAGTAGTATGTATAAATAAAAGGTACATCCTGGTACTGACAGACAACTTCGAGTCCAAACCTCTGGACATAGAGACTTGTTATTTAAATAGTGTCTTTCTTTTATGGCGAAGGAGTATATTAAGAACGGTTTCCTTTTAAAATTCGACCCGTAATAGTATCAAAAGGGGTGTCGAAGATTGTATGAAAAAATGCAGGTTGGGCTGCCTTTATTACAATTTAAGTTTTATATAACCAAGGTTGTGATATGTATAGGGTATTTATTTCATTTGATAAAAATTACCATTTATTATACCGTCATGGAAAGCATTCAAGTATGACAAAAGTTATGATTTATTTAATTTCCTCACATAATTGCCACCTAAAAAAAGAGGGTATGTTTTTAGTATTTTTTGTTGTTTTTTTTTATTACTCATTTTGTTCTGTGTCTATTTGTATTTATACTCATAAAAAAATTGCAGCTATGGATCTCTGTGTCTGAAATAAAGATTTATTATTATTATTATAATACGCACTGCATATATTTCAAACTTTGCAAAACTTTTAACTGTTGTAAAGTACGTGATTATGTCAAGCTTTAGAAGTTGTTAGCCACTGCAACACAAATTGTTATAACGAAGTTGTACACAGCTAGTACATATACAAAGCTAAGGAGTTATGTACGTTACGTATACCACACGTTCAACAAACAGTAAGGTATCAATAATTAAACTTGGCAAACTTACGCGGTGTTGGAGTAATGGCTTGATTGTTTTAATCAACGGATAAGACGTTGTATACGGTAATTAGCAAAGCGATTAAATTTATTGCCATCGGGGACTAAACGCAATCAATAAAAATGCCAATGGCTCCTAAACTATAAAAAATGGCGGAACTTGTACTTTTTACACTAATTCCTGGGACACTATATAAACAACAGTCCCGCATCTGTTGCTGCATAGTCTGGACTCATAATGAGTTTCATTGTTCTATTAAATTTCGAAAAGCTAGAATTACTTGGATTATTATCTTACTCTACTGCAGTGCTGCACTTACGGACACTTTAGCAGTGCTCGTAGCTGACTCGTATAGTTTTGTTGCAGTTCGTAGCCATTTCGTAGCACGGTTTTATATAGCGACTCGATGAACGCGTTTAATACAGAATTTAATTACAATGAGAATCAAAAAAATCTATACTTATGAAAAAGGTTTAAAAGAAATAACTTTATATACTTATTCGACATCCAAGGCTAATGAAACCTGATTACTTAGCTCACAAGCGGTTGTTTAGTCCACCTGACCTAATTCCTTGAATATCGTTTGTAAACAGATTCAAGTTGAAAGCTACAATCATAAACAGTGTTGCCTACTTATGATTCATCACGACTTGAAATCCTACAACGTAGATAGTAGTGACACAGTTCTATAGGCAGTTTAAAACTTTTCACTTGGCGACGCTCCAATTTTGTGTTCGGATAACTAAACTTTAGTTGTTACTGAATTTGTTCAAGATATTACAAATAGTACATGCAGTGGTATCATGATGTGTTCTAGCGATCTAGTAATCTGTTAGAGCCAGCTCGTTTGCACCCGTGTTTCTTCAAACAATGTTTAACATCCCATTTGACCCACTTTTCGAAAACCTTTTTTTAGTACATCACTACGCTATTAAAGAAAAATACTATCCAAATAACAAATCGAAGTCCAACGGTTTGCGCCTCACGTTGTTTGTCTGTTGTATACTGTGTGTATATTATTTACAATTAGGACGTTATTTTTCGCGCTACATTTGAGTCTGTTTTCCAACTACATTCCCAGAAAAAACAGTTCTAAATGAAGTGTTTGTTATAATTATATCGAAAACACGACCATTATATTTTATAGTCCACGTGTATTCATAACAATGCTTTAATTAAACCGCTTGTTTATTTAGTGTCGTTCAGGTTAATTTAATTTCAAATGTGTTTACTTTACAGTCAAATAATGTAACCGTAAACCCGCAGGGGGTAGGTAAGTTTCGAACAAACAACACCCACCCCTTCTATTCACCAAAACTAGATTCTAAGAACCTGTCATGTCTCATAATCACAACTTCTTTGTACTCGTCTGCCTTTCCTTTCAATAACAGCGGGGCTAGCAATTTTCGTATGAAAAGGTATGGCATGACGAGCTCGTTCACCTGATGTTAAGCACGGCCACCCATAACAGTTGCAGAGTCACTCGGAACTTTAAAAGAATAAAGTTTCGCAAGACACTGCACTACGCACGTCATCCTGAGACATCACAAAATCTAGTAATCAGATTACTGGACTCATGGACTGTGATATCACGTCATAAAGTCTCATTGGCCCAGTAATTTCACCACACTAGCTACAATGCCCTTCAAACCGAAACACAGTAGTGTGAAAGCACTACTGTGTTTCAGTGCTTGGCGGTAGAATAACCGGTATAGCGGTGGTACCTACCTAGACGAACTTTGCAGAAAAGTTCTATCACCTAGGTATAGCATGAGTGGACCTATCTCTTCTCTCTTGGTCAATAAAAATAAATAAAAGGTTTGTGACGTGATCCGTGTAATCGTTCATTGGTTAAAAACTTTCTCAAGATAAGACAAAATTATGTCGAATTTTATACCACATGCTAAGTAGTCCTGTATACATAGATCTATGTTACCTGCATTAAAAGCTTATCTGTTTTAAACTCAATTAAAATTATGTTGTATGCATGACAGAAGTAACTGCTGTAAAAGAACAATGCAGCGTAATAAATGTTAAAAATGAGATATTTGATTAGTAAAGTATATAAATACTGTATGAAAGTTTGGCTAAAAAAAATTTATATCGTTGATAAAACAATTCTATGACGAAGTTGTAATGCGGGTTTCATAACAATACTAGCGTGTAACCAAACAAACCAATGTTATATTCTAACCAACTAAAGCACGTTCCACTCACCCGTTTTAAGTTTCTCCAATTGCTCGACAGGCACGTCCTAGAACAAAAACAATATGACTAAATATACAAGGTGACCTTGAATTGGTATGTTATCCCGAAAGGGGATAAATCTACATCCCAAGATAGACAATGTTTCTTCTACGACTTTACTAAATTAATAGTTTTTCATTTAAGAAATGCCATGTAAAGTTTACGTTCGAAAATAGCCTTAGCGCTGCTGGGTGGTTGAACTTCGTCCTTGACCGAGTGCACATAAATGAGTTTAACGACCCTGTGTTTAGAAATGAATTTATAGTATCTTGTTAACTCTCGTAGCGATCGCACGTGCAGTTTTGCGAGGGGATTTATTTTTTACCATGAAGATTTTGAAACACCCAGTCCCAGCCTCATTCCCGGATAACATACTAATTCAAGGTCACCTTGTATACAGCTAGAACTTGAATTAATAAGTTTGTAATTTGTAATCATTTGTAGTAACGACGCAATATGCGACTCACGTAACTCATAACATTTTTAGAGGAATTTAAACAAATTTCAAAATTAGTTTCTATTAGCCTTGTGTTCCCGGTGGCGTAAAAATAGGACCACTTCATCTTTTCTTTACCCGTGAATGCCTAAATGGCGGCTAAAGGAATATCCAAGAAATCGGCAGCCGCATATCTTTCTACTGCACTCACCAAGACGCCTGCCAAGCTGAGTATACTGGCCTGACACTCATTCTCATCATCAATAAATAGCCTGAAACGTCCACTGCTAAATACAGGCTCCCCCAGAGAGCACCACCTTGAGCGGCTGCTCGCCTCCTGTATCCATCGGCTCTCCGCGGTTTTCTCCAGATCAGCAGTCTACCTAGTTGGCCTGTACTGCGTCTTCAGGTTCGGCAACCACTCGAGCACCTTTCTTCTCCATCGGTTGTCACTTCCTCGACCCGATTATACTACACCCTCCTTAATAAAAGAGGTCTATATTCACAGTGAATGTCTTCTAGCTGTTGATATGATATTTATAAATTATGGGAATCTTATAAGTAAGTTATTTGTAACTATTGTTAGCTTTTCACACTGCTTAAATAATCTTTTTAACTCAGTGAATAGCCATTTCCTGAAAATCTGCACGTATCTGATAATTCCATTGTGTTATTGGCAGGATTCAGCCGCCCGACCGCCCATCCAGTTAAAGGGGTACAGAATTCCAGGAAATGACCGCTTACTGTGTGCTTACTGTGTTGTGTACTAACCAAACAAAACAACAATACATCCTAAACCGTACCCACAAAGAAAATTCAAATCATCTCATCTTGATACGCATTATTGAATAATACGAAGTATTTTTATATTAATTATATTTTACTTACACCTTTATTCACACAGACAGACGGTATTATAAGTTTTGAATAGCGTCCAAATGCACGTATTTGCATTACTCTGGGGTGCATAATGGGTGATATTTTTAGAAAGTGCTAACATTTTCCAACGTTAATGCGAAGGAACTTCGTGCATGAGTCTTATAACAATATCATGTAAGTATTTAGGTGCCTCTACGTGGAAACATTCCGTATAGCATTCTCCTCTTGAGAGTTGGAGCTATTTTAAGTCCCTAATACCAACGGTATTCGCGGGACTTTGCTGAGAATATCTCGAAATAGGTTTTAATAACTTAGAGAGAAACCTAACGCAATCTAAATAGGTACTTTTAGATACAGCTTATACATTTTGTATGGAATAATATATATTATAGTGGAAAAGCTTTTATTGCGTGTTTAAAATGGATATGTACTCTTGTTAAGCCCAAGAGACGATGTCGAGACGAGAGTCAAACGTGCCTAATATTGTTATTTGTTAGTCTTATTTATTCAAAAAATTCTTTAGGGATTCAGAGCTTGTCAGAATTGCGACGACGTGAGAAATGAACTAAAAATATAAATAAGCCACGGGGCAGACTGTTTCTCCTTTAATTTGTGAAATAAAGACAGTAAGATGATTTTCTAAAGTTTCACAAGTCTAACGGACTTGAGTCGCCTTAATTTCAATTTGAGAAGTTCTGTAAGGTATCTCCGAAGTCCATGGTATAATCAATAGACTTGCATCTTAACAGGTGCCTGTGATCTCCTATAAAATACCGTATTGCGATACATTCAGTTGGTTGTTGAGGAATGCCATAGAGCACGCATAAAGTTACTTTTGACTAGGTTGAATAGTCAAAGCTAATAATTTTACTATCTATCTCACCTATAATCATAATCATTTATTTCTCTCATGCACAAACAGTCACCAATTACATACCATGTAGGTACAAACTTCACTTTCTTAAAGCAGTTTAGGTTCAGTATCGTGACATGGGCCCGGTTCCTGTATTATTCATTGGGTGTCGTATCTTATGCCAACTACGAGTAGCTTATTTCATCTTATTTGAGATTCAAGTTTGTTCCGCCCCCACCCTAACCTAACTCAATTTTGGCTTTTTTATTCAGTTTCTTAGAATGGGGGCTTTTCTATGTTAGATGTTGAAACAATCTTATATGCGGTTACCTGATGGAATACCATAGAGATAGCCAATGAAGATTTTTAACACTGGACTGGAATTATTCTCTAAACTCTTTTAAAGTCCTCCATGTTGGTTGTAATATATTTCTAAATCAAATTATATATACATAATCAATCATCAACAGCCTGAAGATGTCCACTGCTGAACGTGGGCCTCCCCAAGATAGCGCAACCTTGAGCGGCTGCTCGCCTCCTGCATCCATCTGCTCCCCGTGGTTTTCACCGGATCGTATGTCTACCTAGTTTCTAAGGGCCAGCCTACGCTGCGCTCTGTTAGTCATCATTATCAATCACTTCATCAGACATCACTTCAAGTACTTAATGTGATAGATGACTAACAGATGATGTATAAGTAGTCCAGATGATGGACTTAGAGATCATTGTCATTGACTATAATTATGCTGATAGCCAATTTATCCTGTAAAACCATTATTACATCATTAGAAGAACTATTAAAATATTTTTTCTACTGTCAATGTTCGAATCAGTTTAATAACAAATTCAATTTAGCCTCTCATTCGCCAACAAAGTGACATAATTGCGGACAGAAAAAACAGTTCACAAAAACCCAATCACCCTTCAAACTACCAGCTGGTTAGCATCAAAGTAATGAAATCTTAAATACTTTTTACGTGAAATTCCCCGCCGGAATATTGAAATTACTTTGGACAGCTTCGGCGTCGCTTTCATTAAGTTAAAAATAAGTTATTTATCGGTGTTTTTAATTTAGGTATACGTGAGACGCCTTTTTATTGCGTCAAAGAGAAATAATAATGATTTTGGCGTAACTGTTTATTGCTTTACTTAGTACAGACTACACAGCTAAACCAGCGACATTGTGGCGGCGGTATTGGGACGGCAATAGAACTAATCCATTCATCCTTAACCCCTTATATTTTTCCCTTTAGCTTCTCTCTTACCCACAAACAGGGTTAGAACGTAAAACTAATTAACCCAAGCGAACCCGGTCGATATTATAAGATAAGATAAGATAAGATAAGATTTATTTCGAAAAATACATGGCAACGATAACAATATCATCCTTAACTTAAGTATATTACTTACACTTAATCAAAAACAAAAGCAAAACAAAGATCATAATTTTGGCCGACAGGTGAGTAGATAATATCATTATTCGAGCCCAGTAGGGCGATTATGTAACTTTTATTTCAATCAGTTTCATTAAGAAATATGTATTTATTATAGTTTTGCGATTATGTACGACATTCTGTATCAATCAAAGTCAATAAAAGTTCGATTGCAACAAGTTTGCTACAGAAAAGGATTTGACAGAACAAAAATTTCATCGATATGAACATTTGCGATTACGTACATAGATTTCAGCCGAAATGACGGCAGAAATTACATTCTCCATAGAAACAGGCTAGAGGTTGTTTCTTGCGAACTTTTATTGTTGTTTTTCTTCACATTGAGCATCTTCAAGCAATATAAACGCATAAGTAGTAAATCATAAAATACTTACTTACTATATCCAGTGTGACCATCTAAATTGCAGATTCTGCCCTAAATAGGCTAGAAATCTTCCTCAACAAAGAAATATGCCTCAAGTCTTTTATAATATATTGCTAGTTGACCCAACCCGGCTTGCGCGGGTTAATAATTTTTACGTCTTACCTAACCCTGTTTAAGCGGCTTCAATATTGATCGATTGTTCGTGTTACGTTGGCGCGCAAAAACGTCGTTGGCTGTACGCGATTTTCAATAGTTATGTATCCTCCTCTCTTCTAATTTTGGCGTGCCCGACAGGGCCCATGACGTTTATGTTTATGTTTCAGCCCTTTGGGGGCTGACCAATGAATAAAAAAGTAATCATATGCAATTTTTATTTATATCTTAAAAGACAAATAACAGTCAATTAGCGCGCCAGTTTACCGGCAGTAGGATATTGATCGGATGAAAACTATCTAGTTACATGGTTGCTAGTGAGGCGCTCCCTCTAGTCCGCACGGCAGGTATGGTATTTAGTTTCTTCTAGTTTCAGTGAGGAAGTCTGATGAATGAATTACAAATTAATATTATTAAGTTATTAAAACTAATAAAGAGCTGCAGCTATGAGACCTCCGATTTTTACTTCAAAATATCAATAACCCCCATATCTGCCGAAAGATGCCACGTTTTTAAAATAGTAAACTTGAGAGCTAGTTCTGCCAAATGGCAGAAATCTGCCACAAATGGTCACAATTATTATAACTCTATTTTTTCATTGACAATGACAATGACATTTCCTGTTTCAACAAAAACATAGGCCAAAGAACCGTATAATGCAGCCAAATAAAAATGATTAGTCATTTCAACACGTTTTGTATATAAACCTTGCTTTTTAAATTGGTCGGGTTGCTGCAACTTCACTTAGGTTGTTATCGATAAAAACCGATTGAAATAGAAATAAAAACCCTTACGTAATCGCAAATTATCGATACACACATGTAGCTATTTCAAATGTGTTTCAATCAACCCAGTGTTTGTAACAGCTTTACATAATCGCTCTACTGATCTCCACACTAGGATTCCCTGTGTTGTGGAGACCAGTTTTACAAACATTTGAAATTTAAATTGTTGGGACGTTACACAGTGTCCGTTAGAATTGAGACCAGCTTAGAGGGTAGGTAATAAGTAAGTATTGAGATTACACAATGGCAAAAATTAGTGGTTTTTAGCATATGTTTAGTATCTTATGCATGATTGTAGAAACAGTATGAGTGATTGTAAGAACTGTATTTGTGTATGAATGATTTGTGAGATGAATGAGTGATCATAAAAAATAAACTGTAGGTATGAGTGATTATAAAAACTATGTTATGTTATGAGTGATTGTAATAACTAGATATGAATGTTTGTAAGAGCTGTATAAGTGGTTGTAAATAACTATAATGATATGACACTAAACCGAGTACTAACTGATTGTAATAACTTTGTGCTAGATGTATTGTTTGAAGTAATGAATAGTTATACTTAGTAATAGAAGCCAAAGTTAATGTGTATCAAATACCTAAATGTATATAAAAAGAAAGCTTGAGCCAGTGAGGTTATAAAATATAGTATAATATAGAACCATGTAGTGTAGGATATAAAATATCAGTTTTATAAAATTTTAAAGTACAGTTACAACATTTAACTATTTGTCTATTTGTAATATTTGCTCACTTTCTTCGTAGGACATATCCAGTAGCCATTTTTGCAAAGTACTTTTACATTTTCTTTTTGTCAGTGGAAATATGCTTAGCTGCCTGTTTACTTTTGTGTATAGATATGGTGCTGCCCAGTTATACGCTCGACGGTAGGATTCTGTACGTCTAGTTGGTACTTTCCATCGGATATGTCGACGACAGATTATAACTTTCGTGGGCGCTGCTTTATGAAATCTTAGAATTACAGATAACAAATAAAGCTGTTTAACTCTTAAATGCCTACACTCATTATAGAGATCATTTGTAGGGTAAAGAAACGGCTTCCGATACGCAACCTTGAGAACGGCACGTTGTGCCCTTTCTAGCTTCAGTAGGTAAGTTTTATAAGCTCCACCCCATGCCACAACACAGTAGCCTAGTATCGATTGACATATTGATGTGTAGACAAGCCTTAAAACATCAGCATCAGCTACAGCTCTCAGCCTCTTAAATATGAACATTAGTTTTCTGACTCTGCTAGCGAGTGTATTAATGTGTGTTTCCCAAGAAAGATGTTCATCTATGATGACTCCTAAATATTTAAGGGAACAAACTCTCTCCAAAATTGTACACCCGCAGGTGACCCTAGCATTATCTTGGCACTTGTGGAGTTTTACAACTAGCGGTTGTTTTGGCGCTGTTCGCTGAGATGTACTGAAAGCAATAAGTTTTGTCTTAGTGGCGTTGAGTGTTAACACTCAACGCCACTAAGACAGTTATAAACTGACTTTTTTCCGAGGTACTTAAGTCAGTAATTTGCCTAGATAAAAGTATGATTACATCGGTATAAAGTATTAACGATTTGTTATTGTGGTTGCATACTGTACACCACTACCTACCTACGCGGTGAGTATAATAAAAACTCCGGAACAAATAACTGAGAAGCTGAAAATATATTGTAAAAGGTTTCAATAAATAAAATGTTTCTTTTTCTAAGGTGTGGTTTGAATTCAAGATGGAAAACTTTTGAGATAAGTAACTGATACAACCACATAAACATGTCAAAAGGATCTCCATCATGCTCGCTTTAAATTCTCTACAAGTTACAGGCTCAGTCCTACAGAGTTAAGGCCAGTTAAGGATTCAGGATATACGGACCTTAACAAAGGAATAACAACTAGCGATAAAATATGTAGATAACTTAACAAAAACCCAATTTGTACTTGAATCGCTTACCGTTGACAAAAGCGGAAACCCTTCTGTACCTTCGAACCCTTAATAAAGTACAATTTGATGCCATCGCAAACTACCCGTTATTTAGTTATATCCCAGATAATATAATGCCTACAGTACAGATGCCTCATCCCATACAACGGAAAAACGCGGGCATTTTACGAAATATTTTAATTCTGCATAACGCAAGATTAACAAGCGACTTTTATTGTGTGTTGGTGAAGTATTGGGCCAAATGAATACACTGGACACTAATTAGTAACGCTCACGACACGATCACTACATTTTTTTCACGTTCGGGCTATTTTTCATTTATACCTGATGGGACCCCATGCTTATATATATTATTATGGTACCGGTTACAACGGTTCGATAGCAGTTATTTTATTAGTAGGTATTCTTTTTTCAACTTTTTCGCTATTTAGCAGATAATTTTCCGTCAATGATTCTATGCAATGAAATTCGATGAACGAAGAAAGAAAGAAAAAAATACATTTATTCGTGACAGTAACACACACATTACACTACATAAATGACATTACAAAACAATATACACACAAACAGAAGCAGTGCCAAGCAGTGCAATGCTGCGTGGTGTCACGAATGGGCCCCGCATACAATTAAGGTCCTAAAGAAAGCTGTTGTTTGTTGGTTTCTCAACTACTTATTGTTTCTTCTCTAATCTGTGGTCACTAAAAAATATGCTGTTTAATATAAGCAGCACTTGTAAAGATCTTATTTGTAAAAAAAATGCTTATCGTTGTATGTTTGTACCTAAATTACCGTTTAAACAATATTAAAAACTTCAAAATCGATTTTTCAAAGAACTGAAGTAGAATTTGCTAAAAATAGGCACTGGTAATCCTGAGAAACAAGAAAAAATATTTACTGGCAAAACTTCTAAACCTACTGTAATTCAATAACAATTTCTATAGGATTTATAAAGACGGGAAAATTAAAATTCTGTTTTCATGGATGTAAACGAACGTGAATAAAATGATTACCATCTTTATTCTTTGAAGTTGTTTGAATAGGACTACATCCATGAGGCAATGTAACAAATTTGATTGCCCAAGTCCTTAAGTCCCAAGATTTCTGTCCCATGTTCCTAGGTCCCAAGTAGGGTCTCTTACTGTAGAGCGCCTTGTTTACCTACAACGTTAATAAAATGTAAGTACAAAGGCGAACCCATTGTTTGGATGTATTTAGGTGAATGGACATTTTAAATTCCCATAACACATATTTATTTGGAAGGCAAGGCAGAAAGATCACATTAGCATCTAAGTTACATTCAATCTACCTAATCGTTAGAACCACAAACTAAGTTGCTAGTGCCATTACTTATTAACAACTATTTACGATTTTCACCAGCTATGTCAGCCCAAAAAATTATGGTTGGTATAATAAGTGAAGACTTGAACCATCTCTTATGGGGGGTCACCACAACGTCGTATAGCATTATTACTTCAATAATACTTTGAAAAATGACATAATGGTAAGAATATTGTAATGTTGTTGACGCAGAACAGTATTGATGACGTCACGTTAAATTATTCACTCAAATACAACTGTCATGTCATACCGTTAATCAAGTTGATAACGCTATATGAAAATGTAGACGTCTCGTTCTCGCGCCGGAATACAGAATACAGAATACAGAATACAGAATATATTGGTAAAAAATAATTTACAGGTCAATAACATACTAAGTAATAATATTATTTTAGATAAATCTAAAAGAGTATTCGTATACTTAAAATATTATACAGTCAATTTGTCCATAAAAAACTCATTGACTGAGTAGTAAGCCTTACCGATCAACAGCATCTTAAGCTTGTTTTTAAATATGTTGTCTGAAGTAGCATTTGTTATGTGTTCTGGTAAATGATTATAAACTTTAGCACCTTTAATGTACACAGATTTTTCTGACTTTGTGAGTCTGTGGGCTGGTGTTCTATACTTATTTTTATGGCGCGTGTTATAGTCGTGTGCTGCTCCCAACTTCACGAATTTTTGTGGGTTCATGCGCACAAAGATGCTTACCTGATAAATAAGTATCGAAGGCACAGGAAGGAATACTTAAAGTTCATGGTACGAATTTGAACCATATTATTGTAACCTTGAAGCATTACTGTCACGAACCATGATGGTTTTGTATTAGTTTGTGGTAGGGCTGCTGGCCAATGATGATGATAATAAGTATTACATACGTAATGCTTCAAGGTTACAATAATATTGTTCGAATTCGTACCATGAACTAATAAAGTTTTCCGGCGCGAGAACGAGACGTCTACGTTTTTATATAGCGTTATCACTGTCGCACGTCAGTGTCAACTTATTATCATTACCTATTAGAAAGACGGACTAAGAAAAGATTCTGTTTGCCAAACTTAAATAAAAGTAACAACTAAACAGTTTCTGTCCTTTTCATAGAGGTCTAAATGACAAGGACCGAAATGCCAAGTGCTGTTAAATCATGTTTAGTTACCTAAGGACTTGTGGGACTTTGCGAAACAAAGTTAATAGTAATTGTCAAGCTTAAAGTTTGTTACCGTGTCAATTGTTGTATCCCGCAGTAGGCGCGGTTTATTCCCGAGGTCATTGAACTCCTAAAACTTCTCATATGACTACGGAAAACAATGCATGGAGGCTGATGCTGATTATATACGAGGGTACCTCCAATGTGATTTACGATCATATACGGGTAAACGATCATAATATTTGTATTCCCAACACACGCTTACGCTGGTATTGATAAACGCCAATGATAATTAAACCAATTACGCCACCACAAATTGAGTTGGCAGCTATTAGGGCAAAGTTCACTGACTTTAAAAGTCCTTAATTAATGCCGACTCTTTGCAAAAAGAAGTTTTAAATTTTTATTTTGTTTGTCTGATTACATCATTATTTGCAATGTTTGATATTGTCCAATAATATTCGTTTCAGCAACTGCTCATTATACAAAAATAATGCCTCATTCCGATTTCCTCCGAGACAGTTCACGTTGTTTTTTATTAACTGTTTTTAGGCTTGTGTTTGACCACGTTTTTAGTGATGTTAAGAGAGTCCTAATTTTCTGGAACTCATACTATACAAAATCCATACTTTATTTATATTAGGAAAAATATAAGAAGGTGCTGGCTGTTAAGGCGAATATAATACGCAATGATATTGCGTCTGCAGTCTTAATAAATGAAATGAAAAATGTACATGTAAGTACGTACCTACCTACATAGACTTCATGGCTATTAGTCCCATTACCTCATAGACCTATTGAGAGTAACGAAAATATCCTTGTTTGTGTATTAATTACCTACTTCGTCTTGTCATATTTAAAAGCAACACGTGGTCCTCTTCTCTCATGTCTACCGACGGCTGTCATTGTAGTAGGTATAGGCATGGGGTATAGGTATAAACCTACGTAACCGATAAACATATTAAGTGGATCTTACTTACCGACTTGTTTTCCAATCCATCACTCCGATCTGGAACAAAAACGAAAAAGTTTTAACGTTCATTAAGATTTATACCTTAAAAGAGTTGTCATCGTGCCTTTTAATTTTTAATGAGTTTTAAGCGCTTTGCCAGCTTTATGCCTATTTCACAAAACTGTAGGTTTTGACATACCCGTTAATCAGGCGAATATGAAGATTCATAGTAAATGTACATATTAGAGAAAAAACAATAGACAAGTAAATATACATCTATAGTAGCTAGGTAGGTATCTATAGGTATCCTCTAGCAGCGAAAAGAAGGCAATCTAATGATTGTCTTAGACCTACAAAAATTTTTGATCAATATCTCAGTTAAATTAATAGATACTATTTCTGACCACTTGCATACACGAGAAGAAGAAGACTATTTCTGACCGAGTTTCCAGAGTTTAAAAGGACATCACGAGAAGATCTAATTCATTTTATATTTTCATACATAGACATCAATCAGTTCTACTATGGTTCAATAGTAAACTATAATCAACATCAAAATGTTAAATTTAATAAAACATTATACATAAACCGTAACAAAATTTAAAGGTATTAATTTTTTTCCAATTATACTCAAAATATCTATGAAGACTTTACACAAAGCTTCAATAGTCCCCATAGATAGCCCCGTATTTTGTGGTTTGCATGCTAATGCGTGTGGGAAACAAAGGTAAAGAGAAACTTTCCACCGCATTACCCACACGCTCGCGGTCGGACGAGCTTTCGCTCACTCCGCCCAGTCCGGTCCTTCCGCTAATTTCGCTTTTAAAGCTCAATCGAGCTTTAAAAGCGACAGTGAATAAAAATAAAGTTTTATTTAACCACGCTGCGTCGGTAAAGTAAACCAATTTCTATATTGAAAGCTATCCAGTATATTTAAAATAACTCTCCAAATATTTGGAATAGTTAATTATATTACGATTCTGAAACATATCTCCGACAAATGCTTCTCTACATTAGGGATTTCACTTAAAATAATTTGAAAGTATTTCTGAAATAAGTAATATTTATCTATTTTAAAATAGATGCATTCATGAAAAGAGATGTATATGATAACTTTTTTCGCACCAAATAGTGTTTACGTTGATAACACCGCAAAAGCGGTTTCCAAAAAATATGTTCCTATAATAATATAGACGGCAGCGTTATTCTTCTATGTAGACGGCCTAAGCGATAAACTCAAGTTAACAATCAGTATTAGAACGAAGCCAATATAAAGACTTACGTACTTAGACAGTTTAAATCCAGCTTCAAAATCGTCGTTTAACATTATCGCAATAATGTTGCCTTGTTTATTCATTTATAAGCAAAAAGCTTTAACATGGCGTTCAATATTCGCTCTGCTGACGGCTCCTTAAATAGATTATCCTCAGCAGTGACGAGAAACAAATAACAAAGGCGCATCGCCCACGCGCGTATTTCAACAGACAACATTAATAATTCTTGACTTATGACCCGTAATACTTAAGAACAGAGTTGAAAATCGTCTACCATTTGCTCTACATGTCCCTAACCCTAACCGCAAAGGGTCGTAACCACAGACCTAGAATATTTTGCACGTCTTAGGTCTACGGTCACAGCATACTCTCACTCTTTACACTAGGTACATAAAATAACCCCTTCATGGAGTTGCACATATAATATGTATCTCTCAACTTTAACTATAACTCTTGTTTGATAGCCTTTGTTTATGGATATCTCAGTCTTAAGTCTTGCTAATAACATAGCTTCTAGTAAAGTTGCCACCACTTTGATGGAGCATGACTTAGACTGGACTATGACTATGACTAGGACATATTACTTTGCATGAAATATTTTATAACACGATGAAAATATAATACTTGACACTGGCTAAATACACTATGTGTGGAGCCAAAATATAAAATAAAAAAAACATGACACTAGTTTCTGACGGCCGACACTAAAGTACAAGGGTAAAGTAGTCATGAAATATTCATGGTACGTAGACAAGCACTTCCTAAAACTGAAATGGATTTTACTACAGCCGTGAAATGGTTAATCAGCCGAATGCTGCATGACGTTTAGCACAACAATTAAAAGCTGTATACTGAAGTCCGTTCATTTGGCATCCCTTGGATTAATTGGTCTCTCTCGTAGTCAAACTTAGACGTGGGTAATCGTATGCTAAGTACACGACGAGTGATAAATGCTTACGCTAGATCAAAGAAAGTCTCTGCTGTTATTAGTAAAAAGCTGTATTGAAATTAAATTAAATCAAAAAAAGTTTTCGTAAAAAGCTTGAAAGGATTATTCCGTTTTAATATTTATGATTTTTATAGCAGTATCGCCTGCTCAGCGTAATCTACAGATTAATTGATTTGGGAGGCGTTATCTGTACAGCATTTGTGTTAATGTAACTTGACCATGCTGGTTGGGACGATTCTTAAGAATCACTCAATAGATGGCGCTACCAACCCCGTAAGTTGGTTGTAAAAGTGAAGGAAAAATTCGGACATGAGACCACTTGTCACGGTAGCTTGAGTAAAGCATATCCCGACTTGAGGGATGGATGGATGCGGGTTCAATTCCCGCTCTTGATTCTAATTTTTCCTTTACAAATTAATCTGTAAATTAATCTGTAAATTAATCTGTAAATTAATCTGTAAATTAATCTCTAAATTAATCTGTAAATTAATCTGTAAATTAATCTGTAAATTAATCTGTAAATTAATCTGTTATTCCGTTTTGTTGTGCCAGAACGTCATCTGCAGGAACACTACTAGCTTCCTAATTCTATGCAGGTGTCTACATGTGTACTCGGCGATTGGCCAAATTTTAGCGCAGAAACTTTTGTGCGAGGGTGGGCAGCAACATCCCTCATTTCCGATGTAGCTCTGCGGTCTAATACCAAACCTTTACATTCGGTGATGCATCGATAAGGGTTGTAATAAACGATCTAAAACACTCGTCAAAAGCTAAAGGTGGTCTTTAAATAAGTTGAGTCTGGGCTCTTGTTGCGTGAGATAGTAGATGCTAGCGCGGTCCTATCCTGGCGGCGGACGCTTCACGAGGGGTTTTTGTGGGTTCAAGTCCCACATATGCCATCACCCCCGTGGTGGAAGGAAGTGCCTTTCCCCCTCTAAAAAAGGGGGGGGGGCTCTTGTTGCGTTGTACAAGCGGACCTTTTAAAAGTGAACCCAAGTCACACGTGAAAATTGTAGAATAAAATAGACACCCCTACAGAATCCTTCCCAAGTAGACTTTACATTGTATTGCGGTTTGGCTGTTATAGCCCTAAAGCTACCTACTGTTAATCCCTGTGGATGGAGTAACCAGAGCAGTACTAACTGAAAGATCCGGCTCCAGGAAATCCGCAAAGATGTTTTGCCGTGAAAATGAATTACGTTGGGGAGAAAATTTGAATATTTTTGTCACAGGTTTGTTTGTGTGGTGTGGTATATAATAAATATAATTAGATATGAAGATGTTTTACCGCTTTGTAGACTTTGTAGTACGTAAGTACCGACTGTTGCGAGCTACGCAATGTCCATATCTGTATTATTGTTTTAGATTATCGTCAACAGACAAGTACATAAATAAAACTAAAAATTAAAACTACTAAAAATGCAACTATAAGTACATAATATTTTTTACGTATAAGAAAGCCAAAAAGTATCCACAGCACGATAAAATACGCTGAAAAAATATATGACG
Source organism: Ennomos erosarius (assembly GCA_963580505.1). NCBI lineage: Eukaryota > Metazoa > Arthropoda > Insecta > Lepidoptera > Geometridae > Ennomos > Ennomos erosarius. Next base: position 11,939,700 of record OY756986.1, read on the forward strand.
TGCCATGAATGAAATAAAAAAAAGAAGAATTGAGTTTTGATTGACATCGAACTGAAGTCCAAAATGGCGGACATATCACATATGTGTGTCAGATGAAAGTAGGGCGACCGGCTGCATATGATGTGAGTGTGTGCGTATTCCGCTTGTACGTACGAAGCGTTCCACCTTCCTAAGGGTGCTTCGCTTTCGGATCAGACGGGATTCCCTCCTTCTTTTTTTATTAGGTCCATGTGACGTGCTATGACCAAGTATCATGGTCTTAGTATCGGAATCCATGCAAAGTATCTTCCATAGAACTAACCTTTAGCAGAGCATCATGGCGTCATTTATGTCATGTTTTCAAATCTGACAGATGAATAATTGTTTCACAAGTTATTATACTCCCAATTAATGATATTTTATAGTTTAATGAAGCTCACTAATTGTTAAATTCTAATCTCTGCTAATCGACGGTATTTAGGTCAGCGAATACAACTGAATAAACAAAAGAGATATCCAGGTTCGTTTGTAATAAAATATATACATTCTGTTGAAAATTGAATAATAATTCAGTTTCGCAGTGAACAGAACAATGCTATTAAATCTCTGTTGCTTTGAATTTATGAACACAATTTAATAATTGAGAACGTGAATATTCTTCATGAAAACAGATGGAGAGTGTTCTATAATATCATCAAGTGTGGGCAAAGATAATTTGTATGACAAAATTAGTTCAAAAATTTGTCCGTACTGTGTACGGGTTAAAGTTTTTGGGCGGTAGCTTGCGTGATTTTTAATGCATTAATAATTAATTATATTTATGTTTTTTATGAAAACAGATAGAGAGTAGTTATAATATCATCGAGTAGTGTGGCCAAAACTAATTTTTTTGTAGGTATAGCAAAATTTTAATTTTAATGTTTGTCCACGATCTTGTAACCTTCAATATAGCACGGGTTACAGCTTTTGGGCGATAACTTGCGATGTTCGTTAATGCATAAATAATTATGCTTCAATGTGTGCAATTTGGACCCGTATGGTACCGGTGTAAGAGTTACCAACCGGCTCCTCATCTCATCCCGCGCGTGCCGTAAGATCTGCAACTGTATTACGTAAAAATCTCAACAACAGTGGCAAAGCAAAAGCAGTTAGCAAAGCGACAGCGAACACTTAGCAGTCGGTCGCAAGATGTCTGCCTGTTGCTTGTAGCAGCATTCTCCTCAATACATTTAAATTACCAAGACGTCTACCACAGAGATTTGAAAAATATGACGCTTTCGCTCGGGAGGCGAAGGTTTTTTTGTTCTGTGACGCCTGCCAAGCGTGGTAATAGGCATGAACACAATTTTTTTTTTTTGGATAAATAACAATATTCTTAAAAAGATAAACATTTGAGAAAACAAAAATAAAATATCTCAAAAAACGACACAAAGTTACAAGTATTTTAAAAACCGGAATAGAAAGAGATAGCTCAAACGGCCAGTGACGTCAGAGAAAGGGCTTTATAGTACCTCATAAGCTGTGGTAGCTTTTCATACAATCTCTTTGGCATGTGACGTCACGAGTAGATTTTTCATAGTAACTGTGGGGGCGCTCTGTTTCGCGAGTAAGGGACAGGAGATGCCTCCTGTAGAAACTTTAAAAGCTTATAACTCCGTGATTTATTTACCGATATTGCTTATTTTTTCAATTATTGCATTCATTTTTAATCTTCTTTATGAAAGTAATATTTACTTGTTGATTTTTAATAGTAGTCATCATGCCTATTAAGGTAAACTCTCTCGTGAAACGTAAGTACAAAGATAAGTGTGTTAGACTGAGTTGCACCAGGTTACTTTAACGCTAACTTTAACTGCTAACTGGCACCGTCCACGCTTCGCAGGGCGGGCTAATGTCAAAATTTGACAGTAACTTTAACTGTGATTATGGTGCAACTTAGCCTTAGACTCAAGAGAGCAGAAGCAGAAGCCGTTCTTTGAGTTTTGGCGGGAACGCGGAAGAGTTCACGTCGTTGCATTTTATTATTTTTCAAAACTTTTGCTTTTTCCAGTGTTAATGTTTAAAATTGGTGGCGTTTTACGCATTAAGTGCTGAATTACGAGCAGGAGTGAGGGGAAGTGATATAATGTGGTGAAACGTGACTTTTCGTGTTGCTTCCAAAACTCCATTGAAGCTTCTAGTAAAGTTGCCACCACTTTGCTGGAGCATGACTTAGACTGGACTATGACTACCTGACTTAGACTGGACTATGACTATGACTAGGACATGACTTTACGTGAAATATTTTATAACACGATGAAAATATAATACTTGACACTGGCTAAATACACTATGTGTAGAGCCAAAAAAAAAAAAGCCGTTCTTTATCTTCTTTGTTTTAGTGACAAGTTTCAAGAACATTTTGTTCTATTTTACCCAAACGCGTGGAATTCAATTAGGGTCAGTCACCGTGGTGTGACGTGCATCCGTTATTCAGTCAGTCAAGCCATCGTGATTGATTGTATTTGCTTTTAACGCTGAATCCTGAGAACCGGGATATTCTGAATAAATGAATAGAAAGGTTAGTAGCTTTTGGTAGTCACTGCATAATTGCGTTAATAGTTCTGGCTATATACTACAAACCAACCAAACACCCCAATAAAGTTGTTAGGACATTTCATTAGTCTCATTCATTGGTTAGGACATGATTTAAATGTTTTTATACCTAACCGCATAATGTAAACCATCATCACCGACAACAATAACCTGCAGACATCAATCAACAATAACCTGTAGGCCCCGGAGAAAGCCACTAGGAACAACTGCTTGCCTCCTACATTCATCGGCTCCCTGCGATTTTCGCCAAGATTGGGGGGCCCACAGAGAGTTCGTTACTTCTTTCCCTATGGGGGGGGGGGGGGGCAGGTTACGCTGCGTCTTCCGCATGGGCTGTTATGTTTTTCATTATAATCTACTGCAATCACCATGACGCCTGCCAAGCATCCCCCTGACATAAATATAAACGCAGAATTTTCATTGATTTCGCAATCTGTCTGAATAAAAAATGTGTTAATACTTCCCTTAACTTGCCTTTTTTGCCATTTCGGTGTTGAACCGAAATTAGATTTTCTATTCAATAAATCAGCGACAATTCCAAGACATGTTGCTAACCCTCTACCGTAAGATTGTACAGACAGGTCTTACAAACGAAACGTATTATACCCGGGGTTTGTCACCTTTTTAGTACTATATAACATTTAACATTGAAACCAAATGGCGGGAACAAATTCCCACGTCAGCTCACCGACAGCTATGAACATTCTTGAGACATAACTTGTCTTCGTCGGTCTTCCCTCGCCAACTGAATTAAAGTGTTTGCAAACTGGGGCAATTTCGAGCTTTACTGTGATACAATAAAGCTCAAATTGCTTAGATTCTCTCCAAATTAAGTTTGAAATTAATTTCTGTTCAAAAATAGCAGAGATACGGGGTACGGGTTAGTAGGTAGCCCAATCTTGGTTCTTGACAGTGACCTAGTTTCACCGTAGGTCTTGATAAATAAGCACCCTTCGTTTTAGTTTTTCCGTTCTATTTTGTTTCGAGGTCGTAACAATTTGTTACAGGAAGGCTTTATGCATGGAAGGGTTAATGAAAAGTAAAGTTGATTACACTACGTAATTACTAATTACTGATACAGGCATAATGAAAGTGCCTATACAGAAATATTTTATTTTTATCCATAGAAGACAGATTTTTTTTATGAGTTTGAATGACGTGACAAACCAGTCGTTCACAAACTAAGTAGAGGATATTACAGTCGTTCACTTGATGTTGCAGTGAAATATATCGTGTCAGATTGGACATTGTATTAGCACTACAGTGTCTACAGGGCAAGCCAAGCAAATATATGTACATGCCCTCTCTCTCTAAGAGATTGTATCTCCCAATTTTAACCAAAACAAACAAATCCATATAAATCCAGATAAAGACATCCGTATATTCTATGGCCTCCGTAAACCACGTCATTAACTGGCGTGTAACATTCAATTTTATGCCTTCACCCGATGTGTATAGTATACTTAGTACACCGCTCACGTATTGCTGAAGTCACCGAAAGCCACCGAAATTGCGTCTTGAGTTACAGCTTAATAACATCGGCGATATCAACAATTTATTAGATGATATAGAGGATTCTCAAAGACGGTGTAATGAGATTGGGTGGATCTGGATTTGTTCAAAAAATACCTATCTTAAGATAATTAGTTGGTGCCAATAATACAACATATAGGTAGGTGTAAACTTTCAGTAAACTTTGGGGAGAGGTAATATCAAAGAATACTAAGATAATTGAATATTAGATGTCATTTGAATAAAAAAGATAATGTGCAAGAAAAAGTCCAGAAAAGTTTACACTAATTAGTAGGTACAATTATATACATGTGTCACACTTCACCCACTACTATTCCATTCGAAAACTATGGTGCATTGTCTTGTATTGGTGTACCTGTCTCATATAAAATACATACAACCAAGCGCAGGATAACTATAAAAAGCACAACATGAAAAACATCCATAAAAAGCAACTCATCATAAAAACCGCGGATCAAAACCACTAATAATAAAACCTGTAACTACCTAATGAAAGAACCAAGTGCCGATAAACCAAGCATCAGCAGAAAGCAGGGCGGATATTTTTTTTCCTTTAGAGTTAATTACCAACCGTTTGCTAAATGATTGGAGCAGTTTTTGAAATGGTGGTTTGGTAAAATAGTTTAAATAAACAGTTTTATAAGGTGCACAATCCAATAAATTATTATATTTTTAACTTTTTTAGGGTTCTTTTCTGTACCCAAAGGGTAAAACAACGCGGGTGTGTCTTAACTACCAGACTACTACCCCTATATAAGATGATTGGTTATGTATTACACCAAGGTCGATTGGAGAATACATAATTACTCAGTCTGTCGACTGCCTTATTGGTAAATTACTCAAGATGAATTTAGCGTAATACGAAATAAAATTTAGATATGTACAACCTACCCTTTGTAACCAGCTACCAAGACACCTCGCATTAGAAGACCGAGCGCTAACGAACCAAAGTGAACTCGAAGAAACTATTTCCTTTGCTTCCTTAGCTATTAATGGCAACAGGAGATTCAGGGGACTCATGAATGCTTATGCTATGCTAATACAAAAGTCTGATAGTTTGTTAACTTGATTTAAAGTTATAATAACTCAGAACATTTAAAAATGATGCTAATATATGTTACTAATTATTTCTAATTTAAGGACAAAAGGGGTTAACAAATTTTGGACACAATTTTGCGTAAGACCTTGCAAGAAAAGAATTACACGAATGATGTCCAATAATAAAAATAGGCCTAATTTTGAAGGTTTTAGTTGACAGTTTTAAAAATGCTAAAAATATATCCGTCTGTTACATTCCCGTCTATTTGACAAGGACAGCAACAGTTTTAGGAGCTTTAGATCTGTCAACTAAAGCCTTTAAAATTGGCCTTAATATCTATATAAAAAGTCTGGGAACCAAGACGAAACGCTCTATTTTGAATTTGGAAAAAGCGGTTAAAAGTCGGTTCCAGTTCCTGGACATGAATCCATGAAATCAAGCATACACAAATCGTAAATTGATGTGTTGTCTAGAAGAAACCAATGTACCTACTCTATTATGAACAATGTATTCAATAATTATCACACAAAATAATATACAGCTCTCTTTCATTAAATTGTAAACGTGGTAAAAGTACCTCATCTAGAGCACTACAGAAACTGCTCACTCCAAATACAATGATACAATAGAAAGCTTGAAACTTAGTCACTAATTTGGTTCTTAAAATAGAAACCATTTCTACGTTTAATTAAATTTGGTTGCGAAATAAAGAAGGCTTTTCGGTGCGTTCTGCTTCTGCGAAGCTGAATGGTAATTTTCTATTATAATATACAAATTGAATTTCTGTTTACGAAAAGATTGCTTCGAGCGATAACGACTGAAACTCCCCGTCCTCTACGATATTTCGTACTGAATAGAAAAACTAAGTAATTTTTATTGGTATTGATTGGTTTGTAATTGACATTTACCTTTCGTTAGTATTTAGTGAAATAAGTTTTTTTTCGAACAAATATTGTATTTGTCACTTAGAGCATTTATAAAAGGAGGTGGCATGGCGTTCCCCTCTGCCGGTAATATGGGGCTATTTGGTCTACAATATCAGTGTCCGTGTTTTAGGATGGTGCAAATTTGCAGAAAATGGTGCTTGCGGATTATAACGTTAGCATCTCCATATATACATGCTCTAAGGATTTATCATCATCGCTCGATGTTAGCCCCCGTTTTACATCTTGGGCTGAATTTACTAAGCTCTTTTTATCTTTATCTTTATCTTTGTGGTAGCCAATGGTTAAATCTCTAACTAATTTTTAACATTGGATAGAATTTGTTAGAGTTTTTTATCATTTTACTTCTAAGTTGCTACCAATACAATAGCTTTTACGTTCAAACAGTGCCTATATGCATACTAAAGTGTTCATAATATAAACATACATTTCGATAGATGAACCCACCTCTAATGCCTATACAACATGATAATAAAACAATCACAGCTTAGACCTCTCCATATCCGAAGTAATAACAATTCCTGTCTGAGGCAAAGAGGGTCGATACGCCGAGTATTCCGTCGTGACAAGGGAAGCCCTCTATTTACGTGACGCCGACATATTGTTTCCTTTCCGCGCAGAACTTCCGCTACATTCAGCGCACGTCTTACGTGTCTCGGTTAATTGAAAATGTAGGACTTTTATGCCATCGATAATTTAAAGGAAATGATACTTTAGGTATACTTACTATGGCATCTATTGTGTATGCGAGCAAATAATATAAATGTACATTATTACTATAAGTAGACAAAAGCATGAGAACTAAAGTGACCGATATAACTCTTAGAATTAGCAGGTTGAAATGGCAAGCAGGCCATATCAGTCGTAAAACTTACAATCGATGGAGAAGGAAGTTTCTCATCTCAAGTGGTGACCACGAACGGAAGGAAGCACCGCAGATCCTCCACTTAGTGGACGTGAAGCCATGGGGAGCCGCAGGATGCAGGATGCGACCAGCCTCTCAAAGTGGTGCTCTCTGAGGGAGACCTATTTAAGCAGTGGACGTCTTCGTGCTGTTGTTGATGATGATGATGATGATGATGATGATGATGATGATGATGATGATGATGATGATGACTATACACAGTATAACTAGATTTTAACCAGATCGTTGGCCCATCTAGTGGGGGGACTGGACTGGGACTGTTATCTCAAGACTCGGGTACGGGGTCATTCAAACGAGAGCCATCGGCCAAAGTGGACGTATAATGTGCGCGTGTCGAAGCCAAGTATTACAATTATACTCTACAAGTCTACAGGGATAGGGGCACTAAATTATATACTGCAGGTTTTTCATTTTTGTCTAATACTTACGTGGTAATTAATATACCGGTTTTTATAAAACTCTATAAACGCGTGGTTGTGAATATTTCCCACCGCTTACATTTTCCAATACCTTTTGTAGACTCTGTACTATTCTCAACATCCGAGTCTACTGATGTTTAGATACTTGATAGGTATTTAGCGTTGACATTTACAACAAAGACCTGGGTTCTGACAAAACCACATGCTAACTTTGCAATGTGAAGAAACATTAAATTATGGCCTGTGAAATAAAGTACGGAACGCGAAAATGTGACGTTGTTAGCTTCTTACAATTATTTACCAAAACGTGTATTAGTGATGTTACTAATAAAACATAGTAACAATGGAATAGCTTCTTAGTGCTTTGTCTTTACCTTTTTCGAATGTGATAAAAAGAAACAAAAAACAAAATACACATTTTCGCTACAATGTTTATGGATCGTGAATCGAGCACGACAGAAAATTAAATATTTTAATACGAAAAACATGTATTCTCGTGTTCTTTCATAAGCTTTCTAATAGCATTCGTAAAGTGTCCACCACTTTAAGTATAGAGCTACCCTTAACTTTTTAATTGACTTATAAAAAGTTGCCTGACTGCCTTTTACAATTTACAGCTGCGAAGGAAATCATCATGAAAAACCAGCATGTTCAAGAATCGTAAACGTTCGAAGACATACATGCGTCATCCACTAACCCGCACTTGGCCTACGGAATCTTATGGAAGAAGTCCAAAGACCCACACCAATGGGACCGTATAATAAAGCTACCTAATTCTAAGAACCATTTATAAAATAAGTTGCCATAATCACAGTTAAAGTTACTGTCAGATTTTGACATTAGCCCGCCCGGTGAAGCATGGATGGTGACAGTTAGCAGTTAAAGTTAGCGTTAAAGTAAGCTGGTGCAACTCAGCCTTATACTTCCTACGTTTAATAGACACCGGTGTACCTGTCTACGGAAGGCGAAAAAACATGATTGCATAATAAATCTTTATTTACTGTGTTCCACCGAGTTGATTAATGAACGTATAAATGCCAGCTGGACGTAAATAGAACACTTTATGGCACACGAAGGCAATGTTTCTCTGTCAGCGCTCTATATTTAGAAAAAAGATAAATTTATTACCTTACCTATGTTCTGTATTGGTTTGTTACGTAAAGTAAAATGTAGTTAAATAAAAGCTGTTCGTAATCGTTATCAATCGTAATAATAAAACGACCTGCCTTTAGGCTTGTCGATCAACAACCCATTAATGGATATTGAAATAACTTCTCTGGTATCTATTATTCTAGAAAATTACTTACTTATACAGGGTGAATGGTTCGTAGACCGTATCTTTTCAAGACGTGTTTAAACAGGCCTTGGGTAATTTTTAAATCGACAAGTTCAGTGTTTTTATATTTTATTTTTGAGTTCTTTTACATTTTTCCAATTTTCACACAACATTGAAAAACCCAAACAAAAAAAAAACACTGAACTAAGGTTATAGCCCAATGCCTGCTTTTGTTTGCTGATTTAATATATCAAAAATTCAATAATTGGATTATTGTGTAGTAATTATTTGTACTTATACAAAAAATTAATCGTTGTCTATTAGTTTGTATGTTTGATTATGTAGAGATGGATTGTTTGTATTACCGGGATACTACTAATATCCCAGAAAAATGAGATTTGGCGCAGCAAAATGAGTCCAATTTGGTAGAAACCACAGGGGGGTCACCACAAGGACTCATAGCATTATTACTTCAATATTACTTCAATCATACATTGACAAATCACATAAAAGTAAGAATACTTTAATGTTGCAGAGTCAGAGCAGTTTTGATGACGTTACGTTAAATCGTTCACTCAAATACAACTGTCATGTCATACCTTTACATCATGTTGACACTGACGTGCGACAGTGATAACGCCATATAAAAATGTAGACGTCTCGTTCACCCGCAGGATTACTTTTCATGGTACGAATTCTAAAAATATTATTGTAACCTTGAAATAATAATGCCATGAAACATGATGGTTTTGTATTAGCTTGTGGTAGCCCAGCTGAACACTATACTAAAGTAATATAATTATTATTCCCATCGTAGTTACAAAGACGGTAACGGTATTACAACGTTTCACATAATGCCAAAACGTCATTAAGTCCGAATCAAATCACAGTTCATTGACCCATCCCCTGTAGAGTCTTTTAACAAGTGCTCGGTGTGCTAAGCAGCTACTTGGTTTCAGACAGACTACAAATTTAGTTAGCGAGCTTTCTCTAATATATGATAATTAAGAATAGTTTCGCGTAGAGCCGATGGATGAAGGAGGCGAGCCGACCGATGTAGCTCTTAGGATTGGCAAGTTGAAATGGCAATGGGCAGGCCACATCGCTCGTAGAACTGACAACCGATGGGGAAGAAAGGTTCTCGAGTGGCGATCACGAACTGGAAGACGCAGCGTAGGCCGGCCCCCACTAGGTGGACCGACGACCTGGTGAAAGCCGCGGGGAGCCGATGGATGCAGGAGGCGAGCAGCCGCTCTAAGTGGCGCTCCCTGGGGGAGGCCTATGTTCAGCAGTGGACGTCTTCAGGCTGTTAATGATGATGATGATGACACGTGTGCATCGGAGTGCTACGTAGGACTTTAATATATAAAGTTCTGAGTAGCAATTGCCACCCGGGGGCAATCTATGTAGGGGGTAGGGGCAACTGGGAATATACCGCAACTTCTATGGGTAGCGGTGACGGACGAGGGGCAGATTCTTCATAATGTCGTTTATTCAACTGCAGTACCTACACAAAGTGAATCATTCTTTTATTCAATATCCCCTGCATACCTTCATTTTCTTTATATTATGTTTCTATTGCAACCATCGTAGATTGGGGCTATTAAAGATCGATAAATTATGTAAATCAATATAAAAATCAAGAAACAATGTAGCTCCTTAACTATGCAAGGAATGAACAGCAGCTTTCTCAGTCAGCATTATAATCTACAAGTTGCAATGGCAATGGGCAGGCCACATCGCTCCCAGAACTGACAACCAATCGGGAAGAAAGGTTCTCGAGTGGCGACCGCGAACCGGAAGGCGCAGCGTAGGCAGACCCCCCACTAGGTGGACCGCGACCTGTTGAAAACTGCGGGGAGCCGATGGATGCAGGGGCGAGCAGCAGCTCAAAGTGGCGCTTTCTGGGAGAGGCCTATGTTCAGCTGATGATGATGATTATAATCTACTGCGATCATCAAGATACCTGCCAAGTGTGCAATAATAATCATAACCCTCGTATGGCTATAAACAGTGGACGTCTTTCAGCCGATGATATGTGATGTGTGTAGCTCCCAATCCAATATTAATTTATATAGGCCGATACGATACTAAGACTAGGTTACAATACATCGGCTGTCTACATTTTTCGCCTGTGTGTAGCTAGTACTTACATAAGTACTTAATAGTCACTAGACTTGAGTAGCACTCAGTGGCTTGTTGGGCAAGCCAAGTAGCTCGCACTATACCTATTAGCTGACTGACAGTGACGGTGGCCGGAGCTTGCTCCTATAGTATATTATATCTGTGTACATTACAATGAACTACAGAGAGATCTATGCTCGGAGTTTCCTTGCGAGATAAGATCCGGAATGAGGAGATCCGCAGGAGAACTACAGTCACCGAAATCAAAATATTTTTTATTTATTACAAATAGGTTATTCATAGCACTTTTAAAAGTCTAGTCTTTTAGACTTTTAGTAGGCACTTAAATTAAATTATTATAATTACTGAGCAGATAAAATCACAAAGTGCACAATGTCAAATATTATAACTATTTATAGCAAGCCTATTAGAATAAGTGTTTGAAAATAAAATTCTCTCTTCCACTACAGGTGCAAGCAATAAGGCACAATGCAGAGTAGACAACTCCGATCCGTAGCTTCGACCAATGTAGCTTTTAGAATTTAGCAATTTGAAGCGGACATCACCAGTCTGGACTGGTGATGTGATACATAATACTGTACCTATTGTTTCAAAATTTGGTGATATTCAGAATTACATTATCAAAGCTGTTAAAGATGCAACATAATTAAGCAAGTTCTTCGACCTGTTTTTGTACCTATATCAGCTATAGCAGGTTGATGTTAATCTTTCACGCCCACTCGTTTTTTTTTTACGCTTCTAGTCTAGCAATCAGACTAGTAATCAGATTACTACACTGTGTAATCAGGTCATAAAGTCTCATTTGCCCAGTAATTTCACTAGCTACAATGCCCTTCAAACCGGAACACACTACTGCTTGGCGGCAAAATAACTGGCAATGCGGTGGTACCTACCTAGACGAACTTTGTAGAAAAGTCCTACCACCTAGTAGGTTAGTAGGTTGTAGTTTTCGGGAAATATTGAGGCCGGCATAGCGTTCCACTCTTTGGCTGTTCGCTATTTCCACTCAATCCTTTTACGCTCACCTAAGACGTGACGGCGCCGTGGCGTGACTGTGACACGCGATAAGATCAAATATTCATAACCGAAAGCAGTCGAACGAAAATATGGAAAGTTATAAATAACTTGTTATTTATAAGTCCTGACGCAAATATATAGAGGTGTTTATAAGTGTTTCGTTTCTCCGTGCCTCCGCTCAGTAAATACCGCTACAAGTTACAAAAAGTGATAACTCAATGCGGTCACCCACCCACGTGATAAATAACTTTATCATCGGTTTTAAGGATGGATTGTAGAGTTTCACTATGACATGTCAAGTTTCCATCGCTATATCAGTGGTTTAGATACAAGGTAAGTTACCTATTCTTAGATATATTGTTCGTATATTTGTTCATTTAAAGCCTTCTGAATAATATTCCACTACTGACATTCACACCAAACTTATTATTGCAATAACCGTTAATGGAAGGAGTCAATTCAATAATTTTGCGAAGTAAGTCGGCCAAGGACGGGCCACATTTTGTGTTCTACTCAGCCACGTGTGGACAATCTTAGGCAAACATTGGATTTAACACAAATTCCTTGGTTTTCTTTCTTTTTCTTTTTAGCGCACTTTATCATGATGACAATTGTACACGACATTTAGGATTAGTATCAATATATATATATATATATATACTTATATTATGTTATTTACTGACAACCGATGGGGAAGAAAGGTTCTCGAGTGGCGACCACGAACTGGAAGACGCAGCGTAGGCCGGCCCCCCACTAGGTGGACCGATGACCTGGTGAAAGCCGCGGGGAGCCGATGGATGCAGGAGGCGAGCGGCCGCTCTAAGTGGCGCTCCCTGGGGGAGGCCTATGTTCAGCAGTGGACGTCTTCAGGCTATTAATGATGATGATGATGTTATTTAATTTTTTATTAAATATCGACGGAAATAAACAAATTAGGAAAATATATCTTTAAGATGAGTTCTCATAATTCATTCCCAGAGTTTGATGTTTGTAATCAAAAGTTCCAAGCTATGAGCACTTTTCACCATTTTTCTATGGTGACCATCCACAGTTCAAAAATCAGTTGAAATATTCGCCCTGCGCAAATCACATCAGCAGCGTGGCCTAGGGCGGATTCTCAAATAAATTAAGCTTGGTATGATTCGTTCAAATGACGAATAACGTTTAAACAAAATTATGTTTTTTGCGAAAGATTTTAATATTTGCCGTGGCTTGGTTTGTGTAAATCCGTAACGCAAAGGCCACAAGCTGCGCACCAGGCCGTGCCAGCCTAATATAGGATGGTACTTATAATATTATTATGATTCAAATACTTTCAATATCAATTCTTCATTAGCACAAGTTTATTCCCTCCATTACATGGACCCACGACCTGATCAAACCCGCGGGGAGCCGTTGGGTGTAAGAAGCAAACAGCTTCTCAAAGTGGAGCTCTGTGGGAAAGCCTATATTAAGCAGTAAACGTTTTCGATTCTGAAACGTATCTCCGACAAATGTTTCTCTGCCGGATGATCCGCCGACTGAATGTTTCGTATAGCCCGTAAGCACATCATGTTTATCAAACTCGAGCAACCCAGTAAGAACCTCAACGCGTGGGCGGCAGTTTACTTTCTAACAATATATGGAAAAGTCAATAGAAGTTTCCTTCAAGTTATTAGCAAAACAAACCCAACAAGACCCGACGTAACAAGTTGTCGGTCACTTTGGGAACAGATGTTTACATTAAGAGTTTGGTGGGGACTGATAAAAACAGCTCACGCGGGTCATATAACTGAAGTTACCAAACACAACTTGAATTTGGCCTTGGAAACACAAAGTCTTAGTAAGTTTCCTACATATATCCAACCAGCAGTTATCTAGGTAAACAAAAACGTGGGCCAAGCTTCCAAGGTTTGTTTACATATGAAAGTCAAAAACTGCCAATTAATGGTTTGATTAAAATTGTAACGAAAAACAGATAATTTTCTTCGATTTATATCTTGTTTCGTTAAGCAAGTATTTTCTTTAATAATTGCATTCTCGTCTTACTTTATCATTGTTTTAAGCCTACAGTACTATCTTCAAAAACGTATCGTGAATGAACACGCTTCTGTGCCTATCGGTGTAGAAAATTATATTCGTAACTAATTTACTACGCTATTTCATTTTAATTAATAATTGATGCCTAGTTGCAAATTCCGGCAACCGCCCAAACTAATTTTCGGGGAATTAGCACAGTCCTTTATAAACAGCTACCTATTTCACGGAACGTGGTTCGATAATCACTTTAATATCACAGCCTTTACTGCATTACGGTGCGCTACCGTGAATTGGTTTCACAGCTGGTGAATAGGCTTTGGAATGATCGTGTTAAATGATGAATACTTTTAATCATAGGAAAATATTAAGCTTTTTCCTAACAAGTATCTGAGTGTAGACTATACTCCAAGATCGAATCCATCTCAAACGGTATGGAACAGGTGCCTTTTGTTATACTGGGTAGTAAAAGATACCTGATTCGATGCCGTTATTACACGCTCATTAACCGTCACTTAATTCCAACAGCCATGTTTTATGGTGACCTGTGGTGTTGACTGACGGAACATTACACCTGCACCAGGGTTTTATATACGTATAACTTCCTTACACCTTATTTTGATTAATCATCAGTTATCAGCTGTCACTAGCAATGCGGTATACTGACTGATATTTCGTTATTCAGATTCAGCCTAAGTCAACGCCCCTAGTATTGGTATGTGGTTATAGCAATGAACATGCATTTACTGTATTTAAACTGACAGCAACTCAAAATCTTACATGACTTCAAACCCTACATTTACATAATATCAGGACATGAAAACAAGAAAATACCTATCGATAACCCATACCTACAAGAAAAAAAATAAGAACCTCAAGCCAGCAAAGCGGCCATAAATAAATATCTTTACGTTAATTAGTGTTATGGATGCTGATGTTTTATGGAGATTGGCCTGTTTTATTTCATTACGTAGTTCCCTTTAAGTTTTTTTTTCATCAAAGTTTTCACTTCTTTTATTATGATCCAGTCGGATTAGTATAACAATGACTGTGACAGACGACCTTTTTCTAACTTACAGGCAACGTTTTATATGTGCGTGGGAAGTTAAAAGGACTTGTAATGAGATAAGCCGTCAGCTTATATATCCATTTACGCGCCTTCCAAGGGATTATTGTCTTTCAGCTGTAAATGAATGGAAATTAGAACTGACTTAGTTTACATATATTTAGCAAAATGATGTGAGATATAACTTACTGAAATATAGTATGCAAATAGGGACTTAACTAAAACTTTTGGTGAAGGCGACCGGAGACAGGAGGGCTGGCTCGTAGTTTACCCAAAAAATCAACGTCACGGTACAGCGTGGTGTAAATTAATTATAACCCTTTTTTAATTTGAATATGTCATCATTATTGGTAATGAGGCCAACAGTTAGATACCACGTTTCAGTTCCATAAGTCATCACTGGCAACACACATTGATTGAAAACTTTTGTTTTCAGGCTTTGTGGTATTTTGGACGAAAAGATAGGTCGTAGCTTCCTGGTGAAAGCCGCGGGGAGCCGATGGATGCAGGAGGCGAGCAGCCGCTCTGAGTGGCGCTCCCGGGGGGAGGCCTATGTTCAGCAGTGGACGTCTTCAGGCTGTTAATGATGATGATGATGATCATTATTGGTGGTTTTCGACATCATAAAAAATTACTCTGTTTTAATTTTATTTGTGTTTTAATCGCTATTTGGCGTTACTTGAACTGCCAATGTTGAATTGTCAACATGCTCTATTTAATATTTAAGTTACTATAGTCTGGCAAAGCTAACTCTGCAGTGATCTAAAATTGGTGTAATATAAAATACTTGTACATGGCAGCACAGTGCATACTTCAAAAAACTTTCAACACTTTTAATTGGTTGAACCATTACTTCTTTTCGACCACACAACCAATCAGAAAATTCTACGCTGACATGCTTCTGACATGTTATGAAATTGACAAGTAATGACATAAAAAACTGATTGCTATATGAAAAAGTTTTTGGGGATTCCAAAATATTTCACTGCAGAGTTGGCTTCCTTTGCCAGACTCTAGCTACACCCTGAGCTCTGACGTACGCTGATAATTGATAATGAGGCTCCTGCTCAAATAATCAAGCAGTTTTGTGGAATAAAATAAAGATATAATACGATCCTGATTATTCCGGGACTTACACAAATTACGTGCACACTAAACTATTTTGAGCTCAGTCATGGATGAAATAAAAAAAGAAGGATTGCGTTTTGATTGACATCGAACTGAAGACCAAAATGGCGGACATATTACATATGTGTGTCAGATGAAAGTAGGGCGACCGGCTGCATATGTGTGTCGTACGTACGACGCGTTCCGGCTTCCTAAGGGTGCTTCAGTTTCGGATCAGACGGATTCCCTCCTTCTTTTTTTTTAATAGCTTCATGAGCTCAGTCTTGCGAATTACGTTCAATGTCAACAAATCAGCAATTTCAGAGCTGATTGGTAACAAATATAGGAGCACACGCATGAATCTCGTTAATAATATTAGAAGAAAAACTGATAGGACAGGATAGGAAATAGGATTATGTTAGTAATAGATTTTAATATAGGTATCTACTTTTAGCCACATGACTCAACAAGTAAATAGGTAGGTGCCATAAAACCGCAATTCACTTATCACAACATCGGTTTACGATCTGCGTCACTTATGTTATAAAGATATAAAGTTACGCATATATTTGATGTCGGGTGTGAATAGAGAGATAAATATTATAACAGGCCTGTGTGACGTTACTCGGTATCGCTCGAGGTTTTTGGCCTAGAGTTATCATATGACAAATAACACAAAACTTTTATATGATTCTCCTCCTAATAGTGGTACGTTTTGTTGAAAAGGATATGTCTTGTTTGACTTGGATTGCCATTTGTACTTCAAGAACATACTACTTTTTAACACGCATTTCAAATTGGACCATTATTATTCCTGCTAACTTATTCTTCACTAATGAATGATAAGAATCGGTAGAAAATAAAATTAAAGATAAAGAAAATTTTAACCAATTGTTTTCTATCAATTTTCTCAATAAACAAGTGAAAACGGTTCTAAGAAAACTCACAAAGGTCCTTTGCGAAGTTTTTATCGAATACCCTGATCTGCTATTTAGATTCAATTGAACTCCGATTCTAAGGAATGTAAATATTTTCTTTTGATCAAATATATCGGACGACGTACTTGCGTATACAATAAGTTATAATTTTCTTTACTGCTGTTTACTTATAGTCTACTATTATCGGAATTTCTATGCAATTTTTATCATATGAAAGAACAGATGAATGTGATTTTGGTCTTCATTAGCTAGTTTGTGACTATTGGGAAATAATCAGACCTTCTTCAAATTGTGAACCAGAGCTTTCGTGCAGATATTTTTGGGTAATACCTTGACATGACTTCTGGATTATGGCCTCTGCGACGGGATGATGTTGCAATTTCATGCCAGTGTCACGTCCTATACCAGATAGGCAAGTGATGGAGGATAATCTGGTCTGGGAAGCTTGTAAGTTCAGTGTAAAAAAGGGAGAATACCTACACAAAGTAATACCTATACCACGTGTATTAAAAGTGCTTTTTCAAAAGAAAATGTAGTTTTTGTGTCATTTTTATCTTACACTAATATTTACTATACATTTAATGATTTATAACGCAATCGTACTAACAAGAATTTAGTTATTTCTATGGTCATTTATATGTCAACACCCAAGTTTGCTGCATGGCTCTATAAAAGGAATATACGTAAACGCAAACGGTACACGTTTTTTTACGTATAATTCGATATCATGAAAATCTTATTTGAATATCAAAATATATGAGAGTAATAAATAGACATTTCGGAGAAACACCAAACAAGCACGCGCCATTCAAAAGAGCTATAACTCGTAGAAGAGACGTGTTCAAAGAGATACGGAAGTCTGAAGAAGCCCATCTCAACTTACAAACGTCTACGAATTCATCTTTCATTGACATATTACTCAAAGAAACAAAATATGCCCAAAAAAATGTTTTGTATTCAAATCTGTAATTATTTATTTTTAAAGGAATATTCCTTTTGTTATCCTCTAGTGTTTCAAAGTCTTGCAAATTACAGGGAATAGAAAATTACTACCCACTTTTTGAAGAATTAAGGTTATATTTTTATATTTTGAAAGTAGTATTTTGTTTATTTAAAGAAAAATAAAAAGCAATACATTGCTTATGTTAGACGAGAGAATATCTGGATAAGGAAAGTCCAAAAATTCACTTTGCGGGGGTATCTGAAGCGGATTTATGGAATAAGCCTATTGTCAATTGTTTGTCAGTGCTTTGTCTCAAATGATAAATGGATGGATGCTTTTAATTATATATAAATTATAAAATCACTAGTTCTTTGTGGCCAGTGGTATACCGTGACGTAAAATTCTACTTAAAATGCTATTTCTTTTTCTTATGTTAAATAACGAACGGGACATGAAAATATGCAGGCTGGATTCCGGAGGCAAAATTGGCAGTAACCCGGAATTTACGATTGTCCCGTCACCCTGAATCTGAAGGAAATACGATCGGAGCGTGACGTGGACCTAATATATTGCAAGGTTCTCAATGAACAAAGGCGTACAAGCACCGTACAAGCAATCGAATTCATTCACTTTATAATAGAATATTTAAAAAAAACGATAACACTTCATTTTATAAAATAGCGTTGGAAAGAAGAATTTCCAACATTTTCCATACTAAAAATGTAACAATTTTTTTTTTGGATAAGATTTTAAACTTCCATGGTTTAATTACTCACATATTGTTTATTAACGGGAATATGTGAGTAATTTTTTTTAGATTAAAAACGTTAAAAGAATTATTATATTAAGTCATTTAAATAAAAAAATACTTTTTAAGGTTTCAACAATCCCCTGTCGCTGACACGTGAAGCATGAAAGCTCTCCCTAGTGCGATGAAATTTTCGACTATTAAGCGCATGAACTTTTTTAATAACACAGAATAATTGATTTGATTGTTTTTTTTTATTGTTGCGCGAGAACGAGACTTCTACATTTTTATATAGCGTTATCACTGTCTCACGTCGCTGTCAACATGATGTAAAGGTATGACATGACAGTTGTATTTGAGTGAACGATTTAACGTGACGTCATCAAAACTGCTCTGGCTCTGCCATTTGTCAAAGTATGATTGAAGTAATATTGAAGTAATAATGCTATAAGACCTTGTGCCCCCACCCCCCATTAAGCATTTTCAAAGTCATTTATCTAACGAGTGTAAACCCAATTTTATAAAAACAAAAACCTATAAATTCCAAATTATGACGGATAATTCTGGCTGATCTTTTGACTGCGAAATACTAATAATAGCTTAGGTATATAAAATTGTAAAAATCATCATCAGCCTGAAGACGGCCACTGCTGAACATAGGCCTCCCTAAAGAGCGGCTTTGTGCGGCTGCTTTATTCCTGCATCTATCGACTCCCCGAGGTTCTGACAAGGTCATCGGTCCACCTAGTGGGAGGCCGGCCTACGCTGCGTCTTCTGGTTCATAGTCACCACACGAGAACCTTTCTTCCCCATCGGTTGTCTGTTCTACGGGCGATCTGGCCTGCCCACATCACAGAATAAAAATGTAATAAAGCTTAAACAATATAGACTACAGAGGCGTATGTTTCATTTTTAGTTTTTGTTGGAGACACATTTTTTCAGTGCTTCAGCCACCCACATAACCGGAGTTTCGTACCTAACCAAATATTATATTCATAGATGGTACCAGCCGCACATACGCATACAAGACCAGAAATATTTTTCTATGCAGCCCGTTTTTGAACCTTGCCTTATCATTGCATTTAAACCAAAAATTTCTTTAAATTATTATCTAAGCCGCCAATGGCCAGACGGTTTGATAAAAACGGGTTAACCAAGCCCAAAACTAAGTCAATTACTGTATTCTCAACTCTTGCACGTGCCGCCTTTTAAATGTGAAAATGGAAGAAATAATTTAGTCTGTGTGATTGCCATCCATTAGGAGAGGTCACGTTATTTATATCTGTGAGATTTCATTCCATTCAAGTAATACGTAGTCGTGTCGTACGAGTTTTTCTTCCTTCACTAACAAAGTCTTTGTGTTGCCGCAATGAAGTTATTTAAAGTTAGGTAAATGTGTTTTTTTTTCTATAAATGTGTTTCTGATACGAAAGAATCGGTAAGGTATTATATTATCTGGGGTAATTTTTATGTAGCGTGGAACATTTTCTTTAGACCCTGTTTAAAAGAAATTGTTCCAATTGTTGCTAATATTTTATGTTCTAAACGTAAACACATATATATTTTTGAACATACCTCAATTCTACGTAGCAGCTCGTAGAGCAAATATATTTTAATTTTTCAGAACACGTAGGCTTAGCTCGGTTTGTTATTTATAAAGGTGTTTTGATTTTCTTTTAAATCATGCAAGGACCTGCATCCTGAGAGCATTTGCCGTAAGATTTAACTGTCAGTACTTGACTCACTATTGCAAGATACAGGTACTGACTAACAAATTGTTGTTGACATGTCAAGTTGTTGTAGATAAATGTGTTTTAATTGTATACTAATATAGATTAAGCACAATTAACCCATTATGTATATTAAACCATTATCTTTGTTGGTCTAAATAAAAATTCATTTATTTATTTATTTTGTTATATATTTATTTATTTATTGATTTCCTGCTTTAAAGAGAATTATCACAATTGTATATTTTTGAACTATACAATAAACTTTAAGTACAAACTCTTCTCATTTCTTAATTATGGCTTCGATCGAGAGATTCAAATCTCTAGTGTACCTACTAGTGTCTTGAAATCGGTCCGAAGGGACCTCGTTTGCCATATCTCGTAAGTCCTGGAAGTCGTTCTTAAATTGTTTTAGTAATAAGTAACCTTCTGCCTAAGAGTCATTGGATAGGCAGGCATAAATTATCTTTGACATTAAAAAAATATATCAAAAGCTCCGGCATAGCACATTATTTATTCCCTACAATAAAAGAAAACATTTGGCAAACGTTTCTCTACTGACGCGTAAATATCTATCTACACTCGCCCGGAAAATTCTAATATTTCCGGAAGTTTTACCTGAAATCCGTGTAATCTTGGTGCTAACAGCACGTGGAAATAGTAAGTACTACAATGCTTAAAATGCTTTTTATAAAAGACGATAACTAGTTCATAACACACAAGCGCATCTTTCCATTATCTATTGTATTGAACTCTAAAGAAAATATACTAACAATTAACCTTAAAATTATAGGTCCATAATAAATGTAATTCACACGTGTAACCAGAGATTAACAAAGGCCGTGAACCCACTCTGAGACAGGCCCGCGGTCATCCTTTGTTTAGAACTAGTTATATTTTGTCCCCAGTTCAGTAACACATTCACAGTTATAAAGACTTCCCACCCACGCTTAATCACATCAAGGGTCTTTCTTCTACTGCTAAATATAATCCTCCTCCATTAGAGGGGAGAGATTGCTATAATCAGCACGCTTAGCCGTCTTGGTGATCGCAGTAGATTATAATGCCGACTGAAGATAATGCTGCTGGTCGTTCCCTGGATGGTCCCTGATCCGGCACGTACAGGCCTATTCCACGCCTACGATAGATTTTACAATGCAAAGTTTCTATGTAGGACCACGATTTTCGGGGTATGGCGCCCAATAAATACGCCTGTTGCCTTTACTGTAAATCAACCAATGAACCACCAGACTATGCACCTGATTAACAGCTGTAGCCGAAATAAAACCTTCATGGTGATAATGATAACTGGTATAACCGCTCTCATTGCACCATCGATGTCCTATTTCGGTCATATTACATGACCATAATGTAAAAAAATTAGTTATTAAATGTAACTAACAGTGACGACGCTTTCTATTAAAAAACATTTTCTATCCACAGAGTACGAATAAATACGCTTCGTCCAACCGTCATTTCTTTAATGCTCTATGGCTCAACTGTAGAAGCACTGCCTAAGTTCAGAGATAGATTGTTGGACTTAGGCCGTGCAAGCAATCAAACTTAGTTATAGATTTTCCATAAAATTCTAATCGAGGCGACGTATGAAAGATAATTCAATTTGTGAAAGGAATGTCATAAAATTTTGCACGCATGGAACTTATTTATGGCCTTTGAGACATGGAACACGAGGTAAGTGTTTTATTGGCTCGCATAACGAGATTATAGGAGACATTTGCTATGACACATTGAGAAATAGAGAATGCAGCAAACATTTTCCGGTACTAAATTTAAGTACTTTTTTAATTATCCGGAACCCAAAGCAAAAAAAACGCGAAGCGTCATTTGTGTCTGTGGTCGGGAAGTATAGTCATAGCCCAAGGTATTCCCACTGCTGGGACATGGACCTTCTCTCACATGGAGAGCGTACTCCATGATCCACACCGCCAGCCAAGTTCAGTTTAGTGGATAGCATTATTGGTTCTCGATTGTTTTTTTGTTTTTTGACGTTATTTTTTCTTCTATTGTAAAAGTGAGTGCAAATTCCGCACTTAACTTGAAGTCATTGGTTCAGAACCAAGTGGGATTTGAACCTGGATGCGTCAGCTCAAAAGTCGCACGGGTTACTGCTAAGCCGTTGTCGTCTAGTTAGTAGGTATAATAGGTATCATTAGTCATTAGTGATCTACTTTTAACACTGGCATGTAAATGAGTCCAGCTATTTGCTTAAACAGCGCTAAGTTAGACAAAAATATGAATAATTAATAAAACGGTGCTGCATGGAGATGAAGTAATTACTGAAATACTACGGTTTATGGTAATTCGTAACTGGGTGCTACGCGGATACGAGATCCTTCTACGCTTCACAGCTATCCGTAGCAGTCGCTACGAGCTTTGAAAATAGATTTGCATACTAAATTATTAAAGGTTATGTGTAAATGTAAATGCCAACTGAAAATGCATTTACATGGTAATATTTAGTACGAAATTGTTTTTTTTTTTAAGTATTCGTTCCAATATTGAAAAGGCGCAGCTGGTGTTCTAGGACAGCAGTCAGTTATTATATTACCAAGTAAGGAGTACAAGGGTAAGAGACAAAGTAGCGTTCATAGAGAGGCGAGGTTCACCGTCCGTCGTCTTTAATTAATGGCTTTAAACACTGTTTTACGATTTTAAATTGCGAATAAATGTATCTACTTTCTTTCTTTCTATTTTTCCGTCCTTACTCAACGTCCACCGTGGTCTAATGACAGTTTCGCTAGCGCTAGTCTCTATCTACATACATGCTAGTACAGTAGAAATTCGACCAAGTAAACATGGAATTGCCATGCGATAATAACACTTATTGACTTAAATTTAACGTTTTAATTCCAGTGATAGCAGTCTACATCTCTGGCCGTAATTTCCACGAGACATAACTGCACATGACAGCGCAACATTTGTTCTAGTTCAGCGGCTAAGGGCAAGGCCGACAGCTGACATCGCGCTGGCATTACGACTCCATTTACAACGCTGTTTATATGCTTACGTTGCGATTCAATGTTACAACATGAAAAACGGTAAGGTCAGCCATGTTATCTATCACAGTCCTTGCTATTCGAAACTGCAGATTATAATTACAGCAGTCTGGACGTAGTGATTTATTTGGTTACAGCGGTATGATGAACTAAATTGCACTTTATTCTATGGTACAGAGAGTTGCTAAATACATTCATGACCTTTGTAGAAAAGTTTGCTTTTAGAAATTGAGGAATAATTAACAAGAATTCGGCCATAGACGTTTTATGTACGACTAGAATTTTTGCGTTAAATAGGATAGGAATGATTTTTAAAGCATTGACCACACTTTTAGGTATATCACTTACCTAAAAGTTCTACTCTAGCTTAGTTGGTAGAGCACCCAATCCGGAGAGTTGGAGGGCGCGGGTTCAAATCCCGCTGGTTGCTAAAAATCTAATATCTTTATACATTACATACATAGAACATACATACATAGGATGTAAGAATTCTAGGTATGTGATTTTGGCAATCACGTCAGAAGGTCAAGATTCTGACCTATATCACAGCAACAATGAAATTCCTATCCTGTCCTACTAATATTATAAATAAGAAAGTTTCTGTGTGTGTGAGTGAATGTTTGTTACTATGTCCGTAAGTACTGAATAAATATTTATGAAATTTGGAATTCAAATAGCTCATAAACTGGATTAACACAGGATTTTTTATTTACGAGGTGCAACTAGTATTTTTATAAGAAAAGCTGTTTGTTTTCAGGGTTCTTGTTTTTTGTTTTTGACTAGCTACTGACGAGTTCTGGAAACTCAACAAAAAATACAGAATATGCCACCCTCAATCAAACCGGCGCAAATAAGTTCAATGTCAAGAGTAGGAGTGCGACGCAAAACAGCGGCAAATCTGATTACGTCACAGCCGGCACGTAAAATGTATTCTGGTAGATTACAGAAAAATTGGTGTCGGCTTATGAATATGTATCACGCAGTTAACGACGTAGTTAGTGCTAAAGATTCATCAAACATCTATGAATCAAGCTAGGAAGTTAGTATATTACTAATAGTGTATATTAGTGGACACACCACACACTAATACCACACCCGTGTTTGTTTGTATTCTTGTGTTTGTTGGCTATATCAAAAACAAGCATCGCTGGTGCTAAATTAACTGCACCAAAACAAAAACGATCGGCGCTAGTTAGGAAAAAAGTTAAGGGTTCTTTTCACCAATCCTCTAAAAATTTATTACTCTCAATGTACCCACGTCCCACATCCCATTCAATAAATAAACTGTCACATACAGATATCCTGGACCCTAACTAGGGTTCCCTATATCTAGGGACCCACGAAGTACGAGGATCATGGTCTTACAATACCCAGATACAGAACAAGTATTTGCGATTTTTTTTCATTAGCACAAATGATTGTCCTGTCGCGGGAATCGAACCTGCAGCCTCTGGGTTATGACCTGACCTACCTGCTCAACCACCACACCACAGAAGCTGTCAAAATCAGCTTATCAGTAAACTTGCATTGATATTTTGGGTGTTCTGCGCCACAAACTACAATGAGATTATTCTCTACCCTTGTAGAAAGGGATGGTTGAACAATGCAAACACTGTAACTCCTATATTTGTCCCTAGGCGGTAGTTGACCCTCCCTGTCTTTTGAAGCCCAATGGTAACACTTTATTGTACGTATACGCATAATACGACTATTTCTATCCGCATTATCTTCTTTAGCTCGTAAATGAAACTTCCTCTAAAAATATTTACTAAAACAGTAGCATGACCAAAAGAAATGTGTGGGTGATGACCATACATTATGTTATCCCTGAAAGATTTATTTTACGTTTACGAAAGGCCTATAATAAAAATCGTTTGCCTGAAGCCTGGCCGTAGCAGTTTTAAGGCACACTCATAAAGCAGTTGGTAGTAGCTCTGCCTTCCCAACTGGAGGACGTGGATTCGATTCCCACCTAGGGCAAATATTTTTGTGTGATAGACCTCGATGTTAATTTCTGTGTCTGTTTGTTATCTATATTACATGTGCATGTATTAGAAAGCACTGTGTCAAATGTCTACATACATATCATCATCATCATCATCATTATTAACAGCCTGAAGACGTCCACTGCTGAATATAGGCCTCCCCCAAGGAGCACCACTTAGAGCAGCTGCTCGCCTCCTGCATCCATCGGCTCCCCGCGGCTTTCACCAGGTCGTGGGTCCACCTAGTGGGGGCCGGCCTACGCTGCGTCTTCCAGTTCGTGGTCGCCACTCGAGAACCTTTCTTTCCCATCGGTTGTCAGTTCTACGAACGATGTGGCCTGCCCATTGCCATTTCAACTTGCTACTCCTAAGAGCTACATCGGTCACTTTAGGTCTCCTGCGGATCTCTTCATTTGATCTTATCTCGCAGGGAAACACCGAGCATTGCTCTCTCCATAGCTCGTACATATACATAACAATAATTCCTTATAACACAGATATTAAAATAATAGTTACCTACTTATAATAAAAAATATATTCTGAAACCAGTCAAGGAACCCTAGGATCTTTTTGGCTTTATTATTAATATTTAATTACTTTTATTGTCAAGAATACTTGGTAAAGAAGTGATGCCTACCAAGACAAACTCTTGCAAAGTCCTATTTTCTAGATATAGGGGAAAAAGAGAGGTTTATATCAATATAAACTACAAATCTCAAAAACTAATATCAAGACAACATAACTGGACCATAACAAGGTTTGAACACAATAATGTTGGCCAATATGAGACTTGGACTTAAAATACTTGCTTGGACAAAATGTATTCTTTCTCATAGTATTTTATT
The DNA here is from genome assembly GCA_963580505.1 of Ennomos erosarius. NCBI lineage: Eukaryota > Metazoa > Arthropoda > Insecta > Lepidoptera > Geometridae > Ennomos > Ennomos erosarius. The sequence goes on from OY756986.1 coordinate 11,965,967, forward strand.
TATTTAATTCAAAAACAGTTAGTTAGTTGCACATTGTGGATGCCATGCATGCGTCTAGGACTTACATGTTGAAGAAAAACATAGGTAGTTATTTTGGTGTAATGACATAATAGCCCCAAATAGGTCAAAACCTGTGCTTGGGTGAGCTACAGTATTCAGTAGGTTCGTGTGTTTGTATTATTGAAGCATAGTTTTCATATCTCGGTCCGTTCTTTTACTTTTATCAATCTAACGACTTGCGATTGTTACATATTGAATCATTAATTTGCGGTCGCTTTTCTTTACAAACATTTCTAACAAGAAAATGATAGGATCAAACTTAATTAAGGAGCTATTTATCCGAATTAATATAAGGCCACCCTCTAGCTAGAGGCAATAACGGTAATGAGAGTAGTGCGTACGAAAGCGAAAGGTCATTGTTATCTTTTTTAGGATTCCGTACCCAAAGTGTAAAGCGAACCCTGTTACTAAGGCTCCGCTGTCCATCTGGATGTCTGTATGTGTGTGTCTCATGAACCGTGATAATTACACAGTTGAAATGTTCACAGATGATGTATTTCTGTTGCCGCTATAACAATAAATACTGAAAAGCTGAATAAAATAAATATTTCAGGAGGTTCCCATAAACAAAGGTAATATTTTTATTTGTTTTTATAGATAATGGTACGGAACCCTTTGTGCGCGAGTCCAACACGCACTTGGCAATTACTATTATTTTTTGTTAAAACGGGCAAAATGCCTTATTAATCTAACTATGCACATACGAGTTAAACTTTGTAAGCCCCCTGTGCTAGAATTATTTTAGTATTCCTGTGAAAATAAATACAAAACTGTATTCTGCCCGAAACATTGATGCTATCATAATAACGGAAGGCAAGGGAACCGTTTGTCGGACATAAGTCACGTAAGTATACAAAGTTTCGTGAACCTGTGAACTGGTAGCCCCTTGGGACGTGTACAATGGAAAGGTTGCCAAATTAAATTAATAAATAAATATGCGTGGACAATTCACACAGGGCCATCTAGCCCCAAACTAAGCAAACCTTGTACTATGGGAACCGAACCAGATAACTGATACAATACATCACAGAGCAAAAAAAACGCTTGGAAGCGTCTTTTGTTTCATAACTCTGTGCAATACATAATCCTTATAAACCACTTTTTTGTTTGTAAATACATACAAAGAACACAATATAACAGAACAAACATCTATGTTCATCACACAAATGTTTGTCCTAGGTAGATCGAACCGCTGAACCTCAGTTTAGAAGGCAGTTATATGTTGTTAGGTTTATGAATTGCGGCTGTTTGCTTCGGACTTCTTAGTTCAATCCGAATTAAATAGAGCGCTAAATAAGCAGAACAGGGTCATTTTGTGCAAATAAATGAACAAATAAAAGTTTGGTATTAAGATAAATAGCGCTTTTAAGCCCCGACACAAAAATGTGTGTAATGAATACAACGTGTACTGGATGTCTGTTTATCTTTCTGCCTGGGGCAAGGTAGCTTCCAAAACTTTTTATTTTTGATTGGTGACACAGCGCCATCTAGCTATAGACTAAACCAATCTTGCTATTATAATATGTTAGGTAATTAGTTTTTGATTCGGAATGGTTAAAATCTCTAACAAAGTTTGACCATTGATTATAATTTATTAGCATTTTTAACCATTAGATTAGTTACCCTAACTACGGATCAAAAACCCACCCTTAGCGGTGAATCTATATTATTATAACTTGTTTATTATAACTAATTAACTATAATAAGTAGATACCGCTGCTTATTTTAAGCAATTAGTTCGTATTTGATTTGTTCGAAGTTTGACCTGCTACTAACGCAAAAGTTTTTAAAGTACTGTTCAAAGTTTTAACAACATAACTGGCCAAGAAACTTGGGCAAACATTTGCCTTTTACATGAAAAGCGACTGTCTTACCAAAACATTTTTGTTTCTAAGATTAATTCAAGGTAAAGGAATACTTTAGCAGTTGAATAGCTAAACTTAAACTCGAGTTAAACTTCGAAATAACAGTATGTTAGATTGTACAACAAGAGAGGTACAGAAAGATCGGCAAAATGTTTAAGTATTTTTACAAATTATAACAAGCTTCTTAATGATGACGTGAAACTGGATGATGATGGAGATGATGGTGATGATGGTGATGATGATGATGAAGATAATGATGATGATAATGATGATGATGAATTATATTTGTTACCTAACAACGCCTTGCGTGAGCGAGCTTTTTCCGCAACAAGCAGCTTAATTATTTTTAAGATCATTATGACTCACTTGAGTACCAATTGACGTCTGAGGAGCATTGTAGTGTAATACAGACTTATGTATAGTTATTTTTGTTAGGTTAAGCGATTTAAGGTCAATAATGAGTTTTCTACTAGACTCACCTGGAGTTTCTCCAGCCGGGGCTGATACCACATAATTCAGGTACAGCAAAAACAGCAGAGCCGGTATCTTCGTCCAGAGAGACAGCATTTTGACCTGTAAAAGAAATATTATTTTTCTGATTTTAGTTTAAAAAAAATCTTACATTATCAGTGGTGCAGTCCGGAATTAGGCAGATTTATCAACAAAAAATTAATTAATACGTCAAAAAACCCCTTTCGGTTGTAATTTTGACCAATTCTCTATAGTTCGATTTTTCTGTGTCACCAACAAACAAACTTATAACCTTTAAATTTTTTACATAGATAGGTATAACCTCTAGGTACGACCACATTATATAAAATCAATAGACAATAATACGTTGATCATATCAATACCAGCATTATATTACACGTTAACCCTATATTTGTTTCATAACACGAAACATGAAACATAATAAATATTCGATCGAATCGATATCGAATATAAAGACAATTTCGTGGTACGTGATTGATCGACGCCAGCCAATGTTTCGCCAATACATCGACGTCTCTCTAGATTGATGATACGGCAACAAGTGAAGAAGTTAAACCAAAATATAAGTACTTACTTTATATTTACTATATGGGAATTGGTAACTGGACGGAATTTCAGATATCCTATAAAATTCTTATTAGATTGGATGAGAACTGGATAATAAAGTAACAGATTTAATATCGGTAGTAAATTTTTCTAACGGATAATGTTTCGATTATTTCATCATCATCATCATCATCATCAACATCAACAGTCTAGAGACATCTACTGCTGAATATAACACTCGACATACAGTACGATACTAGTTTGAAAAAAATTAAAAGAGGCATAGCTAAGTGGAGAGGAGGATAGCTAAGTGAAGAAGCACCTGTGAGCTCCGGTCCGAAAACGGGCAAGAGCTACCACAGAAGTGATCAAAGTAGCCACTCTTACTATTGGGGGGCCAAAACTCAGTTTGGGTCATTGTATCATCCTAATACATACTTATAGCTAATTTTGTCAGTTAGTTGGCTGAGAAATGAGTGTGGCTCAGTGTAAGGTCCTGTACCTTTAAAACCCTGGTTTGAATCCCTATTCGGCCCTATGACTTTTAAATAATTTACATGCGGAATTTCAGGCGCCCTCGCTCTTACAATAGCGAAGAAAAACATCGTGAGAATAACGGCATGTTCAAGAATAGTAAAGTTCGAGGGCTTTTGTCATCTGTCAACCCACACTGGGCAAGGCCACTAGGCTGGCTTGTGGATAATGGCCTACACTCTCTCCCTAGATAAAGCTCGTGTATCAGTACTAGAAATACATAATATTTCAAAGAAATACTCTTTTTTTTAATGAGAATGATTGACGAGATGAGCTAGTAGTTCACCTGATGTTAAGCGACACGGCCGCCCATGACATTTCCAGTTTCACTCTGAATTTTAAAATATTAAAGTTTTGCGTGACACTGCACTGCGTGCGGCATCCTGAGACACCACTCAGTCTAGTAATCAGATTACTACAATGTATATGTGTGTCACACACACAGTGTAGTAATAACACATACTATGCGTCTTAAAGATAAATTAATTAATTAAAAATATTTTTTGCGAAATCGTTTGTTTTTTCTACCGAATAATCCGGGTTTTATGTAAGTACCTATCTACAAGAATAATACAGTTCTTTTTTGTGGATTCATAATGTTGACTTTAATTTAAAATATCAAATATTAATAAAAAATAAGGTATAGTGCCTTAACTTTTACTGTAATAATAGAAGCTAATACAGCGCATACGGAAATATGCTTATCACTTTGTAAAGGGAACTGATACTCGGTGACGGCGACTGAAGTCTTGCAAATGCTGTTTATAATAATCACTAGTATAGATTCAAGCCAATTATGAGTAAGTACTTTTATTTCTATTTGTCACTCTTGATAATAAAAGACACTGACTTCATTGTACCTATCTTTAATAAAAGGTACCTATGGGTATACGCATAGTAAAACAATATAAACCCACCTAACCGTTAATGTTTGTTCAATGCGCTAAACAATTTAAAACTGAAACTTGCAATTTTGTGCACGCGTGCGCTACAAGCAACATGAGATAAAAGCACCACATATTTTAAAAAGCTGTCTCACACAATTTACAGAGTAATAACAAAGCATTAGATAAAATAATGGAAAGCAGACAAGAGAGTACTTCGGAATGTTCCATTATAAAATTGTAAACCCTTTCTCGGTGGGCTATAAAATGGTGGTAGCATTTCCTAGCGAGCTCTCACCTTGCTCAAAGTACGCGGTGAATCACATTATAAAGTTGGGATGTGAAAATCCACGCGAAGTGAATATAAGGTGTCAAATTAGAGGTGAAGCTGTTATACAGAAGGAGCGCGAGATCATAAAGCCTTCGTATATTTGAATAAAAATGGGTTTCTGTAAATATTTAACGTTAAGAGCTGTAGTGGTTTTAAGCATAGGACGGGTTAAGCCTATTAAAGCTGTAGGTAGTTACCGCCCTGAGTTTTGTGCCCACGTTGTATAACTAAACGAAAAAGCCTTTTAACTTTTAACAGTAGCAATATGTCGGCTTATTCCCGAACTTTTTATGCACACCGGGTTGTTCCATTATGCTGGTAGTATCCGTAATTGAACCATTTCCCCATTTCAACACTTAACTTTTTGGAACAAAATGTGTTCTTTGAACAACTGCTACAATAATATCAACTAATACTACTAGCTACACTATCTATAGCGGCTGTAATTGAATTCATTAGCATCCTTTGAAAGTAGGTACCTACTCCTGATACCGGTCACGTGTGGACCAAAATTTTTGAATTCTAACACATTGGTTTGGTAATAATAATATCTCCAAAAAATGGAATAACTTACTTAATCCAATGCTACAATACAAAATTTAATCGGAATAATTGAGTACTGTTTTTAATTAGTAGTGCCGACTTTAGGCGCCGCGGCAATCTTCATAATTTTCAATAAAAATATTTTGATTTACACTCTTTACTCTGTAATAATCATTTATAAATGATGTTCTATCATGGGCTCAATTTATGCTAATGAATTAAATTACATCCTGTATAAAAACATTTGGACTGTAAATGTGTACTGGCCGCGCTGACATACTCCAAATGCTCAAGCCCTCTACCAGTAGGTAGCTAAGTAGGTAGCGTTACACCGGCGAAGGATGTTTTTTCCTTACCCAACATACTGTCATGTTGTTACATACAGTTCAGTGGCAAAGTCCTTGTTAAGTTAGAAGGCTAACCCCCCGTTTCTTGTATACCTATGTTTATTAAACTCGTGTTGAGAGACCAAACACTACAATCGAGATAACTACAATCTAATAATTTAGACCGCAATAAACTAACCATAGCAGACGTAAATGTAACTTATTAATCATTTTGCTAATGAATTAAGTGAGGCCAAATTACAGAACTGAACCGATGCTGAATCTTGACTTGAGCATTGATTCAAGATGCAGTGTCGTTTTAATCCTTGCCTTAGTTTCGAAAACATCGTGCTGTCCGTAAGATAAACGATCATCCCGTTATCTAACTCAAGACAAATTGATACAAAAACAAACATTTGCAAACTTCGTTAAATTAATCCGGGAGTTTACCCTCGTCACGCGATCCAAGCGTGACACTCGGTTGCGACATCATGCGATGGGATCGCACTCATCTAAATCCCGATAAGTCTGAACTTCGGAGAGGATTACGAAAATGACAATTTATTTCATATTTGAAAGCCTCGATTTGAGCAAAGTAAAAAAATAATGGCACTTGTGTTGTAGAGGTTATTCTGAGTAGCTAAATGCTATATATCGATAAGTTCAAACCATTAACTGAGACGAAATAAAGTATATACGTTCAGTCTTATTTTGGACCGTATGAGCCCTCTATTTTCAGAGCAGAACCCATTTTCAGAGTTGTATGTCACTTAAAAAACTAAAGGAAAACTCATTTGACCTTTAGAGAAGAAGTCTGAAGCAATCCCAAAGCGTTTGCAAGGTTGCTAAGGTTGCACATGGCGGCCATGTCTGACATCGCTTTTTAATCAACTCAATATGCAATTTTAATTAGCGGCGACTTATAAATTATTTTATAAAAAAATGATATTGATATAATATTAACCAACACAAGCAATAATTCTCATTCCCTTGCGGTTTATAAACACTGTAATGCAATATTTGTATTGCAAACTTCTCTTCTATTCTCTAACAAAATCATAATTATATGCACACAAAGAACCGTCTATTTTCTACTAGCCGTATCTTGAGTCTTGCATGTTCATATCTCCCAAAACCAGTTTACCTTGTTTATTAAATTAAGAACTCGAGGAAACATATGAACATAATATAATATAGCTGTGTATGTTCGTACGACCGTGTCCATATGAATATTGACAGTATTAAATTCATAATCTAATTCGAGTAAAAAGAAAACAAATGAAAACATTATGAACCTATTAATTATCCTCAAAGAAAATATACTCATTCCAAGCTATGTATTTGCATAAAGCTCTGGTGGTTTCATAAGAAAGGCAATGGCAGATAATAAATCTTGATAATCTTTACAGGCCATATGGCTAACTCATGATGGAATTCAACATTTTCGTAGGCATTTTGATAATGGAGGTCTCGGTTCGGAACCTACTTTAGCTGTTACATTTATTCCTACAGTGATATTTACCTTGCGCTCAACAAATAAAGTAAACAACGCCTAAATCAAAATTGTTACTCGAAAACATAATTAAAATTTGGCTTCACGACCTAATTACCTCAAAGATTTCTGAAGCGAAACAGCAGTAATTACAACAGTGTAATGAAGAAGCCCACACAAATTTATTAGCCAAAAGTTACTAAATAGACTCCAGTCGAAGTAATATGCCGTGAGGTAGCTTCGTAGTCAAATGTCTATTTAGTGCTAAAGACAAATATCTAATAACAAACATGGTTTTATAAATTTAGTTTACACCTATGAAAATATTCTAGATCTGTAGTTTACACTTTAATTTGATGACATCGACTTTTTTTGTGTTTCGTATCAATATGTCGTGAAAACAGATAAGAGAAAAACCATGAAACTTCAACCTAGAGCAGAAAAATCAAGTTTTTTAATAGAACCATACACCTTCAAGGAATGCGTATAAAAATTTGTATCCCAAAATATGAAGAAAAATGCCAGAGCAGGCTAAGAGCTTATACAGGCTTGAAAGCAATTTTTGCTGTGATGGGCTTTTAAATTCTATTAAGCGCTGTATGCGCAAACTAATTCTGTGGGGTACATTACACCCAGCGAAGTCTGTGATGAATTATAATGAACTTTTGTTTTTTAGTCGTGGCTCTAGGGCGTCTTCATGCCGATGATTATGATTCATTTAAATTCACTCACTGGGTACCGTCACTCATTACTTAAGATCCTAGATTTTAACTTACGTGTCTGTTTTAAAAGTGATATTACTTCTAAATATGTACAGAACTAATGGCTGGAGTCTAAAAAAAGACTAAATTTTTGACAGCTGTATCGTTTAATCTGTATAACCTACTTTCGCCTTTATAATATTAGCGTGAAGCGTGACTGAACGCAGTAGGTACTAGCTTTGTACCCAGATTTTCTGTGATGGTGTAATAAAAACAGGTCAACATTTCAGGTCAACAACAACAATACAACCATTTCAGCGCTGGGCTAGGGCTTTCACAAAAGAAATTACCGAGATAATTTCTCACTGTTCTATAAACGGCATTACCTTTTATCGCAAATAAGGCTAGATTTTTTTATCGCTTACATTAAGGTAATTTTTCCAATGTCATACGCAGCGAACCTGTAATGCAACTGTCAGTTGTTGAGATAGATGGACGTTAAATGTAGCATAAATTATAATATTCCTTACAAGAAACTGTCTTTATAAAAGTCGTTAATTTTTAATAGTCTGTTCCGTTCATCTATCCAAACCCACTGAAACGAATTATGAAATGAAAACGGCTCCCTTGGGCAAAAATAAATAAATAACGTAAAACCGAGGCAAATTTCGGAAGCTATTCTTTTGTGAGCATTATCTACCGCAAACTGGGTCACAAAATAAGAAGTACAATAGCACAAATGGACTATTGAGAGTTATACCATCTTTTTTATGTGTATAAAGGTCTTCTACTGACAGGGACATTCAATCGAACAGCATTAAAAGTTTGAATATTCAGCATGTTACTACTTTGATGGGTGACCGCTACAAACGGTGCTATTTACTACTGAGCGCTACCGTGCTTCGGAAGAGACGCTAAGCCATGGGTTCCGGCTGTTGAGTTAAGACAATAGTCGTTAAGCCAAGTTAGAAGCCTTGGGCAGTCTAACAGTTCTGACATGGCTAACCACTTGCCTACACGAGAAGAAGATAGACAATGAACCAAGCAGTTGATGGATGGAATAAATGTTCACAACGAATATATATTTACGTATTATATGCGAATGATGCGAATATTCTAATCAAACGAATGTTCAATATAAATCGCCATCTCAATATGGTAGGTATGGTATGGAAACTTTTACCCGCATCCCAAACTGGGTCAAAAATAAAAGCGCAACAAGTTTAGAACAAAGTGTAGCTCGGCGTTGTAGTTCTGTGGTTTAGTTTGGGAGCTGATGTGTTACTGTGTTACGAGTTGGAAATGTTATGTGTGTTGAAAATGTTATGAGCGTTGGAATAGTACGGGTCCTACGGGTGTGTGACGAGTTTACCTGAGGGGTCACAAGGTCTTATAGCATTAATACTTTATTTTTTTTTTTTTTTCTTATATTTTGGCTCCACACATAGTGTATTTAGCCAGTGTCAAGTATTATGTTTTCAGTGTTATAAAATATTTAACACAAAGTGTAATGTGTAATGAATAAATAAAAAAAAAATATAAAAAAAAGGCAATAAAGTAACTTTTATTTATTTATTTATTTGATTTTTAGGCATAATCTTTTAAGGCTTTTTGTTTTTAGCCATGCTGCTTTTAAGACATGTTACGCCATAGGCAATTTGCAAGTTAGACATAGACATCTTGGCAATTTTCTTTTTAGCAAAAAGAGACGTTTGTTAATAATATTAGGTGGGATCCGTTCGGTGGGATACGTTGGGACCTACCCATAGGAGAGATAATATTCTGAAAATACTGTTGATATTCTGACATCTATACGTTTTTAATAAAGTACTCTGTGATAACTTTTTTACCATGATACAATTCATTTCAGCATTTTGACATGTGAACTATTTGGACTCTACATCGCTACCGCTGCGGTGAAAGTGACTGCGTGCTATTTGCATACATAGAGTGCTATATATGTTGCGGTTCCGATCCAGGTTTCATCCAGAGCAATGTGCTGGTGACCCAGTTACTCGCCCTGCTTGCTCCCCTCTCTCCTCCCCTCGCCACATCCTGCACCACGCTGGCTTACTAACCTGATTGACGCGCGATGTCAACTTAAGTGTTTATAACTTGTTAATTTAAGATTTCACGGTTTTAGCCTATAAGATAATAATTGTAACTAGTATTCTAAAAAAACTCATGATTTTCGTCACATTTTTAGCGAATTTCAAGTAAAACTTGTCGTTTCTAATTTTACCAGAAGGATCGAAATATCAATATACAGGCATTTTCATTAGATTGAAATTTAATTTAGTATTTTTAAGGCAATGGGGAATCGTAAACTAAAAGACCCCCAAATAATTTTAAAAAACAATTAGTATTCAGAAAACATAATCTGCAGAAATAAATTGGATTTGCAGATTTATTCAAAACGGCCTGACGAAATATCTTTAACTCTAGGTTTAACGAATTTACTTTTCTCTAATTTTCAACGTTATCTTTACTCTCTCACAGGTATTATATCTTTCTTCACAAACGTTCATTAATTTTTTGAATGTAAACAATAAAATTGTTTCACAAAAGTAATCTACAAACTTTTGTAGCTACACACAATACGCTGCTCTAATACTTATTGCTACACAAATATACGCTACAAACTGATACTGCAGCTATTACGAGTATCGTAGAGGGTGCTACGACAAAAAATGATTGATAACGTTTCCATAATTTAATTATTTAGTTATCTATTACGTCTTATGCATCACTGGTACGATAACTAATTAATTAAATTCCAAGTTTATGAATATTATTGTCTTAATTAAAAATTTTGAGACATTTTTTAAAGAAAACACATTTCTAAATCCTAATAGATTTCATCAATAAAAATTTAAGTACGGCAAAAGTAGCGCATTTGGTATCTTGGACTAATTAAATGTATAAACTACGTGATTGAATATAATTAATGTCGTGGAAGAATTTTAAAGTAAACCGCATAATTATATCCATTGTATTATAGTATCTGCAAAATTTCCCGCTGGTTTCTAAAACTTTTTTGTTTTTTTTTTTTTACTAACTGATTAGAATAGCTTCTCAGCCTAAAATATGCGGTTGAAAATAATTAAAGCTCAATTTCAGTATCGTCTGTAGGGCAATCTAATCTCTTAATACGTCCACCGTTTAGTAATAAGACGAGACGAACCCACTTGGTACTGAATCCAAATGAATATTAAACAAAGCTCTGCAAAACTCGAAATACAATCATTAACCTCTGGAATACCAGCATTTGAGATAACAATAGAATAACAATGCAATGTTCGTTATCAAGTCGCTGAATCTATGTATATTTGCCATCATTTTTATCAACAATAACCTGAAAACGTCCACTGTTACTGAACATAGGCCTCCCCCACAGAGCACCAATTTGAACGGCTGCTTGTGCAGAAGATTTTAGTGTATTAAGGAGAGTGCTGTTGTTCATTCTCTAAATATTCCCTTAGCTGGCTCTTACCTCACCCACGAGAAGAGTTGAGTGATCCTATTCTCATACCACCATGACTATATGGCCAATTTTATGTATACCTTACTCTAAACTATACTGTAAAGAGGTACACACAACTTGCCTTTGTCACAACTTCCCTACCTTAGAGTATTTAGCCGTGGTCTAGTTTGTTTTAGCGACGATAATACCACAGATATCATAATAGTTTAGCTTAGTCCTAGCCACCCAAAGACCTCTATCAGTTACCTAATGAAATAGTTGACGTGTTTACCTTGTATCTTGACTAAGTTTGTAAACCAACAAAGTATTAACAAGTTATTAAAAGGCGATCAAAGCTTATTCTCCAGTGGTTGGAGATTCGATATCTGTTTAGCCAAGTGGCAATGATCGATTGCCAATCACACTCCTGAGCAGTTAGCCGTGTGATCAGTCATCAGCCGCAGACGTGGGTAAACGTCTAGTAAATTATATAATTTGGTGCTTGATTTGGTTTTTGTATTCGAAAATCTTTGTGATTTAAAACTAGAACGAGCTCAACTCTTTCAGTGCCGCGAAACGACGTGTCAAAGTATGGTTCTGGTTCAGTAGCCAACTAATAGCTACTACTTCTGTTTTTACTGAGCTTTCCAGATGACAGCAACTGTTTATCATCAATTCATCAGGTGGGCTATGTTAGGTTAAAACATCGATGGAAAATCGCCTATGTCGTATTTCTAAAAGAGCGCCGAAAACAAAACTATAAATAAGTAGTCGGGCGCTAAAAATCAGCATTACCAAATCAGCAATTTCTGTCTTTACCATTTTAAAACTATTGCCTAACTACTACTCTTGTGTGTAGGTTATCTAAAATCTAAATCACTAACACTATTTATCACCACTTACTAAAAGATTTGCTAATAAACCAACAGTACTATTTATAGAACTGAAATTGAATATATCATATCAAGCTATTACAGAAACACAATAGGCTTCAGCCAAGAACGTTTTGAAAGCGTTGTATAAAGAGGCTGGGTGAATGATTCATAAGACGTCATCAGAATATCACCTTCCTTCCAATCTCCTGCGCGACCACGCTCGAACGAACTTTGATTAACTTCTTTTCATCTCCATTCAGTTAATAACTCCTTTGTGACTACTCTGAATTGGGACAGGGTATGCACAGAAACAGTCTCTATACTTGAGAAACATATTGAGAAACCGGCTAAGTGCGAGTCGGACTTGCGTACGAAGGATTCCGTACAATTATCTATAAAAACGAGCTAAAAATTCGTTTGTTGTATGGGAGACACATTAAATAATTATTTTATGCTATTTTTAGTATTTGTTGTTATAGCAGTAACATATATTCACCATCTGTGAAAATTTGTGAAAAGTTTAACTATCACCATCTGTGAAAAGTTTAACTATCACGGTTCGTGAGATAGGTACAGCCTGGTGACAGACGGACTGACAGACTGACAAACATACAGCGTAGTCTTAGTAATTGGGTTCACTTTGGGTTCGGAACCCTAAAACTGGGTCTAAATGTTGGGAATTGTTAGGTGACGAGAAGGCGTATTTTCAAATTTGCAGACGTAGGATGGCGTATGCCAAAAAACTAAGGGTAAAATATGTATTACTTACATTAATAAGTAGGTATTTACACTTTCTTTGTTTCTATTTTTTATTGATGCAGGGTAGCGCTTGACCATAGTTCACCAGTTTTATTGATGAATTTCGTTAAAAGAGAGAGACTTCACAAAACATTGTAATGAGACAACTTTGCTATTGAATAAAATTTTGTAACGATGGACAGATTTTTTTTATTCCCATGTGTCCCTAACGGAACACAACGGTAGGACAGATGGAAATATACCAATCTTTTACAATTGACGAGGGTCAAAAAAGGGGTAGAACTTTCAAAAATCATTTCGTAACACACTTTATGAGAATCCTCTAAAGACTTAAAAGTTGTTTAGGTAGGTACAATTTATTTGAAGAAAAATGTATTTTTATTTATTTAATTCATTCATCCTATTTTTATGCTAACCTTTGAGTTTGGTTGAGTTAGGGTGGGTTTTTTATGAGTAATGGTTAAATATTCTAACAAATTCCAATGATCAAAATTTGTTAGTTTTCAACTATTGGTTACTACTTAACTATTGATTAGAAACCCCACCCTTAGTGGGTGACTTCCTTACGTAGGGATTTATAGACAGCGTGATAAAGGATGACATTTGTAGGTGGAACAAATGGAACACATAGCCATTTATTTTATTTTTATTATGGAATTATGTCACCTGAGTATGACAGCTTGTGGCTGTGGCTTGTGGTTGCGTGCAACTCAAATCGTCTCAACCATTTCTCCGAGGACATACAAGTCCTACACATGTAACAGTAACAGCCAACTTTAAATAAAATATAGATTGTGGATTCAAACTAAGAAGTGCAGCCAGTACTAGGGGTTAGTACGAGTTTTACACAATAGGTGAATACACGTGAATCGATTTATTTGTACCGCTATTTTTAGTTCATCAACGTGTCCGCTAGGGGCACTGCAGAGAAATGTATGGGAGAAACACAGATTAGTGAAAAATAAAGTTACTCTGTGGGGAGAAAAGGGAGAAAACGTAAACGATTTAAGTTTTAGTAAACTTGCGAAACTCGCACTAGGGATACAGTAAACAGACATGAAAACGCAAAAACGTCGCATCGAATATGGAATAGCATCATTGCGCCCACAATATGTGGAGATGGGGAGAAGTGAAAACCCTGTTTTAAGCTTTCACGGTTGTTTACCACGTTTTTAACCCGAAGTAAAAGACTAAGAAAGAGGGTAGACCGTTATGTCTGCTCCTAACATTTCGAACTTTTATCATCCACCCGCAACTTCAGTCTACCCGTGAAAATGGTGCATGTAACTGTGCCAAATTATCGGGAACTCAAAAATGATTCTAATCACGGTAAATATCCTGTAAGTACTATTAAAAACGAAGTGAAAACCGTCGAAAATGTCGAATATGCTTTTTGTATCTGTCTCACAGTTAGACATTCGCTATCGGTTGACACTCAAAAATTATGAGTGTGGCACTATGTTGAGATTTTGCTGACTTCTTCTATTTACTTACTTAACTTTCTGTTTTGAACGTGCCATCGTATTTATGTTCTAGCCTGAGCTTCCAATAGTGCACTTATTACGTTGGATTACGTTGTACGCGTTGTAATGTTTCCGGCTACACTACAGCCGTACAAGCCGTACAAGGTATTGGCGGTAATTAATGTACATCGAACTAAAGAGGGGGTAACTGCTATTTCAGCTTTGTATTATAGATCGTCTCTGTACCTCAGATGCATTGACTATAAATCCAGTTGACCAACGATACAACTTCCCCTCGTACGAAAATAAGTAGTTTATTTCAACTGCTAATCCTAAGAGAGGAAGCGGGACACCCAATGTGTCTTTTGTTCCATCCTGCTCTGTCCTTTGTAATTTCGTATGAATTTGTCTCGTTTTGTTACCTCGCCCCCTGCCACCGGAAGTAAGTCGTGTTTGTGCGAGAAATTAGGTTCACGAGCTATCAACGGGCTTTATAATCTTTGCTTAGTTGGATAGAATCGGCTAATAATATTAGATTGTTTTTCTCTAATTTGTGGCTAGTGCCTATGTCAGCTTCATAGAGCGCCGGCTCTCTATTTAAAAGTTTGTGCTCGCGACGCCTACGTTCCACTTTAATTTTTGTTTACTCCTGACCCTTGGTACGGCCATATTACTGAACCAAAGACCAATTTATTTCTAAGATCCAATATAACCGATTTTAATAAACCAATGGCTCTGGAAACACAGAATCGCTGGTTCGAGAGACCTCGTGGTTGAACGAACTAACCCGAAAACCGGGTCAGCGGGATGCCATGGTATGGATAATCAATTATTGTTTTCAGCAACCAATTGGATATGTCCGAGGAATCTAATATATTCACTTATTAACTACTTAGGTTATGGTTATGGTTAAGTTGGGACAGTAAGACAATTGAAATTTTGGAGACTTACTGAATTCCTCAGAAAATAGGCGCTCATCAAGTCAAAATGTCATGAGCGTTTTACTTGTGATTGAATAAATATTTTTCCGCAAAATCCTTATAATGAATCCGCAAAGGTAATGTGGGATTCATGAGCTAGCCCCAATGGTGGGACACGAGCCTTTTCTAAATGGAGATTGCGTAGATCATAACCCACTGGCTAAGTGCGGGTTGGTGAATGATACAAACATGTTTTCAGTTATTCTATGACCATGCCGGTTTCATCAAAACGTTTTCCTTCATTGTAAAATTCTTCATATAACTTGAAAAGACATTGGTGCAGGGCCTAGTGGGATTCGAACCACGGTGCATCGGTTTTAAAGTCGCATGGGCTACCGCTGAGCCACACTCGGTCCTAAACGTCAAAGGTGTTAACCTATTCAAATTTATGCATTATTATTCTAGTAGCACCTCCCCGCTTTCTTACAGGAACTGATCCCGTTTTCGGGATAAAAATTAGGCGATGTTTGAATCCAGGGTATAAGCTACCTGTATACCAAATTTCATCTAAATCTGTTCAGCTGTTAGATCGTGAAAGAGCAACAAACATACACACATACAGAGTTCCACATTTGTAATATTAATGTGATATTATTCCTAAATAAATTGACTCGATTGATTGATTGATGTGGATATCAAACCTATGAACTGGCCTAGACATTTTACGACAAGATCTTTACCGCCAACAAGAATAATAAAGTTAATGCTGAAAAGAAAAGATCTGTCCCTTAGATCCCTCGGTTATTGTCAGAGAACCATCAGTAATCCGTTTATCTGTAAGCACAAAGATGAGAATATTGTTCGGGAATTGAGACCATGTTGGAACGAATTTTTACACAGGCCTACAAATACATTCAAAGATTTTTTAACACTTGTTAGAAAAGAGCTATTTATTCTAGATAAACATAGACTTAAATAGCTCTTTAATCCTTAGGGACTAAAAGTGATTTGAACTTTGAATATGGACTTCTTTAGATTTCAAAAGAAAATTCGGATAATATTGTAAAAGTTCCAATCACCTAAGAGATCAATCATGAACAGAATATTGTATGCCTATTGTTTTGTATCGAACTGTTTCTTAATTAAAAAAATAACAGACTAAAATTATATGCGTTGTGTAGGTACATAAGTACCTAAAATATACATCGTAATAACAGTTGACAGAACATAAAGGTGCATTGTTTTCTGTTTGTTTGTGGACTTCTACACCTAAACTTTGAAATGATTTTAATGAAGTTTTGCACAGCTAAGTACCTAAATCAAAATACGAAATTTTTGATTTCTCAAGGGGAAGCCGGTGAGTTGCTGGTAAATCTTCAGGATGCCTGTATTAATAGTAATCATACTTATCTGCTCAAATAAATGCATATTAATTTGAGAGTTATAATACAGCTATTAATTCAAAAATTATAATAATATCGGTTACAATCAAAGCCGGCAAAAAGCATATCGGCACATACAAACCATCCACGCATTAACAGAAATTTATAATTCAATAAAAACCTCTCACAACTCCAGCATTCATACTTATCTCCCATATAAAGTGCGCATTAAACCGCTTCTAATCTTAAATACCGCATATTAAAACAGCAGTAATTACAAATACGTCGTGGTACTTATACTTACCAGAGGTTTCGCACGTTGCTAAGTTAAAAGGTGGTTAGTGTTGTAACGACTGCCCGCCAAGATAGCGTGCCGCGGTCTGATTCTGGATATCCTTGTCTCCCATCACCAAGGAGTGTCTACCACGCATGCGCGAGATCTATGACGTCAATGGTTCGTTCACAAGCATACAGGTGTTGGTATTTTATATGTCGCAGTCAACGCGTGTAGATAATGGGTTTTAAGTTGGAGATGGAGTGAGGAGCCGCTTTTAGCACATTTTTGCAAGAATATGATGAATGAGTTTTCAGCTGACTCTAAAAGTATTTTTAGGCCCGTAGTCTAGGACGAGGCACAGAGTCAAGTCAAGTTTTCATATTGGATTCATTTAGATGAGCTAGATCTGTCCGTTCCGTAATACTACTTATACTACCTTTATACGGCCAAGAAAAAATACCATTATCTTTATACCATGTTATGCTTATTTTTCTTTTTTATCTAGGTACCGTGTCATCATCATCATAATAAACAGCCCGAAGACGTCCACTGCTGAACATAGGCCTCCCCCATAGAGCACTACCTTGAGCGGCTACTCGCCTCCTGCATCCACCGGCTCCCCGCGGTTTTCACCAGATCGTTGTCCACCAAGTGGGGGCCGGCCTACGCTGCGTCTTCCGGTTCCGTGTAATGTAAGTTTAATAATATATTTTAATCTTGTACTTTCGCTTTTTGGGCTAATCAATCATAATCAATCACCGATTTTGCTGAAAGCCATTGCCTTAAATTTAAATAAGTAATAAAATTCACCACAATCAATTATTGTACTAATTATTTTGTATGACCAAAAATACTCGTATTTTTATTTAGTTACAACTTAAAGCGATCAGAGTTTTAAGCAGATAGATCTAAAGCAAGCTACGCAGCGCAGCTACGGGGTCTACGAAATCTGTGCGCATGCTACGAGCCTACGAGTATCATCTCAACTCACTCGACTCGTAGGTCGAAGCAGTCACTGTATCACTTTGAATAATTTTATAATGATTTTCTAGCCACAAAACAAATTGTAATAGGTAGGTACATATTGATACCACGGGGTCCCAGGTACAAATAAAAATAGCCCGAACGTGAAAAAAATTTAGTGATCGTGTCGTGAGCGTTAGTAGTTAGTGTTCAGTGGGCCTAGCACGAATAGGTGCCAGGCCCACTGTGTATTCACTTGGCCCAATACTTCGCCAACACGCAATAAATGTCGCTTGATAATCCTGCGTTATGTAGAAATAAAATAATTTGTAAAATAGCCAGAGTTATTCCGTTGTATGGGATGAAGCATCTGTATTGCAGGTATTATATTATCTGGGTTGATACTGATATTTCCTTGCCGTAATAAATTTTAAAATTATGAGTTTATAATTCAATCATTGATGACCATGTCCAACGTAGTCCCTATAATAATTGCTACATACTAAGGTTTACCAAAATCAAAAACCCGAATGAGAACTAAGATTTTATTTTAGAGTCGGATTTTACGTGTGGATAAAAATGAACCTTTCAATTAAAAAACAAATATAAATATTTGAGAGCAGTTTTTAAACATAATTTTAGATTTTAGTATTTCAACGTTAATGTAAAGTATAGGTCACAGGTAGATTTTTATTCTCTAATCTGTGGTATAGATATTAACCAATATGTTTACATTACATCAATCAGAAGAAATGAAAGTTTTGATGAGATGAACCTTTTTACGAACTTCGTCTCACTTTCGTAAAAGGTACCTACTAAGAAAGCTCATTACGTATTCTGTTTGCTTTGCGCATTCTTCAGCTTATTCAAATATTACTAAGATGGGATTGAGATCATCGCAGACAGGATTATTATCTACGAATAGAGTATTTAATATTAAAGTATAAACAGGTATAGGTATATAGGTTTACCTATTATTATTAAGAAAACCTTTAATTATCTTACTTCTATCAGGAATGAGCAGTTGAAAAGCGTAAGATCCTGGTCTATGTATGTTATTGTATGTATAACTAATCATTGATGTTTAAAATTGGTTGCGTTTATTACGAGCATGAGTGTGGACAAGTGATATATTGTGGTAAAACGTGGTTTTTCGTGGTGCTTCCAAAATTACTTAGAATTTCCAAAATTTCTTAAAGTATGAGCTTGCTTTCTTTGACTCATGTTTTGGTGGTGTCTTCAAGTTTAATACATTATCTTGGCACCTGGGATATAGATTTTCAAGTCCAGTTGCCAACACACCGCGATACTCAGATGAATAAGCATTTGTAATTAATACGTACTTACCTGCTTACTTCTGTTTGGCATACTTTAAGTCTAACCTTAAATACCCTGACTTATGCATATTGATTCATGTAATTTCTACACACTTAATATAAAAGTTATTCGTGAATCTCCACTGATTCCCAGGATACAGATGTTCTGGACTGGATATCAGTGTGATGTTTTATTCACCTAGCTTGTAATAATTTTATTAAATCTAATTTTGCATGCGCTGTTCGTTTAGTAGTAGAAAATTATGATTGTTAATTAGTAAGTGTTTATTTATTTATATGTAATACCAGAAATGCCAATAAAAGATTATTATTATTTTTGATCTAAAATAGCTGTTTTATTAATTTATAGGACACCGTATTTTTCCGGGTGAAATCACCGTAATTTCATAAAATCTACCGTTTTTTGAAATAGGTTTCACCGCCGTCACGATTTTTGACATGGCAACGTAGTAAATTATATACTCTTTGATGGCGACACTGGCGGGAACGCGGAAAATTCACGTCGTTGCATTGTATTAAGTCTTTAAACTTGTGCTTTTTTCAGTATTAATGTTTAAAATTGGTGGCGTTTCACGCATTAAATGCTGAATTACGAGCATGAGTTTGGGCAAGTGATATAATGTGGTGAAACGTGAGTTTTCGTGTTGCTTCCAAAATTCCATAGAAGCTTCTAGTAGGTACCTAAAGTTGCCACCACTTTACCGGAGCATGACTTGACTGGACTATGATTATCTGACTTAGGCCCGATTTTACCAAAGTAGAATAACGTTATTCCAAGTATAACATTCCGAGAATAACCGAGTTACACGAATATAACTATTATACCAACAATTTTGAAGCTCTTTCCTTGGATGGTCCTTTTAATCGTAATCGTAAAGGCAAAGAGTATGTAAACTAACAAACAAACAAACAACAGAAACAAAAAAACAATACCAATTAATTGAAATTTAAACTATAATGCAGGGGGGCAAATCTGTGAATAGTAAGACTATGGATTTAGTCTAGATGTAAGTTGTATATAGTAGTATATTAGACAAATCATGTATAAAACGTAAAGTAAAACGTAGTGTTTTTGTTCCAAAAATGTCGTTTCGGTAAATTAATTATAAAGTGGCGGGGAATTTCGGGGAATTGGCGAAACTGACGCGGGGAATGGAGAATTTTTTATTGGCAGCACTGGTTTTGACATTAGCCCGCCCTGCGAACCGCGGATGGTGACAGTTAGCATAGCAGTTAAAGTTAGCGTTAAAGTAAGCTGGTGCTACTCAAAACTCAGCCTTAGACTGGACTATGACTATCACTTTACGTAATATATTCTTTGATGATGAAAAATTACAATGTGTGGAGCCAAAATATAAGAACGAATAAGAAGTCATTGTTGTTATTGTCTTGTGTGTCATTGTCATTGTCAATTTGATAATGTCAATCTAACGTGTAAATAACAGGCGGCAGCTGACTGGTTTCATGTTTACGTGTTTTCTTTCTTGGTGTTTTCCAATTTTTTATTGAACCCTTTACCTTTGTTTTTGTTTTGCCTACATAATAATGAGCATTAGTCTTTTATCGACGGTCCGTAATAGACTCATGTCCACCGAAGTTACTAAAATGACTGTGCGACAATCAAGTGACATGACCAAATTCCGGCAGTCTTTGAAGGATGCTAAAAACATTGTTATTCTTTCTGGTGCCGGTATAAGTGCAGAGTCCGGAATACCGACGTTCAGAGGTGCTGGTGGGCTTTGGAGGAAGTACCAGGCTTCGTCATTAGCTA
Source organism: Ennomos erosarius (assembly GCA_963580505.1). NCBI lineage: Eukaryota > Metazoa > Arthropoda > Insecta > Lepidoptera > Geometridae > Ennomos > Ennomos erosarius. The sequence goes on from OY756986.1 coordinate 11,986,951, forward strand.
CACCAGGAGCATTTCATGATTCACCAAGTTTGGTTTGGGAGTTCTATCACTATAGAAGAGAAGTGGCAGCCAAATCACAACCAAATGCAGTGAGTAGAAACACAGTATCACAGTATGCTATACTATTTTTAGGTAGGTATAATAATTCAATTTTTTTATGTGTATGTATTAATTTTTAGGGTCACATGGCAATTGCAGAGTTTGAAAAGAAACATGGTTCGGAGAAGTCAATAACAGTAATCACACAAAATGTAGACAATCTTCATGCAAGAGCAGGCACAAAGAACTTAATAGAACTTCATGGGAATCTGTACAAAACTCGCTGTACAAAATGTAAAGAGGTGTTGGTTAATACTGACAGTCCTATTTGCCCGGTAATGCTACATTCTTGTTATGAAAAAGTAAAAAAAAATATAAAGAATTTCATAGTGAGATCAATGTTTGTTTTTTAAAGGCTTTAGCAAACCGAGGAGCACCCCATGCTAAAATAGTAGGCTCTGATATTCCAGTGAAAGAATTACCACACTGCAAAAAACCTGGCTGTGCTGGTTTGCTGCGGCCACATATTGTGTGGTTTGGAGAAAACTTAGAAAGTGCAGTTTTAGAGAAAGCAGGTATTTCATCTTTTTGCACTTTATCTGATCCACAATCACAACTTTTATGTGATCCTTTTTTTCATCCAGTGAATGCTATGAAAACTACCAATGCCAATCAAGTGATGAGAATTCTTGTACTCCTTTTGTACTCTGTTTGTGCTATAGTTCTATTTTGTCATCTCAATGTTTTGCTATTCCAGATGCTGTAATGGCATCCTGTGATGTCTGTTTAGTAGTTGGCACCTCATCTGTTGTCTACCCGGCTGCTATGTTTGCTCCCCAAGCGGCATCCAGAGGATCGATTGTCGCAGAGTTTAACATAGAAACAACACCGGCAACACCTGACTTTCATTACTACTTTGAAGGCCCTTGTGGACAGACATTGCCACAGGCTTTGGCTGACTGAAAATTTGTATGTAGTTTGTAAATACTTGTAAAATAAAGTTAAGGGAACTGTGTCTAGTTTAAGAATAAAGTTACATATTATAATTATTTCTTTGAGATATAAATAAGTAAATCTTATATTGTTCAGTACTTATAGTTGTGATAGTAAAAACGTTAAAAATGTGTATGTTTTTCATTTCTGTTGTACGCAGGGTGATAAGAGTAGTACCTACTCTTATAATTTTATATTGGTATCAGTAAAACAATACTTTTTTTATCACTTGTATAATTTTATCATTGTTACTATTTATGGTTATCACATAATGTTTAGAGAGCAGGAGAGCATTAAGTTGCATATCATCACTATGATGATAATTTTTTGTCTTTATGTCTTGCAAAAAACTTCGCTATGCTACCGATAGTTGGTCCAAAACTGCAGTTAGACATCAGGGATTTCTAAAAACAAAGGAACAAATTATTTCACTGTATTCTCAATGCTAAGGAAAGGACTAGCGATTTTCCTATCCAAAAAATAACGTTCATTTTTTACGGGGTCAATTCATAATTTACATTTCCAAGTGGAAATGCCCACTCACAGAGATGGGATAATTTCTAACTAACCTGTATAAATGAAGGCAGTGCAGTAATAGTTTGGGGCCTCGAATATCTGTCGTCCACCAGTACAACACACGCGTAATCGCTCGCATGTCTAACGGCTCTGCCTGAAATAACAATAAGAAATATAGATTTTCGTTAATTCGTATATATAGAGTCAATAAGAGATACTACCACCTACCTGGATACCTGGTGAAAACCGTGGGGAGACGATGGATGCAGGAGGCGAGCAGCCGCTCAAAGTGGCGCTCTCTGGGGGAGGCCTTTGTTCAGCAGTGGACATCTACAGGCTGATGATGATGACTAGGTACAATCTTCAAATCAAGTGTTTTTTTTTTATTTAAGTTTAGGTAATACACAAAACAAATTACAATCAATATCTTATTCAAACTCCCCAACCGAATTCTGAATAATATATGCAGAAAACTTAAGCGAACTTTAAAGAGTCTTACCAATACACTGGTTGACAGCTTTCATACAGAGGTTCTCATAGTAAATGTTGCCTGCGCTGCCTCCCTCAGTTCTGTTTAAATAAGCCATTTTTTCTTGCAACTCTGGAGATTTTATGTTAGGGTATGGCATGCCTATCACTATTACGCAACGGCCTAGTTCATCACTGGGAACAAAAGGAAGAAAGAATTAACTCATCATTGCATACCTACCTAATGAAACAAACATGGATCGATGGGGATGAAAGGTTATCGAGTGGCGACCACGAACCGGAAAACCGACTTAGGTGGACCGACGATCTGCTGAAAGCCGCGGGGAGCCGGTGGATTTAAGAGACAAGCAGCCACTCAAAGTGGCGCTATGTGGGGAGGCCTATGCCCAGCAGTGGACGTCTTCAGCATGATGATAATGAAACACATTTGAATTCAATATTACACAACTCTCTGTCTATTGAATCTTAATAATAGTAGATTGTTTGAATCCAGATGAACCCAGGCAGACAACATAGGCTACTAAACCTCTACTGCAATAAAACTGCATATTAGAATGTGTTATAATAGGTATGATGACTACTATTAAAAATGAACAAGTAAATATTACTTTCATAAAGAAGATTAAAAATAAAAGCAATAATTAAAAAAATAAGCAAAATCGGCAAATAAATCACGGAGTAATGAGCTTTTAAAGTCTACAGGGGGGCATCTCCTGTCCCTTTCTCGCGAAACAGAGCGCCCCCACAGTCAATCCACTCGTAACGTCACACGCCAAAGAGATTGTATGAAACGCTACCACAACTTATGAGGTACTATGAATGACCTTCCTCTGACGTCACTGGCCGTTTGAGCTATCTCTATCTATTCCGGTTTTTAAAATGCTTGTAACTTGGTAATTTTTTTAAAACATTTAATCTTTGTTTTCACAAATCTTTTGAGGAATATTATTAATTTATCCAAAAAAAAACTTTAGTTATCATGTGTATAAAGCATTTTAACTAATAATTATTATTTCCAGATTTTTTTCCAGCAAAACTTATGATAGTACAGAAAATTACCTGAAGTTTAAACCTTCACTCAGTTTTCCACCTACAACGCTTAGTAATAAAGCTCCATTTTGGTCGCCATCTTTATTTCTCACTGCTAACGCGAATTTGTGTAGCACCTGAAAACAAGTTCACGTGGTGTACTCCGCACTTTAGGTACGCCGTTCAGTTGCGCGTAAGAAGAGCAGAGCTATAGCGATAGAAAGAGAGGCACCTTTTCGCCGTAGGCTTAGCAACTAGGTAGCAAGCTGAACTGCACTTTACTGCATTGTAGCAAGTCGCTATTTACTTCCGTGGTGAGGTGCTTACTAGGATCTTCATACTTAGAGGAATTTCCAATTTTGCTGGATAAAAACAGACTTTGTAAAATTATCAAAGAGAAAAGAATGTTAACCCTATTCCCTATCCCTAATTGGGATTCAAATTAAAACGCACCTGATCAACATCTGAAGCAGATTTCGGTTCTCGAAACACGGTTTTCCTTTTGCTGATAGTTTCTATGACTTTACTGGTCCGCAAGTTATCGTAAACAGTTTGCTCGTAGGAATATGAGGGTAGGAAGCAAACTACGCCGCCCGGGACTATGCAACAAATGTTGCGTAGGATGCGACCCACTTCGCTTAGCTGGAACATGCAACAGAAGAAAAATCTTAGGTGAAAGACAGACAGACGGACGGACAGCCGAATCTTAGTAATAGAGTCCGTTTTACAATTTGGGTACGAAATCCTAAAAAGGTTGAATACTGAAAACTATATACTAATAACTATATGTATATGTGGTCAAAAATAAAGTGACAAAATGACTTTATTTACTTGCAATTACTACTAGTTAATCAAATCCCACCTACCAACTCATTAGATTTCCTATTCTCATACGAAAAATTGAGGGTAACGTTAGTAGGTCCCTTCGACAGGCAGATTCCCAGGACATTATCGGGGGGTACTACATGCTCGCATCTCACTATGTTCACAGCTTTCTCATCACTGTTGCTTGTTAGAAGTGACTTAAACTCGCTTATAGGTTCCATGGTACCACCAGCCACTATGACCTGAAAAAAAAATTAACTTAGTACCTATCTACGCCGCCGGTAGGTTAAAAAACCGGCCAAGTGCGAGTTGGACTCGCGCACGAAAACATCCGTAACATTATCTACGAAAACGAGCAAAAAACACGTTTGTTGTATGGGTGCACCCTTAAATATTTATTTTGATCAATTTTTTAGTTTTTGCTGTTATAGCGGCAACAGAAATACATAATCAAGTTCAACTGTCTAAATATCACGGTTCATGAGATACAGCCTAAAGACAGGCGGACAGGGCAGTCTTAGTAATAGTTTGGAATCCTAACAACATTAATATGTCAACCTTTGTCCGTTATCTGATACACATAAAACAATACTCACTGATCTACACTGGTCGACAACTTCAGCGAAATGTTCAGCCGGGTTGAGGAGCAAATACTTCAAGCGCGAATTATTTTCATTTCGGGTCGCTAGTACCCGACCGTTCCCGCCGCGATCGCAGAGACGAGAGAGCAAATCTAGTATTGCATATAGACCGCTGCCTGCTGAAGTTTCAGGGGACTGAAACAATAATAATGAACTAATATTACAGAAAGGTCAATTTGACTGGCCTGATAAGTATAGCTCAGTTAGTAGTAGCTCTGCCTTTAGGTCGTGGGTTTGATTCCCATTTTCAAACATTTTTGTGATGATTGATGAACGCTGATGTTTGTTCTGTTTATGGGTGTTATATTTTATTTTATGTATCTATTTGCGAATAAATAAGTATCTAAGTATTCTATCAGTTTATCTGGTGCCCATGGTACAAGCTATGCTTAGTTTGGGGTGGGTGGCGCTGTGTGGGTTCGTGAGGCAATTTTGGCGATTTTTCGACCCCACTTCTGTCTTGGTGAGATGTCGTGAGATTTGGCTCGGTCCTCTCTCTTTGAAAATTTCTCAAGTGAAATTTTTTTTCGGTATCTGGCCAGTGGCTGTCGTTGGGCTATCGAATAGAAAAGCCTATATCTGTTTCGAATTAAAACATTTTAGTGGAGAAGCAAGGTTCGTAATATTGCACTGTTTCAAGCGGAATAAAAATAATTATGTGATATTTGCGGAAACCCCCCTAGACTTGGCCCTTGGGTTGGGACCACGTGAGATTGAGTGAGATTAAGTGAGATTCGGCTTGACTCCTCCCACCCACCACCAAAACTCCTCACGTTGTTATTGGATGCCCTCAAACTACTAGTATAGTATTATAATATTATCTGTGCTGTGCTCAAACTAACGCGAATGACAACACGAAACGAATACGTTTATTTCGACTTTACAACTCACCTGAACATTTTGTTTTAATTTGCTTTCGTCTGGTTTTACTTCTTCGACCACAACTTCAGATTTCTTCTTAGAAATATTACTCAAAAACGCTTGGAAATTGCTTTTTTTGCTAACTGTACTCTTCTGAATTTCCTCTTCAAGCGCTTGCTGACTGTACCTCATAGAGAAGCCGTGTAGTTTAGGAGCCAGTCTTGTGTTCCTGCAGAACTCTACTAAAGGGCGAAGGTTCATGTGATCGATTTCAGCTTTTATAACGAAATCTTCGAGAGTGAATATTGTCGTTTCTTCTAATTTCATATCAGTTAATTTAGGTTTAATCATGCCTGGAAACCAAAATGTTTCGTTTGGGTTATTTAATAAAACAAAAAATTACCATGGACAACAACCAGACTCGTTCAAGTATTTATTATGCTTTTTTATGCACTAATACAATCATGTTCTATTGCGGGACTCGAACCCGCCGCTTCTAGATTGTGGTTGATCATCATATTCTAATTTCGTTTAAGCCTTACGCAACATTAGAATCAAAAAAAAAAATATCTAAAACAATTATCTCACCTAAGAGTTTCCCAACAACAAAGCTCAACTGATTCAACAAAAGCAAGTTCTTACAATTCAGCCTTGCCCTGTACTTATTCACATAAAACTGTAGGAATGTCTTCACAGACGTCAGTTGTTTTAGGGACACTGGCGCAGAGTGTGCACTTTCTAAGGCAGCTGTGAGACCATGAGCTTCGTCTAGGATTAGTATGTTGTTTTGCAGTTTGAGGGAGACCCCTGAACGAGCCCCGGCGCTGACTATGCCGGCATGGCTTACTAGAACCATCTAAAAACATGATGTTCAAAAAATTTAAATGAGCAAGGATAAACATTTATGTATCCTTAAAAAAATTACAAAACTACCTAAAACCATGGGGGGGAGGGTGCATCAGGCACAAACGAAAAATAGACCGAACTTGAAAAAATGTAGTAATCGTGTCTAGAGTTACTAGTTAGTGTCCAGTGTATTCATTTGGCCCAATACTTCACCAACACGATATTTAGAACAATAAACTTTGTGTTATCAAAAAAGACCTTAGGTGGAGAGGAAACTGCCCAGAACGCTGGCTGCATTGCCACGTTAAATTGCAATGCTGATTTTCTCAGCAAAAAAGAGCAAGGCATTCTATCTGGTTAACCCACAGTAAGCTCCTGTATCCCAGAGGAAACGCGTTTCTCGAGTAAGGTAAAACAGAAATCAGTGCTAATGCTACGAATGCGACAGATGCGTAAAACTCAGACCAAGGAGTATAACGCGTTTCATTGAAGAAACTAATCTGTATACCTACCACGAAATCTTTACGCGAAAGTAAGTGTAACGTTAACATAAGTCAGTTGTATGGCATACCGAATTGATAATATGAATCGAGTCCACAATGATCATCTGGTTGGTCATATTCCGAGGTGATCATAGTACACTAAAGAGTATCCAATTATCACCCACGTGATCATAGTGGAATAGGCCATTTGATGCAGCGCCGCATACAACTGACTAATGTTAACGTTACACTTAATTGCGCGTAAAGATTCGTGCTAGGCCTACTAACGAGAACAAGAAACTATTATTTTCCCTCTTCCACTGTGCAGAGGGAGTGAGACAGCATTAGAAATGTTTGCTCCTTTCAGTTCTTTTATTTATTGAATACTTATCCTTACCTCAGCATCATCTAAGGCCATCCTTGATGCATAATATGGACAAGCCTTTAATTCCTTTCCACATTTGACTAAATCCTCCATATCCAGAATATCCACAAGCATTCTTTCCTTCAACTTTGTGATGTTTGTCTGATTGTAGTAAGGGCAGGCTGAGCAGGACTTAGTCTTGGTCTTCTTCAGGACTTTGCCTTCTTCACCTACCGAAGTAGACTTGTTTATGTTTTTTTGTAGGTCCAAACAGCTGTAACAGTGTAATGTTAACTTACAATTACATTACAATAAATCTTTGATCTAGTAACCGGTGGAGTATTGAGTAGTAATGTTGATTGTGAATGAGGGGCAAAATTATTACTGACTGTACTCTTTTGGAAAAGCTTTTTTTTTGGTCTTTGAAGAAAATCTGACAATGGCAGTTGTGAATTTTGACTTTATTTTTTAAAACTAGTGCATCTTGAGCTTTAATGTGTAATAAGGGTGGATTATTATCCGTTAAGTGTTCGTGAATGTGCACGAGTGTTGGCAAATGGTTTCAAGATCATAAAACCATGCATTTTCGTTAATGCATCAACGGCTTTTTTTAGAGAGCCTTCAGTAAGATTTCCACCATTTTACTGTTGGCGTTTTGATTGACAAAATATGACTTTGACTTGACATAACCGTACAAATTTTACTCACTCGACATTGGCAGAATTATTGCAAAAAAGCGATAGAACGCCATTAAAGAAGAAAAAGAAGCTTTTTTTTAACTCGAACTCCCAGCGACCCGATATCGTACGTATATGTATTGTTATTCAATTGTCATCGCAATGCTGGGATTCGAAAAGTTTAATTGACCTTGTACTTCAACAACAATTAAAAGGGATACAAAATCAAACTTTTACCTTTCATTGATTAAATTAACATTTTTCAGTTTACTAACATCAGAGTTAATACAATAATGCTGTCTTGAGGCCAAAGTCACAACTCTGGTATCATTGGAAAATGTAGTTCTTTTGATCTCTCCAATAAATTGTGAAAGCTGGCTGTGTGTTCTACTGCTTATGTATATCTAAAACATAGGCTATTATTACTCAGTTGAATGTTGATGTTATGCACAACATTTTAAAATAAATATTAGTAAATCAAACTTTAATCCATAACTCTTATGTCATTATCATAAACCATATAATACATATTATGCAGTTATTTTTACATACACGCGGAAGACGCAGCGTAGGTTCACCCCCCACTAGATGGACCGACGATCTGGTGAAAGCAGCAGGGAACCGATGGATGCAAGAGGCGAGCAGCCACTCCAAGTGGCGCTCCCTGGGGGAGGCGTATGTTCAGCAGTGGATGTCTTTAGACTGTTAATGATGAGGGTTATTTTTAATTCACCTTTGAGGTCATAATTCAAAATCTGTAGCCTGTTATAACTTAGTAACAAGGGCTCCACAACAGCCAGAAGAAATGAATTTCCAACTTCAGAGTAGACCTCATAAAGTCAAAAACCTTACTTTTATTGCATCATTTTTATCCTGATCATCTGGAATATCATCATCTACTTCTCCTTCTTCTTCTTCAGTTTCTTCCAATATTAGGTCTCTATCTTCTTCAGTCTCTTCAGATTTCTCTTTTTCTATAAGGTCCTCTACTTCAAATTTTTTGTTTTTATCTTTCGTAAAATAGTACTCTAAAGTTTTGTTTGTAATATCAGATTTTTGCTTTGAAACACGATTTCTCATTTCAGCAACTATTTCTTTATGTTTCTTTATATGATCATGTTTACATTGTAATGAAAGTAGTGCTTGAGTCTTTTTTATTTTTTCATATTCTTCTTGCAACCAGTTCTCACTGTCTAAAACATTCAATATAACTATTTCAATCAAGATTTGCAATAATGAACCTTAAAATTTGGGTTCAAACCTTAAGCCTGTAGATCAATATAATTATGTATAGCCATGAGGTCCCATCAGGTACAAAAAAAATAGCCCGAACTTGAAAAAATGTAGTAATCGTGTCTAGAGAGTTACTAGTTAGTGTCCAGTGTATTCATTTGGCCCAATACTTCTCCAGTATGCAATAAATGTTGCTTGATAATCTTGTGTTATGATAAAATAATGCATATAATTCGTGAAATAGCCTGAGTTGTTTCATTGTATAGGACGAGGCATCTGTACTGTAGGTATTATATTATCTGGGGTATAGCTAAGATCTATACACAAGCTACAATAAAACTAAATAAAAAGCAGCCGATCATATTTTCATCAAACACCACTGAACCAGCAGGTAAGCTGAACTCACTTTCAAATAAAAAATGTCAAAATGGACCTTAGAAAAGGTAATGTTTATTCACTCCCCCTACACTTTTTGTGCTAATGAAATCAGAAACAATATTTTCTCGACTTTCTTTATTAATGTACTTCTAACTATAGCAGTATGTAATCTAACATAATCTAGGAACTCAGAAAATTTAAACAACAAAATATTAACAAGAGGGAACAAAATGAAACCAAAAAGTGGTGGATGAAAATATAACAAGGGCAATATTGCACTATAAGAATCATCGTCATGATAGGTGTTTTACATTTGTGAATTGTGTAGAACAACTCTACTTTGGTCATTTTAGGTACATCCACAACAGACTAGACTGTACTAAACTTACTTGCACTATTGGAAACTGCTTCTTTCAACAGAGCTATTTCATTTTCTAAAGCTTCTAAATTTCTCTGATTACAGTCCCTCAGCCACTGCAGTGCTCCACAACATATGCTTAAAGATTTTCCCTAGAATTTATTTAATTTAGCATTGTATCATTCAAGAATAATAAAAGTATAACCTAAAACTCACAAACTTACGGTTCCTGTAGGACTTTCGAATATTCCCAGCTTCTTATCTTCGATTGTAGAATACAGTTCTTTCATAAATGTTTCTTGTATAGCATAAGGTTTGAAAGGAAATTGAAAATTAGCTTCCATTACCACTTTTATGTTATTTGTAATCCAGTGTTAGTGAATACTTGTCTAGTCTATTCTGTCTGAGGACTGAGGCAGTGGAGACTACGATAATATTTTTACCATCCAATACATGCAAAAAGCAAACCAAAAGCTAAATATTAGATTTATTTTCACAAACTGAGCCGGTAGAGGATGTTATTTATTCTAGGAGTAGTAGTATTCAAAGAGGATATAATCACGTAGTATTCTGTGATGTTACATATTTCGAATTGAAGTTTTTTTTATATATTATATATGTTGGCTCCACACATAGTGTATTTAGCCAGTATCAAGTATTGTATATTTTCATCGAGTTTTAAAATATTTTCCATCACTTGCCCACACGCATGCTCGTAATTCAGCACTTAATGCGTAAAACACCATTAATTTTAAACATTAACACTGGAAAAAGCACAAGTTTTGAAAAATAATACAATGCAACAACGTGAACTTTTCCGCGTTCCCGCCAAAACTCACATGTGCTGTTACTGTCAAACAAAAACTCTACTTCCCCTGCGTTAAGAACCGGTGGCATTTTATACATTTGTAAAATTAGCGTTGTAAAGCGTTCGTTTTGATTTTACCAAAAATGCCAATTTTGATATCGTTGCTCATGAGTAAAAATTGGCAGTTCACGATGACATATTTGAGCTATCCGAACGGTGACAGAAAACTGTTAAAAAAATGTAACTTTTGCCCACATTTCCAAAGCGAACGCAGCATATGATCATATTTGGCATTTTTTACAGTTTTTTTTATTTTTTATTTTATTTATTTTGGCTCCACACATAGTGTATTTAGCCAGTGTCAAGTATTATATTTTCATCGTGTTATAAAATATTTCACGCAAAGTCATGTCCTAGTCATAGTCATAGTCCAGTCTAAGTCAGGTAGTCATAGTCCAGTGTAAGTCATGCTACAGCAAAGTGGTGGGAACTTTACTAGAAGCTTCTATGGAGTCTTGGAACCAACACGAAAAATCACGTTTCACCACATTATATCACTTGCCCTCAGTCATGCTCGTAATTCAGCACTTAATGCGTAAAACGCCACCACTTTTAAACATTAACACTCGAAAAAGCAAAAGTTTTGAAAAATAATACAATTTTCGTTTTTATAAACAAACAGTTTTTACAATAAGACGGTGACATATACACATACACTTTGTTACACACCTATGTCACCGTCTTTTTGTAAGAACAGTTTGTTTATAAAAAAAAACGCGGTTGTTTATAAACTGACGATTTATTGCAAACGGGCAATGCGTCTCACAATAAAATGGTCGATATTTCGTTTTTTCGTAATTGTGTATTTCTAGTGTGGTCAAAACTGAACTTACATTACACTCCTCCTCGTTTCGCTTGTCGTCGTAACCTACTGGTAAGCCACTAGCGATGTCTATTAAATATTAATCCGATTTTGCGTAAATTTCATAAACATGCTAATTCACGAGTCATGCTGATTACTATAGCTATGCTATTTGCTAAAATGAAATTAAAAATGAAATGAAAATTGGAATGAAAAATGAAAAGAAAAATTATATGAAAAAAGCAATGAAAATGAAATGAAACATGAAATGAAACATGAAAATGAAACATGAAATGAAACTTTATATTAAAAATTAAATTCAAAATGAACTAAATTAATTGAAATGAAATTTCATATTTCACAGAATTTCGCAACTACATCTTCATTTGCGAAACGCTAATTAATCCATCACTATTAGCCACTAGTGACTTTAAAAAAAAACAATAGATTACAGCCAAAATTGGTGCATTAAAACGGGTTTCTTCACAGTTAAACGCTACTAAACCTCGTTTTTTTATAAACTCACCGCTAGGCACCGGCTGGTTATAAATAATCGAAATATCATCCATGTTATTGTAAGACAGATTGTCAGTTTGCAATAAATTGACAATTTATAAATAACCGCCATATAACCGCTTTTAATATGGTTTCATAATTTTGTTATAAACAAACGGTTTTTAAAAACAAGTTAGGCTGTGCGTTCACTGGATCGGAATCGGCGCGTACGGGGCGTACGGAGCGTACGGAGCGTCTGTATTTACAAAATGCCGATGGGGTGCATCCACTGCATTCGGATTTTGCATCGGCAATATCGTTTATTTTTTGTTATATTTTGGCTCCACACATAGTGTATTTAGCCAGTGTCAAGTATTTTTATTACTTTTCTCTATGCAATGTACTCTGTGACTACTACTTCACTTCACTTGACTTCAGTGGTTATATTCTCTTTGCTTGACTTGTGCTTATGTTGATGCTTATGCTACTACGTAGGCCGTATTCCAAGACACGCTAAAATCGATAATATCGATATTATCGCGCTAAAAACGCGTACCGAATGGCCGTGAGCGCGACAACGAAATCTCTTGTAAACGTCATGACCGGCGCCATCTTGCGATATCGCCGTCCGTAATTAGTTGTTCAGAGTCATTGACAGCGCTCAAAGCCGTGAGCGCAATATCTAAATCGGAACGCTGAATAATCAACGTGAGCGTTGTGAGCGATGATAGCGATTACAGCGTGAATCGGAATAATCAGTAGTAAGTTATATTATATACTCTTTGGAGTTGTGTATAATTCACAGAGAACTTTGCTATATACTATACTGAAAGTATAATTAATTATAATTATGTTTTCTTGAAAGAAAAAATCTGGTTTTTCATTTGGATTTTTCTTATTGTTTTTTGATTGTTTACAGAGTACATTGGTAAAAACATTACTAGACTACTTTTGTGTAGTAAATGGTCACGATTCAAAATTTGATTCATTGACTTGACTGACTGACCAAGGGGATATTGTGAATTCCATCAACTCATCATCTACAAGTTCTTTGCCATTTTAGACCTTTAGAGAACTGTGGGTTATCCTTGTATTCCACTGGCATACTGGTATAGTGGAATTATAAAGCATACAACCACACAAATCCGGCGCGGCGTCCGTTATTCTCTATTTATCTTTGTTATGTCGCACAAGTAAGTTTTTAGATATAGTGTTCCATGTTATGTTATTACATAGTACTTTCATCATGATCATCATCATATATTGTGTTCATTGGAATTATTCAGAAGGCGCTTCCTTTTAGTGAGTTTTATATAAGGGGGCTGTGGCGGGAAGGGCCGAGAACTTCCCATGAAAGATATTTCACCCTTCAGCATTTACTAAAAGGAAACCTGAGCTGATTCCTCTTACTCTGTTGTAGCCATGGCTTGGTATCTTAATAACAATGAAGTATCTGAGCGTACCTTACTTACTAGGTGGTAGGACTTTTCTGCAGTTTGTCTAGGTAGGTACCACCACTTTGCTAGTTATTCTGCTGTACTGTGCAAGCACTACTGTGTTCCGGTTTGAAGGGCATTGTAGCTACTGAAATTACTGGGCAAATGATACTTTATGACCTGATTATACAGTGTAGTAATTTGATTACTAGACTGTGTGATGTCTCAGGATGCCGTGCTCAGTGCAGTGTCATGCGGAACTTTATTATTTTAAAGTTCCAAGTGACACTGCAACTGTTATGGGCGGCCGTATTGCTTAACATCAGGTGAATGGCTAGCTCCTCACATCATTCATTCTCCAAAAAAACCTTATGATTAATGTGTTTAAAGATTTGTGTCTAAAAATTTCAGCATCAAAATACTACCAGGAGCAACGGTGTGTGAAGACTGCACACTTGAAGGTGACATTACTATAGGAGGAGGTACAGTTATTCACCCACGAGTGACTATCATAGCTGAAGGTGGACCTATAATAATTGCTGAGTACTGCATAATCGAGGAGTATTCCACTATCATTCACAAGTAAGTTTGTCATACATTTGTCTTGTCTCCAAGTAAAGAAAAGTTTGAGACATAAATAAAAATCAAATTATGAACTAACCTACTAGCTTTTGCTACTAGTAATAGTTATTTGTTCATGCTGACTATCCCCTGGTTTCTCATACATTTGTTAACCTCATCAACTTATAAAATACTGAATGCTCATTGGTTGCCTCTTGGACTCTTGTTCAGTTAGTTAACATGAGTTACCACAGCCACCCACCCAACACCAACACGAGCAACCGCAACAGTTTAGGGGTTAAACAGGCATTTAAAGCCTATTTTGATAAAATTTTCCATATTCTAATGCATTGTTTTGTAATACATGTAAAAATTTTAATATTCCATTTCAGAATAAGTGATAAACAAGAAAGTCCTCCAAAACCATTATTTATTGGTGCTCATAATGTCTTCGAAGTGGGGTGCAAGTTAGAATCACCATGTGGGCACATTGGAGAAAGCAATGTCTTTGAGTGCAGATCTTATGTTGGAGTTGATGTTAAAATTGGCAGCGGCTGTGTTATTGGTAGAATAATATTTTTATCAGTACTTTTATCTTCATTCCATAATGCTTTGTAGCGTTATACTCTTTGATTGCTTATACCTGGCACTTTGATATACATAATTCTTTCTTTTTACAGTTTAAACATCCCATGTTGATGTTATTAGGGTAGGCAATCTGTTCAAAATTACATTGAAATTGGTTCAGCTGTTTTAACATGAACATCATACAAACATCCTTGACAACACTGCTTATAATATTAATGGCATGTGTGGATGTCAGTTTAATGCTGTGACACAATCCAGAAACAAACTCAAATAATAATATTTATTGCAGGAGCAGCATGTAATTTAACTGCACCTCAAACGCTAGCAGACAACACTGTCATATGGGGTTCGGAGCATCACATTCGGGAAGCATTAGAAAAGCAACCCTCGCAGCTACTCCAGTTAGATTTTCTGAGCAAAGTGATGCCTAACTACCACAGATTGAGGAAGCCTAATGTGCACAAAAGACAGCCTTCGAGGCAGTCCCAAGAGTCTTCTCCAAAGCCTTGATTGATCTCGGCTGAAATTTCTGTCATATGCTGCTTTATTTAACCCACACTAACATTATTATTCTCCATATCCATGTTTATATTCATCGCTTTTTAGTCTGCCTTCACTGACTGATAAGGCTATTTAACTACTACTAAAAATGAACGAGTAAATAATATTTTCCTAAAATAATTCATAAATTCTGTAATCAAAGTAAAAAAAAAATCACATAGTAATATTACTTTTAAAGTTTCTGGAGTGGTATCACCTGCCCTTTTCTCACAAAACAGAGATTGTATCGTGAAGAGCATAAAAATAGTATGAATTCAATTGCAACCTGTATAAATAAGAATCCTGTAAGTACCTAACCTACTATAGTAAAATGTAGTAAGCAACAGATGAATCCTTGATGAATGTTTAAAAATAAGGTGTAGTAGTAAGGTTGAGTTTTTATTATGGTACTATATCCCTGAATATATTATTTTATTAATCCATAGTATTTTGTATACCTACTACAAAACCTTAGATTATGTACCTGTAATAATACAAAAAATTGCTTAATGCATTTGTGAGAATAAAATGCTTTTGTTTTTCATTGACCCCAGCATCAAGGAACTCTGATCATCCCATCCTTGAGGTCATATTTGATGGGCCCAATAGCTCAGTTTGTAGTAGGTCTGCCTTCTGACTGAACCACGTAGGTTATGAAACTAAATGAAATCACACCAGATTTGGTTGGAACGCGGAAAAGTTCACGTTGTTGCATTGTATTATTTCACAAAACTTGTGGTTTTTCGAGGGTTAATGTTTAAAATTGATGGCGTTTTGCGCATTACGTGCTGAATTACGAGCATGAGTGTGGGCAAGTGATATAATGTGGAGAACGTGATTTTTCGTGTTGCTTCCAAAATTCCATAGAAGTGTCTAGTAAAGTGCCACCACTTTACTGGAGCATGACTTAGACTGGACTAAGACTTGACTTTACGGTGAAATGTTCTATTAACATGAAAAATTACAATACTTAAAACTGGCTAAATACACTATGTGTGGAGCCAAAATATATGAAAAAAAAAAACACCACAGAGTAACCAGAAATAATAATAATCTTTTTTTTTGGAATAAATAAATACGTGTGGACATTAATTACTGTGCTCTGTGTCTTGTTCACCTCTTTTTGACGATTTTTAATCTCTTTTTTTTTTTTTTTTTTTTTTTTTTATATGTTGGCTCCACACATAGTGTATTTAGCCAGTGTCAAGTATTGTATATTTTCATCGAGTTTTAGAATATTTTACGTAGTCAAGTCTTAGTCATAGTCATAGTCCAGTCTAAGTCGGGTCATAGTCCAGTCTAAGTCATGCTCAAGTAAAGTGGTGGCAACTTTACAAGAAGCTTCTATGGAATTTTGGAAGCAACACGAAAAACCACGTTACACCACATTATATCACTTGACCACACTCATGCTCGTAATTCAGCACTTAATGCGTAAAACGCCACCAATTTTAAACATTAACACTGAAAAAAGCACACGTTTTGAGAAATAATACAATGCAACGACGTGAACTTTTTCACGTTCCCGCCAAAACTCTTTTAATCTCTTGTATGGTTAATAGCAAACAGTTAAAAGTAGGTTTGTACAATGCAGGTTCCCTTGGCACTAACCATGATAATTTCGTAGCCTCAGTAGTCGGAAGTGACCTTGGACTACTTGCGATTAATGAGACGTGGCTTAGAGCAGGTGAAGAAGGTCGAGCTCCGGATGTACCAGGCTATAGATTGCGTCATATTCCCCGGCCGGAGGGCGGTCGATCCCGTGGAGGTGGTGTGGCTTTTTTCATTAAACGGGATGTAGGTAGGTGCGTTCGCACTTTTGTGCACCCAGTAGATCCGGTGCATAGGCTTGTTGAACAAATGTGGCTCACTTTGACCCTCAACGGAAAGAAGTTGGTGATAGGTACTGCATACCGTCCGCAATGGATGGATGTCGACATGTTTTTTGACGCAATTACAGATTCCATCAGTTCAATTCCACGTTATGATAATTCAATTTTACTAGGAGATTTTAATATTAATTATTTAAATATCAATGATACTAAAACGCTTAAGCTTATGCAATTTTTATCATGTTTTAATTTGTCACAATTGGTCACGGAGCCGACGCACTTTACTGATACTAGTCAGACACTGATCGATGTGATCTGTACCGATTTGCGTCCTAAAAAGCTTACTTTACAGCACGTGGGATCATTATTTGGCCATTGTCTTGTAATTTGTGAATTTCATTTTAAGCGGGAGAAATTTGTACCGTACACAATAACTTATAGACCCAAGAAAAACATTTGCTTAGAAAACTTTAACGAAGATTTACAGACTGTCAACTGGGGCCAAATATCAACCCTAAATGATGTTAACGAGATGGTTAACGTTTTGAATCGTCATATTGTGACTATGTTTGATTTTCATGCTCCTGTGAAGTCGGTGGTAATTAAACACCGCTCTCTACCTTGGATTACTGATGTAATCCAGCTTATGATGAGGTTGCGTGATGAGGCTGCTGCTGACTATCATAAGTGCATGTCTGACGTAAAAAAAGAATATTACAAGTCCTTGAAATCGCTAGTTAATAAAGCGCTTTTTCACGAAAAGTCATCCTATTTCAAATACAATATTAACAATAAAATTCACGATTCAAGGCTACTATGGAAAAATCTTAAAAACACAATCCTTCCTAAGAGTAATGTTGACCTGCCGTCATTTTTAAACGATCCAAATATTATTAATAGTCATTTTTTAAACATTCCAGGGTCAGCTGTTACAATCTCACAGCTAACATACTTTGAGCACCATAAATTTGGTGAAGCAGTTTTTCACCTAGAACCAATTAGCCTTGATAAAATTATGAGCATAATTAAATCCTTAAAATCTAATGCTGAAGGCAGTGACACCATTACTCTAGATATGCTCATAATGACATTTCCTTGTACGATAAACAGTATCAGGGACATAATTAATGCTTCTATTACGACGTGTATAGTCCCCGAAATTTGGAAACTTGCGATAGTGCGCCCTCTGCCAAAGCATTCAGCTCCTGTTGACTTAAAAGACATTAGACCAATTAGTATACTACCATGTCTGTCAAAGGTAATGGAGAAAGCGGTTTGTATGCAATTAACGAAATTTCTTGAGAAAAATTGTATTTTACCCGAAGAACAGTCGGGTTTTAGGCAAGGGCGAAGTACTGTTACAGCCCTGCTCGATGTCACTGACAATATACTTTGCTCACAAGATCAGGGTCTGGGTACACTACTCTTTTTGTTGGATTTCTCTAGAGCTTTTGACTCCTTAAATATTGATCTGTTGATGTCTAAATTGAGTTACTACGGGTTTGATAGCGAAGCTTTACACTGGTTCAACAGCTATTTGAGCCAACGTTTTCAATATGTGAAATTGAGCACAAATGATGGCTCCTCAATAGTTTCAGACAAAGTGCAGGTAAAGCAGGGAGTGCCTCAGGGTTCGATATTGGGACCAATTCTTTTTATTTTGTACTGCGCAGACATAAAAACAAGTATTTTACATTGCAAATTTCATATTTATGCTGACGATATCCAAGTGTATATTTCATTTAAACCCTCTGAAATCGACAATGCGATAAAAAAACTCAATGAAGATCTTTCCAGAATAGCCTCTTGGTCTGTGAACAATAGTCTCATACTTAACCCTTCGAAAACAAAATTTTTAATTTTCGGTAGTAAACACCAGTTAGCTAGCATACGTCCGTCACTGAGTGTAATGCTTTTGAATGAGCCCCTTGAACGTGTTTATGAAGCGCGAAACTTAGGCTTGATCATGGACTGTAACCTTCGCTTTGAAAAGCATGTCGCTAATTCTATAAAAAGCTGTTTTTACAAGCTTAAAGTATTATATAGAATTAGGTCATATTTAAAAGAAAGCTTGCGGATTAAACTAGTAGAGTCGCTTATACTGTCGAAGTTAAATTATGTAGATGCAGTTGTTGGCCCGCGTCTGCTAGCTAAAACCCAAAAACTAATACAGCGAGTTCAGAACGCCTGCGCTCGTTTCTGCTTCGACATTCCGTTGAGGGCCCATGTGACGCCGTACTTGAACAAGCATGCCTTATTAAAAATGAAACATCGTCGTAAGCTTCATTTAGCTTGCCTTCTTTTTGGTGTTATTAAGCATAAAAAACCACAATATCTATTCGATAAGATGTCTTGGATGTCCAGTCGAAGATCACAGGGGTCCCGGGAGTGTGCGGCACAACTCATGACACAACATCATAGATCGGTGGCGTTTAGAGGAAGCTTCCGCTACTCGGCTACAAAGCGTTGGAATAATATTCCACCACCCATAAGGAACCTGCAAAGTATTACATGTTTTAGATACAAGTTAAAAAAGTTTCTTTTTGAGCATCAAAAAGCGGAGGAAGCTCTAAGACATGATACTAGTGCCATCTAAACCACTCATATAACACCTTTCACACACAAATATACAACCCCCACCTTCCCATACGCAAAAATATCCTTACATTTTCCCACTCATACTCTTCTCCTTACAAAGCGATTCATTGTTTACATGCTTAGATTATTTTTAACATTCTTTGTTTTGTGATGTTTTAAGATATCATTGTAATAATAGTATTGCAAAATTTATTACTGCAGATATTACTTACCCATTTGTAATTTTTTTTTTTTATGTTGGTTACATTACCACTGTATGGAATGTATTGTATGTGTATATGTATACAGGGTTACAGGAAAAATTGTGCTAGATCCGTTAAGGGCGTGGAGTACCCATCATTTCTGATTTATTTCACTATGAAACACCCTAGCCTAAACTTAACCCTTTTCGAGATATTCGACTTTTAATATTTTTATTGAAAATTGCCGATTTTTAGGCTACAAAATTTAATTTTGTTTATTTTGTGTGTCTTATTATTATTATTATTGCATTTTTACATGTGTAATAAGATGCTTTAAGACGTCAATCATTAAAATAGTACAAAAGTTAACTGAATAGACCGTAGTAGACAAGTGAAAGTTAAGAACTAAAAAAAATATTAGAAACTGTAATTTTCTCTGAGGGATATCTAAAAAAATATTATGGCAGTTGTTCGGCAGATGTGTTTTAAAATATCTACGTTTCATCAGCTATCTAACGAGGTACAATAATCTAGGGTTTGTATTACATTTCATGGAAAAAAAATAGTTGGGACGCTCCAGGTAGCAGTTCTAATGGTCTCGCGCCTATTGTCCTTCAAGTTAAGACGCACCGTGCGAGCGAGACAAGTGACGTTTTATGTAGGTGCGAATGAAAGAAAAAATGTGTAGAGACTGGTTAGGGCTGGGAATGCAACAGGGGGTATTGTTTTGGTTGTCAGTCTGCTTTTGTGCTTCGTACATAGTAGATGTGTTATCGTTTTGCTTTATTTCTCGACTTGGCTGTGATTCTGGACTTTTTCTTCTGATTGTTGTGATTACTGTGCTTGTTAACCGGACTCTGATTTGTACCTGTGATACGGAAGTGTTGAAGATGACGTCCTACACACCTGAGGAATATGCTGATATGCTTATTTGTTACGGATACTGCGATTGTGTGTCTGCGCAAGCTCGCAACGAATACATAACTCGCTACCCCGGTCGTCGAGTGCCGCATGTGGCCGTTTTTGACAGAGCTTATCGAAGACTTCGAGAAACTGGCTCTGTTTTGAGACGAAATACAGACATGGGAAGACCACGAATTGACGACGAAGAACAGGACAATGAGATGGTGCAACGCTTTCGAACGGATCCGACTACTTCCACTAATATTGTTGCCCGTGATCTGGGACTTTCGCAATGGAGAGTGTGGTTTACAGTGCATACTGCTGGCCTATACCCGTACCATTACATGCCGGTACACGTTATTGAAGAAGGAGACCTGCGAGAAGACTGGACTTTTGCAGATTTATGCTAAATGCTGACGTAGAAGACCCAGATTTCCCAAGAAATATCTTGTGGACGGATGAGTCCAAATTTGATAAAGATGGCATAACCAACTATCACAACGCCCATTACTGGGCCCCAAAAGAACTAAGGAATCCCAATAAGAAAAGAGTGAAAGGGTCCCAACGAAGATTCAGCGTGAATGTGTGGATGGGCATTATATCCAATCATTTGATTGGACCTTACTTTCTCCCGGATAATCTAAATGGGGAAAGCTATGAAAATTTCCTGAGAGCAGATTTGAGTGATATGCTGGATGATCTGCCACTCAACCTGATCAGGGACATGTGGTTCCAACACGATGGCTGCCCTGCCCATTTCAGAAGAAGTGTCAGAGACTGGCTGGACACAAATTACCAAAACAAATGGATAGGACGAGGTGGGCCGTTGCCATGGCCAGCAAGGAGTCCGGACCTAACCCCCATGGATTTTCATGTGTGGGGGCTCATGAAAAGTCTTAGTGTACAGCGAGCCAAATCCAGTTTCGTCTGTGGAAGACTTAAGAGAAAGGATTGTGAATGCAGCAAATAAAATGAGGACCACGTTGACCACTGGAGTAGTGAAGACTGGTCTCCGTAGAAGAATGCGACAATGTATCAGAAATAGAGGCGGCCATGTTGAACATGAACTGTAGAATAAGAAAAAGTTTTGTGAAAACCTTTAAAAATGACATTGCATGCTTACCTATTGTTTTATTTTGCTTTATAGGGCTAAGTATACATTTTCTTCTCCACTGTCGCCTATGAAACTAAATTATTTTCAATGCATTTGAATAAAATCCTAGATTATTATACCTCGTTAGATAGCTAATGAAACGTAGATATTTTAAAACACATCTGCCGAACAACTGCCATAATATTTTTTTTAGATATCCCTTAGAGAAAAATACAGTTTCTAATATTTATTTTTAATTCTTAACTTTCACTTGTCTACTACGGTCTATTCAGTTAATTTATGTACTATTTTAATGATTGACGTCCTAAAGCATCTTATTACACACGTAAAAATGCAATAATAATAATAATAAGACACACAAAATAAACAAAATTAAATTTTGTAGCCTAAAAATTGGCAATTTTCAATAAAAATATTAAAAGTCGAATGTCTCGAAAAGGGTTAAGTTTAGGCTAGGGTGTTTCATAGTGAAATAAGTCAGAAATGATGGGTACTCCACGCCCTTAACGGATCTAGCACAATTTTTCCTGTAACCCTGTATATACTGTTTTACTTACTTATCTTCTTGGTATGTGTCTTATTATTATTATTATTTTATTTTATTAGTTTTTCATATGTTTTAGTACTTATTTGTGTATTGTTGTAAGCTGAGCCGTGACGATACCGAAACGGCCCCAACGGAAGACCAGCGTTGGTCGTACGACGTGCGACCAGCATTATGCTGAGTTGGGACCGATTCGTGGCAACTGTCAGATGTGTATTTGTTAGTATACTTAAAAATATTCAACTAATTTATCTGCTGTTGTCATGAATAAAACATTTTTCTTTCTTTCTTTCTTTCTTTCTTTACATACATAGAATACAATACAACACCCAGACACAGAACAAACATCTATGTTCATCACACAAATGTTTGTCCTGGGTAGGAATCATACCCGCAGCCCTCAGTTCAGAAGACAGGGATACTACCAACTGAGCTATCGGGCCCGTCAACGGAATGCAAAAATCGACTATATAAAAATCGAATTTTCGATGAATAATCGATTTTGGTCGCGCATTCCTGGCTGTACACAGAGTACATTGGGTAAATAAAAACAATACAGTGACTCTGACTTTTCTAATATTTTTAAAGAAA
Organism: Ennomos erosarius; assembly: GCA_963580505.1. Lineage (NCBI taxonomy): Eukaryota > Metazoa > Arthropoda > Insecta > Lepidoptera > Geometridae > Ennomos > Ennomos erosarius. The sequence goes on from OY756986.1 coordinate 12,009,736, forward strand.
AAAAAAGTAAATCGCCAGGGGTTGAGTGAATTGTTTTATTTTTGAAATATTTGTTGTTTTTTACTACTTATTATACTTCAATTTATTTTAGTTTCCATAAACAGTAATAGTTGGGTCTTCGTATCACATACGAAATTCGTTTTGTTTTGTCTTACGTTATTTGCAAACTGCTTCTGTACTGTCGTCATTACAGTGGAATCGCCTTGAGATACTATTGTTGGGATATCTCTCTCCGGTTTTACATTCTAAAACTTGCTCGGATTATATGTATCTCTATAATATTGTTTTCGAAAGTTGAGTTGATAATAGTGCCGTCGCCATGTTGTTATTTACTTCGTGATATCGCTGGGTGGTTGTTCGGTATGGTGTTGTGACGCGACACGTCGCGCGAGTATGTTGGAAGATGTGCCCATACATGGAAGTCGACCAGACTCCCAAAGTTCCCAGACGCCTAAGTCCGCAACCCACCAGAGGAACCTCAGTCTCGACTTCAGGTATGTAAATAAACAAACTTGTCAATACAACGATCGATAATAATTAATCATCAGTATCACTGAGGGACGAGCTACCCGAAGAGTGTTAGAAAGCATTAGATATATCTAGTATTAGAACTATCTAGTATTAGAAAGTTTGAAGCAAACATTCCGGGTTATCTTCACTGAAAGTAATGAAACCAAGACTTGTTGACCTGTTTTGATTGAAGTGTAGGTAACAGGATGCAAAAAATATTTGAGTAATTCCTTCCCTATTTTGGTGGTGCTAATAGAGGGGTATACCATCAACTTACACTTAAGTTGGAGCAGTGTTTTTGCTGGTCAACAACCTGTAATGTTATTAAGAAAACAGCCTGTTTCATACCTACATCTTGACCATTGATTTACCTTAAAATCACCAAAAAACCTTCCAGAACTATGCTTTGAGTATATAGCCATTGTCGTTACCTTTATACTCAAAGGAACTATGCCATAAGCATACTGAAAGTAATGGAGTAATGGAGTAGTAGTGAGTTTGGCTATATACAGGGTGTCACAAAACTCGACGATAACCTGGTACCAGGCGAGAGGCCAAGGTATACCAGTTATGAAAAAAATAAGAAAAAAAATCTATGTCACTTAGTCAAGCAATGATAGACATTTTTCGAAAATGTTAAAAATTTGACACCCTTTGTCGCATTTTTAGGTACTGTGATCGCAATTTTCACATTTTTACAGTGTTTTTTTTTAATAATGTTATCTCAAATTACAGTGCTATTAATGGTAACCACAAATGAAAGTAATAATAATTGTTAACTAAGTAAAATAAATTAAATTTTGACGAGTTATGGTTTATAAAATTTATGTCAGTAAACTTTGACACTCTACGTTGGAAAAAAATGTACTACACTACCTATGGCAAGTTTTTTAAAAAGATGGCCCATTTAGTCTAGATTTCAAAATAGTACAACACTTGCCACTTTTCTTGCCAATAAAACTGCTATTTCGTATTTTTTGCAAAAAGAACTCATGGAAAATTTAATCAAAATAAAACGGTAAATTATCGTAACACTTTATTATCCTCCTAAAATTAAAGCAGATGCTCAAATTGTTTCCCTCCAGCACGAATACAAGCTCTGCATCGCCTCAGAAATGACCTGTTCACCAGTCTTGCAAATCTCCTCGCATTGATTTCTTCTGATGCTGCATCAATTTTTTGGTGCAATTCTGTTACATTTTGAATTGGTTTTGAGTAGACCTTTTCTTTTATGCATCCCCAGTAAAAAAAATCTACTGGATTCAGGTCTGGGGACCGAGGGGGCCATGAAATTGGTCCAAGGCGTCCAATCCATTTACCGGGATATAATTCGTTAAAATATTCTCTTACAGGCCGGGCATAATGTGCTGGGCAACCATCTTGTTGATACCACATTTCTCTGTAGATGTTGAGTGGTACATCTTCTAGCAATGTCGGCAAATCATTTTGAAGAAAATGCAAGTAGGTGGCGCCAACTAAATTTTCAGTCAATTCAAATGGTCCAATTATTTGACCATTTAATATTCCTGTCCACATGTTGACTTTAAATTGGTATTGGGATCGATCCTTACGCATCAAATGCGGGTTTTCCGTATGCCAACCATGAAGGTTATGTAAGTTTAAATAACCATCTCTTTTAAATGTCGATTCGTCAGTCCACAAAACTTTATTTAGAGAATCCGGATCTTCACGAATTTTCGCTAACATGGTTCTGCAGAAATCAACTCTGGGTGCGTGATCACGTGGTAACAAGCTCTGCACACGTTGTACATGGTAAGGATGAAAATCGTACAAAAAAGAAGCATTAGAATAATACATAGTAAAAATTGCGATGAATCATTGCGCTTGTTATTTAAAGAAAAGGAATATCTTACATTGACTGGAATATATATATTAGAACTATGCCTATTTGTAAGAAATAATATTCACTTGTTTAAAAAGGCGTCAGAAACACGAGTGAGGAGTGCCCCTTTAAGAGGTCGAGATTATCTTTGCCAACCTCTTGTCAAATCAATGATTTTCGACAAAAGTACCTATATTAGTGGCATTCGTATTTATAACTCGTTACCAAATAGTATTGCAGACATTGTAAAGACTAATCAATTTAAGACAACACTAAAGAAGTGGCTAATTAAAAAAGTATTTTATGACATTAAAGAATTCATGAATAGGGATAAGTCTGCTGACATGTCGTGAATTTTGATCTGAAATGTAATATCATATATTTTATATAATTAAATGTAATGACTGCTTAAAAATATAAATTGAGAATCGGCTGTTAATATTACAGGTCCCACTATTAATGTTATTAATATTATTAATACTATTATTATTCGACATTTATTAACATTCCTTTTTTTTGACATTAATTTTATTCTATTGTGACATTGTGTAAAATCTATTATTTCATGTACCTACGTAACTCTTGCGTCAACATGCGTTAATAAAATTTTATAATATTTTGTGTTCGGTTCAGTCATGCCATTCATAATTTCCATTTAATTGTATATTGTTATGTTTCCAATATTATTGAATGCCCGATGTGGGTAAATTGATCTTACTTTATTGTGCAACTAGACCTAGCCAAATATCATTGTATCAATTATCCAATAAATTATTCTGATTCTGATCGTATCGTTTTAAAATTCGATGTGCGGTACTCTTCGCCCCACCCGTTGCAGTTTCAATCGCACGTACTGAGGTACTGGGGTCATTTTCAACTTCATTCAAAACTTCAGCGTCGTAGTTTCCTTGAGGTCTCCCACCAGATGTACGAGCACTGGGTAATCGTCCTTCCGAGTATGATGCGTGCACATTTTGGAAGACACGATAATCTGGGTGCCGCTCCACATTCGGGTACCTCTTCCGATACAGTCAAGCTGCCGCAGAGGCATTACAATGGCACTCGCCGTAGATAAGATGCATATTTGCATATTCTTGCGGTGTGTACAAATGCGGCACGTTGTTCACACACAGTTTGCACAGCACAAAGTCCAAAAAACAAAGCCAGAGTCGTCAAGTACGGATAGAGTATCAAGTCCAGGGTAACACAAGCCAAAGTCGATAGTACGAAAGTAACACGATTACGAGAGATGCGCAGTAAACGAAGAAACGATGCGTACTAGGGTGATTATCAAAAAGTGCCTAAAAAAACATAATTTCTTTGGCGCAGTTTATTTTTACTTATTTTCAAAAATTAAATAACATACTTTGTAAAGGTCTCTAAGGCCTACATTTATGTGTTATTCGCCTCAAAATCTATCGAGCCGATTCGAAGTTTTAACGATTTTAAACTATATTTGGCCATAGAAATTAGACATGTACCAAAGAAATTAGAAAACGGACCAAACAAATTAGGAAACATGCCAAAGAACTTAGATTTGTTAACAATGGAATAAGAAATTACATTAAATACATTATTTTTTAGGTAAAAAAATATAGTAGGTGTACCTATTAAATAAAACAACTCATAATTTTTGTTTATTTGACATTATTTTAATTATCACATGTAATATCAATCTAGTATCATTTCGAGACGTTTATTATGCTGTTTCTATCTGTAGCAAAATTTCCAAAATGATTTCTGTTGCGTTTTCGTATTAATTTTTGATTTTTACCTGTCATCTTACAGACAAAATTTTCTTCGCAGCTTTTCTTTTATGGTAACTCTCTCTGTTTTGCTATAAAATCCGCATCTTCTGGGGCGCTCCTAATTCTTTCTAATCTCTTGTGCTCTTTTTTCTTTTTTGTTTTCTGCCTGTCTTCTCTCGTGTAGTTAATCGTAATCACTAACTTTGACATTATGTTATTTTGTGTATTTTGTTAGCTGACTTCTTTTTATGTTTTGCCATAGGAAGTAGTTTTTTTATTTACCTTGTGCACTGAAACAAGTGTAATTAATATAGTATAAAAACAGTTCTACCAATATTTTATAGTCAGCCTGTACTTCCAGGTTTTATTATTTCACCAGCAGGATGGGTAAAGAAAGGCATAGCATAGCAATACATATGCATAATATACTATCTGACTTTGAATTGGTATATTATCCCGAAAGGGGGTAAATCTACACCCCAAGTTAGACAATGTATCTCCGACGACTTTTCTAAATTAATAGTTTTTCATTGAAGAAAAATGCCGTATATTGTTTAACGTTTACGATCGAAGATAGCCTTAGCGCAGCTGGGTGGTTGAACTTCGTCCTGGACCAAATGCATTATATATGAATTTAATAACCTGTGTTTAGAAATGAATTTATAGTATTAGTAGTAGTCCATGGAGGTTTGAAACACGCAGTTTCAAGTAAGGCTGTCACAACTTTTTTTTTCTTTTATTTTGGCTGCACACTAGTGTATTTAGCTAGTGTCAAGTATTGTAATTTTTCATCAATGTTAATAGAATATTTTACGTGAAGTCAAGTCTTAGTCATAGTCCAGTCTAAGTCAGGTAGTCATACTCCAGTCTCAGTCTTTACTAGAAGCTTCTATGGAATTTTGGAACCAACACCGAAAATCACGTTTCACCACATTATATCACTTGCTCGTACTTCAGCACTAAATGCGTAAAACGCCACCAATTTTAAGCATTAACACTGGAAAAAGCACAAGTTTTGAGAAATAATACAATGCAACGACGTGAACTTTTCCGCGTTCCCGCCAAAACTCCCAAGTGTCACAACTTTTGGGATATCATGGTCCCTGACCCCCCCCCTTTCGGGAAAACATACCAATCCAAGGTCACCTTGTATATTATAATTATCACAGTTAAATTGATTAATTTAGTTATTGTACATAATGGCACAATAAATCTAACTAGATTATAACTGTCCAAAAAAATTACATATTAAATGGCGCCATTATACAAATTAGTGTCAGTTTAAAACAACATAAGCTTAGTGTAATAGACATTTTAATGCATTTAACGTTTTCTTAATGGTATTTACTATGTTATTGATCTTATTTCTAATTTCTTTGTACTAACGCTAATTTCATTGGCGCAATATGCCAAAGAAATCCAAAGAAATTAGGGCCAATAAAATTAGAAATCATCAATGATTATTTATTTTCACAAACAGCTGATGTACGATTATAACCTTTTATTGCCATGTGCGCACTGTTTGACTGAGGAAATGTGCACAAAAATATGCAAGCATCAGAAACAAATAATAGCAAGACCATAACCATCGAAGAAATTAGGCACTTACCGGGCGAAACTCCGTTATGGGTTGGAAAAAAAAATATTTCTTCTCGCATTGTAACGAATGCGCACTTTTGCTCCTGGTGTTGAATAGCACGTGACTAAAGGGTGCGGGGAAAGTCGGCAATATGTCCCCATGGTCCTTTTAAGCAGAGTAGCTACACAGTTTCTGTGCGCCAAAGATATTAGTATTTTTACCTCGGACAAAATTGTTTGTGTTATAATTTAAATACAAAACCTAATAATGAATAGAAAACTTTATTTTCAAATACCGTAAGTATTTGTCATCAATATGACATATACATTTTATTCTTATTCTTCTTTTATAAGCGAGTTTTTTCTGATAAACAAATACAGGTAAGTAATGGACGCGCCAAAGAACTTAGGATATTCATCTTCAAATAAATATTATCTCTTTCTTTTATATAATTACACAGACTATTACTAATTCATTAAAACACCTGTACGATACATTTTCGAAAAAAAAATACACAACTGTGGAAATCAAATGTTTTAATACATTTGCAGGCTTAGCCGCTCCTCAATTGCGTCGTTTGATAATCACCCACTAAATGTTATTGTTTAAATTTTATTATGAACGACTCATGAGTCGTTGTGAGTGAGACGGATAGTGACGTCTCGTTTTGACAAATACCATAACTACTATCCATTTCTTTTTATCACTTTTGTTCATTACAAACAATGGAGACTTCGAACTTTTCAAACAAAAGAATATCAGGTATTTTTTTTTACTGAGGGATCCCTACGCATAGCATACGAAATAGCAGTTTTATTGGCAAGAAAAGTGGCAAGTGTTGTACTATTTTGAAATCTGGACTAAATGGGCCATCTTTTAAAAAAACTTGCCATAGGTAGTGTAGTACATTTTTTTTCCAACGTAGAGTGTCAAAGTTTACTGACATAAATTTTATAAACCATAACTCGTCAAAATTTAATTTATTTTACTTAGTTAACAATGATTATTACTTTCATTTGTGGTTACCATTAATAGCACTGTTATTTGAGATAACATTATTAAAAAAATCAGTGGGGAATTGTGAAAATTGCGATCACAGTACCTAAAAATGCGACCAAGGGTGTCAAATTTTTAACTTTTCCGAAAAATGTCTATCATCGCTTGACTAAGTGACATAGATTTTTTTTATTATTTTTTTCATAACTGGTATACCTTGGCCTCTCGCCCGGTACCAGGTTATCGTTGAGTTTTGGGACACCCTGTATATTCATCAACATAAAACCAAATGACAGCCACTGTGGTCTGGTGGTTGATCAAGTCGGCTCATAACCCTGAGGAAGCGGGGTCGATTCCTGCGATAGGACAAGTATTTGTGCACAGAGAAAGTGCTAATATATGTTTTGTGTCTGGGTGTTGTTGAACCATGGTCCTTATAGTTCCTGTGTCTCTAGATACAGAGAATCCTAGTTAGGGATTTTTTAATAAGCTTATTTGAGCCTTTGATGAAACTAGGAAACCATTGACCAATGATTCGTCTGGCTAACTACCTCCCTTAATGCACAATACACCCCATGCAGGATGTCAGTGCAGGCCTTACCACCCCCAAATAGAATACCTCCCTCAAGCTAAGAATATGTTTTCAAATAATATACAGTATTGTTTTTTATTTATTCTCAACATGCATTGTCTTATTGTTTTACTTTATGGTTTATTAACCTCACTTTAGAACCAGTCCTCAATCCAAGCACAGTGTGGTCGCACCATTGGCCATATTATACTTAAAACCAGGTGAAGTGGACCACATTCCACTTGATTTCTGATATAAGAAAAATCTAAATTGTTAACCAGCAAATAAAAAGATCACAACATCCCATTTAATTTCCTGGAAGATGGACATTTCAGGGCCAATTGTTTCTTGATTGAAACTAATAAAATTGATTGGCCAATAAACCATCTTTATGGATTATTTTATCTCTCCCATTATTTGTAAGCAAGTATTTTTTTCATCTCCAGCCATAAATAATTTAGCATCTAAACTCAACTTTCAGTTGCTACAGCTACATTATCTCTACATTCATGTTTAGAACTAGGGGCGTTATCACGTAAGTCTGATGTAGATGGTAATCATGTGCTCTCTTGCTCACACTCATTGACTTGCGTGGCGTATGTGGGATGACAGGCAAAGGCCATGTCCAGAACAGATACGCGATAGGGGTGCTGGTCCCACAATTTGTTTTGATTTATTCTGAATTTCGTCAACTATAAACGGCTTTGCTGATGAGTGGTGTACGCTTAGTAAAACAGGTTCAATAGAAATACAAAGTTTTAAACAAGTAATGATGGTGGTTCTAACTGCAAAACATTTTTTTTAATCAAAATTTTAGGGCTTTTTCGCCATTAGCGATTATGCCACCCTGGTTGGTTTAACCAATACTTAAATCTAACATAACACTACATTAATACCTAGCATTTTCAATCAATCTCTCTCTATTAATTTGTACATCATTCTTGCTGAGTCTGAGAGAGACTCAGCAAGAATGATTTTACAATCTCCCAGTTGTAATGGGTGAGAAGCAAATAAACTGTCTCTCTTGTCTTTGTTCCGGACACATTCCATGAAGATATGATACAGGTCGTCAATTGTATTACATTCTTCACAGTTTGGGGAGTTACTTTTCCTTACGTCTTAGTGCTAAAACTGTATAATGTCTCCCAAAAATACTGCGCTACCCGTGGATAGATATGGATGACATTTACATTCATTAGTATTAGGAATGTTAAGCAGAGATAATAATTTGGTATTATTTTCCTATAATAGTTACAAGCACTACCAGTTAAAACTGTTGTAGTTTGATTAGCTCATAATAATGTAGGTGTTAATACAAGCAGAAACCACTTTCAGATAGCCTTGACATATAATATTGAGATCAATACCTATGATATTAATTACCCACTTCAAAGATCAATGGCACTTCCTTCTACTACTGATACCCTTAAAGTTCAAAATATATTGGTAATTCGGTATATTTGTTATCACTCTACTTTTAATCTAATCAGCTTATCACTCGTTTTTTGTTATTTAATTCTATTAGCATTGCTCAAATCAATTGTATTACTTGTAAGAAAAATAGTAATGGTAAAGTTACTGTCTTACTATAATATTATTGTGATGACCAAAATGAGGTTACCCAATGTAATCATGTTTTATAAACTTTTCATTTATGTCTAGAACAATCAAAATCTATAACAAATTTTCAGTGTTTCCATTAGATTTGTGAGTATGAGGACCCATTTCATTGCTGTCCTTTTGTCTTCTTATCTAATTTCTGGAACAATTAATAATTCAGTCTATGATTTTTTTTATTTATGTGTATTGATGTATCATTATCTATCTTTACACTCTTTGTCTGCTTCATTCTTATAATCAGGCTTTATCATCATCAACAGCCTGAAAATGTCCACTGCTGAACATAGGCTTCCTTCAGAGAGTGCCACTGAGCAGGGTCTCAACTGCTGCATTCAATGCAAGCTTCCTTGCTGTTAACTACAATAACGTTATTGAAATTTTGAAAGACGCCTTAAAGCACCATTTATTATTGTGTTATTTTATGTTCGGTACTAAAACTACCAAAGAATAAACTACACAATGATAAAAAAATAACGTAGGTAAATCTATGATCAAATATTTGTAAACATGGAAGGTATGTAGGGCGCGTCTTCGGCCGTTCAGTCGGCCCCGGCCAGGTGAGTGAACGGACGGAGGGGGCGAAAGTAAAAGTGGACTGAGCTGAGTCTTGCCGACGGAAAGCAGCCAATGCGATTTCCGGAAGAGCTAAGTTCACTGCGCTACTTTGTTACTTACGCCGAGAAACTTAAAAAACATAGACTCTCATAGAGCTTACTACCAGATGCGTTCATTCAAAAAGAACTCGAAACACGCAGCATTTTTTAAAATGTCATAAGTCGTTGGATTCATCGAATTGCTCTTGGAATACATAGACTTGTAAAACAACACAAACAACACACAAAATTGCAGTTAGCTGAAAGCTGTATTGTATTAATTATTATCAAGGCAAATAGGGCGAATTCTGTGTATTAAGGTTTGTTATTTGGATGATTTAATAGTATCCGTTAGTAGAAAGGCAAATGAATCTTAGAGAAACTATTATGACTGCATGATGGTAATTCAACCTCAGGTTAGTTACTAATACTACCTGGATCGCATGTTCTTTCCTTTTAACATATTCAGTTCATAGGTACATATAACGTAACCGTGTTCTAAGAAAGTCGCCCGGGCCGTTTCTTGTAACATGGAAGTCATTGAAAGTTGATGGAAATTTTGCTTGATAGAGTTTCATCAATCAATTGATGGACATCAGTTATTAATATTTAATAAGTACACGTATAATTATGAATAGTTTGAGTTTAGATGTATTGTATTTACTCTCAAAGATACATCTTTGAGGGTCTTCACCTCAGTGTTTAATACAACAACAGTTCCTTAAAATGCCTTTGAGTTCTTTAGAAACATTTAAGTTGTTACGTTAATTCGCACTTCCCGTCCATAATGTTATTTTATAGTTTACAGTGTTCTGTAATTCGCAAAGTGTAAATGAAGAGAAAGTGGCTCTACAAAGTAGTTAACGCGTTCTTACCATCGATTCACCGAGTAAGTTATAGTTTACTTCCCACATGGGAACTTCTCATGCTTCCCATGTTGTCTTGTCTCTGATATATTTGTCTTTGAGACCTCCTGATTTCAGTGTCTTGAATACTAAACAACTTACTCACATATATTTCCGCATGGTTTCAAGAAACTGACCTCAAATCTGCCGGTTGTTTTCGTCGCCATCATCACTGTCATTCTCAAGTAATGAACACGCTTGACAAATTGGCGGTCTTCACAACAAAGGCAATTAACTTGGCGAGTAACTAGTTTTTATCTTCACTTACAGGCATGGTTAATTATGACTTGACTGAAGGTTACTCCTTTAAATTTTAGCTTAACGTTTTTTTTTGGAAGCCCGGCTAGTTGGTATAAAATACAAATCCAGCTCCAACCTACCCAAGGACCTCCTAACTATGTTACGCCGTGTTATAATATAATAATAATATTGCGCTGCTGGATCATATTGTGCTATAAAATACTGAGCGTCAACGCTTTGGAGAATGATTAATTGAATTCTGCAAAGCGTCGTTCGCTAAGCTTCTTGTGTTCTTAGATTGTCGCTGAGCTTTAAACAAAACTGCTTAGTTGCTTAGCCATAGATCATTCAAAGTAATTGATTACGGAAATTGGATTGATTGTATTATGGCCTCCATTGATGCCACGAATTCAGAGCTATACAGGATGATTGGTTCGTAGACCGTATCCTCTAAGGTGTGTTTAAACAGGCTTTGGGCTATCTTTTAAGCGTAACATTAGATCAGTTTCTTTTTATTTCTGATTACTTATTCACAATTTTGTGAGAAATAGAAAAATTCCCCATTTTCAACTTTAAATCACAGATTTCTAAAAGTACGGTAAACAATGAGCACCTGTATTCTTTAACTTTTTGGGCATTTGTTGATATTTCCTATTTATTTATTTATTGTAGAATTATGACTTCAAAAAATGCCCAGTTGATTAAAACACATTTTGGATTCTACTGCTCCATGGTTTACCTATGTTACTTCCCGAGTTTTATCTTGTTGTTCGTTCACCTAATATTGATTAGTTTTATCTGTTCAACTGGCTAGTCAGTTTGTTCCCGAGATAATGAATTATATTGACCCTTTATTGGTCTGCCAATCAGCATCGGTAGCTCAGGAATGTGACACGCGGCCGCAACCATTAAGCAGCCTTAGTTTATTGTTATCATCCAAAGGACATGACCCTTCACAGTACCGCAAACAGCTTCTTGTACAATCAAATTTGTATCTATAACAATTGGACATAAGATCCCTTGTTCTGAAGCTAAATGCTTGTTAGCATGTTTCACCAGACACTGGGCTTAATTTATTATCATGCACATTTTTGTAGTCGATTCGTGACGTGATTACGTTCACCGACATTCGAAACCAGTGCCACTGCCAGTCAGTTATATCAATCCGTGTGTCGTTTGTGTGAATTTCGTATTATATCACTAAAATATCGTATTCATGGCCGCATGCATACTGATTTATTGACTATGAAAAACAATTTCTCAGCTTCGCGCAGTTTTCAATTTAGTAGGTTGTGCTTGTGACTCGTGATTTCTTTCTTCCCAATTAATTTTTTGATGTACATCATCAATATCGTCATCATCAGCCTGAAGACATCCACTGCTGAACATAGGCCTCCCCCAAAGAGCGCCACTTTGAGCGGCTGTTTGCCTCTTGCATCCATCGGCTACCCAGTGTTCTGACCAGGTCGTCGGTCCACCTTGTGAGGAGCCGGCCTACGCTGCATCTTCCAGTTCGTGGTCTCCATTCAAGAACCTTTCTACTTTCTTTCTTATTTTGATGTACATCTAAGTCAAATTATTATTCACATCTCATTGTAATGAAGTATCTTTAACTATCTTATTATTATTTATTAACTTAACTAAATAAAAAATCTTATCATGGCAACAACACAGATAATAGTGAGAGGTTTAAATAATAAAATGACGTTACCACAGCTCATAAATATGGATTTATTATCAAGACAGCTAAGATTTCAAATCATAATAAATGAATTAATGCGTCTGAATAAAAAGTGAAGTTCTTAAAACGCAGTTTTTTTATTTATTCTCTATTTTCACATAATTTGAAAAGAAATATGCAAAACCTTCGATTTTTTGCAGGTGAGTAGCGCATTCTAGTTTTAACTAGACTCATCATATTATACAATTTTCCCCCATTCCTTAGCCTCTATGCCATAAAAAGAAGACACGTTCCCAATTATTTATTTATTTATTGTTAGGAAAATAATAGAAATTTAATGTAGGTAAGCAAGCACTAGGAAGCCACAGTGCATGAGCAGCAAGTTAAGCCTTATATCGTCTTGAAGTTCATTGGTTCTGGGATTTATATTATCTGGCAGTCAGTAACTTAGGACAACAGAAACCATGGTAATTAGTCCTAGAGGTTCTACTCTCCATCATCGCGTTTTCATCGCAGGCAGTATTTAATTAAAGAAAGTGTCAAAAGTACGCCATTATGTATTCTAAGGTGTATCGGTATTTCTTAACTGGCGGGACTCACATTAGCAATCTCACGGAACGTGCAACGGTACACAATATCGCAGAAAACATGGGGCCCCATTGTGCGACACAAGCGAGAAGTGGGCTTATAAATTATAATTATAGCATTTAGCTTCCCACGGATTTAATATAAATCGAGGTCGTACACACTACGCCTACGAGCATAAGAATCAAAACAAAGGTCGCCATAATATCGAAGATTGCGAGCCTACAGTACACATGCAGATCGACAATATAAAGATTGTTGTTGTACCACTGTGTAGGGAGTTGTGACCAGTAGTGATGGATTAATCAGGATTCGTATTAATATTTAGCATGTGAAAACTCTAGTGGCATTTCGCAAATTAAATGTAGTTGCTAAATACAGTGAAATATGAAATTTATTTCAATTCATTTAGTTCATTTTGAATTTAATTTTTAATATTAAGTTTCATTTCATTTTATTTTTCATTTCATTTTAGCAAATAGCATGGCAATAGCAATAATAGCTAAGACTAATAATGGCTAAGACTCGTGAATTAGCATATTTATTAAATTTACGCAACTTTGCATTAATTGCCATCGCTAGTGACCAGCCTAGACCCTGCTTTACCGGATCTAACTTTTTCTACAGTGCGCCGCGAGGAGGGAGGCTTTATCCATGCACCCTAAAATATACCCATAGATAGATAAAACTCTTTATTGATACACCACATTATACGTTACATAATACGTTTTCTACTGTTTTTAATGCCAATTGTTGTGTGGTCTTATGGTTTCCGTTAAGTAATATTTTTTGCTGGAACTTAAGACTTTAAATACTGTTCCATGTTGTAAATTACAATCTATTTTTGTTTTTCGATCAACCTGTAACAAAATCTCTTGAACGGTTTGTTTTAAATTAATCGCTGAAAACTATTGTCAACCAACTGGATTTGTGTTTGTGGCGCCAATAGCAACGTGAAACTCCTTTGTTGACGCACGTGATAACGCGCGAATAGAAAACTATTTGCGTAGAGATCACCAGTACCAGCTTAATTTTTGTGTTTCGAAGGTTTCCATCATCAGTATTATGTAGAGTAGATTATATCAACCAACTGTGTTTAAATATTGCGTTGAGTACATGTTACGCTGCAAGTATATTATACGAGGGTATCTTAGAATATATTCCGGAGCTGATTCATTCGTGCTCATTTCCACTTTGGTGTTAGCGAGTTTTTTATTGCTTTGGATTTCTCAGATTTTCTGCGAAATGTCGTGAGTTTCTTAAATAGTATCTTGATTCAGATTTGCGACGTTAACGCCCGCGCGTCTCTTAATCTTTGTTCGCGTGAGTGATCTTAGTCTAGCTAGCCTAATGGATCTATTCGCTGAAGCATCGTAATATTTAGTTCACTGTTCTACTATACCTCAAGCATATTGAAGCATAAAACCTTCGTGAGATTACAGGGCGGAACGAAATGTTTGGGCCCGCTCCTTAATAAATGGAAGCCTGGATATTAACTGAAGGGTAATCACCCGTTATGATTTGTCGGAGGCATTGTACGTTGACCCACAGAATGAGGACGTCCCAGAAACCCCCAAATAGGCTGTTATTCTATTTTAATATCTGGCCGCTCCCCAACGTAACTCAGTTGTTGTACAAGGGAGGGTCAAAGCACAACCTCACGACAAGCCTTGATATTGATTTCAGTATCCTATGTAGGAATTTCCGGTGACGCAAACTTTCAAGGGATTTTACTTTTGTTGACATGCAAGGCGATTTGGGTTTAAGTATATCGATCCTGATTATAAATTCAGAACCATTTGCCATCTCTATTTATAAACTTGGCTTGTAGTTGAGGAAAAATTAAAGGAAAATGCACGATTTAACACAAAGACCTCAATCAAAGTCTCTAACTACATGTACCTATAGAGTTGCTGGTAGGAAAATAAACAATAGATATTTTTAGCTGCGAAAGAGATCTCTTGCGTCATCGTCAGATGAATGACAGACAATGACGATAACATTTGTTACGGTCGACGCTAAACTGGCTGAGTGGATGGCCAGTCTGGGAGTATAGAAGGGAATGACACAATAGACGGAAATCATCAATCAGGGGCCCTCACCCACGATGAGAGGGTCCAACGTAATGACCGTGTCGCCTACAGAAATGCAACGATCCCCTCTTGGACGTCTCAAATTGTTGGTGACCTCATGCTATCAGCAAGCAGGTCACATGTAAACTGATACTGAATAGCTTTTTGAGATTGGGCAGGGAATCCCGCTCCCAGCTATTATAAAAACACGCGATTCGTTTTTTCTCGTAACAAAAACATTTAATTGTTTATTTTATAGAGTGGTTGCAGTTACTGGCGATGCAGTCGAGGAAACATTTAAACATTTTTTTATGAACAGCAATTTTGTTAAAGTCATAGGTAAATAAGTATCGATGATGCGTCCTTTATGTTATGATGTTGTCTAATGAGGTGTAACCAAGCTGTTCAGTTAGCGTGATGGCAGCTTCACTGGCGGCGAACATTTGGATAACATGGCCTTGCTCAGTTTCGGAAGTGCCAATTCACAAGCTGACAAGGTCGTTATAGTTTGCTGTAAATGTACCAGCTCGTCGCGCAAAAAATGTTCGTTTGGTCGTTGATTTAATCTCAGAGTGGCTCTTCTTACGTCATCGTTATTAAATGTATAGTGAAAGTGGAGAAAAATCATAGGTTCGTTTTGCTCGCTCAAAGACACGATACCTTAGAATTTAATAGAATTCATTAAGTGTTAGGTATTAGCAGCTTGGTTTACTATAGCTGTGGTAAAAGGCAATACATTTTTGGAGGTCAAGCCTCCATATATAATCCATTTTCATGCGAGTGCTCGCCTACTCTGAAAGGGATTCGTGTAGTATGAATTACGGCAATACGAACAAGACGTAGGTTCTTTTCTTAGGATTTTATACATGAGCTAATTTAATTTAACCTTTAAATGTATCTGTGGTTTATATAAAATACAAATTATCCTACCATCATAGAATAACAATTATTAACCACTGGCTTTAAAACCATAAAAAATCTAAATGATAAGTAATTAATAATTACTTAGCAATGATACTTATAACAAATGGCTGGTGTAGTAATGGTATGATTTTGAGTTTTTCTAAGTAATTATTCTAAGTTTCTTAGCTTTAGTTTCTAGTTCTGTTCTCCCATTTGTAGCGTCACCCTAAGTTACCAAGTTTAATAGCATCGCCACCCGTCGCGTCAGTTGGTTTTTATATTCCATTGTGTTCGTCGGAAGTAATCTAATTGCTCTTTATTGCTGTGGAAGGAAACAGTCGTTTTTGAGTTTGTAGGAAACAGCTTTATTATTCGGAGGAAAGCGATGACACGATGACAGAGTGCGTTTTAACTTGACGGGATTTAACTATACTGCAGCATTTTCGACTACAATAAGGGAGGTATAGTTGTTAACCTGTCAAATAATTAGGTAGGTGTGGAGGTTATGAAAAGCTCTACGAGAGTAGTATTTCGATTTGAACCCAATCCCACCACTCGTGACCACGGCGAATATTAATTTGGTCGAAAGTCGAAACGCCGAGCCGAAGTAACATGTAATCTGAAACAACCATGACCAAGACAAATCAGCCCATTTTCTGTTTCCACTTCGCTGATTTACGGTATGTTCTGAGTTGAGGTTTATTATTAAATATTTCATCGGACGGAACCACCCAACGGCAGTAATCTGATCTGATGAAAAACATACAAATGACCCGCAGTGCAGACAGACCGTCTGCCCTTTTACTGTTAAAGTTAAGAGGGTTTTATTTTTATTATTAAAGACTAAATATACGGGCTCGTGTCAAATGTCGATGTCCATTCGACCGACTCTTCCTAAATGATGGTACGGAATCGTAAACTAGAAATGGGCCAGATAGTAGATTGGCCGGATGGTCGGTATATCGCTTGGGTAAGGATATCCGATAATACAAACTAAAATATATAATCTACAAGGCAGATACTCTGACGCAACATACTATTACACAGTCATTTAAAATATTCAGATCCGGGCCATTAAATTTAAATTAATGATTTCCTAGTGTTTTAATTACGAAAATAATGATTGAATTTCAATCATCGATATGTTCCTAATTTTCGCATTTTGACACTATTGGACGAGATGTTTAACGCTTTAACTCCATAATATTAATAACATTTAAGTCACTCGCGAACATGGTGTATCTAACTGTGCCGAAATATCAGAAGTCAGAAATGATTCTAATCAAGGTAAAGGTCCGATAAGTGCTATTACTAAAAATTACATTTAAAAGTACTGATCAATAATTTTGAATCTAATCTTTTATCTATTGGGTCTACACTTCGACAGATGACTCTAGGAAATAAGATGAGAACATGAAGTTGCGTCATATATTTCTATTGACTGGATTTCTGATCGGATCCGACTGAATATTATTCAATACCGGCCGGATATTAGGTTAGCTATGTATCCAATGCCACAGATGGACAATCCACTCAACTGGCTGACCCTAATCCAATAGATAGAATTTTAGATCACCTTGCCCACCAACCACCGCATAGACTGGCTAATAAATTATGGCTTGTTTCTTTGTTTACGTACAGTCTACTTACGTTCAGTTTTGGTAAAAATAATAATATTAACTAAAATGTACTGCTTGTTCGACGTCAATAAGGTTAGTGTCAAATTAGTTAAAGGTGCCAATTACAGCACTGTATGTTTCATAAAATGACTAGGAAGCCTGTTATCTGTACACGTGTTAAACTTGCATGACAGCGAAACATATTGTCCGCCATACAATCGCATTCCATGCCCGGCTCGCGCATCGAACCAGTAAGCTTATTTTGTCCATTTTTGCTTCACTATTGTTAGTATTTATTGAAACGCAAAGGCTTATTTACATGGAACATTTTATTTTGTCCAAATATAGTACAACGCCAGCACGTATTTGGATATTTGGGATGTTTGTGTACAGTACAATCGTCACTATCCAGGCTGATAACGCTAAAGTTTGAATTTTATTGCAAACAAACTAAACTTTAAACCCTGTAGTATTTGTCGGTGGGTAAAATATCTTAAAATTCATTACGGTAACCATTGGTAAACGTATACTTCTATCTATTGGCCTTGGACTGGATTGGACTATACTGACCTGGGATATCTTTGAAAGATTACAGTTCGACCTAATTCTGAGCTCGGTAAACAATATCTTCAAAGTCAGATTACTAAAAAGTGTAACCAAATAGGATTCTGGGGCAGTCAACGCTAAAACACGAGACAGGTGCACGCCATGTGCACGATTTCGCAGATGCGCAGTAAAATGTTGAACGTGTGTGTGTATATTGTTCCCTCTGCCATTTATCTGGATCCGAAATCAATTCGGCAGATGTTTTGCAGTTTAGAGGACCTTTGGCCAATCAGGGTATGGGAATTGGCAGCTGGTATAATACAAACATATGCTATACTATTGCCATTTTAAAATTATGGGTCCTTGTTTGTTAAGACAAATTCTAGTGATTTGGATATTCCCAAGACGAAAACGTTCCACCTGAACATTGTTTAATGTTGTACAGGTCACGTTTGAAGAAAGAATAACTGGCTGATAGCCTATCAAACACACCTGCAAAGAGAATTATCTATTTGGTCTGGTCTAATTGTCAGTGCTATGGGAACTGAGGCCAAACAAAGGTCTGAAATATACTTTTCTCAAAAAACCAAGTAAAAACCTTACAATGTTAATGAGTTTTTAACTTCTCACGGTTATTTAATATTTTTGGCTAGTCGATACTTACGCTTAGCCTAACTGTGCCCTTCAGAGACCACAGGCAGCTCCGTTGTGGAATGGGCACGGGTAATTTAAAATCATATTAATTTTGATATAGGTCTTGGACATTCATTAACATAGCAGGATCTGCATTTGGCACAGGGATTTTCTTTGACGTTCAAGAAAATAATAAGTAAACATATTTAACAAGGTTTATAGACCCTGAATTCGTAAGTTCTTTTATCTGCACTTCAACCAGGTGGAGGTCAACAAGTTCTTAGATTTTCGGTACATTGAATGTGCTCTGTCTAAAAACAACTAGACCTTCTAAGGCAGGTGGGAGTAGGCATTCGATGTTGAGCACAGAACCAGTCTTGATTCTTGTGAATTCATTAGTAAAATGGCTGAGGTCATAGCTCGTTTTATCCTTGATATACATACATATTACATATACGTAACGTAGGTAGTATTATTTTTAGTCTGTGAATACCCTGATATAGACAAATACATAGTATCTGTTTTATTGAAGAACTATTCTTTATTCATTCTGTGCTTTATCTTTCACGACATTCAGTGCTTTGCCCTAGGGCAACCTAGGATATTTTCTCGCCAAAACTCCTGATTTTTCCGGTGTTAGAAGTGTTTATCATATTTTATATGTGTTCATTTCATCAAATCGGGTTAGCTGTTTTAAGTGACAGTCAGAAGGTACACTACACACGTTTCTATTAGCAGGGCTAGGGAGAACTTTTTCTTTTAAAATGTAAGATGTTTGTATGTGCTACACAACCAAACATTGCTAAAATGCGGCACATTAACTTACAAAGATTATTGACTTCGTCACTTGTTACACCATTATAATGAAAACTAAAATCTGTGTTGCAGTTAATGGTGTTGCTGTTGATACACAATTCTCATAAAACGTGCTCGAATCGTGTCTCAACTCTGCATAATTTACCAGTTTAATGCTCTTCGTTCTATCATTGTAGTTAATAACAGGAATCCAGTTCCAGTCTATTGCTTTAGCATAGCTTGAAACCAGTGTCTCGGAAGCCACATAACGGAATCAGGGACGCACTTAAATAGGCTAGATGGTACATATTGGATTAACTCGACGTCGACACCCGCATTACAGAGCGCATGGTGTCAATGTGGACATAGAAAGTACAATAACCGTTAAAAGCTAATATAGGATTAGGTATCGATATCGTCCCTATTTCACACGTGGTATTGTATTGTACACATGTCTATTTTTGTTTTTAGAGTTGGGAGACGTGTGGAAGGCCGTGAAGATTACATTAGGGTGTGAACATGAAATAAGTAGGTAACATAAACAACTTATACAACGTACGTGTACTGTAAAATATAACATACTATACCTTTGTCGGTTTTGTTATTTCTACATCAGGTAAATGTATTTAACTATTCCAGTTTCAGAAGTATTACAATTTTACATGGTGTGATGGTGCGACAAGATATTCACTAGGATATCAAGTACCTATTGTATCGAGTATCGAGATATCGCGCGCCTGTCTATGAAACCTAATACTTAAACGCTTTGCGTTTTACGTTGTACTTACCTACTGGCTACTCTACGGTTATAGAATTCTTCTAATAAATTAAAATTCTATCAACTAGAGAAGTATTGATTTCTTTAAGAAATCAGTTCGTGAAGGTTGAATTACATAAACTGATTCAAATTTATGTATGAGAAAACATTACATAAATAACCTTCTTTCGCTAAACTTAATACATCAAATAAAAGTTGATAAGTAGAGTCGATGCGAAATGCCTTGCATAACTCGATGTTACGGTTCAACCAAACGCCTTCGAGAATACTGGTTACCTAATCCTCTTCACAATTAGTTTATTAGCTTCCACTGGGGATATTAATATGTATAATAATGTAACGCGACATTACGAAATTAGGCCGAATGTATTAATTAATATGAGAATAATACACGACACGAACCGCTCGACGCTCCTCTGAAAGATAATAAAAACACGTTTTAAATGTTGAAGTTTTATAATTTGAAACCTTGTAGTGTAACATTACACTAGTTTAAAAAAAAAATTATATCAAAATATGTGCACTCTGGTTAATAACAGAAAATACTTTAATAAATATTTTATATTTTTGCCCATGAAAAGGTGAATGAAGCCAGTCAGTTGACCCATCTAGCTGGCAATTCTTCACTAGTAGCTGTTGCCAGAAGTCTGGCTGTATTCTCGCCCATTCAATTTACTAAACTGATAATCACAATTGTTGACATAGTTCAAAGGACACGTAAACTGAAATAGTATGTGTTAGCTGGCCACATTTCTCGAAGAACCGATAACTGCTGAAGTAGATGAGTTTTTGAGGGGAAGCCAAGTTTCGGTAAACGTAGTTTAGGACTCTGCGTCTTAAGTGGAGGGACGACTTACAGAAAGCTCAAGACTGAGTATTGAAATGGATAAGAATAGGCTGATGGTTAATGATAACGATGAATTTCCTATTGTACGTTCATATAGATTTAAACGATATGGACTTCAGCAAAATTGGAAGAAAACGGGGACCTAAGGTATTTATTATAATACCCCAAGTCTCCGATATTATGAAATAAAGATTTGATTACGATGAATATGAGGCAGATGTATGCAATTAGTAAAACATTAGCACTATCAGTACGTAAAGCTACAGTGTTCAGTCAACAGTAGTGGAGTATGTGTGATTAAATTAGAATTACCTTCCAACAACCTTGCTATTAGTTTGCATTTGCATCGCCTAGCACGCGCACCACGACATACACTCGAGCATTTTTTTTTCGTCCCATCCCATGGCAAGACTATGGTAGCGCTGCCGCCTAAGCAGCGAAGACAAGTACTCTCGCGGTGTGCATACTAGGCTAGCCGGCCTGTATTACATATTCTTCCAGTGTACATGCTTAAAAACACATGTTAAAAGCAATATTAGTACATTGGTTGTTTATCAAGAAAGGTTTTGTAACTGGTTTTTCAACATAGAATTTGTTTTCTATCGCAACTGGTTACAAAACTTGGTTGCGTTGCGTTACGGTCGCGGCTGAAAGTAATTAAACCAAGGGTTTGGTTCCAGGACATTCATTTCTAGGAAGAGTGTAGCAGCTGGCCCTGTTATTATTTCTTTATTTCCGTGTTCTAACACGGAATTAACTAATTTATATATATATATATATATATAATATCAGTTGTAAGCATGTGTAGTCTCTACCTAGAAAAACAGATCGTTTCTCGGTAAGCGTCGACTTTCAGATGCTCCTTATCGGTCTTTTTATTTACACATAGATTTATTTCTTGTTTTTTTTTTTGTTTGTTTAATACTACTAACTAAACTAATATTACCGATAACCAATTCAACGTTTATAGTCATGTTTATGTTAGTAAAACGTGCAACATTATAAAATAAACCCATTGTTAAGAATCCACAAACGTTTTACTCCGATTGTTGTTAAGATTAGTTTCTCAAAGGTATTTGAACGCTTCAAAGGAAACAAAACAGTTGAACAAAATGTTCATTCCATAATAGAATGTCCCCGCGAATCACTAGAATAGTGACTCCATCGTTCGAAGCTATGGATGGGAAACTAACAATCCCAAAATATAATTACGCGTCCGTTTTCTGTCCGTAGTGTGCTCCCGCAAACATTTTATTTCTTTACTTTTGGCTTGTCTCTACACTATTATGTAGGTAGATGTAGAGCCACTGCAGCTCAGTCGGCTTCATTCTGTAGTAGTTTTTCACGTTTTTGCGTGCATTCATATAGATAGACCAAACGTAAAAAGGCAAGGCCGAAAGAGGCGTTCACTTTCGCTTCTATACGATTTGCAAACGCCACTAGCACGAAATGTGTTTCCTCGGCTATTTTGGGTGGGTCGGTACTCGGTATCATGGTTTCTAGAAGCAATTAAGTACCTATTTCTTAATAGAGTTTACCATCTGTTGCAAAAACAACGGTTGTAATTTCAGATACCATCTATGCAGATGGTAAATATTGCTTGGTTTGGCATTTTTATGTACCAATTTGAAGAGTTTGTTTTGTGTTAGACGATTTTAGCGTTAACAATTTGATCTAAATCATTAGTATATTGAACACAAGATTGTTTGGGATCACTTAAGTAGGTGCTAGGTAGGTTAGTTTAGTACATACACTATTTGGTTTAACTGTGAAATTGCGAGTAAGTACAGATTACACATAACAGGTGCTTGAAGATCGATTGTTCTGATTCTGATTGCAACAGGAACATGATGATTAATTTGCTTTTACTGATATAACATAGCCAGCCACACAGTAACATTGAATCAATTCACCATTGTTTGAGTAATGACGTCAAACAGCTGCATGCGAACTCGGAGGCCTTCGCTGTTTTCGATTTTGGCGGTTGTAACAATCACCTGTTACTCGCGTACGAACAGATAGTATTGCATGTGGCCGTTTTGTACGTACAACAGAGTGATTTCTCAATGAAAGCTGCGCTAAATCATTTCTGCTCACGACGACGTACATGAAACTTTTTATTGAAAGCTAGCTAGAACCGCTAGTCACTTTGCACGCAAATTCTCGGTATTCGCTTCTTTAATTTTGCAGAATATTCTTCAAGGTTGCGCATTCAATAGATTTGTTTGTCTTGGAATATACTCTAGGTAGATGACTGCTAATGTATCTATCTGCTGTATAAACGACAAACATCTAATTGAAATGAATATTGGGTCTATTTGAGAAGATTGCCTTGTAAGTGGTGCTAACTCTTTGGTATTTTTATTGCTATTGTGAGACAAAGAAAAAACAATTGGCTTGTCCTCGATTCATGAGCTTGATTGGTTTGTGTCAAGTTTTTAGCTTAATTGTTTACTAAGAATCCTGAGCGTGATTCCCTACTATAAGTATTATGCAACATTGTTGGTTGAATAGTTCTCGTCAGACACGCGAGGTCATCGTAATGTATAGGTAAAGTATCTTCGTCTAGCCGATTTTGTCTATTAGATTCAACTCGGTATGTATTTCCAACGCCTCTTCACAAACTGAGCATTTTCACTATTCTGTATAATTCTGGTGTATTTGGATGATTTGTTTTTATTCTCTCGAGTATTGGTTTCAAAACCACCAATATCCAAGAAAAGAGCAAAAAAGCTAGTAAATTATTTTCTCTCTAATACAAATTATGTCTTTATGATAAACAACACCATGGAAGTAATAAAACACTGCTGGTGGTTTGTACTGGTAATCGTTATTGGTGGTAACTGGTAAAACATTAAATTTGGCGCTGTTCCATTTATGATAGACGCCGTACGTAACCCGTAATTGATCAATGATCATAAAAATAATTTTAAACTCTCTTTACGATCATGATCTTATATTTTATGTACAGTGTCTATCTCAAAACTAAAGTTTCCCGTATCGACGTGGTCGGAGGTAAAAAATGCGCAGCGGCAATGAATCCTTACAAGGCACATATGTTTATATTCACACGGTTGCTTGTTAAGAGGTTTACTGAGATTGAGACAGTTCAGGAGCAACACGTTATACTTTGTATCCATCACTGCTATTTTATCTTCTTTATAATGTAATTATTACAATAGTTCCGAGCTATAATTATAATTCCAAGCTAACGACGAATGGGTGTTAAATAGAGACTTCCGGCCCTACCATAATGTAATATCCACATGTGCTTCAGCTATACCTCCCGATAGTCCGATGGAATGAAAGGAATCTATGCTCGCTCGTTACAGCCCTCTCGTCTGAGTGTTAACTTACCACATCTGGTACAGGACGCACCATATGTATGGCTCCCGATAACATTCCTAAAATAAATAACGATAATTCGCTCGCCACTCACACTACGCATGGAATGCTCACTCATTCAATGCCCCACACTTCCACTTCCTCTACTTTCTTGATGGAGTGACTATGCGGCCTTGTTAAGTGCCGGCTACACACTGCATACCGTCATATGGATCTTCTCAATGTGCTGCCTTAGCGGCTTAAGTGGTGATAAAATTTTGGGGTCATCGGCCGCTTTCTCTCATTTAACTATCAGCGTGCGTTTATGTTATGTCACAGAGTCTGCGTTCCGGAGTAAAAACAGAACCGACATTTACATATAGGAAGCTTGACAATCTAATAATGCTTACGATTAACTGTTTGTTTGCAAACTCACATTGAGCATACTCATTGACATTCTTGCAGCAGCGTCTAATACGCTGCACCGTCTCATTAAGGAATTGCTATTGTAATCATTGAATGAATTGAATTAATAAGCAATAGGCAAACAGTCGGCTTAAAAACTACTCCGTGATGAAATGCTGATACAGCTACCTGAGTTATTATTTTTATTAACAGATTTATGAGTACGTAATATAAGCTTACAATTACATACATACGATTATTATAATCACGATAAAGACAGCTGAAATAACGCACCTACACTTTAAGTACGTAAAAGTGGATGACGATGATTTATTGTTACACGTCTATTTAAACAGATGGTGTTAATGTTAACGGTAAAATCCTAAATGAAACGACAAAATTACTCAAACTTCTCCAAAAGTGCATAAACCTGGTTCGTAAAGTCGGCCGCCGAAATCTCCGGCCTGCGAAAGAGCTTTGTTTACTGTTTAGTAGTGTTGTGTGGCTTTGTAATCGAGGTGATCCTTCGAATGGTATGCGGAGCAGCACGTCTACTCGCTCGTTGACTCGTTCGTTGAATCGTTGCGTAAAGCAGTTTGCCATACGACGGGCTTGAGGTCGGACGTACGCCGCGATCGCGCAACGTTTAATGCGTTTAATTACGCTATGCCATATCGCAAGGCTGCTCGCATTGTTTCAACGATACGCCAGTGCTCAAGCGCAACGACCATGTTTATGTGAGGAGGCTAATACAATAACGTGCTCTGTGTTATAAATCAGTGATTAGGTTTCAGTGTTTTACGGTTTATTGGCCAGATGGTTAGAAAAATTATTGTAGTTGGAATACAGCACTATGAGGATCCATTCTACAAGTACGTAACGTTGTAGATAGAAAAACTTGCCGAAGAGTATTTTCCTCGAGGAAATAATAATTAAAATAGTGTCTTATGTTCGTTTTCCTTGTCCACAGACATGTGACAGGATCGAGTGGGCCGCCGGCAGGATGCGGCCACCAGAGGAATCGATCCCTGGACTCGGTGCTTCAGAGGATACCCGAGGACATGACACCGACCTCACCGGAAGGCGCGCCGCTTCGATTGCCGATCGAAGTGTCTGCTCCGAGGCTCGCGTTGCCACCAGAAGTACCCACGGGGTCGGACGATTCCGGCATTCATACACCTCCAGACGGAAACGACGAAGAGAGACCTCCGCAACCAGCTGCCGCACGATCGAGGGAAAGTCTCGACTCCGGCAATCCAGAAGACACAGATAAACCACCAGATCCGCCCGATACCGCCCTCGAACCGATCAAGCATGAATTATCTATTGCTGAAGCATCCAAAAACAAGGACTTTTTATTGCGTCTGTTCGAAAGCAAACTGTTCGACATGAGCATGGCGATCTCATATCTGTTCAATTCTAAAGAGCCAGGAGTGCAGACCTACTTGGCCAACAAATTATTTTCATTCCCATACGAGGACGTGGATTTCTACCTGCCACAATTGGCAACTATGTACATAGAAATGGGTGATGTAGCAGACGTGCTTCGACCTTACTTGGTGCACAGGTGTAAACAGAGCGCAGAGTTTTCTCTGCGGTTAGCGTGGCTGTTGACTGCTTTCGGAGGGGATACGAAGAGATCGAAGGCGATGAAATTAAGAGATTCAATACTGGGTGAGGAAATAAGGCCGGCTGCGAGAAGAGGTCACCACAGATCGCAATCTGACGCGTCAGCACTAAGATTAGCGACACCCTCCGGAAGGCATTTAGGAGACCTAGCGTCAGGGAGAGCGTTTGACAGTGGGTGTTTGTGTGGGGAACAGTGTTCCTGTGGAGCTCCGAGACTAGCGCCTCAAATACAGGTGAGTTTGACCATGCTTTTGTAATTTCCCGCTTGGACCTATCTTAAATTTTAATGACCATATAAAATTTCAACGTCAAAAAGTAGATGGAGATGCTAGTCGGATGCCGGATTCATTCAGTCCGATAAGTTTTGTTTACTTTGTTTTATAAATAAATGGTAAATTCCCATTGCTGATGTACCTATGGTAAGCAATTTTCCAAATTGGACTTTGATCATAAGTGGATAACAACGTAATTAAAATGGTTTTAGTAAAAAATGCAACAGAACCAATAGAACTGGCATTAATGTATGAATGTGTGTCTGCATGTTGAGGTAAATTATTGACCTCATTGGTAAGGTCTAAAGAAGCACTTATAGCTTGATGTAGTGGCCATTCTACATGTTGTATAGTAGGTAGCCAATACGGAAGTAAGTATAATAGACAGACTAAATTGAGTGAAATGCCGGTTTGCTTGCAGATGTACCTTTGAATAATGACTTTTTTATAACGAAAAGTGAAAATCACTTAAATGATAATATTCAAGTTTATTTGATATATTTATACGTAGACAAGGTTTTACAATTTAGTGAAGCCTGTTATCGCTATCGCGTTACGAGTTATGAATTTAAATGATTATGAATAATGTCTATGTTTCTGATAACACTTGCTATTGCTACTGCGAACTAGCTACATGCTGTGTTGCTGCTGTTGTTATGTAAACAGAACTCAATGACGCGTGAGACCTATAGTACTTTTTTGATAATAACATCGCAAATTCATAATTATTTGCTTGCGACATTGCCTATTTTGTTATTTAAATTGATTTTAGTATTATGAAATAGTCAGGCAGTACTAGGCTAGGCCAGAACACCACTTCGAAATCCGCCGCAGAATTACTTACGTACATGTCCTGCTAGATAGATTATTGCGTCACAGCATGTCCATTGTCCACATTCAAACCCTATCTAAAGTCTTGCTCAGAAAATGGCTCTACTACACGGGTGCATGAGTTATAATAATGGCTGTGTGTGACGTCATGAATATTCATTTAGCCGCGTCCGTACTTTGTATGTAGCCAACCATATTCATGGTGAACCTTTTCCTGATAAGGCAACTGTTTCGGTTACTTAGGAATATTAAAGAAACCAGTACAAAATCACTGCGGCGTGGTACATTAATACTAAATTTAGAAAGAAAGAAAGCCATGTGGCTTCTCGTATATTACTAGTCTCTCGGTTTTCCGATTTTCATTTCTCATTAAGTCTGTACAGTTTACCAAAATTTTTTTAATGTGCTCGATCAACTTTTAACGCTAAAAGATACAATAACTCAATTATGAAAGTCGGTTGTCTAGTTACATTATTTTCATCAGAGTTGGCTTCAGGCGGACATTGAGCTCATTTGTGTACATACAAAAATAGTCGTAATCGTAAGTATGATAAGGTATAATAAACCTATTACCACTTCAAAGGACTAAAGCTAATCTATTATCAAGAACTCGATCTGCAATTATCATAACGATAAGAATGGTAAGAGAAATCCTAATAAAAACACTGCGATTAGTTAATGAACCCAAATATAATTTACAAATAAGTTCATTGATTCTTCGATAAATAATACTACTGTATTAACTAGGTATTAATTTGTTAAACATGTACATTACTTAGACGTCTAACAAATCATTACACAGTAAATCACAACGCATACCAAACTCTGTTACATTACGACACAATGTACCTAGCATCACCTAGCATACATAATTTCGTAACGAACTAGTAATTTCATAGAGCGCCGTAAACCAAGTTGTTACAAAATGGAATTCAGAACAACATTTAATTTTTACATTACGAACACGTGCTTCTGTTTTATTACTTGCTTACTTCAAATCTCAAACCACCGTCGTAACTCTCAATGCTGATTTCAACAATGGATCATTAATTCGTCAGATAACTTTAAGAGTTAGTTTTCAGACCAACTTTGTTGGTTTTGCCTCACTTCTAATTTCAATTTACTGGTATTCAGGGCCGTAGAATCGGCTTGACAAGGGCCGTAGAATGGACACTTCGGCAGATTTGTAACACTCATAATGAACAGCTTCATCAGTTGATCTTTTCGTCAAAATAAGCGAATGACTAAGACCGCCGTTACTCATGGGCATGGCTCAGTCGCTGAGACCACAATTTGTACTTGTCGACTTGAAGAAACTTGTGCTGTACTTTTTTTAACTTTGTCGCAAAAATCATCTTTAATCGTTTACAAGATTATCTGCAGTCAATAATAAATTACCTACTTATTTGCGTATCGGCTATGTTCAGTTCTATTCCGAAACAACCTATATATTTAAAACTTTTCGTGCGAAGACGTGTTCTTCAAAAGACTTAATTGGGCTAAGTTTTCGAAATACAAAATCTGGAATTAAATCCATAATTTTGTATGTTAACATTGCTAATTCGTCATTTTGGCTAGAGTTGGATTCCCGGAACGTAATTATTTCGTGTAGGTGGCAATTACTAAACATGTTTTGTACATTTCTCCATCACCTTATCTTCTTTCACTCTCAATGCGTTAACTGGATAGGTACTTATTCTAAGTAGAATATCTAACATTTTCCTCAGAACTAGTAACACCATAATGCATCGGTAATGCATGAACATTAGTGCCGGAACACGTACCTACCTGATACTGTTTCTGGAAAAGCAATTTACCTGTGCGCAATTTTCTATGATCTGACGCTAATAGAAGTTAGTTTCTGTGCTTTCTGAGCACGTAATCTGTGGATGCGGAATGTCGCAAATTGACTCCATTTGAACCGCAATGTGATTTCTAAAGGAAAACGTAACAACCTGGTTGAGATGTCATCTAGGTGGCTTTTAGTTAACCAATACCGTGTCAGTTCAGTACCTACCTAATTTACGAAATTAGCTGAGAACCACTAAACGCGTCGCGTAATCATTATGATCAGGTCATGGCCATACACATTTTTGGGCGTTGACCTCTGCTAATCATGGTACAATGGTTTACCAATCGCTCGTGAGGCATAGTGATGACATAACCCAATCCAACATGTTTGTGGTTCATAATTGTTTAGCAGACAAAAAGTATAATCAAGCTGTAATTTTACATTTTTGCAAGCATTATTCTAAGATTGCAAGCAATTTTGCTTTTGAGCGATGTTTTACTTACATAGGTGCACAAAGGGTGCACACATTAACGTTCGTCGAGCGACGGATTCCCGAATTTCCCGAGTAAATCCTACCAGACACATAAATATGAGATGTTTTGAGAGGCTATAAAATTAAATGAATTTATGTGTATTTTTAATGTATTAAATTCGGGCAATGTAGTACCTACCTAAGTTTTAAATAAACTGTAATTTTAATGTGAACTTAGAATAAAATGTGAACAATGGTTCCGGCTACAAAGATTTATGTATTTTAATAAGACATTCTAACAGCCTGGGTATCTGACTCATGAGTAGTTTACGTGGTAGTTGTATTCATAACAATATTACTGAAAATAGAATCTTGTCGTATATTGGCAACTAACCGCAAAACAAACATTGCCTCATATTTTACCTCTTTTTAGATGTTTACGCTGTTAGTAACCTAGCCACAGCCTTTGTGACTACCATAGTACTGAATGCACTGTTAATATGTCCTCATTGTATTCTTGTCTACAACGACTCCGGTATTTAAAATATCTTTGCTCGAAAAGTATGGTTTGTGGTTGAAGCAACTCAAATATAGCGGTTTCATATTTTGAGGTGAGACTCAATTTGTTCTGTACAATGGGTCCGTCTGTGGGATACATCAGCAACAGCACATAACTAGTAGTGGGCTGGATCATTTTGACTGTCTAGAGTCTAGACCAGTGCCTAGAAATTAAAGGCATAGAAAAGTACGGTTTTGATAATTACGGATGCCGTAATTTCAATTTATCTTCAACTGGCTGCTCGGCACCGGCGCTTTGCTGCCTTAATTTTTTTTTTGACTACTCTGCGCGTATTTTGCGCTCATGCCGAAAGAGACCTACTTGTGCTTCCTGATGATACCCGCTTGTACTGGATTTTTTTTTTACTCTCGGCGATCATCAGTTCGAGCGAGGGATGGCTTGAAAAACAGCGCTGCGTGCACGTGAAAACGCGCATGCGGCACAATGCTGAAGCCCTTTTGCTGTAAACTAAGTGAAATAACTGTTCTTTTTATTAATTTGTATTTGTGCTAATTTTAAAACGGCAATAAAGTGATTTTTTATTATTTTATTTTATTTTATTATTGTGAGGCTGCTATATGCATTTATTTTCTTTTGTTCCCGTTATATCCGCCTTTACCAATGTTCTAACCAATTATATTTCTCATTTCCAGTTCCTGACAGCGCTGACGAACATCGGGCGTCGGTTAGCGTCAGTGGCCGATAAGGAGAGGCGGAATGGCCGACTCCGAGCCGAACTGGCGGCTCTTGATCTGAACCTGCCTGCGAGAGTGTGGCTCCCGCTGCACAAGCGACCACACTACGTGTTGAGGATACCACCGCATGCGGCTGCCGTCTTGAATAGTAAAGACAAGGTGAGAACTGCTTGTAGAGAGTCCAGAAACCAAACTCTTCAGTCTCGAGAACCATCCCAATCATGAATGCTCTAATGCATTAGACTCAAAATCGCTCGCTAAATCCTATTAATTGTGGAATTCTGGAATTTCTGGCTCAGGTATGCCGTTTTCGGCTCCGGAATGGGGCACCAGTGTAACTCAACCAGACTCCGACCTCGCCGCCGAGGTCGCCTTACCTCCATAGGCAAAACGTTTGTAAATTTTTGTAGACCCAGGGTCTTCTTCCAGCAACGGTCAAAACTGAAGCTCGTAGTCCTTCAGCTAGTTGCCTCTCTTACTTTTTCGGGTGAGCGGCTTTGGTCACATCACAACACGACCGATTTGTCCTATCGATTATTTTTAGCAATGGCAATCGCGCCTATTGACGTGTGGGATGGGATTTGAATTTAATCTCATTTCACACGTCAGCCACAGCGATACTTGAGTTATCATTTACCCATTACGTATATACCTACTTTGGTCTAATCATTATATGACAAGTCGGTACAAATCGAAGAGATTACAAATTACCAAGTTACCAAAACCGATTTTCGAAACAGTCGCAATCGTTCAGAAATGAATGAACCATGATTTATTTAATCATCATCACATAGCCCAGTTACGAGGTGACTAACATCTTAAGCGCTTTAATCCTCCGTTTAGTGGGCTGTTGCGGATTCGTCGGCCGCACACCTAATGAAGGCGACCGGCCTCGTTAAACCTTTCACTAGAGACTGAGTGCTAGCTCTCGGGAAATTTATAATGCTGCGTAATGAGTGATAAATAGTATAACTACTGCTGTCAAAGCCTGGCCTGTAGTATATTGTGGGTTGTCATGATTTTTGCGGCGTTTAAAATGTAGGTTTGCTTTGCAAGTATGGTTGTTGGTACACATAATCACTCGTTTCACTTAATTACCTATAATAGTCATACAAGGTCAAAAGCTAAATAATGATTCAAATTGACATCGGGAGAAGATACGTTTAAGTTTTTGGCAAATAGGATCAGCATAATTCTCTCATCCCATTTACCAAGACTAGTATGAATAATGTTAAGCACGTTCAAGACACGTGATTTTGCTAAATAAAACTACGCAATTTTGCTATCGTCGAAACCGAAATAAGATAATTTACATACCAACTTCTATTTCTGGCGTCGTCGCCGCGTTTAAAGCAAACTTGTCGATATTTCCGATCCCTTTGAACTTTTAATAGTACCCAATTGACATCAAAACAATTGGCAAGAGTTATGCATAAATCAAAGGGTTTCCAAACGTACCTATATTTTAACTTCATCAACTCGCCGTCCAAACGGTCCAGACATGTGACCTTCGCGCGATTTTTAGCTACTACTTACACAACGAGTTATCAAGATTCAACTAATGTTATTCAGGACGGCAATCGACCTATATTATTCGTTCGCGTAATGTTCGCAGCTAATACATGCTTAAAGCTATCGATTAAAAATTCAAGGGCTTCGCGAAAAAAAACAACTAACTGATCAACCGATCGGTATTCGCACTTTCGTGAACTTGTTTTACAACGCGGTACATTAGGCCATGAGAAGATACAGGTTACTAGATTGTAGGGCCTCTCTGCAAAGTTCGTCTAGGTAGGAGGTAATACAGCTTTGCCAGTTATTCTGCCGGCAAGCAGTAGTGTGCAAGCACTACATACTATGTTCCAGTTTGAAGGAGGTTTGAGGGAGGTTGTAGCTAGTGAATATACTGGCCAAATAAGAACTACGATAGTAGATACTTTAT
The DNA here is from genome assembly GCA_963580505.1 of Ennomos erosarius. NCBI lineage: Eukaryota > Metazoa > Arthropoda > Insecta > Lepidoptera > Geometridae > Ennomos > Ennomos erosarius. Next base: position 12,042,721 of record OY756986.1, read on the forward strand.
GACCTGATTACACAGTAATCTGATTATGTCTCAAGATGACGTGCGCAGTGCAGTGTTACACGAAACTTTATTATTTTAAAGTTCCGAGTGACACTGCAACCTTACATACCATATTCAGTAATCTGTGCTGCAACTGTTAAGGGCCGCCGTGTCGTTTAACATCAGGTGAATGACTAGCTCGTCACGTCATTCATTATCATAGAAAAAGTTCCTACGCACTGCCCCAAAGAACTATTATCAACAGTTCACCGCTTATTTAGTGGAAAGAAATCTAAGCCGCGTGTAACGTGTGTAACTGCGTTCCATAATTTTAATCGATTGGTTGGTTGGTTTCGAATTCAGTGTTGTGATAAATGAGTGATTCACACGACTCCGGTTCACGTGTCCTCGCATGTGCTTACTTAGAACATGTTTATCCGATAACATGGACTTTAATACATAATTACTTACTCATTGTTTAGTGTTGTTGTTTTTAATTAGAGACGCCCCTTAGTTGGTTATTTGGCTTTTACGCCAAAATGGTTTAGCCGATTAAGATGAACGTTTGCGAATAAATTTTTTATTTTATGATAATGAATCATGTGACGAGCTAGTCATTCACCTGATGTTCAACGACACGGCCGCCCTTAACAGTTGCAGTTTCACTCGGAACTTTATAATAATTAAGTTTCGCGTGACTCTGCACTGCGCACGTCATTATTAGAAATCAGCAGTCTAATAATCAGATTACTTACTAGACTGTGAGATCAGGTCATAAAGTCTCATTTGCCCAATAACTTCACTAGCTACACTGCCCTTTAAACCGTAACAAACTAGTGTTTCCACACTACTGCTTGGCGGCAGAATAACTGGCAAATCGGTGGCAAAGTATCTACCTAGATGAACTTTGCAGAATAGTCCTACCACCTAGCTCACAATACTGGGACTAGAAGTGCGATAATGGGATTGGGGAGATAATATGGGTTTGCTGGATAACATAAATTGCGGTTGAAACCGTGGCGCTCCTCAAGTATGCTATAAAAAGGACAAGCAACAAAGAAGACAGTCTTATTTATAACTTGTGTATCATTTACTCAAGTTCTAATTGTGGTTGCATTCACATTCCGATTGTTTTACGAAGTGTAGGGAATTATCCATTATTTCTTTTCCTAGAATTATGGTTGCGAATTCTTCAACAGTCAACAAAAAGTCTGAACATAATGGAACAATGGGGATATGCGTTCTGTAGACTATTATTTGTGCATCAATGTGAAACGAAAACAATGAGTTTAATTTAGATTTAAAAAATATGCAGGGAGAACTAATATCTTATCTGTAACGTTATCGGATGATGCAAATGATTTATTCTGTGATAATACAAAGTTATATATTTTTAAAATAATTGAATGTATGTAATATACACAGAGGTTAAAATTAACCATCTTTGTTTATTAAGTATACCGTATACCGACTCTACCCACAACGCAATAAATTCTAATTCACCTCGCACAGCGCTGCAGGCCTAAAACAATATTCAATTACTATCACCTTACCTCTGTCTCTAACGTATATCTCTTATCTCTTATCTTTTTGGATGTTTCATGCCACGTCCAATTTCACCACTAGTAGCTTCGTAAATTTATGAGTCAATTAAGACTTCAAGTAATTTGTGTTAACTATACTTAAATCATCATCATCAACAGCTTGAAGACGTCAGCTGCTAAACAACCCCCATAGAGCTCCACGTTGAGCGGCTGTTTGCCTTCATACATCCATCGGCTACCCGCCGCGGTTTTAACTAGTTGGTAAACCTAGTGGGGGCCAGCCTACGCTGCGTCTTCTGGTTCGTGATTGTCACTCGAGAACCTTTCTTCCCCATCGGTTGTCAGTTCTACGATCGATGTGACGAGCCCATTGTCACTTCAACTTGCTAATTCTAAGAGCTATATCGGTTACTGTAGTTCTCCTGCGCATTTCCTTATTTCGGAATGAGTATAACTCTCACCATTTCTATAGCTGGTTCTAATAAATAAACACCTTAAAAAGATTGCAAAAAGTCAGAAGCTTAAGATGCTATTAGGATAGCCCAGTTACCAAGGATCTACTCTTCAGTGGAATACATTGTGATTACTGCATTCTGCAACCAAAGTATCTATTCCTTATCATTACATCATTGATTGTGTTATCCTTATCTTGCTCCTAATTACAAACTATCAAGTGTTTACGTTGGTTAGTCACGTAGCTAGGTAACCTAAAAATTATCTAAAGGTGTTTCACAGACTAATTATAACTTTATAACTCGACTGCGTAATGATTACCAAATCTAATTACTCGTCAGAAAACATCGGAGTGTAATCCTGATGATTTATTAATCATCATTGGGTACGATTTGATTTGAATCCATTCACAAAAGGAAATTAATTTTCATTTTAGTTCTATTATCGTTATCATGCGCGCGCGCGCTAAAGATAGAGACAAAAACATAAGCTCCTCTAACGAAAGCAAAAGATTATTGTTTTCCCTTTTCCACCATTTGATTATGTCAAAAGTGTAATGAGAGCAAGAGAAACATCTGCTATTTAGGTCTTTTTTTATGAATGAAATACGGCAGGCCTCATTCAGGCCCAGTCGTTCTTCTTCCTTGATTTTTTGATTGTGATTGATTTTGATTTTAAAAGTGAGAAAGCTGATGGTGCTGCTTATTGAGTAAAATAGATATAAATAGAGCAACTTCTCTGAACCATTATAGTCAATGACACCTGAAACACAGTTTCAATACTAGTTCAGGTGCCATTAGTCCATACACAATTTATTTACGTCTGTACCTAAATACTTAGTATTTATCTATAGTGACAATATTAAATGTAAATTTTTAAGTTTAAAAATTGTTATTTTAAGTCTGCTTGTATTTTTCGGTCAATAAATGATTTATTATTATTATTATTATTCAGAATCTTATGAAGCAAATAATCTAATTTGGGCTAAAATACGTTACTTTTTCTATAGGTATTATCAATATATTATTATTAGTCTGATTGTTGACCTCTCTGTGTGAACTTGTGTTCACCTTCCAAGTTATGCGTGATTCGAGACCACGACCTTGCATATCGAACTGGCCGCTAAGTAACTTTCATTTCATTAAACCTGGGATAATATCAGCAGCTTACTTTTATGCTCAATAGTGGTCGTCTATAAGGAAGTGTATGAAACCGAATGTCTTTTGTTTCGCTTAGAGATAGAGTTACTTGAAAGGATGTGGTTGCTACAAGCTGCTACCGTGCACGTAGTTATCTCGTATGTCGTAAAAATATCGGCGTACTACATAAAAAACTCTGTGTGTTTCCTTAAAAATCACGTAGTCTTACCAAATGGCTCACAGTTCGATAAATAAAATACGACAAACATTTGATGCTATTTTAGGGAAGGATAGCGGAAGTAATAATAGGCATGATGACAAAATTTTTTTTTTTGGATAAATTAATTATAGTCGTCAAAAGATAAACATTTGTGAAAACAAAACTTAAATATCTCAAAAAATGACCAAGTTATAAGCATTTTAAAAACCGTAATAGAATGGGATAGCTCAAACGGCCAGTGACATCAGAGGAAGGTCGTTATAGTACCTCATTACTAAGCTGTGGCAGCTTTTCATACAATCTCGTTGGCATGTGACGTCACGAATAGATTTTTCATAGTAACTGTGGGGGCACTCTGTTTCGCGAGAAAGGGACAGGAGATTCCTCCTGTAGAAACTTTAAAAGCTTATTACTCCGTGATTTACTTACCGCTTTTGCTTATTTTTTCAATTATTGCATTCATTTTTAATCTTTTTATGAAAGTAATATTTACTTGTTTATTTTTAATAGTAGTCATCATGCCTATTATCCCTTAAAAGACAACGAGGTCACGAATTAGGCAAACGTACAGCATAATATTTCTAATCTAATGAACATTTTACCGATAAATTAATAATGATGATTACTACTTCCCTTCGACCTCTCCACTGACACGGATAAACTTAAATTGTTTTACTGGCCTGATACTTAATAACCAGGGTAATTTGAAAACTAGGATATTAGATTTCCGCCTCTTTACTAATGCCCTTTGGAACTTTGGATTCTTTGACCAAGTTGAAAAACAAGGTACCTGTGCTATAATTTGAAAGCCTAGTTAGAATTTGTGTCAAATTTAATTCCTGCCTATTATGATTACTTTGAACTTTGTGTCGTGAGTAGGTTAGGTAATTGTTTTAACACATTTCTACATATTTTGATTGGTCTTGTAATTTTGAGTAAGTCACAAATACGAATAAGTATTAGGCTTCCAGCTAGTCTCTACTGACATATTTCCTCCTTGAAAAACTTCAAACTTTTCTCTACAAAAAGCTGTGAGAAATTGAGAAAGGTTTTCTATTTTCTTCACAGGATACCATACACTTAAAGAATAGTTGAAATGTATAGAAACTTATATTTTTATTGTAAGACTCTGTATCCACGCGTGCGGGCGAACCCGCAGCTAGCAGCTCGTTGTGTAATAATTTGTAATTTACCAGGTCTAATAATATTTATTTATTTTTTGTTTTTTCGTGGATGTTCGTTGTCAGTTTTAAGACCCGTTTTAAACTATCGAAGTCTCAAAACATGCAATAACCCCAGCTCCGTTCGTTGCTCCATACAGTGACATGCAATGATTGGTCACTACAAACTATAGGCACCTATAAACGCCTTACAATAGAACTTCAAGAAACTGAAGGCCACGAACCCTAACCCGCATCACCACCAGAAACTCTTGTTATCAGACATGCAATACACTGACATGCAATGCTCACTTCAAATTACTTTTCTTCCACAGGCGCCGTACATAATGTACGTAGAAGTTTTAGAAACGGAAGGTCACGAGCCCTTGCCCCCGCGTTTACTCCCACCCGCGCCGCCCGCGCCTCATTCCCCTCCAATTAGACATACAAAGAGCGAAGAGAACTTGGTACCTGAATGGCCTGCGCTATCCTTATACTGCGCTATGGATGACGTAGACGCGGGCGACTGCTGGAGTCATGATGATGAAGATCTTAGTACGCAGTATCAACAGAGAGCGCCTGCGCCGGATAGTTTATCACAGGTATTTTAAAGAGCAATCATTTGGGGAGGAACTGCGTAACCTGCGCAGCAGTCAAACGGTATTGTACATTTAGCAGCGCGGGTTTCGGTGCTTCTCCTGGGCTCAACTAGTTTGCCCCGCCACTGTTCACATTATTAATATTCTCCATTATGGTTCAGTTGACAAAATGTTTTAGCATCAAAAACGAAGTTGATAAATATTTTACTATCAAAAACGAATCATTCTCTGGACTGAATCGCGAACATATAATTAAAATGTTTTTTTTTTGTACTTTCAAAAATCTTTAATTCGGTTTTTATCGGGCAGTGTACTTTTATTACTCAAAAGTAACTGAGTAAAATAATATACTATGCACGACATGTTGGTAACTCAGACGATTCTACCGATGGCGTCGTGTCGGCTCCGCTAGGTTTGTCAGCCCAGCTAGAACCGGAGACGCAATAAAAATAATACACAGACTTCGCCGGCAAGGTGGGAAAGCAAACGTTTGACTTTCCATTGGTTACTTAATACTCATTACTGATAGTAGTGACGTTTGGCAGGTCTCTGCGGTATCCGCACTGTCGGCCTCGTCGTGTGGGTCCCGCGAGACGCTCGCGGTGGGCGCGGGGGACGTGCGGCGCCGGCTGGCGGACGCCACCGCCGCGCCGCCGCCCAACGCCTTCCGGCACGACCCGCACGATCCCTCCGCTACTGCGCTCAAGGTAACTGCCGCAACACTACACACACTGCTCAAGGTAACTGCCGCAACACTACACACACCGCTTAAGGAAACTGCCGCAACACTACACACACCGCTCAAGGTAACTGCCGCAACACTACACACACTGCTCAAGGTAACTGCCGCAACACTACACACACCGCTTAAGGAAACTGCCGCAACACTACACACACCGCTCAAGGTAACTGCCGCAACACTACACACACCGCTCAAGGTAACTGCCGCAACACTACACACACCGCTCAAGGTAACTGCCGCAACACTTCACACACTGCTCAAGGTAACTGCCGCAACACTACACACACTGCTCAAGGTAACTGCCGCAACACTACACACACAAACTGCTCAAAATAACCGCCGCAACACTACACACTCGCACTCAATACGGTTCCGTTTTTATCCTTTGATTTTTAACTGTAATTAATGGTTTATTGCAGGAATCCTGGGAAAACAAGCTGGCGCGTATGCGATCATCATCTCCTTACGGTGCCCTCTCCGGTTGGCGGCTTCTCGGCTGCATTGTAAAGGTATCAAACCAAATCAGTCAGATCACCGTCTAAACAACTGTAACAAACTTGCCACTAATACATTGCCCTGTGATATACACTCTTCTGACCCTTCCTTCAAAATGATGCATGTTATTAAAAACTGCTGATGGAAGCTCATTCTATATATTACTTATTTAGGGCCAGAAATTGCAAGAGTTGTTATTTATTGTGATTTCGCGGAGTGAATTTTCTGCAGCTGTAAAGTATTTTGTGATGTTATTAGATAACTGGTTGCAGGTAGGCGACGACTTGCGGCAAGAGATGCTGGCGGCGCAGTTACTGCGGCGGTTGCAAGCCGCGTGGACGGCCGAGCGCGTGCCTCTTAAACTTTACCCTTACGAGATACTGTGCTTGGATCGGGAGTCCGGACTTATACAGCCGGTAAGTGTTATCTATGTGACTTTGTACATTTTTTTTTATAAATGCCAGTCCACCAGTCTGGCAATTGTAAAGGTATCTAAAGGACCGACCAGGGGCCGTACTGTGAGCTCTTTGCGCGATTCAAAGCAGACCCTATAACTACTAACATCTGATTACTTACTATACTTACTAATTACTAATACTTATTTAATTTACTAGGTAGTAGGACTTTTCTGCAAAGTTCGTCTAGGTAGGTACTACCGCTTTGCCAGTTATTCTGCCGCCAAGTAGTAATGTGCAAGCACTACTGTGTTCCGTTAGAAGGGCATTGTAGATAGTGAAATTACTGGGCAAATGAGACTTTATGACCTGATTACACAGTGTAGTAATCTGATTACTAGACTGTGTGATGCCTCAGGAAGACAGCGCAGTGCAGCGTCACGCGAAACTTTATTATTTTAAAGTTCCGAGTGACACTGCAACTATTATGGGCGGCCGTATTTCTTAACATCAGGTGAAAGACCAGCTCATTCATTCCCATAAAAAAAAAAAACAAAAAAATATTATGATCTGTGATTTCCAACTTTAAATAAAGCGCTATAGAGCCCTTGTGGTTTTATCTATAGTCGTTATATCATCATCATCATTAACAGCCTGAAGACGTCCACTGCTGAACGTAGATCTCCCCCAGGGAGCGCCTATTTGAGCGGCTGCTCGCCTCCTGCATCCATCGGCTCCCCGCGGCTTTCACCAGATCGGTCCACTTAGTCGATATGTAATGTAAGCGTAATTCACCATAGACAATTTACGAATACTTTCCACAACTGTAAATAAATGAATGAACATTATCCTCGCCAGGTCCTGAACTCTGTATCTCTGCACCAAATCAAGAAGCAATCCGGCGCGACATTACGCGCGTGGCTCGAACTAGAACACGGCCCGCCCACCAGCGAGGGCTTCCTTCGGGCGCAGAACAACTTCGTCGAGTCCGCGGCTGCTTACGCTCTCACCAGCTATCTGTTACAACTCAAGGACAGGTGGGTTCCTGCTTTTTACTATTTTACAATTTTTTTTTATTTATTTTTTTATGTGTATCCTGTGTCTGGGTGTTATATTGTATTCTATGTATGTATTTACAAAACAAAAAGTATCTAAGTATTATATCAGTTATCTAGTTTCCATAGTACAAGCTATGCTTAGTTTGGGGCTAGATGGCGCTGTGTGAAGTGTCTGCACATATTATTTTATTATTTATTTACATCTTAAGACCAGGGATCTCCGTGCATCGTCTATTGCATTGCGACATTTTTGAAGGTATTAAATGGTAGAACTTACTTACGAAAATACCAACCGATGGAAAACCTGCAAAATAACACCACAAAGTTCAGTAACAAGATTTCATACATTAAAACTCAACCTCCGGATGATTTTCGGTTTTCCTGTTTTAATGTATGAAAACTTGTTTGAATTTATGTGATTTTTTTGTTTAACATATTTTGTGACAGGTTTTTCAACAGTCGGAATTTTTGTAAATACGTTCTACCATTTGTAAGCCAAGGAATTCGCGTGGTTTCGAAGCAAGGAATCGATACGGAATAATGGCCCTGCTTGTAATTTAAGATTTTCTATCAATGTGAAATATCACATAAATAAAAATAAAAAAAGTAATAAATTCAAGCGTGAATTGTAATAACTATTACTTATTTCTAAGCATAAGTATTATTTTTATGTTTGAATAAATATCTTTCTATTCGATTATTTATATTAATGTCTTATTTATTATTTGTTTCTAGGCACAATGGGAATATTTTATTGGACAGTGCGGGCCACATCATCCACATAGACTTCGGATTCATATTCTCTATATCACCCAAGAATCTTGGATTCGAGAGTTCACCATTCAAGGTACTTATTAGAAAGAAAGAAAGAAAATAACATTTATTCAGGACATCACACAACATTACATTATAGGAAACATACACTAAAAATAATAATTACACTACAGAAACAGAAGATAAAAATGTAACGTTGTGTGATGTCATGACCCAGGTCCCGACTCAGCATAATGATTAAGGCCAGCACGTGACCTTAATCAACTGATTTTCAGGCGGAACCCTTAGTCATGACATCACGAACTCCAGAGTAGGCATAAATACATACAACAAACACAACACAATAAAGATATAGTAAACTAAACACAACACACTATTATTGATGTATTGCTAGATTTAATACTCAATACTCATTTATTCATAAACTATGTTTACATGATGTCATGCATAAAAGGAGAACGAGATTCATAGACTAATAATTTATAATGTAATGCGTTTGTTTTCTGCGTAGGTGCCATGCCACAGATATAATAATACTATAGTAGTAGTCATGCCATAGAATAGATCGTTATGACCCATTGCATGTTGTAGTAGTATTTTTTTAGGGTTCCATACACAAAGGGTAAAACGGACCCATACTAAGACTCCGCTGTCCGTCTGTGTCCGCCTGTCACCAGGCTTTATCTCATGAACTGTGATAGACAGTTGAATTTTTCACAGATGTATTTCTGTTGCCGCTGATAGCAACAAATACTAAAACCAGAATAAAATAAATATTTAAGGGGGCTCCCTTACAACAAATGCGACTATTTGCTCATTTTTATAGGTAGTTGTACGGAACCCTTCGTGCGAGAGTCCGACTCGTACTTGTCCGGTTTTATTATAGTAGATGTCATCATCATTAACAGCCTGAAGACGTCCACTGCTGAACATGGGCCTCCCCCAAGGAGCGCCACTTAGAGCGGCTGCTCGCCTCCTGCATCCATCGGCTCCCCGCGGCTTTCACCAGGTCGTCGGTCCACCTAGTGGGGGGTAGTGGATGTAGTAAACATAAAATGTATTGTTTCAGCTGACGCAAGAGTTTGTGGAAGTGATGGACGGCGAGAACTCGGACATGTTCCAATACTTCAAGATACTGATCCTGCGCGGTTTGATCGCGGCGAGGAAACATTGCGACCAGATTATACACGTCGTCGAACTTATGAGGATGGGTATGTGTTGATTTCTAATCTATTTTAAAAAAGGAGGTACTTAATTACGATGTTTGATTGGTCTTTTTTTAAGTTTCATATCTCTGTCATTTATATGTAAACGGATTTTGAATTTAATTTATTTTTTATGTGAAGGCGCTACCACAGTTATTTTATAGAAGGTTGTAGGGTGCAGTTTTGTCCGATATTTAATCTCTTAAATTATTTTTGTAACTAATTTGATTCAAAATTCAAAAATTCATTTTTTACTTGATTCCAACGTTTCTGTTATTATAAATTTGACTCAAACCAATTCACGTAAATATTACGTAACATAATCAATTACATAGAACTTTTGCACAATAAAAAATATAAAACAGTAAGTTATTTCCTTTGCAGTGTAGTTTTTGTTGAAGTTTTAAATGCGGCCGAATGTACAGTAACCTCGCATATACGAACCGGATAGTTTGGCTGATAATTCGATTCTGTAACCGCTTAAATACCCACGACGGACGCATTCCTAGTAATTTATAAAAAAAGACCAATTCATAACCCTCCTTGGAGAATTTAACAATGGAAATGGTAACGTTATAATCCGCAAGCATTGTTTTCTGCCGATTTTTACGCGGGACGATGTAAACACGCATAGCAAACGCGCAAATCTTAAAACACGCACACCGTTATAATATGATCTAGCGTAGTCGCGCAGTGTTTACACGCACACTATGATAATGTATGTGACCAATTAGCGCCATATGACCGGCAGAGGGGTACGCCTCGCCTTGCCACCTCCTTTTATAAATGCTCTAAGTAACCCTCCTTTTTACCGTAGTTGTGTGAAATATAAAAAAAAATTGATGTGTATTTTTTTCGTTTTGGTTTATCTTCAATCATACTAATATAACATACAAGGTGACCTTGAATTGGTATGTTATCCCGAAATGGGGGGACTGGAACCATGATACCCTACAAGTAGTGAGAACCTTACTTGAAACTGGGTGTTTCCAAACTTCCATGGTAAAAAATAAATCCACTCGCAAAATTGCACGTGCGATCGCTATACGTGAGTTATCAAGATACTATAAATTCATTTCTAAACACAGGTCGTTAAACTCATTTATGTGCACTCGGTCAAGGACGAAGTTCAACCACCCAACTGCGCTAAGGCTATTTTCGAACGTAAACTATACATTGCTTTTATTCAATGAAAAACTATTAATTTAGTAAAGTCGTAGAAGAAACATTGTCTACCATGGGGTGAAGATTTAACCCCTTTCGAGATAACATAAGATAAACATTTGTGATGACAAAATTAAAATATCTCAAAAATTGACAAAGTTACAAGCATTTTAAAAACCGGAATATAAAGAGATAGCTCAGACGGCCAGTGACGTCAGAGCAAGGTCGTTCATAGTACTTCATTACTAAGCTGTGGTAGCTTTACATACAATCTCTTTCGCACGTGACGTCACAAGTGGATTTTTCACAGTAACTGCGGAGGCGCTCTGTTTCGCGAGAAAGGACAGGAGATGCCCCCTACAGAAACTTCAAAAGCTTATTACTCCGTATTACTTATTTGTTCAATTATTGTATTCATTTTTTGATCGTTTTTATGAAAGTAATATTTACTTGTTCATTTTTAATAGTAGTCATCATGCCTATTCATGGTCACATTGTATATTTTATCTCCCAAGGCGGTCAGCTAGCATGCCTTCGCAGCAGTACCGCAGTATCCTCGTTCCGGTCCCGGTTCCACTTGGGGCGCACGGAGCCGCAGCTGCAGGCGCTCGTGGACCGCCTCGTGCGGGACGCGCTGCACTCGCTCTCCACGCGGCTCTATGACAACTACCAGTACTATACTAACGGGATACTCTAGCCCCATGTGATTGATTAGAGAAAAAATTGATAGAGAACGCTATTCCATTTTGATCCCATACGCTGGGGACTTAACTAGTATCCAACAGTACTATACTAACGAGATACTGTAGGTTCTTGTACACGGTCACCGATTGAATCTGCTAGAGAACGCTATTCCATTCTGAACCCATGTTTGGACCTTAACTAGAATCACAACTACCAGTGCTGTACTAACGGGGTACTCTTCACCATGTACGTTATTACTTAGGGAACCGCTTTAACCTACTAGAGAACGCTATTCCATTCTGATCCCATTATGCTGGGGACTTTAGTATCACAACTGCCAGTACTATACTGACGGGATACTGTAGACATGACCGTTCCGTTCATTAACGGCCCTATGACGGAATGCTCTAAACATGTTGTAGCCGTTAGTGGGGAGCTGACACTTTGATCTTTCCGGTTGAATCCCATAGCCAAGTCCTCCCAGAGAACTATGAAGAACGTGCTTGGTCTGTGCTGTATTACAAACAATAAAAAAGAAGAATTCTGTCGGTTTTCCGGTTCCCATAGTACAAGATTTACTCAAATGTGGTTGGCATTAGCACAAATATTTATTTATTTAAAATCAATAAATTTGGGTATGACTATGACTTAGAAGATTTAAAAGGAAATGAGTGAAACCCACCGGATATGGTAATGGAATAGTGTCCTGTATAATCCTCTTGCGGACTGCTAGAGGAGGTTTTGTAGGTACTAGTTGAGCTGCAGCATAGGGGATCAGAATGGAATAGCGAGTGCTGTATGTATAGACTTCTGGGGAACTAGGCTAGGGTATTCAAGTGGAAGCTGTAATCGGAACAACTGCTTAGCATTGTGTTTGCAGCATTGTGTAGCAAGACAGGCAAATCGACCAAGTAGCAAAATGCCAAACGTCTAATTAATCTAAGCTCTTTATGAGATGGCACGGGGAATGAAGGGAGGCAAAAAGACCCCAAAGGTTGTTCATTATGAATTGAATATGTCTCGTGTCGTGTTATTTTGTCACTGAATTGGTGGTTATGTCTAATAAATGTGCGAGTGAATCTGTGGTAGAAAATACCACGCATTATGTAAAATTGTAAAGGAATCGACTATTTCGTATCTTATTCGGTTAATTTCAATTTGTACATGTAAATCGAAATAGAAACTTGACGAGATTGTGTATTACATTTTAAAATATTAATGCTAGAGTAGTTGAAAAGTGTAGTTTGGATCTTTGTTATACACTTGTATAATATTTCTAAGAACATTCAAATTTATTTTTGATGCAATATTTTAAGTATTTCTACATTATCTTGTTGCGATATGACTATGTATATGAATACATAGAATACAGCACAGTAAAGCTTTCGTTATATATTTTTTGCGTGTAAATCATAGCTTCATATAATTTAAGTTTAGTGCCATAACCCGAGGAAATAGTACCTATGAAAATATCTATTTTATTTGCTCAACATCTTAGAAATTATATTCATATAGAAATGTCTTGACCCGTCCATTGCAGAACTAGTGCTTTGTAACAAAATCTGATGCCCTTGTTTCACCAAATCTAGTTTAACTGACGAATAATTTTGAGTTGAGTAGCTAGTGTTATCAAAATAAAGAGCTTTATCATATCACACTATGAGATCATAAAAGTTACGTTACCAAAATATCGGATTTAGTGATACAGAGGCGAAACGTGTAAAATACCGCGTGTAGAGAAAATCATGTAAATACATACATAGATAAAAAAGTAATATTATGATAATTTTCGCAATGAGAAGACTGATGGTTCAGGCATGAAGTGGTCTAGATTTAGGTTTATTATCCGACTAAGTTTACTGTATATTGAAATTAGTTGTGTACATGTTATCTGTATGGGTTTGAACTATGAACAGTTTTTACATGTGAATGTCGACAAATGTGGATGAAATGTTTGTGTGGAGTATCAAAATTGGTTGGGGAACTTTACTAGACGAGATGAGACATCTGTTATACTAGATATGTACATTATTGTAATGGTGGTACAGTGTGGTAAGAGAAAATGGCGTGTTGACTGAAGATTTCAGCTTCAAAGTTTCATTTTACTTGTTCTCAGCGTGCATTTCCTTTTCGCGCTATAGAATCCAAGTTAGCTAAATGTTGCATGGTCGGATTTATCTACTATTGGTATAGTGACGTATTTATAAAATTATTTATGTGCTGTGTCTCCGTTGACCGTATATAGTTGTAAAATTCGCCGCCGGAGTGAGATTGTTGCCAAATTTTAAGCGGTTTTACTTCACTGTTGCTGAGTTGCGTATGTTTTCTATAGTTAATAATAATTAAATTAATAATGAAAGAATCACGAAAGTACACGCTGTACTTTCGTGATTCTTTCATTATTATTGTGAATGTATCAAAGTGATATAGGAGAAATTCAAATTGTGTATTTCTTTAGAAATTTTGTGCGCTATTTAAAACATGCTTTTTATATTTAGAATATACAATAAAATCTCCAGTTAGCTTCGATTTTAGCCCTACCCTTATTATAAAATATATTGTTATAAGTAATATAATATTATATTCGTGTGCGATTGTGAGTATATACAGCAGGGTTACTCTTGACACTCGATTTCAATTGTAATTTGGGATTTGGAACGAAATCGTGGTATTTGGTACTCTTGAATCCGATACTAGCGCACGATTGGAATCTTTGTCCGTGGAATTTTATGAAACTAAATGGAATCGACTCATTTTTATACCATACGTTTTTTCGGTACTCTTGACGCGATTTGACGTTGACAAATTGAGCTTGAAGTCGAGTTTGCGATAGAATTTTTACAGTTTTCAAAAGTTAACTTTTTTGCGTTCGAGTGTGTTGTGTTCGGAAGTAAAATGGCACGTTTGTCTCTTATTTTTAATATTTTGGACAAATTTATACACAAAATATACACTCAGTCTTGTTGATGACACAAACACAAACACATGATGATTCCCATGGGCGGAGCGCAACAACCTTTTGCTATCCCTGGATTATCTTGTAAAAAATCCTAGATCCTCCAGCTGTTGGTAGGTTGGCCTAAAGATATTATAGCCCTCAAAATTTTAGCAACCAGCGGGATTTGAACCCGTGCTCTCTAACTCACCGGATTGGACGTTCTACCAACTAGAGAGTTGGAGGGCGCGGGTTCAAATCCCGCTGGTTGCTAAAATTTTGAGGACTATAATATCTTTATAGATATACCTAAAGTGTGGTTTACCCTTCAAAAATCATTCCTATGCGCTTTTATTTTCTTGAAAGTGACTAAATATCATCAAAAGTGATTGTTTTTGGTAAAGTATTTTAAATTTAAGTAAATAAGTAAATAAATAAATAAATAAATAAATAAATGAAATGTTTTCAACCAATTTTGGTATTAGTATTTTCTATTATGTTGAGTATGGCAGCACTTACATAGTGTTGTTATTTTGTGAGTCACAATGTTAAGTCGATCGCATATGCAATTTCAATTTCCAGCTCGATTTTGTTCAAGGGTACCAAATTATTTAACATTGGAATTGGGATTGATTCGGATTAGAATTTTAGTGAAATTGGGATTGGTTTCAAGAGTAACCCTACAGGACTTAGATAGAATAATATAATCTGATGTACCTTCAAAATATATTTTATTCTAAATGTAAGTCTCATTATATTTGTTAATGTTTAAAATTAAACATGTGTAAATAAATGTTTTTGCTTATATAATTATTCCGATTTGAAATTAATTCATTATAATAATATCCAAAGTCCAAAATTTCTCAAAATTCGTTTTTATTTATCGATGTGTACAGGTAATTGTAAGTAGGTTACTTTAACGTTTATCTTAATTTTTTAAATATACATAATCATGATTTTTATATCTGTCTTTTTTTTACCCCAACACACCCCCAATCAAGCAATTGTTCAACATTTATAAAATATTCTCATCCTTTATAATGTAACAGCTGATTATCAAATGGATGAGGGATGAACTAATGAAAATATTCTAGGTCTGTGGGATGAACAGATTTTCTCGAATCATAGGTTAAGCCAGAGTAGACTGTGTTTGGAAGTGTTTTTTCACTCTCACTACACTCAGATCATTTATACCAACAATTTACTATAGGACATATTATTGTATATACCCACAGAGCTATGAAACAAATGAAGCTTCGCCTAGGAAGCGTTTTTTTTTTTGCTCTGTGGTTCTACATCACATATTGTAAGCCGAAAGACGTCAAGACAATGTTGAACACAAGGAACTTATACATATACTAGTATACGTATAAGTTCCTTCGTTGAACATAAGCCTCGCCCGTTAAACGTCACTTAGGACGCTTATACTGGGTGTAATTAAATTCATTAGCATCCTTTGAAACTAAGTACCTACTCCTGATGCCGGTTACGTCTGGACCAAAATTTTTGAATTCTAACACATTGGTTTAGTAATAATAATAATTTCAAAAAATTTAATAACTTACTAAATCAAATGCTACAATACAAAATTTAATTAAAATAATGTAGTACTGTTTTTAATTAGTACATACAAGGTATAAAAACGTTTAAATGTATCAAAATCATCCGTGCCAACTGCGTTAGGCGCCGCGGCCATCTTCATAATTTTCAATAAAAATATTTTCATTTACACTCTTTACTCTTTAATAATCATCTATAAATGATGTACTATCATGGGCTCAATTTATGCTAATGAATTAAATTACATCCTGTATAAGGAGGGGGGGAGGAGGTTTCCATAAACCACCTCGCTTGGCAGGCGTTTGGTTTGATTTGTTTCGTAGTAGATTATAATGAAGACCGAGGAGAATGTTGATGCATTCCATACAGCTTTTTATAGATAACAGTAAATTAAACCCGTCTATCAGTTAAATAAGATCTTTATTTACAAGATTTACATCACTTCTTTTTCTTTTTGTTTTTCGACTTGTGTTTGAGTTTAGCCTTGACCTTCTCTTTGCGTATTCGTTCCTTGACGATCTGTTGTTTGTTTTTGAACTCTTTGCTATTCGCTTCTGTTGCCTTCTTGGCGACGCGCTCGTTGTGTTTCACCCAGTGGGGACGGAACTCGGATACTGTAACAGTAAATAAAATATGATGCTTTTTAAACGTGTTACACCATTTTGTATTCAAAAGGATGGTATACATAAACAGTCAAAATCATCATTTCGTATGTATTCATCATCATGTCTCATCACATTTTGTATTCTCAAAAGCCACCTAATCAAATAAAATATCTTCCCACTATTGATGAGCGTGATTATAATGACGATTTAGGAAACATTCTGAAACACCAGCCTTTGCAACGTAGGCACAATAATGAATAAGATGACAAACCAAGGGCAAGTAGCACCAATTCTTTTTTTTAAGCCGATTTTTATCTTTTTCTCGCGCTTGAGTGTTATCGATATGAGGAGATCTATAGGACTAAAGTGACCAATATAGCTTTTAGGATTAGCAAGTTGAAATGGCAATGGGCAGGCCACATCGCTCGCAGAACTGACAACCGATGGGGAAGAATGGTTGAAGGTGGGGAAAGTGGCGACCACGAACCGGAAGACGCAGCGTAGGCGTTCCACTAGGTGGACCAACTGATGAATGCAGGAGGCAAGCAGCTGCTCAAAGTGGCGCCTTTGGGGAAGGCGTTAGGCCTTGTTGATAATGATGACAATTACTTTTGGTGATATTTTACGAATAAAAATACTTGATTGATTAATTGATTGATTGATCTTACGGGTTCCAAAAGAACTTACCAGGTTTTTTCCTATTTCCCTGTGTTTGTTCGTCGTCTGAAACTATATCGGGCGCGTTCCGTTTCCTCCATTCGTCGTACCGCCCGCTTCTGTAAGACGCTGGAACTCGGCCGCCGCTCTCCGTGCGAATCATTTTGCGACCTCCGTCCTACGTAATAAGGTACGTTATTGAACATTGTCATATCTTATGATTCATGTCATGTCTCTCATAGTTTAGCGTTGCAGGGTAAAAAGCATTATTCAACACTATGATGACTTATTATTATAGTGTAGTGTTACACGATAAAATTATTTCCTAGAAACACATATAACTTTGTTTGTTTTTTATAGGATGTAAATTGAAATATTTAATTGCCATACCGGGTCAACGTGCACCATCTTCTTCCTCTTCCTATCCCACTTGAGCATATGTTTCTGCGCCCGCGCCGCGTCTCCGCTGTCCGCGTTCATATCGAGCTGCGCCTGCGCCGCGCCCATGTTGAAGTTTACTGACATGCTGGAATTATATACAAATGCAATATTAATAATGATACACACCATGAACAGCCGGAAGAAACGTTTCTGACGAAATGAAGAAACTATTGTTTTCCCTCTTCCTTTATTATGTTTTAGTGCAGAGGGAGTGAGACAGCAATAAAAACGTCTGCTATTTTCTTTATTGTGACGCGTTATATTATTATAGTATCATCACTATCATCATCATAATCAACAGCCGGAAGACGTATACTGCTGAACTCAAAGTGGCGCTGTCTTGGGGAGGTCTATACCTCCCCAAGACAGCGCCACTTTGAGCGGCTGCTCGCCTCCTGCATACATCGGCTCCGCGCGGCTTTCACTAGATAGAATAGAATAGAATAGAATAGAATAGAATAGAATAGATCGTTTATTCAACTTCACAAAGGTAAGGTACACAATACGCAATAACAAAAGCACAAGAATTTAACTTAATTAATTACTTTTATGTTACCATGCATACATAAGTATAAAAACCATTTGTGAACAAAGTGGTGAAGCTGAAAGGGCGTTCAGCTCAGCATAAATGTCAAATACCGACCCTCGGTACCGGACGCTGATTTTCAGCTGAAACCCCGCGGGTGGATAAAATATTATAAACACTGACTAATAAACTTTAAAATGATTATAATATGATTATAGATAAATATTTAATATTATAATCTTATTTTATTTATATATTGTAAATTTTACTTTACCCCAATTCTGTATGTTGATCACTCGCAGTATGTGGTATGTAATTCTCGTCGCGAACAACTTCTTTCTTTTTCTTAGAAGGCTGCCCGCTAAGAGACGATCTGCTGAATTTGTCGTTGTTTTCTACTAAGATTCCATCGGCCTGAAATATTTAAACATATAATTTTAACTACATATTACTTATTTTACCTTTTTTTTTGGAAATGTTAAGTCGTTTTTCAGCACATATATAGTAAAAACAATTCCATGTAACTTTTATTAGAGCTAGAAATCTATTAGCATTTTAAATTTTTTTTTATCATGTGAAAAATTCATGTTTTTTAGTTTGTATTTGTATTTCTTTTTACCTGTAATTTCTTATTCTCTCTCGACTTCTGCACCAATTTCCCGTGTTTCAGTTTTTTTATTTTCATTGCTTGGTACATCGGCGAGTCGTTTTTCGCAGACAGCTCTAAAATTGTCTGTAAAATTGTAAATTAACTAATAATCAAGCTGAATTAAGTTACAATAGTCACAAGAGTTTGAATTCATTTAAGTTACGGGTATCATAAAATTAGAAAGTTACAGGAAACCAGCAAGTGGCACCTGATTTGTTCTCCTCGATTTTACTTTATTATTAACTCCCAGTACTGTGATGGAACGATGGAGAGAGCTATGCTCTGTGTTTCCCTGCGAGATATCAGCAAGTTGAAATGGTAATGGGCAGGCCACATCGCTCGTAGAACTGATAACCGATGGGGAAGAAAGGTTCTCGAGTGACCATGAACCGGAAGACGAACTGACGATCTGGTGCAAACCACAGAGAGCCGATGGATGCAGGAGGCGAGCAGGCGTTCTAAGTGGTGCTCTCTGGATGAGGCCTATGTTCAGCAGTGGACGTCTTCAGGCTGATGATGATGATGATGATGATGATGATCTTTTTATTCTCGTGTAGGCAAGCGGTCAGCCTTGGTGTCAGAATTTTTAGGCCACCCGAAGCCTGACTTGGCTTAACGACTATTGTCTTACGACAACAGCCTACGATGATGATGATGATGATGATGATGATGATGATGATAATGATGATGACTGCGATGGGGACAAGATATAAGATTACTCACTCCTTTAGGCGTATAGTTCTTGATCTGCATGACGAGTTGGTTAGCCTTGTCCGTATGTTCGTCCACGAGGAAGGGATGCGTCTCGGCGGGCAGCGAGTGAAGCTTGGCTCGCCGGTTGGCCTCGGCCGAGGCTGGCTCGCGCCACTTTATGTACTGCTGCCATCCGCGACCGCAAACACGGGCGGCGTCTTCCTTTAATGTTATGAGGAAGCCTCATGATAATATGAAAGATAAATGATACCCATGAAAAATTATAGGTACCGTTATTGACTAACTAATGGATGCAAGAGGCAAGCAGCTATTCTACAGGGCAAGATTATGTTCAGCAGTGGACATCTGTTATTTGAATGTTATTAATGTTCCACAATTATAAGCAATCGTGCAGCAAAGGTGATGTTTCCATCCCTAAATAGAAAACTCACAAACAATCTGCTGAAATTAACGAGGCAAGACCTCCGCCTTATGGTCGGTATCATCACAGGTCACTGTAGCCTCAATTATCACCTGCACAAAATCGGTGCCACAGACAGTCCTCTGTGCCGGGGTTGTATGCAGGAAAACGAAACAGTGGAACGTGTGCTGTTATTATGCACAGCCACAGAAGAGACAAGAGAAACGACACGTCTACTGAACGAACAAGAACAATGACCGCGGGATCGTTTGCAATCGGTTTCCAAGTCACCATCTAATGAATAAATATATTTCATTTCATTTTCATTTTATTTCATTTCATTTCATTTAATGTAACATCACTGGAACAGTTGTGCCAGCGACCCAGAGCCGTGCTCCGATACATAAAGGAGCTAGGCTGGCTTGGGTGAATGCTGGCAGGGGGAAATGCACAATACACCCCATGCGGGACGTCAGTGCAGGCCTTACCGCCCCCAAATAGAATAAGAATAAGATAAGCAATCGTGAAAACAAAATGATGACGGCGGACACAGAAAATATTGTACAACAGAATACAGTATTTTACTACTAGAACACTGCAGACTTTATATAATTCACTTTGTTTCAAGTTGTCTTTATAAAGAAATCGTTATTTCGAATAGAATAATGTTTATTCAGCTATATTGACAGGTGGAATCGATTCCCGCGACAGGACAAGTATTTGTGTAAATACTGTGTCTGGGTGTTGTGGGAGCATGGTCCTCGTAGTTCCTGGGTCCCTAGATACAGGGAATCCTAGTTAGGGTCCAGGATCTATGTATGTGATCGTTGGGCGTTATTTATTATGTTTTACATTATTACACCATAGGTTACTGAAACTAGCACCTTAAAAAAATGAACTCACAATCTCCGAGTGATTCTTGTCCCAGTTCCTAACATCTTGATGCCTCATCTCCAGCAGTCCAGTCGGCACGGAGCCCCACACACCGCTCGGGCAGGCGAGCCCACGTTCCATGCCAGTCGCTGGCTCCAGTAGCTCGGTGCCCAGGAACAGTTGCAGATCTAGTAGGTGGGCTATATCTTCGGCTGCTACTAGGGTGAAGGCTCGACCGGCGCGACCAGCGCGGGCGCTACGACCTAAGAATGATTACGTGGAAATAAAAGTTGGCGTCCCAAGACCCGTAAGAACCCGTAAGTCGCGAATCTGCGGTATAGCAAGGCTATATCCTATGCCGCTACGAGGGAAAATGACGTGGAAAATAGATAGGGGTTGTGGCCTAATTTAAAAATGACGTGGAAAATAGATAGGGGCTGTGGCCTAATTTAAAAATGACGTGGAAAATAGATAGGGGCTGTGGCCTAATTTAAAAATGACGTGGAAAATAGATAGGGGCTGTGGCCTAATTTAAAAATGATGTGGAAAATAGATTCGGGCTGTGGCCTAATTTAAAAATGACGTGGAAAATAGATTGGCGTATCAGTAATACAAGTTAAGAATTTGTCACTATTCAGCAAATTAACCATGTATTCTGGCAACCTCAGTTGAGAGCCAGTCGTATCCTAATAGATTACCAATGCATCTACTGCGGTCTGCACCACACTTAGATCACCAATTTAAAACGCTGCATCATTATGAAATAAGAAAGAAAGAAAGAAAAGAAAGAATAAATTTGTATTTTAAGAAGCATGACTTACCGACTCTATGTACAAACAGCTTTGGCTTAGCAGGGAAGTTGTAGTTGATAACCGTGTCTAATGATGGCAAGTCGAGTCCTCTAGCGGCGACATCAGTCACAATGAGCACCGAACATTTCTTGTTAGAGAACCGGCCGAGTGCTATCTTACGAGCTGACGCATCAAGCCCGGAGTATGCATAGGTGGAAGTTATACCGGCTTGTTGGAGGATCTGTAAAGGATTTGTAAGTTTTAGCACTTGTGGAAGGAAAAGTTAATGGAATAAATACTTAATTACTATGTGCAGTGGTGCAGCTAAATCATTTAATAGGCATGAAAACTACTATTAAACATGAACAAGTAAATATTACTTTCATAATGAAGATTAAAAATGAATGCAATAATTGAAAAAATAAGTAAAATCGGTTAATACATCACGGAGTAATAAGCTTTTAAAATTTCTGTAGCAGGCATCTCCGGTCCCTTTCTCGCAAAACAGAGCACCTCCGCAGTTACTATGAAAAATCCACTTGTGACATCACATGGCAGATTGTATGTAAAGCTACCACAGCTTAGTAATGAGGTACTATCAACGACCTTGCTCTGACGTCACTGCCGTTCGAGCTATCTCTTTCTATTCCAGTTTTTAAAATGCTTGTAACTTTGTCATTTTTTGAGATATTTTATTTTTGTTTTCACAAATGTTTATCTTTTGAGGAATATTAATAATTTAAGCAAAAAACTAAAATTTTAGTCGTCATGCTTATTTTTATTGGGGACTTGCAAGTGCGGAATGACATTCCGATCCCGCAAAATTGAGATCTAGCGAGATCCTGGGCTATTTTACAAATACAAAAAAACTTGGACTCACAGGATTGTAATTTCTAACCTTGATGAATTTAGCATTTATCACAATCTCGAGTCGAAATTGCTTTCTCTACTTGTAAGTCAAATGTCTAATCTGATGATTTGGCATAGTTTTAAATCCTGACAATGGACTTGAGTGTCTACTTTTCCAGGGTACTTTATTAATGGTTAAGGTAAACAAATAAAAGGAAGCAAAACCTCACCAGGTGTAAGTACTCCACATGATGCTTTGTCGCAGCGAACACAACTGCTTGTGGCGTTTTGTCTGTCAACACTTTATCCAGCAGCAAAAGCAATGCTGCAGTTTTCAACTCGGCTCTCACAGCAATCCAACCGAGCCATAATGTTGAAGGCAACTTCCAATCAACATCCAATCTTATGAGAATGGGATCCGAGAGACCTGCCCTTGCGAATTCCACCAGCATTTTAGGTAATGTTGCAGAGAATAATAGAGTTTGACGGCTGGATGGCAGCCTGGCTACTATTTCTTGAAGCTGCTCTCCAAATCCCAGTTCAAAGAGGCGGTCGGCCTCATCAAACACTATTGCCTCTGAAAATGTATAAATTAAATTACTTTCATTTAATGCATTCCTTGAATCTTTTAGAAACCAATTTGTTTGTCAACTTAGGCAAAATTTTAGTTCTTAATTCATTTCTGTTTATGGATTCCATAAAAAAATATAACTCAAATTTCTGTGAATGGTAGACCATTCTTGTTAGTTGTTGATACAACCGAAGCTCAGCCCTCACAGCCATTATATCTTGACCTCTTGACCGAGTCTGTTCATATTTGAAATACTTGATTAGAGTTGAGTTCCCAATGCTTCTGCCAAATATTATGAAAATAGGCTGGTAAATGATGAAGCTGTAAACTTCATAAAGGCTGTTACACCAACCCCTGGAACTGGTGGAATAAGGGAAGATGGATGACAGCAACTAGATTATTTTGCAAATACTAAATAGAAACCAACTTCCCGGCAGGTCAATTTAGCATCAAAGCTCAAAGTGGACTTATACCTCTGTGGGTGAGGCCTATGTTCAGCAGTGCATGTCTTCCCGCTATTGATGTATAATACAATTGTACTTACTTATGTTATCAAGTTTCAAGCTCATCTCAATACAAATATGCAGGAACCGACCAGGAGTGGCCACAACAATGTCCGGAGCAGTTCCAGACATTGTGGTAAATTGCTGCTCAATTGATTCCCCGCCAAGTATGGCAGCTGAAGTGAGACCGGTGAACTTGCCTAGTTCACGGACAAATCTCAAAGTCTGTAATATGATAACATGATCATTAGTGTAACTTCTGCAGTTTATTTGAAAATAAAGAGTAGCTAGTTTTAAAGAGTTTATAATTGACCATTTTCTTCACTTTTAACTGTGAATGTCTGTCTGTCTGTACTTAAAAATAATTGTTGTTTAACATAATAAAATTTTTAAAATTGGCGATGGTCAAAAAATGATTTTACAATAGCCTCATAGCTTTTACTTATTACATACCTGTAAAGCTAACTCACGTGTAGGTGACAGGATCAATGCTCTGAAGTTCTTTCCTGGCATTGCTTTGTGATTTGGTGATAAAAGTTTCTCAAGTATAGGGAGCACAAAACAGGCAGTTTTACCTGAACCTGTGCGAGCCATAGCTACTACATCTTTACCATCTAAAGCCAAGGGAATCGTCTGAAAATTATAAACACAGATAAACTTATGTTCAGTAAAATAGATATTTAGCAGGCACTATGTAATATATGTGACTGTGCATCAAAGGTTATGTTTGACTGCCCATCCCGTCTGTTGTTGTAAGAGAATTAGCGACACTAGCCAAGTCAGAAGCTTCGGACAGATTTAAATTCTGACACCAACTTTACTTAGTGTGTCCCATCGCAATATTATCTTTTGAGGTTATAATTTGTATGGTGTTTTGAATTGAAATACCTTGCGTTGAATTGGTGTAGGCTGCTTATAACCTCTCTTGGTTATGCCTTTGAGGATAGGGAAACTAAATCCCATGGTCTGGAATCCACCAGAACCTTTCTTTTTCTTCTTTGCCCCTTCAGGTTCTATTGTTTGGCTCTCATCATCCTTTGGGGCATCAAACCCCGGGAGGTGATCGTCCAATTCTTTTGGCTTCAACATTCTACAGCTGCTTTAACTTATAACATATCTATTAAAATAATATTGACAAATTAACACCAAAACAACATGTGACTACTCACTTCACTACTGTAAAAAATTGAAAATGTGACTATTAAAAACAAAGCGAGTACGTGCGGTGCAATTGGCATTGACGTTGACTTGACATTGATTTCTTTTGACTTTGACAATTTCTAAATGAAAATGGCAGGGCTTGGAAACTGGGTTAATTTTCGAACCGGTTAACGCCTAAGTACATAGGGAACTTTCCTTTTCGGTTTCGTTCTACTGGAACCGCTATTCAAAGGTTTTTGATGAGATAAAGTTCGTAATAGATGTTTCGTTCAAAACCGGCTTATACCGGTTTTTGTCACCCTTCCATTCACGCACACACGCAGCCGTCAGCCGTGTTTTGCAATATGTTGATACGTGTTTACCTTACCCACCCACCCGTAAGTCGAAGAGTGCCGCGCGAGACTAGCATGCGACTCTCTCGCTCTCACGGTATAAATCTGTTAATAAAGGTTTTCATAAAGTTCTTTTAACGGTTTTAGCTACGAACGAAATAATATCACTTAAACCGGTTTTTACCGGTAAAATACCGGTTGCAAAATTCCATAGAATAGAATCTTCTAGTAGAGTTGACACCACTTTACTAGAGCATGACTTAGACTGAACTTTGACTTCCTGACTTGGACTGGACTTTGACTATAACTAAGACTTGACTTTACGTGAAATATTCTACAACGATGAAAAATTACAATACTTGACACTGGCTAAATACAATATGTGTGGCGCCATAATATAAAAAAAAAACATTGTTGTACTATCCTTAATCCATAGAGCATTTGTGGTTTTGTGATTGTGATTGGAAACAACACTGCTCAACTTTATATTATGTTAAGCTGAAGCATGGAGGTATACTCAGATGAGTAGGTACACAAACTAGTACTAAGTATATTTGTGAGCTGAAGGCTCAATGGGATATATTTTCATAAGTTCTGCTTGCCGTGGCCTGGGGGGCTAGCAAAGATACCACCCATTAACGCTAACGCAAGGAACTTATACGTATACTATACCCACAGAATTCCCCCTATTACATAGGTCAGTCTTTGACTATACCTCTATAAGTTCCTTGCGCTAAACGACGAACGCGAACTCCAAAACTGTATTGAAATGACTATTATTAGCTTTATGTGACTGTTAATGACTATTATTATATTAGCTGCGGAAAAGTAAGCGATTTCCGAAACGTCATCCTAGTACATTTTGGAGTTAGCGTTTGGCGTTAGCGGTTAGCGGTAGTGGTTGGTATCTTTGCTAGACCCCCTGCTTGCCCACTCGTGACCAAGGCCAATGAAACTTGGCCGAAACGTCGAAATATTTAGCGCGATTAAGTTCTGTGTGAAAGGTAAAACTAAGCTAAAATTCATTTATTCATTTAGGTACCTACTCCTTTGTTTTCGTGTGGGCTCCAGCTTGATGCGGTTGGATTAATAACAACGTTCATCATCATCATCAATAACAGCCCGAAGACGTCCACTGCTGAACATAGGCCTCCCCCATAGAGCGCCACCTTGAGCGGCCACTCGCCTCCTGCATCCATCGGCTCCCCGCGGCTTTCACATCGTCGGTCCACCCACTTAGTGGGGGGCCTACACTGCGTCTTCCGGTTCGTGGTCACCACTCAAGAACATATCCTCCCCATCGGTTGTCAGTTCTACGAGCGATGTGGCCTGCCCATTGCCATTTCAACCTGCTAATGTGCTAATTCTGAGTGGACGTTAGACTTGAATAATTTCTTTTATTCGACTTGGACATCGACAAATGGCAGGCAGGCACGAGTTACATGACAGAAAGAATGACGTATTCTCTTAATATTAATAACACAGCGCACAGTACGATAAGGTATCTATAGATAAGTAGGTATTAATGAAGATAGAACTTATAAGTTCGGCAGTAACATTAGTATAGTAAATAATGTAGCTAAAGATTTATACCCATGAACCTGACCTGACACTTGCGTCTTACCTTGGCTTTAGCAATACATTGCAAAAACAAATAACTCACAATATAATTTTATTTGTGCGCTAGCTATAAGTAATTATCTAGAAATGTCTGCTGATTAATGTTTGGTATTGATATCCGGTCATTTTGACAGCCAAAAACATAAATGGTACCTATTTTGACTGACACGCTACGTTTCCGGTCTTCCGGATTATGAGTTAGTTACCTACCCTCAAGCCTTCAAGGTCCTCCAGTCCGAAACTTTGCAAATACTCACGAAACTTACATTGAACTGTTTTTAAGTGTAAATAACCAAACCAATGAGATTAATGACTCAGTTATAGTTTTTTTCCAAAGGCTCAAGACATGGATATTTTTAAAATTTATTTATAGCACGATTTATTTGTTTTAGGTGTCTATAAGTATTTCCGCTTCCGTAATTAGTTATCTATATCGTCTAATCATGGAAGAATATTAATATGCTCCACACGTGACGATCTACTTATCTAATGGAATGGCGTTATTTTTATCATAATTGACTTATAAATAAGGGCTCCCTTATTATGATTGGATCATAAAACTAAAACTAATAGCACACACCTACTTACCTGACTAGGTACTTTCCTACTTAATATATTTTGAAGATTCGTATTCTATTAGATAGTATGAATAAAGGTTTGTTAATTTATAAAGCGTTATTCTCCTATGATTTATAACTTATTGTTACTTATACTATACAAAAGATATGCATAGCCATTCAACGTGGCAATGCTGCCAGCATTCTGGGCACTTTTCCCTCCACCAACGGCTTATTCTAAGTTTTATATTTTAGTGTTAATGTTTTTAGTTATAGTTTAGATTTTAGATGTAGTTTAGTTTAGTATATATTTTATGTTACTTTTGTCTATCCCATATATTTCACAATCTTGTAACATTGAATTAACCTTTACGCTTTGTACGGAATATCTGTAGCGTATAATAAATAAGTAGGATATAGCTATGACTATGAATAAGATTTATTTACCGACTTAAAAAGGACGAAGTTTTCAGTTCGATTGTATTGTTTTTGTACCTCCTATACGTACCATCGTCATTTCTAAAGCGAAATCGAAAATTCTTTATTAACATGTACCCATGTTCGTCTTATAATATTGTTCACGTATATAAAGTTAAGGCTGAGTTGCACCATAATCGCGGTTAAAGTTACGGTCAAATTTTGACATTAGCCCGCCCTGCGGAGCGTGGAACGGTTATAGTTAGCGTTAAAGTTAGCGTTAAAGTATGCTGGTGCAACTCAGCCTTAATATGTTATCAGTATGACATTAAGGAGATTAAAGACAGCTTAACACCTTTTTAATAGGAGCTATTTAATGACTTTTAATGACCGAATCTGAGAACTCATCAATAACTAACACGCACACAACACAAAGACCTTAGGATGCATTAAGGCTTAGCCTGTGTCATGTTTGCCAGCTTGGGGTTTCCCTGCTTATAAATAGACGGATGGAATATTTCTTCAAGACACGTTAATTCGCGGTACTGATCAAAACAAACAACGATTGACGCAGGCAACGTTTTCACACCATCCATTATGCATGAATTTATGTATAGGTTTAGGTACTTATACGTATTAGGATTATAATAACACTATTTATTCGCGTTTATTAATGGATACAAGGTTGAATGGTTTGAACATATTCATGAATGATATATTGTAAACACGAATCTAGTTTTCTCGAAACTACAGGTGCTGTACCTACCTACTTTAGGTAGTACCTAGTACCTACCCGATTTCCAGCGGAAAGTAATTTTCCTGGATAAAAAGGTAAGTACATAACAAACAGACAATGTTTCACTTTATTATTATTAGTATATAGAGAACAGTAGGCACAAGTACCTACCTACTTAGAGATAAGAAATAGGTTGCGTATCTTCTTTTTGTTTTCCAATAGATACCTATACAAGGTGACCTTGAATTGGTATGTTATCCCGAAATGGGTGGACTGGGACCATGATACCCTACAAGCTGTGAGAGTCTTACTTGAAACTGGGTGTTTCCAAACTTCCATGGTAAAAAATAAATCAACTCGCAAAATTGCACGTGCGATCGTTACAAGAGTTAACAAGATACTATAAATTCATTTTTAAGTACAGGTCGTTAAACTCATTTATGTGCACTCGGTCAAGGACGAAGTTCAACCACCCAGCTGCCCTAAGGCTATTTTCGAACGTTAACTTTACATGGCATTTCTTCAATGAAAAACTATTAATTTAGTAAAGTCGTAGAAGAAACATTGTCTACCTTGGGGTGTAGATTTACCCCCTTTCGGGATAACATACCAATTCAAGGTCACCTTGTATACCTAGATTTATAGCTACTTATGTAGGCCTGCTGAAGATCCCATGGACTGCCATGAGAACGAATATATTTATTCTCCAAGAGCTCAGAATCACCATACGACCCTACACTGTGTGCCAGGAGCGTCAGGCAAGTTTCGGCCACATTATGCAATCTCAGAGGCACGACCTCGAAAAATCACTAATAGCTGGTCAAATGCAAGGAAAACGCAGGGGCCGCATACCAGTACGATGGTCTAATAACATTAAGGAGGCAACAGGAAAAACTCTACAGCAGACGATTGCTCTAGCGCAAGACCGGACAAATCGGAGGGCCTTCACTGCACATGGTCAGTTGGTCACGAACCTCATCACTCTCATCAGTGAGGGAAGGACAAGAAAGAAGATGTAGGCCTACTTTTACCTAGGTTTATGTACCTAATAATAAGTGCTTATTAGTGCCTATATCAATTATCTTTCGCAGAACACAGATACTGCTTAAACCATCTGCATAAGACGGAAAAGGCCATGTATGTATTATATTAATTAGGTATATAGGTAAGTAGGTACTTATCTACACAAATCTCTACTCATTCTATACTAGCAGCAAAGGAATGGAACACCTTTACCAGTTTACCAGCATCATCGTTTCCTTCCAAATAAGTATAATCTATAATTAATCTCAAGGCAAGTATGCTCTATCGTCGACCGCGTCATAACTTACCATCAGGTGCGACCGCGGGCAAATGTTAGCTGTCTGTAATAAAAAATGCATTTCAAGGTTTGCAAGCCTGAAAAGCATTTTCTGCATGATTTCAGCAATCATTCGTTGCCCTTGTATTCATTCATTTGTCGGGATGTTGCTTGATCAGTTTGTGTGAACTTGTTATCAGCATGCAGCACGTGCGTCCTCCGCCGAGTTGAGTGGTGTGATCATACACAACTTATTGTGCTTAGGTACCTATAATGAGTAGGTAAATTCAATTCAAATCAATTTATTTGTTTACAAGTACCACGAGCGTAGTGTGCCGTTGCCCTGACTGATGGGTATGTTATGTATGAGTACGTCATCTATGGTGTGACTGAACATACATATAATGCATACATATTTCCAGTTTTATAAACTTTCAATAAAAAAAAAAACATATTGACAAAACGACTTACCACTTGAAATCAATCAAAATACGTCGGTTAGGATCTGCCCTAAGAAACGTATTTCAAGGGGATTAACGAAATATCGTTGCACGCATAACTTCTTTATAAAAATACTTTCTTCACAAAATTGTTAGGTCAAGGATGTTCGTAGAGTACTGTGAATGACAGATGGTGTCAATTATGGATTACAAATCTCGCCTTCGGGTTTCAGCAAAGAAAATTGTGCGTCCCCGATCATCCAGCCTTGAAGACGTGAGCTTTGTAAGGGGATATATCTACCTATTTGTGTGAATTGAGAAATTCAGAGAGTATTTTATTTACCGGGGCTAGGTAACGTAAGTGGTAGACTTTGACACAAAATCCTTGAATTAAGTTTAGTATAAGTAACATGGATGAATTAAAAAAAGAAGGATTGAGTTTTGATTGACATCGAACTGAAGCCCAAAATGGCGGACATATTACATATGTGTGTCAGCTGAAAGTAGGGCGACCGGCTGCATATGATGTGAGTGTGTGCGTGTTACGAAGCGTTCCAGCTTCCTAAGGGTGCTTCAGTTTCGGATCAGACGGGATTCCCTCCTTCTTTTTTTAATAGCTCCATGATAAGTAACTTAATTTTCTTCCGAGTTGATATTAACTAATGGACTTAGAGAGCGTTATATTTCTATGCTAATGGGTATCAAAATCAATAGAGTCAAGGGCAATATTTGCTTACATTTGAGGCGCGGTGGCTTGCTGTTGATGGCTGAGGCTAATATCAAACCAGAAAAATATCTACTGTTAGACTACCCAATTACCTATCTGTAAAAGTTTACCTAGGCTTCCTCACAGAAAACCAATGATACTTAACTTGGTTATCAACTAAGAAAAAATAATGTTAGTTTAACCGATTATTAGTGAGTGAAAATTATTATTGCTACTAATTATGAAAGCACTGCATTGAGATGCATTCCTAATTTCTACTAATAATTGAACGTCATCGGTTCATCGGTTTGTTGGTGAGTGGTTTACACGATAAATAGGTAAGTCCTAAGTAAGTATACATGTATGATTATTATACACTGCGTACACTAATGTACCTAGTTATTAAGTTATTTTAAATTTGAAGTAACAAGATACTTAGTTTAATTTATTGAAATAGGTAATTAGCTCTAAAAGGATATAGACCTACGGAAAGGTAAATATTTTTGACATTTTTATTTCCTTAAATTTTGACAGGAAGACCATTCTTCATGTAACCAAGGTTTAAAATTAAAACTAAAATTTCAATATTAACTTACCTACTTATTTATATTTACTTGTAGTAGGTACCTACTTATATATTGTTTCTAGAAGTTTCTTTCTTGCTACAATCGCATGTGCAGGCGACCTCACCGTATACTGGTTATTTTGTGATCTCATTTGGTTACTTTATAAAATATCATAATTACCGAACCTCTACGTCATGTACTTTGGGATTTTCCACCTCACCTGTTTATGAGTCACTCAAAGGGTCGTCAACCCTATACCACTTACGTTAATTAGGTATGCACCACAGAGTACATTGCTATAATTATATACCTACTGGTATGCACCTGCTTGTGTCTACACAGTCTTATATTTCACATGAGATTACCTATGACACGCTACTTTTTTCGGTTATAATAGATACCTATAGTACCACAGATGTTATAAAAAATATGGAAATAAAATGAAAACTCCTTGTACGTACATATCGTTATGAGTTGACTTACCACAAAAAAAAGAGGTGCAGTGCATCTATGAATAGAAGGTAGGTACCTAAAACTATGCATTTAAAGCATGGAATAGGTGCTTATAAAACGAATTATAAGACAAAAAATATTGAAGAGCAATTTGAGAGTATCTTATAATCATATCTCAATGGTATCTTCACTTATAAACGCTCTTAATATTTTTCGTCCCCGAGTTCCCAGACAGAATTTAGTTTATCACGAAATTTGTATTCAAGCTTGGAAAGCTTAACAATATTCTATTAGAATCTTAAGCAGGTGGAGGTAATTTACGCTATTAGCCAGTGGTTCTTGAGGTTTAGCACTTTTTTTTTATAAATATACCTACGAAGAAAATAAGCAGTGCCTTTAAGTTGTTTGTATAGATTGTATATACTTACTTACTTATTAATACGATAGGCAGCTACGCACCTTAGAGCATGTGCACAGATGCTGTCTGAAGATTCTCCGTTATTCTCCATTATTCTCTATACATTTTCTAGGTGGACCGACGATCTGTTGAAACCGCGGGGAGCTGATGGACGCAGGAGCAAGCGAGCAGTTGCTCAAAGTGGCGCTTAGTTTCCTATGTTCAGAAGTGGACGTCTTATTTATTTATTTATTTCACAGAATCTCAAGATAAGGTACATTTTACTTACTTGTAAGTCATACATCCAATTACAGATTTACTTTTTTTTAGTCTTCAGGCTGTTGTGATGATTCTTTACATTTTCTCCATTATCCATTATTATTTATTATAGTCAAAGAAAGTGGTCCTTTAACTTACAAATATCTTAGGCCTAAGACTTAAGTTTGCAATTATATGTACCAATGTAGGTATAGGTATACCTTCCTTACATAATACAATAGGCATGATGACTACTTTTAAAAATGAACATCTTCTTTATGAAAGTAATATTTACTATATTACTTTCATAAAGAAGATTAAAAATGAAGACAGCAAATGATGAACAGGCAACCAATGAGGGGTTTCGTACTCGATATCGAATAAGTAGGTACCTATTTTATCAGAGCCAATTTCCTCACTGCCACATCATCGAAAGCCCACATCCTCAAAACGCCATATCCTCTAAAAGCCATATCATCAGAACGTCAAAGCGTTCAGTATTTTTAATTTTACCAATCGTACAAGAAACCGCGGGTTGATTGTTTAAGGAGCAAAAGTTTGAGACTCGCTGTATAAAAAGAGTACCACAGGGAAAATGGCGCCGTAGATAAACTAGCTTTACAGCTAATTCATGCAAATAATTATCCCAGGTGGTCTTCCTCGGCCATTTAGATTTTTTTATTGTTAAGTGGTGATAACTTCCTATTGTGAACGTAAATAAAATTGACCTACCCCTAGTACCAGTTTCGATGGTTTACTAAAACTTGATTTTGATTTTCTCCCATACATTTCTGTGCCGCGCCCCTAGCGGACACGTTGATGAACTAATGGCAGTACAAATTTTAAATGGATTCGCGCGTATTCACGAATTGGAAAACTCGTACTAGGTGTACTGAATTTGAATCCGGATGATCAGACCAAAAGAAATCAGGAGCTTCGTAAGAAGCATCTAATAAGGCGTTTTGCGTACCTAGTTTATTTTTTGCCACAACATAAGGTAATATAAGTAATATTTATGATTTTCATAGCAGTATCGCCTGCTTAGAGTATCCAACAAAGGAAAAATCCCGAAGACCGTACATGATTCAGATTTTTTCTTTACAAATTAATCTGTAATATTAGTAAGTTAAGTAGGGTAAGCACATATTGCTTATTCTCCTTATTCTACCTCATAAGTGGATCTAAGTAATGTAATGATAAAATTATTTAAATATAAGGAAGTAGCAACCTACATAAATGAAATAAAAACCAATAAGTAGGATGTATTAACTAAATTTAAAGTAATTTATTAACATTATAAAAAAAACCTTAAAATACACTTCAAGCGTGTAATGGCGTAAATTACAATGATACAATGGTACAAATTTTTATTACGGTGATATGGTACAGTACAGAGATGTTATAGAATTAATAAACTCCAACAATAACGCAAAAAATGTTATAACTACTTATTAGATTTTTAATATTCAGCATAGTTTTGGATTCATGTGTAGGTATTTACTTACACATGACTATAACTGTCTATGGTGCCCATAAGCTGAATCACTGAAGGTGCTCTATATTACGTCTTGCAAAGTGTTACGATGAATGCAACAAAGCATTACCTCATTACACATAAATATATTTCATGCCTTTTTATGTTGTCGTCAAAAATTGTATTTACACTTAGAAACCACTGATTTGTATTTTGTCATCCTTACCTGTGCGTATCGTACCTAAGCAAAGTTAAGTAGATGGACTTTAATTAGTTAAGTAGGAAGGTACATTTCTTTCTTGTAATTGACCATAATAACGCATAACATGACCATATTTCTATTATTCTATTCCATTGTTCAACGTTTCTTAGTACATATTGATCTAACAATGATTAAATAATGAATACCAATTAATGTGTAACACAATAATTAGATAATTACAGATATTTTATAATATTAACTACTTATACATTATTCTATTTCTTAGGTTGAATTGAATGTTGCAATCTAAGACGCTGGTTTACGACCTGAAACAAAGGAAAATACTTAAATGAGATGATTATGCAGATGAGTTCAGACACGAGCTACATCTTAACATGCAAATTTAATTTTAATTGAAAATAATATTCATCATCATCATCGTCATCAACAGCCTGTCTACTGCTGAACATAGGCCTCACCCAGAGAGCGCCATTTTGAGCGGCGGCTTGCCTCGTGCATCCATCGGCTCCCCGCGGTTTTCACCGGAGTCCACCTAAGTGGGGGGTCTGCAAACGCTGTGCACCTTCCGGTTCGTGGTCGCCACGCGAGAACCTTTCAAAATCATGATTTTTGTATGGGAGCCCCTTTAAATATTTATTTTATTTGTTTTTTTTTTAGTATTATTTATGTTGTTATAGAAATATACCTCATCCGTGAAAATATCAACTGTCTATAACTATCATAGCTCATGATATGAGAGACAGCCTGGTGACTGACCGACAGACAGACAGACAGACGGACAGCGGAGCCTTAGTAATAGGGTTTACGGGACCATAAAAACTGCCTACTATGTACACTAAAAGCTACTAACCACTACCTACTACAAAGAACAAAGATTTTGATTTCTAGGTGAGTTTTAGATGTGATTCATATTGGAAAACACGATATTGACGCAGTCATGCGTTGTGGTAATTGCGGTCTATTCAATTTAATGTCTTGTCGTGACCACCGTCTTTATGCCTATAAGGTACAGAACCATGGATTTACCATGGAACCATGGATTTTTCTTGAAAAGGCAAGGGAAAACCTAAGCGACTTCGTTTCTTCACAGGTTGCTGAAACGTTTGTTGCAAAAACTTAACTAATCTCTAAATGTTACTTAGTTGCAGTTGGTTGCAGTGTCATCACGTGCAATGCAGCCAGTGCGGGCGATTGCAAGCAGAAGTTTCCAGACCAGTTCTATGTATAGCGTAATACCGCCTCTACCGCCAACCATTGCAATGACGGAAACGCTAGTAGTTGATCGAAATCGTGGGAATTTTCTACTGAGTTTTCCGTCGTAATTCAGGTTACCGTAAAAGGATTAACTGACGGGTATAGAACCGGAACACATTTAATTTGTTAATTTTAATTTAGGTAAATATTGATAGGTACGTTTTATTAAAAACTAGCAGATCCGATAGAAATTATCCTATCCCCCAAACACAAATCCCATAATAGTGCGAGATCCGACAACACAAATACATACAAATACCCACGTCATCGAGTACCTCAATAGGTTATCTTTAGATCGTTAGCTGACACTTAAACATGTAAAAAAAAATCAGGTGTGCCAATTCCGGTCCTGCCGGGTCATGGAAATCCAACTTCAAATGCTTTGAACACTAAGTTCCGGCAAGTTTAGACCTGGCAAACCTTTTAATCTAATATCAGGGACGCCTTGGCTATTAATGGGCATAAGTTTCATCGGGGTACTCGTTGAAGTAGGTAAATGGTGTGAAGGGCACTTCGTAAGGGTCTGCCAGGTACTCCCGGCAGGGTGTATGATGGCAAACCAATTTTTTCTACGTAATTGATCACTAGTTAACTGTTGCTAGCATTTTCATTCGGGTACCTTATGACGTAATTTTTAAAATAAATAAAACGTTCTCGGATTTCTATGACCCGGCAGGATTGGAATTGGCAGACCTGATTTTTTTTACATGTTTATGTGTCGGTTAACGGTCTACAGATAGCCTATTAAGGCACTCGATGACGTAGGTATGCCTGCTGTGGGATCTCGCACTATAAAAACGCTTTAATTCCGGAAAAAATCAGGAACATTTTCAATTTTACTTTCTAAACACACTTACCATTTGTTTGGTTGGCGGCAGGTATGTTTTGTATTATGTTGTAGTTGTACACAATTATTATAATTACGCACACTCCCTCTTGTAGTGTGGCGGTTGAGCAATTCGGCTCAAAGCAGAGGCGGCTTAGGTTCCCTTGACACGACAAGTAATTTTTGGAAAGTAGTATACGAACTTATACTTGCACTTAAAATAAATGACCAGGGATTGTACGTAGAAAGTATTTTGTCCAAAAGTTATAACCGGTAAACGAAAATAGGAAATTATTTAAGTTATGCACGGAGAGCAGCGCCAAGGTCTCTGGGGCTCGCAGGTTTCTGTTTACCTAACTGAAATCTCCCACGCAACCAAATATATTTAGTCTAGTAACTTTTCAGACAATATGTATCAAATGTGAAGGTATATCAAAAATAAGAAATAGTAAACTTGATACTTAGATGGAACATTTCATTGAAATAACTAGATTTTGAAATAATGTTTAAGTCAGCCATCGGAAAACAGCTTTTATTATGATAGTATAACGTAGGCATTCAGTAAAAATGGCATTTAATTATGAAAACAACTAACTAATGAGATACCTAAACCTAATGGTTAAGATTCCTTATTAAATAAAAGGTTTATGACGTAGAAAGGTTATAATATAGGCTAGGCACCCACTAAATTATGTAGCCTTATTAACACAGGGCCTACTCATAGAATATTCAGTACCTAATTAGATAAATGTTTTACGGCAAGTTATTTGTAAGTAAATTACAAAAACACGAATATATTACTCAAAATCATAATAATGAAAGAGAACTCTGATTGATTCTTATGTTGTTTATTATATTTCAGATGTTAAAATTCCAAAATGACTGTAACAAAACCCTCCAAAGGGAATCCGAAAAAACTGCGAGAACTACAGCAAGGTGTTTAGTTTTTCAACCGGTTACTTTACACTTACCTACACCAGTTACAGAATAAACGGTAGCTATCTTCGGCCAAAGACACCTTAAGCAAATTGATCCGTAATACTTATGTAAGAGCCCTTAGAGATTTGTAAGATATTATAGCGCGTTACAAGGTCGTGGTTGTGATATACGAATGCACACAATATACACAACCGGTTTAAAATAACACAAGTCTTGCAAAATGTGTGCAGTGTGGCCACTGGCCGATTTAGTGAGGTGAAGTTGTAGGTACGTTTACACTCTTTTTACAAGAATAATTATAATTACAAAAAAATATTTGACCAGCTGCAGCTCGTGATTTTACTCTTGGCTTTTTACGAACCATATTCTTTCTAGATCGATCCAAAAATATTGAATTTTAATATATTATAATATTACTTTTCGTCTATTTACTTGGTCTCTACCGATGTTTGTAAATTTGGCGCCACTGTCACTGCACGGGAATTCAATTAAATAGGGTTTAGAAAATTCTATATCAATAAATTGTCATTCTATATTTAGATCATTGTTATAATATTAAAGTTGTAGAGGACAAATGCATAGGTAAATAATTTATCTGTGTTTCCCACTTATTTGTGTTGACTGAAATAGATTTCAATACTTATTTATCCTCACTGCACAATAACCTTCTGTTTTATCTTTTAAATTAACATAGAACTTATTATTTATCATTTTAATAAAAACATGTTTAATTATGAATATGATTGTTTAAATGGATAAATTATCGTCCATTTAAAAACGTTAAGAAAAACACCCGTTGTATACTTACCTAATTTTTAACGAAAGACTAAAAACAGCAAATTTTAATTATGAACCATATTTTGTATTGTCACATCTAGAATTGACAAAATATCATTATGTTTCCAAAAAGGGCAGCACCGAAGAACGTATGTGAGCTTTGGAACGAAAAGACAAAATCTTATAATGTGAAATGCAACGTGAGAATGGATTTGTAAAAGGCGGTCAGACGATGCTTCAAATATGGATTGCTGTTCATCAATGAAAGCCGAAAATGAGTCTTCTAAGATTGGAGCACCTAGGAGGCGGAGTGACTGTTTATTTAGAATTTTAATGTTTGGGGCCAAAACTTTGAATTTACTGATGAGATCATCTTTCCTGTCATTTGGTACCAAATCAGTGAGGAAAAGTTCGCATTTAGAGAAATTTAGCTCTAAACCGATTGCATGAAATTTGTCAACTAGCGTCTCCAAATCTTGCAATACAGTGCTCGCGTCTCCTCCCAGGGTACCGTCATCCAAATACCATACATTAAATTTGGAATTTAGGGATGAAATGATAGGGTGAATTGCGAGGCTGAAAATAGCTGGGCCGAGGGGGTCACCCTGTTGACATCCAGTGGCAGAATTAATTAAATGATTTCTGTAAAGTAATTTTGACTCGAAACCATAACATTGCCAAAGGTAGTTGTAAATTTCCGGTACTGAAATTTTGAATTTCGTTCAAAAGAGTGGTTCTGTCAACAGAGTTGAAGGCGTTTCTCACATCTACCTTCAAAACTACCTCACCTCCATTGTGGCTGACGAAAGTCCGTAGGGCATGTACCGCTGCCTCACAGCCTCCCTTGCTTCCAAAGCCCAGCTGCAGGGGTTGAAATTTATCTGTAAGTTTGGAGGAGATGTACTTGCAGCACAATTTCGAAGCAATCCTCCTATAGGTACACCCCACGGCAATTGGCCTAATACCGCCATCTTTTTTTTTAAGAGCACATAGGTTCGCGCCGTATAATAAAGTTGCAATATTTTTATTAATTTTACCCTGCAACATAAAATTTATAAGAGCTGTAACATCTAGTAGAAGGGCTCTGCCAGCATCGCCAGTGGCTCCCAGGGTTAGGTCTTTCAGGTGTTGAGGAGTGAGTCCATCCAGCCCGCCAGCTGAGCCATTTTTAAACGACATCAGTGCTCCTTTGATATCTTTTTCAGAAACCTGAATAGGCTCAAAAGAAGTTTGAGATATCAAAGGCTGCAGCTGAAGAGGTGCTAAAGAGGGTGGATGCTTTTCTACTAGAGCATTTAACGTTTCTGGAGTATCAGGAGCGATTACATCATTAGAAAATAAGAGTTGGGCTGCTCCTTTCAGATCTCCATCGCTCACTTTGGATTCCACTTTTTGAGATAGACCATGGGTTGCATTAAGGCGTCTATTTTCATTTATTGGAATAGTCTGGGTTTGTGATATTGTCTGTGTGTGGGTGTGTGGGTGCACACAATTATTTTTCAGAGTTGCGGTGAGGGATTTTTTGGAGGACGAAGCATGGAGAATCTGAAAAGGGAAAGTCAACAACTCTTCCCAAGCTTTTTCGGTATTCTCACTTATAGCATTTTTTATTTTGGCGGATAAATTTTGGGCTAAGGTTATTCGCGCACCACGAGGAATGCGTTTTACTATAGGTACGGTGGTTTTCAAAGTTGATAATGATTGCCATAAAGGTTGGGATGATTGTGAAGAGAAAGAAGTCTGTGTTGGAGAAACTACGAAGGGTAAATCAGCGTGGCTAGAACTAGCACACTGAGTAGAAGTTTTATGCGCCTTACCAATATGTACATTTAGCCCACGCTGTCCCTTAAAATAGCGAGCCTGAGGACAATGCGGACATTGCACCAGCTCGAGTTCGCCACCAATCGTCCGTCGACCAACAAGGGACACACTAGCACTAGTATCCGCAGACAGCGACATTACATTTTTCCTGGCGAAATACACTAATAGTAAAAAGATAAAAATACAAACTAGAAATAACATAAACACAAAAACAAAACTGTCAAAATGTCAACATGAAACCGGAGCCCGCAGGTGCGCTAAGAAGTTTCATTTGATACAATACTCGATACTGCTTGCTGCTTGGGTACTGCTACCTATAATTATAGCTTCGTGCTCCTTCTTTTGGAGATTAGCGCTTTTATTTGGTGTCTGACACACGTAGTAAGTACTTGGGTACTGCTATAAAATAGCTTCGCGTTCCTTCTTTTGGCGATTAGCGCCTTTATTTGGTGTCTGATACACGTAGTAGCACTGCGTAGTAGGTACCTAGTTTAAGGACTCATGACCTCTGAAGATGGCAAATCCAACATCTTGTGTTCATGTTGTATTCAGTACAAAGGAAGACTTGGCCTCCCCGTAAGAATAAAATATAGGTACTTCACTCAATGAGTTTCTGAGTGAATATTACACTTTATTGAAGGTTTTTAAAGCCTCTAGACTAATAAAAACATATATTACGAAAAATATTGGTGTGCTGACATTTCTGACAGATCTGTCTGAACCATATTATTATTAAAATACATACTGGGGTGTTGTATAATATAAAGTTATGTACCTGCCTGAATGCACGCGAGTGTTTCTTTTTAACCTATTTACAACATTATATTTCGCATTTCCCGACAAAATTTTCCGCAAGATGGTTTCACAATTTTTGATACTAGTTCGTTTGACTTTACACAGATGTCAAGGGTTTTGTATTAGTTATGTAAGAAACTAAGAGAGCCCTTAAGCGGTTGCTAACCTGTTATATATCGACACAAGGCCGCTGGTTGTGATATATCGTGCTGCCAGTTTTCAGTAACTCTTGCCAAATCATCCGAGTCTAGGTAATATATATTATTTGAAAATTTGACAACGAATTGCACAAGTATAAATTAACCATGATTATGGTGTAAGGATATACATATTTTTTATAATTAAAACTTTTATTTTTATAAAAGATAACCTTGACGTTGCTTGGCGAAACCATATTTAATTACTTACTTCCATTATTTTATGAATATTATAGGTACATATACGTTAATGGTAATGAGCAACTTTCTTAATAATATTTAGATTGTATTTTGATAACAGCTTATATTATAAATAAAACCTTGCTTAAAATACGCTAGAAATCTTGAAAACCATTAACTTTTGCCCATATATATTTATTTTATGGTGGATCAAAGTTGCATTTTACCCCTATAGATCCGATGCGGGATGTGTACCCATTAGATATTCAACTGTTAAAAAAAGCCTGAATAACCGCGTGGAAAAGAAAAACACAGTTTAGTTTACGAATGGAAAGTTTCAGACAGGTTAATATTATTTTTGGAAACTCGGAATAAAGCTACGCCCTGTTCCTATGACAACAAATGATGTTTTTATACGTGTATTAGGATACTCTACCTTTTAATATACAAGAGCTGATTCCATGCTACCAATTACCTAGCAGCTATCAACAAGGTTAAAGGTAACTAAAAATGTTTTTCAATTTTTACCGCGCACATTTTTATACATTATATTTATTAAGCGGACTGTCCTGGTATTCATTTGTTGATTTATTTATTTATTTATGGTTCTTTAGTTTTCTATATCTATTTAAAAATGTTATTGGCATCGCTCTGATCTTCGCATCGTATGATAAAGACAATAGAGGTCACGTACAATAGAGTGACCCCCATTTTAAAGTTTCAGATGTAATGGTTTTCACCCTATAAATCTTAACAAAATATTTTTTAAGTTAGTGCCAATTGTTTGGATAGATAACAAAATAAGCGTATGTCTTGATTTTTGAAAATGTTTCGTGCTCTAATTACAACAACTTTTTTTCTTCATAATTTTGACGCGTTCGTTAGTTTAGGTGGCTATCTCTTCGAAAATATTGCGAAATCTTTCAAAAAGAAGACGCATGAGTATAGTATTTAATTTGTAGACAGCATAATTTTAAAGAAATCATGGAAACCGGAAAACATTTAGGAGTAAAAAGGTTAGCTAGAGGATACGTACAAGTGGAAGAAGGGCTTCAATCAATAGTTTTGCAAGTGGAAGAAGGGCTTTAATCGATAGGATGGATATCTAGTACATGATTACCTCTAATAAAGTTAATTGTTTGTAGTAAACCAGAAACTTATACTCGAGTAGATTGATTTGATGAATGTTATGAATAAGTAGATACGCGATTTTCCTTTTAATATTGACATTTTGGCCTTTGGTTCATTACAGCAATAAATAACAAGGATTTTACGCTGCTCCCCGCCCTTTTAAATTACCTACCCTACATAATTCATAGATATACAACTCTGCTCTAGACGTGAACGTATAGTTAGTATTTAAATAAAAAATAGCCTATTTACGTTCTTCCAGTCATAATTTAGAAGCTTACCTCTTACCATCAGGTGAGACAGTGGTCAAATGCTACGCATATATTATGAAAAAGGTTTCTTTAACTAAGAAATAGAGCCTTACCCAAGGAGCATGTCGTGAAAAAGCGATGACTAGCAGACCGCGAACAACTAATACAAATTGCACAGTACATTATCAGTCACAGGGAAACACTTCAACTTCTCAGACTGAAGACACTAAACTTTTTACTCTCCGAACTGGAAGTCGACGAACATGAGGACGTGTTACTGTCCTGC
The DNA here is from genome assembly GCA_963580505.1 of Ennomos erosarius. Taxonomy (NCBI): domain Eukaryota; kingdom Metazoa; phylum Arthropoda; class Insecta; order Lepidoptera; family Geometridae; genus Ennomos; species Ennomos erosarius. The sequence continues at coordinate 12,085,503 of OY756986.1, forward strand.
CTAGAAAGTCCTTTCTTCCTTCTCGAGTCTTTGAACAGTCGGTCCAAGACTTGCCGAATAGTCGAGTGTTTTCTATCAAATGGATTTGGATACATGTTGACCGACCGTGCGTTCACCACAACGTGTGTTGTGAAAATAATATCGGCCGTATCGAGCGCTGCAACGATTCAGAGGGGGGCGTTGCAAAATGACAGGTCAAGTTCAAAGTCGACGATTTTTATGATATTTGAAGTTACTTAGGGTTATGAAACGTGTGGTAAGATTATTGACAGATTCAATAGGTGCGTCCGCGTTTCAGTTACCACACTATACTTATTGCATGAGAATCTGAGTGCACAAAGTCTTGCAAGTGCCACTATACGGGAGCTTGTAATGAAACTCATTGGCTGGCTACAGAGAGGTGCCGAAGACTTGGTAGAAGTCCTCGGCTGGCTGTTATATTTTTGTGTTCATAAAGAAGTAGTTACACTTTGTAAGGTACAAATGTTAGTTACTTGACTATTACTACGTTTGTATTAACACCGTGAAAATGAGCTGCAGTGCTTGCAGACCAGACCAGACCATATGCTGTAATAATTTTATTATTATTGAGCGGCCGATTCGCGAAATATTCAATTATGTTATTATCAATGTCAATCTTCCGACCTGCTTTAATTTTTAATGGTAATAAATGTAAAGGAATTTTGAAACACTTATCTATCAAGATCTTTTTATGTATAATTGGTACTATATATTTATTCTGTGCTGGTGCTTACCTGTTATGTATGAATGAATATGACGTGTTTGTTTCCTGCCTGCATGCCGTATAGCTCATATGAAAATTCAGTGAAAGGAACGAACAAGTAAAAATATAGGTAGAGGTCTTTGGAAAGTACTTGGGTAGCAAAAGGGTGTAATGTGGTACTTAGTACCTAAGCCTATCTAGTATATACTATGAAAAAAGAAGAACAATGACAAGGCCACTTTGATGTGATCCTTGACATGGGCTCTCTTGGGACTGTTTCTAACATGGTATTCTTTGGCAGTAACCTCATACTACCACAGAATACCCATCAGTCAGTATTATAATAAATTATTAGACACCTATAAATACAAAATTGTAATTCTAAATTAGCTTATAATTTCTTAGTTTATTTTGTTTCTAAGATTTCTATGTTGTTTTAAATTTATTTGTACCATAAGGGAAGACACTGCCCCCTGCAACATAGTTGACACTAAAGCAGAGGGCAGGGTTGTAACTTGTTATTAGCGTTATGTTATGTAGCATTTATATTTGAACAATAAAGAAATTTGTATTTGTATTTGTATTACTGTTGTTTCCTAGATTGCTTATCTGCTTAATCACTGCGGGAGTAGACTTAACTGGCTTAGCCATTACTGATTGCTTGGCAGTTATAAAATAGGCTACCTACCTACCTAAGTATATTATTATAAGTGGATATTGGCATTTTACCTAAGATCTGTGTTCGTGTATGCAACGTTTGAAGACAATTGCTTCACCGCATAGTCAGCTACCACAAAGTGAATAACCGGTAGTAAAAATAGTTAATTAACACCTAGGTAAAATATATAGATGCACTACAATAATTAATGTAAACCGGTATGCCTACCGGTTCGATGTCTCAGCCGAACTATTTAGACCATTAGATGCACTACACCATTAACCATTTGAATTAGGATAAACCGAAAAATACAGGTAGTAGATAGCGGTAGATAAGCTACAGCAGTGTGGCTATATACAGGGAAAGGGCAAACCAAAAAAAATGTTGGGGTTAAATTTTCTGCACCCCCCGTCCTAAGTGGCGTTCCGGACGTGATAATAGCCGTAATACTTAGAATAAGTACCTAGGTAGGAATTTTATGCTGTAATACTTATCTCCGTGGCATCACAGTTATAACATTTCGTATAACCTAAAGTTTGGTTAACTGAAACAACCGAACTGACAGAGGAAGTAACTACTCATATACAAGGTGACTTGAATTAGTATTAAATTGTATTGAATTAGTATGTTATCCCGAAAGGGGGTTTTATCTACACCCCAAGGTAGATCATGTTTCTTCTACAACTTTACTAAATTAATAGTTTTTGATTGAAGAAATGCCATGTGAAGTTTACGTTCGAAAATAGCCTTAGCGCAGCTGGGTGGTTGAACTTCGTCCTTGACCGAGTGCGTATAATTGAGTTTAACGACCTGTGTTTAGAAATGAATTTTTAGTATCTTGTTAACTCTCGTAGCGATCGCACGTGCGATTTTGCGAGTGGATTTAATTTTTACCATGGAGGTTTTGAAACACCCAGTTTCAAGTAAGGCTCTCACAACTTGTAGGGTATCATGGTCCCAGTCCCCCCATTTCGGGATAACATACCAATTCAAGGTCAACTTGTAGAACGGAATAAAAAAATACCTAATATTATAGTACTGGTAATAGTTAAAAGGTAGATACTAGTCCCTAGTTAAATCAGCCAAACCTAAGTCAGTTCCATCTTCGTTAAACTAATTGCTAACCTTTACGTTCTTTATGCGAGTTGATTATTCTTCGCGGAACCGTACTGTTTTCCTACGTGTGAGAAAAACTTGCTACTTCTTATGTTACAAGTTAAACTGTGTTTTATAGAAATGCGGCTTTGCTCTCGTGGAATAATAAAATTGATAGGTAATAATCTGGAGTACAGTATAACTTTTAGAAAACTCCTTTATGTAAGTACCGAATATGACTAAGTATCAGCTAAGCCTAGAATTTGAAATATCTAAGCCATTTAGATTTTAGCGTCACCAGGCGTCCCGTTATATCCTGAGAAGTCCCGTATTTCAGGCATAATTTTGAATGCCCCGCTTGGACCAGCTTTTGTCCTTTAAACTTTCTTCGGTTATCGTTATACTGATCATTGTTTTCACAAATGGTATCAAATAATAACAATATCTACAAATTGTGTTATTGACTCATCGATTACTGTAAGGTGTGATAGAAGCGGTGATAAAACGTACGAGTACCTAAGCTTGCACAAATAAAATAAACTGGATGGGATGCTGTTGATCGCCTCTATGTATAATAGTGTCGTCAGTAACGTACGGGCCACTGCCAAACTCGCATTATAGTAAGCTTGCCATACTTAATATAATATTTTTGCGGAGGTCGCCGCTGGCAAAAAGCGATCGAAGTATGCGGCATTAGAGGCACGATATATTTTCGTGCCCATCGCCGTGGAAACCATGGGTTGTGGGAAACTGAGGCCAAGAGTCTGGTGATGGAGATAGGGCGTAGAATCAGGGAGAAAACCGGTGACTCCCGCTCCGGCTCGTACCTGGTGCAACGGTTGGCCAGGCCATAGCCATACAGCGCGGCAATGCAGCGTGATGGGCACCTTTGCTCCTGGTACAATTACGGGTTAGGGGTTAATCGAATAGGTATTCTTTTTTTATACCTATTGTTGTATTTTAACATGTAAATTTAAATTTGTAAATGAGTGTGACTTATTTGATTGAATAAAAATTTTGCTTGTATACATTCATAAAAAATGTTGATAGAAAGCTCTTTGTAATTGTATAATTATTATTTAGCTATAATAATTATACTATATTATAGATTATGCTTAGTACAATAACTTAATTCAGGTCTAGTTGTCTACTTGAATAATGTTAGAAAGTTACTACCAGGTAGTAGTAGTGGTGGTGGTGGTAGTTAGGTATCATTACTTATCATAGGTCAGCATATTTTTTTAGAAATCTGTAAACACTTTCATGTTTAATGAACAATTATTAACATAGTTACGTTAATTATCGCATTTAATAATGATTGATGAAGTCTTTAAAACCTAAGGCATAAAAAAGCTTTATCTCTAGGAAATTGACTCAAATTAAACTGCAAAGAGTATACAGAATGTAATTTAATTGATTAGCATAAATTGAGCTCATGATAGTACATCATTTATAGATGATTATTAAAGAGTATAAAGTGAAAATGAAAATATTTTTATTGAAAATTATGAAGATGGCCGCGGCGCCTAACGCAGTTGGCACGGATGATTTTGATACATCTAAACGTTTTTGTACCTTGTATGTACTAATTAAAAACAGTACTTCATTATTTTAATTAAATCTTGTATTGTAGCATTCAATTAAGTAAGTTATTCCATTTTTTGAAATTATTATGACCAAACCAATGTGTTAGAATTCAAAAATTTTGGTGACCGGTATCAGTAGGTACCTAGTTTCAAATGATGCTAATGAATACAATCACACCCTGTATAATTTACTACGTGTGTGTGAAAATCTTAGTTGATGTACCGTAAAAATAGAGGACACAAATTAGAGAAAAGAATACCATTTATTTTCTCTTATCTGTGAGTGGACCCTATGAACCTTTTTTTTAATATGTTTGCTTTCTTTACTTTGTGTTTCATTTTATTATCCTCCTTAGGGTCAAGGTACTATGTAGTGCAGGTATGTGATCGTCAGGTGTTGAGTGTTATTCCATTCATTGCATTTTGCAGCTGCTGCGAATAAAGCTTGATTTATTATTATTATTTTATTTATTATTACCTACATTATTTATTGTATAGGTATACAGATGTTCTTAGTTGAACATTTACAAAAATAGGAAGATATCACATAAATATATTAGGTATTCCTACCTATAATAATTATGGAATGAGTTCTCATTAACACACCTGTGAACACCACCTGGATCGTTATGTTACTATAGGCATGTATTTATTTATAAATTATTTCCACGTAACATTTTAAAACTTATTGGACATTGCGTAACATTAATTTTTTTTGTTTACACAGTTTTCCTTCTGCTGACGTATTTAATCGGTCGAGATTTGCATAATTAAGTTATGAGAAACTTAACTGCGTGTATTGAATCACATAACTATTCATAAATCATAGAAAAATATTAAAAGTACAAAAGTAGCATTACATAATAATTAAAACACCGTTCTACTTTCTATAATTGTGTTATAATATAATACCTAACAATAATTACATAAATAATCACTTAAAAAATACGTTAATATACCTACTTATAATAGTTAGAAATGCATACATGCATCTAAGTGCCTAATAGAGCCAACATACACAAAATATGGTCTCAAAGTTTGAGAATAATCAAACCAATTTTATTTCCAAATTCCTATGCTTTTATAAACTGAACTACGAATATAACTCTATTGAACTACGGCCAAAAACCACCTATAATAATTCAATGATTTTGTGAAACCATTAGACAACAGTTACCGAGATATCTATATCTAAATTATGTAGATTTAAAAAGAATGGTAGGGTAGGTAGGTATTTGGAGTTTGGAACCATTATTTCTCCAGATACATTTTCTTAGAGATTTATTTTATGTTCCATCTCAGTTTCAGCCATTTGGGAAATTAAACACGTCTCGTCTCAAATCTCGTCTCTATAGGTAATCTTGTAAATAGGTTCTTTTCCCAAGAAGTTCCAATAAAAATTGATACTAATTAGGTAATATGCTTGCTTATGGAAGAAATTAACTGTGTCAGAGTATAGTTATAATATAGCTATTTACAAATTATACGTGGACCAAAGACTTCTAGTAAGTAATTAAGTATACGCACTTGGACACAGCTAATTATTAAATTGGTATGACGTAGGCAGTGGTTATAAATGATTGACGGGCCCGATAGCTCAGTTGGTAGTATCCCTGCTTTCTGAACTGAGGGATGTGGGTTCGATTCCTACCTAGGACAAACATTTGTGTGATGAACATAGATATTTGTTCTGCGTCTGGGTGTTATATTGTATTCTATATATAAAAACAAAAAAAAGTATATATGTATTGTATCAGTTATCTGGTTCCCATAGTACAAGATATGCTTAGTTTGGGGCTAGATGGCGCTGTGTGAAATGTCCACACATACACATTTATTTTATCTATTATTATTATTATAAATCATGTTTAATCCGTCCTTCAAATTCCAGAACGCGACGACGAACGAAAAAAATTCCTATCTTTTTCCGAGGGCGTAAGAACCAGCTAAGGGAACTTACAGGGAATGGGAACTTTCTCCTAAGTCATCATTATAATCTACTGTGATCACCAAGTCGATTGCCATTAAATAAGCGCCCAAAGTGGCGTTTTAAAGGCCTCTGTCAGATTGGAACGACTGTTGATGATCTGTGAACGTTTATTGTTCTTGATTCATCAACATTCATCAAATATCACTGATGCACATCAATTGAGATGAAGCCAATTGGACCTGATTGATAGATTGATTGACTCGTAAATGATACAATCAGTAGGAGAAATATTCTTTTTGTTGTGTTGTAATTTGGAATTGAATTTAGCATAAGTCAAGTAAATAAAGACATAAAAAACGTCCAAACCAAACTACGAAACGATAATCCAGAAAACTACAAATTAAGGCGCTGAATGCTCCCAAATAGACTATTTTGAACGTATCTCAAAACATATACCATTTACAGGATTGAAAAAAATTCACGTTAATACTAGTCATATTTTCTTTCCATCTGCCGAAATCGAAACACGTTTACGAAAAGTTTTCTCGATAGGAAAAAATCATGAAGTGACCTCTAAAAAATCATTCAAACGTCCTAAAATGTTACATTATAATCAGACACCCCATTGAAATAAATCATAATGATAAGTTATGTTTCAATACATCCGTCTATAAGCTTGTTTTTTTTATAACAATAAGCATTTCTTTTATAACTAATTATTTATACCGAAAAAATGGAAAAGTCGAAGTGCAATGCAACGTAGTCACCATATTTTTGCTATGCATAACGCGACCCTATCACGTACAAAATAAGTTTCAATATAGATATTACAAGTAATATAAATGAGAAAATGTATGTTAGATCTCACCACACACAGCAACCGCTTAGTGGATTTGGATGAAATTTGGAATAGAGATTGCTTATCGGTACGCTAACTTTTTACCAATAAGTAAATCCGCAATGCATAGCTAGTAAGCTTTTTTTTTATGAGAATGAATGATTTGACGAGCTGGTCGTTCACCTGATGTTAAGCAATACGGCCGCCCATAACAGTTGCAGTGTCACTCGGAACTTTAAAATAATAAAGTTTTGCGTGACACTGCACTGCGCACGTCATCCTGAGACATCACACAGTCTAGTAATCAGATTACTACACAGTGTAATCAGGTCATAAAGTCTCATTTGCCCAGTAATTTCACTAGCTACAATGCTACAATAATAGAAAGCGTGCGTGATGTTACTTGCCGGTGCCAACGGAAGACCAGCGCTAGTTGCTTGCAGCTAGCTAGCATTTTGCTGAGTTTGTGTCGGGTTGTGGCAAACACTATAAATTGTTTTATTAAAAGTTGTAATATTAGTTTTATTGGTGTCCGACACAAATAAATATCAATATAAATAAGTTTCTTTCTTTCTAATAATTATTGACCGTTTCATGAACATGAAAATGAACAAGACGATACAGCGATGGTTTTAGAATTGTTAAATTTCAAACCATTCACTGTAAAACCAATGATTTAGTGCCGATAGGTCACAGTCCCGATCGGTCATCCGTAATGACTGTTATCGTCAATGTATATAATCCAGTATTCTCTACAATTCCTAGGCAAAAAATGAGTACTGAAGTAGCTCCGCTAGTATCCAAATAACACGTTACGTTAGTGATATTTACTTTAGTTTACTCACAAGTAAGCTAAGGTAAATATCACTAACGTCGGCTGGTAAGCCGTTATTTGTATACTTTATGTGTTTATTTCCATAAATAAATTATTAATACACATCAGAGAAACCATTATAATTTTATCTTGTTAACATTTATTTATTTATTTATTTATTTAGGCTTCCTATTGACAATTACATTGTTTCAAGTATTACAAACTCTAAACATACATATTTGCTAAATGCATTGTCTGTTAAAAGGAAACACAACATGCAAAAAAATAACAGACAGTTATTATATACCTAACCACATTGCAAACCAAAAAGGACACTTATAAAATAAAATACCTATTGTAGTTGCAGAGGGCCACTACAATATAAACATAACGAGAAACTAGAAAAGTTAGAGAGAGTTTATGGCCGCACCGGCCATAATTTGGTTGAAGTTAATTTTAAATTTAGTAAGGCTGTCTCCGAAAATGTCTAATAGATCACTAAATTCATTGGCTAAACGACACATGCGGGGAACAGGTGAATTGGCTCCCAACACAGTTCTACGAAAAGGAGGCGCAAATGGAGTTATTGGCTTTCGTGGATATCTGAACGGTATTCTAAGTTTGAATTGTTTTAATAACTCAGGACAGTCAATTTTATTATGTAAAACTTTGTAGAGAATGACTAGATCAAATTTGTCACGACGATTAGACAGCATTTGCATTTTAAAGAAAGCCAGTCTCTTCTTATATGACCGAATTTTCTTCGCTTGTCCCACAGAATACGTCAAATGCCACAAAAACCTTTTTTGCACTCTCTCCAATCTTAATGTGTGTACGGAATAATGAGGCCTCCATACAGGGCAACAATATTCCAAAACGCTGCGCACCAGACTGTTGTAAAGCAATATCTTTGTTTTTGGATTACGAAACTCTTTCCCATTACGAATAATAAATCCTAACATTTTTGATGATTTACTAGCAATATTCTCAATATGAGGAATGAAAGTAAGTTTTTGGTCAAATACAACCCCTAAATCTCTCATTGTGCTGACTATTTTTAATCCTACTGTGCCAATTTTGTAATTATAGTTGATGATTTTGATTTTTCTACTAAATGTTATTTGAGAACACTTTGCGATATTTAGAGCCATGCCATTTAGTTTGCACCATCTTGCTAAACTATCAAGGTCGTGTTGCAGTTTTTCAGCATCTTCAGAAGATTTGATTACTTTCAAAACTTTGAGATCATCTGCAAACATGAATGGAACACAGTGACTCAAACAATCAGGAAGGTCATTAATAAAAATATTAAAAAACAGAGGACCCAGGTGTGAGCCTTGTGGTACACCTGAGTATATGGTAGGAGAAACTGTCGAGGTGAAGCCAGCAGCCACGACATGAAAATTACGTTCAAAAAGATAAGAACGGACCCATTCTAACATACGACCTGTGATGCCGTATGCTGAAAGTTTAAACAAAAGTATGGAGTGTGGTACTTTGTCAAAAGCCTTACTGAAGTCGGTATATACTACGTCAACTTGATTGTTTTTGTCGACAGCTTCAGTGATGCTCTCAACAAATGATAACAAGTTCGTGCTTGTAGACCTTTGTTTAATAAAACCATGTTGGTGATTTGTGATAAACTGTTTAAAATGTTGATAGATGTGAGGAAAAATTAAAGACTCTAGCACTTTAGCGAATGTAGAAATTATTGAAATGGGCCGATAATTACTGGTACTACTATCTTCTCCGCTCTTAAATATGGGAACTACTTTAGCAGATTTCCATGTATTAGGAAATATACCAGATTGTAATGACATATTTTAGATTATACATAAAGGAAGAGAAAGACTTTTGGCACAATATTTAATGAATTTTGGAGGAATATTATCTGGTCCTGCTCCTTTATCTATTTGAAGGTTTTCAAAAGCTTTTTGAACAACACATTTTGACAAGCTTAACTCAGAAAACCATAAGTTGTTATTGCTCACTTTATAAAGATACTTGGAGAGAGACTCGCTACGTTCCTCATCTATACTATTAATATCTTTTTGGTATACTGATGCAAAGTAGTCTGCAAATAAATTACAAACATTCTCGCCCCCTGTAATCCTTTCTACGCCATTAGATACATATGCTTGTTCATTGATTAATTTTGTAATAATTCATACTGTTCATAATATAATTTGATCATTCTAATTTACCCAAAATTCGACAGAGATACATAATCAGATTATTGTTATTTAAAAGTAAAGTACTTAGTTTATTTATATTTTTTATATTCATAAATAATCCTCTGGTCTTTCCAGCACAAATGAAATATAACTACATTGAATAATTATATCCCAAATGTCCCATTTTAGAAGGTAGGTATTTTGGGAATTTTAATTTCTGGAGCCAGAAACCCAAAATAGATAATGGTAGATTGTAGTTATATTATGCGACAGAAGCAGAGTAGATAGGTACATATTTTTAATTCATAAGTATAATATACCTACATTATATAGCTAATCAATGTTTACAGTGAAACTAAGTACCCTTGTTTCAAATTAACGTCAAAGCCAGTTCCTAAATTGCATTCACAATTAACTTTAATATTGTTTTTATCAACAATGATGATTTTATTATAACTACGTGTGGCATTTTCCATTACATTGACGTCATATAATGGCATTATAAATTAATGAACCTAAATGTGATGACAAAAGCTTACTTAATCTTTAATGATAATAACGAGAGTCTTATAGCAAATAGTAATATCTGGCGCCATCCTGCTACTATTTTGATAGACGAATTAACTGGAAATAATAATATTAGTGTTGAGAAAAATTGGGTGGAGGAACTAACGATAATGCACGTTAAATAAACGTAAAAAACTATAGGTATCCGCGGTTTCATCTGGTATTTACCCATCTCCAGCGATCTCCGGGATAAAAAGTACTGGGTAGTAGTAGTAGTGTTGAACTAGATAGCGTTAAAAACCTATAGACATTAAAAACTACAGCCAAATCAGTTCAGTCATTTTGACGTAGGAAAGTAGGAAGTGTAGAGACAATAGAGACAGTAGGGACAGTGGGGATAGTAGGGACAGTAGGGATAATGGGGATAGTAGGGACAGTAAGGATAGTGGGCATAGTAGGTTTTAGTTAGGACAGGATGGATGACGTGATAGAAAAGAAGCCTTTATCTCGTAGTAAATAAATTAGAAGAGCCACAGAATTTACCCCATTGAATATGCAAGGCAGAGAATGACGTTATACCTATGGTAGAAAGTTGTGATGAACAGCGATACTTAAGGTCCCGTTTTGTGAATGCCAGCTACAGTCTTATTTCCTCAACAACTGTGAAATGGACCAGAGCCGGTCACCCTTGTCAGCCTCCTCCTCCTGCCGACTTGCTGCTTCTTATATTAATTGATATAATAGATACGATTTAATAATCTAATGTATTGAGAACTGTAGTTGTAACGCCGGAGTGTTGTGGCCTCCGAGACACCTGGCGAGATATAGGATATGGTGAGAATACCCATCCTTATTTAATTTTAATGAATTTACTGCTTGAATCTAAGAGTCAATATTGTAATTCAAAAGTAATATAAAGTCTATGAGTTAATAATTGTAATTCGAAGTATCATAAAGTCTACTCCCTCCAGACAAGCCTTGGTTCTTGGGGGTCTGCCCTAGAGCAATCACACGTGAATTGACTAGAATTTGGCAGACGCATAACCGACTCATGCCTTTGGGAAAGACTTGGAATCTAATCTAATCTAAATATCAAATGGATTGATCCATCCAGAACCAGTCGGGGCTCGTTCTTTCTGGAAATGATAGAAGATAAAAGTTGACACTGCGTGACCTCCTTTGCCTGCCTGGTACTTGGGTGCTTGTGCAAACAGATATAAGATCCGATGCAAGTGATCTGTCGTGGTTTAGTTTTGTGCACTTTATGAAGATATGTTGGTATGTATTTGTGTTTAGATTATAGAGGCCTCTGATCACTTTTATAGCCGTCGCTATGTAGATGATAAATCATCGCACGTACCAAGGGACGGAAATCTCTAGAAATTACTTTTAAGTGAATTATAGCCAGAAAATCAAATGAAAGCTATAAAATTATATCAGTACATTTTAATGCATCAACCTCCTGCTTCTATCCAACCCTGCAACCCAGCTAGATGCCATTAATACTTGATCCCTGTCTCGCTTAGCAACTTAGGAATTTCGTGAATTAAGTGAAAAACATGATTAAAGTGGAAATTCAGTTAGCATTTAATACAAAATACACACACAAATTAAATGCACACATTGAAACAGAACAACACAAGAAAAGAGGGAAAAATCACAAACAAATGCAATAAAATAACACAAAAACAATAGGTAACCGGATTTTATATAGTTTTTGGTGTAATGCCTCCACTGTTGCATAATATTTGGCTTTTCAGTTCAAGCAGATACTTGAATTGAAATGTCAATTATCAATCGCTTCCCTTATAAAACGCCTCAGGAAGGTTGAGAAGCCAGATGGACTTCGACCTCCCCTACACACCAGAAAAAGGGAAAAGTTTCTGAAATAGCTCGCTGGCTATAGTCTTCGAAAGAAGACTGCAAAAGACTGGCTTCTTGGAAGCGGAAATATATATTCATTTATATATACGTATTTATATATCGGGTACACAATGAGAAATAAATGAAAAACAAAACATCAGTATTAGTTTCAGGATAGATCCAGAATATATGTGAATAGGTTTGTTGTATAGAGTGGATGTCTCTTCAAACCATACTTATCAAGGTAATGATGGACATTCGATTAAAGGTATTAGTGCCTTTTAGATTTTATAAATAGTTCTGGATCTAACTTAGGTCTTTTTACATAACCTTGTCTTTTATCTGGTAACCGCCTTTAGGATCGGCATATCCCCATTGCTCGAACCGCAACACCGACATTTACGTAAGTCTATCGCGAAACTCTTTTAAAACTTCACTCCCTCAATAATTGGGCTAAGATACTGATTTGACTCTCGAGTAAACTATAATTGAACTACATTACTCCTTCCGAGGTGAAAACGCGACTCAACAATATTCCTCTTTTCGAGGTCAAAGCGCGACTATCTATCCGCCTCTTTCTCCGGTGAAACCGCGACTAACTTCCCCTGGCTATCACATCACCAACCCCTCCGCTGATGGTAGGTGTTTCCTCAGAAACCTCGATCTGTCGCTGATTGGCTAGGATTTCAAATGTGCGCCCGCGCAAGCGCACGTCGTTCCTTTTCCCCAAAACAGATGTCGCTAGCTGTCTCGATCCGACCTTTGAAACAACAAAATAAGTGTATATAACTCAAGTAATATACAAGATATATAACGATAGTTACTTGTGACGCTATGTTCTTTGTAGATTTAATTGATGACTGAAAGTTTGATGTAAGTACATAATATTATCATATTATGTATTGGTATGTATGATTTATTGGGTAATCATAATTTGATAGGTAAAATACTCTCAGTTATAGTATCTTTTATCCTGATTTAAACAAGGATAGATTACCATTAATATAATTATAGATACTCTTGCAAGTAAATAGGGCAAAACATTATCATTGCGAACATTCATTAGGTACAAGCAATCACATTTCGTGAACATCACAACTCTTGAGTAACAATACTTTCAAGCATACGTGTGGCCATCACGTCTGCTGGAAAGTTTGATTATTATTATATAGGTACAATGCTTCACATGCATTTATACCTAAGCATTCCTTGTAATACATAAACCACCCAAATCGCCTGGTAACTAACCATGCACTTGTATACGTAAACTTGAGACGATAGTTGATAAAGACAAGTGTTTTGTTCGCTATTGAAAAGGTTTTGCAGAAATGACAGCAAAAAAAAAAAGGTAATAAATTTGTCAAAGTCTTTTGTTTCTAAGTGCTGGGTCGATTTCTCTCGGATATTGGTTATAGCATGCACATGTTTCGACCTTTCGAAGAATTTGTATTCCGGGTCCCATTCACGATCTTAAATGTTTGCAGATGTTTTGGCCTGTTCTCACGCAACGCTATCTCTAGGCGTCAACTTCGAGAACAAAAAATATACCTATCAGTTTGACATATGCCCATTACAACTGGGCCAGAATCTGGCTGGGCAGACCGGTTTTAGTTCACTAATAAAGTTTACGGTAAAATAGTTACAATAAGTGTGAATAGCAAATCACAATAAGTTACTATGGAATGGGATGAGTTAGAGATGATACAAGATGGCCACATGAAAGTCTATTGTAATTAGACACAGCCCATCTGATAGTATAATTGCCTTGACTGTCACTATAGGGGCCAGCAAATTAATACATAAATATGTTCAGTTAAATACTAAATTATGCACCGCAAGATATTAATTTTGTCGCAGCTACACCCACCCGCACTTGTTACAAGCCTCACTCGACATACAACAAATACAAAATTGAAAAAAACAAATGAACCACCTCCTAATAATTATGATATGTCGCGTTAAAACTAAAAATATATCGTGATGATGATAATGACATAAAGTCATGCTATTGAGAACTTTTGGTCGAAAATCAGTCACATAATGGTCTTAAGTGAATTGTCCATGCTGTCCGCATACTGTCGTAAGAATTGGAATTCATTATTCACAGTTCAAAGTGTTCAACGTTTTTAATCGTGATAACTTATGACCCTGAAGCGTTTGGCTTTTATACTGTAAGCTTTTTGTGTAATTTTCACATAATTACATGTAGATAAATAGGTACCTATATTCAAATTCCTTCATTCAAATAAAGAACATTGATCTCCTATAAGGAAAAGAAAAATTCCCGAGATCGAAACAATATTAATCATTCATCAGTGTACACGTATTTACTTTGAACGTTATTGCTCTCAAAAAATGAGGATTATTTTGTTTGACAAAATAAAACACAAAGAATACGTTTGACACGTTATCCATAAATAACATCAAAAACCAGTGGTTTGACTAATAGGATTTCGTTATCAATGAAAGAGGGCCGGACTCAAAGAAAGCCTAAAATATTTTGGTAACGGGAGCTTTATATTGAAAAATATCTATAAGATCTTTTAAAAATAATTAAGAATCAGTAATATTTTGTAAACATCTCTTCTGTAAATACAAGCCTATTAGCTCTAGAAAATAAACATAATTATTGATCATCCCAAGTAACTGGTACTGTAAGTACATTGTAAATACCCATTATAACATGAATTTAGTTTCTTTCAAGAAGTTATACTTATTAGATATATGAAACCTCCACGATCGCCTCTAGGGTGAGTTTGCGGTCAAATGCAAGTACCTACAGCTATACTGGCGGTTAATTGCACATCGCGATAATCCGCTTGGTAAAGCTTTGCCTCTCTGTCACTCACTGTGAGATAGTCAGCTTCGTAGAACTGTCTCTGCCACAGGGTGATAGTATAAGACTGCTCTATATAGAGCGTGGTCTCTTTAGCTCATTGTGCATTAGTTACCACCACGCCCGGTCCATGTCTCTTACTAATCAACACAGCAAAAAAATGGACTGTTTTCTCTTCTTTTATCAGAAACAAAACACAAAATAACTATTCCTCGGCTAAACCATGTTTATTGGGGAATAATCTTTCCTCTGATCAATGATTTTTGGTAAGGGGGATCTACAGTAACGAGCATACGCAACTGATAAATTATATACAATTGATTAATTATCTTGAAATATATCTACCTAACGTATGGACAACAATGAGAGTAGTACACACTTCTTAGGTATAATATAAAATTACTCACAAGTGCTGGTCTCGTTGGGTTTATCTATCTAAAGCCTGTTTATTGATTTCTCTAAGCGGACGTTACAACATATTACTTATTCTGTAGCTACAGATTACATATTCGGAGCCTCATTTACACTAAAAATAACACGATTACCTATTGGCCTATACAAAAGACTTAAATCGATAAACGTTCCACCTCCTACATTGATAATACCCGTCGAATAATAATTGTCAGCGACCTCAGTGGCATGATATAAAAATAGTGTAAATAACCTAACTCGACGCTTGTGTTTGGTTATTTACACTATTTTTATATCACAATGAATAGGTACAAAATACTTTATCACTTGAGTTGAACGTGCCCTCAATAACAAATTGTTATGTCTTCATATTATACAGTTAGCGGAAAAAATAGCATCTGCTACAGTAATCTCAAGCAGAAATGCTCAAAAACGAAGAGTAATATTATCTTTCTGGTGCTTATGCAAGTATTTTGTCACGTGAAATTTAAAATAGAGCCTTTATTAGAATTTGACTTGCTGTTGTTCATAAAGTTACATGTTTTTCTTTTGTTCAGTTTAGTTATTAAGGGATTTAATTCGTTGGAGAATTTAATTGTAAATATTTTATACTTAAATGGTTTCATGGACTTGTTATAATACACCTATTTAAGTTTGGTTATTAATTTATTTTATGAGCTTTATTGACTCAGCTGTTATGGAAAGACGCCATAATGTCAATAGCATAATTACCCCAAACGAACCCTGTTACAGTTGAATCGAATTTTAATATGTTTTTGTATGTAGATATAAATTTGGCGTATAAATTTTTTCGCATATTAATATTTTAATGAGGCTGCGTTGTGCTTGTAATAGATATATTGTAATTTTTCTACCAGAGTACGAGACCGACGACGAGATGTAAAGAGAAAAGAATATGAGGTAGGTTAAGTAGGTACGTCCTAACATTGCATAGTGAAAAGCTAATCCTGTGTCTTGCTCTACTTGTCGCTCAAAACAAAACGCATGAAAAATTCTGTGTGTTGCACCATAAAGGTATTTTTTCTGTTTTATTTGCTCAATATTCTTATCGAGTAGGTACTATGAAATTCACAGTTCCCCAGAATGGTAGATCAAGTAAGTAGGTGCTATGGGTTTTTATTCATATCTCCAGAAAGGTAGAACGAGTATGTATGTACTGTGAAATTCAGAGTCCCCAGAATGGTACCTACGGCAGAAGATAGTACATATAAGCGGTTGGTATACAATTGAGCAAGATTTTATCTATTCTCGTTCCGGTGAAGCTATATATAGAAGCCCGATGTTTATGTATACTCTAAGGGGCCGATAAACCGATGGACAGAGAAGAGGTTAATGTCATTGTCCATGTGATTGCAACTCCATCATCATCAATAGTCTTGTACAAACCACATCAAAAGAAGATGTTTGTTCGCTATTTTTTGAAAGTGGAATAATGATTTGGTTTGTAGTTTTGAATATGTCTAGATAATATTTTATTAGCTCTATAAGTTGAAGTTCGTAAAGTTCATAATGTGACACTACAGTTTATTCATTAACACTTGTTACTCGTTATTGGATTTATTCACAGTTTAGATTATATTTACTACCTATAGCTATTAGCTACCTAATTTGTTTTCTCATGAGAATGTTTTGAGTTTTTTTTGAGGAAGTTGTCAATTAGGATTTAATTTTGTATCATGTTCGTCGATCGTGTTGCAACCAAGCACTAGCAACATTTAAAAAAACTAATCATAAAACATATATTATAGGTACGTAAATCGAACAACCTAAAGGTAAAATAAATTGAATAAGAAATAAAATAAGAATCTACAAATAGCT
Source organism: Ennomos erosarius (assembly GCA_963580505.1). Classification (NCBI taxonomy): domain Eukaryota; kingdom Metazoa; phylum Arthropoda; class Insecta; order Lepidoptera; family Geometridae; genus Ennomos; species Ennomos erosarius. The sequence continues at coordinate 12,102,778 of OY756986.1, forward strand.
GAAGTTAAAAGTCCCTGGACTAGATCCAGCTATCTTTTTGTCCACTCTCCCGTTACTGCCCGCTATCTAGTCTACTAGAAACAAATACTACTGCATCAACTACCTTTATTACGTTTATCTCCACTACATCAGCTACATCTGGCTACAGGAAAATTAGGTCAATTTACACCATTGTTTGATTCTCTTAAACAGCATGTCCTTTAGTTTTGCGGATAATACGGCAACAGCTCACATTAATATTAGCGTACGAATTAGTTTCGTAGCTAATACATAATTCACTTGATATTGAACTATTTCAAGTTTTAGGTAGTATATTGAACAGTTTTTGCTACGAACGTATCTACATCTACAGTAGTAGATAATTATAAATCCAAATAAGTTACAAACATACAAACTGAAGCATTTTCCTAATCTAGTGAATGTCATAAACATCTTGTTGCAATCCCATGATGTTTATGGCCTACCTATTTCAAACAAAAAGGTAATAGAATTAAACAAATCATATAAATAATCAAATTTATTTTATATAGGTAAGTACTTAACATCACGAAAAGACAAAGATTACGAGCACATCTAAACAAAAATACGTATTTTGTCCTGTGTCTTAACATCTATAATGTTATGAAAAGTATTGAATTGATACATAGATTCATGTTATTCAGTACAAAAAGTTTTGTTACGTGTTTAATTCAAATGGTAATTGAATTGATGTATATCTAAATCGCTGTACATATATTATTCATCTAATAATGCACGCGAATGAATGTTATTGAGATGGCGGTCTCGCTGCTCCCAATGTCATTCGTTGAATTCACTTGATTCATATCGCCGCGGGTCTCTGACAAATGCAGCTGCATACCGGTTCCGGGCACTTCCACTCAATCTGTTGGCAAAGAAATATAACTTATGATTATTTTTGTAGAGATTCCTTATTAGATTGCCTTTTATGGGGCAGAGCAGGAAATGGCCTTAAAAGAGCTTCACTTGTTGAATTTAATTCTATTGAAGTAATAACCACATAAACCTATTGCTTTAAAAAGGTCTTTATTGGAACTCTGATATGCTGTGTTTAATTTTAAATCTACAAAAAGCAATAATGTATGTAGTATGGTTGTTTTAGACGCTTCAATTTCAGTTCTAGAATTTGCTTTACAGTTTAGTTTATCTTTGTATATTTTAAAATTATTCAAGACTCAACTTTACTTTATAAGCCCCCTTTTTGTTAGAACCATATTTGGGTGTATTACGCACTTGAAGAAATGGTTACCTATATCATTATTGAACAAAAATAAGAAAATCAATTAGAATTCTGCCATCAGAAAAACCGATAGAGCAACAGCAACAGTGGCTTAAACTTTTACTGTCAAGAAGTAATAATATTAAAAGTACAAACCTGGTTTAGAGTGAAGCTCCTCAAAAAGTCACTGGTACCACACTTGTCACTGAATCTCCTCATCTCTTCTCATTGAACTTGGCCTGGATGGCAGAAGTCGACGAACTCGAGTTCACTGATGAGGTGCTGCCGCTACTCTTAGAAAGACTCGGCTTCTTCCTGAAGCTTAGTCTCGTCTCTCCCTTGATGATGCGGTCCAGGGTCTGCCTCAACGAAGAATGTTTCCTTTCAAATGGGTTGGTAAACATCTTGAATGTTTTGCTTTTAAAATCACGATCACTGAAATTACACGTCCGTTTGCTACGAGAGCAGAGTTGCGTATGAGTGTGGAACGTGGTTCAACTAGTTATTATATGAAGCGAGTGACGCGTGCGCATCGTGCGGGTCAAACCACAGGTTTAATGGTCAGACGCTGCGCACGTCATAAGCACAACACAGTTTCTTGTTTTCGTTTCCAGTGATTGGACATTCATTTGAAAATTATACCTGTCAGGCCATCATTGACGAGGTCTAGTCGCCGCCCTACATTGTTTACTTGACTGCGGTTTGTGACGGAGTGGGAAAGCGGAACTTCTACATTTGTGGCTAGTAGTGTGTCGTCAATATTGACAATGACATGACTGTGTCCATGTTCAGACACTCACAGTTTTTCCCCAAGAATAAGGTTATTTTTTTCAAGACAAAGATTTTGAATAAGAGTTAGGTATTTGATGAGTCACTACTTTGATGGGTGACTGTTGTAAAAAGTGGTATTTTCAATGAAATGCTATACCATGCTTCTAAGAGCACGTTAAGCCGTCGGTCCCAGTAAAACATAAATGAGCCAAGTAATAAGCCATGTGCAGCCTAAAAATTCTGGACCTGACCATTTGGGTACACGAAAAGAAGACGAAGAAGCTAATGAAGATCTCTTACAAAATCAGGGATCTCTTTTTATAGATATTTGATTCGACTACATATTATAATTTCAGCAAAATGCTCTTTGGACCAGCTGATGTAGTACTTATATATGTACTACGATCAGTAGCCCAGATTATCAAAGTGTTTCTAAGCCTGTTTTCAATTGACGTACACAAACTAGATACAAACGGATGCAAGAGTATCATTGACCTACTCCAAACTAAGTACGTGATGTTAAAAAATTTAACAAAAACATGAGTGATGTTGGAGTTTAATCTCATAATCCGTCTTATTGTATGTACAATTTTATTGTACATTGGCATGGATTGTAATTATACGATAGTACATAACTCAAACTTGTTTATTTTTATTGGTATACTTTTACTTGTAGTGATTTTTTTATTCTCACATTATTACGCCAGTCATATAACTGAGTAGTTCAATAATTGTGCCCAATACTTATCTGCATTTTAGGACTTAGAATATCTTTAGCAGTCCTCTACTTTTTGGTCAAATCGGTTGTTATTAAGTACCACTTTAAAAATGCGTCATAAAATACCTCAGGTGCTTGTTTTTGGTCGGCATTGCTAACTGGTGAAATGAGATCAAACGCTTCATTTTTTTAACGTAAAAGTAGTTATCTGAAATTTAATAATAACCCGTCGTTCACTTCTTCAACTAGAAAAGAGCTGGGTCTTGAAATGGCTGAACACTATTTTCATGAATCTGACCTAAGAACACTACAAAAAGTAAATAAAAATCGGTTTTAAATCTTACATAATAATTATATAAGATGCTCTATTTGGTCAGGGCGTGTAAAATAGTAAGCAGCATCAACGGGCATGAATGAAAATACAATAAAAATATGTAAACAACCCAAGTAGCGTGATAATGATAATTGCTACAATATACGCATAAAATAACGTGAAATATACGCAGGATGTTGACTGACATGAAACCACGTCGCAGTTTAAGATAGCTCACAATATTGTTGCTGATAAATGTTTAAATCGCAAAAGTTATGCAAAAATCAGCGATATTGCCTCTTCTCTGTTTATTCTGGAAGTACTTAAAACTAAAATAAAGATAATAAAGAAAATGTTTGTAAGGTGACTATGCCTAACAGAAAAGGCGAACTGCAGCCCGTTGAATGCTGGGCCTATGATAAACATAGGTACACGGAATACGGGCGGTTTAACTGATACTGTACATATAATTGATAAAGGGAACGGGAATTAAATGCCATTGGAATTCATTAGAAAGCAAAACACTGGCCTTCAAGTAATACTTATCCGCTATAATGTAATTATTACTATACATGTATAAATAATTTCATGCGGATTTCTACTCGATGATTCACCTTTGTTTACGCATGCTTTTTGTTTTATTATCTGTTGCTTTCACTTTAACTAATCTTGGGGATATACATTTTACTCCTACGTCAGCAGACGTTGTGACGTCAGGAAAGTTTATTTCTTAATCGTATTTAACTTAGCGAATTTCATTTTTAGTCGTAAATAATTTATTCAAATTAAAAACTTGCATAATAGATACTGTATAACTAAACTAGACCTACAAATTAAACGGTACCAAAACACAAACAAATAACCTGTTAGTGGTGGAAAAAGTGCCCAGAATTCTGGCAGCATTACCTCGTTCAATGGCAATACTATTTTTTTATGCAAAACATGAAAGCATTGTTCGCCTGGCACCTCGTCTTGGTTGGCCAAGTTTAGGTGAAAACGGCGAAATTTTTTTAAACTGCGTTTTAAAGGAAAGGTAGAGTTCTGTACCTACATACATATATCCCACGCGCCTGCCTCCCTTCTTATGCCGTCCCATCCATTCATCCTTTTCCCCTTCATTTTTCCCTTTTGCTTCTCTCTTACCCATAAACAGGGTTAGGACTTATATAACTAATTAACCCGTGCAAAACTGGGGTGGGTCAGCTAGTATTAAATAAAGAATTTGAACACGTTGCTTTTGAGTCATATCGGAAAATAATTCAGTTCATTTTATAATGAGAAACCTCATGTAATAAAATTATTGTGGTTCTAACATTATTTCAATGAAATTATAGTTGCAGATATAACTTCAAATGGGTTTTAATAGCCTTTGTCTGTCTTATTAATTACATACAGTAATACACAGTATTTTGTACCTGATAGTAATTTTATGCGTTAATTGGATTCCATTTACTCGTGTAATTACGTTAACGACATGGAACGGACTGCAGTGAGGTTTCCATTGTGTCGAATAACATCTTTTTTCATCATCATCATCATCATCATCATCATCATCGTTAATAGCTTGAAGACGTCTACTGCTGAACATAGGCCTCCAGGATGCCCTAAAAGAGGTGACGCATGCTGTCTTAAAAACAGTGGTATCTTTTCAGCGCGACCGTAAAGTGCAGCCACGCAACCTAAAGGTAGGGTAGGTACCTAGTTAAAGAGAGTTTAGAAAGACCAATAATTATAAGAGCTGTACTTACATTAGAATGAAGATTATATACTACGTACCCCATCTCCCTCTCTTCTATTCTATTTTTACAATGGACTTTCAACATTGGTCGATACCGTTTGGCAAAACATTCTATTTACGCGCTTTTCGTTTTATGTAAATGAACGAGGAAAATATCTAAAACTCAGTGAAAACTCTTTGAGGCGATTGCAAAAAACAATCCATTCATAATACTAAATAATATTAGGAGGATCTTATTTTGACGTCGTATACCTAATCTTATACGTAATTAATTAAAGGTAACGTTGTGGTTAGTGATGGACTTAAATCAGAAGTTGTAGATCATGGTATTCTTCATCTTCATGAAGACGTCTATTGATGAACATAGGCCGCTTGCCAGTGCCACTTTGAGTGGCTGCTTGCCTTCTGCATCCATCGGTTCCCCGGTTTTCACCAGGTCATCGCTCCACCTGAAGCGGCCGGCCAACGCTGGAAAATAATTTTTATACAAAAGCTTCACAAAGGAATGATTTGAATGCTTTATTTATAAATGTCGTTGGTTTATTTATAACGCAAGGACAGCCTGTGAAAAATAAGTTATTAATAATTATAATCATTAAGTAAACTTGACGGTTTATTAGCTTTGTTCTACCCTATATCTTGATGACGTCATAACTATTTTACTATGTAGGCATATACCTACTTTTATTGTTTAATTAAGTATCAGCTACCTATCCTGTAATAGGTTATTTTTGTGTCAGGAAGCTGTACGTAGTATGCAAAAAGTCACTTGACTTATGGAACCGCGACGTGGTCTCTTACTGTTGACCTCATTAGTAAGTTTAAAGTCGCGCAATTCATGGGCAGGCCCAGGCCACATCGCTTGTAGAACTGTGCTATCACCATATTATATTGTAGTCTACATGGTCCTAGGTAGTCTGTATGTATTTACAAACAAAAAAGTATTAAGTATCTGTTATCTGATTCCCATAGTATAAGCTATGCTTAATTTGGGTGGGTATTTATTATACTATGGTTTGGGGCTAGTTGGCGCTGTGTTAAATGTTTACACATATTTTATCCTATCTTACTACTTATATGATATACCTAAATATAGTTCAGCAGTGGATATCTTCAGGCTGATCATGATGATGATGATGAGACATGCCTATTTATTTATCTATGGCCCCAAATTAGTGAAAGTCGTGTAAACTTCCATGCATGTACCGCATGGGCCTATTTTTATAACTTCAAAGGCTGTAAACGATTCAGACAGACAGACAGACAGACGGAGACGACTAACTTTATAAGGGTTCCTTATAGTGCCACGGAATCCTAAAAAAAGTTATCTTTCTTACTGATATTGCAAGCAAGTTGTGCTGCACAACACAAGAAAGTAAACTCCAATAGGCATGACGACTAAAATTTTTTTTTTGCATAAATTAAAAATATTGTTTAAAAGATAAACATTTGTGAAAACAAAAATAAAATATCTCAAAAAACGACAAAGTTACAAGCATTTTAAAAATCGGAATAGAAAGAGATAGTTCAAACGGCTAGTGACGTCAGAGCAATGTCGTCATAGTACCTCATTACTAAGCTGTGGTAGCTTTACATACATTTCTTTGGCATGTGACGTCACGAGGGGATTTTTCATAGTAAATGTGGAGGGCGCTCTGTTTCGCGAGAAAGGGACAGGAGATGCCTCCTATAGAAACTTTAAAAGCTTATTACTCCGTGATTTATTTACCAATTTTACTTATTTTTTCAATTATTGCATTCATTTTTAATCTTCTTTATGAAAGTATTATTTACTTGTTCATTTTAAATAGTAGTCATCATGCCTATTCAGACGTAGGTATGGAAAACTTTCATAAACGTACCTACTGGTGCTACTGCTATTAGGTTTATTCTGTGGCAGAAGGCACCAAGCCCGCTGCCCGCATCGAGGCTTCATCTTAATTACATTACACTGAGAAGTTGGTCGACTTCGACTTCGAAGATCAGACGAAGTACCGCAAAATTGTATACGGTTTACAAATGACGCAAGTACTGTCTGGATACTGGATAGTAACACCACAACGACCTTAAGTGTCAATCAATAGATGTGTTTTTATCAATAACTAATAAGTTATTCATTATCATCGTCTAGTCACTAAATGTCAATATTGCTTAGCAAATTGGCAAGTCTGTACACAGTTCGAAGAGGTATTCAAACAATTAGTAGGTAGTTTAAGTCATGTATACATGATGAGGATGATGATGATAACGTATATACAATAATGCTGAACATATTCCTTCTCCCTAAAACGCCATTTGGAATTTTGCACGCTTATCATAACCGGCCAATTTACCACAATCGGTAGGACTAGCACGAATATTTAAGTGTAGCGTTAACATTAGTGATGGATTAATAAGCATTCGCATTAATTTTTAGCAAGTGAAAACTCAATTAGCATTTCGCAAATGAAGTGTAGTTGCGAAATTCTGTGAAAGATGAAATTTCATTTCAATTCATTTAGTTAATATTGAATTAATTTTTTAATATAAAGTTTCATTTCATTTTTAATTCATGTTTCATTTCAGTTTTCATTTCATATTTCATTTCATTTTTAATTTCCATTTCATTTCATTTTAGCAAATAGCATAGCAATAGCAACTAGCATGCTAAGACTTGTGAATTAGCATGTTTATGAAATTTACGCAAAATCGCATTAACTGCCATCGCTAGTTAACATGAGGCAGTTGTATGGGGCGCTGATCAAATGCCATACAACTGCCCTACGTTAACGTTACACTTACGCACGCGTAAATATTCGTGCTAGGCCTACAGCACGCTTGGCAGGCGGTCTGTAATCGCAGATTTTAATGTACCGAGGAGATTACGCTGCTGCCAATTCACTGAGTATTCCCTTTTCGAAAAATATTCAATGTAGGTACATATTTACGTAGTCCAGTTATAGTTTTTTTTACGTATAGATTATAGAAGACTAGGGCTGAGTTGCACCAGCTTACTTTAACGCTAACTTTAACCCTAACTATAACCATTCCACGGTATGCAGGGCGGGCTAATGTCAAAATTTGACCGTAACTTTAACCGTGATTATGGTGCAACTCAGCCTAGGTAATTTTTAAGATCCTTTTCGCTGGTTGCGTGAATACTAATCTTTACTATGAGTTCTGAAACATTTTCAGCGTATGTATTTGAGTGTATAAATATATATATTAATATACTTACAATACAATATTCTTTAATGACTTGACTTTGGGGTCAACTTATTGTAAACGCGTAGTCTTCGCAGTAGGTACCTAGTTGTTGCCGAAAATAACTGTAATAAAGTTGCAAATAGCATTCTGTGCTTAACTTAGGAATAATTAATATAATAATCCTGTGAAGCCTGAAAACAAAAGTATTCAATAAATGTGTGTTGCCAGTGATGACTTATGGAACTGAGACGTGGTCTCTAACTGTTGGCCTCATTACTAAGCTCAAAGTCGCGCAACGAGCTATGGAGAGAGCAATGCTCGGTGTTTCCCTGCGAGATAGGATCCGAAATGAGGAGATCCGCAGGAGAACTAAAGTGACCGATGTAGCTCTTAGGATTAGCAAGTTGAAATGGCAATGGGCAGGCCACATCGCTCGTAGAACTGACAACCGATGGGGAAGAAAGGTTCTCGAGTGGCGACCACGATCTGGAAGACGCAGCGTAGGCCGGCCCCCCACTAGGTGGACCGACGACCTGGTGAAAGCCGCGGGGAGCCGATGGATACAGGAGGCGAGCAGCCGCTCTAAGTGGCGCTCCCTGGGGGAGGCCTATGTTCAGCAGTGGACGTCTTCAGGCTGTTAATGATGATGATGATGATGAAAATAATAATTAAGTTCTAATCCGAAACATCGTCTACTTTATCAACAACGACTAAATTACAATGGCATTGTGATTATACAAGATAAATTATAAGATGAAAAATAGAAGGAATATTCTAAACGCAATACGAAGTTAACTATTAAAGATTTTTTATAGTTTAGATTTTTGGAATGGGATCATGCAAAGTTGACAGAGAAATCACAAACTAAAACCTAACGTGAAGAGCTTTCCTTTTTATGTCGGTCAAACAAAAAGCTTTACTATCTTTATAATAATTGTATAGAGGGTACCTACTATTGATTTTCTGTAGTTTTAGATTAGACATAGGTAGTTAGGTAGGCTCAATTTTTAAAAGATTTAAAATTATGCATCGCTATGTTTTGTGTTCGTTTACGATGATGACACACTAAATAAAAAAACGTGGCTCGAAAAAACCATTGAAGCTCCTTCACGTAAACCCCTTTTATTTACCCAAAAGGGTATTGTTCTACTTGACGATTCTTTGAGCTGTCAATTTTTTATATTTCTCTTTTCCTAGAAGTTGTTTCTTGGAAAGATGTCCGGAAATAAGTCTATTAGCAGGCCGCATTATTTACATAATTGGTGATGCCTATACTTGGCGCTTTGTAGTAGATACGAAATGACGCAGATGTGCTTACGGATAACTTGTTGTATTGTATAATGATTTTTGTACCTTCTTAGAACTCTGTGGTTATTTATTTAAAACACTAAACATGAACTAATAAACATTACCCTTTTATTTTTCCAAAAACCAAGTATATTATCATGGTGGAAACTACTGCATCTGTCTTATTTTTAACAATGTATTTTGTTGACGATTAATAACACAACACAACTAGTTACGCTCCGCGGTTTTACCAGCGGGTAAAAAGTATATTTACTATTAATATCAATCCAGCATATACGCTTCCAAATAACATCAAAATCGGTAGTTACCGAGATATAAGGTAACAAATATCCAGAGATACCTACGCATTTATAATAAGTGTGATTAGATGGGTTGGATCGTGTTTTTTCTAGTCTAGTTCTTAGGTAGTATACTTGACCGCAACACCAGCACATAGGTACGTTTCGTTCTACTATTTCTTTCAAAGCTCATTTTAAAAATCCAACTGGTAAAGAAAATGAAGTGGTCAAATAACGTAAAAGCAGTGCACTTATAAGAATTAGTTTTTCATGCACCCAAAGCAGTTAGATTCAAATATAAATAAAAACTTTTTACTTTACCAACGAGCTTTTAGACCTAATTTTACATAGTTGTAAATTCTCACGGGCTTACAGGCATAAGGCGAAACCACGAGGCAGCTATAATATTATCACACGTACATACATACAATACCTACTGCCTACACCTGTCTGAAACAGAGTGGCTTGCCATATCAAACTTTCTAAACAATAGACACAACTCATCAGCAAATTTAGCTGTTTGTGACAGCGTTCCCAAACCTTCGGAACTTTATAACTTTATTTGTGGTTGCATTTCCCAGCTCTCTGGATGATTTCGGGTTAGTTACGAACCGCATGGCTTCAGTTCAGGCAAACTTGCCTTAACTAAAATCACAGTGAAGCAAGTAACAAGCATGAGACATGTATACGTAATTGTAGCCAACTCGGTTTAAGGTTGAGCCACTTCAGCTGTCAGTATGGAATCGTACGTTTCATGCTCTATCCTTTTCTATCGCTCAGGATCATCATTTCGCGCGAGAAAGACAGGGCGATTTCGCCCGGGGCAACGTCAGCGATAACACTCTCGCTAATCTTCGTGTGTGCCCACCCTTATGCGCACTTACTTGCCCTGTAGGTAAGATGTGTAATGAGCTCATGTCTTTCTGCAGATCTATAGCATGCAAAGTTTTAAAAGACGAATAAAAAGAATTATCTAGGGAAAGCAACGCATGAGTCCCAGGTCTACTAAAAGCTAAGGTGACCTCTTCACATCAGGTATAATATTTATAGTATTTACTATCGCGTATTCTGTGCATCTGTACCTATCAGACCCGTATATTTCTTTGTTGTCTATATCTTGCAGCATCATATTCGCGTATAGATTGACAGCTTCTGTGATATAGTGGTTGAGTAGGTCAGCTCATAGCCCGGGGGTAGCAGGTTCGATACCCACGACAGGACAACGGGGTATTTGTGCACAAGGAAAAAAGGGCAAATATTTACTGGTTCTGTGCCTGGGTGTTGTGGGACCAGAGTCCTCGTAGTGCCTGGGTCCTTTAGATACAGGGAATCCTAGTTAGGGTGCAGGATGATGATTATTAAAGAATGATCAAGATATTGATAATAATATGTAAAGAAAAATGGCTGCAGAAACATTTATAAAATATTATTAATTAAATAATGGTAATGGACACATTAAGGGGAATAACAATTTTCTTATTGTGGTTAATTATCGTTTACGTTTTCCCCCCCTTTGTTGCAATTTTAAAGTGTTGTTACATTAGCTTCTTGTTGTTTAATTAGATGGAATAAGAGTCTATAAATTATGTATTCAGTTGTACATAGGTATTATATTAGTGTAGGGTTTCCCTGCTTTCCGAAGGGGACTTACATAATCCCAGTTTATTATGTGGTTATTTCATTATTGTCATAAGAATATATAAGCGTTAGCATTACAGATTGAATTTTATTGTGGAATTAGCGTAATAAAGATCACCATTCTCTTAATTTTAGGTTTTTTAAGAGAATGGTGATCTTTATTACGCTAATTCCACAATAAAATTCAATCTGTAATGCTAACGCTTATATATTCTTATGACAGAGAATTAATTGCTTTGAGAATGAATTCCATAGTTTTTTTCTTGATGTTTTTCTCTGGTGTGATGATCAACGCTGGTAAGTATGCCGATTAAAAAATTGTTTTTTCATTTCATTAAATTAAATTGGAATATTTTTATTTGTTGAAATCATTTTATAAAGTTGTAAAAGATAATCTTCATTGTTTAAATGTGCTTTTGTTATTGCCTATTCAAAGCTTTGCAATTCAAGTTTCAGTGATTAATTAAGTTTTAAGTGATTTTTTATTAACATCGTAAATCTTTGGCGGTAAAGTTTTTAACTAAAATAAATTTATATTTTCAATGGAGCACGAAGAATGGATACTAGCCCAGATACTAGCTACATTAGCACTGCAATGCAGTCAAACATTATGATTGAACATTTTTCTATGCTCCTTGGATCTTGGTGGGAAAAATAATTATTAAATTTTGGACATAACATCAACCAATCAAGGCTTACAAGCAATAAACAAAAAAACTGGTGGAAATTATATGTGTTTATACACTATTAATATCATTGTCGATTTAAACACTGACGCAGCATAGGCTTGGTCCTAGAATAGGTCCCTGTACATTGTCCATCCCTGTAGTGGAGAACTGATCGTTGCATGGGTGTTATTTATTTACTTTATACATCATCATTTTATAGAAATAGCTGCGATATTTTCAAACAAGTTTGAACAAAGAGATTTATCAGCTAACATTTTCAACAGTTTCAAAGCAGCTGTTGAGAATGTTAACTTTTTGCTTATCATCATCATCTACATCATTAACAGCCTGAAGACGTCCACTGCTGAACATAGGCCTCCCCTAGGGAGCGCCACTTAGAGCGGCTCCTCCTGCATCCATCGGCTCCCCGCGGCTTTCACCAGATCGTCGGTCCACCTAGTGGGGGGCCGGCCTACGCTGCGTCTTCCAGTTCAGTTTTGCTTATAGATTCTCAGTATTGATAGCAAAAGAGATGTTTGATAAAAAACAAATTAATATACACAAGGGCATTGAATGACCCCTAAAATGTATGGGTGAAAACCAGTTTGTGTTTTTTGCTTCGACAGACCCTGATTGCAATGTTGCGCCAATGACGCAATGGGCCGGTGAAGCTTCATTAAGGAATGTAGCCCTTCCAAACCCCGTGGGTCTGGTCGTCATACATCATGCTGTGACCCCTGAGCCGAAAACGGACCAAGAGTGCGAGCGAGTCGTGAATGCAATCAGGAATAACCAAAGGGAGACGTTGAATTTCGATGACATTGCAGAATCGTAAGTTCATTTTCAATCAATCAATAAGCATGAACTCAACTGCAAAATTTACAATGACTAAAGAACTAAATTAAAGTGATCGATATATAGCTCACCGAATTAGCAAGTTGAAATGGCAATGGGCAGGCCACCGATGGGGAAGAATAGTTCTCGAGTGGCGACCACGAACCGGAAGACGCAGCGTAGGCCGGTCCCCCACAGGTGGACTAACGATTTGGTGAAAGCCGCGGGAAGCCGATGGATGCGGGAGGCGAGTGGCCGTTCAAGATGGCGCTCTATGGGGGAGGCCTATGTTCAGCAGTGGACGACTTCAGTCTGTTAATGATGATGATGATTTGCAATTCAACGAATCAATGCTGCCAGCATATTTGGGCACGGTATCTGCTAGCTAGCATCTAGCAGACTGAATATATGGATGCGGATCTTTATAAGTATTTCTTATTATTATGCTGGAAGCATTTGGACTTATCACGGCCAATACACAACGCAAATGTTTTTATTTGCTAATTGCATTTACCGGTAGTTGTATGATTGTAGTGGTTAGCTTAGAGAATGAAAGCAGTTTCCCTTAAACCAAAATCCGAACTAGTGTTTCTCATATCACACGTGTGCAAAGCTTTGAACAATGTTTCTAAAATTGCTTAGGTACTTGACGCTGGCAACCTGCATAGCGATTCAGGAGACCTCAGCGCTGAGGCTCAGCGTTGAGGCTCAGCGTCCAACCTCGATTCAACCAACTTTTATTTGAAAATAGAACGGAAAGCTGGTTAAAAGTTGGCAATAAAAGTTGGTTGAATCGAGGTTGGACGATGTTGGACGCTGAGCCTCAGCGCTGAGCCTCAGCGCTGAGGTCTCCTGAATCGCTATGCTGGAATCCTGGAAATAACGCCGTGTCAGTTAGGTTATACTACGAACTTTCTAGCTAGAGCTCTAGAACTTCAAATTTAGTTTGGCAACTTAATAGGATTTAGTTCTTTTCAGATTCCTAATTTGCGGAAACGGCAAAGTTTATGAAGGGGCTGGTTGGAGTTTGGTTGGTGCCCACACAAAGTTGTACAATATGAAGTCTATTGGGATCTCCTTTATTGGAGAGTTTAGAGGTTAGTATAGTAATATAAGTGTAGCCCTGTGGTCCCGGCATGAGGATAGAGGCACCCCAATATCTCCGCCTATGGGAGCTAAAAGAGCTGATGGCTAAGGAAAAAATACTCTTCTATTCCGCGTCTTGGTTAGCATTAGATTAATTCAAACACAGCCTCAGACAGACTCTATGGTGTGGTGGTTGAGCAGGTCGTCTCATAATCATATCATAACGGTTCGCTTCCCGCGATAGGTCAAGTATTTGTTAATTGAAGCACCGAGCATAGCTTTCTCCATATAGCTCGTAGCGTGACTTGAGCTTACTAATGAGGCCAACAGAACCTAACAACTAATCCGTGTTCATTTCAGCGCATCTACCGAATGCTAAAGCGATAAAAGCAGCAAAGGATCTCCTAGTGTGCGGAGTGATGAACAACCACCTTACCAGCGAGTACAAGCTGGTCGGTCACCGTCAAGTCAGTAACACAATAAGCCCTGGGGAGGCTTTGCAGAAAGAAATCGAGTCCTGGCCGCATTGGACTAACAGCAGTGTTTGAAATCGCTGATTGTGCAGATAAATTACGTTTCCAAATTATTTGGAAGTTAATCGGAGTTTTATAAATTAATAAGTAAACAATAGACTCCATTTATATTAAGTTTGTAAAATGAACTGTAAAACAATATTTAATTACACCCATAAATTGTTCAATAGAAATTTTGAACTAACCATTCGTGTATTTCTATAGAAAGTTATTTAATAGTAATATTATTATACTTACTTATTCAAAGTAAAAACAACATAAAAATTAAATGAATTTGATAAAATGACTATGAAAATCATTTATAGATCCTTCAAAGAATATAAGATCACAATCTATTTGCACTACCTATATTATACCTAATGGTTAATTGTTCGAGATGGACAGAAAATCTCATTCACGGGGATTGGATTCTATTGTAGTTCTAAGTTCTAAACAAACAACATTTTTAATGGAGAGTTTAGAGGTTAGTATAGTAATATAGTGGGCAGCGTTCGGGAAGCTTCGACCTATCTTTTCGTCCAAAATACCACAAAGCCTGAAAACAAAAGTTTTCAATCAATGTGTGTTGCCAGTGATGACTTATGGAACTGAGACGTGGTCTCTAACTGTTGGCCTCATTACTAAGCTCAAAGTCGCGCAACGAGCTATGGAGAGAGCATTGCTCGGTGTTTCCCTGCGAGATAGGATCCGAAATGAGGAGATCCGCAGGAGAACTAAAGTGACCGATGTAGCTCTTAGGATTGGCAAGTTGAAATGGCAATGGGCAGGCCACATCGCTCGTAGAACTGACAACCGATGGGGAAGAAAGGTTCTCGAGTGGCGACCACGAACTGGAAGACGCAGCGTAGGCCGGCCCCCCACTAGGTGGACCGACGACCTGGTGAAAGCCGCGGGGAGCCGATGGATGCAGGAGGCGAGCAGCCGCTCTAAGTGGCGCTCCCTGGGGGAGGCCTATGTTCAGCAGTGGACGTCTTCAGGCTATTAATGATGATGATGATGATAGTAATATAAGTGTAGGCATATGATCCCGGCATGAGGATAGGAACACCCCAAAACCTCAGCCTATGGGGCTGATGGCTAAGGAAAAAATACTCTTCTCTTCCGCGTCTTGGTTGGCATTAGATTATAATTCAGACACAGCCTCAGACAGACTCTATGGTGTGGTGGTTGAGCAGGTCGGCTCATAATCATATCATAACGGTTCGCTTCCCGCGATAGGACAAGTAATTGTTAATTGAATCACCGAGCATAGCTCTCCCCAGAGCTCGTTGCGTGACTTGAGTTATTATTAGTTTGTCGAGCTATAATAAAACCTACAATTTTGAAACTCAAAATCGATGAAGTCGTTCCTGACTACACATTATAGGTAATATTTATATTTCTGACTCTTATCATTATCACCCAAAATACAATTCAATCTTCAAAGGTGCAAGGTGGTTTTATGGCTGAGAACGAGGTTATATCTTCAGGCCTATACTTATTTGTTTTTGCAGCCTGTTTTTGTAAGTCTATTATTATTGGTTACTCTCACACAGACGGGTTCAAAAAGGGTTACACATGTCGATTATCATTGTTAAGTTTTTCCGTTCAGTATGAAATATGAATATCTATTGCGTTGAATAATCATGACTACGTAAACACGCAACTGCAAATAATAATTTAACATTCGTATTTTCTAGAATAGATCGTAATATTATTAGGTTTAATAATAGATAAATAATTAAGTATGGTATTATGATAATAACCTATGTTAAAATTGTAATTATTTCCGACCCATAAATGTTCATCATCATTATCAGCCTGAAGACGTCCACTGCTGAACATAGGCCTCTTCTAAGAGTGCCACTTTGAGCGGCTGCTTGCCTTCTGAATTCACGGGTCCCCGTAAATAATCTGGTTAGACCCACGCGGCCTGTTGCTGCATCTTCCGGTTAGTGGTCGCCACTCGACAACATTGAATTTTTACAACGTTATGACAAAATCATTTCTGTCAAAACTGAAACCTAATAACACTGTAAAACCGGGACAGCTGCCCCAGAGTACCTCATATTTAAAAGTTTGTTACGGTGTATGTAGGCAAAGTTTCCATTTATTATAAAAGTCCCCTTTTAACAAATTGAGCCGCGTTTCAGGAAGTAGAAACAAATGGAAATATGTATATTTTCTCCATGTTTGCTCAACATGGGAATGTTATAATATTGTTGTGTTGAATTAAAATCTGTCAGTTGTGTTCCTACGTATGTGTGGAGTTGTCGACATTTCACACAGCGCCATCTAGTCCATACCATAATGTGCCCAACACAGACCAAAAAAAAAAGAAGCTTTCTCTAGAAGTGCTAAGCGTCATTTGTTTCATAGCTCTGTGGTGCCCAAATACTAAGCATAGCTTGTACTATGAGAACCAGATAAGTGATAGAATACTTATATACTTTTTGTTACAAACAAGTAAGTATTCATCTAACAATTCTTTTCGGAGCATGACTTAGACTGGAATATGACCACCTGACTTAGACTGGACTATAACTATTACTAAGACTTGACTTTTCGTGAAATATTCTACTAACATGATGAAAAATAACAATACTTGACACTGGCTAAATACACTATGTGTAGAGCCAAAATAATAATAATTAAAAAAAAGGTCTTTTCAAACATCAATTGGCTTGAGAACTATTACGTCACCGCACGGGTAGCGCCAGCTGTGACGCTTAAAACCAGACAAACGGCAAGCTTATCACGTCATTCGTTAACATAAAAAATCCTAATCCTTTGAGGATAATTATCAATCGCGTTCTGGCACTGAAATTAATTAAGTTTTGTTGGTAATGGTTAAATAATAGGTATGGAGGCCCTTTTAGGTGGCATAAAACCTGGCCTGGCTCGCGCGTATACTGAGAAGTAAATAAAGTCTCATATTTGATATGTAGAAATAAGTACCTATAAACGCATAACAATTTATATTTTTAAGTCTGATAATTTATACTTATTATGAAAAATAATTAACAAAATATCACAACTGATATTTTGTTAATTATTTTTCAATTTTAGAATTTTGTTCTTTTTAGGTACATCAATAGAATAAGTAGAATAATTTATTATTAATAAGATCTTTGTATTTATAAATTAAATATCGGTTAACATTTCCTTATAAGTTAACATCAAAGTTAAAATAAAAAAAAAAGAAAAAGAAAAAGTAAAAGAGGATGATGGAACTGGGTCAAGTAAATTTTGGTACATCAAGTATCAAAGAAAACAGGAAGGGGTGTAATAACATGCATCTACTTTGCGCCACGCAACGGCTTAGTCGTCCATCACGTGTGATGGATCATGGATCACATATCTCCAACACACAAAACGCTTCCGCATTCCGAATTGGATCAAGACCGCAACTCTTCGGATCACATTGAAATGCATTACGTAGACATTACAGAGTTATTTTCCCCATCTCTATTTAGATCACAAGCCCATTGTAATTGTGACACGTTGGATAAACGATGTAAGGTAAAATGATGTAACGTTTGAGTTTGTTACGCTTTTGGAATACACAAAAAACAGCAATGTTTACAAAGTTAAAAATCAGGCTTGTTTTGGACCAAACCGTTTTACGAAAGGGTTGGCCGTATCCTTTGAAGATTGAATTGTATTTTGGGTGATAATGATAAGAGTCGGAAAAATAAACATTACCTATAATGTGTAGTCAGGAAGAACTTCATCGATTTTGAGTTTCAAAATTGTAGGTTTTATTATTTGACGGGCCCGATAGCTCAGTTGGTAGTAACCCTGCCTTCTGAACTGAGGGCTGTGGGTTCGATTCCTACCCAGGACAAACATTTGTGTGATGAACATAGATGTTTGTTCTGTGTCTGGGTGTTATATTGTATTCTATGTATGTATTTACAAAACAAAAAGTATCTAAGTATTATAATCCGTTATCTGGTTCCCATAGTACAAGCTATGCTTAGTTTTGGGCTAGATGGCGCTGTGTGAAATGTCCACACATATTTATTTATTATAGCTCGACAAACTAATTAGAACAAGGAGTAAAGAGTGAATTATAGCTTAATATATAGGCAGTTACATCAGCCTATACCTACGCGGCGTCCGATACGGCTATGCAGCACGGAGGAAATTTCGTTGAAAGGAAATATCTTCGTATTTATTACAATAAATAAATATTAATTCCTAATTTAATACCTAATGTTATTAATTCTTCTTAAGTATTCTTATTCCTCTTCTATTCACCTAAATTTGCGAATTTTTGGCGTTATTTTCCAAATATATTTGTCGTATTTGATACAACTGATACAACATAAAAAATATAATTATCTGATTCTGACCAAATTAAAAATAAAAATACCTACCTAATTTCAATAGTAATAATTTTTGAGTTTATACAACCTGACCTTGTATTGGTATGTTATCCCGGAAGCGGGTGAATCTACTCCCCAAGGTTGACTACGTGGGTTCTACGACCTTTCTAAATTATTAATTTTTAATTGAAGGAATGCCATGCAAAGTTTAAGTAATAATACCCAACCGCGTCGAATACAGCCCTAGCGCAGGTGCACGCAGCTGGATGTAAAGGAACTTCGTCCTTGACTGAATTCCTTAAACGAGTTCGTCGTCATGCGTTTAGAAATGAGTTCGTCTACTAATTTTCGTATTTTGTTAGCTCTGATAGTGATTGCACGTGTATTTTCATGTCTCTAGCTCTTTCGTGGATTAGGTTAGGCGTTATAGGGTTACTACGCGCAGCGCTAGTGGATACATTATTTAGTAAGGAGGTTCGGAATCAAGTCAGGCTCTCACAACTTGTGGAGTATCATGGTCGCAGTCCCACCCATCGCGATAACATATGAATTCTAGTTCAGGTTGTATAAGGAGTTGGTCCCGGCCGTCTCATAGTAGGACAATAATCATCAAGGCAAGACAGATTCCATTCATGTCCTCTACATGAGAAGCAGAAAAAAAAAACAAAAACATCATCATGTTTAGGTATACAGGCGCACCTACCATATTGCAATCCAACTGTACCTAACTATTTCAGAATTTCTATATAACCAATCAACCAGTCACATAATCCCTACATCTTAGAATAAGTACCCAGTATAATATAATAAATGTGTAATTCTTTAATATCTACCTACACAATCTACGTCTTCTTCTTCTCGTGTAGGCAAGTCACAGAGCTATGAAACAAAGGACGCTTAAGCGTTTTTTTTTTTGCTCTGTGAGGCAAGTGGTCAACCCTGGTGTCAGAACTATAGCCTGGTGTAGAAGGCTATTGTCTTACGACAACCACCGGGACCGACGGCTCAACGTGCCCTTCGAAGCACGGTAGCGCTCAGTTCTACACGATAAATAAATATGCTCCCATGACTTTTTTATTAAGTCCATGCCCATGATTTTAAATGTATAATTAAACACACAACCGCACATGCATAAGCACGCCCGTGGTTCGTTTGTAAGTCACAAACGAACGTTGAAGCGGCTGTTGACGCGGTTCTGCCTGTGATCCTACGTAACACTCAATTTTAAATTACAATTTGAGCATACTAAGCTTATTAAATCTCTTTAAAGAGATGAGCCCTTAGAATAAGTCCCTAGATGAGCCATCTTTCGGATGCAAAGTTTAGGACAGAGGATTAGATTAAACTCATCTCAAACTGTATTTAACTTTGTTAAATTTAAATGTTCCTTGTGAAAATAGTCTAACTCTATCATACAATCGTGACTTGAGTATTTAATTTTAATAGTACTTACAATTATTTAATTTGTTATTTCATACCATTTTATTATGCAATTGTGCTAAGCATTATTTCGATTGTATGCTGTTTACAATATTGATTCATATAATAATACATTTTTCTTCATTTTTGACAAGTAACTATAAACTGGTACCAATAAATGACTATGACTATGAGTATCATAGCACATTTACTAACATAACAAAGGTATGGTTATAATTACAAGTAATAAAACAATTTTATTCAAACTGTACACCCAATTGTTAACCGACCGAGTCTCACACAATTGTTTCATCTGACCCCAGAGTCATTGACGTCATTTCAACGAGACTTTTAACGTCAAAGCTAATACCATAGTTATAACGTATCATGAACGTAAGCCCATAATGAATCTGCGGTATAAGACATTTGTGCCATTCGTACAAATCATTTTGCGACACACCTTTGAAATAAACTGGCGTTCGTCCTGAAAACGTAATAGAAATAAATATGTACCCAAATCCGTTTGTAAGAAAACATTGTACTATCAGACAAATTGTGGATAAATTTTTGAATATCGGAACAAAATGGGACAAGGAAAGGTCGATAAATATGCGCAACTGTTTTTATATTAAAATGAGATTGAAACAGAACCATATTATATGAAATGTTAAGTTACGTAGAATGTGATATAAGTGATACAGAAGCATGTGGATCTGGTAAGCACCTGCAAGAGTATTATCTTTATTCATTGGTTGTTACTTATCTGTTATAATTGTATCGATATTTGATTACCCAGAGCAACATAAATATACTGTTTTTAAAAACTATGGTTTATTATGATTAAGAAGTGTCTCAGAGACAATGAGGTTTTTTTGGTAGTAAAACTCTGTATTTCAGAAAACATTCGATTTAAACCCTATAACGGTGAACTTTTCAAAACGTTACAAAATTAGGATATCTCCTAAAAACCCCACTGAACTAATGTAACACTTAAAAAGATAGCCAAAGAGCTGTTTAAACACATCCTGAAAGCATATAGGTAGTCTAGGAAAGACAAACCATTTCAATATGCTAAGTGCGTGTATAATAATTGAACCAAAGTGCTGTTATGTATTAGCCATCAGGTGCACACACTAGCATATAAACTAAAATAATGGCAGATTAAAAAAAAAATCATTACACCGGACCGAATAAAACGGCACACCAAGAAGAACTCACCATAAATATTACCTAAATCGTTTCATCCTTCATAATAATAGTTGTTGACAGCTTCATAAGTTATATAAAAATTATTATTGACTGAGGATTTACATTAATTGGCCCTTGGTCACGTTGCGAAGCACATGGCCAGCTGACGGTGTCGACCGCCAGATAATAAAACTATCATAACACAAATTAATCAAACGCATAAACACTTGTTATTAGAATAGGTTAGATGTTGCAGGCTGTTACCGGTTTGGGAGCATTCCAATATAAACTTAACATAAGATTTTGTGTTGGTCTTTAGCTGTATACCTACGTTGTAAAAATATATAAAAAAAGAACGTGTTAATGTTGCATTGTCATCCAGCCCAGAAGTTGAGCTTGCTGTTTTTCATTGTTTTTTATTTGCTGTTTCAATATTTTGTTGTTTCAATCATTTTAGTTCGTAATTCGTTTTAACCCATAGTACGTCAACACTACACTGCATTGCACTGCACTGCACTGCTTAACCTAATGATTTTGAAAACTGTGCACCCCACAAGTCACGAACTAATTTTGTGTTGTATTTCAGAACTTTACTGTGGTTTGAAATAAGAAAAATCAAGGATTACGTCCATATTTTGTGATGGATTAGCTCTCCGTGCTATTTGCATTCTGTGGCCATAATGGAACCGGAACTTGGCTATTAACTCTTTAACTCCCAGCGACCTGATATCGTACACATATGCATTGTTATTCAATTGTTATCTCAATGCTGGGATTCCAGAAGTTAATCGCCCTTAAAGTAATTCAATCGGATCCCGGTATCCGAGGATACAAATTCATAATATTATTATATTATTCTTTTAGACTTCTGTTGTTTAGGTAAGTTGTTTTAAATCTTAAAATAAATTAATAATACTATAACTGAAATGACTTTTATTCATCACTGATGTGCTTAGGTTGTCACGTTACGGCTCCGCCCAGAGTCCTAGGATGCCTGACTAGGTCCTAATTTACCTAATCAGACCCTGGAGGGAGACGGCGACATGAGGTAGGTATATAGGAGAGTAGAGTAGGACTGAAAGAAAGAGCACGTTAGAGTAAACAGTAAGATATAATAAATATAAAGAGATACGGAAGAATAGTTTAAAGTCTCTAATGGCTAGCACGGCACAGGTATGGTATGTTAGTTGAACACCAGGGAGGGAGGAAGTAGGTAGACAAGGGATAGGTTACGTAACCAGTGGAGTGAAGACAAGTGGAAAGGCCGGTTTCTCGTCTAGGTCTTGAGCTGGTATGATGGCTCTACGACCTCTACGTCAGAGGGAGCGGCTAGATTCAGGTAGCACAGCTTCAGTCTCTCAATATGAGGTAGGTGCGAAGGTGGTGCTTGATCCACTTTATGATGGAGCAGGATATGCCTCCGAGTGAAGATCGAAGTCTTCAGACTGCCAACAGGACACCTTCTCTCGCTTTTTCTGCAGATCTCTCCTCGTCCAAGCTCTGATTTTTTTCGTCTCCCAGCTGTCAACTGAAAGTCTTTGTCTTTTTCTTTTTTATATCGGTACGTAGCTGTAAAGGAGGTAATAAATACAGACAGTATAAAGAAGGATGGTTGATGATGACGATTATTTGGAATGGCGGTGGAAGTCAACATGCTACAAGGTTTGGTAGATACCTGCTACCAGACACATATTTATCATCTTTTATATTATTATAACGGTTAATTCTACTTAGGGTGGGTATTTTGATCTTTAGTTAAGGTAACCAACGGTTAAAAATTTAATAATATTGTTAGAATTTTTGCTATTGGCAATAATTTATCTATTCTGAGCCATTGGATACCTACCTACCCTAACAAGATAAAAAATGCCCCCTGAGTAGATTCAATCATTATTTAAGTAAAAATGACCACCACACCATACCATTAAGTACCTAATTGATTGATAAATCAAAATTCGTAAGAATTTTTATCAACACCCACCCTTATAAACGGTAACGCCTCACAATAAGATGTAGCAAAATTATAAATCAAATCAAATCAAATCAAATCAAATCAAATCGTTTATTTGCATAAAAACATGGTTAAATATATACTATTAACAGCAGGTCTTCGGTATGTCATAAAAAATAGATCATGCATGTTTTTTGCTATAAATAGCATACAAATATTTGAAGAGAATGTCACATGGTTCACATGTCACATTTAGGCAATGTACGTTGTTCATATAATAAAAAAAATGTACAAATAAAATAAACTAATCCGCCATCAAAGGCAAACAACTTAATCAAAATAGGTAAAATAATACTTAATTCATTCATAATTCCAAACGTCATATTACAGTACACAAATAAACCCAATCATTTCGACACAATATTTCGTTTCCAATTTAAAAATTCATTGACCGAGTAAAAGCAATTTTCAATCAACCACTTGTGCAATTTATATTTAAAAATAATTAGAGGTAAGCTCTTTAATTCTTCTGGTAGAGCGTTAAAAACTTTTGCTACCATGAAGTGAGCGTTTTTCTGGAGAGACAATTTGCACATTGGAAGTGATACCAGATTATTCGATTTGTCCCGAAGTTGACGGTGGCGTAGCTCATGGTGTCTTTTAAAAAGCTCAGGATGCTGCTTGACAAATAAAGCAAGCTGTTTAACATACATGCATGGTACCGTTAAAATATTAAGGTCTTTAAACAATGGTCTGCATGGTTCCAGATAGTGTGATCCACAAATTGCGCGGACACACTTTTTCTGAGCTCTGAAGGCTCTGTCAGAATCTGTCGAGTGTCCCCAGACCATCAATCCGTACTGAAGGACAGAGGCTACATAGCCATAGTAAGCATGCAGCGCGGCTTCTCTAGAGACTACTTGTCTTATTCGTTTCAACGCATATACAAATCTATATTTAGTTTTAAACATACTCTATTAATATGGCATTTCCAGTTAAATCTGTTGTCAATTTCTACTCCTAAGAACGTTGTAGAATCAACCTCTTTTATCGTTTCGTTATTGTAAACAGCGTGCAACTTATTCGGTCTAGAGTTGTGTGTATAAAAGTTCATCATTTTTGTCTTTGCTATATTTACTTTTAAATTATTCATACTCATCCAATTGATCACGCTATTTATTGTTTTATTAATTTCTTCATTGAGATTTTCTCTATTTTTAATTATACATTTAATTATAATTGTTGTATCATCAGCGAATAGTATTGATTGATATTTAGTGCACATAGGTAATTCGTTTATATATAATAAAAACAATACAGGGCCAAGAATGCTTCCTTGTGGGACTCCACAATGGTTCAGTCTGAAATTTGATCTAGCCGTATTTTTTTTCACGCTATTCACCATATTCGAAATTTCTGTGCATTGATATCTATTTTTTAAATAGCTAGAGAACCAGTCATAAGCTGGACCCCTAATTCCGTAAGTGTAGAGTTTTGACAGAAGAACGCTATGATCAACAAAATCAAAGGCCTTACTCATATCAAAGTATAAGGCCACTGTCTGATCACTGTTTGTTAGTCCTCCTACGACTGATTGAATCAATTTAAAAATTGCTAAGGTGGTTGATTTATTTTTTGAAAAACCATTTTGTTCCGATGATATTATACTAAATTTTTGTGTAAAGTCTACCAATCTTTTGAGCATTACCTTTTCAACTATTTTTGAAAGTATAGGAATCAGTGTCACAGGTCTATAATTGTCAACACTTTGTTTATCTCCCTTCTTATAAAGTGGTTTTACAACAGAGTATTTAAGCTGATCAGGGAAGACTCCTTCGACAAATGAAAGATTCACGATGTGACTTATTGCAGGTGCAAGTGCTAATACTGATTTTTTAAGGAGCCACGTAGGAATATTGTCATGACCCACCGCTTTCGAATTGCTAAGAGACAAGACAATTCGGTGTATTTCATCTGGTGTATAGCTGTGTTTTATACGCCAGCGAAGGCACTACGAGTCTAGGAGCCACCTAAGCGTAGCATGTTCTTGCTTTTACTCGTTCCTTCTCCATGAATACTACTATATTACAGTACCTATAAACCATCCCACGGTTGCAAGAATTTAGAAAGGTCACTCAATCAAAATTTAGAAATCGTAAACGAACTAAGATTGTAAACCGTGTAGGTAGGTTGTTGGTTGTGTTGTTGTTTGTTGTTGTTGTTATTGGGTATTGTTGTAGTTGTGATTGGTTGTTATGGTTGTTACATTTACAAAAGTTTATAAAACTCGTGTTAGATAAAATATACTTATCAATAATAACGCTAATAATATGGTTTCGTTTACTGTAATTTACGCCAAAAATATAAAGAAAGAAAGAAAGAAAGAAAATGCTTTATTTGTACAACCTGTACACAGTGACAAACGACGATAAAGTACATAGCGAAGTTTTCACAAAATTCGGACAGCGAAGGCGGGTAAAGTTGACATAACAACAGAAACCCGAACAGCAAAAGGTGATTCCCAATTAAATTATGCTGAAAATATTCTTCTTGGAAACGATAAAGACCAATTTGTGAATTCATAAAAATTACTCCTTGTCCTGTTTGTCACAAACCCTTTTCCGAAAATTGAATAAAAAGAATCGAGTTAAACTTAAATAAATCGATAAATAATGATATAGAGGTATAAGTGATTTTCTCTACTAACTAGATGGGTATTCTATTAAATACACATGTTTTCAACTTTACTAAAGACAGTCAACCTTATTCTTGAAAGTAACCTTATTATGAAGAAGACTTTATTCTGTTGGTACAGGTGGCTGGTAGCTCATAAACGCCTACTGTATGTGACATGTCATGTCACACAATATCACCGGCTTCATAACTAAAGGGACGGAATATTCTATGAATATGTTTGCTCTAAAGAGCGTAGTAAACCCCATAATAAACTTCCACCACAGTATCTCTGGCTGCCTCTAAAGCCGTGTCTCCTGCTCATGTTTTTTCTAAACATACAGAAAAAAACCTTGCACATAAACATCGGATTTTATACACTAACTAGAGTTTAATGGGACCTCTATACCTTGCGTTCTATTTAAAATTTGAAAATCCCTGATCATATTGATTTCATGTCATATTGGGACTGCGCATGAAAATTACATTTTAGTAGATTTTTTATGTGGATTACGTGAAGCATAGGTTAATTGAAATAAACATTTTAAATTACCATTTTTTGAGAACATTAGGCTGGATTTAATTTACCAACCCCGTAAGTTGGTTGTAAAGGTGAAGGAAGAATTCGGACATGAGACCACTTGTCACGGTAGCTTAAGTAAAGCATATCCCGGCTCGTGATTCTAAATTTTCCTTTACAAATTATCTTTGGATTTAATATGTAATAATAATTGTGATTATTAACACGTTTTATACCAGAATATGTTACGTATAATTATGTAATGTAAATAAGCCAATTTCTTTGAGAATTAGTTCTTATACCCATAAAAAACGCAGCGGTTGAAAATGAAATATACCTTGCGCCTCTTCACCCACGCGGGAAATGTTTTCCATGCACCTCGGAAAACAAAAACATTGTGTTTGAATACACCAATGTGTATGGCCACGCTTCTTTGTTTCGTTGTCTTTGTCTATTGTTCGAAAAAACACGAGCAGAAAATACAGCTCTATCGTGAAGTATATTCTCACAATGGTGTCATTTGGATTCCAGTCGCAAAATTCAGTTAGATCGTAAGTTCGGGATTGGCGTTGGCAAAGAGGTTTCTGTATAATAAGCTAGCCTTGCATGCAAGTATTCCGCGTCTCTGTCATGCCACTAAGTATAACTATTTTACAGCTTCTGTGGGGCTAGCACGGACGGAAGAAAAAATTGTCTTTCTCCGTGTTATGTCACATTCTCCATACAATTTACATGTCAAGTGGAGTAAAACAGGGGAAAGACAATGTTGTCTACCGTCCGTGCTAACCCTGCTGAGGTGTAGTGGTTGATCAGGTTTACTTATAACCCGGAGGCGGTGGGTTCGATTCTTGCGGCAATCCTAGAAGAAGCTAAAAACATACTTATATAAAAATAGAATAATGTGCGGAAATATTAACATAATATATCTACCAACTTACAGTAAATTTTGACTGGACTCAAATTTAACGCTGTCAATTATTTACGACTGAGACCACGAGTATTTTCGATGTAAGTCCCACTATACACAGAGAAACTTAGAACTCTATTAAAGTGAAGATAATAAGTTACCGCTTTGTAAGTAGGCCATGTTAAATTTTTGTATTATTATGACAAGGTTCTTTCGCGCATTCAGAGATTTCATTATATCGATTTGTTATCACATAACACATTCAGTCTGATATTTGCCCTCAAATTGCCTATCTAACTACTATTAATTATAAACATTTGATTTTAAATATTTCATAACTTAGGTACATCTGTACTATGTAACTGTATAAGTTAAACTGAAAGGCCAAGATACAACATAAATACAATAACAATATTCATATTGAAAAAAAAGGGTAACGTCGACTTTTCATCATCATAAACAGCCTGAAGACGTCCACTGCTGAGCCCCACAGAGCGCTACTTTGTCGGCTGCCTCCATAGACATATAGATCTATGGCTGCCTCGTTCTTTTGCATTCATTGGCGCCCCGTGGATTTAACCCGACTTCAGTTCAATCGCTTTGCATTCATTTCAGAATTTTCATACTGAGAAATACCTGGATGATTTAACATATACCCTACATTAACATATAGCCTACATTGAATTTTCTAGTAATTTTGATTTAACACCAAAGTCTTAAATTGGTTATGATGAAATTTCTATGAAACCAAACTAAAAGTTTGTCTTTTCATTAAACAAATGTATTTTGTTCTTTCTTTAAAAAAATATCCAAATCGGTTTATAAATGACGGGCTCCTGAGGTAACATACATTAAAAAAACAGAACTGAATTGAGAATTTCTTTCCTTTTGAAGGTGGATCAAAAGATCAATAAACTCGTTCCCAAAACATTCAACTTTATATATGAGTTGTTTGTCTGTTCAACGCACTACAATTGCCGAGGCGATGAACCCTGGTCTTGGTGGAAGGACCCATAAGTATCGGTCTATTTAGATAGGTACTACAATTTAGCCTTAACTATTAGTTTCCCATCCAATAGGCATGATGACTACTATTAAAAATGAACAAGTAAATAATACTTTCATAATGAAGATTAAAAAAGGAAGGCAATAATTGAAAAAATAAGTAAAATCGGTAAATAAATCACGGAGTTAATAAGCTTTTAAAGTTTCTATAGGAGGCATCTCCTGCCCCTTTCTCGCGAAACCGAGCGCCTCCACAGTTTCTATGAAAAATCCACCTGTGACGTCACATGCCAAAGATATTGTATGTAAAGCTACCACAGCTTAGTAATGAGATACTATGACGACATTGCTCTGACGTCACTGGCCGTTTGAGCTATCTCTTTCTATTCCGGTTTTTAAAATGCTTGTAATTTGTCGTTTTTTGAGATATTTTATATTTGTTTTCACAAATATTTATCTCTTGAAGAATATTTTTAATTTATGTAAAAAAAAATTTTAGTCATCATGCCTATTCTCTAGTTCTCACACACTGAAATGTGGAAAACTATAATTGAAACTTTTCCTCTATGCTCGTATAAGTTGATCACTCTATAAGTTCTCAGAATGACCCCATTTATAAAATGTACTAAATATTTTATAACTCTTATTACTTCTCGAATTTAAAAAAAACAGGCATGTGCGAGTCAGACTCGCGCACGAGGGATTCCGTACCAATCTATAAAAACGAGCAAAAAATCAAGGTAAACGCCTTTTTTTTATTTTATTCTCTTTTTTAGTATTATTTATTATAGCGGCAACAGAAACATATCATCTGTGAAAATAAGAACCGTCTAACTATCAGGGTTCATGAGATTTTCCAATCCAAGTCTCGTGGAAACTGGTAGGTACTAGGTACCTTCTAAGCAAGCATGTATCATCGACAAAATCGACATCATCGTAGACTTCACTTTCCCTCAGGTGAAACTGCGGTCAATTGCGTATCTTATCATCATTATCATTATCATCATCAACAGCTCGTAGACGTCCACTGCTGAACATAGGCCTCCCCCAGAGAGCACCACTTTGAGCGGCTGCTCGTCTCCTGCATCCATCCGCTCCCCGCTGCTTTCACCAGGTCGTCGGTCCACCTAGTGGAGGGTCTGCCCACGCTGTGCCTTCCAGCTCGTGGTCGCCACTCGAGAACCTTTCTTCCCCATCAGTTGTCAGTTCTGCGAGCGATGTGGTTACAAAAAAACCAATGAAGAATAGGATTACTATTTTCCACAGCGAATATCATTATTCTATCTTAGTCTGGTCTCTAATATTTATAATTAAATAAATGCGAAGTCAAAGTTGTGCTCAGCGCCACTGCAGGGAAGCCCCGCTTCCTTTATCATCATACTACGTCACGTCACATCAAATTTAATTTACGTGGTTATTTCCTTCTCTCTCATTCGTAAAGAAAACAAACGAGATGAATTGAGGATTATGTTTGCGTCCAAGTCTAGTTTACTTATTTATTCAAGTCATTGGAAAGACGATAACCCTACCTTAGTGCTTGTCTGGATATTGCGGGAGTAAGCTGCGTCGAAATGAAATTGTTAGTTTGTGTTATTTTTGCACTGGGTGTAATGAAATGTTATGTGGACGCAGGTGAGCATTTGATATTTTAGTACTAACTTGTCTAGGAGTAAAATAACAATACTGGAGACATTACGTTCAAAATTAGAAAATGTAGACTGTAAAGAAAATGTTCCTACACCTGTCATCGCGTGTGTGTTCTGTGCACTGAGTGACCACTAAATCTGTGAACATCTGATATAATAAATTTTCACGCAGTGATATTCAACCGCCTTAAAAAGAGAGGTACCCAATTCGGTTGTATGTTTTTCGTATTAATAACCTTAAAACTCCGCTACTATTGTTATAAACCGAATCGGTTTTCTTAATTTACTTTTAGATAACGTGTTTTCAGATTGATCCCATAAACATTTCATCAAAATCGGTTCAATAAATTGGATTTTAAGACGAAATGACTGGAAAAAATACCCATACTACATGACACTACTACTTCGTCTCAGTATTTGAAGTAGGTTCAACATGTTCAACCCTTAGAGTATAATTATAATTAATATAAGTAAGCTACCTTATTAAGATATTAATTAATCTTATGACCATCTTTAAGCCCACCGTATAAGTGGGACGAAATCCTTTGAAAAGGTGTTCCTTATTTCTGTACCTACCTTATTTCAGATTGCGATATCATCTCAAAGAATGAATGGGGGGGACTGAACCCCACTCACGTCGAGTACCTTCCCCGTCCCGTACGCATCGTCATCCTACAGCACACAGCCACTGACTCCTGCAGTACCGATAAAAGCTGCAAGAACATTGTCCGGAGTATACAGGATGACCATATGGACCACAGGAAATATTGGGATATTGGCATGTCGTATGTATAACTAGCTAGCTATTTTATGTACATATTTATATTGTCACCATCGTTATCAGCCAGAAGATGTCCACTGGTGAGCGCTGCTTCCCCATAGAGCATCTTGAGCGGATGCTAACTTATTGCATTCAATAGCGCCCCGCAGTTTGACTAAAGGAGGGTTGTTTGATCCGTAATTTTATTAAGGTAGCATAATTGTGGTTAAAAGCTCTAACGGTTACTAATGGTTGTTAGAGTGTTTAACCATTGGCTACAAAAAAAACCGACCCTAAGTCATCGGTTTACTTATTGGGAGGCCCATTACTGCCACTACAGACAAGTGAATTATTATCTGGACTCTGGAGTATACAGGATAACCACACGGTCCACCGGAAATATTGGGATATCGGCATATCGTATCTATAAGTAGCTAGCTATTAAATTGTTGTTATTCAAACCCAAATTACATTACCATCATTTTCATTATCAGCCGACGACAGTTAAACATAGGCCTCTCACATAGAGTTCTACTTTGAACGGATATTTGGCATGCAACATGCTCCCCGCGATATGACTAAGGGGTCGAGTCAAATCTCATATAATCTCACGTTAGGGAGAGGGGTCTCGACAAATATCATGCAATTTTTGTTCTGATTGAAACAAATATGTACTATTTTGGTCCATTCAATCCAAATTGTATGTATATGGTCAAGTATTCTATTGTTAAATTTTTATTACTTTTATAACTCTCAGCAATATTGATTACTAGTCTTAACTAGTCGTAAATAAAAGCAAGAAGCAAATTTTTTTTTTTTCTACAATAACAACCCAACGCGTTTAAACGTAAGAAACCCACATTCTGAAGAATCTCACGTGAGATTGGGGGATGGGGAAGGGGGTTGACCAAAATCTCACGACATCTCACCAACGGGGGAGGGAGGGACAGAAAATTAAAAAAACACCTCACGTAATTTATGGACGCCCCCTAAGCTGTAATGTCAAAAAATTGTATGGTGATCATAATCAACGGTCATCCGATGTTCAACCGTGTGATACTACTACTCTAACTCTCCCGCAAGTCCCGTAAGAGGTGGCTAAGAGAATATCTAATGATTACCCAGAAACATCCTTCTCGATCTACATTATAATCTATGCAATCACCAAGACGCCTGCCAGCCGTGGTGATTGTGGTAGCCCCTCTCCTTTTCTTTGAGGGTTGAGACCTACATATGTTCAAAAATGAACCAATTAGGCTGATGTGAACCACTTACTAATTACTGTATTTAACCTCCTCAGGTTCCTGATTGGAGGGACTGGGAAAGTTTATGAAGGGTCAGGCTGGCTGCACGTTGGAGCTCATACCTATGGCTACAATAGCGTAGCACTTGGTATCTCCTTCATTGGTAACTTTAACGGTAAGTCAATAACCAGTGTTGGACAGCCTTCTACTTGCCCTTTCTCTACACCTTACCCCATCTCTTCCTTCCCTATCCCTTTTATATACCTACTATACTTTACGTTAGGTTTGGTCGTAAGTGATGAAGATGGCAAACCAAAGACCGCAAAGCCTGTGACAGATAAATGGTTTCCAGAGGCCATAGCAGCGGCTTCAAGTAATAGAAACTATCCTTACAAATGTCTTCCTTCGATACTTAATGTTACAATACCTCATTCTGGATAACATCCATCCATTTGCTGTCGACTTAGGTTTATGCCTCTTCCGGGAACGGGAATACCAGATTTGATGGAGCTCGATTTGTCTCTTAAATTGTCATGTTAAGTATTGTTAGATGTAGGCATTACCAGAAATAGGTAGGTATAAGACTACTTTTTTTGTGTGTGGTCGTTGTTACTAATCTAAATTCTAATCAGTTTTTAGTATAGCAGATTAAATTGTATTTTTTGCTTGTAAATCGTAATAAACAATAACGCAATAATTTCTGAACGCTATACCAAATAAGCCTGACAGCTAGCTGCGAAAATAAGGACTATGGACATTCCCAGTAGATTGCGATTGGTTGCGATTTTCCTATACAAGAAACATATTTTAATCAATACACTTATTTAACAAACTGACTTCTATTAGCTTTCCATCATCTTTCCATATTAAAATAACTTTAGTTTAATCTAAAGCTACTCAATGTAAACCGGCAATATTCGGTATGAACTCAGCTCAAGCGCGTATTGGACATCCCTCTTTCAAAGGGTTCGTCGACCATGAGGGTTTCGAAACATTCAAATTAAGCTACGTGACTTGTGAATGGGAAATGGTGCAATTGAGCTTTTATTATAGACGAACAGTTTTATTCAACTACATACCTAAACGCTTTACTAGTAATTTTTAGGGTTCCAACCGAAAGGTTAAAACGGACCCTATTACTAAGACTCCGCTGTCCGACTGTCTGTCTGTCTGCATGGCTGTCACCAGGCTGTACCTCATGAACCGTAATAGTTAGACCGTTGAAATTATTACAGATTATGTATTTCTGTTGCCGCTATAACAACAAATAAGTACTTACAGTTGGCCGTTTTTTTTTTCTTCTCCAGCCAAGTGTACTATACGCACAAATAAAAAACACATTTGAGTTTCGTTTTACAATTAGATATTTTTCTAATACATAAATGCTGCATATTTCTGCATAACGCAAGATTATCAAGCGACATTCATTGCGTGTTGGCGAAGTATTGGGCCAAATAAATACAGTGGAAGTTTGTACCTGATGGGACCCCATGGTTATAGTAAGGAAAGGAGAGTATGTTGCCAATCCGCCAGACTTTTAGCACAACTAAACAAGTAAACTACCACAACAGAAGTACTGAATAAAATATAGCTTCCATTATGTGTATGAGTTTGGAAGAGTTTTTAGAGCATTGTTTATCCAAGCGTAGAACATTTATGTATCATCCATCGCGTTATCAGCCTATTAGGTACAATCCGTCGTGGACACGGGCGTGTGAGAGATCACATGGAAAGAGTGTACACCGTAATCATTAAATCATCATAATATAATTCCGGCTTAGGGCGGCTAGGATGCCTCAACATTTTCTCGTATATTGTGATTCTTGAATTATGGGGGTTACCTCACGAAGTTTTCCTTCACCATCAGTGAAAGAAAAGTGGGAGTGGTAAGAGCGAGTTGTAAACCTCAAGAAAATCAGTTGTCTTTTCTTTCGTCAAAATCGCTTTAATACACATTTGCGTTTGGACATAAAAAACAAGTAGGTCAAGTTCGCAACAACAAAATTTTCTCTGTTTCACGTGTCTCCCCAAAACATTACAAAATTTTCAAACTTAGACAACTGCGCACTTAAAAGCTAAGAGACACGGCTAAGTGGGTAACTTGAGAATGCATCAAGAATCCATTACGTAGGTACGCCCACGCGTGTTTGGGAAAATTACTGTTAAGTAGTACCTTCAAGGGTGCAGATTTAGAACGATTTAGGTAATCAATATAATAGGTACAAAGCCGAGCGGCAAGACCCGAGATCACGGAACTGTATTATTTACTCTTAGCCCAAAATGGGTCTACGATATTGACTGGGTTTCACAACGGCACTTAGGGTGCGTTTCAACCAGAAATGTGTGAGGATGCGTAGCGAGGGATGTATTAAGGACCGATAGAATTGCTTAAAGAAACAATTGCTTATCATTTGTTTATTTTGCGCGATTCTATTGGTGCTTAACAAACACATCCCTCACTACACATCTTCACACATCTCTAGTAGAAACGCATCCTTAATCTGCTTCTGCTTCTGCTCTGTAGGATTTACCTACATTGTGTTGATTTTTATTTATTTCCAATTTCCAGATGAGGAGCCAACCCTGGAATCTCTGGGTTCCGCCCAAGCCCTGATCAAGTGTGGAGTAGAGAAAGGACATATAGTGCCAGATTACAAGTTGGTAGCCCACAGGCAGCTGGTTGCGATCGAAAGTCCTGGCAGGTACTTGTATAATGAAATGAGGAGTTGGCCGCACTGGAAGGAAGACGTTTCCGATATTAAATTGATATAAATTAATTCCTGTATCATGTGTGTTTATTTTTTATTCCTTAAATCACCGAATTGAAAGGTTTATATATGATTTATAAACAATAAATAAAATATTCTGTAATATTGCCTTACTAGTGTATTGTGATTAAATTCATTGACATTACCTATAATTTATTACATTCGTTGTAAGATCATTTTAAAACCGATACCCTACTCGGGAGACGGCATAAACTATAGCATCGAACTTTTTGCAAAAAGATGCTATATAGTTTTTGAAGTGCTTTATCGGGACCTATTCTACCTACAGTGCTGTGATTACACTCAAATTGTGTCTACTTTAAAAGCCAAACTATTTGTACATGTTATAAGTTTATATCTACCAACAGCGAACAAACCCGTATATATCCGCCCGTCGCTTGAGTTACTAATGAAACCACTAAAAGCTTTCATAAATCAAACGTCACTGACTAAAAGCAATTTATTCACATTTGGTCCTTACTGACCTATGAAATAGTATCAGCCACGGTGTCAATCTAAACCGGAAACCATCCCGATATTTGTTGTCGTCAGCATAGAACGCGTTTCTTATGTGATAAACGTGTTACGAATTTTGCCAACATTGCTCTTTATACTGATTGATCAGGGGCCCTATTCCCTATGACCATTCAGACACGTAACGCGGCGCGTTACGATATCTGCGTGGAATGGTTGTGAAATGCTATTCTGTATGCCATTTTCAATTTTGACAAACGCGACAAGGCTCGTTACACGCACGTTATGAACTGTCAAAATAACGTGCTCCAAGTTGGCGCGTTTACCAAAACTCGGATGCAAAATGATACACCGGCCAAATATTTTGTCTCCACCGATCAATCTCCGTCGTTTATTTTCTCTCTATCCACGCGACATTGGCGTCAAAAAGTTGAAATTGAGTTTATTGTTGGTTATCCTCTACTTGGTGAGTTTCACTATTTTTGTGATTTATTTACAAACAATTGGTCGTTCACCTGTACCTATAATATTTTATTTATTTGCTTTCACTTCTAGCCAAAATGAATGCTAGTGCCAGTCGTTGCAAAGCCAGCCCAGCGCAGCTCTGCTATTTGACTAACTACATGAAGAGCTTACTACATATTTTTATGAATGGGAGACTAACTGCATGTTTCATCCTACTAACATTATAAGTGCGAAAGTTTGACTTAATCTTTGTTACCCTCTATCACCATAACTACTAAACTGATTTTAATGAAATTTGGAATGCTGATAGCTTATACGCTAGATTAACAAATAGGATACTATTTTATCCGCAGTGCGCAACTAGACTAACAGCATTTTCCAGTTTGAGTACTCATAATAAATAATCAAACGTTTCTTTTTCAGATTGGTAGACGTGATGCAAGAACTTGTAAATAATAATAACTGTAAACAGTACAAGTTGTTTTATTTCATTCCTATTGTCCTTCTTATTCTTAATTACTGATAGGAGTTAGAAAGAAATACAGTTTTAATAGGTAGGTACATAACATTTAATTTATTATAAAATTAATTTACAAGTGACAAAACTCTCTCAGCAAGTTGAAATGGCAATGGGCAGGCCACATCACCACATGGTTCAGCACAGGGAGGAGATGAAATGCAAAACTTAAACAGTTTATTGAAAATAGGCTAATTTTAGCTTTTTTACAAGGAAAATGATGACGATCACATCAACAGTAGATGTCTTCAGGCTGATGATCGGTTTTGCCACAAAATATCAATCAACTGCTGCCTGGCATGTGCATCGGTAAAAGATTCTGTTGGTATTGGGACAACAGGATCATCATTGGAGGTCGAGTCATCAACGAAATCAATTTCAACACCATCATTCAAACACAAATTATGTAACACTGCACAGGCATTAATAATTTTTTTGCACACTGTGGGCAGCGTATTTTATACTAAATCTGGTTTCTGTGGAAATTTCTCCACAATATCAAATTAGATAGAAATACTATTTGGTATCACAATCTCGAGTTTTATTTTATGTAGGTTATGTCAAAGATTTTAGTATATAGCAAAGTTCTCTGTGGTCAAAGAGTAAAATACCTAGGGTCATGGCATATGTGTCATTGATATCGTTTTCGTTCCTAAACTAGTCGATCCGTATCCTATTATAATATTTTAAAAACACTACTTCGGTAGGTACCATTATTCTTCCTTATTTTAAAATTGAATAAATTATCAACTCTAAAATTTTTGGTATCCTTTATTGATGATAAACCAACGTATTATGAAGATTGGAAGCAAATTTCTTCAAAAGTACAAGAACCGGTATTTTTCCGAATTGAATGAATGCAATGTTTATGAACGCATCGCGTGAAACCGAAAAATAGAAAACACTGGGCATAGACAACCTAACACGCGGCATACAGAATACAGTTTTTCAATTCCACGTCTTGGCGCGTTTAACATCCGCGTTTATGTTTAGGGCACGTTATGACGTCACGCGTTATTGGCAAGGAATCTCATGTGTCATAGGGAATAGGGCTCCAGGGCGTTTTTCGTGTCATCATGTGTTGTCATCACAGCCTGTGTAGAGTTTTGCAGAGGACAACGGATATAATTATAATAACCAGTGGCTAAAATTGTTCTTGAAATTTTTAGTTTTGATATTACGCTATTTTTGCTTACTCCCACGCTTACCAATGTAATGTTTCTTGCTTTTTGCCCTAGTTTTTTTAACTTGGTCTCTGTCCAATATAAAAAAAATACGCAGATTTAGAAATTCGCTGGTTCAACAGAATAAATGTACCTATAAGTGGTAAACATATCTCGGTCCCACTTTGAATCCACACAAAATCCATATCTTAAATTTTCAGTAGAGCAAAAAACTAAAATGTGACCCATGCGAATTTATTTTTGCTTAACATAATTATTTATAAAAATAAAATGATGACTGATTTACATAACTTTAGTGATTCTGAAGTAGGTACCTATTATCCATTATTCCTCGATGTCTAGAAGTTCCAGCCTGACTTCATACTGTGATCTATACCAGATCCACCATCCAATAGCATGGCGAGTGGCTGCTGACACTATCCAGCAGTAGTAGCACACCTGCAGACGTAGGGAGCAAAGGTCTATTTTTAATCTTAGGGCCGAAACACCAAAATATGGCAAAACATTACTACATCAAATCAAAAAACAATACTACCTACAATTTTATTTATTTTGAAAACTGGTTACTCGAGTCGGACTCTCGCACGGAGGGTTCCGTACCATTATCTATGAAAACGAGCAATAAATCACGTTTTTTGTATGGGCGCCCCATTAAATATTTACTTTATTCTGGTTTTTAGTAGTGTTGTTGACATAGAAATAGGTACAACATCTGTGAAAATTTCAGCTTTCTATCACGGTTCATGAGATACAGCCCGGTGACAGCCGGACAGCGAAGCTTCAGTAATAGAGTTTATACCCTTTGGTTACGGAACCCTAAAAACATAAATAGCATTGTTTTTCCTCTGATGAGTCATCATAATTTTGATAATCATATTTACAACAGAGATGGATGAATTGTAATTGCGAAACGAGTATTGTCACAGAATACAAAATAATGCTACGTAGAATTGTCAAGTCACCATGTTGGGTTTTGACGGGATATTTATGACTTTCACGAGTGTTTCCAACAATAATTTGCACATTTGTGGTTAGTAGCAACAGCTGGGGAATATGTTTCCTGGTTTAATAGGTTCCTAACGTAATTTTGTTCCCCATATCAAAGAGCCAGCAGAACGTCAGAAAATTCAAAATATTTGATTCCAACCCTAATTTTGTCACTAATATCATAAATATTTGACCCACGTTTTTTGGGGTTCATAATTATCTTATCTCTCTTTTTAGGATATTATTTTTAAATACGATATAGTTTATTTTTAGTGTTTTTTACCACTAAATTGATTATGATTATGATTATCACGTTAACATAACTTGATAATAATAAAATTATGATGTCCTTATTTCCCCCTTAATGGTGGAGGAGGAGGACGGAAATGGACGTCTATTAACTTAAGTTCATCTTAAGATGATGGTGCAAAAATAAAACGGAAAAAAATTTGCAACTCACAAGCGTCATGCAAGCTAGTACAAAGGTGGAGGCTAAGGGCCAAGGGGTGGCGTGGGAGTCTTGCGTCATCAACCCAGCCAGTGTCCGCCCTGACAGCCAAGCAGCGAGCACAGCGAGGGGCGACATCAGCATTATACCCAAGCTGTCCACCATGAGCTGAAAAACAGGTACAGTAAACTACTACCGTGCAATACTGCAACCTACTAAAATGCTGATTCGTCCCTATTGCGTCAGGTATTTTTGTGTCATCCCGAAATGAATTCGAACTATCGATCATGGACAGTTTTTAAGAATGCTATAGAAATAGACTAATATAATCAGTTAGACGATCAGTATTTTAAGCAATGACAGCCTCCGCGGTGTGGTGGTTGAGCAGGTCGGCTCATAACTCGGAGGTGGCGGGTTCGATTCCCGCGACAGGACAAGTAATTGTGCCCGAAAAAAAAAAAGCGCAAATGCTTGTTCTGTGTCTGGGTGTTGTGGGACCATGGTCTACGTAGTTCCTGGGTCCCTAGATACAGGGAATCCTAGTTAGGATCCAGGATCTTATGTATGTGATCGTTGGGCGTAATGTAATGTAACTTTTAACGTGCATGTAAGAGTATTGACATAATTTTTGAAATAAATTTGTTTTAAAGTGAATATTTTTTTTACTATTTTATTACCTTGCTTTGCTTTAGAACTAGAGACCATTACGTTTATTTCATTACAGTCACTCATAGTTCTTTATTTATATTATAACAAAAACAGCACCTTACCATGACATCAATTTAAATTAATACATGAAGCATTTTTGCGAGCTTATCATCCTTATACGGAGCAAAGGTCACGCATTTCTGTGATGTATGCCAGCGAAATGCAATAAAGTCTCGCGGAACGTAGCATTCGCGTGTGTTATATATTAAAATGATATACGGCGTACCTGTTTAGCATTCTGACTCAATATCCACATGACCAACGCTCTCGGCACGCCGTATCTGTGTACTCGACGGGTCGCATATCTAGTCCCGCAGAGCTCACATCGTGACTTCCCCGATTCTGTCAGCCACCTCTCCAAACACTTAACATGTACTCTTCCAACGGTCCCTCTACAAGAGCAAGCTGATATTAACAGGCCAAGTTCCGGAGACAAACCGTCGCCTCCATGACAAATGCGACACATATCATCTGACGAGTGATCACTTTGTCTCTCGTCGTCTTCAGTCGTATCAGGTACATTTGGCACGTCGACTGCGTTAAGTTCATGTTCCCAGTCAATAGCCTCCGTCCCGGTGCTAGCTGTGAGCTTATTGATATCATTACTTTTGTTTTGTGTGTCTATGATCCCGATCCCCATTCGGCGTTTGGTACTCCTTACTTTAATGCGATGTTGACGGGGGTATTTGTCCCTCTTCATCGATGCCCTATCTCGGGTCACCTGACGTGTGACCCTTTTCGGCGGAGTTTCGTTTTTGTCTATAGTGTTAAGAGTTTCTCTATAGGCTTTTAATGGTTCCGCCCCGTATTCCGTTACGTGCATTATATGGTACAGATCTATGTTACTAGCAGTAGCTGTGACGTCTTTATCGACAGTGGCATTCGACTGCTTTTGGACCATTATCTTTGAAGAGGTAGTTTCACACTCTGATGTTAAATCTATATGGTTGGAGTTTCTGGAGCTATTGGGATGCATTCTGTTTTTTGATTTCGAAGTATTGATTGCGATTATATTGTTAGCCACGTTGTTCACTTCTCGACTAAGACCTGGAGCACTAAAAGTATTATAAAGTTAAATGATTAATGAATTATTGCGAAGTATCAAAATATAATTAATTTAAGTTCATGAAATGTGCGACCCAAAACCCATTTTAATGGATTTCTTATTGTCTTCTTACACCATTATTCTCCAATTATACTTAGGTACTGCCACAACTGCAATTTGTGAAGAAAATAGCCGTAATTTGTTTAAAGACTTGTCCATCCTAAAATAGTTAGGTACCTTGTTTGAAACCCACGATCAACTTTAGATGGCTCCTTGCCAGCAAATCCATTGCGAACTGAAAATTTACGGCGTCTGCAGTTAGGCATTAGAAGGACTAGAATTTAACAGATTTTCAATTTTTTATATTTTGTTCTATTTTGTTAGAAAAAATACCTATTTTAAGTTAGGTTCATTTTTGATGGTGCAATGGCATTTTATTGACAAAGTCATGTATAAAATTATTTTAATTTTTTTACAATGTCACGAGACTGTCGTGACTGTCGTGTGACTGTAACGAGTTTCCTTTATTAAAAAGAATTCATTTCTTTCTTCCCATTTCCTTTCTGGGAAAATAATAATACAAATGCGCACTTTCTACACGAAGACACGATTGCTATCTTGTAGACATACACGTGAACATCCTGCTTTGGTCTTTGACTATTGAATAATCAAAGACCAATAAATACCACCAATACTAACTCAATATTAAAATTATCTTTGATTCAATTCGTCTATGTAGCTATGTGATCGTTGGCGTTATTATTAATAATGAAGTCCTTTATTTACATACTTAAGCCTTCGTTTTTAACAATATTTCTATAAAAACGATATGACTAAATTCTTATTTATTATCTTAAAGCTACATAGGTCATGATTTGTATTCTCCAGTATTTGTATTAATATGAGCTAAAATGCTTTAAATTCATTACGTCCTAGCTCACACAGCTACGTTCTTTAGTGGCTGTATTTCACATTAGTATGTAAATGTGAATAGATATATGAATATAATAATCACCTACGATAACTAGCTACGGGGAGTCCAACCGCATTATTTAATAGCCAACTAGATTGTACTACAAATTGTAATGTACAATATAAGACAAAGGTACGAATATTCAACTAAGGCGCATATTCAATAGTAAAAGGTTTATGATTTTTTAGGATTTCGTAATAATAACACACCGTTTATTTGTCACACTCAAAATAAAAAAGTACCTATGCACAACTGCTGCACAACGCACAAATGGTAATAAATAAATAAATAATAATAATGTGTGTGGACATTTCACACAGCGCCATCTAGCCCCAAACTAAGCAAAGCTTGTACTATGGGAACCAGATAGCTGATATAATACTTAGATACTTTTTTTGTTTGTAAATACATACATAGAATACAATATAACACCCAGGCGCAGAACAAACATTCATGTTCATCACACAAATGTTTGTCCAGGGTAGGAATCGAACCCACAGCCCTCAGTTCAGAAGGCAGGGCTGCTACCAACTGAGCTATCGAGCCCGTCGCACATGCCTTCGACATATTTGCGTTATTCATTCTCATAAAAAAAATTATAACTGGCTCGCAGTGGTTCGCTGCACCAGACATAACGTAATTCTAAATTTTACCCCTGGATCACACGTTTTCGCAAATTAACTGATATAAAAATAACTATATTAAAGCTTCTTGTAATATTAAGTGGGCTAGGCTATTATAGGTTACTTGCGGCAGGCAGTCGTTTCACCCTAATAGAACCCCTTAGCAATGAGGAGATCCGCAGGAGAGCTAAAGTGACCGATATAGCTCCTAGAATTAGGAAGTTGAAATGGCAATGGGCAGGCCACATCGCTCGTAGAATTGACAACCGATGGGGAAGAAAGATTCTCGAGTAGCGACCACGAACCGGAAGACGCAGCGTAGGCCCCTCACTAGGTAGACCGACGATCTTGTGAAAACCGCGGGGAGCCGATGGATGCAGGAGGCGAGCAGCCGCTCAAGGTGGCGCTCTATGGGGGAGGCCTATGTTCAGCAGTGGACGTTTTCAGGCTGTTAATGATGATGATGATTAAATTTTCAGTATATTTTACTGAACTGTAACGGCCTAGAGCGTTCACACCTTTTGTTGATGAACCCCTTAGAGATGTGAGATGCAATTTTCAAAGTCATTACCCCACTTAGCACCGACGCTATATGAAAACAGAACGCCCTGGCAATATCAAGTCTATACTTACTTGCGTCCATTGTCCAATGTCCAGTGGCTTGGACTGTATATATACACGTTGTTGAAATCATTATATACCTACAGTCCACCTATACACACATACCTATTTATGCTTTCACGATTTCAAATACTCTATTATAAAAGTTAAAATGGGTTTATTTCACAATTCCAGTCCTCTCGTGTACGACCAAACTTAGTTGGCCTGTTAGGCAGACTTTCAATATTAGTTGTGTAATAGTAGGTACCTACATAAGATGGTCGTACATAAAATAAATAACTCAAAATATAAAATTTATATTTTCTAAGCGAAGTGATTAATGAACATAAGTAATTAAAACTATCGGATATATGATATTAATATGAGTATTATGATGTCTGCAAAGTTATAGTAGTCCGCACTACTAAATAGGCTAGAATTTGTTTATTAGCACTACTAAATAGGCTAGAATTTGTTTAGTAGGTAGAGTCTTCCAAATTAGGAGAATTTAGACGTTGATAATAGTCCTCATAATTAATTTTACAGATGCGTAGGTAATGGACTGGTAAGTAAAAGAAATATAATAATTATCTTCTAATACCGACGACGACGGTACGGGCCCGATAGCTCAGTTGGTAGTATCCCTGCCTTCTGAACTGAGGGCTGTGGGTTCGATTCCTACCCGGGACAAACATTTGTGCGATGAAAACAGATGTTTGTTCTGCGTCTGGGTGTTATATTGTATTCTATGTATGTATTTACAAACAAAAGAGTATATAAGTATTGTATCAGTTATCTGGTTCCCATAGTACAGCTATGCTTAGTTTGGGGCTAGATGGCGCTATGTGAAATGTCCACACATATTATATATTTTTATATATTATATATATTTAATAGGACCTCATCATCACCATCACTTTCAGCCTATTCTGAGGCTTATGTCCAGCAGATTCATTTGGAGGTTTTGCCCATTTGCCACGCTGGGAATGCGGGTAGGTGATCGCCATCGAGGAACCAATTCCTCGATGGTGATCGCAAAGAATAGTTCTTCGCACCGGTTACGCGGACGCTGCTTCCCGTCGTCGGCCTGTATCGCTTGGCTACGCTTCTTTGGATGCATATACCTGCCGCCCCCGTCTATCGGTCGCCAGACGTCGTTTAGCAGGATGACCAAGATGACTTGAAGCAGTAAGGTGGTGTTTTGTTTCCTCCCATCCCTTAATACGGGACCTATTAGAGGATAATTTAAATATATTTCTTTTGACTTAATGAAAAATATAAACTAATTTAAACTAAGTAAGTACTTTTATATTATGTGCTTAACTAAGAAAATAGGGGCCTATTGTGGGTAGTTGATAGGTAGGTACTTATAAAAATGAACACAGGTTTATGGAATTTGGATTTATTTTGGTCAAAAAATATTTTCAACATTTTCATTACACAAACATGATATTCGATACCAATAAGCTCTATATTTATATTTACATTAGAACATTAATAAAGTTACAATATTATAAGGATAAGTAGTAATTAGTAGAATATACTTATCTAAAGTTACCTAAAATTA
Organism: Ennomos erosarius; assembly: GCA_963580505.1. NCBI lineage: Eukaryota > Metazoa > Arthropoda > Insecta > Lepidoptera > Geometridae > Ennomos > Ennomos erosarius. The sequence goes on from OY756986.1 coordinate 12,147,068, forward strand.
CAATTTCTCTGTAAAATTTTAATATTATAAAAAATTCACGCTTTACAAGAACTGTGAATTACACAAATATACTAATTTATTCTCTTTACTTTTCCTCACTATTAATAACAATAGTGTCTAATAATTACTGACATTAACTATAGTATTTGTAATTTACTAAAGACGCCCTGCGGTTTGCGCACAATTACCCATTTTCCTACGGGAACTCTCAATTTTTCAGGATAAAAAGTATGCTATGTCGGTACGCAATATATTTGAACCAACCAAAATAGTTCACATAATTTCAGCAAAATCAAGGCCCGTAGTGTGGTTTCTCTAATTTTTTTTACCTTTGCTTACAATCTGCCACTGTCTCACTATAATAAAATTATAATTTCAGAATACAATAAAAATGAGCTTATTAATTATATAATACTGACTTAGTTTATTATCTATTAATTGATTTTCTTATTCTAACGAGATCAATGAGCAACAATTTTGAATAATTCGACACAATTATTCTATCAAGTTTTTTGAAGTGAGATACTATATCTAAAAAATTACTTAATATTTACACACATCGTTAACAACTTTCTTTAAAAATGTTTATCTTTTTATAATCTTATCAATTTTATAGTTAATCATCATAATAACTAAACAGACAAAATTCTTTGAGAATTTTTACAATTTTTAAATACTATTTGATAATTTTACACCTTACGTCCATGTATATAATCTGCAACAAATTTCATTTATTATTTTAGGGTATCAGAGGTCTTAATTTTCTTATTTAAAGGGTAGTAATAGAAGCTCTGAATGCGAAAATTAGAAAGTGCCAAAGTTTTACAGGATGTTACTGAACACAAAAAGACGTAGGTTGTACCTATTATTGCTTAAAAATTTATGCTGCGGGTTCAATTCGAACCCAAAAGAATAAAAAATAAAATAAAAGAGGAGGAACAATTTTTTCTGCATTGTATTTAACTAGCATTTGACCCTGCGTATTATATTTATGTTACAAGTTATATAGTCACGAATTTTTCCAAACTGGTTTGGGCAAGAAGAAAATAAATTATACCTCCTGCCCATACAATATAACTTGATAGCATTATAACAGACTCTCCCTTCAGACGACATCCATGTAAATCAATGCATACAGTCGTGTTAGTTACCATCGCAGTACGTTTGATGTGGGCACTTAAGCAAACACTGTTTCGGCAGCCGGCTGCCTGACTGCATCCTACAGGTACCATATCTTACCTTCGCAGTGTGTTTAATGCTGGTACTTAGGGCAGCTAACAAGCAAACGCTGTCTTGGTAGCCGCCTGCATAACTGCGTCCTAAATGACGAGCACCGCCATAACTTATCTTTGCAGTATGTTAGACGCGGGCAGTTGGGGCGGCTACCAAGCAAACGCTATCTTGGCAGCCGGCTGCCTGACTGCATCCAACTCGATGAGCGTCGCCATATCTTACCATCGCAGTATGTTTGATGCGGGCACTTGGAGCAGTAGCAAGCAAACGCTGTCTCGGCAGCCGGCTGCCTGACTGCGTCTGACGAGCGCTATATCTTACCATCGCAGTACGTTTGATGTGGGCACTTAGGGCAGCTAGCAAGCAAACACTGTTTCGGCAGCTGGCTGCTTGACTGCATCCAAGACCATATCTTACCATCGCAGTATGTTTGATGCGGGCACTTGGGGCAGCTAGCAAGCAAACGCGGTCTCGGCAGCCGGCTGCCTGACTGCGTCCGATACGACGAGCGCCGCCATGCGTCCGGTACACTTCCTCTTGAGTCTCTGAGTTCCTCTATACCTGTACAGACGAATACTTCCTGGGGAATTATTTTAATAGTCTCTAACGCTGTACAAAGATTTGCACATTGTTATTTTTAAGGCCAGGATTTATGCGTATTATGAAAAACCTTAAAAATAATATCCCAACTTTTTCAACAAAAAAAAAACACATTATTCCGAACCACGATTTTCGTTAAATAAATAAATAAATAATTATGTCATTGAATCGACACAAATCATTGTTAAAGAAAATAATATAACTATGACGTGACGCGGTAGTGGTGGAGAGACGACTCGATAATTTTTTTTCAAAAGTTCTATAGTGATAAGGCCTATATCGACTGCTTTCTGGCCACCTTTGCAAGCCGGTAATAATCACAACTTAACTGCTATAAAATGTCTTAGAATACATAACAAAGTAAGGAGTCATAAACTAAACATCAAACTTTACTAAATTGGAAAAGTTTCTGTAAGTACCTCCTATCAGTCGATTGGGATAACAACCTTTGAAAAAAGTATTCAAGGGGGCTATATAAAGCCGTTTTATTTGAAAACTATGGAGATCCGTATTGTTACAAGCATTATACTGCTGGTAGGTAGGTACATACCTAAGCATAGATAGATAGATAGATAGATAAACTCTTTATTAAAACACACAAATTATAAACAAAAAGTACAAATTTAACGAGTGTTACAATTGGCGGTCTTATCGCTCAAAGCGATCTCTTCCACACAACTTTGCATGGAAAGGAAAAACGAAAAAATATATGTGGACTATACTATACAATAATTTAGCATAAAACATACCAACAACCTTAAAACGGCATTGTTTTATTATTATCAGGTTTTTGTAAATATAGCCGTGGGTCTGGGTAAGTAAGCCTCATTGCTCACAAAACCGACAACTGATGGGGAAAAAGATACACTACAATACATATAACTGATGGTGACCACGAACCGGAAGACGCAGCGTGGCCGACCCCCACTAGGTAGGCCGACAATCTGGTCAAAACTCGACGTAAGAGTGCTCGACTTTAGATGACTTGATGTTCTGGGAAGTTAACGTTATCTGAACACATCGATGGATGCAGCCACTCGCAGTAGGTGTTCCTCTAGCCTATCTCCAGCAATGGATGATGGACGAGAGGATGGTACTTTTTTAACTGGTCTTTCCATAAACAATCTTTTATAGCAGTATGGAATAATTAAATATTAAATTGTACTTGGTGCTGTACCACAAGCGCTGAACAGTGAAGTGTTAATTAAACTATGTGCTTTAATTATACCAAATATCGTTTTAATAATTACGTTAACGAGTAAAAACCTGATCGGGATCGACTACCCGAATGGGAAATGTCGGGCGGTGACTCTGGCAGCGGCCGCTTGCGGCGGATGCACGTGTCTCGCCAGCGGCAGAGAATGGCTGTCCGGAAGTACGATCTGAACCTGGAGGGAGAAACAATGTATTGTTGCGTTTGTCTCTTTCTCGTGCAAACGAAAAATGAAAGACAAATAAATTTACTCTTTTACAACAATCTAATACGTGGCATAGCAATTACTTAATATAAAGAAATTATCGACAAATACGTATAATATCACCACTAACGATTGAATGTCACTGTACTTTTCTATTTTGTGGGCACTGCCACTGTAATTTTATTAGTTTCACTAAAGTTTTAAATTTTCGTTAAATGTTTTAAATATGGTAGTAATAAACGGAACAATAAAGGACTTTGCACGGTAGTGGCAATTACGTAGCCTACCTTACCTGGATTTTACAGCCACTTGAGGCTTTATAGTTGATTTATAGGCCGTTAAATACAGTCGTGATGTAAACGTAATTAGAAAAAGTCAAATACAATAAAAGCAATGGTAGCGCTATCTTAGCCAACGTCTGAATTAAATATTCAGTAAAGTGATGCGTGCTTCTTGTGTTTCCATCATCACAGAATAGATAATTATATAGTACCCATCATACACCCAACGGTACACCCTCGCACACGTCAGCTAATAATAAAGTTTAGCGAAATACTTTGAAAATTCTTTTTGACGATTCAATTGAGCTAACCTAGCACTGTTTTTGCTTTGTATGGACATAGATCACAATTATATCAAAGCTTCAAAATATATAAATATATAAAAATACAACGGAGATAGTCTGCTTCTTTTAACTGTAAGATCTTTTGCGATTTGCTAAACTTTTGGCTTCAGAAAATCCCTTAGGTGGTTGGGAGTATCCGTTAATATTTGCAATCTGGCTCTTCACAGACCGCTATAAATTTTCAAACTGTTACAAGCTTCGATCCTGTCCGTTTACCAATAATAAGTGCGGAGCCGAAACTTATTTCATATCTGAAGGTTGCGAAGTTAAGTCTTGAGAGATGGAATTGGGTTTTTTATGAAACATTTTTTTTTATAATTTTGTGGTGAATCTTTCGTAACTTTAACATTGTTTTTATCTTTAAATCTACTGTTTGCGATTTTTTTTATCTCATAGAAGTAGCAAGCTGAAATGACTGTAGGCAAGCCACGTATTACCGATTGCAGAACCGATAACTGATGGGGATAAAAGATTCTCGAGTGGCGACCACAAACCGGAAGACGCAGCGTAGGCCAGACTGACCGACAACCTGATCAAAACCGCGGATAGCGATTGACATGAGGCGCGCAGCCGCTTAAAGTGGCGCTATGTCGAACAGATTTATGTTCAGCAGTGGACGTCTTCAGGATGATGACGATCATGATGATGATAAATTCGGATCTTTTATAAAGCTTAAAGATGGAGATCGAAAAATAAAATAAACCTTAGATTTTTCCGTTTCCCCAAGGTAGATATTTTTCATCCTAGCATACACAACGGCCTCCAAATCGCAAAGCCTCTAATCGAATTGTTATTTAACAGCAACATCGCGATGTCAAAGTAAATTCTACGAAATTCCGATACATAATTTGTGGGACTATCTGACATAAATTATTACTTGATCGTAGAATTAGGCTAGAATTCATTGCTTTATGTGAACCATTGGCAATATTATTTGTATCTCACGTAAGCCTTTTAATAACGCGTTTGTATGGCTCATTTATAATATGCTTACCTAACACTATTTAGCCACTATTATTACAGAATGTTTATTTTCGTTTATATAATACTCTACCCAATTTATAAATAGGAGTCTAAGTACTACCTAGTATTCTCTACCCTTAAAAACTAAAGATATTTTTTTTAACTTGAGTTCTCTACTTTGCCAAATCTTATGATGTAGGTACTATTATTGGCTTTGGGGGTTATGATAAAACTGAAAAGAATTCAAACCACAGATTGCGGCAGAGTTTTTCTTGTAGTACCTAGGTGTACTAACACGGAATCCTAAAAATAAGTCTACAACAAATAAAAGTATGTGAGCCTTATTATTATTACAACAAAAGTATAATATAGCTTTACGATAGGTATGCGCGGAATAAATATAACCCCCGTATTCTAAAACATTTTACCAAAAATCCTTCACTTGACTTCTACTTCACTTTGAGGAAAACTCAAAATACATCGCGACGTACCTTGAGTTGACAGTTGTTTCGCTTCTCTCGTTTAAGAAAAATTTACGCCGAAATGTCAAGTTGATTATATACTGTCAACTAAAAATACCAAAACACAAAAATAAGGTTAATTCGAGGTTGAGTCGAGTGGAGTAATCGCGTGGTAACGACTTAGAATATGGGGGTAAGTCTCTAAATATATTAGAGGCCGTCAAATATAAATGTAATTTAGCCAAATGTGACTTACTTGGCGTTCATCCAGTAGTAAATGATAGGGTTGACCATAGCGTTCGCCATGGCCAACCAGTAGAACCCGAGGTAGACGTGTTGCACGTACTTCATGTACAGTATCGACGGATGGAAGTGTGTGTAGATGAAGTAGGTGTGGTACGGAAGCCAGCAGATGCCAAATATCACGATGACTAAGATGAACATCTTTACGACCTACGAAAATACACTAGAATGAGTAAAGTTTAGAAAACAGAAAAGATGAAAAAAAGATAGAAAGAAATATGGAATAAGTAAGAAACAAGAAAGAAAAAAGAGAAAAAAACGGCTTATTTGCTACAACAACTAAAAGACTATTGACAAAACTAGACAAAGGAATATTGTTGCCCAAACTCGCGTAACGCTGGTTAAATTCAACCACTGCAGTTCAGTTGGAACTGCTTTTTTAAGCCAGCATGCTTAAAAAATCAGTTAGCAAGTGGCCAATAAAAAACTAAAAACAATAAAAGCGAAAAACTTCTATGGCACACAAACAACAGATTTTATTCTCTTAATACTAAACTTTTACTTAAAAAGCATACCTTAGACAATCCGTTTTTATAAATTACAAGTGCAACATAAATTCTATTCGTTATAATCATCTACATTATAAATAAAATAAAATATAAATGTACAGTATATTGAGAAATATTGAGTGTTTTTTGGTAATATGTATATATATGTATATTAATATGTATTATAATATTATATGTATATTATATGTATATTAATATGTATTAAGTATCTTACGGTATAATAGAGGAATACAACACCAGAGACAAACCTTATTTGGTTTTATTGGTGTTTTTGCAAGGCAAGTTGTAAATCTTTTTTCTGATTTAAATAAATAAAAAAAAACGTTTCTTGCCTGAAAGACCCGAGGAAAACTAACCATAAGTGGTTTAAAAAAATAAAGACACTAACCAATAATTATTATCATTCTACGCTGGGTCACGATGTAGTAGATGTAGTATAAACGAGCATAATTTATTAAATGTAAAATTATAAGGAAGTTCTGTTATTGGCCTTTTTTTGTAATTTAACTCGTGTATAATATAACAAATGTATTAGCTGTTGATCTTCTCATAAATAAATAAATAAATAAACTAACATTAATACAAATGTTGGTCATTCCACATTTAGGGCAAAACATAAGAATCAAGATAAATTTAAGAACTATGGTTCAATACTCCAATATGACAGCAAAATATCTTAGCTCTAAAATTGCGAATGAAAACCGTTTAATAACATAAAAACCACCTTGTCGACATTTATCATCATAATAAACACATTTCACGCGTAGCATTTTGAGCTTTGTACCTACGTAATAATCTGCCAGAATCTAGGCTTTCAATGGGATCACGAAAATCCAGGGACGTGAGTGCGCCACTGGCATAAACATTTGCATATTTTTGTTTCAAGATAAGACTAAAAACACATCCTAACTTAAGGATCATAAACCTGAATTACTTATAACAAAAAGTAGGTCAATATTATTTTATGCCTTTCCCCAGTGTGCTAAGTATATCCATTAATATTTTTTATCCAGTAGGTTTCAGGCATTTACTCATGAAAATGTAATATAGAGAAAGATAATTTCGACGTTTGGTGTATAAATATAGATCGTAACGCTAGCCAATACAGATTAAACTTGAGTGAGTGAGTGTGTGCGCGTGTAAGTGAGGGACTGAGTGAGTGAGTAAATGAATGAATGAGAATGTGCCTTAGTGGCAAGCAAGCTAGCAAGCAAATAAGTGCATCAGCAATATCCAAAAGTGATGATTCCACAAAGACTCGAGCGTAGTCACTTTTGAGGCTTTTTAGGATTGAGAGCAACTTAAATATTGTCCGTCCATAAGCGGTTTTCTTATTCTTCGGTCGGCCGCCAGATTTATTTTGTCGCTTATTTTATAAAAACGTGCGACGGTTTACCGCAGGTTATCCGTTTTTCCAAGAGAACTCCAAATTTTTTCCGGTTTACAATGTATCGTTATTTATATAATATATTTTTCAGTAACAATAGGTAACCGTGTGAAAAATGTTATCCTAATCGGGGTAGGAACTATGGCATAAACTAATATTTAGTTAGTCCAACGACCACTTCGCGGGGAGCCGATGGAAGCAGGAGGCGAGCTGCCGCTCTATGGGGGAGGCTTATGTTCAGCGGTGGACATCTCCAAGCTGTTGATGATGATGATGATGATGATGATGAACGACCACTTAGCCTACGAGCATATAATAAATGATAAAAAAAAAAAAAAAAAAAAAAAATCAATGATTTCTACATAATAATATTAATTACCTAAATTGTAGTTGAATGGTGACAATTTCAGACTTGAAAGCAAGTGCATTGCAGTTGTGTAATGCGTAGTACCTATATCCTATATCGAGTTAAAGTCACGTAATTACAAGACAAATACTTCGGTACTCAACAGATGTGGCAGAGCTACGAAGACAACACACAAAAAGCGTTAGTTGAAATTGAAATTGAATCTAACAGGCAATACTCGTGTGTGCTCGCTCTCAATTTTCATGAATAAATTTCATTAATCGTGGAAAGCTCGAATAAGACATGAATACCGTTTTAAGTATCTTTTCAATGCTCAAAAAATGCATTTACGAAGCCTGTATACAATGTTAGAAAGTTAATTATGACGCACCATACAACGGACCTTGCGGTACTCTCACCTAAGTACCTATTTTACCGCCTCCTCCGTTGTATAGCGCCGTGCGATTTCCATGACGGTCACAGATTAAAGAGAAAAAGTAGATTTTTCTCCTTAATCTGTGAAAAATCTGTACGGTTTTCTTTTTAATTTCTTTGCTTTTTGAAGCGCATTTGCTGAATAGGTTTGTCTCACTTTAATTCTAAAGCGAAAATGTAACTAATTCTAATTAGTTATAATTTTCCCCACACGCAGGTGGCACCATTTGCATTGTAAATGCGCGCCATTTTAGACCATTTTTTCTTCTATGTTATGGCTCCACACATCAGTGTATTTAGCTAGAGTCAAGTATTGCAATACAATTTTTCATCGTGTTATAGAACTATACACGTAGTCAAGTCTTAGTCATAGTCATAGTCCAGTCTAAGTCATGCTCTAGTAGAGTGGTGGTAACTGTACCTACTAGGTTTTCACATTAGATTAGAAACGTCAAAGATTGTGTGTTGCTACTTTCCTACTAATAAACAAAGTTTGTTTCGGTACCTGTGGTAATGTTTTCTTGCAAATGTGTTGAAAAACGTTGTATGGTACACGGGCGGATATTGGTTTTTACAAACTCGTGACTATGGTAAGCCCTCGACTACATCTCGGGCTTACATTTGTCTACTCGTTAGTAAAAACCAACTTACCGCCCTAATATCATAAATAGTTAAAAAAAAATTCTACTCTATCTATTACAATACAAGAAAGTTCTACGTATTTCATACTATTAAACATTTTTATGAGAATGAATGATGTGACAAGCTAGTCGTTCACCTAAACTTATTGTAGTGATAAGCGACACAGCAGCCCATTATAGTCGCAGTGTCACTCGGAACCAAGGAAGTTTTAAGTATGCCAACCCCCATATTCTTCTTAAAACTCCCTTGCTCGGAACCACAGATTAGAGAAAAAAATCTGTTGCTCTGTGCTCGGAACATAATAAAGTTTTGCGTGAGAGTTTTGGCGGGAACGCGGAAAAGTTCACGTCGTTGCATTGTTAAATTGTTAATGTTTAAAATTGATGGCGTTTTACGAATTAAGTGCTGAATTACGAGCATGAGTGAGGGCAAGTGATATAATGTGGTGAAACGTGATTTTTCGTGTTGCTTCCAAAACTCCATAGAAGCTTCTAGTAAAGTTGCCACCACTTTGCTGGAGCATGACTTAGACTGGACTATGACTATGACTAGTACATGACTGCGTGAAATATTTTATAACACGACGAAAATATAATACTTGACATTGGCTAAATACACTATGTGTGGAGCCAAAATATAAAAGAAAAAAAAGTTTTGCGTGACCGTGTACTGCACGCGACATCCTTAGACTTAGGAAATGTAAATGAAGTAGGTTCAACAGCATGTTTTGGTGTTGATCCTCCTTCATTTACAATTTTACATTACTTTTTACCCCTCCATGTCAACCACATGTTGTTTAAAGCGCTAGTTCATCATGAACAGCCTGAAGACCTCCACTGCAGAATAGACTTCCCCCACAGAGCACTACTTTGAGCGGCTGCTTGCCTCCTGCATCCATCGACTCGCCGTGAGGCGACCAACGCATCAGCCAAACGCATCAGTACAATCAGTATGGGATGAAATAGGTACTTACAAGTATACCTATTTCATTGGAAACTGATTAAATTTCATAAAGTTACCCTATCTGTATTAATGAACTGGATCTAAATTAATGAGTGCTGTAGTAAAAATATATCGCCATAGCATACAGTTTGACCCAATTTAAATTTGTAATAACTTTGCATGATTTAGTAGTAGTTTGCGGTCGACTCAAATAAGCTTGCCTATGATGCATGCATAGAAGCCTGGATCGAAAATTGATAAATCCATTCAACCACAAAACATCCTGTTCATCGTCTTGCGTTTGTTTTATGTTCAACATTTGATTTTCCTGATAATATTTAGTAAGTTTAATTGAAAAATATCAGATGGGTTCCGTTGGGAGTGTGGCTGGCGACTTTTTCGGTCTAACACCGTATAATTTGGTTCTATTATTAACCGTTTTAGGACAGTTTGAAGGTTTTTTATCGACTTAGTCTAAAGAACCCTACGTTAGTGTCTGTCACATACAGAAATGAGGGTCCGGAGCCGATCATAAAGTCGTGAAATCACAGAATCATGAAAGAGATATATGTTTTAGATAGGCTCTCTGACGGGACCTCGTGATGTGCATTGTGAAAGGAGGTTGTTAGGAGGAAGCCTGTCATTATTTTCCACTAGCGATACCTTAAAGTTCCTTCCACACCACATTACTTACTCTAAGATTTTTTATGTTACTGCCGTGGTCATGTTCTACTAGGCGGTAGGACTTTTCTGGAGAGTTCATCTAGTATTAGTTATAGATATGCTTCCACCATCACTTTGCCATATCTGACTGCCAATACAGTACTGTGTGTGTATTAAGCACTACTGTGTTCCGGTTCGAATGGCACTAAAGCTAATGGAATTATTAGGACAACTGAGACTATGACCTAATTCACGGTCTAGTAATACTAAATTAAAAACAAACAAATTTTCACATTTTCTTTTGGTTAGCAGGGAAATGCAATAAAATCATGTTTTAATCAAAATTATAATTAGGGTAATTAAGTCTGGGTCAGTGGTAAGTTCGGCCGAATTTCGTACGTCGCCGAGTTTCGTCGTTTCGTGAAAATTAATGGCATAACGATTACCTACTAGAGTAATTTGAACCTGATTTTTTTTCAATTTCAGTTATAACATACCTTTCGTTTTGATCGTATTGAGTCAACTTGCCGCTGCGTCAACTCGCCTATAGACCGAGAGCCCCACAGCACTTTACCCATTGCTGAGTAGAAAAACGTCATTCCCAGCATTGGGACTGCGTATGTGACTACGAAGAACAGCGTTTGATATCTGTGGACAAAAACAAAATCAGTTACTCCACTACCTAAACGAATTTAGGAAAAAAAAACGAAGTTACTAAGTATTAAAATGTTTTTTTTTCGTCCCTGATAATATCTGGCATTTAAACAGAATTTTTATAGACACCCAGGTATTTTATTATTGTGTCAAAATCGGCACACTGGCATTGCAGCGACTAGCTTTTAGGTGCGGGTTCGGTTCGCGACAGGAGTTTTGTTGAGCACAGAAAGTTCAAGTAGGTATAGGTATACTGTTTATGTTTCGTGTTGTAGTCTTCATAGTTCATAAGGATTCTTTAATACAGGGAGCCCTAGTTAGGGTCTAGGATCTATGTATGGGGTTTTTGGGTATTTTTCTTTATTTATGCCCTTCAAATTTGCGGTTCCTGGAAAATTTTCAATCACCGTTTTGTGCGCACAGAGCTTTCAGCCTTTGATGCATAGTCGAAACGAGACTGAAAAACACAGTCGGTTTTGTCGCGTTTTGTTCGACCAACATCACTCACTACTAGACATAAGAGGGTACTTTATCGAGATTTATATCTCAAAAACTGCTATTATTATAAAATTAATATATATTTTTTCTTTCACGCTTTTCGCCACAGATTTCGCCTTATTTATATACCTAAGTCTATGATTTTTACATTACTTTAACATAAGAAAAACCAAACACAAAAGCCAACGCACTGTCCAACTTACAAACAAAATTCTCACAATTTATACACAGGACAGAATTCGTTTGTCTAGCTGATACTACAACTATTACCATATAGATGATTTTTATGTGTGGGCTCATTATTTTTGATTTGATACAAACGCTGACAATTTTTTACAACGACTTCAATAACAGGAGCTTTTGTACAATAGGTATTTTGAGAACGTTATGCGATATCTTTGCCAATTATTTTGAATCGATTTTGATGATTGCTTTTTTGATTCCATAGACACGTTTAGAGCGGTCCCATTTAATTTTATCTGTATGAAAACATATATACCTTTATATACCTATATATACCTTTTGTTAGACAAACTATGAAGGGGTTATGGTCATATCGTCTGGGTTGTAAAACGTAATGCGTGTCCAAAATGTCGTAGTTGCAAAACGACTTATGCTATTTTTAAAATGTCCAGGTGTACAGAATGACTTTATTTCAATACTTAGTAACTTGGTTGTTGCATATTGCCTGGATGAGCGTCTTAGGGTGGGTCACCCTTAGTTAAAACCTTGATTGCAGAATGTCTACGTATGCATAACTTTAAGCGAAAAGCGAAGTTCAATTGGCTCAGCAGCCGGACTGTAATCCTAACAAATTTTATTTTTTATAACATCTCGTCAACTTGAATGAGATTCCGTTCATCTCGCAGAGTAACCTGGCAAGCGTCCAGGGGCACTGCACCAAGTTCGACGGTCATCTGCAATAACCAACAACTAAACAAAGTTTGAAGATATTTTTATACCGTTTTTAATTAAAAGAAAGTGCTTTAGTTTTAAAATTCGATAAAAAATGAATGAATATTTTTTTACAAAAATAGAAAGTCACCTCAGTCTCAAAGAATTATTAAATAATTTAGGAACCTCTCAGTTACTGAAAAATGATCAGTACTAAGACCATCATGGTCCGGGTTTTTGTCATTTTTGTTATGTTAATTTTCGCATGTTACATATTAAATACTGGTTGTATTTAATATGTAACATGCGAAAATTAAATAAAACGTACATTAGTCTAGTGACTAGACCAAGTCATTCACTAACTAGACTCTAGTCAATGAATGTTTCAAAGGCATCGTACCTTTTTATAATATTACTACTTACACCTTACCTACAGAATTATCAACAATGCTGTGAATTTTTCATAAGGTGCAATCACCGTAGCTAAGTTGGTACCTACTTCAAAAGAAATTATCATCATCATCATCATCATGAACAATATGAAGACGTCCACTGCGGAACATAGGCCTCCCCCACAGAGCGTCACTTTGAGCTGCTTGCCTCCTGCTTTCATCGGCTCCCCGCAAACATGAACATTCACAACATAAATAACCAAAAATATTTAAGTTTATAAGACTAACAAAACGCTTACTTAATACTTTTGTGTTTCCGGCAAAATATGACCCGGGCGTGATCAAGAGAAGAGTGAATAAGTACTTACTTAGCTAGCATGCTACACCTTCGATCGCATCATCACTTTCCATCAGGTGAGAGCGTGGTCAAATGCTAGATAAGTACGATGTAAAAAAAAATTTTTTTTCTAGAATTTCTGGATAACTAATTCCAGAATCGAAACAGCTCCCAAAATTCCAAGAAAATCATTCAAAGACGTTCTTTTTCCCACAGATTTCTTCAGATATTTGTAGCGTATAAAATTGCTAGCGTTTGTGAGATATTCGAGAAATCTTGTACCTATAGGAATCCTGAGGAAATTGAAATTTTCCGCAACCGGCTTCCGTTAGGTGTAAACACGATAAGTAAGTATTTGAAACGATATAATGTATAACATTGAGAAGTAAGTATTTTAAGTGAATTCTTTGGTAGAGTAGGTGTAAGTATTGGGTTATTAATACTATAATTATGACAGTCTCAAGACGAGCGTGACTTATATAAATGGTTCATTCATGTGCTAATCTCACTTAGGTACCCTGATTATAATTGGATTATTTTTCTCATGTAATACTTATGAACTTGCTTTTTCTTTTTTTTAACGGGCTAATGCTGTTGGTCTCTACCGACCTTTGCAGTGTCATCGGCCGGGAGGGTAAGCGCTCAAGGCGCCCAGCCGACAAAAGTGGGGGGCAACTAGCTCAAGGGGTGCGAGCCTCGGCTTGGACTGTTAACGAGATAAGAGGATCGAGAAGGCTAGGTGCGCTGGAGGAGTGGGCCCTATGGAAAGTCGCGCCCATTCTAGCTAACCTACAGCGACCTCGCCGGCCTGGTCGGTATATCTGATTGTGTTACGCTGCCATCCTATACCGGTGCCGATCGGTACCTGAGCCAGAAGGGCTAGACTGGTCCGGTGATCCTAGCGCAGCCGAAACAACGGCTGCTATAGCATCTTCCAGGTCGCTCAAGAGGTGTTTTGGGTGGTGACTATGGGGTGACTTAAGAATTTTTCTCATTCAGTTTCATTTCATTATAGAGCGAGCGCCTCCCCGGGAAGCCAAGGTTAAAGTTCAAATATTTGATCGTGGTCGTGGTGATGCAATGAGTAAAATGCAATAAATACTTAGCAGCATAGAAAATAACTCCATGTTACGTTGGAAAAAAATTCTCCATTATAAGTGACAGCGGTGTGAATGCACCATTATTCTTCACAAAACAAACAGCTTAAATGTTTAAAACGAGCCATTTCATTATTTTGCACTTTATATAAAAACTAATGAAGCTCTCCACAATAAACTATTTTTCTTTTCAACTCATTTATCTTGTTTACGAGTGAAAAATATCAGATACAGTGAATGAAACCCAGTGCGGAATGTCACGGCCTTAGAGCCACAGGATAAAAAGAGAACATAAAACTGCAGAACATAAAAAGTTACCCTCAGAGCATCGAGGGGAGTTTAATCAACGGCGGCATAATACTGGTTACTTATAGGGCCTGTAAAAGGGACAACGAAAACAGACAAATGGTTACGAAAGGGCGAGCTATAAACTTTGTTATTTAAGTAACTTTCGCTGACATTTGAAAGAAGAAATACGGCTTTAAACTGCTCTTTATACTTTTTGCTTTTGTGTAGGTACCTATTGTTTCATCACCACCATTTTTATCTGTATATTGCTGAACATTCATCATCAGTCATGCTCTCAATGCAATTTGTTCACCAAACCGCGTGGCTGCGGTGAATATCTTTATTTTGATAACATAGCAACATCAGAAAGGAGGCAGCTGGCTGCCTCTCTTCGCCATCCCATCTATTCTTCCTTTCCCATTTCTTATTTTCTATCCCTTCCGTCTTATTTTTGACAGGGTTAGAGCGTAAAACTAATAGGCATGATGACTACTATTAAAAATGAACAAGTAAATAATACTTTCGTAAAGAAGATTAAAAATGAATGCAATAATTGAAAAAATATGTAAAATCGATAAATAAATCACGGAGTAATCACAGAATTCCCCCTATTACATAAGTCCAGAACCGAAGTCTCCATACTTAACCTTGTTTGAACATGAATCAAACCATAGAGCACATTTTTTTTTTCTTCTAATGTCAGTTCCTCTTTCAACATACCATATAAATAGTAATACCCGATTTAGTTGGGTACCTAAATAAAAATCTAGCTAGATGTAAAATGTAAACAATAAAAATTATATAACGCCTACATTAAAAAAATATAAAAAAAAATTAATTACCATCATGTAGCGCTCATAGCGAAGCACGACTAGCCGTTCCTAACCGATCGGTAAAGTTAAGCAACGTTCGCTGCGGTCACTACTATGATGGGTGACCGCTACAGCAAAAAGTTGGTATTTGGAACTGAGCGCTACTGTGCTTCGGAGGGCACGTTAAGCCGTCGGTCCCGGCTGTTGTCGTAAGCCTTTGGGCGGCCTAAAAATTCTGACACCAGGGCTGACCACTTGCCTACACGAAAAGAAGACGAAGAATTACCATCATACTACTATCTATAGACAAGAAAAAGGTCTATAGATAGCTCATGCAATCTTTTAATAAAAAGGATTCAAATTAAGTATAACCAGCAGTTTATTCAACATTTCTTTTAATAACTCACGAGTTTTTCAATATTACCAAGTTAAAGGGATTAAAGAACAACAGTTATGTAGGTACAGGGGTCTAGCAAAGATACCAACCACTAACGCTAACGCCAAACGCTCACTCCAAAATGTACTGAAATGACATTTCGGAAATCGCTAACTTTTCCGTAGCGAATGTCATTTCGATACATTTTTGGAGTTAGCGTGTGGCGTTAGCGTTAGCGATTGTGATCTTTGCTAGACCCCCTGGGCCTCAACCAAAATAATGTTTCATATTTTAAGTAAAAAAAAAATAACCTTAAAAATGGGAAAACAGTGGGCGCGTGGAACGCCTATAGTTGACAATAAAACTATTATCAGTAATTGCACTTCTGTGTTCTGTGTGTTCTTTACAATAGAAATGCGCTAAACATATTGTTGAGCGAGTATTAGGTTTCCACCAATCTTCATTTCGACTTTTTCGAACTACTTTTATCCAACGATCAGGGCGGTTATTCTCTATGGAAACATAGATTCCACACGATATGAAACCACGTCGTTATCGTGTCTTGTTCAAATCGTGTCACAGCGTTAGATGTACCTTCGCTTTACATTAAAGTTATCTTTATTTTGAATAAAATATATTGACATAAGTGGTCATAATCTTATGATGTGTTGATATTTCGGAACGCGTCTCGATAAAACATATGATTTTTGACAGTTCAATTCGCGCCAATTCCAAATTCATTTAGCGCGGTTTTGTTTTCGTTTCATAGAGAGTTTTGCAGATTTCTTTTGTAAGACAAGGAATTCGCGTGGTTTCGAAGTAAGGAATCGATATGGAATAAGGGCCCAGCTAGACATGGGTGGATCTGTTGGAAATCTATACAAAAGAAATCGGGTAATTATTCAGATGTCGTGTGGCAATACTGATTTTGACATGTCAACTTTTTATTGTGAAATGTGAAATACTCTTCGTCAAATAGAAATAATTAAAATAATCTTATAAAAATACATGATTAAGGCCACTTACAAGTGAATTGTGATCGTGTGCTTCTGTGATTCGTGCCTCGAGTGATTTCGGCACAGTTTTATCACGCAAGACGGCATTTTGTTGGTATGTATTCAAAAGCACACCCAAGTAACGACTGATTTTGATTTTGACAGCTGAGAATCAATCACACCCAAAGTGGTGTGTACGGTTTTGCCCTGCTTTAATTTCGTATTAGTGGTCTGGATAAAAAGTCTTTGGGAGTAATAAGCTTTTAAAGTTTCTACAGGAGGCATCTCCTGTCCCTTTCTCGCGAAACAGAGCGCCCCCACAGTTACTATGAATAATCCACTCGTGACGTCACATGCCAAAGAGATTGTATGAAAGCTACCACAGCTTAGTAATGAGGTACTATAACGACATTGCTCTGACGTCACTGGCCGTTCGAGCTATCTCTTTCTATTCCGGTTTTTAAAATGCTTGTAACTTTGTCGTTTTTTGAGATAATTAATTTTTGTTTTCACAAATGTTTATCTTTTGAGGAATATTTTTAATTTATGCAAAAAAAATTTAGTCACCATGCCTATTAATCCGTGCAAAGTGAGGCAGGTAAGTAGCGAAGATTGAAATGAGAGGCATAAATAAATGATTTATCAGTATTTCCATATACTGCCTGCTTTTAAATTCAATTAATTCAAATAAAATAAACAATGAAGCAAGTACTTAATTTGAAACAAAGCCCGAGCACTGAGGCGGGAACTCAGATAATGTTCACTGTACGATACTAGATTATCAAACACAAAAGCGTAGATTGAAATTAATTTAAATTCCAGTGGAAACTACTCACACAAAATCCATATACGAAACATCTGGTAATCCGTCTGGCCACGACAGGAGGCAGGCAGTTTTCAGAGTTCCTTTTGACCTGCGGGAGAAATTCAAAATTAATTACATGTTTGTCACACAGCTTCCGCGTGGGACACGTCACGGAAGGTACAAAAATAACCGTTGTCATAGTATGTCAGAATAAGTGAAATTATTATGTGATACGTTCATTATAAAGTAGTTTTGTTTGGTCGAATTGTGAAACAAGTAGGTATTCTCTAAGGGCCAGTGCTCTCCATTTGCAACTTTGCAAAGTTCACTATGTTTGTGCCACTGCATTGCGTATTCGTACTTTGTTGTTTTGTAGTTTCCATATAAATTGGGCGTCTCATATTCTGACCCAAAATAACAAATAGCTTAAAAGAAGATGAATGGTCCAGCCTTAAAATGTCATCTTTTAAGTTGGGATGATAAGTTTTGATAACTAAAGAGGATTCAGCTTTTATACTAAGCCAGTCTGTGACAGAGAGAACTCTTAGAAATCTTTTTTATTTGAATTTATATATCGCGCCGAAAATAGCTAAAGCATTTACACGAACATTAAGGTTGTTTATGACTTGCATTAGACCGGAATTTGAACTTATTCATTCATGTACTAGGTAATAAATTTCAACGTAGATTTATGTCAGGATTCACAGAATTCGCCTTATTTACATGATACTAAGTCTTTGTCAAGATTATATTAAAGTACAATAGATGCCTGTATGTAGGTACGTGTGTATAACATAGGATGGTTCTATGCAAAAATCAATTTACAAGCTCTTGCGTTACATAACATTAAGTTTCAGGCTCATTATAATTCATTTTGTTTGTAAGTACATCAAAAACTATTTAACCTACATAAAAGATTTATAAGTAATAAAAAAAATAATAAATCAATACACTCAATTTTTTTTCGAAATGTTTGCGTTTATTAGAACTTGATCATTCATTCCAGATTTATTCCAATAAAATAATGACGTCTTTAGTAACTCATTGTACGTTGCTTCTGATTGTCTTATTTCTTCATATTGTACAGAAAAAAATTGTTCAAAAAGATATTTTTCATTGAGTGTCAATCTATTTGTTCAAAAATGTGATGCTGCATAAAACGTAGCGATAATAGAACCCTGTCATTTATGGAACAAAACTTATGCTGGAGGGGTTTTCAGTTACATATATAAAAACAGGTACACATAGGAGTCAGTATTCTGTATTTATTATGTAAGGTTCCTTGTTTGTTCTTACACCCATGTCTCATAATAGGTGCCTATGTAATGCAGAGTAGGGTCAGATATCTAAAATTCAATTTGGCCTATTCTGATTTCCCAGATTGCCCTTTTTTATTTATTTCCGTGTTCGTTTTCGAAGATGGATTCAATATTTAAGCAACAAAAGGTGTGAACGCTCTAGCTAGGCCGTTACAATTCAGTAAAATATACTGAATATTTAATAATGAGTACTAAATGGTTTACTTTGAAATTTCATATTGACTGTGTTAATCACGAATGAGCCCTCATAAAACTCCTCGAGATTCTGACGCATGTTCCACTCTATGATTGAACGTTTTTGTCTGCTATGAAAGGTTCATTCAGAAGGTGGATGTTAGGCATGAAAGCCTCACACCTCGTTTTACTGGAAAAAATACTTAAGTGATCCATTATCAGATCAAGTAGAAATGATCGATATTTATGTTGAAGAAAGAAACATTAAATGTATAGTAGTACCTACCTAGTGAAATAAATGTATTTTCTTTCTTTCTTTCTTTCTTACCTGTATTCTTTTGTAGTGGAATAGAGAAGGCATGGTATGGCGAGCAGCATCCCGCTGATCCAGATTCCGGCAATCATAAAGAGAGAACAGGTCTTCGACATCCGTGGCCGCATCGGCCTCACGATCGCTTGATACCTGTCACAGATAATAGATAAACAATTGACTATCCTGTGATCTCCATTCACATTAACAAATGAGCTTATAACGACAAGTAGTTCAGTAGCCCACTGCGCTTGAACGTAGTGGTCAAATAACATTGAACAACCACAGAGCATTGAAAGAAACGCTTTTTTTTTTGCTCTGTGAACACAACTCATGTGCAACTTCGACATTTCAAAACTAATACCAGCGAAGTATAACATAATTTAAGTTCTTGTAAGATCAAAACTTATTAGAGTGTTAAGGCCGCGACAGGACCCAATGCGAGCACGTTTATTACAGCAGACAAACTTGAAACTTATTTTGTACCTTATAGGGTCGCTTTATGCATAGCAAAAATATGGCGATTACGTTTCGTTGCACTTCGACTTTTCCATTTTTCGGTACAAATAATCCCTATCCCTACATATCCCTACATATAATAAATGTGTAATTCTAGCGCGCTACGGAACACACACATAATGATGTCAAATCTAATTTATCCCATAGGTTCTATTGTTCAAAAAATATCATAACCGCGATGCAGGACTACAAGGCTTTTTGCCCTTTTCCATACATTTTCTAATTTATCGTATCTAACGCCATCTAGGGACAATAATTTGTAGCTGTTTGTTTGTTTGTTTGTTTGTTTGTTATTGAACAAAACCCTAGATACTGAACTGATTTTCATGCGGGTTGCACTAATATGCTTAGAAATAACCGGCGCACAACATAGGATATATTAAAATACAAATAACATTAAAAATTTTTGGTCAAAATTATTAAAATATCATTACGAAATCGGACGGAATTTTATACAACATGACCGCTTCATGGTGAATTTTTTTGGCTACTGACGGTTAGTTTATGTCACAGTAATTTTTTTATGTTGTATTATGGCTCCACACATAGTGTATTTAGCCAGTGTTAAGTATAGTAATTTTTCGTCGTGTTGTTATTGAATATTTCACATGTTTCATGTAAAGTCCATCTGGAGGCACAGATTAAAGAAAAAAAACGTGTGTAAGGCCATGAACAAAGAGTAATTCAAAGAGAGTTAATTTCGGTAGTAAATATTCATTAAACAGTGGAATGAAATTTTACAATTTTTTAGATTTGATTAACAATTATTAGTTTTTCTATTTAAGCCCTTGCAGGTTGTTTGGGGTTTTTGGAGTAAAATAGATATACCATCAAATAATATGTAAGTAGTATGAATCGATTGCATTTAAGATACAAACATGTTAATTATACTTAAGTGCCCGCAGATTAGAGAAATAACCGGCCAAGTGCGAGTTGGGCTCGCGCACGAAGGGTTCCGTATCATTATCTATAAAAACTAGCAAAAAACGTTTGTTATATGAGAGAGAAAAAATACTAAAATACAGAATAAAATAAGTATTTTTTGTAATAGCGGCAACAAAAATATATTTATCATCTGTGAAGATTTGAGCTGTCTAACTATCACGGTTCATGAGATACAGCCTGATGGTGATAGACGGACAGCGGAGCCTTAGTAATAGGGTTCCGTACCCAAAACGGACTGATGACGTCTGTCAGGCTGTCTGTCCTTCTGTCCGTCTGTCACCAGGCTGTATCTCATGAACCGTGATAGTTGGAGCTTTACCCTTGGGAGTATAATCTTGACCCTTGCTACGCCTATTTTTGCATTACATGACGCTTATGTTTGGCCCACAGGTCTGAGGGCCAATGCATACTATTACTACCATAGGCTAATGCGGTGGGCCAATGATACTCTTACGTTACGTAATAAATTATATACTCTTTGAATTATACAGAAGTATAATACTACTCTGTGGAATGATACGAAGTAGATTTTTTTCTCTAATCTGTGTACGAAACATGTTATGTAAAATGCCCTGGGGGTCTAGCAAAGATCACAATCACTAACGCTAACGCCTCACGCTAACTCCAAAAATGTATCGAAATGACATTCGCTACGGAAAAGTTAGCGATTTCCGAAACGTCATATCAGTACATTTTGGAGTTAGCGTTTGGCGTTAGCGTTAGCGGTTGGTATCTTTTCTAGACCCCCAGACTTTGCCCTATTGTAAAAATTTTTTGAAAGCCTAGTTTTTAATATAATATAGGTTTTAATTAATTATGAGTTCGATGATACTTATCGAAATATCACCAAAAATTTTTCTATAGTTAAGTAGCCATGAGTGGAGATTTCATCAAAATTGGTCCAGGAATATCAAGAATAATAATTAGCGTACCTACGCTGTTTTGGAAAATATTATAATTAATTATTTCATCCATGATTAAGACATGTCATTTTTACTTCGTGCAAGTGATTATACGAGCAGAAAACTCAGTGTGGCTGATAGAAAATCAGTTTCTAAAAATAAAGCCATTACCCAAACCGAAACCTGAAAAGTAATGTAGTCCATGCGTGGCAACGCCGCGGGCAGTAGCTAGTTAGTTATAAAAGAAATGCTTATTGTTATAAAAAAAATAAGCTTATAGACGGATTCATTGAAACAGCTTATCACTATGATTTATTTCAATGGTGTGTCTTATTATAATGTAACATTTTAGGACGTTTGAATGATTTTTTAGAGGTCACTTCATGATTTTTTCCATCGAGAAAACTTTTCGTAAACGTGTTTCGGTTTTGGCAGATGGAAAGAAGATATTACCAGTATTAACTTGCATTTTTTTCAATCCTGTAAATGGTATACGTTTTGAGATCTTGTTCAAAATAGTCGATTTGGGAGCATTCAGCGCCTTAACTGGTTAGTCAACACTCCCCTTGTTATCCTTCACTGCCAGTATGTACTCTATAATATTTGACAAAGAAACTGAGCACAAACACCCCAATTTAAATTAATATATAGGACGAAGAACACGCCAAGCGTATTCTCCTCTCCTACACAAATTACTAAACCTTCTTGGAAAGCTGGCATTTCTTGGAAAGATATTTCATTACTTTCAAATTGCCGCCGTTAGGTAAGAACTACCTATTCCGAATACTTGAACACTTTTCTGGGTGACCAAAAGTTAATACGACACTTCAAGGTAAGAAAATACAGAATAAAGAGTTGTTAAGGCAAAGGCCCCTTTTCACTGGCCAATATCGATAAATTGTTTCCGACAGCAATAAATTGAGAAGCTTTACAGTTTACGATCCGATATCGTATCTTTAAATTACGACTACAATCAGGCTTGAACCACATCAACTGTTAGCATGGAATACCTAATTTTCCTCATTATACAGGGTTACAGGAAAAATCGTGCTAGATCCGTTAAGAGCGTGGAGTACCCATCACTTCTGACTTATTTCACTATGAAACACCCTAGGCTAAACTTTACCCTTTTCGAGATATTCAATTTTTAATTTTTTTATTGAAATATTTTGTGTCTTCTTATTATTATTATTATTGCATTTTTACATGTGTAATAAGATGCTTTAGGACGTCAATCATTAAAATAGTACATAAGTTAATTGAATAGACCGTAGTAGACAAGTGAAAGTTAAGATATAAAAAAAATATTAGAAACTGTATTGTTTTCTAAGGGATATCTACAAAAATATTATTAGTTTAGGCTAGGGTGTTTCATAGTGAAATAAGTCAGAAATCATGGGTACTCCACGCTCTTAACGGATCTAGCACAATTTTTCCTGTAACCCTGTATACAGTGGACGGACTCTACGTCTTATATAGCGGAATGGAGCTACGCTTATTTATAGTTCATGTAGATTACCGCGTTGCTTATAATATTCTGATTCCTGAGTCAATACGCTAAATGCTGTCCCTTTTTAAAATATTGCGTGAGTATCTCCCTGAAAGCTTAACACTTAACATGACAATAAAGATAAGGTTAAAAGTTATAAGACCTTTAGGGTTTGAATAATGAGTAAGTAAGCAATGTTTGGTTTTAGAAAACAATGGCTAAAATAATAAGTGGGTATTTAATATAATCAAAATGATAATTAGTGGCATAAGATACAAGATTACACATAAAGTTAATCCGTAATAGTTTTGGATTTTTGAAAGCTCCAATTTTGATTTACAATAATACAGCACGAAGCGATAAAACTCGATTGTTTTTGTCTAATCTGTGGATAAAACCCATAGGTTACAGAAAAACAATCGTTACTTTGTGATAAAACCACAAGAAAACTGTTTCTACTGGTAACATTCAATTTGTCAGCTCCAGTGTTGCAAGCAATAAATATTTTTTTGTTTAAAGCCGAATATAAAAAAATGGAGGTGTGAATAAATTCTTTTTAAGCATATTATTAATCTTTCATAATTAAACATTCATTTAATATTAATTGTATGGTGATTAGAATAAACACCCAACTTCCATACAAAAAAAGTCCTGTCCTTTGTAATTTAGAAAGATTAACTTAATATAGCACGAATACAAGGCTACGTAATTTACATAAGGTATTCGTGCTAAAGTAAAAATCAAGTTGGTACCTACTAAAACGAAACAAATAAACAAACAGGGTAAGCTAAATAACATCGATTAAAAAATAAATAATAATGATGCCAGTCGAGATTTGAGCCCGAAAATACTCGTGAAATGTAAAGCAGAAATAACGGACGTGGGTAGAAGGATAGGCCGAGAAGTTATATTTCCGAAAACACCGATTTAAGTAATACCAGCTGAGATTGCGAAAAAAGCAAAATAATATCTCCTACACAAAAAACCTACTTACACAAGTCTCATAAAGCTCTACCATCTGTCGTTTATTATCAAAGTAATGTTGAGACCAAACTGCCCTTAAGATTATTCTAGACTGCCAATAAAACCCACTTAAGTTGGGCTATTTTTTTAAGTGCCTCAAATATTCGTTGTTCCTCCGTTTTAGGTAATATCAGACCGCTATAAGAATAATAATAAAACATAATAAAAGTATTATAATATAATAATACTTAACGAATTACTTAGCGAATTTACTTTTGTTATTACTCTTTTTCTTCTCATGTTCTATCTGATGACTGCCCTGTAAATTTGTACTAAATGTAAGTCCAATTTTGGCCGTAGGTTTAGTGTATGAGATTTAAAAACTTTGTTAATTAAGGGCTGTGGATTTAGAAAAATAAATAAAATAAAATAAGTAAAATAACTTATTCAGTTAAATAAATAACAAAAGTTTCATAGATCTGTCAAATTATAACGGGCATTATTGAAATTGGGTACATTAAGTACATTTTTTTTTTTACAATTTATAGGAATAGCATTTGACCACTGAACGACCTTTTTTCTTTGGGAGTTTCGTATAGATTTAGACAAAGAAAGTCAGTTGGGTTATTCATTTCATAATATAATAATTATAATGTTATAGATAGATAGATAGATAGACTCTTTATTGAAACACACAAATTATAAACAAAAAGTACTAATTTAACGGAAGTGTTACAATTGGCGGTCCTATCGCTCAAAGCGATCTCTTCTTGCAAGGTTGTCTACCTTGCACGGAAAGGAACTTATCTTATCATTATCACCATCGAAATACCGATATAGTACTTAGGTATTTTGTCTCCATAAATAACTAATCTAGAAATTAATATGTTATATACCTACCTACTGTTTACCTAGTATACCTTTGCCATTTTATTGGTTTCTACTGTTATTGTTACGATATTTCAAAAGCAATTGGCCTCAGGAAAGCCATTAAACCTAAACATAATAGCCGCAACAGCCTATAAGTCTGGGAATTCGGTATTTACGAGCAATTGGTAACAGTGATTTCAGATAAATGTTATGTATGTGTTGTTTTCAAAAAGACGGTACGTAGTCATATTTATCACGAGTGTTAATGACAACTAAAACTTTTACCTAATAGGAATAAGGTGGACTATAAAAAGCTAAAGTTGATCTAACACACAGCTCGTCACCGTCAAAAAGCTCACCCACATCTCGTGGACCCATGGAAATCTCGCACAGTCCGTTTCTCGAGGTCATTTCTGCCACACACGTGCAAGTTGTGGAATGAGCTTCCCTCTGAGGTGTTTCCACTGAGCTACAACATGGGGCACTTCAAACGACGGGTAAATAGAGTCCTCAAAGGTAGGCAACGCATCGGCAACGCCCTTGGTGTTCTAGGCGACGGTAAATGCTTACCATCAGGCGGGCCGTCTGTTTGTTTGTCTGTCCGTTATAAAAATAAATTGATTATACACACGCGATGGTGGTCAAAGGATACCAAAATCTTATTCAGAGAGAAGGGTTTAATTTTTTCTTAGTGGTTGGTTGTTTATATCAAATCACCTCGAAAAGCCGCATAGCTAATATCCCATTTAAAGACGTAACAGATGTTCCAGCCAGTGCGGCTGATGCCGATGTAATATAATAATAATACCGAATATGGACTTCCGAAAACACATAACAAACTGAATTGATAGCCTCCGTAGTGTGGTGGTTGAGCAGATCGTCTCATAACCCGGAGGCGGCGGGTTCGTTTCTCGCGACAGGAAAAATATTTGTGGAAGCCACAGACATCTGTATAGTATTAGATGTCTGTGGTGTGGTGAAAGCGCAAAATCGCGTTATGTGCCTGAATATTGTGAGACCATGGTTCTTGTAGTTCCTTGGTCCCTATTATGCAGGAAATCCTAAATAGGGTACCAGGATCTATGTAGGTACCAACGTGATAGTAGGGCCTTATGTTAAAAAAACAAAAACTGTATTGATCCATTCAGTTGGAACGCCCATTACATTAGTATCAGATTTTCAGTAACAGATAGATTTACCACCCAAACCAGTTAATTCTTTTGTTTTTCTGCAGCTTCCGACAAATACAAAACAAATCAAAATAGGAATTTAATTATCTCAACATCTCTAATCTCGGCTCAAATGAGCCACCTCTGTTCATTCACCCGGCAAACAGGTGGATAGTAACCGCTTCTTGTTAATTAAAAATACCACAGGTTACACAACAAACAAGGGACTTCAAAAAACGGGCGCTCCTTGTAGGGTATTTGACTAAAAACCTAGAACTTGTTTTTTCTCTATATTAAGAGTGGGACAGAACGAAAAAACTTTTGATTCTGTTTTGATGTATAAAAAACTTGTTTTGATTAACGTGATGTTTTTGTTGAACATTTTGTGATGTTCTTTTAAGGAAGACGTAGCCGTGCGTGAGCAAGATACAGGAGGCAGGATCCTGCCTTGATGATACCTAATATGGCGAACTGTATAGAGGAAGTAAATGGGATTTTTTTTTCATAGTTTATAGAGAATCATTTTTCAGCAGCAGAGCTTCAGTTTTGAACTTGTTGTTTATAAAAAAGGAATGGCATATTGCTTGACAAGAACAAACTGTTGTGGAATAAATAATGTACTTACTTACCTAAGCTAATAGATCAAAATGAAATGGACAAATGGTTAATGGTCTTACAGTAAGCTTGCTTGATTTAAATAGAAGTTATGCAACTATTATATATTATATCTACTTAAAAATACAAATAAATGTCTAAAGAATACTTGAACGCGTCAATACTTGAACTATCTATAGACTGTAGAAGGTCTATAGATAGTTCAAGCAATCCATGAAATCGGGCAACGTACCCATAATGCTGGCAGCGTTGCCCCGCTGTATAGCGAGGCTGATCCTTTGACCGAAGTAGATGCCAGCATTTTGGTCACGTGCCGATTCAACCAGACGCCCCGCCAAATCCTTGTAAATGTCGAAGGCACCCGGTCCCCACGGCCCCAGTGTCTCTACGCCAAACGGCACAAATATGAAGCCTCTGTCAAGGCTAGAATATTTGCGCCGCTTGGCGGATTCCGCAGCCGTAGCAGCGCCGCCTACCTGGTGTGACGTGTCCGGAAGATGGGACGGTGACAGTGTATCACCACAGGTGGCGTCCCACACTAAAGGCCGGCCCATCTTCCAGGGGATGAGCGTCATACCATCGGGCCTTTTACCGTCGTCGCGAATAAGGCCATTGGGCTCTAAGACAGCTGCGACGTTGATGTTTCCAAAGGCCCGACGTATGACGTCATTCAGAGCACTATGGCGAGGTATACGGCCAGCACTCCTACTGCATGATAGACCATGGTGGCCGAGACTATTGACCCTTTCACCGCATTTGCATCGATGGGGAGCAACACAGGGAGCACCGATGCGCAGTGATATGGCTAGACGGAATGTGTTGTTGTCTAGCAGTGTTCCAGTGTTGTGAGGTGTGATGGCAGTGCCTGCAACCAAAGACCCGACTCCCAGCGAGAGGCAGCTAAGAGGCGAGCACGTTCTGTGAGGTTACTGGACGTATCAACTAGCTTCTTCCGTTCCAGCTCACAGAGCGGCGCGTCGGTCCCTTCCTTTTTTTATAAACAATTTTCTTTTTTATAATCAATTATATTGAATTGGAAAACTTGCGCAAAGTTCACCGGAATTTAAATTAAAGTACTTGTTGTTTTGTTGTTTTTAATATATCTGCAACTCTATGGATGAATTCACCGCCCTACACTATTGTGAAATAAGCATTCCTTATAAAGATAGGCAGTAGGCACGTCATATAGCGGTGTTTATTGTTCTGAATCCTTATTTACCTGTCAAACGATATCCCTGTAAGTGTGAACACGCTGGCAGCAACCGTAACGTTTGCCATGAAGTTGCTGAGCTTGCAGTACCGTACGCCAAACACCCAGTCACTGCAACAAACAACGTCTGTTAAATTGAAAATTGATCATTATTGGAGTGTGGCTTAGCGCCAGCCAGCCCATTCGACTTTAAAATAGCGTGTCGGTTCAAATCCCGCTCGCCCCTGTATAAACTAATGAGTTTCTAGTTAGGTGTAGAGTTTGCACTCGCACTTACGACAATGAAAGAAAACATCGTGATAAACCCGAAATGCTCTAGAATAATTACGTTCGAGAAAATGTATCCACCAATCTGCACTTGGCTAATATGGCGGATTATGGCTTATACTAAACAGTATACACTTCCTACGTTATAGAAAGCTTATGTCCCAACTGTGGGAACGAGTTAGGCTGATGATGAAGAAACTTTGTTGAAAAAGATTTCGGCATACTCTTAAAAATACGCTCTGAACTCAGACCTCCTTTTTTCTAAAACATGACAAAAGGCAAATAACATCAGCATAAGGAATAACTGATTTCGGAGTCTTGACTTTAGTTTACCCAAAACAATAAGGAATCCATTGTGGAAAGTTTCGGAAGAACTTTCAATTAATTACCAGACCATAGCGAAGTCTTAATGGATGATAGCCCTTCTCTATTGTAAATGGTCAATCTATTGTTATTGTAAGAAAAGTAAAAAGGTATAGAAAGAAAATTAAATGATGATAATCATTTTTAAACTAACAAGACATTGCCAAAATCTAATAAATGTGTAGCTCCCAACAGATCCCATATTTAACATCCTTCCAAACTTGAAACAAGGAACGAAAAAGGTCAGCGTCTCAAGGACTCTTCATAAACTTTGTATAAACTGATGGCACGCTCATAATTGAATCAAATGCCGTTCAAATTACTATACTAAATGAAATTACTTATTCAATGATCTTCTTCATACTTAAGACCTACCACTGTCAGCGTCTAATCGTAAGTTTACGAAACTCATTCCTGATACTTTACGCTGATTGGTTGAAGGCAGCCGATGATGAACAGACAACCAATGAGCGTTCAGTATTATTGGTGTGTAAAGTTAATACTAGTTTGACAAACGTATATGAGAAACGGGGATTGATCTTTGGTAACAAAGGTATGTATAACTAAGCGCCACCGTGCTTTAGAAGGCATATAGGTAAGGCCGTCGGTCCACCCTAATATAGCAATAAGACACTTCACTAGGTGGTAGGACTTTTCTGCAAATGTATCTGCAGGCAAATACTACGAAAATACATAACTCCTTATTTATTTCAGTAACCACAGCCAGATACGTGGTCGTTGTAAAAAACGAGATGAATGTAAAAGCAACACACTATTCGCATATTGATGAGCGAAGATACGGTCGAAGGTTAGAGATCGAATCATCTATCCCGAGCGGCCTTGGCCATTATTCTTGGCCGTTTTTGCCGTATGGTTCCCATGTAAGAATAGGACCCCCCCTGGGTAAGAGTAAGCTAGGGAAATATCCAGGGAATGGGCAGCATCATTCTCGTAGTATTTTTTTTTAATTTATTTATTTAACACATAAAAAATACGACCTGGTTAGGTTTGTCGAGACATATTGTGTTAGTATCTAACTGCAATAACCAAACTGCCTACATTTTATTAAAATTACTGGGTAACCGAGGCTCTATGTTCTCAATGTGTAGGTATTTTAATTATAATCTAGGCTCAATATCTAAGTCTTATTATTAGACAGTAGATATCTCAGGATAACGTGCTAATTGATTGAAGTGCACATAAGTGCAGTGTCATCCGAAACTTTGTAATCCTGAGTGACACTGTAATTATAGACCTGCGGCTCACCGTGGCATTTAGCACCGAACGACACGTGATTCATTTATTTGCCGTGAAGACTGAGGCTTATTGGTTTTATACCTATTCACTGTGATCCAATAGTTTTCTTTGATAAAAAGTATAGCGAGAGTACCCGAAGACGCTAGGGCTAGGTGGACCAACGATCAGTGGGCCTAGCACGAATATTTATGCGCGCGTAAGTGTAACGTTAACGTAAGCCAGTTGTATGGCATTTGATCTGCCCGCTATTACGATTAAGCTAGCAGCGCTGCTGACGCGCGTGTGCCGCTCAACTGCTGTCAAAATTGTATGAACTTTGACAACAGTTGAAGCGGCAGACGCAATCGTAATAGGGGGTTTTACGTTAACGTTACACTTACGCGCGCGTAAATATTCGTGCTTGGCCTACTGGTGAAAACTACGGGAAGCTAAGGCTGCAGGGGGGGGGGGGCAGTCGTTCAAAATGAACCTCTCTGGAGGAGGCCTATATTCAACAGTGGACGTTTTCAGAATTTGGTAATGATGATAATAGTGATAGTGGAATATCCCGTTGCCTACCCTATTGCAGATTTAATTTATATCAGATTTTTTAAATATCAAATTGGGTGCTGGGATCTATGCCGTTTTTTAATTAATTAATAAATCGGCTTTAGAGTAATATAGACCAATGATAAAAGTTATCTAACGAATTTATCTTATCGCCGTTCTCATTTTGTCGGCAGTTTATTTTTAAACCCTTTTTGGGCAACATTGTACAATTTCAAATTCATAAAGCTGGCATTTCAAAGTATTAATTGGCATAAATAATATTTCCCTGCATTGTTCATTTCCTCATGCGTAGGTATTCGTTGAACATTTTTGCCGTATTGTTATAATCTAATGGCGACGATCATAGTGGTGTTTATTTTCATATCTTACAAATACAAATTTATTTATTGACATAATTGGTTGGGTATCAAAGTTATAATGAATCCATAGACTCCCGAACTAGTCACTGTATTTCAAAAGTCAGCGTCTACTATCGTTGCTACCTTATAATCCGCTAGGGAGATGTATTAATTTACTCTAGACAGCTTAGGTCAAGTCAATCAAGTGCCTATAGTTTCTGGCTCAGTGCCAATCAACGAACAAGTACCTAGTGCCTATCTATGATAGGTATAAGGAAATTGAATTTGGCAAATATCAGAGACGGTTACCGTTTTACGAAATAGGTGTATATTTCGTATGGTAATAATTGGAACAAAGTATGTGATACGTTTGGCAATAGATGAAATGAACTGGTTTAATTCAAGCCACGACCGGCGGTTTGTTCCGATTAGATCACAGGTAACCGACATTTTGTATGTATAATGACGTGCACCTTTAGCAGATTTATTTACATAGTCTATTATAATATGACAATTTTTGTAGATTTTCATTTTCAAACTTATTAAAGTTACGTGAAAATAAGGGATTGAATCTATGACGAGATCCCCCATCAAAGGATTGAATACATTTTGCACTACGCATTATCGAAAGGCAATTTTTAGCGAAGCCCATGTTTACAATGCCAAAAATTATAGATATCATCGCCAAGCCCTATTACGAAAAATATTGATTACATATTCTTCTTCTCGTATAAGTTTAAAGTGGTTAAGCCCTGGTGTCAGAATTTTTATTATGTTATACCTACGGTAGCGCTCACTTGTATAGGTACCTATAAAATTTTTACAGTGGTCACCCATCCAAGTTGTAACCACAGCGAACGTTATGGTTACGCCGAGCTTTGCGATGAGCGCTACATATTCATTGAACAAAAAGTAAAGTTCACCGAGCGTAAGGTAAAAAAATTTGGGCTCATTGGCTACCATGCTAAAAGAAATAGTCATTTGTGCAACAAGAGAGCAAAGTTGATTTTTGTTTTGAGTGCTGATGTTGAATCCCGAGCAAGCAAAAGATTCTAGTATTGAATCACTCGCTACGCTCGTGATTCTAAATTAGAATCCTGGGATTTAAAGGCACGAGATGCAAAAACTTTGCTCTCAAGTAGCATCATTAAAGGTAGGTACCTAGTAACGAAACACTTTCGCCGCTCCTGCCAAAAGCATGACAAAGAAAAAAAAGTTCATGTTCTCACCAAAACTCCATACAAATGTAACCTAAAGCTATTGAATACCTAAAGCTACTAAATATACTTACCGCAAAGTCATAATATTAAAAAATCATTTTGTCTCACGTAGTGAGCAAAATACGATTATGCACACTGTTTTCTCGCAATAAAGGGCGTCTGTTCAAGCTGCTGAGGTGAAAAATGTATTTAATATTTTTAATAGTCACTGTAGTAGTAAATATCATTCTAAAAAGCCACAAATTCGCAATATGTTCTGATTTTTCCAAGCGCAAACCTTTGAACATATTTTATTTTATGTCGCATTTTCACGCACAAATATAGCTGGATATAAATAATGAAGTCAATACTAGTCCGTATTGACTTGATCATATTTTTATCAGACAGATGGAGATAAAGCAGGATGTTTAGTGATGGCAAAACAAACAACAATAAAGAGCGAAGATTATGAAGTATTTGCGTATACATTTTATATTGGGGACTGGGGTAGCAAGCAAGAATAATCTTTGTCTTCGACTTCAAATTGTATAGTACGTTATACGCGTTCCACGGATTATTAAATTTGAAATGCTATAAGAAGATGCTTTAAAAGTTTTCGAAAGCTGAGCCAACCTTCCAAGTCAGGGTTTTTGGTTCAATAAATGCACAAAAACGATGCCTTTGGTTGTAGCTATTAATTTAAGACACATCGGACGCACACCATGTGAGTATCTCTCAATGATAAACCTATTGTTACGCAGCCCAACCTTGTTTTACTGGTAGGTAATTAATGGGAAAATGTTACCTAAAGATTAATGTAAACAACTATAAAACTTATCCATGACATTATGTACAAGTCATAACATTAAGGTATATAGCTTTTAATGGTTCGCAAAATGGGTTGTAGTCGTAAAACAATATCTAGTTAAGATTAAGGCATAATATGTCGTTATGTTACGTATTAACTTGTACCATTGGGTACTTTTTAGGGTTCCGTACCCAAATGGAACGTATCCGGTCTATGCTGCGTCTTCCGGTTCGTGGTCGCCACTCGAGAATCTTTCTTCTTCTTTTTCCCCCATCGGCACATTTATTTCTTCCATCGTCCTGTCCGTATACCTAAATACAGGTAAATATAAAACACCCCGTCGTCGCCGCCCAAGACACGTCTTGAGTGACCCGGAAGATCCTATAGCAGCCGTTGTTTCGGCTGCGCTAGGATCACCGGACCAGCCCAGCCCTTCTGGCTCAGGTACCGATTTCGGCACCGGTATAGGATACCAGCGTAACAAAATCAGACACCGACCCCGCCGGCGAGGTCGACGTACCCCCCGTAGGTTAGTTAGAATGGTCGCGACTTTCCATAGGGTCCACTCCTCCAGCGGACGTAGCCTTCTCGATCCTCTTATCCCGGCAACAGCCCAAGCCGAGGCTCGCACCCCAGGGGTGCCCTTGAGCTAGTTGCCGCCCACTTTTGTCGGCTGGGTGCCTTAAGCGTCTGCCCTCCTGCCTGGTGATGCTGTAAAGGTAGTTAGAGACTAACAGCATTAGCCCGTTCAAAAAAAAAAGGTAAATATAGAAAAAAATGGTTTGTCTCACAAACTATTTTTGTAAAGTTCTTGCTCGGAGGTGACCTAAATACTTAAGTACGAGTAGGTAGGTTGACACGTTACTACTAACGCTGTTCGAAGTTTCGATGTACATATTATGTAGGTATAGTAGACGCCTTGTTCTCGAGCTGATGCTAGAACACTGACACACTTATTGAGCGCATTGAGAAAGGCTTGAAAACTTCTTGGTAATAAATTAGCCTATTTTTTAGATTCGAACTTAAAACTACTTAAATAACCCAAGGAACTTATACGTATTCTATAGCCACAGATTAGAGAAAAAAAATCTACTATAACTATACCCATGCTTAGTTTGTTAACTGGTGAGCGAGGAACTGGCAAGTGCGGGCGCGTTGGCATCTTCCAATTTTACCCAATTTTGTCATTAACTCGCTAACTTGTATGCTTACTATGTACAGTCAGCTACAAAACGTTTTTATGGTATTATTTTCACACCGGGACCGCACATGGCCCTATTTGTGTAATGGTATTTTACATTAATATTATTATTTGGTTAAAACCACTTAACTACAGATTATATTAATTACAGTTTTCTTGCACTTACCTATGTAACATGTAGATGAAGTTGAAGAGACAGTTGAGAGAAGCCATCATGAGATCAGCAAAGGAGAGGTTCACCAAAAAGTAGTTGGTGACTGTCCTCATTCTTCTGTGAGCTGCAAAACAAAAGTCATATAAAATGAACATGTTAGTTCATCATTGATCCATCATCATCATTATCGGAAAGACGTCCACGGCTGAAAACATAGCTTCCCTCCGAAAGCCGCTTAGAACGTCTACTTAGTTTGTCTCTCTTTGTTTTGACCAAACAACCACTCGAGAACCTATCTTTCCCATCGGTTGTCGGTTCTGGGAACCACGTAACCTGCTTGCCACTTTAAATCGCCAATTTTGAAAGCTATGTTGGTGAAGTCAGTTCTCCTGTGGGCATCAACCCGAAGTAGTCATTAAAAAAGTTAAAGTCATGCTGGATTTATCTGGCAAGTGATACACCATGTACATCGTACACTATTATAGTTCCATGGTCTATTGCCTGCCAACATCAAATGCTATATAATGATGTCCCTCAATGTAGACATTGAGGGACATCATTATAGAGCTGACATAAATGGAGAACTAGGTAGGTACGTTAGTCGTTATGAAGCAACTAAATCATAATTATGCACCGTCCTTGAATTCCCGTATCTCACACGAAGCCATAGGACCTGGTTATGGAGTTACGGGAAGCCATTATACAGAAACGAGGAGCTACCACTCATTATTAGCATTTACAGTTTGGCATTGAACGTTTTTAACTGGAATTATTTCGATGCAAACATCAGGGACATAGAAACAGTGAAATATTAAATCTAGTAACATATCAAAACTTAAAACATTACTTGTTTAAACGTCACAGAAATGATTGCATATTTTCGTGCTGGATGGCTGTGCAAAATTTAAAGAAATCAAAGTCTCTGGCCTTCTATCATTTCTAATGATCGTTATAAATCCACGGTTTTGTTCGCATAAAATACAGTTTATTACATTTTCTCGTCGTTCGATGAAAATATTGGCGTGTAAAATTGCGGTACAGCCTTTAAACTTAGACCTCACAAATGATCCAGACAATTGCTAGATCATTCACTAAAGTTATTTGGTAAATTGCTTCGTAAAAACAGTGCCAGCCCGTGGTATGGTAAACTGAGTAATGTTTTTTGTAAACTAAGTACCTCTATAATTTTACGAGGGTAGATTTTTAAATATGTCACCATTGAGAACATGCAGACGTCTACTACTAAACATAAGCCATGGAGCGCCACTTTGAGTGCCTACTCGCCTGTTTTATCACAAGTTAACCTTATTTTCTTGCGCTGTTCTTGGCCATTATTCCGTATCGATTCCTTACTTCGAAACCACGCAAATTCCTTGTCTTACATAAGAAATCTGCAAAAGTCTATTCTTTATGGAACAAAAACACAACCGCGCGAAATGAATTTGGAATTGGCGCGATTTGAAATGTCAAAAATCATTATGTTTTACTGAGACGCGTTCCGAAATATCAACAAATCAAATAATATGACCACTTATGTCAAAATATTTTATTCAAAATAAAGATAACTTTAATGTAAAGTGAAGGTATATCTAACGCTGTGACACGATTTGAACAAGACACGATAAGTTTCATATCGTGTGGAATCTGTGTTTCCATAGAGAATAACCGCCCTTGATTGATAGCCGTAGTAATAAATGTCTTTTCTTTCTTTCAGTTAATTAAAAGTTGTTAACTAGTTTATACTAATTAACATTACAATATTTGGAGGTTCACAGAACAGAGTACCCTTGCATCAAATTGTTGATTACTTATATTTTAAACATCAAATAAGGTGGCATCATCATGACTTACCTCCATTTAGTAGTAATCTTGTTTATGGAATATATTTATAAGAATATACAGGAACATGTACGATGAAAAGACCAACGCGATAATTAAATACTCGCTCTAAAATTCAGCATACCATGCTTTTATTAAACGTTAAAAGTGTCCAAAAATTCCTCCGCCAAATTGCTGCTGCAAAATGTTTTGATAAAAAATGTAATTTGCTGTCTACACAGACTACATAGCAGTTCTTGTTCCACTAGGACAATTTGTTGGTTACCCTGAGGCATCATAACGTATACCTACGCGCTTAAACAACACTAATTTTTATGCTATTATGCTCAAACAAAGATACTAACGAAAGGTCACCTAATCAGCAATAAATGTCTATAAAAATGCGTAAAGATTGTTAAAGTTAGAATATTTGCTTAGGTAAGTAACCGATAAGCGACAAAACCTTAAAAGCCTTAACAGCTGACGAGTGTAACAACTTGCCCGCGTTCTTGTTTCTCTATACAAGTCAAGAGTGAACAGGGATCTTCTAGGCAATCAAGTATCATCGTAGACTGCGTCATCCTTTCCACCAGACTAGACACTGGTCTACCGGTTTACCTATAAAATAAATACTCACCAGTAACAATCCATATGACAATCGCATTCCCTCCAATAGCAATAGCTAGCATAGCTGCGAACAGGCACACCCAAAAGTTGTGAGCCCACAAGGGCATAATGCTGGAACTCGGTGCTGATGTTGGACTCTTGGGCACCAGGAGCGTGGCTGCACCAAGCATGCTGCGGTTGAAGTCCATCTTCCATGTGTATATCACCTGATGAAAAATGAAAAGCTTAAAGATGTTAGTCGTATGGCCCCGGCATAATAGCATAGGACTATGCCATCTCTTCTCGTGGATGCCATTATGGTCCATATTGGCCTGCCTTATAATCTATTGCGATTACCAACAGGCCTACCAAGAGTGGTGGTCGTGGCAAACCCCTCATAATAGGAGAGAGCTATGTTCAGGAGACGCATACAGGCTGATAATGTGATGTGAATGATGCTGATGATGATCCTGACTATTTACTTCTGTGTCGTTAAAAAGCTTCTTATGTTCACTTAAAGATAAAGATTAACCATTTATTTTATCGGTAAAAGTATGAGCGAATTGCGTGCACTTCGAATGATTTTTGGCATCATAGAATCCCACTAATGCCAGTAGTTCCGTTGTTAGTCCGGTTGACCAAACTAGTGACACTTTTTAGTCACAATAGACCGATTGGAACAAAGTACTGTACTCGGAACGGCGTAAATATGTCACTCATCTTATTGCTAGATGAACGAGTTCACTTTTGAAAGGTCCTTCCGCACTTCAAAACCCAGTCTTCGGGATTATATCAAACTAGAGTAAGATTGTTAGGCAGCTGAGACCTACTTTATTAAACTTGAAGTTGAAATCGTGTCTCCTCTTGTCTTTGATAGTGAATAGGCACCTACCTAATTCTAACTGGTTGCCAGGAAGGAAGGGTTTCGGTCAATACTCAAAACGTAAGGGCTCAATGCTACTTATCTCTTTATTTCGGTTACTTATCTTTGTATTTAAACTGGGCAATCTCGATACATTATACAAAAAGGTCCACTAATCCTCATCACGGGTCATTGAGCTTACTATGGGAATGCTTAGTCCATAGAATAACTATTCTTAGGTTTAGCCTTTACGCACAGAATTCACCCTGTTTACGATAATAATTCTATGCCTTTACGTAGACATGAGTAGTCAAGCGATATTATAATAAAATTCTTTTGGATTTGAATATGCTTCTTAGAGTCATGGACACACTGATGTATTTGACTTGTAATAAAATGTGCATATCATCATCATCAGACTGGTGATGTCCACTGCTGAACATAGGCCTTCCTCAAAGAGTAGGTAACCCTTTGAGAGGCTACTTGCCTCTTGCATCCTTCGGCTCCTCACGGTTCTGACCATGGACTATTGTATATTCATAGGTATGCAATAATAAAAAAAAATTCAAGAGTTCTATTGACCATTTTTCCTGGGTTCCCCAACGCAAGATTTTCACATCGCTGAATTTAAATTTAACTTTTATGGGATCAACAGAGTTTTTCTTATAATTTAAATTAAGTAAATGTTTCTAGGATAAAAGGGTAATAAATCTATGAACAGTATCAGCTTTAGATTTCCTTATCAATTAAAACCATACACGTGTAGACCCTTTCCACGAAAAAACTGAATTTAATTAAAAGAGGTCTTAGAAGAGTTAACAAGCCTAAGTTAAGAAGTAAAGATAACAAGACTGCGAAAACGTGTTCTTTATACAGACTTGGAGCGAGTCTCTGAAAGTTGAGTAAGAGTGTGGAACGTGGTTGTATTTTTTAATGTTTAGAAATTCCAATCCTTCTAGTTATTTAATCTTATGTTATACACTTTGTCAGAGAATGTACACAACTTACAATAACTTACTTTTTTGTAGTACTATCCCTAGTCATTGTGTCATAACTCACAAGGAAGCTTTTTAGGGTAGGGTAAAGCGAACTTTCTTACTAAGGCTCCACTGTCCATCTGTCACCAGGCTGTATCTCATGAACCGTGATAGTTAGAAAGTTGAAATTGTCACAGATGATGTATTTCTGTTGCTGCTATAACAAAAAAAGTACTTACTAAAACCGAATAAAATAAATATTTAAGAGGGCTACCACACAACAACAGTGATTTCTTTGTTCTTTCTTAAATGTGTGCGTGCCATTTGTGGCGCCTGGTTCATGGACAGTTGCAAGCCGCTTTTCAAAAAACTGGGCATATTACCGCTGGTTTGCACATACATAAGGGATCTCTGTGTTTTTGTCAAGCAGTACCCAAAGTATTTTCAAATACAGTCGGAGGTATACATTAGAAGTACTAGATACAAAGACAAACTCTACCTTCCTCAGTGCAAGCTAGAGCTGTACAGAAGGAATGCTTATATAACCGCCATCAGAGTGTATAACAAATTACCTGACATTCATAAGAATCTACCTCTAATCACTTTTAAGCGAAAATTGACTCAGTGGCTTTTAGACAAATGTTTTTATAATTTAAATGAATATATGACTCATAAAGAATAATAATGTACCAAGAATTGTTTGACCAAATGAATGAATGTAATATTTGTAATGTATATGTAATTATTTTCCAATTATCTTTTCATGACTGCTTAACAAAATGTAATTAATTGTTGTATAGAAATAGCTTTGATTTGATTATATTTTATTTGACATTATTTTATCTTCAAGAGAGTTAAACATTTGACATAAAAATAATTTGACATTCTGCATGTAACATTACTCAAATATAATTTATTAACGGTAAATTGACCATGGAAGTTAGAATCTTATTATCCGCATGTATAATTTATTGAAGTCATATTTATAAATGTTAATAAAATTTCAATAAACTTAGGTATAACATTGCACACCACTGACGTGGTAGAATGTACGAGCTATGTAACTATAATACCAACTATTTATGTACTACATTCTGCAATAAATGATATTCTATTCTATTCTATTCTATTGCTCCTTTATAATACGTCATGGTACGGAACCTTTCCCCTTCCGACACAAATGAGTTGGCTTTGACGAAAAATGTAAAAAACGCTAAACTAAACTAAGATGAAAGAACAGATCAGCAAATCTGCTGCTCACTGTACATAAGTACTCGTCAAATTATAAAGGAACCGGAAGAAATAATTTCCCTAGTGACGCGGTTTTTTTTATTTAAAACGTGAGAAGCTTTCAGCTTGATTTCAGGTCTCTGTGCCATCCATTGGGATTGGTAAATACGGTTCAAAGGAACGAATCAAGAAACTTGTGCAGGACTTCCTTAACGGAGATATTTTGATCCGATTAAGTATTAATAATAAATTAGACGGTAAGGTAAAAGACGATGCGGTCAGCAAATCAACAGGAAGCACTTTCTTTGAAAAGCAAGTTATGAGTGACCTAATAACTTATTATATTTTATTTTGACCTTTAATCAATTTCATTAACATTAAAGATAATATTTATCAAAAATAAATTTTATAAAAGATATTATAGTCCTTGAAATTTTAGCAACCAGCGGGATTTGAACCCATTTCTCAGTTAACCATAACTCAGTTGGTGGAGAGTCCTATCCGGTGAGTTGGAGGGTACAGGGTCAAATCCCGTTGGCTGCTAAAATTTTGTATAAATACCATAAGTTTGGTTTACACTTTAAAATCATTGGTTTTTGGTTTGGTTTGGGGCTGGATGGCATTGTGTGAAATGCCCACACATATTTATTTTATTTATTTATTTATTCTCATAAATAATATAAAAGCAATTCAGATTATTATTTTACTTAAAGAAACGTATCAACTTGGCTAATTATTTATTATCTAGTCTGAGCTAACATACTAATTAAATGAAGTCACTGAGAGTTCCAGAAGCAGACGACACTTTACTAAATTACTTAGATTAGGATAAGTTTTCGTTTCTTTTTGCCACTCACATAAAGTGCTCGATCTTTACGTAATGTTAGTGATAATGGTGACAAAATATTAAAATTATACCTACAATAATTTTACGTAGAATGTTGTAAACAAAGCTTTTAATATTCACACAGTTGCACGAATTTAACAGCGTAGTTGCGTATATAACTTAAAGTACCTACGTTGCAAAAAGAAGAATGAAGAAAGGCTGGATTCCGATGAGGAAAAAAGGTTCCCCAGTGACGACCT
This sequence comes from Ennomos erosarius, assembly GCA_963580505.1. Lineage (NCBI taxonomy): Eukaryota > Metazoa > Arthropoda > Insecta > Lepidoptera > Geometridae > Ennomos > Ennomos erosarius. The sequence goes on from OY756986.1 coordinate 12,187,943, forward strand.
GGTCAGAACCGAGGGGAGCCGATAGATGCAAGAGGCAAGCAGCCGCTCAAAGTGGCGCTCTTTGGGGGAGCCGTATGTTCAGCAGTGGACGTTTTCAGGCTGATGATGAAAATGATGACTTTGGAATCATTATTATTCGACTTCGTTATTATTGAACTGAAGTGGCAATGTGCTGCTCATATCTGACGAAGAACTGATAACCGTTAGGTTAGACATTTATTGGAGTGGAGACTGCGAATCGGCAGACGTAGTGTAGGACACCCTGCGGCGAGATGAAGCGATGATAAACGCAAAGTAGTTGACAGTAACTGGAAAAATAGAGTTGACGAAAGGGCTCAGTGACATGCTTTGGAAGAGGCTTACGTCTAGCTGTGGACTAGTCTAAGCTGGTAGGGCGTAGGCATTAAACCAATATTTTCATTCTTTGATTTGATTATACACGGGCTAGCTTAGCCATATATTAAAAATAAATTATTGCGAAGAAATCTCTAATTTTTCTCATTTGCTCAATTTATATTATGAGGTACGTGCAATGAATGCTGTAGATTCTAAGGACTATTTTTGGTAACTAATTATGTATACAATCGAGGGCTTTCATTATGAGCTTTACGTAAACATATATAGCTTTTCCAATAAAAACTCATAAGCTCATAGTTACAGTTGTTTTTCACGTTTATTTATTTTAATTTTCGTTACTTGCTGCTGTTTTTCTACGCTACGCTCTTGTTCCTAGAAAAAAGTAATATAAGATGGCAGAATAAACTTGGACTACTGAAACAGTCAAACACTATTATGCCATTGAATAAAATAAGCCACACTAGAACGGAACAAAGAAGAAAAAGATTAAAGGAATAAATAAAACATGTTATCCTCTTGAAAAATTCTACATGATACTACTTTTCAAACGTCAGAAACTAGTTCTCGGAAATGTTAGAGCTACTCACGTCAACTCAAAAGATATTATGGTAATTTAATACGGCAGGGAATCTTGAATTCCACAAACGAAAAGAAATAAAGTAGATACAATTTCTTCGGGTGTATCAAGTGTAGTGATAAAAAAATACTTTGCAAAAACAATAATGTTTTACACAATACAGCATGACATTGAATTGGCATGCTATCCAAAAAGGGGGGAGGAGCCCTACGATTCAGGGCCACAATGATAAAGCAATGATGAAGATTGATTAAAAAGGTGTTGTAAATCTCACATTATATTAGTATCGCAGCAGCGGAGATGGAAGGATGAACTGGTTGGAATTCTACTAAATAAAATTATTATGCTACTCTAGCCATTCTTACCTCAACGCCGGCGTCATCTAATTTGTCAAGGTTTCTGAAATCGTGGCTCGCGTAAAACTTCTCGCGCTCCAAAGTTATGTTATACATAACATCCATTTTGTTTTAAATATTGGAACTCCATTATTAAGCAAGTTCAATATTAATAACTATATATAAGGTATCACTTTTAGTTCGATAGCTTTGAAGTATCATTTGTATAGCACATTCCGTAAACTGTATAATTACAAAAGTTTGAATTTTGCCAATACAAATGGAGTCAGATTTTGGATATTATTTCCCAGATATTGTCTGTTAGCCCGTAAAATGTAAAACTGTTTTAATTATCTGACTATGACTATGTTGTCTCAGTTGTCTGATAAAAAACACAAATTATTACAATAACATGAATTTTTTTATTGACACTTTCTGAATATCTTTTCGTATTGTTTGTAAAAAGAACAACAAAGTTCTCTCATCTTTGCCGACATGGTGTAGAGTTCACGGATGTTATCTGAAACAAACATAATGCAATGTTAAGTAATGAGATTTACGTTTGTAATTCTAAACGTTGGTTCTCCATTATTCTCAGTTTAATGATGTGCGAGTATTTTTAAAGTCGTGTCGTGTCTCCTGCTACTGTTTCTTTTCAAAACATTTCACAAAAACACCGAGAAAGAGGCGTGCATACAATTAATGTGCACGAAAAACATTCCCGACGCGGGTGAAGTTGGGCAGGGCTTGTTTCGTTCATAGTTTAGAGAAAAATACAATTGAAAACACAACCCCCCGCGCGGTTGAAGTGGGGTAGAGTTTGTTTCGTTCGAGATTAGGGAAAAACAATCTGTTGTTTCATTTACATATGTAAATGAAACGATAGATCGTGAATGTGAATGAAACCACAGACAAATTTTTTCTGAAATATTATATGTTTTATATACATAAAGCGAACCCTTGCAAAGATTGTTATGTTTAGTTACCTTGACTCGACTACAAAACCATTTTCTATGATAGAATTGTTGAAAAAATAGCCTTTGTTAGTAATAGCCGTTTTGTTGAATATATCATACATATATTCATACTTTTCCCTACCTAAGGGCACCCTAAAATTATTTGACATGATGTTTGTGTGCGTACAAAGGGTTTTATACTCTGAAGGGATTTAACTGCGTCATGCTTAATACTATAATATAATGTTTTCTGAAGGATTTTCTCAGATACTGTTTGTATGGCACTTGTTATTTTTCCTCACTTACTGTTTATTGTAGTTTCTTTCTGAACGTATCTTTCGCAACCATATGTATACTTAAACAAAATCTCCTTCAGATGTGTACAAATATTTGTAAAAATGTCACAGCATAGAGCAATTTATCACTACGCATCAGATGGCTACAACCATTGTTGTTCTGAGGTTGATGCGAACTATGTTTACAAATATTTGTGCAGGATGGACATTTTAGCGTATTTTATACGATATCACAGATTATAGTTATAGTTAATTCTTAGTTATAATTATATTTAAGGTACGATTTAAATTTATTAGTTAGTACTGTTTGGTTGTTGATACTGCTTTAGCATTAGAGATAGCTTGCTTATGCATACTCTAAGGAAAGAGATACTATAAAAATGCCTGCTAACAAATTATCATATCTTAATTATTTTGATTAATCTGTGCTTCATGAAACGGACGTAAACTGTATTAAAGAACTAGTCCACTCACATGAAGTGAGTAGTTTAAGTCTTCGAAACCCAGCTTTAGGTTTTGGAACGTATTGTAAGTGTTTATCTTTTAGCTCCTAGTCCCTCGGATTAGGGCACGCCCTTGAACCGTGTCCTTAACCGAGGACTTAAAAGCATTTCGTGGTTAATATCGGTCAGAGGGAAAACCTAACAAAACAGTGAAATACAAGATTTTCAATTTTAGTTTTTAGTCCAATGCTGTAAGGTTGAAAGTTTTCGGCAGAACAGGCTTCGTGAAATTGTTCAGATAGTACTTTGTTAAATTATAAAGTGGCATGTTTTTAGAATATGTATTCATAGATCGTGATACAAACTGTCTATTTTTGTAGGAGAAAATCTTGGAAATAATAAATTTATTTGTCGGGCATTTGTCCAAAAAGTCGGTAGATATCAATAAAGTACTGAGTTTATTTATATTGTAATTGTATTGTAATTTATTTATATTTATATTATAACATTTTCGCCTCCTAACCCCAGAGGCGCCTTTGCTGATCCTGAGGACTTCACTGGCACTAAGTGGGGCTAGTAAGACTACACAATATGGTGGTAATTAAATAATAAATAATCAATTGTGCGGAAACAAACCTTTGCCGCACAGTTACTATTTTACTGTAGTTACAGCAAGCTACATGGGTACTTAATAATATACAATAAACGTTGTGTAGACTTAATAAATTGCAGTTTAGACGAATGGCATCTGAAGTAACTGAAGTAATGGCAACTGAGTTAGCCACAGCCAGGTGAACTATTCAAAGTGATACTGACTTTGAGGCTATATAATTATATATATAGTTTCATCACGATGTTTTATTTCTTTAGAACATGAGATCAAATAGATTTCTAATTTTAAATAGTGGCTGCATCAGCTGTAAGTGCATGCCTCCTGCATCTGCTGGTTAATGTTAAAGCTAGTTAGGTGTTTGAAAACGGAATGGAAAAAATTAGACACAATAATGGATACATAGTGATAGCTATAACTATACCTAATAATTACATTTTGATTCTATTTGAAATGGTTTGAACTTAGGCGGATATTGCATATTGAAAGAGGTCATTGGCGGAAGTGTGCAAAGAGAAACAGCAAACAGAAGAGATGAGAATTTAAGTTATGGAACGACCGTCCTTTGTTAAATCGATTTGCTAAATTGCCATCTTCACGGCCTATTTATTTCCTTGAGGAAAAATAAAGAACGCAATCTTATTGCTATTATGCTCAATATTGTATAGCAGTATTAAAAATAATTGGCATAACAAAGTCATAGTTAAAGTCAAATTATTTATTGCAAATTCTTGTAGCATTTTTAAAATCAGAACACTTATATATACTACCCAAGACGTTGTTCTGAGCATGTAAAACTACAAACTGCTTATGCGTCAAAAAATCAGCATTGCAACGGAGCTTTTTCTTTTGGCTCTACCGATCTGTACAGGGCCGTCGGGCAGGAAAATTGAACGGAACAATGCTGCCATCATGTTGTACACGCTGTCTAATCGGTAGCTGGATGGGACATTTGGACCGTCATATAGCCAGATAATAGGGTAAGTCCTAACCGATACCACAAAACGGATTCCATTTTCTAATATTGCACTCGAATCCCATCTGTCAATTAATTGTAGTCCCATCAGATACCACGTCAAGTTTACTGATAGTACCATAATGGACATCACGGATAATTTACAGATTATACAGTCCTATGCTATTTTAGAGTAGTGTCGTACTACCTATATCGCACAGTAGCGAGCTAGCTAAGTACTGATTGTGGAAAGTAGTTTGTATTGAAATTAAAAGCACTACCAAATATCGGAAAAAATTATCTTATTATCAAAAAGCTTTCGTGAACAGAGAGGTAAGGTTAGCACACCGACGTTAAGTCGCTAGCCTCTTCTCTCAGATTGCACTAGAGAGTGTACACAAGATCCACAGCTGAATGTCTTATTTACAGCTAAACATAGGCCTCCCGAAAGAGCGCCACTTTGAGCGGTTACTCGCCTCCTGCATCTATCGGCTCCCCGCGGCTTTCACCAGCGCGAGCACGGGCACCGGCTCGTCAGTTCTACGAGCGATGTAGCCTGCCACTGCCCTGTGTTTTAAATGCTCAACACTAATATTTTGTATACCTTTTTGTAGAAACTATAAGCAAACATACCTCACCGTAGATGGTGTTTGAGCTCAAGTACTTACGTTTCAAGACTTCTTATATATTCCACTCTATAAAGTTTTTTATCTTTAACAAACTGCCGCGTTACCATTAAAAAGCACGTAAATACCTACTTATAAACTGTCTCTTAGAAGAGCCACAAATTGTTTAGAGGTGGTTTTGTAAAGTGCCTTGAGTTATTTATGAAAAGTCAATTTAGATAGCGCTTTTACACGTGTTGATGTGAAATGTAAATGAAAAAAGGATTGAATATTCTTTTAGAAAAGAGGTTAAAATCATCCATCAACTACTTGGATGATATTATCATATATATTACGCATTTTTCCTGTTAGTTTGATACAAAAACCAAGCCACTGAACGATCAAACTATAGCACCGCTTCAAAATTAAACATTTATAATTGCAGATTAAAACAAATCCAATCGGTTCATAAATGACGGTATTAAATACTTATTCCTTTTAAATTTGATTAAAAATAGCAATTATGGTGATTTTTCCAAAAAAAGAAAGGTTTATAGGGATCGAAACTGTCGCTTCAATGTTAATGAAACAAAACAAATGAAAAACAATTATACGAGCAGCGGCTCCGACTTTCTGTTTGGATTTATTTCGTACATATTGTGTGCCCTTCACTTTAATCCAGTGGATCTTATACGCTTACCGAAACTGAATCGTTTGAGTCAGTACTACGATTAGATTGATAGCCGAACGTTAATTCAGTAGCAGTTAAAGCCGAGCTGCTTGATTTCGAATTAATTAATTGAATTCGCCTAGATGTCCTATGGTTTCAGCTTACTATCTAACTTTTTCTCCATTAAGTATCTTTTCTTTAATATCTATTGTCGTGAATTTTATAATTTATTCTCACTTTTTAATATTAAGAGGTTGGTAGACTGTTTAAAAATACTATTTTGGTTGGCCACACTGGCGGAAGGAGCGTCCGCTGAACCATCAGCCAATTACGATGGCTGCCTTGGTAGTTCCGGTAAAATAATATTGAGGTTTAGGAGGGAAGTTTTGGAGGGAGGACAAGGTCCAAAAAGGCGTTCTATTCTGATTAAGCAACCGAAGCGTCAAGACGTATTATTGCTCCTGTTCGTTTATTATGTACCGAGTGTGTACTGAATATTTATAGAAGAAAGAATATACAAGAATTGAAAAGGTTCTCTGTGTTTTACTTCACTATCTACTTTCTATTTTACTAGTTTTATTTTATGATACTCCTTGATATAGCTCTGAGAATTATCAAGTTGAAATTACGAAGAGCAGGTCACATAGCTCGCGGAACTAACAACTGTTTGAGGAAGAAAGGCTTGACTGGCCCTGGCGACCACGAACCGGAAGACGCAACGTAAGGCGGCCCCCACTAGTTGTTCCTGAAAACTTCGTAGAACCGATGGATGCAAGACGCAAGCAGCCACAGCTTTTGTTTACTTTTTCCATGTATTAAAGCGTTAGTATTAAAGCGTACCTATTTGATTCTAGAAGCTTGACGGCTACTGTCGAAATTTCTTAGACGTGATACCTATTCATAGCTTTGATTTAGAGGGCACGTTAAGCCGTCAGTCCTAGCTGTTGAAGCAATAAAATACTTATCAGTTTTAAACCAATGCAGCATTCAGCTGACTTAAAGATACTGACAGTAGGTTTGACTACTTGCGTACATAAAAAGAAGGAAGAATATTAAAGCATCAACAAGTTTGCTAATAAAATAATTTTATATTGAAGAAATTCTGTCTCGTCATTAACCCCTCAAATGTTCGATATCGGGTCGCTGCGAGTTTAAGAGTTAAATCTAGTTCCAGCTACAGTTCAACGAGTTGACGTGAACATATTGCTCAAAACGTTAGCCTCAAAACTGATGGACCTTATGGGATTACTATCAGTTACAAACTTGGATGTTATTACCTATCACCGAAGTTAGGACATGAATATCTTAACTTTGAACTAGTTTGGATTCTCGTATTACGTTACACCCTTATCCCAGTAGTCCTTCGGTACTTTGGATGTTGTACATTAATTATAAACAGTTCTATTTATAGTTTTGCTTCCACTTTGCTATGTTTACAATCATCGTCTATTCCCGTCTATTATAGAAAGTTTTTCAAATAAAATTCCAGGTTGATCCTTCAGTCATTTTTTGTTCCAGTTGGATCCCCTGCGGCTAATGTTTTAATTGATAGGTTAATAAAAGAAACATATGTAAGCAAAACATACAGTACAGTTCATTGCACAGACGATGTATTTCTGAATCTGTTGTCACTATAACAACAAATACTAAAAAGAATGAACATATATTTAAGGGGTTCCCATACAACAAACCTGATAACTTTTCTTCGTTTTATAGATAATGATACTGAACACTTCGTGCGCGAGTCCGAATCGCACTTGGCTGGTTATTATTAACTGAACAAAGAAATCTTTATCCTTTATTCTGGTCTTCGATAAACTTCACATCGAAGTCGAATTCACACTATTTACAATCTTATTTGTACTGTGAATGGTATGAATTCGACGTTGATGTATCGGGCAAATATTGATCCGTCCTAATACAGGCAATGTAAGAATAGCAACATTTACTACTTTTTTAATCTAAGGTTTCTAAACATGGACCTAATCTAATCGTCTGAGAAAATATGAACGACTTTAATTATTTTCTATGTTACGACCCAAATACAACCTTCTGTTACTAGACTATTTTCAATCGGCCTTCTGAGCCGGAATTAAATAAATAGGCTAGGAAGTAAAATGTAAATATTTTTGGCTGAGGCAAGGTGCACTTATTTTTTAAGCTAACAACTAACATTCATACAATATATTACTAAAAAAAAAAAGTTGGAAAAGTGCTTGAAAGGCATAATTATGAGACAGTATTAAGTGATGAAGATGTTTGTGCTTGGCAAAATGAATATCTTTATTTCTTTTCTTTCAATAAATACTAAAAACTAACGAGTAGGCTATTTAATTAGCCGTATGCCGTAAACTTAATTATAATCCGATTTACCTAAATAATATTAAATAATATAAAAAAAAATATGATGGTTGAATAGCGTTCAGATTCACACCATGGACGTTGTTCATGATTCAGACTGATAAAGACGGATAATTAAACATATTTTATATTTACAACTAAACTTTGGGGTTGAAACAATGGGACCGTGGGGGCCAGGTGCACTCGAAATTTATAGGGACTTGGCAAAGCTTTTGGTGGAGGCGACTGGTGACCAGAGGGCTGGCTCTTTTTTTGCTGAGAAAATAAGCATTGCCATCCAACGTGACAATGCAGCCAGCATTCTGGGCACTCTCCCCTCCACCAAAGGTCTTTTTGATTACACTTAGTTTTTAGTTGTAAATATCTTCTTTTTTTTTCAAATTTTACATATTAAGTACCTACCTAATAAAAAGAAATCCTTCAGATTATACTATTGTTTTTATTATTATAACGCAATTAACAAAGAAAGTGGTTTTTGTTACATGCAATGTCGTAAATTCGGCACGGGTGCGTGTATCTGTGATAATTTTATTTTTTGAAGTCACGAATAATGCTTTAAGTAAGAAATACTTATTCTGATTTAGGATATTTTCACTCAGTTGCAGAAAAAAAGTCATTAACCTTAATGGTGGCATTTAAGATAATGGAGTCCGTAAACTGTTGCGAGGACAACAGTTTAATGGAAGATTAAGATTTAAAGTCGACTTTATAAGTTAATCAACGCTTCTGCAACTGGGTATAAGTGGTTTAGTGATTAAGCTAAGAGGTACCAACGATTTCAGATAAGATCATAAGTATACATTCACATATAAAAGGTTTCATTTCAAATTATTTCATACAAGGAAACTAACTTAAAATCAAAATATTATGATGACTAAATCTAAATTAAATCTAAACCAAAATATTGATACTCCTAAAACAAAAACCGCGAGTAAGATATAACAATTTTGTTTTTCTTTTATTTGGATAGGTCTCTAGCAAGCGCTCTACATCAAACAAGATGACTGATTCCCTTGAATAAACAACATTATTAATATAAATAATTTAATTATAATATGAAAGAATGAAAGAAAGATATTTATTTGTGCCAACATGCGTCTGCACTTTTGTTTTACATCATTATTTTATTATAGAAACACTTACTCAACTTCACTAGAAACTTCTCAACTCACACTAAAAAAATTCTAACATTTTATTCACGAGTCACTTCAATTCAATCATTGTTTTAATTCTGGATTTAAATTATTATATCCGTCACTACCGGTTTCGAAACTTAAAGTCAGCGAGAGCTTTTCGCGTCGGTCACCGAACGTCCGTCGCTTCCGAAGTCGGCAATTGGACTGAACGAACACGAAGGAACGAAGGGGATTATTCTCTTTGGACTTTGGCTTGGAATATAAGCTTTGGAAACAGGAATTAAAGCTCTCTCACTATTTAAGCGTTATCAGTGTATTGCCATGATACAGTTCCCTCTTACGCCCTTCTTAGTTTAACACACTGAGGCCCGTCTGTACTAAAGTTAGGCAGCTTTTAAGTTCGCACAGAATCTTCGTTCGTTCGAATCAGAAAAATTAATCACGAAAAAAAAAATTGTTTTAATCTTTAATATTGTCATGTATTAGTGCAATACTAGGATATAAATTTATTTTGAATTGGAAGTGAACGGTTATGATGTTCGTAGCTTCTAGTCTGACCCCGTAGCGCTATGGAATTAATTTACGGCACTGCTACGATCACGATACTCAACGCGTAGCTATTTTAGCTACAGCGTAGCACCATTATTCGAGCGCTTGGGAAGTTCTATTGATTTCAAAGTCTATACAGCCCAACATTATATTTTATTATAATATACTATATGATGGGGCCTTTATGGGGCGTTTTGTGAAACTACCCATATTCCAGCGAATAAATAAATTGATTGATTGATTGATTTAATATAGTTAATTCGTTAAATTGTATTTTTTTATTAAATGTTACTTTTTTAGGTATATCATCCAGCCTCTGTGATCTCTCCAGGTTCTTAATCCGGAGGCGGCGGCTTTGATTCCCGCGACATGGAAAGTGTTTGTGCACAAGAAAAAAACACAAATGATTGTTCTGTGTCTGGGTATTGTGGGACCATGGTCCTCGTAGTTCCTGAATCCCTAGATGCAAAGAATCTTAGTTCGGGTCTAGGATCTATGCTATGTGATTTTGGGCGTTATTGTTATCGTACTTTGATTTGACCTCTAAGGCTGAGTTGCACCATAATCACGGTTAAAGTTACGGTCAAATTTTGACATTAGCCCGCCCCGCGAAGCGTGGAACGGTTATAGTTAGGGTTAAAGTTAGCGTTAAAGTAAGCTGGTGCAACTCAGCCTAAGGCTTATTTTTTGTCTTATATGTCAGACGTGACGCGACGATGTGATAACGTGAGACGGTTGTTCTGTTTCAGTGTTAAAGTTTTGTTTTTTTTTTGAGAATGAATGACGTGACGAGCTTGTCGTTCACCTGATGTTAAGCAATACGGCCGCTCATAGCAGTTGCAGTGTCACTCGGAACTTTTAAATAAAAAAGTTTCACGTGATACTGCACTGCGCACGTCATCCTGAGACATCACACAGTCTAGTAATCAGATTACTACACAGTGTAATCAGGTCATAAAGTCTCATTTGCCCAGTAATTTTACTAGCTACAATGCTACAATAATAGAAAGCGTGCGTGATGTTACCGCCGGTGCCAACGGAAGACCAGCGCTAGTTAATCAGATTACTACACTTGCGCACTACTGCTTGGCGGCAGAATAACTGGCAAAGCTGTGGTACATACCTAGACCAACTTTGCAGAAAAGTCCTACCACCTAGTACAGTGTGCTGTACTTTTTTCATATTCGGCTTCGTTCAAAAACTATAAACTAGTAAAAACCGCGGGGCGTTGTTTGTTTATAATTAGTACGAGCTAATGAAGCAACTCAAGTAAGTGATTATCAAGCACACTGCTTATTTGAGCGATTACCGCAAGCCACACGCCAAAGTTTTTGAACTAAATAATAACCATTTTGTACAATCAACCTTGGACATTGATTGCGAAGCAGTTGGTGTGAGTATTTGAATGGTATGTTATAGGTGCGCCCACAGAGCAAAAAAAAAACACGACGCGTCATTTGTTTCATAGCTCTGTGGGTGCGCCTATGGCCATTTAGAGTTATATTTATTTATTTAATAAGTGGCCAACAAGTTGGCGGCCCAGTTCATGGTAAGTGGTGTGGCAGATGTCCGCCTATGGAAATTTGCAACACCATTGTCAGTGCGTGCACTAGCGTAGTATGTATTACAGAATTAATATTGCACTAGAATCGAGATGGTCTAATTAAAAATACAGTTAAAGCAATATTGATGATTTTTATAGCAGTATCGCCATAGCGAAATCTACAGATTAATTTGGACTTTACAACCAACCCCCGGTTGTAAATTTCAGACATGAGACCACTTGTCACGGTAGCATAAGTAAAGCATATCCCGGCTTAAGGGATGGGTGGATGCAGGTTCAATCCCCGTTCGTGATTACAGTTGAAGCAAGTTAAGATGAGATCTAAAGAACTAAATCTAAAAGGAATTTCGTAACTAACTTGTTTGGTTCGTTAATTGACATTCTACAACTTTTTTCATCACCCTTTGAGGCGAGAGTAGCTTGGAGGTGAAAGTTAACCATTCTAAGCAGGTAGGTCATGCTCTTCCTGTTTTGAAACCGGTGTATAGAAACAAAAAGTAAGAAGAAAAATAACAGAAAATACTTAGGTTCAACGATTTACAGCATTTATTCAAGACATCACAGAACTCAATCTGTGATTCTTACATACAATATGAAATGTTAAACACAAATAAACCCAAATAAAGTAGGAGGTACCTACAGAATGATTACCCAATTATGCGTGACGTCATTTACGAGTGCCTATAGGTTCCAACTCAGCGTAAAGGTTCTACCATTAGTTCTAAATCATCATCATCATTAACAGCCTGAAGACGTCCACTGCTGAACATAAGCCTCCCCCAGGGAGCGCCACTTAGAGCGACTGCTTGCCTCCTGCATCCACCGGCTCCCCGCGGCTTTCACCAGGTCGTCGGTCCACCTAGTGGGGGACTGGCCTACGCTGCGTCTTCCGGCTCGTGGTCGCCACTCGAGAACCTTTCTTCCCCATCGGTTGTCAGTTCTACGAGCGATGTGGCCTGCCCATTGCCGTTTCAACTTGCTAATACTAAGAGTTACATCGGTCACTTTAATTCTTCTGCGGATCTCCTCATTCGGATCTTATCTCGCAGGGAAACACCGAGAATTGCTCTTTCCATAGCTCGTTGCGCGACTTTGAGTTCTAAATAGTATCAATGAAAATAGAACTCAATTTTTAATTAGTTTAACCCTTACATAATAATAACCTAAATAAAAACGCTAAAACTAAACTACTAGAAAAATACATCCTTAAGCTGCATAATATAAAAACAAAACCCAATCAAACCACTACCAGTAGGCAACGTGCCCAATGTGCTGCCAGCATATTCACTTGGTTTGGTCTGGAACCAAAAGGCACAGAACCCTATTACATAATTATATTAACAACACAGTAAGGTTATAAAGAAACGTTTACTCCAATCTCGCTGAAAACCCACCCCAAGAGATTATTATAACGGTACACTAAACCCACCAATTGTTTACAATGTCAACCCGAAGAAATTGTATTCAATTAGAAGTAAGTCATTTTATAGGTGGGAGGAAAACGTCCAAATTGTAAGATAATGTCATTTTCCGTAAACGTTTGCAAATTACTTTGTTTATCATGAAATAAACTTGTTGAATTCTTCTTAATTTATTCAGTGACGCAACAGTCTGTCATCTGTGTCTTGTTTTGCTACTTTGCGATCTGTGAGAGTTAACCGAGGAAAGTTAAATCCAGCTGTTGAGGCATGATGAGGGAACAAAAACGCATACAACTTTTGTAGTGTGTTGATCAAAGATATCACTAAAAATAAATATTTGGAGCATTCGAGATACCTAGTTTAGTTCACGTCGTAATATCACACGTGTCACCGCCTTTCTCTTGTAACCGAAAGATAAAATAGGAAAACTATAAAATTTACGGTCACGTTCAATACCCCTCAAGCCAATAGACGTAAAAAAACCGGAGAAGTGTGAGTCAGACTCTCACACGTAGGGTTCCGTACCATTATCTATAAAAACGAACAAATAAATTACGTTTGTTGTATGGGAGCCCCATATATTTTATTCTGCTTTTTAGTATTTTGTAGTTATAGTGGCAACAGAAGTAGATCGTCTGTGAAATTCTACTGTCTAACTATCACGGCTCACGAGAAACTTGTGACAGACGGACAGACAAACAGACAGCGCCTTAGTAATGGGGTCCGTTTGACCCTTTGGGTACGGAACCCTAAAAATCATCTCTGACGCACCGCAGTTATAAGAAAATGTTATGTCCAATATAATTTAGAAGCGGTCGGTGGGTCATTATTTTTTTATACCTCCGTCATTTCGGCAAAAGTCTAGCTGGCGGATGCGGAAGCAGTAGCACTCAATCATCGCGATTCTTTGCCCTATTGTGCGATGTATTTTTAGAGAACAGGAAAGTAAATTCGCAGAACTGGATTTGAAGCGTTAGAAATACAATTGTAGTACTGGGTCCGTTGGAGTGGGAAGTTTCAACGCTTAAATAAATTAAACCAAATTATTGGACATCGCTAGAAAGTGGTACTTTGAAAGTTTCACGTTTTTCCTGGCAGTGGTATCCAAGTAGGATACATCATCAGCCGAAAAACGTCCACTGCTGAACAGGCTCCATAAAATGCCACTTTGGGCGCTTAAATTAATTACCATGGGGTTCTCTTAGGGTGGTGTTTTCAACAATAGTTAAAGTACTATTTGTTAGCATTATTACCTTAATAATTCATGAAAAAACCTAACCTTAATTGCTCCATATATGGAGCAGGGGCTTGGTGCATGGTCGCAGAAGATTTTATTGTAACGAGGTGTGCTGCTGTCCATTGAATATTCCTGGCTATTACGACGCCTACCATGGGTTTAGGCAACATATTATAAGTAACTATTTATTTTAGAATGTGCGTACGACCTGTGGGAGGCCTAAACTTTAATACACGTTAGCATTTCCAACACGTCTTTCAAAAAGGTCTAATCAAAACATAACGAAAGTTTTGCCATTGCATGATATGCAAATTGCTTTCGACAATTTGCTTATCATATTTAATTAATTTTATTAGCCTCTCTGATTATATTTGTCTTGTCTGTTTGTGATTACAGGTTGTGGCATTTACAAACACTCAGGCTTTATAGCCCGTACATAGTATTATCTTGTGTAGGTATTTATGTTATGAAATCGCAAAGACCGAACTGACCCCGAAGCGTAGGTCAGCTCCCACACTAAGTGGACCGACGATGACGTGGTCAGAAGCACGGGGAGCCGATGGATGCAGGAGGCAAGAAGCCGGTCAAAGTGGCGCTCTTTGGGGGAGGCCTATGTCCAGTAGTGGACGTCGTCAGGCTGATGATGATGATGATGATGATGATGATGATGATGATGATGATGATGATGATAATGATGATGGTGGTGGTGATGATGATGATGATGACGATGTATGTTGTGTATGTCCGTTGCTCTGCAATTTTTATATCTCATCAAGTCATTATGTAGTAATTTTGTATTCTAATCACGGTAAGTCATTTCCTGGAATAGGCATGATGACTGAATTTTTTTTTTTGATAAATATAGATATAGACATATCAGCAGGAATGCTGCTCGTCTATTATCAAATAATAATAATAATCCCCAAGAGATAAACATTTGTGAAAATAAGAATTAAATATCTCAAAAAATGACCAAGTTACAAGCATTTTAAAAATCGGAATAGAAAGAGATAGCTCAAACGGCCATTGAAGGTCGTTATAGCTATACCTCATTACTAAGCTGTGGTAGCTTTTCATACAATCTCTTTGGCATGTGACGTCACGAGTAGATTTTCCATAGTAACTGTGGGGACGCTCTGTTTCGCGAGAAAGGGACAGGAGATGCCTGCTGTAGAAACTTTAATAGCTTATTACTCCGTGATTTATTTACCGATTTTGCTTATTTATTTAATTAATGCATTCATTTTTAATAGTAGTCATCATGCCTAGTCTGTAAAACGAACGGTTCCGCGTTTGCTCTATGCAATAATTAGTTTACTTAAGTTCTTTCTGTGTAAGAAAACTTATTTCTTCAACGTAAATATGCTTGCCTGGGGTTCCAAGTTTCATTTTCATTTTCGTATGTAGGTACATTAATTTTATGAGAGTTGAGATAATGTAGGGGTAATATGGGAAGCCGATTAATGCAAGAGATAAACAGCCACTCAAAGTGGGCTCTGTGGAGAGGCCTATGTTCAACAGTGAATCATAGTGTATCATAATGAAATTCAATCGCCAATGGATGTGTAAGTTTGTTGTTATAATTAAACTATAGATCCGGACCTGGAACTGGAAACTAAATCCCATATCATCAAGTAACAGAATGAAACTAATCTGAAACGACGGCGTTCAGTAGAGCTTATTAAGTTATTCCCTATATTATATTCTGGCACGTTTCCATAGTAATTATTCCAAAGTTATTTATGTTGACAAATTTGTTTTCACTAGCATCTAATGTTAACAACTAGTGGAGCTGCCCCGGCTTTGCACGGGTTAATAGGCATGATAACTACTATATTTTGCATAAATTAATAATATTCCTCAAAAGATAAACATTCGTGAAAACAAAAATAATATATCTCAAAATGACAAAGTTACAAGCATTAAAAAACCGGAATAGAAAGAGATAGCTCAAACAGCCAGTGACGTCAGAGCTGGGTCGTTCATAGTACCTCATTACTAAGCTGTGGTAGCTTAACATACAATTTCTTAGGCATGTCACGTCACAAGTGGATTTTTCATAGTAACTGTGGAGGCGCTCTGTTTTGCGAGAAAGGCTCAGGTGACGCCTTCTCCAGAATCTTTAAAAGCTTATTACTCCGTGATTTATTTACCGATTTCACTTATGTTTTCAATTGTTGCATTCATTTTAATCTTCTTACTGAAAATAATATTTACTTGTTCACTTTTAATAATAGACATCATGCCTATTAGTTATACATCCTAAGCGAGACCATTCATTTAGTTAGATGCTTTACGACTTAGTAAGAGCTGCTCCGCGGGTTTACCCACGTAGTTTCTTCTTCCAATCTTCAACACCTCATTTTAACACAATTGTGTTTACAAACATCCTTTCCTGGACACTTTATAAAAAGCTTTATTATCATCATCAGCCCGTAGATGTCCACTGCTGAACATAGGCCTCCCTCAGAGAGCACCACTTTGAGCGGCTGCTCGCCTCCTGCATCCAACGGCTCCCCGCGGTTTTCACCAGGTCGTCGGTCCACCTAGTGGGGGCTCTGCCTACGCTACGCCTTCCGGTTCGTGGTCGCCCCTCGAGACCTTTCTTCCCCATCGGTTGTCAGTTCTGCGAGCGATGTGGCCTGCCCATTGCCATTTCAACTTGCTTCACTTTAAAGGCTATATCGGTCACTTTAGTCCTTTTGCGGATTTTCTCGTTCCGGATCTTATCTCGCAGGGAAACACCGAGCATAGCTCTCTCCATAGCTCGTTGCGCGACTTTGAGCTTACTAATGAGACCAACAGTAAGAGACCACGTTTCAGTTCCATATGTCATCACTGGCAACACACACAAATATAAATAGCTTAGTATGTACTAAAACGCGTCTGTTCCCAATAAAGGCTTTAGTTGGCAGATCTAAATCTCCCAAAATTGTTGCTGTTCTTGTCAAATAGACGACAAGATAAGAGACGGATATATTTTAAGTATTTTAAATACTGTCAACTAAAGCCTTCAAATTAGATCTACTAGTGGGACTGAGACATTTTTATTAAACGTACTTATCCCGTAAATATAGACACAGATAAATTGGTGGTAGCAGGGGGTGTCCCTGTAGCATTATTGAGCACGAGTGTTCTACAAGCTCACGTAATTATACAGGGTGATTAGTTTGTAGACCGTATTATTTCAGGATGTGTTAAAGCATGCGTTAGGCTATCTTTTAAACGTAATAAACTATTTATTTTCGTGTTATTTACTTATCGCATCGACTTTAAAATCACTGATTTAGTTAATACCCGTAATTAAGAAAATCCAATTTTCACAAAATTTTGAATGACTCGGAATAATATAGGGCTGAACTAACTTAAACACATCCTGAAAGGATACGGTCTACGAATCACCCTGTATTAAGCTTACACATGGACTGGCTCTACTGAAAAGCCGTATCATTATCGTTCCGCCTGACGTATCAATTTGTAAACATTCGAATTACGAACAACAATGGAAATGGAAGGATTGTCTCGTCAATTCGAGTGACGAATCTTCTGTTTTGTTCCGATGGCCCATTATTACGGTAAGCCCAAAATCCTGGAATTGGTTGATATCAATTTCTCCTTGACAAAATTGATGGTTGGACTTGTTTATTGAAAACACTGACCGTCACAATTTAGTGGCTACGGCAATTAATGTGATTTCGCAAGATTCATAAACATGTGAATTTATGAGTCTATACTATTTGCTAATATGACGATAATTCAAAATAATTAAGTATTATGATTTCTGTTAATATGCAAAGTAAAGTATTCACATCATCTGCTAAATTGCTAATATTGTTTTCACTTGCAAACGAAATGAAAATGGCCGACAGCTGCCTTAAGATTGTATAAAAAAAATATGAAACGAGCGATGAATTCGCTTCATATTTCACAGAATTCCGCAACTACATTTAATTTGCGAAATGCTTAATAAGCATTCACGTGCTAAAAAATAATGCGAATGTTAATTAATCCATCACTACAATTCAGTAACGACGATCCATAAAGGATCAGTGTTGGTCAATCATTAGAAAAACTTATCTCTAGCTACCACGGGAACGGTCATCCATTATAGTGAGTCATAGAAATCACACAGGATAAAGTTCATTCACCCGAGCGGTAAACATTCGTCTCACATCACTAGAGTTATGCACATTGCACAGTGCACACTGGCGTTGACTGGCGTATATAAACTTTTAATCGTGGGGCGCAATTAGTACTGTAAGAACCCCCCCCCCCCTATCCCCCCTAAATTCATGTAATTGTATTTTTAATAACCAACTTAACTTTAATACCTAAATTTAAATATCCTATAAATTGCAATTAAATCAACGCTAACAAATCTAATACCGTTGGAAAGAACCTAAAATTAACCTAAGCTTGTTGTATGTTCTAGATTTGTTATGGCCAAGTGATCGTCTCCTAATAGTGGTAGAACCCGTACGTTGTGATAATGTAGTAATCCAAATCCTTTTAAAGTAATGAGACAATTCCTAACTAACACTTAATCAATACACGGATAATTTAGTAGAATGGAATTTCTTTATTTTACTAAGCTTTGCAATCTGAACCTATGATGAACGCTAATCCTATATCTGCTGGAAATATCGAAAACGTAGATTGCTCCAAAACAACTCACATTAACCTAATTTAGAAAACCTGAAGTACTTCTTATAACTGACCTTCAGAACCATTCTTCAAGTGTATATATCAGAATCTCTTAACTAATACCATCTAAAAAATATAAAATTCCCGTTTGTTACACTTCCACTATTCGGCCCAAAAGTTCCCACTAGTTACAAAAATGTTATCATTCCTACCGGAAATGCTTGCAACCCATCCTACCAATTCCTTACGCCTATTTTAAACATATTAGCGAAGTCATGATAAACCTCTTCTGCTTATCATGACGCCATCTTCTGAGCCCCAATACCAAACTATAAATTAATCTTAACCCTAAATCTGGTTTATTAAAGTGGCCTTCTATGATGACAGTTTAGAATTCGTTACCCTTACTTTCCTACGTTATGCTCTATATTATAGATTAATAAATAAAAACATAAGTAAAACTCAAATTATTTATTGAAAAAGTTATTTCAAACGATTATGAATTTAGAATTTACTTTATCGGAATAGTTTAAATTATAATTTAAATTATAAAATAATTTTATAGAATTAAAGTACCCAGAGGAAATAATTAAATATTAAAATTATGTTGTTGTTCATGACTAACTTTGAGTTTTAAAAATATATCCGGAAACTTCGATTACTCCTGATTGAGAAGAAGCCCAAAGAAACTCCTCAGGGTTTATCTTTTTATATCATGTTTGGTTTAACAATATTTGATTTTACAATAATTATAAAGTCGACTTACGAAGCGATATAATATTTTTGAGAAACCGTAAATTTAGAGTTAATACATCTACCCTCGAAATTAAATACTATTATCTATAAGAAAACACATGACCTTTTAAATAAGTTTCGAAGAATGACAATCAGACATGTCTTGATGAATCGTCCTACAAAGAAGAGCCCGTAGGTTATGCATTATGCGCAACCTCGCCGTGTGGAACCTCTGCTCCTCTCTCGAAGATTCGGCCGACATGAAATGGAGATTAATAATGTTGAATAAAAACTCAGGACATTTATTTCGGAGTAATTACACAATCATAATAAGTTGTATGCTGAGCTGAGCCGGGATCTGTTTCTGACATCGTGCAATATCGCTTCAGAGTATAATTAGTATATTTATATAAGTTTCTTATTTTATGTTCCGTGTTATATTGTTCCTTTCGCGATATTGTGTGTCGGAAATAAAGATCATTTCGTTTCATTTCATTTATTCCTAATCGTTTCCATACCCGTATTTATTGATATTATAATAATATTATGCATATATTTTGTATACTATAGACATTGAACCGTTTATGAATTCTCAGGCTGACTTTGCTTCTCCTGAACTTTCATGGAAATCATCCATATATCTAAGACGTATTTCAGTATAATGAAATATGCTAAAGTTATGTTTGATCCGTAGAATAAAGTGTATGTATTGTAAGTTGTAAATATATTATTGATATCAATTATCAACAAGACGTTATTCTCATTCGAATTTATACAATTAGCTATCCTATCCGTGTGGTAAGGAGTCACTAACAAGGTACTGCTTATGCTTGACCCATATAAACACGAAGGACAATAATTACTTTTTGAAAAATATTATAAATTTGTTGTAAAATAAAAGTTAAATTTTATTGAAAATTCATTAAAACAATGTCAAATCTAAACTTCACCAAACTGAACTATGCCCATAGATTTGAGATAAATAAATATATTGCATCTTATCTTATAAGATCTTTGCCTATCTTGTCCCTCAACATCATCATCAGCATCATCATCCTGAAGATGTCATCATTATCATCGCCATCATCATCATCACCATCATCATCATCATCATAAACCCAACCACACTGTGCAGCCGTTAGTCTTCCACTTCCTTCGACTTTCCACGGCTCTTACCAGGTCAAACCTCATCATCATCATCATCACCATCATCATCCTGAACCCATGCCACTCTGTGCAGCCGTTAGTCTTCCGCTTCCATTGGCTTCCCACGCTCTGACCAGGTCAAACCTCATCATCATCAACATCATCACCACCATCATCATCATTGTCTTGAAGGCGTCCACCTAGTGAGGAACTGGTCCAAGCCGCATCTTCCAGTTCATAGTCGCCACTGACTTGTTCGAGATAAATACTTTTTACCTATTACGGAAGACCTTAATCTAATTTCCCCGTTTTTACGTTATAGGCGCAGGAAAACATTACCTATTTTGAATTTACTAGAATGATATTCAAATACGCTCGTGATACTTACAATAAATAAATAAGGAAAAGATTTCCTCTCCACCTCTGTGTTCCCTTCATGACGAAAGAAAACTCTACCTGCTTTTGCTGAATCCATGACAACATTGTATGTTATTGTATGATAAAATTAGTGTGATATATATACATCATAGTATGCTTCAATCTTCGTGCGGGAATAAGACCTTTCGATCATCTCCGTGATTACAACAACAACCTGCTAAGAAAATAATTATTGACTAATACTAAAACGAACTACAACATTATTCCCAATAATTTTCCAGTTAGGATTAAATCAAAAATCATCACATAAAATCTAAAATGAAAGGTCAGTATTCAAATACATTCACGATATTTTTAATCATCGCGTAGAATAAAACTTTCATCTCATTCGTGAATATCGCTAAACTTCCACCGGCTAAGGAAATGTGCAGTGAATAACACTAGCTTCCTTTCTACATTAAAATCCCCTACCATCATCAGACCTTCCGCCTAAAGTTATGTCCACGATGATCTTGTGCTACAATAAGCATCTACACTCATCATCATCTAAGCTCCTGCCGACTAGGAAATATGCAAAGAATAGCATTGGATTTCCCTTCTGTACATTAAAACCATCTGCCATCATCAGATCATCCGCTCAGCGTGATGTCCACAACGATATTGTCCTACAATAAGCATTTTCACTCAACATCAACCTACCAGGAAAGCGCTTCGCTCAGCAGCAAACATTTTCCGTCCGTGTATATCTTCAAATACTAAAGAACTACACCTACTAAACAATGAATTAGAAGATTTCACCTTTCAATTTCCACAGACTAAATATAGCGAAGTACTTCCCTTTGAACCTGATGGTCTTAAGTAATATTAATTCATTATTCCTGTTTTAAATAGAACTGCTCCGTTCCTTCTTGCTGATTGATTTTCTTCACTCCATGGATTTCTTTTCATCTTTTAGTAATACAATAAACCTGGAAAAAACTATATTTTGCCATCTTTTCTTTTTTTCTTTCCTAGTAAACTCTCAAAAACCAATCCGAAAATATTATTTTAAAAGTGTTTGACACATCCTAGAGTGCCAACTCGCGATTAAGTATGAACCTTTTTATTAAGAAGTTTTTATTCTTTCTACTATTACCTCATTTTACGTTTAGATAACTACTTTTACACCTATCTCTATGTCCTATACCTGTTAATGCAGTATCAAACGAATATTTGCTTTATTTTTGGATTATTATTTACATGTGAAATGATTTGCTGAAATTATTTTTATAATTGGGAAAATATTTCTTATATTTGTGACGTCACGAGACACCCTGGATCGTTACAATCGCCCCTAAAATATTTGCGCAGGCGTTTTAAATTTAAAGCCGAAGTAAAATTTTATTCATTAGATAAAACATTTTCACAAATATTAGCAAAACTTCAATAAAATTATTTATGTTTATAATTAAACCCCATTAAGCAATTATAATTTGTAGACGTTTGGCTCTGAACTTAAAATGTAATTATAGTTCTGTAGTGTAACTAACCGTTATGTTTAATTTAAGAGAGCATCTAAAATATTTAAACCGATGGCAAATATTCAAATAATATGCAGCATACTGCGTATTTATTAGAAAAGTATTAATTGTTACTTATGTTTTTTATAATTATTTGTGTTGTTTCACCATAAAAATATTCTCGAAAGAATAACGTAGTTAACGATACTAAATATTATACTGAATTGACACTCAATTTGTCTTTTATAAATTTATATTTAAAATTCAAAATTATTCTGATTTAAACGCCCTCTTAAGCCGTAACAACAGTGAATTACATTATGAGTCAATATCCAAAATTTCATCACATCAATCATAACCAAAAGTAACTTATCCCAAGGATAACCTGGCCACCAAAAGAAACCAGGTTGTGAGGCTGGTCAGTCCTAATAACTCAAAGTAGAAGGTACCCCTAAGAATCATGTTTTCATTCCGAGCTGCCTCCCACAAAACCCTTCGATAACCAGATTAACTTTAATAGTTCAAAGTATCTTCATTGCCTATGACTTCAGTAATATTTCACATATATTTCCCACTCTGTAATTCGCTATCATTTCGGATGTTTAGTGTAGTAGATCTGATCTTTCCTTCTTGTGGAGTATGGGGTTGTTATAACAGTTTTCTATAAACTTAGGCTTTATTTTTAACCTAGCACCTGCCTTAAATTATAATCAACCCATTTGTAGAGTCGTGTAAAATTCAAAGCCATCGTCAACAAACCTGTCTGCAACCTAAGCCTTTGTTATTCCATAAAACCTCCTCCCTCTATCTATCACACTATTATAACTATTGCTTAATTTTTTTTATTAGATCTCTCATGAACCCCGACCCCTCTTCCATTCAAATAACATACTCTAGTTTATAATCATTTCATAAATACAAACAAAACCCTTTTAACACACTAACACGCTTTTTATTGAATTAACAAGGACCTCCTTGATTGCAGACCAATAAAATGTTTGCTTGTCTTTTAACCCCAAATTATTTTCTAAACATTACGACCAAAATTATGTTTATTTCCCTTTATCATTTTAATTTAGATAATATCTATAATAGCATTTTTAGAAACCTCCATTTCACAAAACTTATATTATAAAAATTTACTTAGTTAATATTTTTAGAGAAATGAATGTATCAATATTTTGTTGTATTTTTAACAAAATCATTGAACGATCTAACAAAATTATTTTTATTACTTTCATTTCAAAACTGTAAAGATTGATTTAAAATAACGCAATGTAGTTTAAATTATTCATCTAACAATCACCATCAAAAAGAAACGTTTTCACCGTTTTATTTAACGTGGCTTAAATTATTAAATTTTAGTATACTGATTTTATTTCCTATTTTTAAATGTCATTAAGTTTAATTTAAACGCCCCTTAAAGTTTTATAGTCTTTACCAAATTCTAATATTACCTTTCCTAGTGTCAACCGCAAAAATGTAAATTATTTACAATAACATAGTCCGTATGATTATGAAAATTGAATCCTACGTTTTTTCTAAATTAGATTACGAACCATTCTAGACATGAACTCATGCCATTAATGCACTTTCCTAAATAACTGTAACAATATTTATAATTAAAATAAACAAATGTTTACTATGACGATTTGAATCCCGTTTGTCCTCTACTCATAGTCTTCTACATTATAACCTATTGAAATAATCTAACGATGATATCCCAAGCTTCATCGCCCCAATAACCTACAACCAATTAATGATTTCCATTGTAAATCCTAATCAAATTATACTGCTTCCATCTATTTTGTCAAAGTTATTCATCAACTGCTTAATTTAATTTTTTTTCGAAGACGCATAAAAGACTGTAACGTTCCTAAAGCTAAAAGATACAATTCACGAATTGATTATTAAGGCTTATTTGAAATATTTATCTAATATCATTAACATTAGTGAAATCTAAAACCGCCCCTACACATATCGCCCCTACATAAATTGTCTCAAAACCTTTCCTATTTCCACGGACAGCAAATTGTGCGATAATAAATTATCGCCTCTAAGTCAAATCCAAAACAAACAACAAACTTTCCGATATTATTACTAACCTAAATGTCTAAGAAAAGTGTAAGACGCAAAATCCCAATTAAACGACTCTCGTCACGCAGATAAGAAAAAGATAGTCGCATAAGCCCAATTAATAATCCTGATCACGGCAACACTGATTGTAACAACCCCCCCCCTCTATTCCCCTTATTTATCCCCCCTTATATTCATAATTATTATAGTTGTATCTTTAATTTACTGAACCTAAAGATCTAAGTTTAAATAAACTATAAAATGAATTAAATAACGCTAGGAAATCTAATACCGTTGAAAAGAACCTAAGCTTGTTGATAGAAAGAACCTAGAAGTAACCTAAGCTTGTTGTATGTTCTAGATTTGTTATGGCCAAGTGATCGTCTCCTAATAGTGGTAGAACCCGTACGTTGTGATAATGTAGTAATCCAAATCCTTTTAAAGTAATGAGACAATTCCTAACTATCACTTAATCAATACACGGATAATTTAGTAGAATGGAATTTCTTTATTTTACTAAGCTTTGCAATCTGAACCTATGATGAACGCTAATCCTATATCTGCTGGAAATATCGAAAACGTAGATTGCTCCAAAACAACTCACATTAACCTAATTTAGAAAACCTGAAGTACTTCTTATAACTGACCTTCAGAACCATTCTTCAAGTGTATATATCAGAATCTCTTAACTAATACCATCTAAAAAATATAAAATTCCCGTTTGTTACACTTCCACTATTCGGCCCAAAAGTTCCCACTAGTTACAAAAATGTTATCATTCCTACCGGAAATGCTTGCAACCCATCCTACCAATTCCTTACGCCTATTTTAAACATATTAGCGAAGTCATGATAAACCTCTTCTGCTTATCATGACGCCATCTTCTGAGCCCCAATTCCAAACTATAAATTAATCTTAACCCTAAATCTGGTTTATTAAAGTGGCCTTCTATGATGACAGTTTAGAATTCGTTACCCTTACTTTCCTACGTTATGCTCTATATTATAGATTAATAAATAAAAACATAAGTAAAACTCAAATTATTTATTGAAAAAGTTATTTCAAACGATTATGAATTTAGAATTTACTTTATCGGAATAGTTTAAATTATAATTTAAATTATAAAATAATTTTATAGAATTAAAGTACCCAGAGGAAATAATTAAATATTAAAATTATGTTGTTGTTCACGACTAACTTTGAGTTTTAAAAATATATCCGGAAACTTCGATTACTCCTGATTGAGAAGAAGCCTAAAGAAACTCCTCAGGGTTTATCTTTTTATATCATGTTTGGTTTAACAATATTTGATTTTACAATAATTATAAAGTCGACTTACGAAGCGATATAATATTTTTGAGAAACCGTAAATTTAGAGTTAATACATCTACCCTCGAAATTAAATACTATTATCTATAAGAAAACACATGACCTTTTAAATAAGTTTCGAAGAATGACAATCAGACATGTCTTGATGAATCGTCCTACAAAGAAGAGCCCGTAGGTTATGCATTATGCGCAACCTCGCCGTGTGGAACCTCTGCTCCTCTCTCGAAGATTCGGCCGACATGAAATGGAGATTAATAATGTTGAATAAAAACTCAGGACATTTATTTCGGAGTAATTACACAATCATAATAAGTTGTATGCTGAGCTGAGCCGGGATCTGTTTCTGACATCGTGCAATATCGCTTCAGAGTATAATTAGTATATTTATATAAGTTTCTTATTTTATGTTCCGTGTTATATTGTTCCTTTCGCGATATTGTGTGTCGGAAATAAAGATCATTTCGTTTCATTTCATTTATTCCTAATCGTTTCCATACCCGTATTTATTGATATTATAATAATATTATGCATATATTTTGTATACTATAGACATTGAACCGTTTATGAATTCTCAGGCTGACTTTGCTTCTCCTGAACTTTCATGGAAATCATCCATATATCTAAGACGTATTTCAGTATAATGAAATATGCTAAAGTTATGTTTGATCCGTAGAATAAAGTGTATGTATTGTAAGTTGTAAATATATTATTGATATCAATTATCAACAAGACGTTATTCTCATTCGAATTTATACAATTAGCTATCCTATCCGTGTGGTAAGGAGTCACTAACAAGGTACTGCTTATGCTTGACCCATATAAACACGAAGGACAATAATTACTTTTTGAAAAATATTATAAATTTGTTGTAAAATAAAAGTTAAATTTTATTGAAAATTCATTAAAACAATGTCAAATCTAAACTTCACCAAACTGAACTATGCCCATAGATTTGAGATAAATAAATATATTGCATCTTATCTTATAAGATCTTTGCCTATCTTGTCCCTCAACATCATCATCAGCATCATCATCCTGAAGATGTCATCATTATCATCGCCATCATCATCATCACCATCATCATCATCATCATAAACCCAACCACACTGTGCAGCCGTTAGTCTTCCACTTCCTTCGACTTTCCACGGCTCTTACCAGGTCAAACCTCATCATCATCATCATCACCATCATCATCCTGAACCCATGCCACTCTGTGCAGCCGTTAGTCTTCCGCTTCCATTGGCTTCCCACGCTCTGACCAGGTCAAACCTCATCATCATCAACATCATCACCACCATCATCATCATTGTCTTGAAGGCGTCCACCTAGTGAGGAACTGGTCCAAGCCGCATCTTCCAGTTCATAGTCGCCACTGACTTGTTCGAGATAAATACTTTTTACCTATTACGGAAGACCTTAATCTAATTTCCCCGTTTTTACGTTATAGGCGCAGGAAAACATTACCTATTTTGAATTTACTAGAATGATATTCAAATACGCTCGTGATACTTACAATAAATAAATAAGGAAAAGATTTCCTCTCCACCTCTGTGTTCCCTTCATGACGAAAGAAAACTCTACCTGCTTTTGCTGAATCCATGACAACATTGTATGTTATTGTATGATAAAATTAGTGTGATATATATACATCATAGTATGCTTCAATCTTCGTGCGGGAATAAGACCTTTCGATCATCTCCGTGATTACAACAACAACCTGCTAAGAAAATAATTATTGACTAATACTAAAACGAACTACAACATTATTCCCAATAATTTTCCAGTTAGGATTAAATCAAAAATCATCACATAAAATCTAAAATGAAAGGTCAGTATTCAAATACATTCACGATATTTTTAATCATCGCGTAGAATAAAACTTTCATCTCATTCGTGAATATCGCTAAACTTCCACCGGCTAAGGAAATGTGCAGTGAATAACACTAGCTTCCTTTCTACATTAAAATCCCCTACCATCATCAGACCTTCCGCCTAAAGTTATGTCCACGATGATCTTGTGCTACAATAAGCATCTACACTCATCATCATCTAAGCTCCTGCCGACTAGGAAATATGCAAAGAATAGCATTGGATTTCCCTTCTGTACATTAAAACCATCTGCCATCATCAGATCATCCGCTCAGCGTGATGTCCACAACGATATTGTCCTACAATAAGCATTTTCACTCAACATCAACCTACCAGGAAAGCGCTTCGCTCAGCAGCAAACATTTTCCGTCCGTGTATATCTTCAAATACTAAAGAACTACACCTACTAAACAATGAATTAGAAGATTTCACCTTTCAATTTCCACAGACTAAATATAGCGAAGTACTTCCCTTTGAACCTGATGGTCTTAAGTAATATTAATTCATTATTCCTGTTTTAAATAGAACTGCTCCGTTCCTTCTTGCTGATTGATTTTCTTCACTCCATGGATTTCTTTTCATCTTTTAGTAATACAATAAACCTGGAAAAAACTATATTTTGCCATCTTTTCTTTTTTTCTTTCCTAGTAAACTCTCAAAAACCAATCCGAAAATATTATTTTAAAAGTGTTTGACACATCCTAGAGTGCCAACTCGCGATTAAGTATGAACCTTTTTATTAAGAAGTTTTTATTCTTTCTACTATTACCTCATTTTACGTTTAGATAACTACTTTTACACCTATCTCTATGTCCTATACCAGTTAATGCAGTATCAAACGAATATTTGCTTTATTTTTGGATTATTATTTACATGTGAAATGATTTGCTGAAATTATTTTTATAATTGGGAAAATATTTCTTATATTTGTGACGTCACGAGACACCCTGGATCGTTACAGTACCTATACACTAAAAACATTTTTTCACTTGGCCATTAGCAAAATTTACCGACCTTTGATGCGAGAAGCAAGTTCTATTTTCTACAATACTTTTCCGAGGACCCATATATAAAAAAAATATAACTTATGTCCATTATACCGACCCACTACCTACTATTAGCGTTAGCTATGTTACTATAAAGTTTACGTTATGGTTACGTATAGAAGCAAACAACCAGCAAGTGGTTTCTCTACCCCGTACTTAAAACTTGGTTTGTTTACTATTCTCAAGTAACTCGTACTACACTACTACAACTATAATCACAAGGTTGAATTTTCTAGTTTACGTAATATATCTTTAGAAACTACTTGAATATTACATGCATAAGTATATAAAATAAGTACCTACTCATTCTACGCACATGTCCTACACTCAATATTGGCTTTTAGGCCTCTCTAATAACCACTATATTATTATAAGCTAGATGGTTGGCCATGTGGTCCTGAAGTAAGAATAGGACCACTCCATCTACTCCCATAAGAGCTGTAAAAGCCGGCTCATGGAATATCTGTGAAAGGCCAGGGAATGTCCGTGAAATAAAATAATCTACTGTAATCATGGACGACGTGCGCACTAAAGTGAACTTTTAAATTATGGGAAGTTTTAATACTGAATGACTAGATCGTCACGTCAATCATCAACAAAAACCAAAACTTATTAGCAGGCGTAGCGATCACCAGGCTTAAATTGGAAAAGGGTATCTAAGATTTTTTAAATATGTTTTGCCTTGTCGTTTTCATGGCAACCATAGAAAGAGCTGGAATTACGCTGAGAAATACAAAACAAAAAAAAAATGTTGACATATTTATATAATTAATAACAAGGTGTTCTATATAAATAATACATGATAAAATATAAAATATACTAAGGTAGCGTCTCAAAATTATTTGGCTTAATATATATCAAGACATAATATGCGCTAATTAAAAAAAAACCTTTGAATATTTTTGATTATCATTAACATATTTATTGTAAATAATCAAAGTAAAAATAAACAATATAGTAAAAAAAAATTTTTCCAAAAGTCAATGTTTTTAATTAAACCCGGTTGTCTAAATTCCTATAAAAAATCTTCCATTTCCTTAGTAGACCATCAAAAGGTAACATTGGTCATTAAGTTGAAGGGTCGCCCTC
Source organism: Ennomos erosarius (assembly GCA_963580505.1). Lineage (NCBI taxonomy): Eukaryota > Metazoa > Arthropoda > Insecta > Lepidoptera > Geometridae > Ennomos > Ennomos erosarius. The sequence goes on from OY756986.1 coordinate 12,217,826, forward strand.
AACAAGGTAGAAGCACCTCTTTACGTAAGGAAAAGAGGCGCCATTTAATTAAAACAAATTAATTAATAAAGAAAGTATAGAAAGTTTACACCTTTGTCAACTTTGGAATTCTTATATCTGGACGCTAATAACATATTTAATAATCTGTGGCTTCCGTACAGTAGATCATATTTGAAACCTGTGGATACTACTATAGATATCTATATTACCACTGCTCCTGACTTTGCCCATATGCCACTGCCGTTACTGCTGCCAATCTCGCTATTTTTTTTATGAGAATGAATGACGTGACGAGCTGGTCGTTCACCTGATGTAGCAATACGGCCGCCCATAACAGTTGCAGTGTCACTTGGAACTATTAAATAATAAAGTTTCGCGTGACACTGCACTGCGCACGTCATCCTGAGACATCACACAGTCTAGTAATCAAATTACTACACTGTGTAATCAGGTCATAAAGTCTCATTTGCCCAGTAATTTCACTAGCTACAATGCCCTTCAAACCGGAACACAGTAGTGCTTGCACACTACTGCTTGGCGGCAGAATAACTGGCAAAGCGGTGGTACCTACTGTAACGGACCATACCCCGACCTGTAAAACATAAGTAAGACATAAGTACACCTAAGGTTGGCGCCATCCAGACGATGATTTTAAAACAAGATATTTCTATAACACTTAGAGTTCCATCTTGAAGCCATAACTTTGAAATAAGCAATGACAGCTACGCCATAAATTACCTATATAGCGACATTTACTGAGAATGCACAATCTCGAATTGCAGGCACTTGTAAACGATAGTTTTTTGTGATGAACTAAGGGTGAGAAAACCACGCCTCCATTTCTAAGTTAAGATGATGACCAATAGTAAACATTGAAACGATCTGTAAGGCCAACCCTAATTAGAGGAAGTAGGGATAGGGTAGCTGACCAGTGACATCAGTCTAAGTAGTGCTCAGACTCTAAGTTTACTACAGGTCTTTTACCTATAATAAATTACCTTCATCACGGCGGAAGACTAATATTTTCCATATTATTAATATTGCCAATGCTGAACTGATTTCATTAAACCACTACGGTGAATGCACTGCTGAACAATACCTATTACAATAAAGCGGACTGCTGAACTATTATTATTATTAATTATAGCCAACTAGCTATAATTGATTACACCGGTAACCAGTATATAAATCATGAAGCCCACTGCTGAACAATATTATAACAAAGCGGACTGCTGAACTATATTTATTAATAGTTAGAGCCAACTAGCTATAATTGATTACACTGGTACTTAGCATATGCGCACTGCTGAACAATATTACAATAAAGCGGATTTCTGAACTATTTAGTATTATCGCTAACTGGTTAAGATTAACAAATCATTATACGAAACCAGAACAATAAGTCAACTACTGTACTGTTTTCAAACATTATGATTTCAATTCTTCACATATTATGACGGAATGATGTATGTCTTACCACTACCACTTCTACAGCCACTATTATTTATTGACAATTTTGTACATCTTATGACTATAGAATATTGTGTGCATTTGTGACTTGAATATTTCCTTTAACAATTTTATTAATATCGTTAATGAATACAATTATTTCGATGACGGAGCTCCTAAACGAAATACGGCAATAATATTAATGATTGTTATTATTATTTAGAGAGGCCTTTATCTGCAGAGCGAGCACAGCGTAATTGAGCGTACCATGCATGACCACTGGTAAAGAGATTTTACATAAGCATACCAAAAACTGCATATTCAAAGGACCGACACTCTACAATGATTTTATGAAATGTGAGATGGCTATAAAACCAATACACCGGAGAATACATTAACTATACAAATCTATTTGTGTATTCTCACATGAGTCGTATAGTTTTCTATACTTTAGCATTTAGGAATTGTTGGCGTCTGAGCTATCATGTTTGCAAGGAATGGAAAACTATGCCCCACATGGGTGATTCTCTAATGAACACACCGAAAGGATACTTTCGTTATATTACGACCTCATATACACACCATGTAGAAGTAAAATACCTGCTTATTTTGGTCCTAGAGACTGCGTAACATCTGAGTTATGTATGTAACGCAAAATGCAGGCAATTAACGTCTACATCGTTAATCCAATTATATTATGAACTAAATTAGAGCCACAGAGCTCGCAAAGCCGAAACAAAACTCAATAACGGCTTGAACCAAGCCATCTCAAACTGTAAAACAGTAATAACTGTACTATCGATATGATTAAACTATTCAACAAAGCACTTGAATTAGGAAAACACATTTGGCATTGTCTGAAGACTCGAATGTCAGCACCCTTAATCTTCATCTACAGGCACGCTGGGCGTAGCCACATCAAGAACGAAACTCTCGCACATCATCTACAGGCACGCTGGGCGTAGCCACATCAAGAGCGAAACTCTCGCACGTCATCTACAGACACGCTGGGCGTAGCTACATCAAGAGCGAAACTCTCGCACGTCATCTACAGGCACGCTGGGCGTAGCCACATCAAGAGCGAAACTCTCGCACGTCATCTACAGGCACGCTGGGCGTAGCCACATCAAGAGCGAAACTCTCGCACGTCATCTACAGGCACGCTGGGCGTAGCCACATCAAGAGCGAAACTCTCGCACATCATCTACAGGCACGCTGGGCGTAGCCACATCAAGAGCGAAACTCTCGCACGTCATCTACAGGCACGCTGGGCGTAGCCACATCAAGAGCGAAACTCGCACGTCATCTACAGGCACGCTGGGCGTAGCCACATCAAGAGCGAAACTCTCGCGCCACGCATCAAAAGGACCATGCTTTCAGGAGGGTTTTTTCATGACCTTGCCTACTACACTCAGTTCTTACACCAACAGTAAAACTGCACAAAACATGCACTCACTATGTATTAATCGATTGAATATGACTAAAGGAGTTTACGTATGATCTCTCGACCATAATTACAATTTACATACACTGCTTTAACTATTAAGTACATTTAAGAGAGCGTAACTTATGGATAAACATCGATAATAATTAAAGGCTTCTCAAAGATAATAATACTACTATAAAAGCTTATAACACTGATGACATCATCACAATTATTATACCTATTACTATGATCGCACAGACTAAAACGACAAATGACTATTTACTACAATACTTCTGTCAAATACTTTTATCATGTGTCTTTACCATGTTGAGTCAATCCTAGGAGCTAATGGGTTGCATGTTTAGCTTAAATAAAATAAAATTAGATTAGGCTAGCCTAGGTAGTCAAATTTAGAGTTGGTAGCAATTTTCATTATTTTCAACAGGACTCCGAGCATATCTTTCGGCAATCCTAACACTGAGCGGAGTACGAGTGCAGACGGGTGAGTCAGGCATGTTCTCCCATCCATTCTTCACGTTTTCTTCACGAGTTTAAATATTGAATTTCATATACGACCTCTCCAGTGCTACTTATAATTAAACTGTTACACTAATGGTAAAACATAAATAAATCTCGATAATGATTTCGATGAGAAAAAGATTCGTAATATTATAGGATGTTTATTACTAGATGATCACAATTTTAAGGCCAAAACGATTTTCATGTTATTCATTTGAAAACTACAAACGCATTCGTTTATTTCACAACGTAGGTTTAGAAACAAGTACTTGTCATTCGTCGTTCGGTTCGCGCGGAGTGCACACGTACGTAGTCGCTGCACCCGTGCATAGCGCGAGAAACCGGTCAACGTATACATGTTAGTGGTGTCAACCGCTCGATATTCTATTTATCGATAAAGTATCGCTAGCTTCGGCCATGGATAAGTACGTTCTCAAGTCATCCTCAACAGAGAGTTTGTCTAACAAAAGACCCGCAGAAGACGAAATCTGGAGAAAACCTAAGCGCACCGTCGTCAACCCGAAGCGGAAACCTACCTCCGTGGCATTTAGTACCGCCAATCGCTTTAAAGACCTGCAGGATGATTCAGACGGCAGTCTAGGTGAGACTCCACAATATGCTTCTATGCCTAAAAGGAACGCATCAACTCGTGTCCCACCTGTCGTATTGGACCTGAAAGATGAATGGTCACATAATACTATTACCCACCTTGTCTCCCGATACACTAAGGACTTTCATCTTCAATATAGGCGTAGAGGCAAAGTGGCAGTATATTGCTACTCGAATGAAAGCCATAAGTCGGTAGTCGAAGGTTTACGTACTGAAAAAGTATTATTTCACACATTCGCACGAAAAGAAGAAAGGAAGTATAAAGTGGTCGTTCGAGGCATCCCAGCGGAAGCCATTGACACAATGCAAGGTGAACTCACAGCACTTGGGTTTAGAGAAGCCATGGTGACGAAGCTAAAAGGGCCTACTTCTACTGATACCAGTGAATCATCATGGGCACCTCTTCTCGTGCAGTTTCCTCCTGGAACTGACATTGTAAAGTTCAAACAGACCAAATACCTCGCCAACTGTGCCATTCAGATTGAACGCTTCAAACCCAACAACAATTTTGGTACACAATGCTACCGTTGTCAGCGATTTGGCCATGCTTCCAAAAACTGCAACTTGCCTGAGCGCTGCGTGAAATGCATTGGAGTACATGCTACTAAGGATTGTCCCAAAAAAGACCGAACCAGCCCAGTTCAATGCTGTAACTGTAACGAAAATCACCCGTCCAACTATCGTCAGTGCCAAGTAAGAGTAGATTACATGCAACGTCTCCAAGAGAAGCAGCAGAAGTTCAAGGACCAGCGTCAACCTACTATAGGAAGAGCTGCGCCACGAGCGCAATTACGTGATCGCGCCTGGACCAATACTGCATTTCTTTCAGGGGCTGACCAGCCAGCTCGTGCAAAACTTGATCATGCAGCACGTGCAGATCCAGCAATATCCGAGATGTTACAAATTCTATACGTTTTAAAGAAGATCAAAACCCAGTTTAACTCGTGCGCTACTATGATGGACAAGGTCATTCTTGTACTAACTCATCTAGGTCAATATGTATAACAAACTTAATTATTTACGAATTGTATATTGGAATGCGGATGGCATTCGAAGCAAACTATCTGAGCTAGTAGATCTGGCCGTAGGTGATATTGATTCCGATATTATCGCATTAAGCGAAACAAGGATTAGTAGCCACGTGCCTCTTAATATTTCAGGGTACCATTGCTACCGTCAGGATAAACTGCATAATCGTGGTCAAGGTGTAGCAATTTTAATTAAAAGCAATATACCTCACTCTCAACTGATAGCTCCAAGCATGACTCACATGGAGGTCATTGGAGTGGAAGTAACTATATCTTCTCAAAAAGTTAACGTATTTTCTATTTATCAGTCACCCAATTTACCACTTTTATATTGCGATTTGGACACATTGCTCAGCACAGGGAAACGTGTCTTACTTGTAGGAGATTATAACGCACGGCACCCACATTGGTGTAAGAATAGCGTGATGAATCGTCATGGTCAAAAGCTTTTTCACCATATGATATTAAATGACTATTACATACATGCTCCATCTCAACCTACTCTTGTGCATTATCATACCGACCACCAACCTTCTACTCCAGACATTGTCATTGCATCTCAAGTAACGACAATCAAAAGTATTACAACGATGCCTGCTCTATCTTCCAACCACTTGCCAGTCATGTTAACGATAGGTGGAACAATACAGCGCCAGACGTACAGCCGGTTTAACTATAAAGCCGCTGATTGGGCTAAATTTCGTGACCATCTAAATGACCAGATTTCACTTACTGGTACTGCAGTTGATTCCCATGAAATGATAGATAAAGCGGTATATGTCTTAACAAGCGCAATAACAGCTGCTAGAGATAAATCAGTCCCAAAATCCAAAATAGAATTTAAACCTAAGCCTTTGCCTAAATTCATAAAAAAACTAATTAAGCTTAAAAATGGGTTACGTAATCGGGAATATCGTACCACTGACAAAACAATAAGAAAAACTATAAGAACTAATATTAATATTTTACAAGCGAGAATTAAAGCGGCAATTCAAATACATAACGATAAAACTTGGGATACTAAATTATCTAAAGTTGATAATGCTCATACTGACTTGTGGCGTATTGCTAAATCTCTTAAAAACCAAGCTTCAACTATTCCTCCGCTCATTAAAGAAGATGATAATGTAACTACATCAGTTGATGAACAGTGCGATGAGCTGGCGGCTGTTTTCAGTAGAAACATGGGCTTGACGGTAGACTGGTGCGATGCTGTCACAAATAATTCTGTCATGACTTCTATTGAAACCCTCAACACGTCTACTGATGTTTGCTTACCCCGATTAGCACGCCCGAGAGAAATATGTAAAAATATCCAGCGTCTAAAAAATCGTAAGGCTCCAGGTGAAGACAACATACAAGACATCCTTTTAAAAAATATTCCCTTAAAATGTATAGTACTTTTAACAAAAATTTTTAATGCGTGCTTGAATCTTCATTATTTTCCTATTGCTTGGAAGACTGCAAAAGTAATAGCACTTCCAAAACCGAATAAAGACCACAAAAAGGCGGTCAATTATCGTCCCATTAGCCTATTACCTACTGTCGCAAAGCTTTTTGAACGTATAATTTATGATCGCTTATTGGAATTTCTGGATAATCGATTTATTAATGAGCAGTTTGGGTTTCGCCAATCACATTCAACTATTCAGCAATTGGCACGTGTCAGTGAACATGTTTCTCATGGCCTTAATATGAAAATGTCTACAGGGATGTTTTTATTAGACATAGAAAAAGCCTTTGACACCGTCTGGCATGATGGCTTATATCATAAGCTGTTGTTGTGTAAGGTACCCGTTTATTTAATAAAAGTCATACGGTCGTACCTCTCTGACCGTTCATTTAAAGTCTACATCAATAATGTCTTTTCTAGAGGTTTTACCATTCACGCTGGAGTACCGCAAGGATCCGTATTGGGACCTCTCCTGTTTTTAGTGTATTTAAACGACATCCCCAAGCAACCTCGTACTAGTCTTGCTTGTTTTGCTGATGACACTGCTTCCTACTCATCCTCGCGTGACGAAGATCTTATTATTAGCCGACTCCAGCTATCGCTAGATTTACTTTATTGTTATTTCAAGCGATGGAAGCTTAAATTAAATGAGTCAAAAACAGAAGCCATTATGTTCTCGAGAAAACGGAAACCTCCTGCTCGAAAACTTGTTATTAATGGACATCACATTCCTTGGGCTAAATCGGTCAAATACCTCGGGGTTCATCTCGACACCAAGTTAAATTGGACCACTCACATTGAACACGTACGATTAAAGGGGCTCAAAGCTTTTGGCGCCCTTAGTTCTATTATGAATAGGCGGAGTAAACTAAGTCCTAAAACAAAATTAAAAATATACTCTGTATTAATCAGGCCTTGTTTCACCTATGCGGCGCCTGTGTGGAGCGGCACTTGTCAAACAAATTACAAAAAACTGCAAGTCCTGCAAAATAAGGCTGTTAAAATAGCTTTTAATACGTTATTCCGGACTAATATTAATAAATTACACGTTAAAATCAATTTCCCATTCGTAAAACAATTTATAATAAAACAAGCTATTAAATTTTATAAACAAACTAATTTAAACCACAAAAACCATCTTATTTCTACGATAGGTAACACCAGATTATCTCAACTTCCATATGTCGATACTTATAAGAGATACCGTTTACCTCATCACTACGTTCTCAGTGACGACAGTGACGTAGGCCTGACCTAATGTGCTGTGGCCATAGACATATATATAGATCTATGGCTGTGGCCGTCGTATTGCGATTATTGTTAGTTAAATGTGGGTACTTTCGCGCGTTGTGTATGCCGTTCATTTTTATAATTACTAATGTACATAAATATTAGGTCAGTAAATTGAATAGAAGTTTTAAAAACATAATTAGGCATATCGTGATGTGTGTGCAGTGTATTCGTCATCTACGTACACATGTAGATAAACGCACGTAATTATTTTAGTGTAAACAAGATCGTAGCTACCTACCTAATATGCAAAAAAAATGCGTCTGGCACAAAATGCGCATTATTATAAATACAACTGTATTTTCCCTGGTTAATTGTAAGTAATCCATTATTTAATTTACCTTAGATTTATAAAGTTAATAGCTAACATAACAGTTTTTGTTTATTAAAAGACTAACATAGGCGCTGTTAGCCTGACATAGTCACTAGTTTAATGTAAGTTGTATGCAATTCTAGACTGTGTCTTAGTTTGTAAGCGGTGTTATTATGATAAATAAAGAACTTTAAAAAAAAAAAAAAAAAAAAAAAAAAAAAAAAAAAAAAAAAATACTACTATAAAAGCTTATAACACTGATGACATCATCACAATTATTATACCTATTACTATGATCGCACAGACTAAAACGACAAATGACTATTTACTACAATACTTCTGTCAAATACTTTTATCATGTGTCTTTACCATGTTGAGTCAATCCTAGGAGCTAATGGGTTGCATGTTTAGCTTAAATAAAATAAAATTAGATTAGGCTAGCCTAGGTAGTCAAATTTAGAGTTGGTAGCAATTTTCATTATTTTCAACAGGACTCCGAGCATATCTTTCGGCAATCCTAACACTGAGCGGAGTACGAGTGCAGACGGGTGAGTCAGGCATGTTCTCCCATCCATTCTTCACGTTTTCTTCACGAGTTTAAATATTGAATTTCATATACGACCTCTCCAGTGCTACTTATAATTAAACTGTTACACTAATGGTAAAACATAAATAAATCTCGATAATGATTTCGATGAGAAAAAGATTCGTAATATTATAGGATGTTTATTACTAGATGATCACAATTTTAAGGCCAAAACGATTTTCATGTTATTCATTTGAAAACTACAAACGCATTCGTTTATTTCACAACGTAGGTTTAGAAACAAGTACTTGGGTCCGTACTTACGTCATTTAGAGTTTCGTCATTTCTAGGGCTTTAGTCTGAAACGTTTTAGGGGGGGGGGGGGGGTTGCATACTTCACACTACCTAGACGAACTTTGCAGAAAAGTCCTACCACCTAATGTATAGCCGTTATTTCTTGATGGTGTAGATCTACTGTCTTCTCTGTTTGTGACTTTGTGTACTCACCAGTCACCACACTTTGAGCGCTGCCATACTTCGGATTCGGAAGGTACGTTAAGCCGTAGGTCCGAACTATTGTCGTATAGACTTTGGTCGACTTAGAATTTTGGCATCACAGGACTGACCGCTTGCATATGCGAGAAGAAGAAGGAGGGCTCATTCCCCATATCGACCTTTTTTTATTTTTATTACTTAATTTTAACAAATTCATTTAATTCGTAGAGCACAGTCGTAACTTTTACCTAAAATAAAGTTAGGGTTCCTAAATTAGATAGCTTATAAACTTTAGATGGGCCTGTAAAATTTGAGTAGATTACATAGTAAAGTGGCCGCAAATCGTTAAAGGATTTAATAGTTTTTTCGCTGTTTGAATTAAGAACATTGAAGATAATATATTAATAATAGTTTTTTTAGTTTGAATACAAACAGATAAGACAAATAGAATAGTTTTCTTCTACTATAACATCGGATAGGTAACTTTATTTTACAAGTAGGTACAAGAGTATACATCTTATTAACTTTCAATGACCCGATAAAGCCTAAAAATTCTAACATTGGAGTTGACAATCAGTTGCTTACACGGGATGAATAAGGCGTTTTATTTTAAAAAAAACCAGCTCCGGTTCTGTTACTAGATGGCGTAGTAACCACGTATTTCAAAGCTTTCAAACCACAGAGTACAAGGACATGGCAAATTCAGTTGAGTGGATCCCAGAGTACTTTGTCGATTTGTCTATAGAAATCCATTAGAGTATATGCCTTCCATCTTTGAATACAAACTCTAACCTTCCATAAAATAAGGAAAGGATAATTATCTTGACGATGACAGCACGTAAAACCCTTCTGGTCTTCATAAGCATTTTCACAGCATTTTGACAGCATTATTTTAACAAAACGCCTCATTTATAAATTATTTATGCCAGTTTGTAAGCAGAAGGACTAAAGTAACCGATATAGCCCTTAAAGTTAGCAAGTTAAAATGGCAATGGGCAGGCCACATGACTTGCAGAACTGACAATCGATGTGGAAGAAAGGTTCTCGAGTGGCGACCACGAACCGGAAGGCGCAGCGTAGGCAGACCCCCCACTAGGTGGACCGACGACCTGGTGAAAACCGCGGGGAGGCCATGGATGTAGAAGGCGCGCAGCCGCTCAATGAAGCGCTCTCTCGGAGAGGCCTATGTTCAGTGGACATCTACGGGCTGATGATGATGATGATGATGATGCCAGTTCGTATATATGTAGGTACCTACTATCTATCAACTATCCGCATAAATAACTATACTCATTACAAAAATTACTAACCTTAAACCTAAATTAACGCCAATTATACAAACAATTTAAAAATAATGAAATTAAGGCTTGGATACTATTAAAACAATGTCAACAAAACAAAACATGTGTTAAATTTCTTTGAAATTAAAGGCGACCAATAAAATTAGGTTAGGCTTAGGAAAATTTTATTCCTCTCACGTTAGGGACGCGTGTAGATCCTCTTAATTTATGTTAATGAGATACTTTAGTAACGCGCCGACCTGTCAATAACTCAATTTGTGCCTTCGAGTCTCTCGAAGGCACAAATTGATATTCTCGAAATTATTCCGCTTTGAATGCGTTGTCTGGCAACCATGGTCAGTTCAAATGAAGTTCCGCTAAAAAAAAATTGATTTGATTGGCCGCTTTGAGACGAAGTGGTTGTATAAATAGGTGTTATTTATAAACTTTATACTGTGGGAACAAAGACTTATGTAATAGCCGTAATAGGGCGAATTCTGTGTGTGGGAAATAAAAAAGCGTTTTGCCTGAATTAAAAAGGGAAACGTAGCTTGCTACATATAAGTAATAAGTGGTCAAGCGTCTGATATAATTTTGACTAAAGAATTTATATCACATCCGCTACTGTCACTGTTTCGTTAAAAGCAATCGAGTGATTTTTCATCATCATCATCATCATCATCAGTCTAAAGACGTCCACTGCTGAACATAGACCTACCCCAAAGAGCGCCACTTTGAGCGGCTACTTGCCTCTTGTATTCATCAGCTCCCCGCGGTTCTGATCAGCCCCCTATTACGATTGAGCTAGCAGCACTGCTGACGCGCGTCTGCCGCTCAACTGCTGTCAAAATTGTATGAACTTTGACAGCAGTTTAGTGGCAGACGCGCGTCAGCAGCGCTGCTAGCTCAATCGTAATAGGGGGTCGTCGGTCTACCTAGTAGGGGGCCGGTCTACGCTGCGTCTTCCAATTTTTACCTGTGCCAAAAGCCACGAACAGTTACCTGTCCACACGCATGGCTCTCTCTATTAGTGACCATTGTTTTTATTCAAGATTGAATCAATTTTTTATTCAGAAAGATAATTTAGCCTCTATTAATATGTTCACTATTCAATCAGTCACCCAGTTAGGTAATCGCAATCCAATATTCAGTACAAGTATGAAAAAATAAAATTCGCGGATACAGTACAATTTAATACATAAAGTATTATTGGGTAGCGTAACATATTTAAGGAAAAAACCCAAACGCTCTCTCATCTTTATTGAATAAAAAAAGAAACAATAGATGCGTGGAAACAACAAGTCCGCGTTATTTGGCAAAATAAGAAAATAATTAACGTTGAACAAGGAAATGCTCAAATAGGTTAATTCATTGATAATAAGACACTTTCCCTAAGGAGGTTTCCTTTACAAAGTACGATATTATTAGCTTCGGATGTAAAACCGCTGCCTTTTATATGTACATTTTATTAAAACAGCTGAAACATCTATCAAAAACTGACTTCATAATCATTTTACGTTTTAATAAACTTTCAGTTGCGATTTTAGGTTCAATTAAATGAATTAGCCGTGTACAGTCCAGTTAACCGGGCATTGCCCGTGGTCCACCTGCTCTGTTCACCGGGTGGATCATGCGAAGTTTTTTTGCCCTGGTCCACCTCAAAACATCTGGTTGTACCATAGGTAATTATTTTTTCCCGCAGTCCACCTATGTAGTTAATACCATCACTATCAACAAATGAACTACCAACTACAACAGAAGGTACTACCATTCAAGTTACCTTTTGCGCTGGGGGCTAGTCCCACCCAAGAACGATTTTTGTGTAATGATCACAAATATTCGTTAGAAGCTACAACTATGTTTGTATGGAATAAGTACCTATGTAAGTATAGAAATGTAAGGGTTTTATTTACATTCTTCTTAGAGTAAACAAGATTGGCTTAATTTGAGGGTAGAAATAATCAACATTACCCATTTACCCATCGTCCACTGCTAAACATAGGCCTTCCCCAAAGTGCGCCACTTTGAGCGGCAGTTCGTCTCCTGCATCCATCGGCTCCCTACGGCTTTCACCAGATCGTCGGTGCACCTAGTGGGGGGCTGACCTATAGGTAATACGCTCTGGCATTGCCCGTAGTCTGCATCTTCCGGTTCGTGGTCGATCCCCATCGGTTATCAGTTCTACGAGCGATGTGGCCTGCCCGTTGGCATTTCTACTTGCTAATTCTAAGAGCTACATTTTTACTGTTTTTTCTTATAACATCATAACATCAACAACAACGGCCTCCATTGAACAAAAGACCCTTGTGTTTACTATGTGACCTAATAACATACTGCGCGTTGTTATTTGTCCTGGCTTCCGGCCAGAAACCATTATCATAATAATGAAGCCGTACAATATTTATACCTATGAAAATAAGTTACCGTAAAACCTTAAATTATATTAAATCCTAAGAAATTTCAGTAAAACCTAAGATTTCATCATCATCATCATCATCATCATCAACAGCCTGAAGATATCCACTGCTGAATATAGGCCTCCCCCAGAGAGGGCCATTTTGCTCAAATCTTGCATCCATTGGCTCCCCGCGGTTTTCACCAGATCATCGGTCCACCAAATGAGGGCACGGACTACGCTGCGTCTTCCGGTTTGGGGTCACCACTCGAGAACTTTTCTTTTCCATTTGTTTTCAGTTCTGCAAGTGATGGGGCCTGCCCGTTGCCATTTCAACTTGCTAATTCTAATAACTATATCGGTCCCTTTAGTACTCCTTCAGATCTCCTCATTCCAGATCTTATCTCGCCGGGAAACCTAACATTTACTAATTCCGAAATGGTCTGCGATCATCGTTATTTTATATCTCTCGGTATAATGTTAAGTCACCTATATATACCTCCAAAGACGTGGTGCCTAAATATTAAGTACCTATTGATTCTAATCCTAATTATTGTACATGGGGCGATAAGTCCTGCAAAGACGTCCCGCTTGGGGTGTATTGTGCATTTTCTCCTATCAGCATTTACCTGAGCCAGCTCCATAAAAAAGCTGAATATTGCTGTAGTTTGCTGGTTGCTAACACCGCTGCTCTAGTCGCACGGATGTTGGGTGTTGGAGTGATGATGATGAGGCGTTCGAGATTTCTTGGGTAGAATATTGTGTCTTCTCGTGTTAACCAATTCTGATGTTTGTCTGGCTTTCCTTGTGGCTGTACTGATGCACATTCATAATCTTAGCACGTGTTTCACAGTCTCATTTTTTCTCAGGCTCCCTCTGTTTAACTCTACTTAAATATATTGATTATCTGTGCCTCAAATAAAATAGCCACGAACATACCCCGCTTTTCTTCTATTCTTACTTACCACGGCTAACTCAGACTAGGTAATTGACTCGTTCGTCTTTAATTTAAATTTTCATAGAAGATCATTATTTACCAACCATCTTTAAACAAAACCTACATAGGTATACCTATTCGAAAACCATATCAAAATCCTGAAAATCCCAGAAAAACATCATCATTAACAGCCTGAAGACGTCCACTGCTGAACATAGGCCTCCCCCAGGGAGCGCCACTTAGAGCGGCTGCTCGCCTCCTGCATCCATCGGCTCCCCGCGGCTTTCACCAGGTCGTCGGTCCACCTAGTGGGGGGCCGGCCTACGCTGTGTCTTCCAGTTCGTGGTCGCCACTCGAGAACCTTTCTTCCCCCATCGGTTGTCAGTTCTACGAGCGATGTGGCCTGCCCATTGCCATTTCAACTTGCCAATCCTAAGAGCTACATCGGTCACTTTAGTTCTCCTGCGGATCTCCTCATTTCGGATCTTATCTCGCAGGGAAACACCGAGCATTGCTCTCTCCATAGCTCGTTGCGCGACTTTGAGCTTAGTAATGAGGCCAACAGTTAGAGACCACGTCTCAGTTCCATAAGTCATCACTGGCAACACACATTGATTGAAAACTTTTGTTTTCAGGCTTTGTGGTATTTTGGACGAAACGATAGGTCGAAGCTTCCCGAACGCTGCCCAGCCGAGTTGGATTCTTCGGGCGACCTCTTTGTCGAAGTTGGACCTACCCAATTGGACAGTCTGCCCTAGATAGACGTATTTGTCGACAACTTCGAGAGTATCGTTCCCAACAATTACCGGTATAGGTGGAACATGGGCATTTGACATGATTTTCGTCTTGTCCATGTTCATCTTAAGACCAACCTGTCGGGAGACTCTACTGAGGTCGTTGAGCATGGTGCTGAGATCATCGAGCGACTCCGCCATTATGACTATATCATCGGCAAAACGAAGGTTAGTGATATACTCGCCATTTATGTTGATGCCACATCTTTTCCACTCCAAGAGCTTGAAAACATCCTCCAATGCGTTTGTGAACAGTTTCGGAGAAATAACGTCTCCCTGTCTCACGCCTCTCTGCAATGGGATCTGTTCCGTACTCTGGTCCTGTAGTCGGACTGACATAGTGGCCTTACTGTACAAACACTTCAACACTTCGATATACCTATAGTCAATTTGGCATCGCTGTAAGGACTGCAGCACCGCCCAAGTCTCGATTGAATCGAAGGCTTTCATATTTCATAAATTTTCCAACTCTGTTGGTAAACCCGCGGATTTGCTAGTAATAACCAAGGTTTACGAAATAGGCACTTTTACTGTAACACATACAAAAGAAAGTTTCAGGAGCAAAAATAAAAAAGTAAGCACCTACTAATATAATAACGTAGTAAGTTTCTTGTTTGTTCATTGAGCCGCACTGATGGGAAGCATAACTATATTTTTATTAGAATAAGCATCTGTTTTTTTAGTAATCGAAATGTTGGGACAAACTTTCATATTCTCGGAAAAAATGCCCAAATTTTGTCGAATGGCAACGACGCTCATTACAGACATTATAATTAAAAGAGAACTAAAACAAAAAAAATACTTTATGGGGAGTACCAGTGCTCATTTCATCGTTGCTCTAAAAATCTTCTTCTCTGGGAATACCTCCAAATCGAATTTTCCTTTTCAGATTTGACACGGCTTTCTAAGAATAACAATCTTACCACAAAAATAATTATAAACATCGTTTAGACACATGTTTAGTTAGACAGCGTCTAAAAGTTACGGTCCTTAAACGGATGTTTTATTTTTGTCACTACAAAACCATGTTTATACCGTGTTTACTTATACACTGTCTAACTCGATCCACATTTTTTAAATAAGGTAACATCATACGAAACGTTTCATACCGAGCAGAACGTCAATAGGTGACAGTCCCCCATCAAATAGCAGCCAGTTGAGAGGCCCCTCGGTACTCCACACTGTTGAAAATACCATGTTCCTAAGTCCGGTAACACCTCAAGAGACACACGCTCTTATAAAAAATCTAAAAAATAAAAATAGTTTCGGAATAGATGAAATCCCACCAAGTCTACTAAAGCAATGTGCAGACGAACTTACTTTACCGTTCTATTTATTGCTCAATCAATCCTTCAATGAAGGCATTTTTCCGGATCAGCTTAAGATAACAATAATAAAACCAGTCCACAAAAAACACGCAAAAACTGACCCAAACAATTACCGCCCGATTGCCCTTCTGCCGACGGCATCAAAAAATCTTTGAAAAGGCTATGGGAGACCTTGTGTATAAGTTTTGTGAGAAGTATAACATCTTTGATGAATGTCAAAATGGTTTTAGGAAAAAACGATCTACCACACTAGCAGTTTATAAGTATATACAAGAGGCACTTAATATTAAGATATGACCAAAGCATATGACAAAGTCCAATTCAATATCTTATTAAATAAATTATATGGAATAGGTATTCGCGGAACTGCTCATAAATGGTTTTCATCGTACCTGAAAGACCGGGAGCAATTTGTGGAAATTGAGTATTATAACCATCAGACAAATTTTATACAACGCGTCCGCTCTGATTGTAAAACGATCAACGCATCTATACCACAAGGAAGTGTCATCGGGTGCCTTCTGTTTTTGATATATATCAATGACCTTCCTAAAGCCATTGAAGAAACGTGTGTATTGTTTGCAGATGATATTTCCCTTCTTACTTCATCTCAGAATGCAACGAACTTAAACATGAAACTCACCACCGTACTTGAGAGGACAACAGATTGGATGAACGCACACAACCTTGAAATTAATTTTCCCAAAACCAAATTATTAATATTCCATCCCTATCAAAAAGCCTCACTAAATTTTAACTTCACTTTTCACAATTCACCCTTGGAAACAGTTAAAGAATTCAATTTACTTGGTTTGATTATAGACACACACATCAATTGGGAATCGCACGTAAACAAGATTAAATCTAAATTATCGTCATTCACGTATGCCCTTCGTGAAGTCAAAAAGACTACTGACCTAGATACTGCACTAACCACGTATTATACTTCGGGATCTCAACCGAAGACGATGTGATATTACTAATGCAGCATACATGAGGATGTGCTATCTTCGTCACACTTTTAGAGTCAAGGGTACTAAAAAAACTATGTAATGCCCCGTCTCTCTTACGCACCGGCCGGTGCACCGCCATGCACGCGCGCCTGGAACTTGTCATTACGTGTTTTGTGTTGTCGGAATCACACTACGTTTTATGTTTTTTTTTGGAAATAATTAAATTCTAACGTAATATTGGGTAATAGGAAACATTAAAATCATTATTGTCTAAAAGATGAAGAAACTTAAACGTGAACTGCCGAACTGATAAGTCCTCTAACGGTGAGGATTTTAGTGAACAGGAATATTATGAAACCAGACTTCCAGGTATGAATAAATATTTTAATCCTTATTATTGGTGTCATCACCTCAGAAGTTCTGGTCTATAAACCAATGTACTTAGTTAAAAGGACAGGTTAATTGCTACCTACGCAAAATCGTGTTCAGGCACTGGTTTTCTCCACGTAAATCGTATCGAGGCACTGATTTTCTCCACGTATAGGTACAGTGTTGAGACATCATATTCTTCACGTAAATCGTGTTGAATTATCATATTTCTAAACGTAAATCGTGTTGAGGCATATAACATTCTCCACGTAAATCGTGACGAGACATCATAATATTCTCCACGTAAATCGTGTTGAGGCATATAACATTCTCCACGTATATCGTGTTGAGACTTCATAATATTCACGTATAATGATAATTGTATTGCGTTGAATTATCATATTTCTACACGTAAATCGTGTTGAGGCATATAACATTCTCCACGTATATCGTGTTGAGACTTCATAATATTCACGTATAATGATAATTGTATTGCATTGAATTATCATATTTCTATACGTAAATCGTGTTGAGGCATATAACATTCTCCACGCAAATCGTATCGAGGCATCATAATATTCTCCACGTATATCGTGTTGAGACATCCATCATATTCTTCACGTATAATGATAATGATAATATATTGCGGATCTCCTCATTTCGGATCCTATCTCGCAGGGAAACACCGAGCATTGCTCTCTCCATAGCTCGTTGCGCGACTTAGAGCTTAGTAATGAGGCCAACAGTTAGAGACCACGTCTCAGTTCCATAAGTCATCACTGGCAACACACATTGATTGAAAACTTTTGTTTTCAGGCTTTGTGGTATTTTGGACGAAAAGATAGGTCGAAGCTTCCCGAACGCTGCCCAGCCGAGTTGGATTCTTCGGGCGACCTCTTTGTCGAAGTTGGACCTACCCAATTGGACAGTCTGCCCTAGATAGACGTATTTGTCGACAACTAAAACTAAAGAGGAGAACTAAAACCGCAGGAGAACTAAAGTGACCGATGTAGCTCTTAGGATTAGCAAGTTGAAATGGCAATGGGCAGGTCACATCGCTCGTAGAACTGACAACCGATGGGGAAGAAAGGTTCTCGAGTGGCGACCACGAACTGGAAGACGCAGCGTAGGCCGGCCCCCCACTAGGTGGACCGACGACCTGGTGAAAGCCGCGGGGAGCCGATGGATGCAGGAGGCGAGCAGCCGGTCTAAGTGGCGTTCCCTGGGGGAGGCCTATGTTCAACAGTGGACGTCTTCAGGCTGTTGATGATGATGATGATGAATATATTGCGATGAATAATCATATTTCTCTACGTACCTCAATCGTGTTGAGCTTATTTCTCCATGTAAATCGTGTCGAGGCATAATATTCTCCACAAAAACTTGTTGAGAGAGCTGAGATTAACCTCACGTTAACCGTGTTAGCGCTACAGTAAAATTCTACAAGCGATACTAAGTGCTACCTAGTACCTACCCTCAAAATTTATACCAATGCATTTAATTTCGGGTCATTGTCATGATTATAATTGTTATATAACAATTTCAGTTTTATTTAACAACATCAAATATTCCATTTTATTTCTAGTATGTACAAAAGAGTTCTTTATATTTTTACCATGAAAATCATAGGTACTTAGTACACGTAAATCGTGTTAAGACTTTAAGTAATATTTAAGGCATCAATGTTACTTTAGTGATACTATATACCGAATCGCCATCACAAAAACCGAGATATAAATCTATGCAAAAACCTGTGAAATTCAGCGGTGATTATTAGCAAAACTCTAATAAAATTGATCGCTCACGTACAAAGAGACATCTCAAAACTTAACTTAGTTTAACCAAACGGATACAACAACAACAACAACAGCCTTAAGGAACTTTAGGTGTCTAAAAGAATTAGGACTATCAACTTTGGAAAAGATCGATGGATCAAAGTCAGTACTGGAAATTTTAATGATACTCGATGACGATCGCACAAGTCAAAATAACTATGGTGATGATTTGCACAAAGATGTTACAGCTAGATCATAATATTTTAGGTCTAGGTCATAATATTTTACGTAATGGGCCACCTAAAAGGACCAAGCCAAACAAAAAAAAAAAAAAATCGAGCATCTAAAGTATTCGAATGCAGTTTCGAGATCAGGCACATGACACAGTGCTCCGCATTCAAGCTGCATCCGACCACACAAAACCAGCGGGGAGCTCTAAACGCGAAGGGGATGCCGCGTGAGTGCCGGCCGCCGAGCCGCGTCAGCCGACCCTCGGAGGAAAACACCATATCGTGGGATCTCCGGCTTCAAACATCACCATAATATTTATGCGTACCAGACGTCCAGGAGGCAGTACCATCTATTTCACAGGTACCTATTGCAGGAAGATTACAATACTTTTATGACATATGGCGTGATATCATCGACGATCCTATAGTATTATCTTGGGTACGAGGATACAGCATACCGTTTAAAACGGAACCTGTACAACTAATACCTCCTCAGAATTCTTGTGAATTACTATATGAGAGAAAAACCGTCGATCATACGTAATGCTTATTAAATTCAATAATTCAAACGTACTCCACTCCATGTAATAGCCAATTCTTATCACCTATATATTTTCACAGTACTTAAACCGAATAGAGAGCATCGCTTTATCTTAAATCTCAAAACTCTTAATAAGTTCATAAAATTAGAACACTTTAAGATGGAATGTAATACAACGGTAATATAGTTGTTAAATGAAAATTATTTCATGACAACTTTAGAGACGCTTACTTTTTAGTTTCAGCACAGATATTTAAATAGTAGTTCATACTAGTTTCAGTAAATTATAGAAAACAAAAATGTTGCGGTTTGAATGAAACTCCCAGCTGTTACATCAGTTTAATGTATTGCCATTTGGCGTGTGCACTGCACCCTTGGTTTTTATTTTAATAAAATATTGTAACCTGTGCTCCTATGGTTTTACATCAGTTAATTACTGTGTACCTAAATATTTTTTATGAGCATAGCAGAGACCTATAATGAATACGGTAACACCATTATTAAAGTAGTCTCCCTATTCTCATCATATTTCTACTGAATGTAAAATCTTGGGATTTGATTTTAATACCATAGATATGGCTATATTTATTTACCTCTAGAGCAAAAATAACGCTTATTTGATAACCCATTAGAATTTTTAAAGTAGGTATAAGTGCTTTGCTAAATTCATACGTTTGTTGACATCCGCATGTCCTGCTGTAAAATATGGATGAGTACATAAAACATAATTTGTACATGAAAATTTTTACCCATGGTTTTACCAACCAAGCTTATAAAACGAGATTTTGAATGGTGGAGAGATAATATATAATTGATTCTCTCTATCCTAGTCGTAATAACGACTATAATATTGTCTTACAATATACACGTGCTGTAGCAGGGGATAAAATGCGAGGGTCAAACCGCACAGCACATGGTAACCAGAAAGAAGAAGAAGAAGCAGAATTTATGTTGCATATTATACTTTACTTTAGAACTACTTACGGGTTAAAAACCTCGACGCTAGACGATTTGCGAATCGATGTTAATTATTACAGCAATTTGTTACATTAATCGAATATTTGGTCATGGTGTGAGCTTAAAAACATTTATATTATACCTATTATATTTCATCATAAGTCAAACCATCGAAAATATAACAGATCACGAGTCCAGAAAAAATAATTTAGTTCCCACTGTGTAATAGAATAGTGATGCTATATCTAGGCTTTTTTGCAAAAAATCCTAAGATATAATGTGAAACGCAGTGTTAGCGTTCACAACCTTGGTACCCACTGCGGACAACGTTAATAATATGAGAAAAAATCTGAAGCCTCTTTGAATATTGTCATGGCTTCATTTGCGTCATAAACATTGAATCAGTATAATAATTCACCCATGTATCATGATGGACGTTTTGCCAAGAATAATTTTATTATTATGTACTTAGGAAACAAGCAAACAAGTAATTTCTTTCTTGACACCATAATTTGAAAACGGCATCAGCTGTAGTTCGTAAATACACATAGATCCACTCTATTATTAATACTTGGCAACAAAGCTGTCATTGTGTTAACAGATTCATAAAGCACCATGGTTAACTCATGTACCTATCTAACATGGTATATTCGTATACTGATATCAGTCTTGATGAGAGTTATCTTTAAGCTTTATTGACAGTTGCTTCCGCACGTAGAATCCAAACAGTTTAGTAAAACTAAAAAACATACTTAGGTATAGAAACTGATAAAATTATAATCAAAGTACGTGCCATACCAGATATAATTAAAACATCTAAACCTGGCATCAGGTTACCCTGAATTAAAAAAATAAAAAAAAAAATAAAAGCATATTATATATTGCAAACAGCAGTTTTAGATAAGAATCAGCTGGACTACCACAGTTTTCTTGCATGACAACCAAAAAAAAAAGTATGCTTACAAACTCTGTAATTGGCTTAAAAATATACGCAAAGACAGTGCCATCTTGTATCCTCTACTTAGTTTGTGAGTGATATATAGATATCTATATCGAACTTCGGATCTTTCAGCAGTCGCCATGTATCGACAGCAGCAGCAGCTCACAGGCCAGGTGTAAACCTGGAAGTGGTTCGGAAGGCTGCAGGCTAGAGTGATAGTAAAAATATTTATGAATCAAACGAACTTACTTTGTGATGTTTGATTCCAATTATGCGAGGGATCTCAACCGAAGACGATGTGACACTCCCACCCACCCAAAAATACACCCTTCATTGAGGGAGAAAATAAAAAATGAAAAGTGTAGATAATACCTATATTATGGCTCTAAAATTAATGACAAGTTTCAGGCGCGCGTGCATGGCGGTGCACCGGCCGGTGCGTAAGAGAGACGGGGCATTACATAGTTTTTTTAGTACCCTTGAGTCTAAAAGTGTGACGAAGATAGCACATCCTCATGTATGCTGCATTAGTAATATCACATCGTCTTCGGTTGAGATCCCTCGCATAATTGGAATCAAACATCACAAGGTAAGTTCGTTTGATTCATAATTATTCGTACGCTTTTGCATGGCTCAGCTATGGCGTTATCTTATGAGGAAATAGCACAACAGCACAGTCTCTTCATCCAACAAAAAAAAAAAACTAATACGCATATTAACTAATATTAAACAGACAGACAGTTGCAAACCTCAATTTAAAAAACTTAAAATTTTGACATTACCTTCTATTTATATCCTGGAGCTATGCAAATTTGTATGGAAAAATCCGCACTTGTATACAAAACGAAAAGATTTACCTAGAAATATAAACCGCTCAATACGATACGAAAACCATCTAGTATTACTATTACTATTAATAAAATAAAATAAAATAAAATTACCGATTTCCCGACTCAAGTTACATTCGTCAAGTCCTCTCGTGATGTCAATAAAAATATTTAATAAACTTCCTGATACCAATGCTTGTTTACACTATCTAATGTTACATTATGGTACGCAATAAACATTTGAATTTGAACTCATTTTGTAAATCCAATACATGTTAGCGTCATAGCTGTGATCATAGAAAAAACGGAACGTTATTAGCGTGAAGTTTGACTGTGTGTGTTATGGTGACAGCGGTGCCCCCCTATTACGGACGAGCTAACGCTGCTGACGCGCGGCTGCCGCTCACCTGCTGTCAAAATTGTATGAAAATTGACAGCAGTCGAGTGGCAGACGCGCGTTAGCAGCGCTGCTAGCTCGTCCGTAATAGGGGGCTGTTATGTGTGGGGTGCTCCAAAAAAAGGGCAGGTATGGTATGCCTCGCTCGCCCCGCCATTAGTATTTCTGTATTGTTCTTTGAGGATGGTCACTGACAAAATGCGACGTAGGATAATAATATTATGTGTGTTCAGTTCAGTTTTAGGATGCATTTTTAAGCCGAGCTTATCACGAGGATCAAATTTTACCCGATCTAAAGTTATTGTACGGGCGAAGTCTATTGTAAACTTGTATCGCTTTTTAAAAAGATTATCATCATAATATTGAAACGGGTAAACTTGTTCACGATGTTTATTAATATAATAATAAATATCTCTATTTATTATCCAAAAACTACACGATACTTTTTAAAGTAGTTATTTTATTCAAAATGAAGGTAAGACGACAGTTGAACACATAGATCTATACAGGGTTACAGGAAAAATTGTGCTAGATCCGTTAAGAGCGTGGAGTACCCATGATTTCTGACTTATTTCACTATGAAACACCCTAGGCTAAACTAATAATATTTTTGTAGATATCCCTTAGAAAACAATACAGTTTCTAATATTTTTTTTATATCTTAACTTTCACTTGTCTACTACGGTCTATTCAATTAACTTATGTACTATTTTAATGATTGACGTCCTAAAGCATCTTATTACACATGTAAAAATGCAATAATAATAATAATAAGAAGACACAAAATATTTCAATGAAAAAATTAAAAATTGAATATCTCGAAAAGGGTAAAGTTTAGCCTAGGGTGTTTCATAGTGAAATAAGTCAGAAGTGATGGGTACTCCACGCTCTTAACGGATCTAGCACGATTTTTCCTGTAACCCTGTATATCAGGATATGCCCGAAGGAACATTTTATTTACTCAAAATGGTGTGGGGAAAAGTCAGCGCCATCTCTTAGATTACTCAGGAACTACGATGAGAACGGCCCTATCGATGCCATTATGCCCGTCAATGTTTATGTTTACAATGATTATCCCAAATATAAATTCGATTATTTTCGTACAAAACGGAGTGTAATATTGAAAATATTGACTTACTTGTGGTAAGAAACTTTGTATTTCTTTTTATTGCACTTTAGAGTGTAGTTTGTGCAACCCTTCACAACACAACTTGGCATATTTTCTTTGAGACACACGACCGATATCTTCTCACTTCCAACTGGGCGCTAGTGGATGTCAATCTGTGAAATTGACACCCTCTTTGAAGCGACGGTTTAATCTGTCATTAGGCCTGTCCTTATATATATGTCTATGGTTGAACACCTCTTAAACTATGGGTTGGCGATGATTAAGTTTTAGCACGTGTTTAACGCCCGTCTATCTTAAACGAGTATTAGGCACGGATTTGTGTTATCAACTAAGACTGTAGCTAGTTAATTTAAATAAATAAAATATAAGCGTTACAACTACAACTGAACTTTAATACTTTAAAGTTAAAATTAAGGTTTCAACAAATTATTATGACCTACAACGACCGTCTATTCCTAGGGCTCGAGCAAAAGTGAATCACTAACAAAGATAATAAAATAAATTGACCAAGGAGCCACAAACTACACAGACTTGAGACTTTGTTCAAAAACGTCAGCTGTCAACCACCCGATGTAACATAGACTGCGATTTCTCTTGGTGTTGCTAACATTTGTGGTATGGAATTCATGAAACAACTGTTCAACAAGTGTTTAAGGCGCGTCTAAATCTTTTGTGGTAAGACGGTAAATCTTTTGCCGGAAATGACTTTAGTAGCGGTTGGTCAAAATGATTCCCCAACTGGCAATTGCCTTGTGGGCGGTAGTAACATATTTAGTAATCTGTGACGGTAGTAAAAGTGTTATGGGGTAGTTACAAAAAATATATTGTTATGTCTACTTTCTCGCTATGCTACGTATTCCTAAGTGTAAATTGTTCCCCAGATTGTTTGGAGAGCCAAATAGTCATGGTTATTATTTCTCGTTACTTTTTTAACTTATCTGGAAGAGATTGCTTTGAACGATAAGACCGCCCATTATTGCGCCTTTGTTAAACTTGTTTACTTAGTTTATAATAAAAGGTATGTGATGTGTTGTTTCGTTTATCTATCTATTTTATCTATTTTTTACCCCCAAAAACCTATATAATTTGCTATAGGTTTAATATAAAATATGTAAGATATTAATACAATACGATACAAAAACTCTTTATTGTGTACCACAGTGTACAGATACAATCAATGATACATAACAGCTTATAGTAGGTATTACAATCGGCGGCCTTATCCCTAAAAACGATCTCTTCCAGGCAACCTTTGGATGGACAGTATTGGTTGAAGTAGGAGTGGACGGTGGTGTACAATAAGAACCTATACATTAATTAAGGTTTTATTAAGTATGTTTGAGACAAATTTGATATTAAAATAAGTATTAATATAAATTAATGACACAAACAAAGAAAAACAACATTAATATGATTGTATTATTAGTTTAAAACCTTATTTATGTCATATTATTATTATTATCTATTGCTACCTCTTATGATTTTTTTATTTGGGTAACCTTTTTTTATTCCTTTTCAACCAGCACTACAACTCGTTCCACATTACACAAAGGTTAACTGGAAGAAAATGCTACTTAGCATTAAGTTCGCCTATGTACTCGGTTTACTCTTGTTCAATAAAGCATTTTCTATCTATCTATAATAGTTACGTGACACAAGTATTTAAAAGTATGTAAAAACCTCGGCATTCTCTTGGGAAGTTATTTTATTTGCCAGAAATAAAGTAAAAAAATTAAAAGTTCAAATTTTTTCAATAGCTGCTACCTTAAAAGTACTTCTACCTTAGATATGCCTTTAATTACCTCACAATTTAAATGTTATTTATAATAGTAAATTTAATTACAATAAAAAATAGGTTTAACGTTCTGAATACACAGGTTATGACATCCAGGGACCGCGCTAACAAAATAAACCCAGTAAACATTTATGCTAATTACATAAATATCGGAAAATGCCCATCACATTTGCGATACACGGGGTTGCATAAATATTTGCATAAACCGCAATGACATGCAAATATTTGTTTTGGAAACTCTACAACAATGAAATAAAAAAATTACCTACCACAGAATAAGTAATAGTAGGTTTGTTATGGTGTAAAGTTTTCTGTCCCATTACTAATATGACTATTATAAAATCTATGCTATTATTTAGCCCTGCCTTGATCAATGACCGTTGTGCATGTGATTTAAATTTAACCTTTCCCTTAAAAAAAAATAGCCAAAACAGCAGTTTTTACACACATATGTACGTAGATACAGCATTCCATTTTTATTATAATGTACTGCACTCTAAAGGCCTAGAGTTCTAGAGCGTTTTAATTTTTGGGAACTCAAGCTTTCTCGATGGTATTGCTAACAGAATTCTATAGGTGTTTTGTGAATTTGGTCGAGCGGTGAGGTGGTGATAAATATATGTAAATAAAATAATATTTGATTCCCTATAATATATGTTTGGATATATGTTTGGACATTTTACACAGCGCCATCTAGCCCCAAACTAAGCATAGCTTGTACTATGGGGACCAGATAACTGACACAATACTTATGATACTTTTTTGTTTGTAAATACATACCACAGATAATATAATACCTACAGTACAGATGCCTCATCCCATACGACGGAATAATGCGGGCTATTTTACGAATTATTTTATTTCTCTATAACGCAAAATTATCAAGCGACCTTTATGGCGTGATGGTGAAGTATTGGGCCAAATGAATACACTGGTCACTACCTAGTAACTCTCTGGACACGATTTCTAAATTTTTTCAAATTCGGGCTATTTTTCGTTTGTACCTGATGGGACCCCACGATACATACATAGAATACAATATAACACCCAGACACAGAAAAACATCTATGTTTATCACACAAATGTTTGTCCTGGGTAGGAATCGAACCCACAGCCCTCAGTTCAGAAGGCAGGGATACTACCAACTGAGCTATCGGGCCCGTCCTATAATCGTCATCGCTTGGTCGCTATAATATGTTATACAGTAGCTATTATTGCGATATTGTGATATTGTCATACACATAGATGTAACGAAATGGTCATGCAATAATACCAACAACAGCAACTATTAGTACCTATCTATTTAAAAAAATTTAAACACAGTCATTTATTGGATGAAATGGTGTTCAGAAATAAATAAATGGGTTAAACCTGAAGGAGGTAATAAAACAGTGTTTACCCGTTTATGGTTTTGGCAACGTTGTGGATATAAAAAAGGTAATTTTACGTTAGGGTACCTTTACTTTACACATTTTTATCTCATAAAACGTTCACCAGGCGGCCTGAGAAATAGAATATTTTACGAGGTCTTTTTATTATTGTCTAAAAAATTGTGACACTGATTTCTTCGAGTGTAAGCACCTATTTCACTGCATAGTCTAAACCTTCATCATCACCACCAACAGCCTGAAGATGTCCACTGCTGAACACCCCTCAGAAAGCGCCACATATACAAACACCAACCTCCAAACCTAAGTAAGACCAACTAAAAAAACTGCAAGCCAGACTAAAATCACTGTAAGGTCCAGAACGTTGGAAAACCCACAAAAACCACTAGGAGAGTCTATCTACGAGGTAGTGACTCTACTGCATGAATTAAGTCATTCAAAAGTAAATCTGAAGTTCTGAGTATTTAGCCTACTTTTTCGATCAAAAACTGCAAGCCAGACTAAAATGACTGTAAGGTCCGGAACGTTAGAAAACCCACAGAAAACCACTGGGAGAGTCTATCTACGAGGTAGTGTCTCTACTGCATGAATTAAGTCATTCAAAAGTAAATCTGCAATTCTGAGTATTTAGCCTACTTCTTCGATCAAAAATATACTCTAACTTGTAGCGCACTAGGTATGATTTCAACAGAATTAAGTGAGAGGTTCCGAGGAGGGGTTAAAGAGGTTGCAGCGCGCACGCAGTCAGTGAGTTGCGAGCAGCCAATCGCCCCGCATCGTGGTTTTAACGGTTTTAAAAACAACTAAACCGATACAGAACCGCTTTTCAATACGGAACAAACGAGTGAAAGTTGCCAGGATATTGTGAAATGTTGCCAAATGTTTGATAGTGTTTACATTGCATACGTTGCAGTTAGTATGACACGTGAGAGGCAGTGATCGTAGTTCAAGTGCTTCCGCGTTGGTTTACACGCAAGTGGCTGTGGGAAAGAACGGCTGTCTGTCACTCATCGGAAAGCCGTGGCTGTCTCAGGAGATACTTTTCAAGTAGGTAAAAGTGTCGCCGTTAGGAGGCACTGATTTCGTGTATTTACCTAAACATATGGGAATGATTTTAAAATAAACCACACTTTTTTTATAGATATACCTAAACATAATATGTAGGTATACCTAAGTAGATACTTCTGAATGTTGATACTTAGTATTGATCTGGGTCCTAGATCAATAAAACCTAGGTATCAAAATTCCAGGTTCTAGGATATCCATTATAATATGTAAATATAAAGTATCCAGATCCTATAAAAAAAAGTTAATAAGAGTGATTTCGACCAAACGAAAGTAAAGGTTATTGTTAAAATAAACCGCCAATTATCCGAGAGTAAAATCAATTTCACATTTTACTCAGATTTTCTTTTCTTTTAAGTAGCCAAAAAAAAGCACTAATATATTTGACCATCTACAAATTCTAAGAATAGGAAGCCTATTCGAGAATAATTACCATACTAGTACCGATTTTGGTGGAATAACAGATTATTCCGAGAATATTTTGATGGCGGCAGCACGCCATACGATTCTATGCTCTTTTCTCTTTTGAATTGACATTTGACATTTACTTTCCTAATACGATAAAATCAAGTTGATATGACATAAGCTTGAATACCGTGGCGTTGTAGAACAACAATTGTTAACTGGATGCCTAATAGATTCGCTGTTCGTTCATTTTGCTATTCCAGACTTCGCGACATTCGCGTATAATAAGCGTAGCTTACTTTGAATTGCATGGTAAAACTTTTTTAGGTACTCTTGTAGATTGTGGAGCAGATTTATTCTGGTATAGTTACTCATGCATATAAATCCAAGTTTGGTCAAATCCATCCTTTGGTCTATTTAATTTAGACCTAGGCTTTTGATGTTAGGATTAACCAAGCTATTTGCATACTTTCCTTAAATGTCAAGAACGTCACGCGTTGAGAAGATTAACTGGAAATTGTGTACAGTATACATGGATAGGTAAATATATATAGTATATATAAATAATCATAAATAGACATGCAAACAAGAGATTATAAATAAGCAGGTACCTAGGAATTTGCCTAATGTCATAAATCAAGATTCTGCCAATAAGAAAATACGCGGGTCTAAAAGCATAAAAATAATTAAGTAAGTATTATAGGTAGGGATCTTTTAAATAATTCAAATAAAATATGGTGTACAAGTTATTTCATTTCCAAATCTATAATAGGTTGTTAATCCCAAACACCATACCTATGTATAGACCCAAAATGAAGATCAAAAACTAGTTTCGCCAATTCTGCTATCTATTAATTACTTTGACAGAGACGAAGGCCAAAAATTATATAATAACTTTGTTCAATGGAGTGAAATCATTTTCATCCCACACTGATGATCTTACCAGATCTTACCTAATTGCTAAATGTTATGACATCTGTTTTGTTCTCGGAGACCGGATAATTAATTTTGAAAAATGATTCATACGTCGTAAAGTTATGACACCTAACCTAGGATTTTTTATAGGATCTATATAGGAACTGTACAATATACTTTTATGTTCAGTTCGGAACAAAATCTGATGAAAAAGAATGTAATACGTATGTACAGATAAAAGGCAGTCACAGATGGAATAACAGTTACTCACGAGTGGATAATGCATCTAAGTCGGTGTTAGGTAAGACTTGGTTTAAAAGATTTCTTCTAATTTGTCTTGCAGACAAAGTACAGCACACGAAATCGCTCTACTTACAGCAGACAAAATGTACTTATATTTATGTCAACTTTCTACAATAAAACAGGCGTGTTATAGAATTCAAATTAAACCAAAGTGTCGTTTTACTTATTGCCTTTTTCAAGCTAGTAAAATGGCCAAAAATTCTTGGCTCCGTCAAAAGCCATTCTGTCCCACACCGTTTGCAATAACATTGGTTATTTAGGTCTGTGACTCATTTATTCTCGAACTTAAACCTACCTGAGTTGAGGAGGTTCATAACCTCGCCAATTTGCGAGGCCGGCTGCTCTCTGTTTTTGCGAAAGTTTTGGGTCTTCGCGCTTCCTCGTTTATAGCTATTTCAGTATGAATTTCATTGTCTAGAATACTCTCTTTTGAAGTATATTTTGTAATTTTCTTTTCTTCTTATATGTAGGCTCCACGCATAGTGTATTTAGCCAGTGTCAAGTATTATAATTTTTCAGTGTTATGAATATTTCACGTTAAGTCAAGTCTAAGTCATAGTCCAGTCTAAGTCATGCTCCAGTAAAGTGGTGCCAACTTTACTAGAAGCTTCTACGGAATTTTGGAAGCAACACGAAAAACCACGTTTCACCACATTATATCACTTGCTTACACTCATGCTCGTAATTCAGCACTTAATGCGTAAAACGCCACCTATTTTAAATATTAACACTGGAAAAAGCACAAGTTTTGAGAAATAATTTAATGCAACGACGTGAACTTTACCGCGTTCTCGCCAAAACTCCCTATTTTGTAATTTAGAATTGTGAAAACATTGTCGAAATGATTTGATTTAATTTACTAATTTATTTTTATTATATTGGGCAATTTTTTTGACATTATTAAGCTTCTGAACTCCTTTGACATTTAGCCGTGCAAACCTATTTTTCATCCAAGAGAAAGCTAATAAATAGCAACAAAGGAATTATTTCAACTTCACCTGTTCTTTTTATATAATGTTTTATTTTAGTGTGGTTTTCACACCATTATAATAAACAGCTTAACCTAATGTTATTTTGCTCAATTATTATATGCCCGTGTTACAGTTATGCTACATACACACTACAAGTGTTATAACTTACTATGAGCCTGCAATATCGGGAGTACGGCTAGAATCAAAAATTCCTTCCCGTAGTACAACCGATATTGCAGGCTCATGGTAAGGCGGGAAGTTCTTTTAACCCATTGTGCCTTGGACTATCGGTTCTAACCCAAAGATTTTTCATAGTCAATGGTTGTACCTTATACGGGCAATAACGCTATAATTATCCTCTGAAAACTAACAGTTCTCTCGTTCTAACAGTCAGTAACAGAAAACGCATTAGTTGAGTGGAATCAGACGTACCTAAGTGCCTAATAAATAAAAATAGTTTCACCGGATTGCCAATTGTTTAAAGCTTTTAAAAACATACGAATATTGACTTCCGCAAAATGTTATGAAGGTTAAGTCCATAGAGAAGGGATTATAAACCACTAAACTGAAGGTTTTCAAGTTTGTACGTCAGAATTTATCTATTGTCTCAGGCCAAGTATAAAATACTAAAGTATTGAGACCATGGTCTCAATACTTTAGTATGTTTCTAAACTTTCTGAATAATTTATCTAAGTAACTAAGTAGAAACTAAAATTACTTTAGTCAGTCAAATTAAAGGGATTTTTTAATTTAAACACATACAAACTGAAAGCTTTTTGGGGCTATTAATTTCGATAGCTATTATAACAAAAATATTCGCATGTAAGTACAAATTTTATAGGTAAGTATAATTATGAAACACTAATTAGTAGCTAGCGAGTATATTTCGCTAATATCCTAAAACCACCCTTTACCAACTAAATATAAAGTTTAAATTAGTTTGGGCGTCATTGAGAGAGATTGTTACTTAGTATAGAGGCATTTGCGGTCACCGAATTTGATGGCTTGTGGGATTTGGATGCAACAATTTACATAATTCTCTATGTAAAAACATCACACACCTAATCTACATTATTCAGTAACAGAATTATAGCCAGCGCTTAACAATGCTTACTGCAGCATCCATAATCCAGGTAAATTAAAGAGCAATGACATTATGAGTGATTTTAACACAATTAGATTTCGAAGAAGTTGTACCTACTCATAGAAGAATAGTGTAATTCCTATATGTACCTACCTATATCAACGCATTAGTGGCACGTTTAGTAGTATAGGTCTAGGTTTAGTGGTATAGGTTTAGTAGTACCTACTACAGATGTCCATAAGCTACGATGACCTCTTTTCAAAAGACCTTAGCTTCACCACCATCATCATTATCATCATCATCATCATCATCATCATCATCAACACCTTGAAGACGTCCACTGCTGAACATAGGCCTCCCCCAGAGAGCGCCACCTCGAGCGGCTGCTCGCTTCCTGCATCCATCGGCTCCCTGCGGTTTTCAACATATCGTCCGCGTCTGTCCACCGAGTGGGGCCTACGCTGCGTCTTCCGGTTCGTGGTCGCCACTCGAGAATCCACTTGTTCTTATTATACCCAGATACTAGTAGTATAGACCTACTGCAAGAGTTTTTTTTTCTTCTTATATGTTGTCTCCACACATAGTGTATTTAGCCAGTGTCAAGTATTATAATTTTTCAGTGTTATGAATATTTCACGTTAAGTCAAGTCTAAGTCATAGTCCAGTCTAAGTCATGCTCCAGTAAAGTGGTGGCAACTTTACTAGAAGCTTCTACGGAATTTTGGAAGCAACACGAAAAACCACGTTTCACCACATTATATCACTTGCTTACACTCATTGTTATTTATGTTATTTATTTATTTATACTTTAGCACATAATAATGGACAAGGAGAACTTAATGCTATGAAGCATTATCTACTAGTTACCCAGGATGTGCAAGAAGGTCAACGTCAAGTCAAGGCTATACAGGGGGTTATTTTTAAATCCACCAAAAGCTAAATCCTGATAGGATAGAAGGTTAGATAAGTCCTATAGTATTTGTCTATTTTTTTAATAATGATAATGAAATAAAAGACAAAGTTGTCTTCAATTCATCGAACTTTATCAATCGTCAATGCAATCGTACCTATTTGCATTTTCATGGCATTTCCGATTTGTGACGTAGCCTAAAAGTTTCCTGAGTTTTCCCTTGTTGTGAAGAGCCGGATATTAAAACTTTGCTATGCAGGAAATTGAATCTCCGGTGAGCCTTCGAATTTCGTATTCTTTTAATAGGTTTTTTTAAATATTCGGTCTTATTTTTTTAATCTAAACCTACAATAGAAAACGAGATCTTCAAAGTTACAAATTGAAGCCTAAAAAAATACAAACAAAATCATATAGGATTTAGCAACGTGTGCGCAGGCACTAAATACTGATGTGCTATTAAAAATTAAACTGTATATTATTATTGTATATTATACCCGACTAATACCGAGTACTGAACTGACGTATAACTAGCTGTATTAATGGAGAAAATATCTGAAAGTGACTCTTAATATTATCAAGATGGAACATGACTCTTATTTTGTTATAACTGAAACTTATATAAGTACCTACTTAATTTGTCTTTATCGGAATAGACTTCATCGCGAGTCTTATTGTTAATTATTATCTGTACCACAGAGCTATGAAACAAATGATGCTTCGCCTATAGATAGAGACGAAATTAATCATATTATTGCTGCCAAACTTCGGTACGGGGTACTCTTCTGTGTCAGTTTGATATTATAGGGTAATTTCGCTAGTTTCCGACCACTTAGTGGAGTTGTCAAGTTTAGGTTGCATAATAAAATGTACCAGTATCATTTTTTGACTTGATGCTACTAAGCTACGTTTCAAATATTATACTCTATATTTTTATCAGATTATCAATCATTTTTTATAATAACCGACCCTTTTATAAATATCTAAACCAAAGGCTAATAGTAACTATTTTGCTAGTTTTCGATCACTAAATTATGTTTACGACCACTTTTCGCTAGTTTCCTACCACTATAAATTGAAAGACGTAGGTGCCTGACTGCTTGTGGTAAATAAATGATAGAAACAATGATCAGAAAGGCTTCTTTAGATCCTCTGTCTTGTATTTTCATGATTTCTCCAGCTTTGAGGCACTTACTCATATAAAAAAGCATGATCTTTTTTCTTACTGAGACCGCCAAAAATTATTTAAGGATATGGCTAAAATATCAGCTATAACAAAAAAAAAATTGGCTAACGTAGTTTATAAACATAGTTATGTTTACAAGCTAAATACGCTACTTTTTTTGTAATAAAGCCAGCCCACATTAGACCCTGGGCGAGAAATATTCAATGATGGTTCGATCAGTTGGTCACGCCTATTTTGCGACCACCAGCATTAATTGTTTTTTTTAAATCGTGTCTGGTCTAATTAGTTAAACTTACAAAGTAATCGACTATTTATGTACTTTTATATGTAAATAAATACGTATTTATAATGTTTTTGATATAGTTTGCTTTTGCGGTCGAAAAGCATTTTTCTGCAGCTGGATTAGTTTTCGACCACGAGCGATTTTGGGTATCTGTAGTTTTTAAACCATGGTGGTGGATAAACGTGGTCGAAAACTGGCAGTTAAAATGTATGTGCTTTTAAGTTTCAAAGCTTTAAAATAGAATTGGGGATTTCTCGTATAATATTTGTTACAAAACTGAACCTATTTGGACATAAGATGTGTTCACCGCAAGCTTTTTATTTTTTGTATTTTTTCATCAAATGTACATTAAACGGTCGGATATAGGAAGTGGTCGCAAAACCGGCGAACTTACCCTATGGCAGAAGTACCGATAGTGATGTAATGCGTTGGTTAACCTATAATTATCGACACATCGATAGTGTCTATTATGCCATCCGGAAATTTGTTACAATAAGTTTTAAATGTTTTCAATTTATTTTGTGGTTAGATTGACTTCTACTAATTAAACTTTTAATATCTTTTATGTTTATTAGGTTTCCTACAGATCCTAATATAAAAGATAAATAGATATTCGCAACTGAACAGTGCAATTGGTTTCCTCAAAAACATGATACGGTTTGCTCTCAGCATTTTGAAGCTGAATGTTTTATGAAAATGTCTAACCATATACGTTTATATTTTGACGCTATTCCCACATTGAAACTCTATCCTATTTTTAACGAGGTACTAGGTGGACCGATGACCTGGTGAAAACCGCGGGGAGC
Organism: Ennomos erosarius; assembly: GCA_963580505.1. Lineage (NCBI taxonomy): Eukaryota > Metazoa > Arthropoda > Insecta > Lepidoptera > Geometridae > Ennomos > Ennomos erosarius. The sequence continues at coordinate 12,252,894 of OY756986.1, forward strand.
CGGTGGATGCAGGAGGCGAGCAGCCGTTCAAAGTGGCGCTTTCTGGGGGAGGCTTATGTTCAGCTGTGGACATCTACGGGCTGATGATGATGACTATAATTTCTCTTATACGCATTTATTATTTGATGAGGACATTATAATGATGTGGCGTGCTCGCCCATGAAAGAGTTTTCATGTAGCCTCCATGGAGCTATTAAAAAAAGAAGGAGGGAATCCCGTCTGATCCGAAACTGAAGCTCCTTTAGGAAGCCGGTCGCCCTACTTTCAGCTGACACACATATGTAATATGTCCGCCATTTTGGGCTTCAGTTCGATGTCAATCAAAACTCAATCCTTCTTTTTTTTATTTCATCCATGGTAGCCTCATAGAAAACCATTGCTCTTGGTTGCTAAAGACAACTGATCTCGTTGATTCTACGGAAGAATCTACGTCTTAGTCGATATTGAATGAAAAAATTCACTTGCTTTTTATTTTGTAAACAGCTGTAAATTAAAATATACATCGCATGGTCAGCTGAAAAATTACCTTTATTTACTGCCAAACTAAGGACCTCCTTCTATTAAATAAGTGTTTACCTACAACACCTCAATGATACTCAATATTATTATTATTTTTCCTAAAAATTCATCTGAAAATTGTATTTTCAGATGAATTCTATCAAAAAGAAACATGGCGCAACAATACTGATGAATCATCAGCAAAACGTGTTACCTATGTATTTGGAGTTTTAATATATTATTTCGTTTTATAACTTGTTATGTTTCTTCTATTTCAAACTTTAGTTTATAGATATAATAATACTATCACACATCATCAGCCGGCAGACGTCTACTGCTAAACATTGCCTCCCCCATAAAACCTCACTTTGGACGCCTATTGGATTTGCTTATAAACTTAATCTTTATAACCATAAACTGACGATAAACTACCTCTATACTTACATAAAATAGGTGAGGTGGACTGTATATCCGTGACGCGAACATGACGTACCTACCAATACCAATACATTCAATTTTATTTATTTTAGATTTATACCGGTATGTTTATCGGCTGGCCATTGTCGACCCGGAATAGAGTATAATAGAATAAAATAACACTATTACACATAGAAATACACACAAAAGGCACAAAAGATATAGGTAGGTACTAAAGTGTACCTAATGATACAATCAGGTAAGAGGTACCTTACCGCGTACTTAACTCATATCAAACTATCGATAAAAATATATCGACTCAACCCACAGCACGTTTTGCTGACAGCAGTGGCACTAATGACAAGACAATTGCTATATATGTCATCTGCGCAGGTAAACCATAGAGGTTTCATTGTAATACCTGACACGCTTGAATTGTATGAGAAGTGTCGAAAAGGCGCCTCTATGTAGAGGGAAGCGTTTTTTTTTTTTTTTTGCTCTGTGATCTGTACAGTGACAGATATCAATTCATTATTTTGGAGGACAAGAAAGGACAAGATCGGTCTTTCAAGAAAATCCGACAATGGCGTTTGTGAATTTTGAATTTATTTTTTAAAACTAGTGTATCTTGAACTTTAATGTGTAATAAGGGTGGATTATTATCCGTTGAGTGTTCGTGAACGTGCACAAGTGTTGGCAAATGGTTTCAAGATCATAAAACCATGCATTGTCGTTTTTGCTTCAAAGGCCTTTTTAGAGCCTTCAGTAAAATATCCTCCATTTTACTGTTGGCGTTTTGACTGACAAAATATGACTTTGACTTGACATAACCGTACAAATTTTACCCACTTGACATTGGCAGAATTATTGCAAACAAGCGATAGAAAGCCATAAAGAAGAAGAAGAAGAAGAAGAAGAAGGACAAGATCGCACACCTGCCTTCCCACTGACCTAGTGAGACAAGATCGTCTTAGTATGGGAGCTACCGGACATTCCAATTCCATGACTACCTGACACAGGCTTTCGCTCAGAACTCAGATAATTATGAAGCGTATTATTTTAGATTTAGTAAAATAAGTAATAATTATAAGCCGCACCCTGCCTTGGTTAGCGCATTATGTTAAAGTTATCGGATATTTTTTGTTAAATCTGCATTTGGCACTCACACTACGTATATATTTATGTCGTATCCAGGACGCCAGTGCCACCTAGTGGCGTTCGATGGAGTTAGTGACGTGTGCCCCGTCAAACGTCAAAATCGTTTTTGACATTCTTTACTGGGTGATTGCCGCGTGCGATCGATGCTGAACCATCGCGCGTCCTACGATAGGTACTCACCTACTTTGGATATAGCTACTGTGCCGTGAGTTATCTGATCGAGTCTACCGAGCCTGTTTTCTTCATCCACGCCCACGGTCAAAGGGTCAACGATGAGTGCTGGTGATGATGATGGTGAGGGTGTGCCCCCGTCATATATTTTTATTGAATGTAACAAGAAACCTTCGAAAGCTATAATATTTGATGTCATTTACTTAAATACTATTTTAAACAATGTTTGTATTCACCGACACGAAAGAGATAGAGATATTGCTTTTTAAATAACAAATTACAACCGGTATGATTATCCAAGTAATATATCTTAAAACCTTTTCTTAATTTACCCATGACTCTCAATCTATCCCGATTAAGCAGAGCCTCGAAATAATGTAAAAAGGTACTCCACTAAGTACTCGTATATAACCAGCTTGCCGGCAAGCCCTTTTATTAACCGGTTGTTGTTATTTTGTTTTGGTTTGAAAATTGTACAAGTTTTACGATTCAACGAGACTGGAATTTAATTTACCTACTTTTAAATTAGAAACAAGTTTTAGTAGAGTTGTTAAGCTTGTAAAATCTAGGCGAAAACGTAGTCAAAAAACGTAATTTTTGACAAAAAGTTTCTAAGTAAAGCTTCTTCGATGGATACATTTTTTAGCTTATAATCTACGTTTGGGGTTTGTAATAGGGCGAATTCTGTGGTTTGACCCTAATTCCGTATTCGGGCTCGCAGTATTAAAGCAATAATGTAAAAGAAAACTTTGGTATTATAGTTTTTCTATTTTTGGTATCAATTACAGAAAATAAACCACTTTCCTTGTATGATTTATCGAGGAAAAGAGTTCTACGAATAATCTTTATATTCTTATATTTTTTGTGTACAATTTCGCTATCTCTCCTTACCGCCAAATAAAATGACTGATCACTGATTTATACAATACAATACAATAATAGAACACCAATAAACAAGAACGCACATAGATACAAATTTATAAAAGAATGGAAGAACAACGGGCGGCCTTATCGCATTAAGCGATTACTTACCAATATCTAAAATAATATAGTTTTTTATAGGTTAGTGATATTATTACGATGTATTATCGATTAAACGATAAAGGGTCCAATTTTACATTTTACAAAATCAATGGACGATTTCTCGAAAATCAGTAGAATACTTCTTTTTAACAAAATCGGGCCCGAAATTCCTTCAAGCAATTTTGGGCTAAATAAATAAATAAAATTAACTCTGTATTTATCAATGCTTAAAGCCCAAATATTTACTTACCAAATGAATTACTTTTCATGCTACTTTCTAACTGCCACTTTTAACTCATTTATTTTTATTATTTATCTCCGCGTACAGAGATAAAAGTTAGTGATTAATAATCTGATAAACCTATCGTAAAACTGTGCAGTGTAATACGGTACTTGAGCTTTATATAAATATAAACCGTACGACTGTGTAAGGCACATCTTCATAGTAACTGCGGGGGCGCTCAGTTTCGCGAGAAAGGGACAGGAGGTGCCTCCTGTAGAAACTTTAAAAGCTTATTACTCCGTGATTTATTTAACAATTTTGCTTATTTTTTCAATTATTTCATTCATTTTTAATCTTCTTTATCAAAGTAATATTTACTTGTTCATTTTTAATAGTAGTCATCATGCCTATTATTATTGATCATGGGATGCTTTGTCGATTACCTTGGCTAAGTTAAGTGGAAAGGAGAACGGTATAGGTATTCCCATTATACCCATCTCTTTTACATTTTATCTGCAACTTTAGCGGCAGTAAGTTTCCTCTATTAATCACGCAACATTTTTTTCATGTCAGTAACTTTATCACCCTGATAATAATTATATATAATTATATAATACTAAAATAATACTAAATAAATATGTGTGGACATTTGACAGAGCGCCATCTAGCCCCAAACTAAGCATAGCTTGTACTATGGGAACTAGATAACTGATACAATACTTATATGCTTTTTTTTGTATGTAAATACATACATAGAATACAATATAACACCCAGACGCAGAACAAACATCTATTTTCATCACAGAAATGCTTGTCCTGGGTAGGCCCGCCCCGGCTTCGCACGGGTTAATTAGTTTTCAAGTCCTAACTCTGTTTATAGGTAAGAGAGTAGGGAAAGTTAAAAAAATAGGGGAAAAAATGAATGGATGGGGCCGTTCCATCCATTATCCTTTTCCAAAACACACAGGTTTACCTACACAGGATTTAGAACTAAGTATGTTTTTTATGTGAGTTTAAATATTACCAACCTTTCCACATTGTGTACTGTTTCGATAAATATAATGTACATCAACAAGTGGACCATATTCTTGCATCGTTCTACAGTTTAATCTTGGATCACGAAATCGTGACTTTATAAATGGGAAATTTAGTCAAAATCAGAGCAGCCATTTTTCTATTGGAAACCTTTTAAATCCATTGAGCAAAGAGAAAATTCAATAGTCATTCTGGGAAAGAGTAAATTGACAAAATTTTACAAAACACGCAGTAACGTAAAAATGTATCAAATACTTAGTAAGTTAGTATCGTCATCAGCCCAAAAGTTACACTGCTTGGATATGGGCCCTTAGTATAGGTAGGTACTCACGGCGTGAGAGTAGGCCATATTACACCACTCTGCCCAAATGTGAACAAAAGAAAACTTTACGCATCCGCACCCTATTTATCGTTTTTCCCCTTTTCTCTTCATTCTTTCCTATAGGACAGGGTAAAGCGTAAAACTATAAGTATATTGGTAACTAACCCATGCGAAACCAGGGTGGATTAGATAGTACTCAATAATTATGGTGTCACAAGTCACAATGTCCTCAAAATTGTTTGTAGAAACAGCCTAACTGTAACTTAAGTTATGCCAATGACGTCTACTATTTCAACTCCAGGATCTTCGTTCCATTGTCATTCATCACGTCGAATCAAGCGTCACAAATTACGAGTTAGTTGCCAGTCGAGTTGAGACAAGACTTCACGCATACTTAAAACTTTTGGTGATTGCAATAGTTGCTATGCCGAACACACAAATTTATAATACTTATTTTAATGATAATATCTACAAACGAAAGCTATTATTTTTATGGCTGTTTTATTTTAAACGGCTTAGTTTGTTTTCATTTGTACTTCTGGTTAGTTGCGAATGTGGTGAATTGAGAATCTGGTAAATTGCTGCGGAGCGTCTAATTTTTGTAAGGACTAGAGAAATGCTGCATGTGTCATTGAGACCTTCTCTAAAAAAGAATGAAAAACAAAAATAAATAATAACCTATAAAATAGTTATAGTGTTATTAAAAATTTAACAGCTGTTCGTGTATCAAAATTACAAACTGCAATAATATTCTCAAATCTAGCTGAAACACTGGCGATGTCGGTAAAAAATTGCGAAGGCGGATCTTAAATGTGGCGAGCGTGCAGCGAATTCTTTGTCCGTGTTATGAAACCAAACGTATTTTACCCGGATCCAATACTTGTCTGAGAATAATGTTACGTAACTTAAGACATTTACCGTTTATAAAATTTCGACTGTAGAGCAACCTTTCCTGTTGTGTTGTTTGTTCGAAAACTGCTTTGGTAATTTCAGAAAAAAGAGCATCATAAAGTATCGCAATATTCTAACAGATCCAGTTGTTTTATAATTTACAACGTTACATAATTACAACGTTAAGTTTGTAACTACTATGCCTTGATAATGGGTAAATTCACAAAAGTGTAATATTTTATTATAACATTAAGGGAAGGGAAGGGAAAGGGAAGCCGCTAAGGGAGTATCACAAGACTGAGCAGCAGCATTCCTCTCGGTTTGCATTACCATTCTACAGCAATAGGCAAATCGAAAAAAAATTTTTTTGGATAAATTTGTTATATTCCTCAAAAGATAAACATTTGTGTAAACAAAAATTAAATATCTCAAAAAATGACCAAGTTACAAGCATTTTAAAAACCGGAATAGAAAGAGATAGCTCAAACGGCTAGTGACGTCAGAGGAAGGTCGTTATAGTACCTCATTACTAATCTGTGGTAGCTTTTCATACAATCTCTTTGGCATGTGACGTCACGAGTAGATTTTTCAAAGTAACTGTGGGGGCACCCTGTTTCGCGAGAAAGGGACAGGAGATGGCTCCTGTAGAAACTTTAAAAGCTTATTACTCCGTGATTTATTTAACAATTCTGCTTATTTTTTTCAATTATTGCATAAATTTTTAATTTTCTTTATGAAAGTAATATTTACTTGTTCATTTTTAATAGAAGTCATCATGCCTTTTATCACCAATCTGCTAGCCAAGTGCATTGAATATGTCCCCCTCACATTTTAATGGTAGAGGCCTATGTCCAACAGCGGACGTAAATATGCTATTGACGATGAAAATTGTAATAAATGTCTAATCACAACCGAGTGATTCTTAAGATCGCAATTCTTCAATTCACTATTAAACAACTTTCTAATTCAGAAACAATCGCTAATAAATATTATTAGCATAGAATGCAATATGCCAAGTTAAATGACAAGTGAAAGTATGCAATTTGATATCATAAGTTATTGGGTATTACGGCCTCAAGATGACTTATTGGTACAAGTTACAGTTTTACTTAGATACATGTTTCTAACGACATGTTCTTAGTTTTTATTGATTTTGCGCTCTCAGACGATGCATAATAGACTAGAGAAAGTCCTGACTTCATCCGAATTTCTTCAGAAACTCTGTAATACCCTATCTGATAACTAACTTAACTTGACTCTGGTTGTGTGGGCCTATCACAACACGGGTCAAATTTTCAAAACTCTTTCTTAGTTCGCTTCTACGCCATAAAAGGAAGAAACACTCCAAATATCTGTACCTATCTGGTTCCAGAGGTTTGTGGTCTTGAGATATGCTGTCTGTTAGTTTATCAGTCAGTCAGCCAGCCAGCTAGTCATTCAGTCAGTCGGTCGTCCGTCAGTCGGAAGAATCAATGACAAAGTTACATGAATATACAAACTTATTACGAGCGTTTAATTTTCTGTGATGCAGATTAAAATTTCATGAAAATCTTTTGAAAATCTAATTTTAAACGGCTAAAGTTTCACAGTAACTTTATTTCATTCACACCTCACTCATTTACAATTACAAAGTTTTGTGCCTACTGTCGTAAAAACTTCAGTTAGCTCATAATTATTTCATTATTAAAAGGCTTTATAACTGTAGATACTACGGTAGGTTATTATGACCCTAACCTCACTACACTACCCCACATTTATGTTTGTTTGTGTCTGTGGCGTCGCAAGAAGTTTTTATTTCTTTTCTTCATGCTCTCTGCGAGAGCATTCGAAATTAGAACATAGAAAAAATAACAAATGAAAGTTGTTTACTTTTTGACATAGTCAATCACGACGAAAATTTCGGTTCGGCAAGGATATATTTCGTAAGCTCTTGGACAATAAATAAGTGTTATTTAGTAGTCTGCTGTCTTTAATTACCAAAGTGGTGACCCTCGGAACGTGAAGGAGCCCGTGTCTACACACCAACGTGGTTACCACGGCCAGAGTGGTGACCAAAGTTGAGTTACCAAAACGGTGACTCCTTCGTACAACGCACCTAAACGCTGCGGAATTTCACAGGCTCTATACATATTGGGAGATACTAGCAGCACGCGAGGCTGACGAGTGACGTCGCACTGCACGGTATGACTGCACTGCACGGCGCTGGCGAGTTCGCGACGTGCAACGCTGACGACGTGCGACGCCCCCTTGCGAGCGCTTTCTTCGGGGAGCAGTATAACGCCCGTGGTCGTGCAACTGGAGCTGCACTCAACGCTACCTAGAGCCAGGTGACCCGCGGACTAAGACGATCATTTTCTGGATGTCAAGAGGTACCGAACATTGATATTATTTCGTTCGTGTTGGTGATGGAATAATTTGCGTGCATGCGAACATTGAGATAACAACAGATAACAAGTACAGTCACGGTATAAAGTGTTTGTCCAAATATTTTTTGTGCCGTATTAAAATTTATGATTTTTTGTACATTGATAAGGCTTACTTAAGGTGACGGTACATTGTTTATTTAAGGCGGAGTGGATTAATTTTATTTTTTATACAACTTTTATACTGACCTTATTTTATATTTACTGTTTTATGCTTGCCTTTTTATATACGCATGTTACCTTGCACGCACACCACACCCCCCATTTCTTTTTTCTCTCTTTCGGGTTGATTTTGTTTTTTTTTTTCGGTGCACATTCTCGTTTGACTTTCCTACCGGTTTTGGTGGTACAATATGAGTGATAGTGAGGTTGACGAATTTAGGCCTGCTTCTACACTACCGCTGAATCACGACCAACCTGGCACGAGCGGCATGGAAAGGATGATCGTAAATAGGGTATCCATCCGCACCCCTCCTTTTTGTAAGGACCGTCCGGCGTTATGGTTTGCTAGTCTGGAAGCGCAATTTTGTATCAATAATATTACGCAAGAACTGACAAAATTTAATTTTGCAATTGCGCATCTGGACACCATCTGCACTAGGGAAGTAGAAGACATCATTATACAGCCACCGAAGGTACAGCCATATACAAAATTACGAGACGCGATAGTTTCTAGGTTTTCCGACTCTCGCGAACAAAAGGTCAGACGCGTACTGGAAAAAGAGCAGATTGGTGACAGGAAGCCGTCATCTTTCCTGCGGCACCTTAAATCTTTAGCGGGGCCTACATTTCCTGATGAGCTTATGAAAACTATTTGGATGGGCCGGCTACCACGTTTTCTCCAAACAGTTCTGGCAGCCCAGCGGTTGGAGGAATTAGGAGAGCTCAGCGAGTTAGCAGACAGTTTGATGGAAATTAATGCTCCATCCACATTAGAGGTTTATTCCAGTCATGCGAGCTCAACACCACCGCTAGCGGACGATGACAGCACAGTACAACAGCTGGTTAAAAAAGTGGATGAGCTTACACGCATTGTTGCATCGCTCGCTACTACTAGTGACCATGGTCGTGCGCGCTCCAACCGTAGTCGTAGCCGTAGTCGTTCACGTCCACGCAACCCGGAACTGTGTTTTTACCACGATCGATTTGCAGCCAAAGCACGCAAGTGCGTACCGCCGTGCAATTGGTCCGGTGCTTCACCTAACATCCAGGGAAACCAGAGCAGCGGTCGGTAGAGGCGACAGCCGATTGCTCTACATCAAGTCGCCGTCTTTTCGTAACCGACCGGTATTCAAACCAAAAATTTTTGGTCGATACTGGTTCGGACTTATGCTGCATACCGCGTCGGTATGTTAATAACCGCACATACGAACCACAGCCATATGATTTAGTTGCTGCAAATGGTACTAAGATTAGCACTTATGGTTTGGTGCAGCTAAATCTATGTTTAGGGCTTAGGCGCGAGTTTAAGTGGAGTTTCGTAGTGGCAGACGTAGAGAGCGGCATTATAGGCTCGGATTTTTTGTCACACTACCACTTGCTACCTGACTGCACCCAAGGCAGACTGCGTGATGTCAAGACTGGACTTTCTTCTGCCGCAGATCTTCGTACAGCAGATCAACCAAGCGTCAAGGTAGTATCCTTGCCTGACTCGCCATACACCGCGATTCTGGCTAGATACCCAAGTATCACGCGACCACCTGGAGCACCACGGGAACCTAAACATACCACCGTGCACTACATTAATACAACGGATGGTCCCCCCGTTACAGCTCGACCGCGCCGCCTTGCACCCTTGAAGCTCCGCATCGCGAAGAAAGAGTTCGAGGATATGGTTCACGCTGGTACTGCTCAACCTTCGAGCAGCTCATGGTCTTCTCCATTACACCTCGCACCCAAAAAGGATTCCACGTGGCGTCCTTGCGGAGATTACCGTGCGTTGAACGCCCGCACTATTCCAGATTGTTACCCCGTTCGGCATATAGGTGATTTTGCGCACAATTTAGCTGGCTCTACTGTGTTTAGCACAATAGACCTAGTTAAAGCCTACCAGCAAATCCCAGTTCATCCAGGTGACATCTGCAAAACGGCAATCATTACACCGTTTGGGTTGTACGAATTTCCGTACATGACCTTTGGGTTGCGTAACGCGGGACAGACATTTCAGCGATTTATCGATGAAGTGGTGCGAGGCCTAGACTTCTGCTTTGCATACGTAGATGACATCCTAGTGTACTCCAGCAGTCCAGCACAGCATGCAGAACACCTGGAAATTTTATTCCAGAGGCTGCACGACTATGGAGTTGTCATCAACGTCACTAAGAGCATTTTTGGAGCAGAAGAAGTCTCGTTCCTTGGCTATCGCATCAATGCAGCAGGCACACGTCCACCAGAGGACAGAATTCAAGCTCTGGTGGAATATCCGCAACCCAAGACTGTACAAGGCATGCGCAGGTTCATTGGCATGGCGAATTATTATCGTCGTTTTTTGCCCGATGCAGCTAAGTATCAGGCGCCGTTAATCGACGCCGTTACTGCAATACAAGGCAAAGGCAATAAGCCGTTCATATGGACGCCTGAGCTCGAGGAGTGTTTTGAAACCTGCAAGAGGAGCTTAATGTCCGCTACTATCTTAGCTCATCCGGACTGCAATGCTTCGCTTGGCCTATTCACAGACGCCTCGAGCACTCATGTGGGTTCATGCCTTCAGCAACGCATCGGCGACAAAAACGACTGGCAACCACTGGCCTACTTTAGCAGGAAGCTTAACGCTAAGCAGGCACAGTGGCCCGCGTACTAACGCGAACTCTTGGCTGTGTATGAGAGCGTGCAGCATTTTAGGCACATTTTAGAAGCCCAGCATGCGACCATATACACAGATCATAAGCCGCTTACTTATGCTTTTGTACAGCGACGGGAGAAGTTGCCACCCGTACAGCTGAATCAGCTGTCATTTATCAGCCAATTCACTACGGACATAGTCCACATCAAAGGCATTGATAATGTCGTAGCTGATGCCATGTCTCGCATCGAGTCAATCTCTCTGGAAGAAGATTACGCTGCACTCGCTGAATCTCAAGATACTGATGAAGAACTAGCCAAAGTGCGCGACAATTCTTCACTCAAACTGGAACCTATCGTCATTCCAGGCACTAATGTTTCCGTTTTATGTGACACATCCACTGGTCGACCACGTCCCTATCTGACGTTACCTTTTCGACGGGCCGCATTTGACCGCTGTCACAACCTCAGCCACCCTGGCGTGCGGGCAACCGTTCGCTTGGTGACTGAGCGCTACGTTTGGCCGAACATTAACTCGGACTGTAGCCAGTGGGCGCGCTCTTGTCTTGACTGTCAGCGCAGTAAGGTTACCCGACACATTACGTCGCCTCTCGGGCATTTTGGTACACCTTCTGGCAGATTCAAGCACATCCACATTGATATCATAGGACCGCTACCGCATTCCGGTGGATATAATTATTGTCTCACCGCTATCGACAGGTACACGCGGTGGCCTGAGGTATGGCCTATGACGTCAATAACTGCAGAGGAAGTGGCAGAGACGTTAGTATCCGGTTGGATATCTCGTTTTGGAGTACCCAGCGTTATAACAACTGACCAAGGACGCCAATTTGAGTCCGCGTTGTTTAAACGTCTCCTAAATGTATGCGCCACAAAACGAGTTCGCACCACCAGCTACCACCCTTGCGCAAACGGCATGGTGGAGCGCATGCACCGCCAGCTTAAGGCATCGCTAATGTGCCATGCTAACACATGGACAAGAGCGTTGCCACTTGTTCTCCTCGGCATGAGGACGGCCCTCAAAGAGGATTTAAAATTATCTTCTGCTGAGTTGGTCTATGGGGAGACACTCCGTTTGCCTGGTGAACTCATAGTGCCTCCAGAAGTACCTGCAAGTCCTAGTGACATCGCGGATTTTGTCACGGATCTAAGACGTGGTATGGAAGCTCTACGTCCCATACCCGCTTCTCGGCACGCTGAACCATCGCATTTTATCTACAAAGATTTAGCTACAGCGACGCACGTATTTCTTCGCGACGACACGGTTCGCCGCCCATTACAGCCTCCATATTCCGGACCGCATCGGATCCTTAAGAGGTCGGATAAGATATTAACCTTGGTTGTAAATGGGAAGGAATCTACCGTTAGTGTAGATTGGGTGAAGCCTGCGCATCTGGATCCTGGTCTAACATTAAGTAGTGGTGCATCATCTACTCCGCCCGTGCCAGCTCCAGCTGTAGTCGCAGCTCCTGCCTCAACACCTGCTCCGGTTACCACCAGGGCTGGTAGGAGGGTTAGATTTAGAGAAGTGCTTGACTTGTAATTATAGTTTATTTTTATTTTTTTCTAAATCAGTTTTTCCTTCTCCGTGGGGGGGTGATGTGGCGTCGCAAGAAGTTTTTATTTCTTTTCTTCATGCTCTCTGCGAGAGCATTCGAAATTAGAACATAGAAAAAATAACAAATGAAAGTTTTTTACTTTTTGACATAGTCAATCACGACGAAAATTTCGGTTCGGCAAGGATATATTTCGTAAGCTCTTGGACAATAAATAAGTGTTATTTAGTAGTCTGCTGTCTTTAATTACCAAATGTCCTTTTATCTTGGTTTTGTATTTAGCTTTAGACACTGCCAAATATGCAACTATTCTTTAATGACAAATGTATCACTAGGTTGTTAGTCTCGATGGCTACATTAAATTAAGAAACTTTAACATGACATTTTGAGTGGCTGCTCGCCCCCTGCATTCATCGGCTCCCAGCGGTTTTCACCGGATCGTCGGTCCACCTAGTGGGGAGCCGGCCTACGCTGCATCTTCCGGTTTGTGGTCTTCTCTCTGGCAGTCCTCCGAGAGATGTGGCTTGTCCATTGCGATGTCAAATTCCTTTTTGAAAGTTTGTTCGAGGGATAATTAGCACTAGTTCATTCTGCGTTCATTCATAATTATGAATAACGTAGAATGAACTCCCCCCCCCATTCACAGGACATTCCCCTCCTTAATCAATTGATTATGTCCTGCCAGCGTCGGATTCCGTCCAAACATCAGTACCGTTTCTGTTTACCACTAATAGAACTGCATTTGCTCACTGTCTCATCTGATGGTCATTTACGATGACGACGCCTTCAATGATGAAACACGCTTGCCTAGAAAATTCCCAGACAAATGACTATTCAACAGAAGAGTAGACGTAATCACGCTGCAGCTGAATCCAATCTGCAAAAGCTCTCTGCATTGCCACAAAAAGCCAAAACAAATACTATGAAAACGCAATATGGTAAATTCTGTTGCAAACTCTGCGAAACACCACCATCCGTTCTATATGATAGTTTTATTTTGGTCCCAATCCAAGTAAAACCCTAAGAGACAAAAGGAATAACATGGGTAATAGCAGGATGTTCGGCTGTCAACTACAGAAAACGACGCCATCACCGCATTCTAATTCTACAGATTACCTACATCACTAATTGACGGTCATCTGTATTTCATTACTAGCTTTTGCCCGCGGCTTCGCACGCGTGTGTTATGTTATTTTTACGTTATAGTCTAATAATAGATCATGCATTTCGTACCAAACAACAAAATCCACTAAATCTTTTCGAAGCTGCGCACAGTAACCTGTATTAGCATAGGTATAGGTATAGCGCAAGCATAGCCGTGAGTGGAAGCTATTTAAGCCATTATTTAAAATAAATGTTTTGAGTCTAATATCGATTTATAATAGTAAAAGAAGTTTCAAACAAAAAATTACCATTTTATAAGTAGTTTAGTAGTTTAGTACCTAAGCAGGAAGGTACAGTTTAGAAAATTATGAAAGAATCACACACGATGATGGTGTTTTGCTCAGTTTTACATATGTAAAGATAATATTATTATCCGCGCGCTTTTTGTTCCATTTACCACATTTTTTACCTTCTTAAGTTTGGCTCCATACGAATTGAGTTACCTACACTTAGCCAGTGTCAATAATAAGTTTATAAAAATACATAATACTTAACAGCCGAAGATATGCATTTACTTGTACGATGCGTCCATAATTAATTTTCTTAGTACTAATTAGGAATTACAAATATACTAAACCACCACTCCTTAAAGAATCGACAGTTATAATTATTATTATGTCCACTATTTTCCACGCTGTCTCATTCCCACTGCACTTTTAACATACCTACCTAGTGATGAAAGTGAGGAAGTAGGTTAAATCGTCATTACATAATTATTACTTACACTCAAAGATGAGTTACTTACCTACTATAACTATAACCTCCTTGGAGTAACCGAGTAATCAATCATTTTTTACTCCCGTGGGATCTAAAATATTTTTATAGAAACTTATTTCAACATGCAAGAAGAAGAAGAAGAACAAATCAAAAACAGTCAAAAACGAACGTTTACGCGATGTTTACGCGACATGTTATTGTTAATTCGAGGATACAATTGCCATAATGATTACCTACATATTATTATATCTAAGTACCTACCTTTTTAACATTTTTCATAAAATATTTCGTATCATTGGCTAAATACAAATACTAACCACGCACTCCGGCTTAGTTTAATGCCAAAATAAAAAGGTTTTAAAATGCGTAGCAATGGTAAGGGCTTAAGTAGCTATAAGTACTATAGGTACCTTAAAACTTCCTTGGGGTCGATCAAGATTGTAGCAGTAGTACAAAAATAATTTTAACTACATAATTTAGAATGATAACGTGTAGTAAGTTTATGTAAATAATACATTTGACCAGATCGCCAATAAAGAACATTGCTCCCGCCAAAACCCTATAAATCGATAACTTGTATAAAAATGTTAATTAAGTAAGCTTCAATATTGGCTAAGTATGATAATCGCGTGAAGCCTTATGAATGATTATAAAAAATCTAAGAACCTACCCTTTTAAACAGTTTTCATAAAATACTTCGTATCATTGGCTAAATACAAATTTTGTCTAATGCCAAAATAAAAAAGGTTTTACAATACGTAGCAAAAGCAAGGGTCAATAAATTAAGTACCTATAGGCACAGATTACTGAATATGTTACTACTATAGGTTAAGCTATAGGTACTATAAATACAATTTTAATTACTTAGTTATTTCGAATGGTAACGCGTAGTAGATTTTTGAAAACGAATACATAATACCAATTCGCCAATAAAAAGTTTTGCCCACGCCAAAACCCAATAAATCGAAAACATGAATAATAATTTTAGTTATGTTTCAATATTGGCTAAATATGATATCTAGTGAAGCCTTAACTTATAATAAAATGTCTAAGAAATTTTTAGTTTTCGAAATTCTTTGTTCTTGTGTCGTGTTCATATTCAAGAAGGTTCTCATACCTATCCTCTTTTTTAGTTTGGACCACAGATTAACGAAAAACTTATCTATATGTAATACATATGACTTCCTTGGGTATAGGTACTTACATAATGAACACATTGTTTTTCTCTAATCTGCATTCAAATTTTCAAATTTATTTATTTGCTATAAGTTCGGGTACATGATTTCTTAAGTAGATTATAATATAGCTTTATATAAAAAGTACTTACATAATGAACACATTGTTTTCCTCTAATCTGCATTGCATCGAGCGCAGACGAAGTTATCGTGCGATGTATTTCGCCGTAGCCCGAAAAGTGTGATACACGGCCGGTGATGCAGGCGCACCAATTGTTATTTACTGTTGTAAAACATGCATTAAATTACTTCCTTATTGCTTAGTGCAGTGGGGATTGTTCAGAATGAAATACAAAAATATAGAAGTTCCGTACTCAAAGAGTAAATCCTTATTACTAAACCTCCGCTGTACGTCTGTTTTGTCTGTGTTTTTGTCGGTCTGTCCACCAGGATGTACTCATGAGTCGTAATAGTTAGACAGTTGAATTTTTCACAGATGATATATTTCTGTTGCCACTATAACAATCGTGATCCGTATTCAAAGGGACAGATAAAAAGACAAATAAGAAAAAGGTTGGTTTTAGTTCATATTGATAAGGAATTATAAATTAAAACTATTACAATTTATTTTTGTAATCGCAAATAATACTCTCACAGTTTGTAAAACATATTAATCGCCGACATGCAATATAACGCTACTGCTTCCTCCATTTTATTTAGCCCACGTCGTTCGCGCAGCAGGCAAACAAATTGACTGTTTGTCCAGGTTGGGGCGCTACAAAAACATCGAGGATAGTCAACAGAGATGTTTTGCGCGCCAACTCAACAGCATCAGCATTCATTTCCTTTCATTTCAAAAACAGCGAAGGTTCGGGCGTATATGAAGCCGCGCCATAATAGTAATAAAATAAATAAATAAACAATATATAACGCCCAACGATCACATACATAGTAACAGAGTTTTTTTCTTTAATCTGTGCATCCGGATAAACCCGATATAAAATTACCGTCAGTAGCACAGAGTAATATTTTTTTCTCTCATCTATGATTAGTAACCTATTGACACTGGCTAAATACCTACAGTATGTGTGGCGCCAAAATATAAGAAAAAAAACTTACCTTGAAGCTTTGAAGCGGCCATCTTGTTAAAATTCCGTTTCGTTTCATAATGAAATCTTAATCATTTAAACAAAAAAAAATTAACGATATTTAAATTTTTTTATATCCTATGTTTTGCGCCAGGTTTTTCTAAGCTTATTAGTGAAAACCGCATGAAAATCCGTTCAGTATTTTTGGAGTTGTGCCGTAACAAACAAACAAACAAACAGACAAAATGTCTAAAAAGTAGCTTAACCCTTTCCCTCCTTACGGTACTTAGAAGTACCACCACATTTTTCGTCTAATATCTTTAGTACGAAAACACTTTACGTGAACGGCAACTGACGATCCTTTAGAGTACCGTTTCCGTCAGCCAATCACAGCGCGTTAATTGAATTACCGCGCGACATTGGCGTAAAAATTGAAATTCTTGTCACAACTTGTCGAACGTTTTTTCATTTCGTTGTGCAGTGAAATAAAAAAAGTTTTATAAGTAGAATATCACAGGTAAGTGCTATTTTTTTTACTATTTACGTTGTTTATATCATTGGCTATATTTCTAAAAGCTGTTATAATGTATTATCACGATATTTCATACGAATATTTGATAAAAACTACTGCGGACTTAAAAGTACCGTCAGGTGATTCTAGTCTCAAATATTATGATTTTTTATAATACATGTATACGATGAAGTGGTTATTTTATTTTATTATTATTTTTATAAACCCATGTTATTTTTTTTTTATTATTGTTCTAATCAAGGTTTTTATTGTTTTAGGAATTGAGATGGATATTAAAAACAATACGGCTCTAATTGAAGCCCTGTTATTAGAAGAGCTTCCGGACTGCGACGAAGCGTCTGATGCAGGTGTGTCCGATGATGAAGTGGAAAATGTTCAACTACCCTCGCCAAGAGGTTTCGATGAAATTTTTGAAAGAGCTATAGAAGATGTTTTGGCCGAAGTTCCGCCGTCGTCGCCGTCAAATGAAGATGTATTGGAGTACCCAATAAATCAGGTACCCACATCTTCATTACCTGCACCTAGTGTTCAGCCTGATCTACCATCTGCAAATAACTCTTCACACCGAACTAACCAGCGATTACCCGAACCAAACCGTAAATGGAAAAAGAGGGACCTAAGTACATCTTTACCGGAATACATTGCGGATACTGGAGTAGTAGATGACTGGTTTGCTCACTGTACCACACCGACTGATATATTTTTAGTATTGATTGATGACATTGTTGACAATATTGTATACCAAAGTAACCTTTATGCTACTCAGAAAAGCAAAGTATTGAACCTAAAAAAAGAGGAACTCCTAACATTTATAGGTATTAATTTTTTTATGGGTTACAATACTCGTCCGGCGTGGAGAGACCACTACTCTTCGGCACCTGATCTCAACAACGCGCTTATTTGCAAGACTTTGCCTAGAGACAGGTTCGCTATTATTTTATCTCATCTGCATTGCAATGATAGCTCCAAAATGCCTTCAGGCTGCAAAGATAAATTATATAAAATTAGACCAATGATTGATGCACTCAATAAAAAATTTGAAATGGTTTATCATGGTACTCGCGAACTGAGTGTAGATGAGTCCATGATTAAATTCAAAGGTAGGTCTGTGTTAAAACAGTATCTACCTATGAAGCCCATAAAAAGGGGGTACAAACTGTGGTGTCTTGCTGACCAGAGGGGGTATATAAAGAAGTTTCAAATTTACCAAGGGAAAGACGAAGAACTGAACACAAAATTTACCGGCTATGGATTAGGAGAGAAAGTAGTTTTGGAGTTAACGGAACAAGATTGGAGTAAGGGGAAGGTAGTTTACTTTGATAATTTTTTCACGTCTGTGGCTTTACTTGAGAAACTGAAAACTGAAAACACCTACGCATGTGGAACTATCCGAAGTAACAGAAAAGGACTGCCCGGAAATATGCTCGCTGATTCTCAATTGAAAAGGGGCGATAGTGATCATCGATTTTCAAATTTAGACATTGGATATTGGAAATGGAAGGATAATAAAATGGTTCATTTAGTGTCTAATTTTCACGGGAACGAAGAGGCAACTGTGTCACGTAAAGAAAAAAATGGAACCAAGTCAGCCATTACATGCCCTATAGCTGTCAAAGATTACAATATGTATATGGGCGGCGTAGATACAGCTGATCGTTTGAGAGCCCTTTACTGTATAGATCGCAAATCTCCGAAATGGTGGCACAGATTGTTTTGGGGTCTTCTGGACATCGTATTTGTCAATGCATATGTCATTCATGGACTTATAATGGAACAGACTACCGTAAAAGATTTTAGACGTTCTGTTACTCAAGGCTTGATGACAATGAAAGATGCTAGTCAGAAAAGGAAGACTTCTACTGACAATACTGCAAAAGGCGGCCCTTCCAAAAGACGCAAATCTGACTACTCCACTATAAAAGACGTACGCTTAGGTAACAGAGGCATCCATTGGCCTACGTTTGTAGAGAACAGGGGAAGGTGTGAGGTTTGTAGTTTGAAGAAGATTCAGTCGAAACCTCATAGTAAATGTTCGCATTGCAACGTGTTTTTGTGTGTAAACGAAAAGAAAAATTGTTTTATTGAATACCACGAGGTTAACCTGTAATTTTTTTTTTTTATTACTACTACTTAAGTCATTAATTTAATTACTGCTAAGTCAATAGTGGATCTCATTATTTTTGTAGTTTCAATCAAAGTTCCTACCACTCTGTTAACACGAAGTTCCTGACGGTACTTATAAGTCTAGGTCTTGGAAATAGTACTTCTAACTATAATAAAAATCTAAAAAAAATCTGTGTTTTTAATTTTACCTACCTTATTATGAAAATAAAGTTCAAAAGCGGAAATTCGTTAAAAATCACTACCCCGGGGGGAAAGGGTTAACGTGATCAGCGAAAAATTTCAAGCCAACCTGTGTAATTTTTTTTTTCGATATCTTGCATTTACAGATTTTTTTATCTCTACAGTTTTATTATATGTATAGACTAAACGTAGATAAGGCATAGTAGAGTTTGGAGAAGATATCGTATGTTCATTATAAGACCGTAAGTCAAACTCGTTAGATTAGTTATTAGTTAACGCAATGTCAAAAAGTTTTGGGTTGATTAGAAACGAAATATATTAGCAGACATAAAAATAAGTTAGCAGATAGGTGCGGATTACTTAGCTGTCCATGGTATGTGGCCACTTTCATACTCCGATTGGTTCAGGATGCAAATTAATGAAATAATTTTAATATTTAGAAGTAAGTAATTTATTGTAAAAACCCCAGATAATATATCTAGTAAAAACAATGCAGACTTGTATTTAAGCACGTTTTAATAACTAGTAAGAGAAAAGGTGGCGACATCATGTTGCGCATAATTTAATTTACATTTTGATTGCAACGATTCTGTACTGGTGGATAAAACTGGAATAAAAGTTAAATATCAAACATTTTCGATCCCTCAAAGGATCGTTTCAGGGGCTCAAGCCAGAAAAGGCCCAACAAAATGCGATGTATAACAACAATTTAATATTTAAAATCTGGCTCCACCGTCTTATGTTTAACTAATTAGGTAACATTTGCAGACGTACGGCATACCTTAGCTTAGTCCTTACTAAGGCGAAAATCTTTCTCAAATCAACCATTCAACGAAAGCTTTATGGTGTAACAATGTTCCAAAAGCTTTATTATAACTTAAAACTCATAATCAGAATACATCCATGATGTCATTGGATTACCCTACATTATAATAAATAGATACGACTTGTCTCCCTTGACACTACTACATTTAACTGCATGTGATGGCACCAGCCCTAACGAGTTGACTGGCAATGAAGATCTCATTATCATACAGAATCAGTAGGTCCCTTCACATTCATCCAGTGGACTTTGTTCTAGTACTTGTAGTGTCATTTAGTTTATGTAAAGTAACTAAACCGACGGGGACAACTATAGGCTCTAAGCTCCAACCGCGAGGAGCCGTTGGATGTAACAAGCAAGCAGTCGCTGTCGCTTCCAATAGCGCTCTATGGGGAAGTATTGGGGAGGCTATTATGTTGAAAGGTGGATCTTTAGGCTAATGATGATCATGATGACGACGTTGATTGCTTGCAGATCAATTGGATGGCACCTTTCATGGATGCGTGGGTCATTAATCAAATAATGGTTTTTAATTCAATGAATTGTTTTTAATGAGCTACATCTTTATCTCTATCCACAATATTTATAACTTTATCGTTTAAATTAAGTAATTTATGATTTAATTTAGAAACTTTAATTATCTACCAATGTACTACGGTTGCGCCTAGATACTTCATAAGCAGTGTAATGAAGTATACCAAGTATATTGATATACCATCAATTACTTTGTGACGTCACCTTTTAATAAAATTCACGTAAAATAGGTGTATTTGTCGATAATTTTGATTGATATTGTTTCATCTAACAAACCGGGATCAGCTGTAGTGAACTTTCACTATCATTTAGCTAACTAAAGCACTGTCATCCATCCAGTCGATATACCGTCAATTTCGTTTAACTATTAGCCGCACGCAAAGCTTCTACTTTGTCGTAACGTAGGTAAGTACTGCATTGGTTTGGTAATTCAATTAAAAAAAAACTATTTAAATACACAATATTTGTTTTATCGAGCTGGGCTTGTTCAAGTGACTGTCTCAATGTGAATGGCTAGTCGATGTCTCCCAGTAGTTGTTCGTCCGAGCACGTGCCGAATGGTCACTGACTTTTAACTAACGGTAGCGTCATGCCAACCACATCTCACTTGCTCACTTCTCAGTGCACTATTCGATAGTTGTCTGACCATTTTTGGGTATACACTCGTAATCTCGAGTAGTTTCTTTTCTGGTACGACGGTTTTAATTAATTATGTTTAAGGAAAAAGGTAATCTGTGTTGGGAATTATTAATTTTGTACTTTATGATTATGAGTGAATAATGATTTTAAAGCTAAGGTATAAAGTTACATTGTAGTAATTATAGTTTGCTTTACGATACAAGTTTTTTAATGTGTCATAAAGTTACCTTGCTTAATAGATCTCGCTATTTAATTAATACTTATAAGTGTAAGGACTTACTTTCGAATTTCAAGAAATTTCTTTCAATATATCAATAGTGTGGTCCCGGTTACGAATAGGACCACCCCATCTCTTCCCGTGGGTGCCGTAAAAGTCGGCTAAGGGAACATCCAGGGAATGGGCTGCAGCATTCTCCTTGGTCTCCACCATCATAATCCACTGCGATCACCAAGCCGCCTGCCAAGCGTGGTGATTATGGCAAACCCCCCCCCCCTAATGACAAGCACAAACAATAACGGCCCCCAGTCCCCGGCGGCTCTGCTATCCCGTGGCTCCGGTAGCGGTCACGGTAACGGCAGGGCAGGGGGTGCGAAGAATCACCGGAAGACGCCCGGCTACCAACCCCACCAAACACGACCCCTGGCCCTGGCAACTTATAACGTGCGCACGTTGAGGGCTGACGAAAGGATGGTCGAATTGGAGGAGGAGATGAGTAAGTTACGCTGGGATGTAATGGGATTGTCAGAAGTCCGAAGACAGGGACAGGACACGATAATCCTAAATTCCGGTAACTTATTCTTCTACCGGGAGGGAGACCAACTTTCCCAAGGTGGTGTCGGGTTCCTCGTCCGCAAGTCTCTCGTCAACAACGTGATCAAAGTCGACAGTGTGTCGACCAGGGTAGCGTACCTGATACTCAGAATAACCAAACGGTATTCGTTGAAGGTCATCCAGGTATACGCACCGACCTCGGCACACTCCGACGATGAAGTAGAAGCTATGTATGAGGATATATCCGAAGCCATGCATACTTCCGAAACATACTTCACCGTTGTGATGGGAGACTTTAATGCGAAGTTGGGCACAAGGAATGGCGATGAGCTGAGAGTGGGGCCATTTGGATACGGGCAGCGGAATTCTCGGGGACAAAGGCTGGCTGACTTCATGGAGAAGGAGGGCCTCTTTATGATGAACTCCTTCTACAAGAAGCGGCCATCCAGGAAGTGGACGTGGATAAGCCCCGATGGTTCCACGAAAAATGAGATAGACTTCATGATGACGACCAAGAAGCGAATATTCGATGATGTCTCTGTGATCAGCAAGGTGAAAACCGGTAGCGATCACCGTATTGTAAGAGGCACATTGAATATCAATGTCAAGCTTGAAAGGTCGCGTCTGGTGAGGTCTACGCTCCGTCCAAACCCTGTCCAAATCCAAAACCCCGAAGGCTTTCAGCTGGAACTCCAAAATCGCTTCCAGTGCCTTGCCGATTGCAACACAGTGGACGAGTTGAACAACGGGTTGGTGGAAACTGTCCAAGCTGTTGGAGCTGAGTTCTTCAAGACCCAACGCCGAAAGAGGACTCAGAAACTCTCAGGAAACACTCTTAAATTAATGGCAGACCGGAGCGAAATGAAACTACAGTCTTCAGTTGATATGTCAGCCTACGGTGAACTCAATAGACGTATCTGGAGTTCCATGCGACACGACTTGCGTGCTTTTAGTACTTCACGTATTGAGGCCGCAATTGAGCGGAACCAAGGCTCTAAGGTGTTCGCAAAAGATTCGTCTATTGGGCAAAGCCAAATGACAAAACTGAAGACCGAGAATGGTAGTGTCATTTCATCCAAGCCTGAGATCCTGAGAGAGATTGAGAACTTCTATGGACAGTTATACACATCGACACGTGAGCCCGCTACTAACACAGCTAAGGACACCAGAGCCAAGTTAGTCCGACACTATACCGAAGATATCCCGGACGTCAGCCTGTACGAGATTAGAATGGCCCTCAAACAGCTTAAAAACAACAAGGCGCCAGGTGAGGATGGAATTACGACCGAACTTCTGAGAGCGGGTGGTAGACCGGTACTTAAAGTCCTCCAGAAGTTATTCAATTCTGTCATCCTTGAAGGTACAACGCCGGAGGCATGGCACAAGAGCGTGGTGGTGCTCTTCTTCAAAAAAGGTGATAACACCTTATTGAAGAACTATAGGCCCATCTCGCTCTTGAGTCATGTGTATAAGCTGTTTTCGAGGGTCATTACGAATCGTCTCGCACGCAGGTTTGATGAATTCCAGCCTCCCGAACAAGCCGGTTTCCGAAAAGGCTTTAGCACCATAGACCACATCCATACGCTACGCCAGATTATACAGAAGACCGAAGAGTATAATCGGCCGCTATGCCTAGCGTTTGTGGACTATGAGAAAGCCTTCGATTCAATCGAGACTTGGGCGGTGCTGCAGTCCTTACAGCGATGCCAAATTGACTATAGGTATATCGAAGTGTTGAAGTGTTTGTACAGTAAGGCCACAATGTCAGTCCGATTACAAGACCAGAGTACGGAACAGATCCCATTGCAGAGAGGCGTGAGACAGGGAGACGTTATTTCTCCGAAACTGTTCACAAACGCATTAGAGGATGTTTTCAAGCTCTTGGAGTGGAAAAGATGTGGCATCAACATAAATGGCGAGTATATCACTAACCTTCGTTTTGCCGATGATATAGTCATAATGGCGGAGTCGCTCGATGATCTCAGCACCATGCTCAACGACCTCAGTAGAGTCTCCCGACAGGTTGGTCTTAAGATGAACATGGACAAGACGAAAATCATGTCAAATGCCCATGTTCCACCTATACCGGTAATTGTCGGGAACGATACTCTCGAAGTTGTCGACAAATACGTCTATCTAGGGCAGACTGTCCAATTGGGTAGGTCCAACTTCGACAAAGAGGTCGCCCGAAGAATCCAACTCGGCTGGGCAGCGTTCGGGAAGCTTCGACCTATCTTTTCGTCCAAAATACCACAAAGCCTGAAAACAAAAGTTTTCAATCAATGTGTGTTGCCAGTGATGACTTATGGAACTGAGACGTGGTCTCTAACTGTTGGCCTCATTACTAAGCTCAAAGTCGCGCAACGAGCTATGGAGAGAGCAATGCTCGGTGTTTCCCTGCGAGATAGGATCCGAAATGAGGAGATCCGCAGGAGAACTAAAGTGACCGATGTAGCTCTTAGGATTGGCAAGTTGAAATGGCAATGGGCAGGCCACATCGCTCGTAGAACTGACAACCGATGGGGAAGAAAGGTTCTCGAGTGGCGACCACGAACTGGAAGACGCAGCGTAGGCCGGCCCCCCACTAGGTGGACCGACGACCTGGTGAAAGCCGCGGGGAGCCGATGGATGCAGGAGGCGAGCAGCCGCTCTAAGTGGCGCTCCCTGGGGGAGGCCTATGTTCAGCAGTGGACGTCTTCAGGCTGTTAATGATGATGATGATGATATCAATAATATCAGAATTATCAACGATTCATCTAATGAGTAGCCATTGCCCTAGTCTTAAACCGTATGAACTTTTGGAAATACCTACATAATAAGAAAAACATAGATATTATGACAAAATGATAACTAGGTACAGAAATATCTTAGCGTGATTCCGCTGAAAACCATGAAAAATGGGTTTAGGTGGGTTATTCCTGTTTGTCCCCTCGTGCTGTCCCCTCAAAGGGACAGACAAGAATGAAAATGAATAAAAATTCTTGTCTGTCCCCAAGTCTATCAACCTACTGTCTTGTCTTAACAATAAACAAAGTTACTTTTTTACCTATTTGCTTGGTTAGTGCGGTTAGCAGACATATTATTTTATTTTGAAACTGATACTATTTTCAAAAGGTTAGAACAAACTGGCGCAGTCGCTTTTCCGGCTGCACGGCCTACCGAACCGGTTTATCCAAAAATTAACAGCTGTTACAATTTAAATTTCCTCAGTACCTATTTACTGACAGCTTCTAAATTTATAAACATTGTCGCAATTTTTTCAAGTTTATGTTGCATAAAATTCGATTCTTGTAGTTAAAGGTGTTCTTTTATTCTTGTTTTAAGTCAAACTCCTCAAGAACCTTTTGAAACTGCAAACATTTGACATTGCGATTGGTTCTTGTGTTTTCCCTGGTATAACAGCTACTTGTTAATTCATGAGCCAAAACAATTTTCGCACATTCAAATATGAACCATAGCACAATACTGATAAGGACAAGATTTGTGAGTGCTGGTTGTAGTGGTGGGGTTTGATGTCATTGTCATGAGCCGTGCGTGAGCGCAGTCAGCCGAGAGATCCGGCGCGCGTTGCTTCGCCGCTCTATCTTGTTCTTTTACGAACTTTTTGTTAATTCGTGATTGTGCTATTAAATTGTGAAATTCAGTGAGTTTTTAAGTGATCCGTTACTGTTTTCCTAGAAGCTGTATATTGGAAGCTGACGTCATAAAAATCCAAAGGTAAAAACAACAAAAAGTAACGGATGAACTAATTCAATATCGATATATTTAATGAACGATTAAAATCGACAAGGTGTAACGACGTTATCGATTAACTTTCTAAATTGATTAATTAACAGGTGCCGAATGACGATGACGTTGCATTAGACAGTACCTTGTTGTATGTACACTTTCTCTAACGCTGCATACCTACCGCTTTTTAAATTTCCCGAAGTACTTACCGATTGCGAGGATATAAACTTCCAAGAATATGAAAAATATAATACTTAGTAAACGTGTACCTATTAGATACTAGGTACTCTAGTTCCTGCCTATTCAATTATGCAAATAATTATTATTTTATTATTAAATATTATTAAGACCCTAACTAAATAAAATAAGACATCTAAATTAAATATAACAGTGCTAATTACCTCGACGTCATGTTTCAAGAAAGTATCGAGACATGCACAGACGGTTACGTAAATAACACGGCTCGAAAGAGAACCTGTTAACAAATTCGTTAAATAACCTGCTGTAAAGTAACTATTAAATTGTGTCTCAGTTTTTTTTTGCGTCAGCATTGCAACGCTAAATAAAAGAAAACCCGTCCGTTGGTTTAAGAGATCGTCACGCTCCAAATGGTCTTTAGTTTAGGAACTGTATATATAGTATATGTAGGTAGTGGCACCTATCTCGAGGTTCTACTTAATTATTTCTGTAGGTATTTGTAAATCTTAGTTCGTAATTTTTGTAGTTAGTTTTTTGCAATATTATACTAATTAATAAAAAGTTACATATTAGCATTAATATTAGTACGTATCAAGATCATATCAAGATAGAAACTTATAATATTTTTAGCATTTTAGCTTTTGGTAGCTTATACGGAAATCTATGTTAGTCTGGCCTAGCGATCTAATTTGGCAAATAACTACTCATAGCTCTGTAAGAATAAACGACAAGATTATCTTATTTGAATGAAATAACTTCTAATTCAGACGAGATACAGGAACAGGATAGGTTTTAACCGGAAGATATCCATTGAATATAGACTTTTCCCATAGAGCGGCTCTAAGAACTCTACCTACCATACCATCTGCAACATGATTTTTTAACTCAATATATCAAATAAGTCAATAAATCAAATCGCATCTTATGAATGCATATTGCAGCTGTCTAGCAAATCACTTCAATGCGGCTCCCATCCAGCAGATTTAGGCGAGAAACTGAGTTACGGGTTTTACGGCGTGTAGAGGCGTGGAAGCGACATGCTTACATTCACCAGCTCCCAGACTCCCAATGAATCCAAAATCTAATCATAATGGCTACAGTAAAAGCTGAGAGTAATTAAGTAAGGTGTTTATGTACATACGATGTTATGCAAGATATATTGTACCCACAATGACCTTATTAGGTCCCTATTTAATATATTTTATAGAAACAATAAAAGACAGTGCCCTATACTTAGAGACAATAAAATTGAAATCCTATCAAAATTAATGAAATATATCTTTTTTTAACTTAAACTTAGGTAGAAATGTAACCTTAGGTCTGTTTTATATTATGTGTGTGTGGGTTTAAAGTAGAAATCCATTCCAAGAACCAAAAAAATAAATAAAAGGCGATCATGCTATAACAGTTCCATAATATTATAAAGTACGGTGTTCAATTTTCTATCGACAACTCAAGGCAATTTCATAAGACGCTTGATTCTACGCTATAGGCAACTACTATTATTATTA
Organism: Ennomos erosarius; assembly: GCA_963580505.1. Classification (NCBI taxonomy): domain Eukaryota; kingdom Metazoa; phylum Arthropoda; class Insecta; order Lepidoptera; family Geometridae; genus Ennomos; species Ennomos erosarius. Next base: position 12,280,599 of record OY756986.1, read on the forward strand.
TTGTACATGTACATACTAGTAGTAATTATATCCCTCGCTCCGATGTCGTCATTTATGCAAAAAACTTCAATACGCTGTACCTATTTAAACCGGTTATTTGATAGGTAAGTAAATTAGGTATTTATTATTATTTATATACAAGAGTTATCATATTTATGGTTGCTTTGATTGGATTGGCATCGATTATTAAGCTCTAAATAAGTTTTACTTGTACTATAATAATATTCTCTGGTATAAGAAGGCATCTACCAAAACTGTTTAGTGTAGTTTTCCATTTTGTATTCAATAACATAGGTAATATACGCAAAGTTCAACGGCTGACTATCAGTTAATTAGCTGGTTACACATAAACAATTGAAAAGTTTGTAATATTACGTTTTATTTAATCAGCAGTTTTAAAGTCGGCTGATGTCGATATAGGTAATGATTTCAAATCTCCAGTAAAACTAATCATTTGGTATGGGCATTGGGCACTATTCAACACTTTAAATGACAGACGGATATAAAGTTTATCGTTACACTTTTACTCTACAGAATATGTACCTACAAATCGGTTCACAAATTGCCTTATGACATATTAAACAACAAAATAACCGGCCGAGTCAGATTCGCGCAAGAAGGGTTCCGTACCATTAAATTAACAACGCGCATGAAAATCACGTTTGTTATATGGAAGCACCTTTAAATATTTTGTTTATTCAGTTTTTTAGTATTTGTTGTTATAGCGGCAACATAAATACATCATCTGTGAAAATTTCAACCGTGTGTCTATCACAATTCATGAGATACAGCCTGGTGACAAACGGCCTTACAGAAAGATAGACAGACAGACACACGGACAGTGAAGCCTCAGTAATAGAGTTCACTCTACCCTTTTGGTACGGAACCCTAAAACCGCATGTTATAGCTATAGCTACCCGATAGAGAACAGGGGTTTATTGAAGTTACGATCGACTATTCCTAGTACTTAAACAATTTTCCGCAACAAAGTCTCGAAAATTTTCTTCTACAATATGCAGACAGTAATTGATAGCAGTGACCATCAATCACGGTCAGCGGCGCGGTGGCTGCACAGCGGTGAAAGCTTGGACGGTGGACGGTACGCTCTACCGCCCGGTGACCAAGTAGATCACGAGAAAATAGCTCCATGTTTTACTGTTGTATTTGCAAGTCATTTACTCTGCTTGTTACTCCATCATTAACAATGTTTTCAAGCAGTATTTTTTTATTTACCTTGATTACGGTTATTCGTCATGTACCAACAGACATTAACGTCTGTAAATAAAATAACTTCAGTATTTTTGTGTTTACTTACATGAGTTTAACTTTAACCAACATAGAGTCTTCAAACTCAATGGCGGCTGTGAAGTGCGCTGCGCATACCGCTTACCTCTTCCCGCGCACATCTAATTTTTGCTACTGCGCAGTGTTTTGCGCGGACTTCACAGCCGCCATTGAATTTGGCTCGCACTCTCCCAGAAAGTAGTTGATTTCTTTTTGGTTCCAACACAGATCACTAAGTGCTGCATGACTGACTGCAAAATTTACAAAAAGGTCAAGGTTTGTGTGTTTTTTGTGTCTTTCCTAGGCCTACTACGCTACTCTAGACTATTCGGTATTCTGTAGCTGTACGATACATACCCACTACTTCTTATTAGGTATCTTTATTAATATTATGATGATGCCAACATTTCGCTATCTAAAAATTAATGATCGTAAACGATTACAGTTTAGGTAGTAGTAGCTGTCTAATCATAATAAAATCGAGATTCACACAGAAATCTCATTAAAAGTTCAAAACTCTTTTTACCCTTTCAAATCCCATTTGATTTGGTTTGACTTTGAATATAATTTTCAATACGTGAGAATTCAAATTTAGTAAGTATGGCTATTTTATATCACATAATACAACAACAACAAGACAAGCTCACATTTTCATGAAATTCAAATATTAAACGGTTATAGAAAAGCTTAGGCTCATAAATTCAAGAGACAGACGAGGTCATTAAACCATCGGAATTTTGCGGTTAGATCTTCACTTTCTCGTCCCACGCCTAGACTAGACCATGTAGGTTGTGCTGCCTAAGGTGCCTACTATCCCTACCACCTATAATATTAAGAAAATAATGTTTAATTATTTAAAGTTTATTGTCAGTAGTTGTGAACAGTAGGTATAACAGTTGTAACACAGGCTAAGGCTTATTGTATATAGGTTTACCAAAATATTCTAGGTCTAGGTCTGTGGTTTTAATAATTACCTATATCCCAGATAATATAATACTTACAGTATATACAGATGCCTCATCCCATACAACGGAATAATTCGGGCTATTTTACAAATTATTATTTTTCTGCATAACGCAAGATTATCAAATGACTTTTATTGCGTGTTGGTGAAGTATTGGGCTAAATGAATACACTGGACACTAACTAGTAACGCTCACGAGACGATCACTACCTTTTTTCACGTTCGGGCCTGTAGTGTATGGGACCAATGATAGACCACATTATACTGAGTGTATTGCTTATGTAGCGAAGAGACCTAAGCGGGACTCGTCTCAAGCGCGCGAGCGTCACGCGTCACTGCTCACTGCTCAGTCTCACTGTCTCACAGCCGTCAACCGGGGTGGACGTGACCGCGTCTCTGAGCCAGTGTCGGAGAGACACTCAACAAACACTACAGGGCCTATATTATGAAAAGAACTATAATTATTATGACTCATTTTAGGCCCGCTTCAAAGAGATTGCTGCAAATAAAACTATACCTTTACCCCAGATTTGTCTGTGTCAAACTACAGCATTGACTATGAAACCAGGCTTTATAATCTTTGCCTTACAGTATAGGGAAAATTCGCAGAAGTAAATACCTGGTAAAATGTTACGCAAACATACTTCGTTCGTATTGTTTATTTGTGTCTACAGTCCAAGTTATTAAACTGGCTCTTGTTTTCGTCACTACAATCAAGGCTTGATAAATACTCCACAAAAATTGTTGTGTAGCAGAAAAATAGTTAAGTGTTTTGTTTCTCTCTAACGTGTCTGAAATAAGCAACGAGAAAACACTGAATAGCTATTCCGCTGTTATACATTGTTTATTCATCATCATCATCATCATTAACAGCCTGAAGACGTCCACTGCTGAACAAAGGCCTCCCCCAGGGAGCGCCACTTAGAGCGGCTGCTCGCCTCCTGTATCCATCGGCTCCCCGCGGCCTTCACCAGGTCGTCGGTCCACCTAGTGGGGGGCCGGCCTACGCTGCGTCTTCCAGTTCGTGGTCGCCACTCGAGAACCTTCCTTCCCCATCGGTTGTCAGTTCTACGAGCGATGTGGCCTGCCCATTGCCATTTCAACTTGCTAATCCTAAGAGCTACATCGGTCACTTTAGTTCTCCTGCGGATCTCCTCATTACGGATCTTATCTCGCAGGGAAACACCGAGCATTGCTCTCTCCATTGTTTATTAGTAAGGTATAATAGCACCTATATCGTCTCGTCATTATTTCGTAACATACTTACCAGACTGAGTCACAAAGATCGTGACTTGGTGCATTCGTGACGTGCTTATTTACAAGGACCTAGGCTTTATAAAATACTTTATTTTATACATCGTTATGGTTTTTCGTAGTACTAGATGTTTGTTATTTTGTTAGATGTTCCTAAGCATAAATATTTTTATACAGTCAAAGTGTCTTTACTTTCCAAAATAACTAATATACCGTATAAATTAACCGGTTAAGTGCGAGTCGGACTCGCGCTCGAAGGGTTCCGTAGCATTATCGACAAAAACGAGCAATAAAAACACGTTGGTTGTATGGGAGACCCCTTAAATATTTATTTTATTCTGATTTTCACTATTTGTTATAGCGGCAACAGAAATGTACATCGTTTGTGAAAATTTCAACTGTCTCACTATCGGGTGATTATCAAACGTCGCAATTGAGGAGCGGCTAAGCCTGAAAATCTATTAAAACATTTGATTTCCACAGTTGTGTATTTTTTTTTCGAAAATGTATCGTACAGGTGTTTTAATGAATTAGTTAATAGTCTGTGTATTTATATAAAAGAAAAGATAATATTTATTTGAAGATGAATATCCTAAGTTCTTTGGCGCGTCCATTACTTACCTGTATTTGTTTATCAGAAAAAACTCGCTTATAAAAGAAGAATAAGAATAAAATGTATATGTCATATTGATGACAAATACTTACGGTATTTGAAAAAAAAGTTTTCTATTCATTGTTAGGTTTTATATTTAAATTATAACACAAACAATTTTGTCCGAGGTAAAAATACTAATATCTTTGGCGCACAGAAACTGTGTAGCTACTCTGCTTAAAAGGACCATGGGGACATATTGCCGACCTTCCCCGCACCCTTTAGACACGTGCTATTCAACACCAGGAGCAAAAGTGCGCATTCGTTACAATGCGAGAAGAAATATTTTTTTTTCCAACCCATAACGGAGTTTCGCCCGGTAAGTGCCTAATTTCTTCGATGGTTATGGTCTTGCTATTATTTGTTTCTGATGCTTGCATATTTTTGTGCACATTTCCTCAGTCAAACAGTGCGCACATGGCAATAAAAGGTTATAATCGTACATGAGCTGTTTGTGAAAATAAATAATCATTGATGATTTCTAATTTCTTTGACCCTAATTTATTTGGATTTCTTTGGCATATTGCGCCAATGAAATTAGCGTTAGTACAAAGAAATTAGAAATAAGATCAATAACATAGTAAATACCATTAAGAAAACGTTAAATGCATTCAAATGTCTATTACACTAAGCTTATGTTGTTTTAAACTGACACTAATTTGTATAATGGTGCCATTTAATATGTAATTTTTTTGGACAACTAGATTTATTGTGCCATTATGTACAATAACTAAATTAATCAATTTAACTGTGATAATTATAATATACAAGGTGACCTTGGATTAGTATGTTTTCCCGAAAGGGGGGGGGGGGGGGGGGGGCAGGGACTATGATATCCCACAAGTTGTGATACTTGGGAGTTTTGGCGGGAACGCGGAAAAGTTCACGTCGTTGCATTGTATTATTTTTCAAAACTTGTGCTTTTTCCAGTGTTAATGCTTAAAATTGGTGGCGTTTTACGCATTAAGTGCTGAAGTACGAGCATGAGTGTGGGCAAGTGATATAATGTGGTGAAACGTGATTTTCGGTGTTGGTTCCAAAATTCCATAGAAGCTTCTAGTAAAGTTGCCACCACTTTACTGGAGCATGACTGAGACTGGAGTATGACTACCTGACCTAGACTGGACTATGACTATGACTAAGACTTGACTTCACGTAAAATATTCTATTAACATTGATGAAAAATTACAATACTTGACACTAGCTAAATACACTAAGTGTGCAGCCAAAATATAAGAAAAAAAAAAGTTGTGACAGCCTTACTTGAAACTGCGTGTTTCAAACCTCCACGGACTTACTACTAATACTATAAATTCATTTCTAAACACAGGTTATTAAATTCATTTATAATGCATTTGGTCCAGGACGAAGTTCAACCACCCAGCTGCGCTAAGGCTATCTTCGATCGTAAACAATATACGGCATTTTTCTTCAATGAAAAACTATTAATTTAGAAAAGTCGTCGGAGATACATTGTCTAACTTGGGGTGTAGATTTACCCCCTTTCGGGATAATATACCAATTCAAAGTCAGATAGTATATTATGCATATGTATTGCTATGCTATGCCTTTCTTTACCTATCCTGCTGGTGAAATAATAAAACCTGGAAGTACAGGCTGACTATAAAATATTGGTAGAACTGTTTTTATACTATATTAATTCCCCTTGTTTCAGAGCACAAGGTAAATATAAAAATACTTATGGCAAAACGTAAAAAGAAGTCAGCTAACAAAATACACAAAATAACATAATGTCAAAGTTAGTGATTACGATGCAATATATAACTACACGAGAGAAGACAGGCAGAAAACAAAAAAGAAAATGTTGGAAAAGAAAAGAAAGACTAGCTGAGCACAAGAGATTAGAAAGAATTAGGAGCGCCCCAGAAGATGCGGATTTTAAAGCAAAACAGAGAGAGTTACCATAAAAGAAAAGCTGCGAAGAAAATTTTGTTTGTTAGTAAGATGACAGGTAACAATCAAAAATTAATACGAAAACGCAACAGAAATCATTTTGGAAATTTTACTACAGATAGAAACAGCATAATAAACGTCTCGAAGTGATACTGGATTAATATTACATGTGATAATTAAAATAATGTCAAGTAAACAAAAATTATAAGTTGTTTTACTTAATAGGTACACCTACTATATTTTTTTTACTTAAAAAATAATGTATTTAATGTAATTTCTTATTCCATTGTTAACAAATCTAAGTTCTTTGGCATGTTTCCTAATTTGTTTGGTACGTTTTCTAATTTCTTTGGTACATGTCTAATTTCTATGGCCAAATATAGTTTAAAATCGTTAAAACTTCGAATCGGCTCGATAGATTTTGAGGCGAACAACACATAAATGTAGGCCTTAGAGACCTTTACAAAGTATGTTATTTAATTTTTGAAAATAAGTAAAAAAAACTGCGCCAAAGAAATTATGTTTTTTTAGGCACTTTTTGATAATCACCCTATCACGGTTCATGAGACACAGCTTGGTGACAGATAGACCAACAAACAGACACATAGACAGACAAACGGACAGCGGAGCCTTATTAATATCGCTTTACCTTTTGGGTACGGAACCCTAAAATTATTTGGATGTACCTACTGACTACTACAAATGCTGGAAAATTAAAAACAAACAACGAAATTAATGGCAATTATTAAGTTGAAATGGCAATGGGCAGGCCACATCGCTCGTAGAACTGACAACCGATGGGGAAGAAAGGTTCTCGAGTGGCGACCACGAACTGGAAGACGCAGCGTAGGCCGGCCCCCCACTAGGTGGACCGACGACCTGGTGAAAGCCGCCAGGAGCCGATGGATGCAGGAGGCGAGCAGCCGCACTAAGTGGCGCTCCCTGGGGTAGGCCTATATATCAGCAGTAGACGTCTTCAGTCTGTTAATGATGATGATGATGATGAACGTAATTAATTAAGTACAGTCGCACCGATACTAATGGCCTAATTCAGAGAAATCAGTTTCTCAGTTCTGGAGCTACCTAATTATGTTGAACAAAGGAGAATCTCCTTTTCTAAAGTGACTGGGTATCGATTATTGGGTCTAATTAAATCAAGTTTTACTTTTATTTGGTAACCTAAATTTAGGATGTGTATTGTGTAATGAAAAAATTCAAGATCTGTGATTTTAACATATATTTCTTTTTGTTTCAGGAATACCTAGGAGCAAAACAAGTGACGATCGTGTTGTGAAGGATCGTGGAATCTATGTGCTAGTGAAGTGATGTTTGTGTGTGAAGCTAAACTGTCACAAATGAAGCGGCGTCGCCTGTGGATGGCACATACCTCGGCAGTGTAGTGAATATTGTACAATGTTAGCAATAAGTGCTTGGATTGTGTTGACAGGATGCGTTGCGATAGGTGAGTTTGTACATGAAATGTTTAAAGCGAGCTTCGCGAAACTTATGAACGTCTCAAATACGTGGGAAGCAACCGCGAAGGCAGCTTCCTCAACATGAAACTTAGTCGTGTACACCTTAACAGATCACATATATCTATTTAGTCAGTTGCTAAAATTTGTATAAGTAGATCCCAACGGATCTCGACGATCTGGTGAAGACCGCGGGGAGCCGATGGATGCAGGAGGCGAGCAGCTGCTCAAAGTAGCACTCTCTGAGCCTATGTTCAGCAGTAGACATTATCACGCTGTTGGTGATGATGATGAAATCCCAAAATAACAGAAAATAAGTATTAGTTAAAATATTTGGTTACTTAAATAAAACTACTGAGAAACCTTTATTTGGTTTCTGCACAGAATTAGGAATACTTAAAAGAAACTAACCAGATCAAAAAGAAACACACGAGATCACAAAAAACACACAGAACCACACAGCAGTCACATAATACACAGAACACCTCTGAAGCCTATCTCTTAGTTAAAACTACGTGAATCAATTGCTCTACCGTCCCGTAAAAGAAGGACAAACTACAAGCAGTTAGCATCGATTCTTGTTCTTAATTAAATTTTATGTAACTGAATTAACTGACATCATTGTATCGGTTATGAATGAAATATATCAGCCTCAGGCAGCCGAGGTTGTGTAATAACTTAACAAGTTAGGTTCAATTATCTAAAACGTGTTAGTGAAGACGCCTAATGCGGCAAATATAAATTGGTGTGTATCAGTCTTTCTAAACTTACTGGATCCGATATCTTTCTATGTTTCTAGATAGTTTCCGTGGGACTACGATTTCAGTACACTACGTTTAAAATTCCAAGGCAAAATGACACTCACATTTTACGCATTCTATTTTTCAAACTTTTATGGAGAATAGAAGAATAGAATAGAAGAATGCTTTATTGCACACCAAATATACACATAGATACATAACAACACGAAAAAAATATACACAAAGGTAGTACAATGGGCGGTCTTATCGCTTACGGAGAAATGCTTGAACTGGATTTGGAAAACAGATGAGATACTTGATAAAACGAAAAATTAAAAGAATATCCGCAAAATTCCTCTACAGCTAGCTTATACAGCTTTATCTCTGAGTTGTACTCAAAATATCAATAGCGATTGATACTTATCTCTTTCCCAACTAAAAAGGTCTGAAAAAATATCAATGTCTAATAAGTGACTGGGTACTGAGAAAAAACATTTTTTGTTAGGAAAGAAACTCTAGCACCACACAACCTAAACAAATTGCCTTTACAAGGATCTTGTTTCGCGTGCCTAGCGGAAAACTCATTCATCTTAGAATGAAAGCAATCATAGCAATAATGACGCTATATCTGCCGATAACGGAAGACATACAGTTTACTCTGTGGGAGGACACGAAATAACTATCAAGCAGGCGTCCACAAGACACAATTTTAACAGCAAAAATATTTGCTAGCTAAAAAATCGCACCGTGTGGGTATAAGCATATCAACTCCATTACAATAACAAATTGTCGCCAACGATTTAGAAATAACTTAGAACAATTAACGATTATTCTTGTAGGAGATTTATCTGAATCTGGCGCCTTTTGTCATCAATTAATTAATTAAATTAGAAACAGATTAAACGAATTAGGTACAGTCGATTGACATTTGAATAAGCGTGTGGGTGTGTCATGAAATATTCTAGTTATAATTAGCTGTTGATGATAGAGGGTGGTTATTTTGACGACGGTTATTGTGTAGAAACAGATTATTCGCTCGTTTCTTAAATTAAAATTAAAATACATTTTTAATTATACACGTTTAATTCTGACTCCACACCAAGGAAGTTTTAAGTATACTAGAGGTATAAATATATAAGTTCCTTGCTCCACACACACACTTATTTAAAAAAACTATCCTCTCCAATACCACTAACATGATTAACGCAGCTTAAAATGGATAATGATAAATGATATTACAGTAATCTATAGTCAATAGAAGACGCACACCATTGAAAAGAAGTTTCCTCCTAGAACACCACGTTATTGCCTCTTGTATCCAATCAACTGGCCTGAAAGATCAGCTCTGCCTTCTAGTGATGGATTAATTAGCATTTCGCAAATGAATGAATGAATGAATGAATTTAGTTCATTTTGAATTTAATTTTTAATATAAAATTTCATTTCATGTTTCGATTCATTTTTCATTTCATATTTCATACAATTTTTCATTTCAATTTTCATTTCATTTTTCATTTCCATTTAATTTTATTTTAGCAAATAGCATAGCAATAGCAATTAGCATGATCGTGGATTAGCATGTTTATGAAATTTACGCAAAATCGCAATAATTGCCACCGCTACTCCCTTCTGAGCTGTACTGAGCTATCAGACCTTTTAGGCTATACGTAATTAAGTTGTATGCACCTTCTATTCGGCTTTATTTATTTACTGTTGATACGTAATCCGCGTATTTACGAGAAAATAAACGGCCGTTCCGAATTGTCCATAATACCAGCTACGTCAAGTATAAGATTAGAAGCTTAACCCTTGATAGAGCGGTACTAATACCGTGAATTCTCGATACGGGAATATCGCACTGTATCCCGGGAATTGGGTCTTTGCTGACGTCAAATTAACCCAGATATGGTGTTGTAAGCCTTTGGTAGATGGCGTTAATTTGTTTCAGAAGTACTTGTCTTTGTATTATCACAGTTATTAAAATAGGGTATTATTTAAATATTTGTCTGCCCCCGACTCAGAGGATATTGATTTACACCACTACGGACGAAATTTTGCCTTTGTAATATACGTAAATGTTGTATTTAATCATAATCTATGAATAAATAAAAAAGTCAACGCTTATGGAATTTAATTTGATGTAACCACCAGGCTAAGCTCAGAGTCGCACAACGGGCTATAGAGAGAGCAATGCTCGTTGTTTCCCTGCGAGATAAGATCCGTAATAAGGAGATCCGCAGGAGAACAAAGTGACCGATGTAGCTCTTAGGATTAGCAAGTTGAAATGGCAATGGGCAGGCCACAACGCTCGTAGAACTGACAACCGATGGGGAAGAAAGGTTCTCGAGTGGCGACCACGAACTGGAAGACGCAGCGTAGGCCGGCCCCCCACTAGGTGGACCGACGACCTGGTGAAAGCCGCGGGGAGCCGATGGATGCAGGAGGCGAGCAGCCGCTCTGAGTGGCGCTCCCGGGGGGAGGCCTATGTTCAGCAGTGGACGTCTTCAGGCTGTTAATGATGATGATGAACCACTAGGCTGAGCATTGCTGCTGCTATGAAAGTATGAACATTCATTATGGTAATTAACTTTTTAGTACACATATAAATGAAATAAAAAAAAAAATTGTAATAGGTGCCTAGAACTTTTGACGTCACCAACAGTTGATAAACTAAAGAATTTCTAGGACATAGTAATTGTTATGTTAATGAGCATAGGTCAACAGAAACATAATAAAATATTATTTAAATCAATATCATAATTTAGATTAGATAAGCAAGTAACTTACTTAGGTAAGAGATTCCGCGCGCCTAATGCGCTGTATTGCGCTCAACTTGGAGTCTTGGAAGGACTCTATACTATACTCTATCGAGACCATAGCATAGCTTGCTATATTCTATGATTATAGTCTATTGTGTTGATGGATTCTAGGTCCGTGGTCATAACAAAATCATAAAATATCTAACCAAATGCAATTAGTACTATAAACAAGTATAGTTGTGAACTCAGAAACCAAAAAAAAAAAACTAAATACAAAGCAGTAACACACACACACGTTTTCTGTCTAATCACAATGTTAATTAACTCATTATTTTTAATCACTTATTCACTCCGGAGTCCGTTAGTCCGGAGTACACAAATTGTTCTTTCTAATGAAATGTAGAAAATTCCATATTTCTAAGCCCTCAGAGCCGTATTAGAATTTCTTACAGCATTAGACGTTCTTAGAAGTTACCAGGAGATCATACCACGGCAAGAGGTTCGATACAGCAATCCCATATGTGTGGCGCGTATTCCCGTTCTCACCCACACATGGGAAAGCGAACGTGTTTTCTATTATCCCTATATCTGTTTCCCTCTGACGTTAGCGATGTAGCGTAATGTGAGTAAGATAGGAAACAGGTTCACCTACGAGCCCCATTCACATCGCGAAATGTATGTGGTTTTATTTCATTTTATTGCGAATGTTTCCCACACTGTTGATTGTTTGAGTGTTGTACCATTCAATTTTCAAATGTAAGCTATGTTTATTACTGTGTAAGTATTATGATTTATTTTTTCGCGACATAACATATTTCAATATAAAAACCTTAAACTTATATTTCATTTACATTATAAGCAATTATAAGGTATAAAATTCGCCGCACTATAACTTTATAGAGGTGATAATTACAAATTAAAGTAAATATAATTTTGGATATGCTTCTTCATTTGACTTTATAAACACATCGACAGCCGGAAGACGTTTACTGCTAAACATGGCCTCCCCATAAAATGCCACTTTGCAGGCGTATTGGTGATCGCAATAGATTATTGATAATGAAGACCGTAGAGAATGCTGCTGCCCATCATCATCATCATCATCATAATCATCATCATCATCATCAGCCTGAAGACGTCCATTGCTGAACATAGGCCTACCCCAAAGAGCGCCACTTTGAGCGGCTGCTTGCCTCTTGCATCCATCGGCTGCCTACGGTTCTGACCAGGTCGTAGGTCTACCTAGTGGGGGGCCTTCCTACGCTGCGGCTTATTTCCTGAATATTCCCTTAGCCAGCACTTACATCACACACGGGAAGAGATGGAAAGGTGCTATTCGCATACCGGGACCACAAGTTTAATTTTAAATGATGGAAATAATTAACGAATACTTACGGTCTGCTCATCAAACACAGTTTTACATAACAGGCTCAGAATAAATAAATAAATGTAGATAGAGTAAACAAGTAAAGAAAAGCAAAGTAAAATAGTAACGGAACATTTACAAACATTGGTGGGTTGTTCTAGCATGACGTTCACGACGCCAGCTGCAAAACCAGACGTGAGGGGTAAATTTAATTATTCCTCCAGGCAAATTACTTATTTAACATCCTTGATGGCTCCGTCGCTTGCCATCGGGGTAAGTTTTATTCAAGAGCTATTACGCTACATAATTTAAAAGGTTTTAAAAATACTTAACATGTCATCCACAAAATTTCTTTGACTGAGAATCCTACGATCGAATTTTGAGAAACGATACGTTTTAGGGTTACGTACCCAAAGGACCCTAAAAATGAACCTTATAATGAGGTAAAACCATTGACTATGTATATCTTTGGGCTAAACTCTATTACTAAAGGCTCCGCTGTCCGGCCGTCTACGCGTCTGTCACCCGTATCTCATGAATACAAAAATACGTTTTTTATATATAAAGGTCCGGAACCTAACGTGCGCGAGTCCAACTCGCACTTGGCCTTTTACTATTTTTCGTCAGGCGGTTAGATTGCTTTACTTATGCAGTATCACAAACGCCTAGATATAAACCATTATAAAATTAACAAGAAAAAATTAGGTTTATTTATTTTATATAGGTAATATCATAAAATATAAATAAAATATACATAGTTGGAATATTTGGGATACATTTGGTCTTGACATTAGATCCAAAAGCTAGGTACGCTATAAAACAAGTCACAAAATTTTATCTAGAATGTGATATAAACCCTGTCAATGTGAGTTTTATGTATCTACCTAGTACCTAGTGTTAACCACTTTATCTAAAACCCTGTTTCATCCTGAAACAATTTTCATTCTCGTAAAAATATAAGGTTATGTCAAAGAGGTAGGTATAATGTACTTGGTTTATGTATGATTTTATCATTTATTTCAACTTTGTTTAAATGCTATACAACTAAGAAAATTAAATAAAACATTTGTTGTTGTTGACGTTCTTTTGTATCGATCTCCTTCTTCTCGTGTAGGCAAGTGGTCAGCCCTGGTGTCAGAATTTTTAGGCCACCCGCTTCTGACTTGGCTTAACGACTATTGTCTTACGACAACAGCCGGGACCGACGGCTTAACGTGCCCTCCAAAGCACGGTAGCGCTCAGTTCTAAATACCAACTTTTGCTGTAGCGGTCACCCATCATAGTAGTGACCGCAGCGAACGTTGCTTAACTTTACCGATCGGTTAGGAACGGCTAGTCGTGCTTCGCTATGAGCGCTATGTATCGATATGGTCTATAGAGACAATGCTGCCAGCAAGCTGAGCACGCTACCTACCTTCAGGTAATGCTGGAGCTTTTGGCTCTTGTACCTAGTTTCTATAGACTTAGGATGCTGTACTAACGAAAACATTCTAGGCCTCTACCTACGTTTTTATAATTTTATTGTAGTATGTAGTTACATAGATTATAATTAAAGCACGTTACCTAAAGTTGCTATGGTTTATAAATGTTTTATCACTTTTTCTATTAATTAATTTAACAAAATAATATGTCACGGTTATCGCATAGCAAAGGCGTCTCGTTTGGGCAAGATTTCGGCATATCAAAAATATAGTTTAATAATAAAGAAAAATGAAAATGCTTTGTGGCGGCATCATATTAAATTCTAGGAAGGACTGATAAATGATTAAATTAAACAATTCAATTGTCTCTTCAAGTTCTTACCTTGTACGTTAACAAATAACGATGTTTCTTAGAACAAATGTGTTTGTTTGCGTAGTCTTTGAATCAAAACGGCTGAACATTACATGTTTTGTTTACTGGGAAAATGGGTTGGTACTTATATGTATAAAATGTGGATGAAACGGCGGATACGAAAATAAACATCCGACTTTTACCGAAAAACTCTCTTTAGTTAAATTTTTGGGTTTATAATATTAATTGAAAGTACGTTGCTTCATCCGTGATAACGATCAAACGCTTACCCACTGTTTTAATTAAGGGTCCACAAAATAAATAAAATGAGGCTAACTCGACCTCATCTAAAACTGCCTGCCCACAGCAAAACTTGATCGGTTTTATGCACATACCCCCAAGTTATCGTACCATTGGAAAATTTAAGATTTAATTTAAATAAATTACTATCATACAACACAGATCAATTCAGTCATACGGATTAATTTGTAAAGGAAAAATTAGGATCACGATTGAACCCGCATTCATCCATCCCTCAAGCCGGGATATGCTATACTTAAGCTATCGTGATAAGTGGTCTCATGTCCGAATTTTTCCTTCACCTTTACAACCAACTTACTGCTAGCAGGCGATACTGCTATTAAAATCATAAATATTAAATTACTCATGTCTACTTAAAAATACTGAACGCTCATTGGTTGAAGATAGCCGATGACCAAAAGGCAACCAGTGTTCCGTGTTTTTAAGTTGACATGAGCTTTTGGTATACCAAACGATTGAATGCTGATTGTCCCAAACTTTTGTAACTTTATTTTAATACTCACAGGTCTGAAGCGAAGCTGTACAAAAGCTTGGTTTTTGTTATTTATGTAATACAAAATAAAAAAGCACCAAAGTGAATCGTTGTGTTTCTATGTCTTCTTCTGTGCTTGTGTGGTTACCATGCTGAAACAGCTGAAGTAATTTTACACACAGAGTATTTACATTCAGAGATCAATATAGCGGAAATTATAACCAGGAAAAGTGACCAGGAGAATCAGTATACGTAACCGGTGATACTACGGAAAAAAAATCTATTATTTTTTTATTTATTATTATTTATTTATGGACCTTCAACAGTTCTACATGTTTTTGTTTTATAATTTTGGTTTACATATAATTTTCTATCTGACATTCTGTAGAAGACTCATTGACTCATGATTATTGAATTAGCATAAGTACCTTTCTGTAATAGGAATAATAAATAGTTGAGCATCGACTCTACCGAACTTGATTAGTTATATTTTTCTAACTGTAGGTGCTGTAGGTACCTGATTTTAAAGTATATAGTATATATATTCTTATTATGTAGGTTAGGTACCTACATAGTCTATCGCTTTTGAAGCTTGAAGTTAATCAACTTCGTAATGAATACAATGTTAAAACATGGTTAATTAAAAGTTTATTTTTGAAATTTATGTTCAGAGAAGATTTCAAGGTTTGGAAAACAATTGGGTACAATATTCACCAGTAATTGGAAATTTTATAAGGAAATAGCTGATACTTAAGTTTGGCTAAACTCGGTTTATTTTATGATAATTATTCACGATATCTGCCAGGCACCAAAAATTTATATTACAATATTGGCTTTAGAAAATAATCTTCATAATTTGGCACGCTAAGGTGCTCATTAATTAACGTTAAAATAAAATCACGACATGCTTCAAATTCCTAAAAGCTTGCGGTTCACACACGTACGAGCGTATCCACTCTATTATAACAACGATGCGAACAGGTGAACTTACACACCAGCATACCAACCAACTTAACGACACCTATGTGTGCCGTGTGGTTCTCAATAGAATGCTCCTAGTTTACCTCTTAAGCCAATTTCATCTCTAAACCTACACTAATAAAGTAAGTTTTCAAATACAGGTGAGGGTTGGATTCCTCCTACGGCGTTCTGGGAGCCTGGTACAAGTAGACTCACACACGTCGTGGCAAAGCGATTCTCATTCCACACATCAAGGTCACAGTGGCGCACATGCCTATCGCCCCTCTCTCTCACACTTGCAAAGGCTGCATGTGTAGTGTAGCCCTCTAGACGTATATGAAACTTTCTTGTGGTCACTATGCTTTCCGAGAAAATCAACGTGTAAAGATGTCAACTTCGAAAGTGGGAGGCAATTGTGGGTTGATTCACGGGAAACGATGTTAAGATCGTTAATTAGTGTCATTTTACACCGAAACTGTGATTAAATTGGGGTAAAATTATTATGTCGCTTTTTATTATATTAAATTATATTTTATTTTGTTCGGTAAGTCCCAACAGCCTGAAAACGTGCACTGCTCTGAACCGGTGTCGAAGACTCAACAAATACTACAATCATCATCATCAACAGCCCGTAGACGTCCACTGCTGATGATAGGTCTCCCCCAGCGAGCGCCACTTTAAGCGGCTCCTGCATCCATCGACTCCCCGCGGCTTTCACCATATCGTCGGTCCACCTAGTGGGGGTCCAGCCTACGCTACATCTTCTGATTAGTGGTCACCACTCGAGAACCTTTCTTCCCCGTCGGATTAGAATTAGTATTATCTTGTAACTAAAACTGAACTGAACCAGATTCTTATCCAAATTTAGAATTTTATCGCCTAATTCGATATTACCGCAGTAAACGCCAAACGGCCCGGCGGAACATTTTGTTCGTCTATAACAGATACCTATAAAGTGGTATTACTGTTATTATCACAATTTCGCTATTTGTGCCGTAAAATGGGATGTAAAGGCAGTTTCCGTAACTTTCATTACTTTGGTTAAATTGTTTTAAAATGATGAGTTATTGAAAGCCGTTGTTTTAGCAAATGATTTTTCACGGTAGGTATAATAATTCATACTTGCATTTATTAAGAAGGATATTATTATATGTCACCGTCTTTTTGTAAGACCGATTGTTTATAAAAAACGCAGTTATTTATAAACCGTCAATTTATTGTAAACTGACAAATTGTCTTGCAACAAAACGGATGATTATTTGAATATTTATTAATAGTGCTTTCTCAGCGGTGAGGTTATAAACAAACGGTTTTTAGTAGCATTTAATTGCGAACAAACCCGTATTAATGCACCAATTTTTGCTGTAATTTATTGTTTTTTTAGGCGACGACGAATTTAGGAGGGACGAGGAGGAGTTTTAGGTTAGTTTTTACCACACTAGAAGTACACAATATACAATGAAATTAAGTGATACCGATTAATAACAAATAACCGAAAAATCGACCGTTTTATTGAGAGACACATTGCCCGTTTGCAATAATTCAACTGTTTATAAATAACCGCGTTTTTTTATAAACAATCGGTTCTCACAAAAAGACGGTGTCATAATATACTTACACCTGTCGCTTACTACTCAGATATTTTCCTTCCGGATGGTATTACCAAAGTAGCTTTCAAACTTAGCAAGTTGAAATGGTAATGGACAGCCCAAGTTGCGCCTAAATGTGTCTCATTTTAGGATGAGTAGTCGTTGACGACAAGTTTTCTTGCGGTGCGCATGCTAGGCGTGCAGGCCAATATAACACTCGCAGAACTGACAACCGAGATGAAAGAAAGATTCTTGAGTGGCGACAATGAACTGAAAAACGTAGCGTAAACCGGTCCCTACTTACGATATGGTCCTAACCATGGAGAGCCGTTGAAGCAAGAGGCAAGTAGCCGGTCAAAGTGGCGCTTTATGTAAGACTTATTTCAGAAGCAGACATCTTTAGGCTGATGATGATGTCAGTTCAAACTATAAATGTACCAATGTTAGTTCAACACATGTTAATTTAAGCATGAGGTACCAGTGCTAGTTCAACCCATATTAGTTGAAGCTCGAGACACCAATGTTAGTCAAAATCATGTTAGTTCAAGTTCGAGGTACCAATGCTAGTTCTACTCAGGTTAGTTCAAGCTCGAGGTACCAATGTTACTTCAAGCTTGAGGTACCAATGCTAGTTCAAGTTTGTGGTACCAATGCTAGTTTTATTCTCGAAAGCTACGAATGTTAGGTCAACCCATGTTAGTTCCAGCAAGAAATGTACCAAATACCAATGAGCATCTCAGTTCCCGGCTAAGTACACACAAGGCGGCGCGGCGGTCGCCCGGTGAAAGCTGCCCGTCTGACACTTTCACTTAGCCTTGGATTACGACGCCACGTAACGTTACCACCAACCATGTGCTTATGTATTCATTTCGTGTTTCGTAACAAATTATATTTAATGAGTTCATGGAATTGTTTTTGAATGTTTCCTCTTGTTTTTGTAGTTTCGAACGATAGACAGGCCTAGATTTTTTTCGTTACTCTCTTAACGATACGGTTTTAGTGATTGACCGGAAATTGGCTAATAGTATCCATAACTGTACACAGGCTAGTCTGACAGATTTTTTCAAATGGGTCCTATCAGGTACAAACGAAAAATAGCTCGAACTTGAAAAAAATGTAGTAATCATGTCTAGAGAGTTACTAGTTAGCATCCAGTGTATTCATTTGGCTCAATACTTCGCCAACACGCAATAAATGTCGCTTGATAATCTTGCGTTATGCAGAAATAGAATAATTCGTAAAATAGCCCGCGTTATTCCGTTGTATGAGATGAGGCATCTGTACTGTAGGTTTGATATTATCTGGGAACAAATAATACAGTTATATTGTTACTGAAAATACTCTAACGTTTCCTAGTTTTATTACGCTTAGCTGAAAATTTTTATCAGATTTGGTTCAGTCATTTTGATATGATAGCCAATTAGTCACAGAAATAATAGTCCAGTCTTTTAGTAAGTTCACCTCGGAATTCGAGATACCCAGCTGTAAGTCTGTGAATATTTGTATATTGACACCCAAAAGTTGTCTTAAAACCTACATATGGTAGGGTGTAAGCAACTATTAAATTTCAAGGTCAAAGGTCACAAAAATCGTTTTTTTGCGCTTTTTTGGAAATATCTCATTTCCTATGGGTTTTTGCTATTTGTATATATTATCAATATTGTAGATTACTAAATTCTCTACAAATTTTGTTTCAAAAAAATTTTTATACGGTGAACCGTTTTTTTAAAAAGCGCAGAAGTTGTGTCACAGCCACTTAATGCGTGCAGAAATAAATCGTGAAGTTATGCTGTGACCGCGCGCTCTCCGCCCTCTATCTCGAAAACGGTTCACCGTATATAAAATTTTTTTAAACAAAATTTGTAGAGAATTTTGTATTCTACAATATTGATAATGTATACAAATAGCAAAAAACCCATAGGAAATGAGATATTTCCAAAAAAAGCGCAAAAAAAACGATTTTTGTGACCTTTGACCTTGAAATTTAATAGTTGCTTACACCCTACCATATGTAGGTTTTGAGACAACTTTTAGGGTGTCAATATACAAGTATTTACAGACTTACAGCCGGGTATCTCGAATTCCGAGATTCTTACCTAATTTAAGCTTAAATGACTGGACTATAAATAAGTAAAATATACGCGCATTAGTATATTTATAGACAATACAGTAATGAATACACTAATAACTATTAACGATCAAAATATCACACAAGTGGATATTTGTAGGTACATACAAGTAATCACAGAGGTATAGTGTGCTACGTACATAGGAGTATATTTTGCAAGTAACAAGTGAGTTCTCGGCAAAAAATGCGTGTTATATATTTTGAGCAAGTCGGTTTTTCATTATCAACATCAACAGCCCGTAAACGTCCACTGCTGAACATAGGCCTCCTCCAGAGAGCGCCACTTTGAACAGCTGCTCGCCTCCTGCATCCATCGGCCACTCGCGGTTTTCACCTGGTCGTCGATCCACCTAGTGGGGGGTCTGCCTACGCTGCGCCTTCTGGTTCGTGGTCGCCATCCGAGAACCTTTCTTCCCCATCGGTTGTCAGTTCTGCGAACGATGTGGTCTGCTTATTGCCATTACAACTTGCTAATCCTAAGGGCTATATCGGTCACTTTAGTCCTTCCGCGAATTTCCTCGTTTCGGATCTTATCTCGCAGGGAAACACCGAGCATAGCTCTCTCCATAGCTCATTGCGCGACATTGAGCTTACTAATGAGGTCAACAGTAAGAGACCACGTCTCAATTCCATAAGTCACCACTGGCAACACACATTGATTGAAAACCTTTGTATTCAGGCTCTGCGGTATTTTGTACGAAATGATAGGTCGAAGATTCCTAAACGCTGCCCAGCCGAGTTAGATTCTTCGTGCAACCTCTTTGTCGAAGTTTGACCTGCCTTATTGGACATTCTGCCCTAGGTAGCCATATTTCTCGACAACTTTGATAGTATCATTCCCAACAATCACCTTTATAGATGGAACATGGGCAAGTCTGTGATGAACTGACATCAAACCCGTTGGGTGTATTAGGTTGAAACGGTTTTATCTCTTCGCGTATTATTTTTTATTACTAGGTTTCTACAGACATACCATAGTTCTTCCTAAGGTTTCTAAATTCTTTGACATAGGTACTACATTCCTCACATTTCCTGCCCTTCTCCTTTCTTAGGTACTAAAGAAATATTAAAAAATCATGTACCATGTATTTAATCGGTAACCCGCCATTTCAAATGCCAGCTAGCAGCGTATCTAGCATTATGAGTAGAAATGTTTTTGATCCCGGGAAATTAAGAATTCCTGCAGGAAACGGGAGTATTTTATGACAGTTGCCACAGAAGACTTTATACTTAGTTTACCAGACGTGTAATTTATGAGTTTTAATATATTCACTAGCCTCAAGACTACTCTAGAGGAATTGCAGACATGCTACATCTTCGTTTGATGCCAATTTATAGTTAACAGCGCGCAGTGGTAATTTATGCTAAGCTTTAGCACTAGGTACTCGTTATTCCAAAGCTCATTTTCTTCTCGACCAAGTAAGTTCAACACGATTACTAAGTTCGACGACCTTATCATTTCACTTCGTTTACAACCGGAATGATCTAGAAATTTCGCGTCAGTTATGAATAATCGTTCGCAATAATTTCTCACGGTATTCGGGGTAACATTTGTACGGAACATTAAAATTTCAACGAGATTTCTCGACGGTGAAAAGGTGAAATATTGTTACGAAGTATTTTATTCGGTAAATTCAGACCTTTGTTTATGTCATGAATGATGGGCGGAAGGGCATTCTGCTCATATTTCACTCAAATTCTGGAGTGCACACGATCATTGTTAAATGTAAAGTTAAATTCAGGTTTTATTTGTTCCATCCTTAATTGAAAAGGAAATATTTGTTGAAATGTAGCTTAAAATCATGATACTTAATATAAAGCATTTTTGCTTAGTAGCCAGACGCTCGCTTGTTTTATTGCGTCCAAGCACAACCTTTATCTTTATGAAGGGCGTCTTGGACAATTTTTATGTAAAGTTGAAAATTGCAGAACTTAAATGTAATGTCAACATGGCCAGCGCTTGATACTGTGTTAATTTTTCGGCTTTTTGCACATCTGCAACTGTTATGGGCGGCCGTATTGCTTAACATCAGGTGAACGACCAGAACGTCATATCCCTCATTCTCATAAAAAAAAAACTTTAATAAAAACTGGTGAATGTATAAAACACTCTGAAAAAGTTTGAATTCTATTCTATACTTTAGACTTATCACCATGTCTATGCTTATCACTTTATTTTTTAGAAAATTAGTTACCTATAAATCGAATGTCTTGCGAGAACTGATACGCTGCTTGCCTGAAGTGTTATCGCACGATTTCACAGCGCAATTGTTATTCTAAATAATTTTGCAGCCTCCGTGGCGTGGTGGTTGAGCAGGTCGGCTCATAACCTGGAGGTGGTGGGTTCGATTCCCGCGACAGGACAAGCATTTGTGCCCGAAAAAAAAGCGCAAATACTTGTTCTGTGTCTGGGTGTTGTAGGACCATGGTCCTTGTAGATCCTGGGTCCCTAGATACAGGGAATCCTAGTTAGGGTCTGGGATCTACATATGTATGTGATCGGTGGGCGTTATTTTTTTTTTCTGGGAGCTCTTGACATAGATATGACCGCATACGGCACCATTTAAACGACTTACATTTCGCGATTGTACTGGGGTTGAGCTTGTAGTTATATAGCGATGCCTCCTGAGCCCTAACCTTTAACAAAACATTCACGCACGAGTATGAAAATATCAAGGCGAACAAGTACTTCGAGACATGTCGTCAGGGTGAACCTGATCATCATTCTGACACCATTGTAATTTACATTCAATTTATCTCTCAGCTCCCTCACACCTTCGTACTTTATCACAGCAAAGGAAAATGATATTGGATCCACTATGAAAGACGCGTGTAAAACAGTCATTGTGAAACAGTTCGTAAGGTTTGAAACGTGAATGTTGATTTACAAAGATGATTTAGCCTTAGGCTGCACAGGAAAACCTTTTGATTTGAAGTCTCCTTATCATTTTAACCATAAATATCTATTTGGAGGACTTATGAATATAATTATTATTGTAGCAAATGTTTTGATTTGTGATATAAATTATGTTGCTCTAACGGTAATGAAAACCCTTATTTAATTCATCTAAAAGTGGGACGTCGCTATTTTTGTGATTGTTTGTTTGTTTGTTTGTTTGTTTGTTTGTTTGTTTGTTTGTTTAGTTTTGATGTATGTGTACCTTGATTTCTTGTTACACGCATTGCCTAGAGTATAGAGTCAAGATAACAAATTCTAGCTCTGTGATAAAAATTGACGTATTTTTTTATTATATTGAAATACATTTTGCTTAGAGCATTTAAAAAAGGAGGTGGCAAGGCAAGGCGTCCCCTCTGTCGGTCATATGGCGCTACTTGGTCATCTACAATATCATAATTTGCGTGTGGACACTGCATAACTACGCTAGTTTATATAACGGTGTGCGTGTTTTAAGATGGTGTGCGTGTTTTAAGATGGTGTGCGGTGTGCGTTTACACGCGCGGTTTGCGCGTGTGCTAATACGTGTCTACCTCGTCCCGCCGTAGAAAAGGGCAGAAAAATGATGCTTGCGGATTATAACTTTAACATCTCCATTTATAAATGCTCTAAGACATTTAGTGATAAGAAAAACAATATTTTCCGTTTACGGACCATCTCTAGTGGCAACAGCTTACTGCCTGCACCCGTATCGGCTAACTACCCTGGACATGGACTTCGCCTTCGCGCCAATTGACAAGTCCGCGAGTGCGAGCAAGAGAGCAAACGTATAATTATACCATGTCCAGATCCACCTTACCTTACCCACCCATGCCTAACTTTTTGTGTTCAGCGGACGCGGCGTACAAGATCGGTAACAATTTTATATGGCACAATAAAAGTGGTAGGAGTAAAGCCTTGGAACTATTATTTATTCTGTGGTAAAATTTCCTCGATGCCGTGTGGATCTAGGAAAGGCCGTGGACCTTGTGTTATTATTTAAGCTTTATAGGCTAACAAAATTCTTAAAAAATGAATTTGGATAAAGTTATGGTTACTTATACTAACTTTATCCAAATTTTCAGGGTTTGAGAAATTTTGTCAATTCAACCAAAAATTTGTGTAGGTAGGTCTCCAAACTTTGAAATATAAACATTTTTGTTCGGAGTAAAGTAGCATGGCGTTGTATAATATAAAAAAAATACTTAATGTACAATATTTAAAATTCTTTGTACTACCTAGGTACTCTTAAGTGTTGTGTTTAAGAAATGAATATTTTAAAAGTAGCCCGATAAAGGTCTTTTGACGTCAAAGTTCAGAAAGTGGTTCTTTATTTTTCTAAAGCTTTTAATAAGTAATGAAGAGAAATAAAAATGTAAAAATATACTCATACAAAATATTGTAGCCATCTGCCATCGTCATCGAGCGATACAGTGCGAGGGTCAAATATTTCATCTTTAACTAAAAAACAGACATATAAAATAAAACTCGACACCTACACACAACTTCAGTTATATCATAATCAAGTTCTTCGAACCGTATCATCAATGACGTCACCGCAGAAAAAACAAGACTAATGATAGCCTCGATTGGCCGCCCAAACGTTTATTAAACTCGACCGAAACAATCTCTTTTGTTCACGAGATGCTTTTATTTTTTACAATTCTTCATTTGAAAGTCTGTTATTGTGTTGCTTACTTATATGTTGTTATGTAAGCTCATACAACCATGCCATCATGGACTTGACATGATGATGGATAGACATACATTGCGGTAGTGGAGAGTAGCCTACTTGGCTACTAGTTTGTGGTTATGCTATGTATGGCAAACTAAACTTGACAAGTCATTATTATGATAAACTATTCTGAAATAAATCAGTGGAATAATCTCTTGGTGAAACAGACGTCGCGTCGTCTAACAAGTCGTGTCAGTGAACTGTTTGTTGCCTTGTAATATGCAATGCAGAGTTCAGCTTCCAAGTTAGTTGGGCCATTCTTCTTTTTAGTGCCTAAAATCGACAAGGTTTGCAGAAAAAAAAATTGAAAAATGTAATCTATAATTTATTACTTTTAAGTGCTAATTCTGATTAGTTATTGTCTATTCTTACCTGTACTGACATTTGCAGCGATGTTTTCTGACGTTTAGACAGATTTTTCGACATGTACTCTAGGAATGGTCGGTAATATTAACAACTGCGTTACCTACTTATAAAACGGCGTTTTATTTATAGGAACATTCATTTCAGTCTGGTAACATATCACTTACAAACTAATCAAATTTTAATATATCTTCATTTGGTTAATTCACAAATATAATCAGGCTAATGAGGTATTTTTTAATAAGCCGTCACTACTGCGTTACTAACATTGATTTAAAATTTAAGTTTTTTAAAAAAATACACCTAAATTAGTTACCAGCATACAATTTATTGTATAAGAAATGAAACAATTGATAAATAAAAAAGAATGTTTGTTATTTCACAATTTCTTTCCATATTGTATGTAACAAATATGGATCTAAATGTTAACTGGAAATTGGGGACAGAAAAAGCTTTTTCACGATTACGACGTTTTTTGTTGGTAATTTTCCATTTCCGTTTTGCAGATCTATGCTCTTTTTTGTCACATTACTCTCAAGATTTTTTAGCGTGGTATTGTTCCAATTTTTTTTTTTGCTTTAGCATTTTTAATCGGATCTTGTTTCCGTTTTTCTCTATAACGCCTTTGTTTTTCAGCGGGTGTCAAAGCCATTATTTCAAAGTATTGATCTACAAAAGTAAAGAATTCATTTATGCGCCATTTAATGTACAAATATATAAAAAAAATGTTATCAAAACAACTGCGTTGCTAAAACTACACCTGCGTTACCCCATTTAGTAACGCAGTGTAGTGGTAACGCAGTTGTAAAAAAGAAGTGTTTTTAAACGAAATCCTTAAATAGTACCATATCCACGCGAAATTATAATGCTATCCAAATATAAACCTAATTAGTAGTATTTACTTGAAATAATTATTGCAAATATCACTAAAATTTACCTTTTTATAGCGGTAACTCAGTTGCCCCACAATAAACACACGCGCTCCACACGACAAATTCCGAACGGTTGGTTTCGACAAGCTTGCCCCTTTGCACACCTCGCCTCACCCCAGCATCAATTTACAACAAACCAAGCAATATTAGAGATAGAGATGTTAAAAAAGCTTATTTTAAGAAACACTTACGCATGGTAACAAAGGGTACGATTTTCTTCAATGTCGGGGACACGGCGACAAATATTTTATTGTAAAATATCTACTGTGGTAAAATCATATCGATGGGGATTACAATAGAGGTTAAGCTTTAAAGAAATGCTTAAACATTTTTAAAAAAGCTATGATTAGGCCTTCCTTGTGAATTGTGCTTGTGTTCTCGCAAATAAATGATTGATTGATTGATTGATTGAAAGATTTTGAGAAATTTTGGTTTATGTTACGAGACACGGACTGCGGGACAGTGAACTTTTATATGGAAAACAACTGTGTTACTCAGGAAGACAACTATGTTACCATGATTCACAAATAAATACCGTATCAAACTTAAATATTTTGATGTCTGGTGATTAACTCATATTCAATAATTGCTATGTGGTGCATTTTTTTCTTTTATTTACACTTTTGTTTATTAATAAAACACTTTATCGAAAGAGGACCGATTCTTAGGCACTAAAAAGAAGAATGGCTCAGTTATTATTTGGATAAGCGAAGAAAAATTGAGTTTTATAACTGTTTAACAGATGAACGAAGGACTTTATTGTATTATCAAAGAAAGACAAGTACTTGCAAGATCAAGATATGGATACTTATTTGAATGTATGAATTTTTGAAAATTTGAAAATTTTTTAACTTCTAAATATCTTTTTGTATAAAATCTAAAATCGATTAGGTTGGTACACCATTCTACAGGTCAATCCTAGTTTGGGTACCAAGATGTAACTAATTTTGGACTAGCAAACTAACTACTGGACTGTTTGTAATCTATATTTACTCTAAAAAGATGTTTGTAAATTCCTAAATAATTTATTAATTCATACATTCATTCATTCATATTAATATTGAATCGCAAGTAGGGATAGCATACCTAAACAAAAAATATATTCGTCTTTTTCATTTCTACTTTATCAGAAGAGTATCAGGAGTTTAGTTTAGATTCTGAGAATGTAACAAGGAATCGACGTCATTGTATTTACTTATGAGGTGGATCCAAATAAGATACAACCGTATCGAAGTTATAAAGGCGTAGGTATGTCCTTAAAGTAAGTATTAAGGACGTAATAATGCACAGTGTACCTAAACGGCTTTGATTGTCTAAAATTCAATTACAATTTTCTTTTTCCAGGTTCATCACAAGGGCCACCAGGGTTCCTGCCTGCATTAATGCACGTGGACCGAAATTGGTACGTCATGTCGACGGAACCAATCGGGACCTTCGTCACCAAAGTGTACCGGGAACGGACCGGTGATGTGCCGGTCAAGTTCGGCCTGGAGACTTCTGGTCCACCTGTGCCGTTCGAGATCAATCCTGTTACCGGTGTAGTGACCGTTAATGATACGCTTACTGATAAGGTAATCTACTTAATCTAGTATTTTTAGCTCTTTGACTGCCGTTGGCCAATAGGATAACATTTTCTTTTGTTTGGGGTTAAAGTATTAGTACAAAATATCTTTGTTGGGTAAACTAACAGCATCATTGATAGAACAGAAGCATGACGCTGTTTGTTTATTGTTTGTTTGATATTGAGTTGGGACCTAAAAGATTTAGGTGAATTACAAATAACCCTGATAGATCAGAATCGCTCGTCTATTCCCGTTATTTTCTACTTTTTGTCTGCTACTGGTAGCTATCGAGAAAAGATATAATGTTACTACCATGGATGAAATAAAAAAAGAAGGATTGAGTATTGATTGACATCGAACTGAAGCCCAAAATGGTGGACATATTACATATATGTGTGTCAGATGAAAGTATGGCGACCGGCTGCATATGATGTGTGTGTGCGTACCCCGCTCGTACGTACGAAGCGTTCCGGCTTCCTAAGGGTGCTTCAGTTTTGGATCAGACGGAATTCCCTCCTCTTTTTTTATTAGCTCCATGGTTACTACCTACTGCTGGACATTGGTATGATAACGTATGAGCTGCTTTATCTATCACTATTGGATACCACAACTATGCGTGTCATTGTCCTCTGAGTATAATATTATATTTGCTACTGTTTAGTTATCATTAGGCATTTTGTTTTGTTGGTTGAGCCTTAAGCCGTGATAGTATAAAAACAGAACTAGCTGAGCTTTGCCCTATAGTTGCCGTTTAATGATCGACAACATGCTAATAAGCATGATGACTAAAATTACTTTTTGCATAATTAAAAATATTGCTCAAAAGATAAACATTCGTGAAAACAAAAATAAAATATCTCAAAAACCGACAAAGTTACAAGCATTTTAAAAACCGGAACAGAAAGAAATAGCTCTAACGGCCAGTGACGTCAGGGCAATGTCGTCATAATACCTCATTACTAAGCTGTGGTAGCTCATGTGACGTCACAGGTGTATTTTTCATAGTAACTGCGGAGGCGCTCTGTTTCGCGAGAAAGGGACAGGAGATGTCTGCTATAGAAACTTTAAAAGCTTATTACTCCGTGATTTATTTACCGATTTTACTTATTTTTTCAATTATTGCATTGTTTTTTAATCTTATTTATGAAAGTATTATTTAATTTTCATTTTTAATAGTAGTCACCATGCCTATTGTCAAACTGGAATGCTCTAGATTACTGAAGATAAATAGAAAGTAGTTAGTTTACTTTTAAGTATGTTGTTCCAAAGTAAGTTCTCATTCTTTTTCAGGAAAACCGTTCGTTTTCCCTATGGGTGACAGCCTACGATGGATCCATTCCGCAGCGAACCGAGGTCTACGCTTCGATCTTTGACAAATCCGGTCTGCGGCGGAACCCACCTCACCTACCAGCGATTCCTGGCTTTACGTTCCGACCAACGCCTTCTTTACATCCAATTACATTCCCCGACAACAACGAACCACCTAAGCTTTTTACCGTCACAACTGCCAAAGTCACTGAAGATTTCACAGAAGAAGACATAGTACCTGACGTGACGACTACACTAAGTCCGCCAAAACCACCAGATGACATACCAAAAGTAGAAGTGAAAAACGATGATAAGAATACTAGTGCAGTAAAAAACGAAGAGGCTAACAGCGATACTCCTCTAACTGTGATACCGCTTATAGCGATCAGCGGACTTGTGGTAATCGTTGCTGGAGTCATGTTTTTCATCTGGAAGAAGAGTCAAACGCCAAAAGCAAGCTCCAAAAAAGAAGACATGGTAAGTACTTACAACATGAGTTCAAATGATTGTTCAATTTTATTGTAAGCACTATAATAGCAATCAAATTGTTATTGCTGTCTAGTGATTTGTGGTTAATGAAAAGCTTCCATAGTAATCACCATTAAAGAAACCTAGGTTAAGCAATTATTATTAGTTAGTTTAATAGCATTATTCTCTTTACCAACTGTTAGACAGTCAATTCACTCGCAGTAGGTATCATCAATATTTATAAATACGTTCGTTAAATAAACACATTTTTCGGCTGTTATCCCGTAACCATATGTGACAAATAATGTCATCAATCTATATCTATTTAAGTTATTTACCTCATAAATTTCATCGATTATTTGAGAATTCGTTATTTCTACATGAAATGCCATCCATATAATCCCATTACCAAACGAATTCGCTTTATAGGTCACTTAATATCATCCATTTCTATTTATGTTTTGGCTATGTTTTGAGCATGCTTTCTGATTATATGCTAAATTCATTAACTGATAATAACATATTTTACACTGATGTGGCTTTCAACCCTGTTTCATCTGAAACTTCAGCAATTCATTTTGTTATTATATCATTAACAATTTCTGTTTTGTTATACCTTCTAATTCAATAATTGGTGTTATCAACAGACCAAAGAATCAAGTGGCATCGTCCTCCAAGACGCGTCTCTCAACATGTGGGAACGGCCTAGGGCCTACTCCAACCGATACGAATCCTGGGATAACAGCCATTTGCAGGTATCCGACCTTATTTCCTTTACTGTAGCTTAACAAGCTTAACTAAACTCTATACAATCGAACCCTAAACCTACAGTCCAAAAGGCTTAGTCAGGTACTATCAGGCTAGTCAAATTAAGAAATACGCTATTCTATTTATTAAGGTAGGTCCAAACGGATCCCACCAAACGGATCCCACTTATTATTTTTTGCAACCGATAACCACACAATATTATCTTTAACTCCCATCTGATCCTTATAAAAAGTAGGACGTAAAACAAATAAACGATAAACATTGTCAGAACACGTTTTCTTTGTACATTTGAGCATTTGAGCATTTGAGGAATTTATTTTTCCTTTATTGTTTGTTTAACAACATTCTTGGAGTAAATTACATTACGACGACCTAATTTACTCCCGTTTTGTGTAATTAATGTTATTTTCAACGAAATGCTTTGAACTTTGAATAACAACATGAAGGGTAAACAAGTACCTACCTGTCACGTTGTTTTTTTTAAGTTGTTTACCTAATCACCATTCTGTAGATATGGCAGGAGGGTGTTTTATTTAATTTAGTCATGCTAAGAAGCTTTGGAATAAATGAACAAAGAAAAAAAATCCTCAAATAAACAAACATTTTCTTTTTTCGACTTGTATATTTTAAAATGATTAGGAACAGGACATCCAATACTTTTGTAAATAGTACTAAAATATTTGCAATGGAAGTATATTTCATAATTCACCTTAAGTTTTCTCTATTTGTCAACTTCAACTTCAACTCTTGGTTGATGGCTTCTGTGGTGATGCCATCCATCTTTATTTATATTAACCAGTTAAACTGTTTTGTCAGCTTTCAGAAGAAACTTCAATAACGAAAGAGCAGCCGCCAGACGAATGGGAATTCCCCAGACATCGGTTAAGAATTTTCAATATCGTCGGGGAAGGTGCTTTCGGCCAAGTGTGGCGGGCTCAGGCGATTGACATTGATGGTGTGTATGTTTAGGAATTTCTATAGGTATATTCTACAAGGTGACCTTGAATTAGTATGTTATCCCGAAAGGGGGTTAATCTACACCCCAAGGTAGGCAATGTTTCTTCTACGACTTTACTAAATTAATTGTTTTTCATTGAAGAAATGCCTTGTAAAGTTTACGTTCGAAAATAGCCTTAGCGCAGCTGGTTGGTTGAACTTAGTCCTTGACCGAGTGCACATAAATGAGTTTAACGAACCTGTGTTTAGAAATGAATTTATAGTATCTTGTCAACTCTCGTAGCGATCGCACGTGCAATTTTGCGAGTGGATTTATTTTTT
This sequence comes from Ennomos erosarius, assembly GCA_963580505.1. NCBI lineage: Eukaryota > Metazoa > Arthropoda > Insecta > Lepidoptera > Geometridae > Ennomos > Ennomos erosarius. The sequence continues at coordinate 12,311,596 of OY756986.1, forward strand.
ACCATGGAGGTTTTGAAACACCCAGTTTCAAGTAAGGCTCTCACAACTTGTATCATGGTCCCCTCCCATTGTGGGATAACATACCAATTCAAGGTCCCCTTGTATACATAGTATAAAATTATAGTATAATTTATATAGGTATTTCTTTGTCATATGGTTTTCACATGCCTTGTAGCTGACGGACAGTAAAAGATAGACTGTCTGGCAGCTACTGGGTCCGTGAAAACAAAGTTGAGCCAGTAAGTACTGACCGGTCAGATGCTGTCGGTCAGCTTCTTCAAAATTTTTTGTTTCTACTTTCCACTGACCTTCCCCACTCTCACAACTCCCACAAGGACCGCTACTGAGTCGTCACTCTCTCCATGCGAACGGATCAGAAACACCTGGACAGATCTAGTACACAGTAGCAGTGTAGTGTGTACTGGGGCCGTACTGTGAGCTCTTTGCGCGATTTATAACAGAGCCTATATTGGATTGCTTGTCAATATAGGCTCTGTTTTGAATCGCAATAAGAGCTCACAGTATACAGCCCCTGCTGTCTCCTATGTAGATCCAGTAGTGAGAAAATGTCGGAAAAGTGACAGAACAGCGACAATAGAGGCAAGAAGAGGAAAAATGTGACATGGCAACTTAATGAAAAACATCATAGAAGGGAAGAGAGGAAGGGGCTAACCTAGAAAGGCATACATACAGATCAAATAAAAGAAAAGATAAATGTCATGTAGTACAGGGAAGTTAAAACATTGGCTGAAGGTAGAGATAGATGGCGATTACTCCACCTACAAGAGCAAGCCTCTTAAATAAGAAGATCAAGGTAGCATATAGCCCTCCTGATGGGAATAGGTCACCATAGCCTATGGACATCTGTATTCTGTAACACTGAACTGGCACTAATATATTTCTTCTTTTAAACCACGTGTTTACCCTGTGTAGTTTGTATTCATTATATAATGCGTTTTTAATAAATAATAAATGCAGTTTTTTACTTAAATAATTTATAACTGTACGTTTTTTTTTTTTTTTTTTGTTATGAGAATGAATGACGTGACGGGCTGGTCGTTCACCTGATGTTAAGCAATACAGCCGCCCATAACAATTGCAGTGTCACTCGGAACTTTAAAATAATAAAGTTTCGCGTGGCACTGCACTGCGCACGTCATCCTGAGACATCACACAGTCTAGTAATCGACGGGCCCGATAGCTCAGTTGGTAGTATCCCTGCCTCCTGAACTGAGGGCTGTGGGTTCGATTCCTACCCAGGACAAACATTTGTGTGATGAACATCGATGTTTGTTCTGTGTCTGGGTGTTATATTGTATTCTATGTATGTATTTACAAACGAAAAAGTATATAAGTATTGTGTCCGTTATCTGGTTCCCATAGTACAAGCTATGCTTAGTTTGGGGCTAGATGGCGCTGTGTGAAATGTCCACACATATTATTATTATTATTATTATTATTATTATCAGATTACTACACTGTGTAATCAGGTCATAAAGTCTCATTTGCCCAGTAATTTCACTAGCTACAATGCCCTTCAAACCGGAACACAGTAGTGCTTGCACACTACTGCTTGGCGGCAGAATAACTGGCAAAGCGGTGGTACCTACCTAGACGAACTTTGCAGAAAAGTCCTACCACCTAGTAAATTATCTCGAGGATCTATCTAGCTTATATTAGAAATGCCCTTTTTGTGGTTTACGCTGAAATGAAAGGAGACGGTCTGCGAACCAATTAATTTATATTAATTATTATTGATATACCTATACTTTGTTTTGTACCAAATAATGAATACCTACGTACTTTTATAGCCTCAAGTCGTAAAGGCGACCTTTGTATTAAACTGAAAAAGTCTAGAATTATGATTGCTCACGCAAGCGCTATAACATCGACTATTACACTTTCATCGTAAAAGAATAATTGAAGTTACCCCTTAGGTAAAGTCATGTTTTATGAAACTATGCTCCGGCAGTATCATAAAAATATAACTTTGTTGGTTTGCTTTTATGTACCTATTTTACTTAAAAACGGGTTTGAATGCGAATTTGCTCGTAATTGGGTATAACTTACTACTTATACCGGTTTGTTCGATTGGAACGATCCACTGTTGTATCAAATAATTATATTTAATTTACTATTACGGTTGAGTCTCCTCAGACTTTTTGTCACTGTTTGTTGTTAAACACATCAAAATCAACATAAGGAATAGTAAGTAGTAGTAGTAGTAGTAAGTAGTAGTAGGAATAGTAGTAGAAGTATACCTACTACCTAGTAGGTATACTATTCCTTATGTTGATTTTGGTAATAATATAAGAACATAGAAAAACTTTTATTAATATTAATGACACTCTAAACATCTACCTATAAAAAGTTTTTGGTCCCTGTAACGTAACCAATACTGTCAAGACTTCGATATTATAGTTATGCCCTAAAGTTTTAATTGGAATAGGTAATAGCTAACATGGCATCTATTGAACTAGGTCTGGGTGATTGAGTTTCACCAGATCTTGTTAGAATTGCTCAGGATATTTCTATAGCGTATTTTATGTTCCAATGCCACTCAAAACTTACTTATAATTGTTTATTTTGCAGGCAAGAAAGGCGAAACGACTGTGGCTGTGAAGACACTAAAAGAAAACGCCTCAGAGAAAGAAAAGACCGATTTACTGCAAGAGTTAATAGTAATGAAAAGCTTGGGAACGCATCCAAACGTTGTCAGGCTTATTGCTTGCTGTACTGAAAAGGTAATCTAAGTACTTAATATTTTTAATATTAATTTCCACCAATCATAGTTCAGAAGAGACAAACATTCATTTTCATTAGCTTCTGCGTGGTGTTGTGGTCAGGTACACATAACCTGAAGGTAAGGGGTTGGAATTCCCGTAACAGGGATTGGCCGTTATTTTATTTCTTGACCGTAATATTCTGGTTTTAATGCTATGGATTTTTTTTTTATAAATACTTTATATTATTATATAGCGACAGCGATAGCGTGCTTTCAATTGTTAAATTACTTTGACATTTTACCAGGAACCAACGTTAGTCATCATGGAGTTCGTGAGCCTTGGGAAGTTGCAGCAGTTCCTAAGGAACTCAAGGGCTGAGCGTCACTACGGGAACACTCACGCTGGGAGCCAATTCCTCACATCCCGGGACCTCACTCACTTTGCGTTTCAAGTAGCTAGGGGAATGGACTTCCTTAGTTCTAAAGGGGTAAGTGACCTATATTTCTGATAGTTTCAGAATTTACTACACCTACAGTGTTATAAAAAAATTGCTGTAACAATTTCAAAATATAAAAAAAAAAGTTTTAAATGTTTAAATATTGATGTCAAAAACAAGTTACCTGCTGCAACGCGCACTACATTTTGACATTGTAATCACCGTAATACCCCAGATAATAATATAATACCTAGTAATACTAAATAATTATTTTTTTCAGTGAAATAACAAAGTTTAGACGAAAGAGTTCGCCGCTAGCAGGCATGTCCAAGATATTTTTCATAAAGTATGTTTTATCCAGGTCTTAATTACGTGGCAAAGATTTCATATTTTGCTTTGTGTTTAAATAAATAATTTAAGTCCCGGTTGCATAATAACACGCGGTTCCTAATTTCACCAGTCTAACCTAACACAAATGCTAATAAAGACCTACCAATTCATAACGCATTTGTCTCAATTGCAGATGTTCATTTGTTAATTAATTTATTATGTTATATGTGGTCGCAGAATAGATTTAATAATATAAAGTATTATATACCTACTGCCGCTTTTTACCAAACAGGCCGTAGGTACCTATCTACGCTTGTTTGCTCCTTTTAACATAAAAAAGTAAACTGTTTTACCCCAAGAGAAAGTTAGCGACATGAACAATACTGACACCTACTGGTATAAATCCTCAGATAATTCATCGGGATTTAGCAGCGAGGAACGTCCTTATCACGGAGGAGAGAATGTGCAAGGTGGCGGACTTTGGGTTCGCGAGGGACGTCGCCGGCACACACGTGTATGAGAGAAAAAGCGACGGACGCTTGCCTATTCGGTAAGGAAACAGCCTTTTAACGTTTAAAAACGGCACTTAGAACAATCAATTGACTCCGTGACCTCGCAGAAATTCACCGGGGTTACACTCCATATTCCTGTCACAGAATTCGCATATTTACATATTTTTAGGAGTCAAGTCTACGATTCCTGGATAATTTTGTACGACACGCCTAAAGTGAAATAAGCATTTGCGTCACAGATCCTTTTTTTTTATAGGATCAGTGATTTGCGTGTGGTAGCTGCATTTCGTTTATTTTGCCGTCCTTGTTTTCCTTGTTCACTTCTCTATATTTCCAAAACAAAACTATGGTGTGTTATGAGCTTAGAATAAGTAATATGGTACAATACGTGCCATTCTCCAGTATGACTGTTGCATGATAGTTTCATCTGCGTAATTTCCCCCACCTATTGGATTTGGTGTCGGGTTCCTCGTCCGCAAGTCTCTCGTCAACAACGTGATCAAAGTCGACAGTGTGTCGACCAGGGTAGCGTACCTGATACTCAGAATAACCAAACGGTATTCGTTGAAGGTCATCCAGGTATACGCACCGACCTCGGCACACTCCGACGATGAAGTAGAAGCTATGTATGAGGATATATCCGAAGCCATGCATACTTCCGAAACATACTTCACCGTTGTGATGGGAGACTTTAATGCGAAGTTGGGCACAAGGAATGGCGATGAGCTGAGAGTGGGGCCATTTGGATACGGGCAGCGGAACCCTTGGGGACAAAGGCTGGCTGACTTCATGGAGAAGGAGGGCCTCTTTATGATGAACTCCTTCTACAAGAAGCGGCCATCCAGGAAGTGGACGTGGATAAGCCCCGACGGTTCCACGAAAAATGAGATAGACTTCATGATGACGACCAAGAAGCGAATATTCGATGATGTCTCTGTGATCAGCAAGGTGAAAACCGGTAGCGATCACCGTATTGTAAGAGGCACATTGAATATCAATGTCAAGCTTGAAAGGTCGCGTCTGGTGAGGTCTACGCTCCGTCCAAACCCTGTCCAAATCCAAAACCCCGAAGGCTTTCAGCTGGAACTCCAAAATCGCTTCCAGTGCCTTGCCGATTGCAACACAGTGGACGAGTTGAACAACGGGTTGGTGGAAACTGTCCAAGCTGTTGGAGTTGAGTTCTTCAAGACCCAACGCCGAAAGAGGACTCAGAAACTCTCAGGAAACACTCTTAAATTAATGGCAGACCGGAGCGAAATGAAACTAGAGTCTTCAGTTGATATGTCAGCCTACGGTGAACTCAATAGACGTATCTGGAGTTCCATGCGACACGACTTGCGTGCTTTTAGTACTTCACGTATTGAGGCCGCAATTGAGCGGAACCAAGGCTCTAAGGTGTTCGCAAAAGATTCGTCTATTGGGCAAAGCCAAATGACAAAACTGAAGACCGAGAATGGTAGTGTCATTTCATCCAAGCCTGAGATCCTGAGAGAGATTGAGAACTTCTATGGACAGTTATATACATCGACACGTGAGCCCGCTACTAACACAGCTAAGGACACCAGAGCCAAGTTAGTCCGACACTATACCGAAGATATCCCGGACGTCAGCCTGTACGAGATTAGAATGGCCCTCAAACAGCTTAAAAACAACAAGGCGCCAGGTGAGGATGGAATTACGACCGAACTTCTGAGAGCGGGTGGTAGACCGGTACTTATAGTCCTCCAGAAGTTATTCAATTCTGTCATCCTTGAAGGTACAACGCCGGAGGCATGGCACAAGAGCGTGGTGGTGCTCTTCTTCAAAAAAGGTGATAACACCTTATTGAAGAACTATAGGCCCATCTCGCTCTTGAGTCATGTGTATAAGCTGTTTTCGAGGGTCATTACGAATCGTCTCGCACGCAGGTTTGATGAATTCCAGCCTCCCGAACAAGCCGGTTTCCGAAAAGGCTTTAGCACCATAGACCACATCCATACGCTACGCCAGATTATACAGAAGACCGAAGAGTATAATCGGCCGCTATGCCTAGCGTTTGTGGACTATGAGAAAGCCTTCGATTCAATCGAGACTTGGGCGGTGCTGCAGTCCTTACAGCGATGCCAAATTGACTATAGGTATATCGAAGTGTTGAAGTGTTTGTACAGTAAGGCCACTATGTCAGTCCGACTACAGGACCAGAGTACGGAACAGATCCCATTGCAGAGAGGCGTGAGACAGGGAGACGTTATTTCTCCGAAACTGTTCACAAACGCATTGGAGGATGTTTTCAAGCTCTTGGAGTGGAAAAGATGTGGCATCAACATAAATGGCGAGTATATCACTAACCTTCGTTTTGCCGATGATATAGTCATAATGGCGGAGTCGCTCGATGATCTCAGCACCATGCTCAACGACCTCAGTAGAGTCTCCCGACAGGTTGGTCTTAAGATGAACATGGACAAGACGAAAATCATGTCAAATGCCCATGTTCCACCTATACCGGTAATTGTTGGGAACGATACTCTCGAAGTTGTCGACAAATACGTCTATCTAGGGCAGACTGTCCAATTGGGTAGGTCCAACTTCGACAAAGAGGTCGCCCGAAGAATCCAACTCGGCTGGGCAGCGTTCGGGAAGCTTCGACCTATCTTTTCGTCCAAAATACCACAAAGCCTGAAAACAAAAGTTTTCAATCAATGTGTGTTGCCAGTGATGACTTATGGAACTGAGACGTGGTCTCTAACTGTTGGCCTCATTACTAAGCTCAAAGTCGCGCAACGAGCTATGGAGAGAGCAATGCTCGGTGTTTCCCTGCGAGATAGGATCCGAAATGAGGAGATCCGCAGGAGAACTAAAGTGACCGATGTAGCTCTTAGGATTGGCAAGTTGAAATGGCAATGGGCAGGCCACATCGCTCGTAGAACTGACAACCGATGGGGAAGAAAGGTTCTCGAGTGGCGACCACGAACTGGAAGACGCAGCGTAGGCCGGCCCCCCACTAGGTGGACCGACGACCTGGTGAAAGCCGCGGGGAGCCGATGGATGCAGGAGGCGAGCAGCCGCTCTAAGTGGCGCTCCCTGGGGGAGGCCTATGTTCAGCAGTGGACGTCTTCAGGCTGTTAATGATGATGATGATGATTGGATTTGCGTTAAAGTAGCTATATCTTCTTCTCCTCGTGTAGGCAATGGTTCAGCCCTGGTGTCAGAATTTTCAGGCTGCCCGAAGACTTCTGACTTGGCTTAACGACTTTGTCGACAACAGCCGGGACCGATGGATAAAATAAATAAAAAGTAGCTATAATATTATGTCTAATATGACGTATAATATGTCGGGTATTCGGCTTGTTTGTTTGTCCGTGTTATAAAAAAATATTATATTGAGTAAGTATACAAATTATTTTCTTCTCCACAGGTGGATGGCCCCGGAGTCTCTGTACGACGACATATTCAGCGTAAAGTCTGACATTTGGAGCTTTGGCGTGCTCTTGTGGGAGATCGTGACCCTCGGCTCCACGCCGTACCCTGGGCTATCGGCCGGTGACGTCATGAGAAAGGTGAGGAAATCACGCGAAAAAAGTAAAACAGTTTATTGAAAAGCCCTTTTAGATGAAAGGTTTTCTTTGCTAACTTTTTGTTTACCACAGAATAAATTTTAGTACTTGAGGCGTAAAGTTAGTGAAATTGTGAGCGCTAATATCCGAAACTGCTGACCCGATTCTAAAAATTCTTTCTCTGAATCCCTGAGTGACTTTTTTAGTTAATAATTATATCTTTGTAATGACTTCATTTATTATTATTTAGTCACTGTTCTTTAGTAAAAGCTTGTAGGTAAGTGCGTATAACGATCAAATGGTACGCACTTATGTACTTAAGGTACATAAGTGCTACGTATGTACTTCAAAACCTGCTGACTTTCAATATAATATTTCTTCTACAGTCAATTAAATTACAACATCAACCGATGTTAATGTGTTTTTATTAAATGGCCAAGAGCGAGTGCTCATTGCGTCGAGGGTTCAGTTAGAATATTTATGTAAAAGCTAATTTGTCTCCGTATACCTGATGGTAAGTGGCGATGTGGTCATGTAGGATGGATGTAATGTAAAACGCTTTCCTAGAAGATACCTAAAGAAGGTTAGGTATAAGATAAATAGGTTTTCTAGAGTCCTGAGCGCACATTTCAATCTTTCATTATATCCATCCGATACTTTTGGGATATGATATCCTAATAAAGATTATACAGCGGATTTTGATTTTTCCCATACGTTATTATATTAAATCTCTCATCAAATAATCCTATCACGTACATGTTTCATATATCTATTACGTAAGGAAAAAACAGTTAAAACGCTAAGTAGAGCGTAGGAGTACCAAGGGAATTTCAACTCAAAAGGTTTATTTAAAGAATAGAATTTGGTTAAGCCTGCTTTTAATACCCTTTTAAAAATGTTTAATATCATAATAGTAATAAAATGCGATATTACCAGCAACGCGCAACGTCTCCTTCAAAGTACTCGGTTATTCGGACGGAAATTAAATATAAGTAAATAATTATTATTATTAGTATTTTTCATGTAGGCTTTGTTCGCTTCATTTGCTCGTTCAGTAATTTTCTTTTTGGCAATATATATACAGAATAGGGTCAATAGGGTACATCTCCCTTGTACAAGAAATACTCTAAAATGAGAAAAACATTGTTTTGATTAAAATATTACAAGTTGAGAAAAATGGGCAGCGAACTAATAAAAGTGGGGCAAATCTGTAATTTGTATCATCATCATCATCATCATCATCATCATCATCATCATCATCATCATCATCATCTTACCAGACCGAATACGTCCACTGCTGAACATTTAGGCTTCCATTACGTACGTCCAAAAAATGAAAACTATGTCAATTTACCGCAGTATCTTTCACAACACTGTACAAGTTTGAGCTCACTCCCTTAGTAATTATGTTTCTCTTTTCAGGTACGCGATGGTCACCGACTAGAAAAGCCAGAGCACTGTCGCCGCGAGCTCTACAATATCATGTATTACTGCTGGGAAGCCGATGCCACATCCAGACCAGATTTCAAGGAAGTAGTGTCGATGCTGGAGAGACTGCTCTGCACTGAGATGGACTACATCGAACTTGAGAGGTTCCCGGATCATTCCTACTATAACGTACAACACTTGGATGGGGAAAAGTTATAGGCGAACGATTTATTGTGTCCCTTAGGCCCGATTTTACCAAAGTAGAATAAGTTTTATTCCAAGAATAACGGTTATTGTCACTCTCGGATACAGCTTATTGACAAATGAAATGACGATTAAAAGGACGCTATTCTGACTGGATCCAAGGAATAACCTTCAAAATGTATGGTTTATACCACCAATTTTGAACTCCTTTGAGTTATTTTCGTGTAACTCGGTTGTTCTCGGAAATTTTTGAACAACCTTATTCTACTTTGGTGAAATCGGGCTATGGTAAAATCTCAGTAAGACAATTTCAGATAAAGTTTAGTACAGTATCATTCTCAATATAGGTCCATAGCCAGATCCGTGTTAGATCTAATGGGATATTTTTCCTTCTTAGATTTTATTTTGATAGTGTGATTGAATTTATATTCATGTGCAAGTTTGGGTGACACAGTTTCTGTTAGATAAGTATATAGAATCGAGAACTGTTATTTGAACTGGATATTTGCGGTGGTTTGAATATAAATGACCACAGTTCCATACTACATTAGACAAAATCTAAAAGAAGCCTATTATAAGTAGTAATAATTAGCAAAGAAGTAGGTATAATGTACTAGAAAATAATGTTAGCTTCAAACTCAAAGTTTCGTTTTATTTTATTAAGAAGTTTGCTGTCCGCAAAAAGGATGGAATTTTTGAGTCCGTCAAAACTGCCGAAAAATGGCTAGTTCTTTGTAACTTCTACCAAAAGCTTTGTTTATCGTTGGTTCTGACGTCGTGTTATCTTTAAGACTTGCTGAGATTAATTTATGTAAAAGGCAATATTGTATTTTTAATAACTTGAATAATAAATTATTTATAAGTTTAGCACTAGTCTTCATATTAATAATAAAATAATTTCCAAATACATATGTAATAGCGTTTATTAAGATGTACATATTTAATGTAATGTAAAATAGGAAGTGCATTTGTAATAAACACGTTTTGTTATAAACAATTTTTTTTTATTTCAAACTACAAGTACTTAAATGTAACGTTCCGAAAAAAAATACAAATAAATTTCAGTTGACTAGATTTCAATTTTGTTGAGGCGCTGGAGATAAAATATTACGAGTGAATTTCCGCCGCAGAAACTGAGAAGTACAAATAATTTCTAGTACGAGAACGATTATACCGCTTACATAACCCAGTACTAATATAAAGATACCTCCTTGCAAGTGCTGCAGCGATAAAGCATAGACATCGGGTTTCTTTCGCAGCAAATACTTCAACAGCTTTGCTCTACGTCGGTTATTAAACGCCGCAAATCGGCGTCTCGCTGCATCGTTGATACCAGATTGTTTAAATATAGAGAGTGTTTCAGAAATCTTCTGCATAAAACCGTAACCACGCAGTGCTACTAACTCTAAAGGTACAGAAAACATATTCATGTCAAACGCGTAATACTTAAAATTGCCAAAACTATCACTCAAGTCTGGGACTATGGCGGACACGTGCGCTAATTCCAAACGGCTGCAAAATAGTGAAAAATTTCTGTGAACAGCCACGTCTAGCATCGCCATGGATGTGTCATTAACTTGTACCCAATTATCGAAAATAAAATTATCTAATGCATCCGAGGAGTTAGAGAAAAGATCATGCAGTTCTTCTACGCCACCGAATTTCAATCCACTATCAACTAATTGCTTCATCGTCTGAATTTGATATTCAAACGTTGGATTCTTTAATACGACTATCAGTTTGGTTTGATACCCTGTTACGGCTAACATGCAGTATATATTGAAGAAAACGTAAAATACTCGCAGACTTTGTGTATTCGGACGAAGATAAGCAGGAAACCCTAAAGAGCATATCCATGCATTTAGTAAACAATGATTCATAGATCTGTTGTACGGAGTATCTCTGCTCAGTTGCCCTAAAATTCTCCAGAAAATTGCGCATGTACCGAAGGTAACAATCACAGAATACCACACAAACTTACTAAAAATTATGAATAGCGCTAACCAAGGTGGTGATGGATAAGCCCTAGGAACAACCCATGTATAGGAATCGGCTAAGTATGGGGTACTGCATTCAAAATCTTCATGAACGTCGTTGTCCGGAAAAATACCGCCTAAGAGCAGTTGCCCCCTTTTCAGTGTCAAATATTTCAAAGCTCCATTCCATTGGCTATCATTTTCCCTCTCACCTCGGTGCGTGTTCACGATTTCAAAAGTTGTAGTAAAATTAAATCTCGTAAATATTTCTCTTATGAGTATTTTCTCAATGTTTGCATTGTTCACATCTTCACTAACAAATGGCTGTCTCTGTAAAGCAATAATGTTAAGTACACATCCCGTCATGTCCATTGGAATTCTATTTTCAAAATTATTTTTTTCGTACATCAATGTGCCTTTCACACAAGTGTTTCCTACAACTATTCTGTCATCTGCAGTCTCGTTGAAGTAACCGCAGTATTGAGGAGGATCAAACGGCCACCAGCTGTAGATAATTGCATTACGAACACTGTTTGCTTGTGGCACAATTACTATAACATTAATAACATTGTATTTGAAAAGACAGCTCAGTATTTTCTCCACATGTCGAATGTTTATTTTGTCTGCAGCAAAACTGAATAGCAAGATTATAAATTTTGCTGCTGGGTTCCAGCTGCGAGATCTTATTAGCCTACTGGCTAAATAAGGAAATTCTTTGTAAGTGTCAACAACAATGATAAAATAATCACCAGGCGGTCTAGCCTTAAAGCTGTCTATGTGTAAAATTCCAAATTTTTCGTTATAGTCATCACAAATATCAACTTCGTTTTGAGGACTTTTAACCTCCACCAAGTATTTGACTTGAGCATGTATTTTCGTCATCAGTTCTTCCTTGATCCTGGAAACTGATGAGCTGGCATTATTGTAGTTTGCAAATATCATCACGCCAGGTTCTTCAAAATTGTTTTTAATGATAGAACTTATACAGTTTGTGAAATCTATTATTACAGTAGGACCGCGTGGATTAATAACTGCTGTTGTAACTACTACTTTAAAGACTAATAGTACAGTCACTTTTGCTACCATTTTCTTCGCTAACAAGTTCACATACCTTAATGGATTTAACGACTGAAGTGAAAAATACTGTGCAATAGTTTAAAAAGCATGGAAATTATCTACATCAATCTTTACTTATCCGCGATATACATAGTGCATTTAAATTAAAACATGCAATTGGTTTATTGCGACAGACTGGCCATAGCGTGTTAGCCTATTTTAAGTCCATTTATAAATAAAATGTAATAGGTAAGTTGACCATTAAATTGAGATGATGTTGAAAAGGTTAGATTGGCTAAAATATAATATAAAATCAGAATTCAGTGAGGCTAATGGACTATCGGACTGTATAAATAAATGAATGTCATAATCGTTTTATAGCCAAAAGTTGTTTCAACCTCGGAGCTAGATCTACACCTGCGCTTAAAAGCTTTTAGCTGTTTTTAATATCTACTTCTGCTTTATATACATAAAGTTATCATTCTTTTTACGGTAAGAATAGAATGAAATCGTTGTGAGTGTGGCTGAACGCAAATAACTAGTAAAGTTTCGTGTGACACTGCACTGCGCACGTCATCCTAAGACAACACACAGTCTAGTAATCAGATAACTAGACTGTGTGATCAGGTCATAAAGTCTCATTTGCCCAGTAATTTCACTAGCTACAATGCCCTTCAAACCGGAACACAGTAGTATTTGCACACTACTGCTTGGCGGCAGAATAACTCGCAAAGCGGTGGTACCTACCTAGACGAACTTTGCAGAAAAGTCCTACCACCTAAGTAACTCAAACTGACACGGCCCTCGTTTGAGTCCAGTACCCCTAGTAAGGGTTTCGATAGTTTACTAAAACTTGATTCGTTTACGTTTTCTCCCTTTTCTCCCATACATTTCTTTGCAGCGCCCCTAGCGGACACGTTGGTGAACTAAAAATGGCAGTACAAATTTTAAATGGATTCACTCGTATTCACGTATTGGATAACTCGTACTAGGGGTACAGATCAGCGCCGCACCTTTGAACCCTGCACTAATTACAACGGTGAACACAAACATCGTGAGGAAATCAGTATATTCAAGAATCACTAACCTGCAGACTTTGTTTTGAATCATCATTTTGCAGGTTACCTATCTCATGAACCGTGATAGTTACAAAGTTGAAATTTACACAGTTGCTGTAGGTACTTATTTCTGTTGACGCTATAATAACAGCAAATACTGTAAAGCAGAACAATATCAATATTTAAGAGGGCTCCCATATGTACAACAAACGTGATTTGCTCGTTTTATAGACAATGGTGCCCCTTGAGTCTGACTCGCACTTGGCCGGTTATTTACATTTGTAATATATCTGTAGCCTACTCAGAAAATACCGCGAGCTGAATTCTTGCCAACCAAACAACTTAGTAGAAACTCTGCAACTTAAGACGGAGACGGCGCGAGCGTGCAGGCAATATTAAAAATACTTACATTTATTTTTGTCTTGAAATATATTCAGGAAATTCTGTCAACCAACGCTCAACTAAATTGAAATGTCTAAAAATCTTAATCTGTTACTAGTAAATGTCTGGAAATGAAGTAGTTGACTAAGTTTCTCAGAAATGGTCGATATGGAGTACCTACATCTACAAGTATTGTCAGGGCCTAGGCTTTATTATTTTTTATTTAAGTGCGTAATAATAAGAGACAGGTATCTTGCTCTACGGCTTCTTGGCGGGGAGCCGATGGATGCAGGAGGCGAGCAGCCGCTCTAAGTGGCACTCCCTGGGGGAAGCCTATGTTCAGCAGTGGACGTCTTCAGGCTGTTAATAATGATGATGATGATGATGATCTTGCACTAAGAGGTTTTTTAGAATTAGCCTGTTGAAATGGCAATGGGCAGGCTACATCGTTCGTAGAACTGACAACCGATGGAGAAGAAAGGTTCTCGAGTGGCGACCAACCGGAAGACGCAGTGTACGCCGGTTCCTCACTAATGTGGACCGACGATCTGCTGAAAGCCGCGGGGAGTCAATGGATACAGGAGGCGAGCAGCTGCTCAAAGTGGCGATATCTGGGAAAGGCCTATGTTCAGCAGTAGACATCTTCAGGCTATTGATGATGATGATGATGATGATGATGATGAATAAGAGATATCTAGCACCCTATAATTATACCAAATTTTAATCTAGAGACAATATTGTTAATTTTTGCCAAAATGTTTGTGAGTGAGAAAAAAGTGTTCTCACTCGTACCTAAATGCTGAAATTCGTAGCATGACAGAAGTTCCTAACTTATAATCAGAGTGTAATATTATTTAAGGCACGTAGTTTATTACGTTCTACGTAGTACAAATTGAGTTTTAAAGCCAGTTTTTTATCAACTTGTCCTGGCAGTCGGGGGAGCTACTACCGGAAGATGAGTTTTTAATCCGTTCAACCATGTTTTAGTAATTTAACAACTTCAATGACGCAGTATTTATGAATTTACTTGTATATATTTATCAACCAGCTATTAATAAATATTTTATTTTCCATATAAACGAATAAGGTACAATGAATAGTATGTGATTTATTGAACTCAAAATTAACGACAGTGTATCAAAATTTCAATTACGCCCTCCATAAATTATTAATAATATTATGTTCTATGTGCGCTTAGTGGCGAGCGCACTTAAATAAGCACACACACATATACCAATTTCTAATTTTAACCTAATTCAGCCTCTGTGGTACGGGGGTTGAGCAGGTTCGATCATAACACGGAGGCGGCGGGTTCGATTCCCGCGATAGGACAAGTATATGCAAAAAAAGCGCAAATACATGTTCTGTGTCTGGGTATTGTGGGACCAATGGTCCTTGGAGTACTTGGGTCCCTAGACACAGGAGATCCTAGTTGGGTTCCAGTATCTATGTATTTATTATTATAAAAATTGGTATACTTTGTCAGTGGATTCACATGTATGGTATGACTCACAAAGAAATATACGTATGGATGAAATATACATAATTATAATACTTACATACGTATCACCATCGTATCCACAGAGCTACAAAACAAATGACGCTTCGCCTATAGAGAGGAAGAGTTTTTTTTGTTCTGTGATCGCATGGAGCTAATAAAAAAAGAAGGAGGGAATCCCGTCTGATCCGAAACTGAAGCACCCTTAGGAAGACGGAACGCTTCGTACGTACGAGGCGGGGCACGCACACACTCACATCATAGGAAGCCGATCGCCCTACTTTCATCTGACACACATGTGTAATATGTCCGCCATTTTGGGCTTCAGTTCGATGTCAATCAAAACTCAATCCTTCTTTTTTTTATTTCATCCATGTGTGATCGTATCACTTACCGGTAGCAGCGGCAACTCGCTCATTTATCCTTTCAAAGGGAATTACGGGAATTATGTTCCTTCTCCTTCTTAGAATCTCATGAACTAGCTAGCACTACTTTTCTAACACCATTATTTATTCATTTCGACTTATGGGTTTGTAATTAATTTGACAAGATGAGTTTTTTTTATCCTTATCGCACTTATCGTACTATAAAAGGGTGGTCACAGCACAGCACAGGGCAAAGAGTATATAATACCTATTCTAAAGGGTGGGGGGTCTGGATAAGTGCATTTTTGTTATCATTTATGTGCAGAGCAAAACAATAAATAGGCTAATCAATGACCACCAATATACGTGTAAGTTCCTTGACGACCACTTCCAACAACCATAAACAATACTGGCCTCTTTATATCCTTGACACGATACCTATCCTCTCTGAAAACCTTTTGACGTTACTAAAATGCCAATCAGTCACGTAAAATTGCGTAAAATCGTATCGTAAAAACGGTGAAAGCCAGTGAAAGCCTTTCCGAGTTTTTAATCCAGTTACGTGATCAAACTTTTAGAAGCATGTTTTGTGAAAATATCAAAAATATATTGTTTTGCCATTTTTTGTTCACGTGTGTCGAAGCCCTCAGATTTACAGGTAATTGCCTTGATTATCTACCACCTAAGTATTTCCTTTATGATTACACTACCTACAAAGCAAAATGCCTAAAAAGCGAATTGCCTGTATAGGTACAGAAGGTGGTAACTGGTAAGCACTGGAAAAGTAGAGCTGAAGACTGGGCTCAGTGTCTTTGCTTGGGAGAGACTCATGTCCAGCTGTAGACTATTATAAGCTGGCAATGATGATGATGATATTGTTGATGGTGAATAGCAGTGGTCCACCAGTGGGTGTGGTGGTAAGCGGGTCCCTCAAAATACCTGTAACACCAGAGGCTTCTTATAGGATTCTATGTTGTGGATGTGTCTTCATAAACATTCCATGCATAAGTATTTCAAGGTATGAACAAACGAGTAATTTTTGTTTATTTCCGATGTTGCATTATGTGTTCCATAAGTCATCACTGGCAACACACATTGATTGAAAACTTTGACCTATTTAAGTCTAAGTTTTCAATCAATGTGTGTTGCCAGTGATGACTTATGGAACTGAGACGTGGTCTCTAACTGTTGGCCTTATTACTAAGCTCAGAGTCGCGCAACGAGCTATGGAGAGAGCAATGCTCGGTGTTTCCCTGCGAGATAAGATCCGAAATGAGGAGATCCGCAGGAGAACTAAAGTGACTGATGTAGCTCTTAGGATTAGCAAGTTGAAATGGCAATGGGCAGGCCACATCGCTCGTTGAACCGATGGGGAAGACAGGTTCTCGAGTGGCGACCACGAACTGGAAGACGCAGCGTAGGCCGGCCCCCTCTAGGTGGACCGACGACCTGGTGAAAGCCGTGGGGAGCCGATGGATGCAGGAGGCGAGCAGCCGCTCTAAGTGGCGCTCCCTGGGGGAGGCCTATGTTCAGCAGTGGGCGTCTTCAGGCTGTTAATGATGATGATGATGATTATGTGATCCACTTTTTGTAAAATTGGGAGCCTTCACACCAATACACTCCGCGTAGAGACACCTTTAAACGTAAGTAAATCTATAAAAAATTTTGACGTTGCGTCCAGAGCTTAAAAATCTTATCATCTTAACGATATAATTTATTCCTGTATCTACACCTTGCAAGGTGGGATTTTTAATCAGACAAGTAGATAGATACCTAACTGAATTAATATTGAACGAGCATAATCCCTGAAATCTCAAAGGGCACGTGTCCAGAATTCGTGGTAAATTACGTAGCACGTTCATTCATATGTGCGTAAAAACGGTCAGTTTCGTATGCAATTGGCATCCTCCAATATTTAATTGGAAAAGTCAGATACGATATTATGTTACCTGAGTAGAATTATTTTGGTTTATACAGCGCAGAATGGAAAGTTCCCAATAACATGTTTACGCGACGAATCCGTCGTCCAGGGAATATTTTGGGATTATATTGATGTTACGTGGGCACGGTTGAAATCCGGTCCCTACTTATTTTGTTGTTTTGTTTATAATTTTTGCTTACCGAGTCCTACATAATATTAAGTATTAGCTATCATCAAAAACAAAATTACTTACTATAACGATTTTGTAGATTACGTAGCCTACTAGTTTACCGTTATAAAAAGTAGGACTTCGGCGTCTATGAATAAAACTTTAAAACTTAAATTCGATAGAATAAAAAACCTACACGCATTTCAGATTCTAGAGCAAAAAAATGTGGCTTTGAAAACATTAAGGTAACAATAATAACTATATTAATGTTATAGGTACTATAACATTCATTCAACGCGCCCTTAAACTGAAACTTTATCTACCTACAAAAAAATTACATAAATACACAAAAACTAAAACCAGTACCCAATGAATAGGCGTCGGCTCAGCATATTGCTGGTAATCTATAACGTCCAGCACTGGTTATCAGCCTAAGCCCAAAGAGGGAGGATTCAATGCACTAGATTGTTGGAAACGGCTCTCTCTACTTGGATCTCTCCGCTCCACGTGTGGATCCGTGGATATATTATCTCCTCGAAAGGGATTCAAACATTTGAAACAAGAAAGTTAGAAGAGTGCCACGATTTAGAATTGGCATTGTACCAAGTGATCGCAAATAATATTTTTGAAAAAGACACCTCATTCATAATGTAGACTTTACAGATGCACCAGTGCAAGATCTGCAAACTACTAGAGTAAACACATTAAGCGATGATGCAGATGATTTACAGAAGCAACTGGATAACGAGGCGAGAGATAGAATCATGTTTGGACGCGTAAGTAGATATAGGTATTGGTGTTCTGTCGTCAATCCTTTACTTAATCTGACAGTTCTAAAACCATTGCGGTATTTGTAGACCTGGTCATTTCGATCTGTAAGCAAAAGACACCTATGTTTCAGCGCTGTCAAATTAAATAAGCTTTTCGCACACCATAATCGGCGCCAATGGCAAACCAGTATTAAGCTTAAGATATCGAAAGGTCGAAATTACCTACTTCTCTGCTGGTTTTGTTGCTTTTGACCTATTTATACGTTGAAGGTTATTGTATGTGTAACCGATTTGTTATAAAGGTCAATAAAATTGTTCTATTCTATTTTATTCTATGGAATCAGGAGTAAATTGTGTGAATAATAAATGTTTAACGATTGCACGAATTTGATACGAACTGGTTGAGAAGGTAAGAATATATCGACAGTTAATGGAACAATGCGAAGAGACCAATAGGATAGCACAGACGAGAAATTGATCAGATTCAAAAATGCTCGTAACATATAGATATGTTAAAATCTTCTGCTAAAGTACCACCACCATATATTACCTACCATTTGCATATACGCAAAAGAAGTAAATTTATTAAATTTATAGAAATAGTCAAAGGGCTTTCAAAAAGGTCATGAGGCTTTAGACAGAATCAGAAGTTTCCTTCTTCTGATAAATATGCAAATTGCAGATGAACAATGTTCATCTGCAATTTGCTAACTTTTGTTAGCAACATAGTTCTCTAGTAGACGATTTGAAGCAGAAATGGGGACAAAATAGATAACTGTTGTTCTCTAGAGGGCGGGCTCCAGTTACATGGAGCTAAGGATGGTTCCACAAATGAATTTGACTAGGCCTTAGTGAAATCCATTCGTTGATTATTATGTAGATTTGCATGCTACAGGTAAAACTTTGCCTGCATGGCTTACGTGGTGTTTATGGCAAAGGCTTTATGATAAGCGTTTAAAGTATCGTTTTAGAGTGGAGGCCATAATCACGTGTTCAGTAGTCTTACGGCGGCAGATGATGTGATGTGCGTGTGATGGCTTTCAGTATAAAATGTGTTTTATTGATTTGATTACAGCCTAAAACATTATGGATATTTCACGTCCCGATCCAAGGAGTCAGTACAACAGCGAATATTCCAACACAAGATCATGTAAGTGGGAAAACTCAAACTAACTTTTAAACTTTTATTTCTTGTAAAATTATTTTAGCTATAACGTTATGTCCATGGACGAAATAAAAAAAGATGGATTGAGTTTTGATTGACATCGAACTGAAGCCCAAAATGGCGGACATATTACATATGTGTGTCAGTTGAAAGTAGGGCGACCGGCTGCATATGATGTGAGTGTGTGCATGCCCCGCTCGTACGTACGAAGTGTTCCGGCTTCCTAAGGGTGCTTCAGTTTTAGGTCAGACGGGATTCCCTCCTTGTTTTTTATTAGCTTTTAGCGGTTATGACAGTAAAAAGTAAAATACAAAAGGCCTTACTTATAAACGCTACTTAAATTTAGCCAATGCTTAAAACCTGTCAACTTTTGACTGATTTGAAAGGTGACGCGGGAAAATAAGACGTAACATTTAAAACACTTACTAACTTTAAGCGGCGTTTATGAGTAAGGCCCAAATTCATTAAAGCGTAATATAAGGTAAGATACTTATGGTAGTTCTAGTGGTTATGGTTATGGTGATTCATTTATTCTTACTTTACATTTATTATTTTAATTTATACCAAGATACATCAGTTTTCTCACATAATTTATAATAATCAACATCATTGCATATACGATCTTTATTTTGATTTTTTGTGCTACGTTATATTTGAAACTTCATCACTGCTGGGAACCTATCTTTCTTGAATATCTTTTCACATCGTCGGTTCGTTTTATTTTAAGAGCCAATTAAACCAGCCACATTTTGGACTCGAGCTACTTTATAGTTTCGCTATTATTTTGTTTATTGTCTCACGAGATATTTCACTCCGTAACGTTGGGCTAAGTAGTTCATAAATCCCGACGACTGATAGATCTTATAATGGTGGTATGGACTACTTAATACGTTGTCTATCAGTCAGTCACTAAAGCACTCAGGACAAAGGCCTAACCTAATCAATATAGAAGTAGAGATGTAGCACATAGAAATAGGGGTTATACCTAATTATAATTATACGTCCTTTTACCGTTCACAACGTCAGACAGACGTATACATACAGGGTTACAGGGAAAATCGTGCTAGATCCGTTTAGGGCGTGGAGTACCCATCATTTCTGACTTATTTCACTATGTAACACCCTAGCCTAAACTTAACCCTTTTCGAGATATTCGACTTTTAATATTTTTTGTGAAAATTGCCGATTTTTAGGCTACAAAATTTAATTTTGTTTATTTTGTGTGTCTTATTATTATGATTATTGCATTTTTACATGTGTATTAAGATGTTTTAGGACGTCAATCATTAAAATAGTACATAAGTTAATTGAATAGACCGTAGTAGACAAGTGAAAGTTAAGAAATACAAAAAATATTAGAAACTGTATTTTTCTCTAAGGAATATCTAAATAAAATATTAAGTTGAGGCTAGGTTGTTTCATAGTGAAATAAGTCAGAAATGATGGGTACTCCACGCCCTTAACGGATCTAGCACAATTTTTCCTATAACCCTGTATATGTACAATATAAATAATAACGTTACTTTATGACTAAAACCGGATTCTGTACAAAAGGCATGATGACTAAATTTTTTTTTGGATAAATTAATAATAGTCCTCAAAAGATAAACATTTGTGAAAATAAAAATTAAATATCTGAAAAAATTACCTTGTTACAAGCATTTTAAAAACCGGAATAGAAAGAGGTAGCTCAAACGGACAGTGACGTCAGAGGAAGGTCGTTCATAGTACCTCATTACTAAGCAGTGGTAGCTTTTCATACAATCTCTTTGGCATGTGACGTTACTAGTGGATTATTCATAGTAACTGTGGGGGCGCTCTGTTTCGCGAGAAAGGGACAGGAGATGCCTCCCGTAGAAACTTTAAAAGCTTATTACTCCGTGATTTATTTACCGATTTTGCTTATTTTTTCAATTATTGCATTCAGTTTTAATCTTCTTTATGAAAGTAATATTTACTTGTTCTATTTTAATAGCAGTCATCATGCCTATTGGTTCTGCTCTTTTTACAAGCTCATCATCAGCCTGAAGACATCCACTGCTGAATATAGGCCTCTCCCAAAGAGCGGCTTTCAGCGGCTGCTTGCCTCTTGCATCCATCGGCTCCCCACGATTCTGACCTGGTCGTCGGTCCACCTAGTGGGGGGCCGGCCTACGCTGCGTCTTCTAGTTCGTGGTCGCCCCTCGAGAACCTTTCTTCTCCAATGGTTGTCAGTTCTACGAGCGATGTGGCCCGCCCACTGCCACTTCAACTTGCTGATTCTGAGGTATATTATCTGGGTTCTGAAAGCTATATCGATGACATTAGTTCTCTTGAAGATTTCGTCATTCGGATCTTGTCTCGCAATGAAACACCGAGCAACAAGCTTATAGGTAGGTAATTATGTAAGTTACGATGTTTGTAATTATGTACCTATGTTCGGTTCAAATCTTGAACAGAATTTTATTTGGTTGACATGAAACGTTTCTTACCTACACTAATTAATTATTAATTTAGTTAATTTGGATGAAAATATGCATGGTCAGATAAATTGGCGTCATTCTAAATCCAATATGGCTGACGGCCCAAGATGGCGGACTAGTTTTTTGTGCACGGCTATGATAATTATGGGTATCAAAATGAAAGGGTTTTATTCAGAAGAACACTAACATATAACGCAAATGAATGATGCGAAATGAATTCAAGTTTAATTTGTTCTATAATTAAATTTTGAAATCATGCTACGAAAACCAAAGTCAATAACACTTTGGTTTTCATATTCTTCTGAGTATTGTAGTATTCGTATTCATCCAAACTAATACGAAAACCATCGTAGCATGATTTCAAAATTTAATTATAGAACAAACTAAACTTGAATTCATTTCCAGATATTTTATAAACGCGGGACAGATTTATACGACAAAAGTGAATATAAGGAGCAAACTACGTACGCAGGTTGGACTAACTTATTTATTATTTTTTACTTAAGTAGGTCTTAACATGACTGGTCAGAACCGTGGGGAGCCAATGGATGCAGTTGGAAGCAGCTGCTCAAAGTGGCGCTCTATATTCAGTAGTGGACGTCTTCAGGCTGGTGATGATGATGACTTAAAAGGAAGATGCGGCACTTTCTTCTCGAATGTGGTTCATTTAAATTAGGTGCAAAGCCTTACATATTTCCTTGCGATGGAAAGATATAGCACAGGCGTCTTATTGCGGCGTCTTCGGCGACAACGTGACTCATCTCGCTTAATTACATCCTTAGATCTTAACGACTAGGTATACTAGGTGATTAATAATGATTACTATATACTTACTAATATCTATTGATAATCCATATATTCTTACGTATACAAGGTGACCTTGAATTGGTATGTTATCCCGAAGTGGGGGGACTGGGACCATGATACCCTACAAGTCTAAGGTAAACTTACATATCATTTCTTCAATGAAAATCTATCAATTTAGTAAAGTCGTAGAAGAAACATTGTCTACTTTGGGGGTGTAGATTTACCCCTTTTCGGGATAACATACCAATTCAAGGTCACCTTGTGTAGGTTATTAATTAACAACGAAGAAAAATCTCTTGCAGAGCCAGCAGTAGCTCCTGAAAACAAGATAAAAGACTGGAATTATCAAAGTAAGTTTACATATTATGAATACAGAGGTAATTTGGAATCAAAGCATGACTTCACCCTTGATTAGTTGTTCTAAATCCTAGCCGTGAGTCGTATTATAATGCCAACATTATAAATTAATTACAGTGATAACTCGCTTGATAAAGGGGTAGTTTGTAATCAAAAGCCAAAATCAAGGTGGCTAGGTATTAACTAGTGTTTCAACTGGTAATTAGAACTATGTTTACTGGTGAAAAGTGGATCGTTAAAGTGTTCTGATACTATTAACGACATGAAACTGGGTTAAAGTAAAATTGCTGTAATAATGTCAAGATATTGTTCGCATTTTTTTTGTATTAATTTTTTTTCATACACTGATATAAATTTCCTTGTTTACCTTCGGAATATTACCTTCTTAAACCGATAGCAAGCAGGTTAATTACTTATTAATTAATTATTAATATTTAAAAAATTAATCATATAAGCCACGAACTCAGCGTATAATCCGACTCCGGACTAGGTAGTCTAACGACACTGGAAAGTCGATGGATGCAGGAGGCTAGCAGTTGCTCAAAGTGGCGCTCTGGGGTGGCCTATGTGCAGCAGTGGATGTTTTCAGGCTAATGAAACGTATAAAATTCATGAGATTGGACTACTTAGTCTATTTACTCCATATACATAAGGTATTATCGTTATTAATGTATAACCAGAGTGAACCGGTATTTTCTAGGCAAGCATGCTCCATCGTCGACCGCGTCGTCACTTACCACCAGGTGAGACCGTGGTCAAATGTTAGCCTAAAAAAAATAAACTAAAGTTACTGATTTTCGAGCCTTAAATAATATTGCGCCCATATTTTTTATCGTTTTAGAACAAAATGAATGGAATTCGTCATACCCGGAGTGCGGCGGGCGTTTTCAGTCTCCAGTGGACCTGCCATTCACAGGGATGATTCAGGCAAAGGCATCAAGAAAAATGCTTTTCGGAAACTATAATGCTGCACCGAAAAGTATGACTGTAGTACACGATGGTAAAAGTGGTATGTGGAGTATGACTTAGAGACATTGAAATAAAATCCCATATAGATTACTAGGATAATGGTATTAAACAGACGTTCTGACGCAGCGAACTCGGACGAAATTTAAGCATTTAATACTTAATAACGACTCTCCACCATGCACGTACACGTACCCACGTTTTAAAAGATCCTTTAGCGTACCTTACGGATAAAAAATATTGAAAGCTAATAAGTATTATTATGTACTAAATATACGAAGGTCATAATTAAAAACGACACAGAATTTATACTCACTTAGCTTAAAAACCCCTTATTATTATTTATACTAACTATGCACACAGAACGGAGCTACTCTTAGGTATCTACGGTAATCTTCTTTTTTGCTTCTGCTATTACAGTATAATAATAAATAAATAATAAATAAATAAGTGTGGACATTTCACACAGCGCCATCTAGCCCCAAACTAAGCATAGCTTGTACTATGGGAACCAGATAACTGATACAATACTTATATACTTTTTTGTTTGTAAATACATACATAGAATACAATATAACACCCAGACGCAGAACAAACATCTATGTTCATCACACAATTGTTTGTCCCGGGTAGGAATCGAACCCACAGCCCTCAGTTCAGAAGGCAGGGATACTACCAACTGAGCTATCGGGCCCGTCAAAATATCAATTTAAAACAAATATTTTGTATTCTTGTTGTTGATAACTCCGCACGCGGAAACCTTGATGCTGTACGCAGTAAAAAAAAATAGGGAAAAATACTCCATGGTCATTCCGCGACGATTTGCCTTAAAACTCGATACATTGCAAGTTTGGAAAGATGTGCTAACTCTTCACGCGAAATAATGAAGAGCAATGCATCAAGTTTGGCACGTATTATAGTAATTTGCGCAAAACCATCTCTGGTGTTTTTATCTTTACCACCAAATCTATTTCCAAACATGATAAACACTTATAAAAATCTGCGCTATAACGAGATAAGCATTTGATAAACTGGTATCGATTGTTATTATTAAATGAGTATTTATTTTTATGATTAATTTCTCCCATTATATAATTTTATAGCCAAGAACAAAGGTTATTTTGTTCCTCATTATTATTCAACATAGCTATTCGGTTATTATAAGAGAACTGAGAATTGCTCATTATAATATTGTAGACTTAAGCTACGAATAAAATAATAAGTCTATTTATTCATATAGGGCTTAAAAATATCCCTATATTTATGGTGTAATTTATTTTAGCTAGTCAGGGGGTCTAGCAAAGATACCAACCACTAAACGCTAACGCCTCACGCTGACTCCGATTGAAATGACATTCGCTGCGGAAAAGTTAGCGATTTCCGAAATATCATTTCAATACATTTTGGTTAGCGTTTAGCGACAGTGTTAGCGTGAGGGAGCTTTGCTAGACCCCCAGGCTCATAAGTAGGTTGCTCGACATCAAAACTAAAGTATCCTGGTTTGAATCCGCTTCTTCCGTTTGAATCTCCTAACCATGTCCCCCAGGGGACTAATGCACAGCGAAACACTTGTTATTCTATTCCACTCCCCTTTACCACAGAATAGATAGTACCTATTAAGGGGATACAACTATGTACTAACAACACCTTTTCCACTTTAACCCCCTCACTCAGTCTTCTAGGAGACTAAGCTGCGCTTATTAAGTATTCCACTGTGACACCCAGAAGAGTGAAACCAAACCCCTTAAATAACTTCAACACCCTCTTGTTACAATCTATCGGTTAAAATTATGGTTAACGGTGGGTATTACTATAATAAATATTATAAGCATAGAGTTAGGACAAAATTCTAGCTCTATGATTATATAAATGGTTAATCTGTTAACATCGTCTTGAGTTCTTGAGCTAACTTTAAGGTGGTACGTCACGCTCAGCGCACCAAATTCAAATTTTCTTGCTTGTTTTGCTAATTATAGCTTAATTACTCAACGCAATTACATGAAAACTAGTTGCTAAACCAATTATATTGAGGTGATATTTTTAATCATAATTTGCTGATACATTCTATTCATTTGCGGTAAACTAGTTTTCATTTAATTGCGTTGAGTAATTAAGCTGTAGTTGGCAAAAAACGCAAGAAAATTTGAATTTGGCGCGCTGAGCGTGACGTACCACCTTAATTAAAAATATTTTTGACAGCCTCCGTGGTGTGGTGGTTGGGCAGGTCGGCTCGTAACCCGGAGGCGGTGGGTTCGATTCCCGCGACAGGACAAGTATTTGTGCACAGGAAAAAAATCGAAAATGCTTGTTCTGTGTCTGGGTGTTGTGGGAGCATGGTCCTCGTAGTTCCTGGGTCACTAGATACAGGGAATCCTAGTTAGGGTCCAGGATCTATGTATGTGATCGTTGGGCGTTATTATTATTATTATTATTTCAATTTGACAGCCTTCTTAATATAGAGTCAGTTTTTTTTTTGTTTGCTACTACGTGGCTACTGCTAACTTGAAAAGTAGAGGCTCATTTACACAACTCGCTCCCAGTCGTTAGCGTTAACGAGTTTATCTGGCTCAGAAGCGTCTTTCAATTTGCTGCCATTTTGAAGTTAAACGCTTTGTGCGGTCAGTACTGAGCGCTGCAAGTAATATACGAGTAGATTACTCTATGAATTTTACTTTTGATTTTTAATCTGCATAGCTTATTTAAATTTGTGCAAGCAACTTTAAATTCCTTAACTTCATTTACACGTCAATATTTTCACTACCCAGTTAGCCGTTTCCGTCAAATCATCATCATCATCATAAAAATCATTATTATTGGTCAATACCTTCGCACTGTTAGGACATGGGTCTTCTTTCATCATGAAGAGAGTGTAAGCCCAGTCGAATCAAAACGCTTGGTACGGATTACGGATAGAAGGTATGGCAACCATGTATGGGTGGCGAGATGTCAGTACGTCTAAATACGTATTCTGTAATTACGTTTTCATAATATAATTTCCTTACTATAATAATTGAATCAATATTAAAAGTAAATTAGACCTCGTTAATCAACCAGGAAAAAAAAACATCCTCGAATGGCAAAAAAATTAAATCATGATACTGTAATTCAAATTTTAAACACAGCCAATTTTAGAGTGTCACTTTATTCTCATAAATAGTTAATGAGAAAAGGGTTTTGAACTTGTTAGGTGTAGCTGTGTTCAAAGCCAGTAATGAATTTAAATAATGTTGGTTGCATGCAAGCAGCATTCAAAGCGCTAGATTTTACAAACGACAAAAAGAGAAAAAAAGAGCAAGCCTTTCAAAGGCAGGCTAGTGAACCCAACCATGTGGAAAAGCTAGACAGAGGACTATTCTATACGCATAAATGCATAAACATACTGATATAATAAAGGGTTTTCCAATAAGAGGCTACCCATATCCTTTTCATAAAATTTTCCATATCATTTGCCGCTGTTTTCTCAATAACTTCAAGAATTCTGTATTTAAGGCCTTGAATCGATTGTGGAGCATTGCCATGGGCCTATCTTTCACGTAGCCCCAAAGAAAAAAGTCTGAATGTGTTAAATAACAAGATCTCGGTGGCTAATTAAGATCACCTTTTCAAGAAATAACACGGATTAATCCACGCATGCTCTCATTATTTTCACCTTGGAGTTATATAATTTTGAGCTTTAATTTCAGTGTCAGTAGTAGGAAATTGGGATGCATTCAAACGACCCATCGTATATGGAGGTGCAGCACATAGCCGTCGTTACCGGTTCCAATCGCTCGCCTGGCGCTGGCCGTCTGAACACATGATTGGAGGGCTCTACTACCCTCTGGAGAGCCAGGCTATGCACGTGTCTGCAGAATACTCAAACATAGAAGAAGCTGTAAAGGCTGCGTCGAGAGACAAGCTCGCTTTGCTCGTTGTGTCAAATATTTATAAGGTAACTGTGCTGCCTGTCATACCCAGAATATTATAATTAGTCAGTCCTAGTTTAGTGTTATCATAATATGCAAATTAATTTCTCACTTCATCTCATTGTAGCCATGCTTATTGTATGTACATAAATTAACTTACTTTGCAAAGATAATTACCTACTTGAGTTCTTGAGTTGTATATTGTATAATAGAGGCTCTGCGCCATTTACCAATTTTCTCAACGGTTCGTTTACCGTGATATTTGTATAATCTCGGCTAATCTCGGTTCTTTGAACAATTTATGTATAAAAATATATCCAAAATGGTTCAACAGGTAAGGCGTGAAAAAAAATTATATTTCTAGTTCAGTGTTGCCGCTTGATGACAATAAAAAGCACAAAATCCTTACAGAAATTGCGCTAGATTTGCACTAGATTGCGCTAAACAACATGAAACATGAAAATAATATAAGATCTATACTACTGGCTATAAGCCTTCTTCCACAGTGGTACCACCACTGTTGGTTTAAGGTTTTTAATAGTACTTACGGGATATTTACCCGGGTTTTAGTTTTAGTTGGTTTTTCTTCGAAAAAACTATTTCAATGAAACGGGCTTTTATTTTTAACTAACTCTACTTACGGAAAATAATGTTTCACAGAAATGAAAATCTGCTAGGCAATTATGTAACTTGATTGCAACCAATAGAAACACAAAAATGTATGGATTTGACAGTTTCAATACGCAGTTTATGTGCATAGTTACTATGAAAATTTTCATATTCGGAATGAAATTTCTCCTGTTGCATTGCTGTCAAAGTTACGTAATCACCCCACTGGTTATGTTATTTTATGATTTCCATATAATAAGTAAGTACCATAAAACACGAATAATAATGCAAAGCGTGATTTTTTAGTGCTGCAATTCTAAATTCCGACTAGGTGAACCGACGCGACTACCTAGAACCTTTGATGGGTGCAAGAGATAAAGAGCCGGCCAAAGTGGAGCTCTATGGGGAATGCTTGTGTTCAACAGTGGACATTTTCCGGCTGATGATGAGTTTTTTTTTTTATATATTTTGGCTCCACACATAGTGTATTTAGCCAGTGTCAAGTATTATATTTTCATCGTGTTATAAAATGTTTCACGTAAAGTCATGTCCTAGTCATAGTCATAGTCCAGTCTTAGTCAGGTAGTCATAGTCCAGTCTAAGTCATGCTCCAGCAAAGTGGCAACTTTACTAGAAGCTTCTATGGAGTTTTGGAAGCAACACGAAAAGTCACGTTTCACCACATTATATCACTTGCCCTCGCTCATGCTCGTAATTCAGCACTTAATGCGTAAAACGCCACCAATTTTAAACATTAACACTGGAAAAAGCAAAAGTTTTGAAAAATAATACAATGCAACGACGTGAACTCTTCCGCGTTCCCGCCAAAACTCTGATGATGAGGTTGAATTCTAAATTAATTTTAGTGTTGATATTTCGGAAATTATGTTTGGAAATTGAGCAGTGTTACCTACATGTCATTATTATATTCTACACTCAAAATGTTGCTTGTTATCTCGGTATTAATTACTCCTGACCTAAACCTGACCCAAGAAAATACAGTGAAACCTGGTTAAGTGAGACATCAAGGGACCTGCAATGTCGTTTCACTTATAGAGGTATTCCACTCACCCAGTGTCTCAGATATACAGGTATAAATATATATCTGTCTCATTTACAGAGGGTTCCCTTAATAGAGGTGAGAATACAGGTTGTTTCAGTTATACAGGTGCGATCATTAAATAAAATAACGTGTTATGTATGTAAATGAGTTTTAATAAAAAAGAAATTAGTACTACTTTACTAAAAAAAAAAAATGAGTACTATTTTTCAAATAAGCATCTGTATGATAGTAAAGCGAAACTAAAACTGAAGGTAATTGAAGCTCAAAATTACTTACGCACTTGGAATTACGTGTGGAATTTGTGGGTAGAATAAGAATGAGTAAACAAACAATGATGGGAAGAAAGGTTCTCGAGTGGCGACCACGATCTGGAAGACGCAGCGTAGGCCGGCCCCCCACTAGGTGGACCGACGACCTGGTGAAAGCCGCGGGGAGCCGATGGATGCAGGAGGCGAGCAGCCGCTCTAAGTGGCGCTCCCGGGGGGAGGCCTATGTTCAGCAGTGGACGTCTTCAGGCTGTTAATGATGATGATGATGATGATGAAACAAACAATGTTATCTCAGTTACAGAGGTTTATGCATATAAAATTTACTCGCTGTCTCAGTTATAGAGGTAACTATGATGATAAATCGAAAGAACAAATCCCAGATATAGAGGCTTACCTCGTCCCACTAACAGAGGTAATTCAGTGCCAAAGTGTTGGGACCTCAGCATGAGTTCCAGTTATGGAGGTTTCTCACTTATCCAGGTCCCACTTAACTAAGTTACATTAGGTACACCACCACATAAATAATTTTCCCTTGCTAGTAACAAAACACTATTACGATATCAGATCCTAAAATTAATTATTTTAGTGTTAAAAGTCCCATGAGCGTGATTCATTTTAAGTTACTATGCATTGGGTATACACTGTTCGTGATTAATAAGTAATTGTCAGTCATAATAATTAATTGAGTTTAAAGACAACTATAAATTTCGGCGTTTAATGAGGATCTGATTTTTGATACCAGTAAAAACAAACGAATTAATTAGCATCATCAGAATGATTCAGGAATACATGAGGTACACGAGCAGCTGTTAATAGGCATCATGACTAAAATGTTTTTTTTTGCATAAATTAGAAATATTCCTCGGAAGATAAACATTTGTGAAAACAAAAATAAAAAACCTCAAAAAACGACAAAGTTATAAGCATTTTAAAAACCGGAATAGAAAGAGATAGCTCAAACGGCCAGTGACGTCAGAGCAATGTCGTACCTCATTACTAAGCTGTGGTAGATTTACATACAATATCTTTGGAATGTGACGTCACAGGTGGATTTTTCGCGAGAAAGGGACAGGAGATGCCTCCTATAGAAACTTTAAAAGCTTATTACTCCGTGGTTTATTTACCCATTTTACTTATTTTTTCAATTATTGCATTCATTTTTAATCTTCTATAAGAAAGTATTATTTACTTGTTCATTTTTAATAGTATTCATCATGCCTATTGATCATCACCACCATTATCATCAACTTGTGTCCATCACAGGACGCAGGCTTCCTCTAAGGGATGCTACTGAGACTGATGTTGGAGGAATTCTCAATAGTGCAATGCAATGACTTTTTTAGCAAAAATAAAAGAACACAGTACCTAATCTCAAAAAAAAAATTGGTTTGTCTACTTTTTTTTATGTAATGAGTGACAAATAAGCTGGCAGCCCACCTGATGGTAAGTGGTCATCGCCGCCTATGGACATCTGCAACACCAAGGGCATATTTTAGTATTTGATTTATTATCCACTTACCTATTTCTTTCTCATTATTTTTAAAAAAATGAATAATCTTAAAAGAATATCAACGCGATAAATATTAAAATGTTATTAATTTTTGATCAACTTGGGATACAAATTAAATTAACAAAGTTTTGTCGTTATCTTATAGAATGTTGACAGTTCAAATTAATTTATCAAGTTAAGGTACACCTACACAATACATACGATAACTGCCGCCTTTTATAGTGTGTTTTTAGGATTCCGTACCCAAAGGGTATAGCGAACTCTATTACTAAGGCTCCGCTATTTATCTGTCCGTCTGTTACCAAGGCGCATCTCATAAATATAAATATAAATAAATAAATGATATAAATATGTGTGGACATTTCACATATTGCCATCTAGCCCCCAAACTAAGCATATACTTTTTTGTTTGTAAATACATACATAAAATAAAATATAACACTCAGACGAAGAACAAACATCTATCTTCTTCACACAAATGTTTGTCCCGGGTAGGAATCGAACCCACAGCCCTCAGTTCAAAAGGCAGGGATACTACCAACTGAGCTATCGGGCCCATCATGAACCGTGATAGAGAATTTGTAATTTTTAGAGATGATGAATACATCTGTTGCCGCTATAACCACCAATACTAAGAACAGACTAAAGTAAATATTTAAGGGGGCTCCCCATACAACAAACTTCATTTTTTTGTTCGGTATTATAGATAATGGCACGGAAGACTCCGTGCACGAGTCCGACTCGCACTTGGCCGGTTCTTTTTATTTTTAATTTTTTTATGTGTCGCAAACATGCTCTCATGTAATGGATTCAAAATATTAAAAGCAATAGCTAAGTATAATATTTTTAATTTAAAAAGCTTAATTTGATGGGCTTTGTCAATCCAACAATCCTATCTAAATAAGCGAGCCTTCACCCGTGGACCTAAACATAGTTTTGAGCAGAATGTTTATATTTCATCCATTGTAAATAAGGTAAAATAAAATAAAAATAGAATTTTTTTTATTATCTTCACTTCACAGTACTTACTTATAATAATAGTTTGTAGCGTAACTTGATAATCGCTATTATGCGGCATGTTCCTAAGAAACTTTTTATTGTCCTGTCATTCATAGAATGAAAGAGTTTGCTGAAATAATTGGTCACAGCTTTGGTTATCTTCAAGGTTTGTTACTTTCTAATTAAAAACAAATGTAAGCTAAGCGCCTGCCTTCCAGCCCAGTGACGATGTAAAGATCAGTAGAGACGAACAGCATTTATGCCCGTTGAAAATAAAGCGTAGGTACTTTTATCAGCAGTTTACTGCTTTTAAGAAACGTTTTCTACCTTGTGGAGTAGATGTATCCCCCTTTCGGGATAATATACCAATTACAGTACAAACGCTACCAGCGCTTCGGAGGGCAAGTTAAGCCGTAAGAAGTTGGTTATTGTATGACGGTAACCGTCACCGAACGTGGTCGAAAGCCAAGTCAGAAGCCTTTGGCGGGCTTAAGAGAACTGACACCATAGAACCTCTCGCCTATATGAGAAGGAAGGAAGAAATACAAATTCAAAATAATTATAATACAAATATCTTTCTTGCAGAGAATAAATAAATCTTATCATTCGACTAAAGGTTTTTATTAGAAGTCCACTTTGAGTAATAGATAGATTGATTGAATCAGGCGTGACCTTGCGGAAGTTCATCTTAAATACAAAATAAAGATAGATAATCTTATAGTTTTGTTTTAGCGGAATTATACTTGATATTTTTGTTTATTTTGTAAATATATAGTTACATAAAAACAAGACCTATTTGTTTATCTTCAAATAAAGATAAACAAATAAGTAAATAACCCTTTTCATTTGCTTTTTACAACGGCTGTCATTTGAATCCTCAGAGGAAATTAGGGTTACGATACGTATTTTGTTTACTCTGTGGCTAAGTGTGTTGAAAATAAAATTAACCCTCCGAGGAGGATCTAAATTCATTTGTATTTCTTGAATGCTTGCTACCTCATATCTCCATCGATTTATTATTACTGATGTAAAAAATATTTAATTTTATTAAAAAGGATCTCAGGTCAGTCCTGTACAGGTGAACAGTCGGACATCCGACGGACATCCCAAATAATTTTTTCTGAAGCTGTAATGGAGATGTTCGCTCTCTTATCTGAGCTGTAGTATACTATAATATGCTATTTATTATATTTTACCAACGATTACCTATTTTACAGCATTCCAAAAACAACCATAAAGGATTGGAGGAGTTGATGAAGACAGTTCAATGTTTGAGGTACGGCAACCAGTCCATCAGCGCCCATCCATTGGGACTCTTCAGCCCGCCTTTGAAAGAGTACGCTGCTTACTACGGGTCATTGACCACACCACCTTGTACGGAGTCTGTACTTTGGCTTGTGAGAGCAAGATCTTTGCCGATCACAAGGGTGAGCGTTTATTACCGCGCCTAGTAGTTATACGTAATTTGCAATATCTATCTATAAGGTATATGCCAAGCAAAAGATGGGACAATATTTCGAGTAGCCCGTTGCCTATAAAATTCATAATGTCAGTTTCCTATAATATTCGTTTTTCATAATGTCCGTACGTTTTTTAGTTCTAATAAACTGATATAAATTTTGATTCCCTACTTCTAAAAATATACAAGATATTTAGAAAAAAATGTAAAAAATGATCTATTAAAAGATCCTAATCGCATTCATGAACGGTATTTTTTTGTTGGGTGAGGAGTCACCTGTAGGCCTAGCGCGCGTAAGTGTAACGTCAACGTAAGCTAGTTGTATGGGATGCTCTGCCCCCTATTATGGACGAACTAGCAGCGGTTCTGACGCGCGTCTGCCGATCAACTGCTGTCTAAATTGTACGAAACCTGCCGGCAGTTGAGCGGCAGACGCGAGTCAGCAGCGCTGCTACTGCTAGCTCCTTCGTGGTAGGGGGGGGCTGATCAAATACCATACAACGGACGTACGCTAACGTTGCACTTACGCGCGTGTAAATGTTCGTGCTAGGCCTTCAGTATTCTTTGCATAACGTAAGCTCGTAACCAGTTTAATTTCACGCATTTATCAAGTCTTTTCTTCGTTCCTTACAAAGTTTATTAATTATTATTACGCTTACCTCCTTAAGGGCCATTAGTCCCTTTCATACTAAATAAAAACCAGTCCCTTTGCTATAAAGGGACCGAATTTTTAATTTAAGATTGTTTCAACTTATAACAACAACATCCTGAAAATTATAACTACGCCATTTAATTATTTTTACTGAGAAGGCGATTTTGTTATTTTTTTAAATAAACCGTAAGAATAATTTTTAAATCAGAACCTATTTTGTACGTATTGATTATTTTTTTGGTATGTTGGTACCTAATAACATAATCCTAAAAAAATAAAAGAAAGAAAGAAAATACAAGACTTTTTTTTACCTAAATACATACTTTATCTTGGGCTTTAACATATTTTTGACACGAAATCTTAAGTTGTTTTTTTATAGTTTATAGGCATAGCATTTGACCACTACCTCACCTGATGTTAGTGATGACGCGGCCTACGATGGTGCATGCTTGCGTAGAAGATACCTATTCACTCTTGTTTGTTTCAATGATAGGTAAGTACCTATAAGTTATGACTTACCTATGACCTAAAAAACATTCAGCGAATTACATGATATTACACTGTTCATGATAGATACCCTGTACATGATATTACGCACTCATTAACCATCTTTTAATTTTCAGGACCTGGCGGATACTATTATGGGCCACGATCTTGGACAGAAACACTCTCGCTTAGTACAGCCACTAAACGATAGGAAAATATATTATTTCAGCTGAATCTCGTTGAGTAATAAAATCGTAAGAAATGTTGTTTATCTGTTTTTATTGAGAGTTTTGTCATAAAATTAATATTTTGTGAACTATAACTATGTACTTAACATGATTTTTTAGGAAGGTTGTATACAATTTTGGTCGATATTGAGAGGCAATCTGAATAACGCCCAGTAGCCAATAACTCCCGTAAGTACTCTATGGACCATTCTTTCCGGGACGTGATTTATTGGCTCAATTTGCTGGATGAGACCCGCAATACGCCTCGGACACGATGTATTTCGTTGAATGGTTGAGCACAATGCAATTTGACGGATTGAGCAAGAAATTGCATGACAGATAAAATGGTGTGAAGAGTACTTTATATATACTATGAAGTATATTGATACTTAAAATAAAGTTACATGACGTTAGACGTTTTATAAAATATCGATTCACATTCTAGTATTAATAGAAATTGCATTGCAACACAGGAGGTTGGATTAATGTGTGGGCTTGGTCGTGTATCATATGGAATTCTTTCTGTTCGTATTGACTAAATGCAACATAGCTTAGTTCCACAATGTCAAATTTTCAAAATGACCACAACCAAAAATGCTAATTTTCCTCATTGACCATTCCTATAGAGCCCACTTTAATGACGACTTTCCACAATGACAATTTTTCAAAAACATGGTTCGGTCGCATAATGACCATTCCTCATAAGTTGTGTAACAGTGCCAAAACGTTTTGCTCACATAAACTGACATTACTACGCGAGAGTGAGCAAGAATGAAATTATGTAGGTAAGGGAAGTTTATATTTCAATTTACCCTCTATTTGTTTAGTTACTAAAGTGTTTGTGATAATAAATAAGTTATCCCAAAATCCTCGCCTGTTTATTTCATAAAACGTGTACGTGTCATCACAGATATGTGTACTTGTTAATATAATTTAAACCTTTTAATTAATCTAGTAAGTCCTCACTCAGATATTGGTGTCAATTTTGTATACAACATTCTGTACAAAAACTAATTTGATACTTAGGTCTAAAATTTAGTGTAGAATAGAAGTAGCCTGTTCACTCTCCTCTTGAAAACTTCCACATTAGGTATAGTATTTGGAAAGACGGTGGGATT
Organism: Ennomos erosarius; assembly: GCA_963580505.1. Classification (NCBI taxonomy): domain Eukaryota; kingdom Metazoa; phylum Arthropoda; class Insecta; order Lepidoptera; family Geometridae; genus Ennomos; species Ennomos erosarius. Next base: position 12,348,013 of record OY756986.1, read on the forward strand.
ACCTATGGGCGAATTAAATGCAACCTAAGTTTTCTGATCTTATGTTACTTTTTATATTACTTTAAAACCACTTCATCAACAGCATTAACAGCCTGAAGACGTTCACTGCTGAACATAGGCCTCCCTCAGAGAGCGCCACTTTGAGCACCTGCTGGCCTCCTGCATTCATCGGCTCCTGCGGCTTTCAACAGATCGTAGGTCTACCTGGTGGGAAACTGACTTACGATGCGGTTTCCGGTCTGATACAGTCTGAACTATATCACTAATTATTTATCAATCAATTGCTTGATTGGAAAAATAAAATAATAAGTACTTCTTGGACCGTCTACTGCAGCCCCGTGATCAGACTGGTGGGACACCATAGTAGACCACGATGGCTAAGTGGCAATTGCATAAAAAACCCTTATGCTAGTGCCTGGGTGTGTCTATTCAAATGCGTTGCAGTTGTTAAGCCATAATATACCTAGAGGGTTTTTATTTTGGTGTTGGGTAGGGTTGCGCTTGAGGGTGTAGGAGATGCCAAGCTAAAAAATTGTTATATATAGAACAGCGTTGCTTACATAATATGTAGGTATGACGCGCTGGCATCAGTACTTACTTTTTATATAGGGAAAATTACGATTTCCCTTCGAAAAACAAATATCCGTTACGTATTTCTTATCTCAAGCAAGAATTTTATCGATACTTGCTTTAGAAAAGTTAATCCCTGCGGATAAGCATGATAGATCTAAACAGTAGAAAGATTAGAAGTGTTATCATCTGTATCGACAAACGTCTAAAATGTTCGATATGTTAATATCAAAACAATGTTTTGTTTACGATTTTGAAAAAGAATTCGCTTAACAAAAACATAAAGTAGCAAACCCTACGTCCCTTTGAAATGTTCTCGGTCAGCGATTGGGCAAAAGATTTAATATGAATGCCCGCGGAGATGTCTGTCTGTATGTTTGAATCTATTTAGTTTCTATATACTTAAACTACAAGTACTTACCTACCATCACGTAAATCTTCTGTTGCTCCGTTGGTTCCTAAGTTTTTCAGTAATCTGTGCCTAAGTACCTATGTGCGGCAATTTTGTATCGTTTGTTCGGTTTCTCTTTTAATTTTACGCGTAACATGTAAGTATAAGCCCAGGTAATAATAATGCCTACAGTACAGATGCCTCATCCTATACAACGGAACAACTCGGGCTATTTTACAAATTTTTTTTTTCTGCGTAATGCAAGATTGTCAAGCGATATTTATTGCGTGTTGGCGAAGTATTGGGCTAAATGAACACACACTGGACACTAACTAGTAAGGCTCAGGACATGGTCACTACATTTTTTTTTTCACGTTCGGGCTATTTTTCTTTTGTACCTGATGAGACCCAATAAGTATGATTAGTTCAAAAACTAGCAATAGTGATCAGAATTTAAAGTTTTTTTTATTCAGCTTATGGCTTTATAAATAGCTGGGCTATACTTAGAATACTTTATACTATATAACCTGTGGTACAACGTACATATATTATTATTTAGATAGATAGATAGAGATAGAAAATGCACTATTAGACTTTCTTTTCTTTACAAGAGTAAACCAAGTACACAGGAACTTAATGCTAAGTAGCATTGTCTTCCAGCTACCCTTTGTGTAGTAGGTACCTATGTGTGGAACGAATGGTGGTGTTGGTTGGAAAAAAGAAAGTAAATATATGAGATATTTAAAGATAATAACGCATTTTAAGGTCACAGTAACGAAATTGCGCATGGGAATAAGGTAACTCAATTAACTGCGTGAGTTTCGAAAATAGCGCGGTACCTGTAAGCTTAGCACGAATTATAACTTTCGGTTTATTAATTTTCGTAACGCATTTTAGCGTCCGTCCACTTTGTGTAAATTATGAACAGTGAAAATGATGTCACGATTTTTAAGAATAATTAATATTGAAAAGTTGTCATCTCTACATTTATGTAAATAAATCCATTGATAAAGATCCTGGTCCTCTGTGTGCCTTGATAACTTAAAGGTAGGTACTTAATTATGTTATTTCAAGATTGTCTTGTGTAAAGCTAAATCATGCTACCATCAAAATGTTAAACCATGGGTATTAATACAAACAATATAATCACTAACAATATAATCAATAACAATATAAACAATATAATATCAGGTACAAACAATAATTGCCCGAACGTGAAAAAAATGTAGTGATCATGTCGCCGCTAGCGTTACTAGTTAGTGTCCAGAGTGTAATCATTTAGCCCAATACTTCGCCAACACCCATAAATGTCACTTGATAATCTTGCGTTATACAGAAATAAAATAATTCGTAAAATAACCCGAGTTATTCCGTTCTATGGGATGAGGCACCTGTACTGTAGATATTATATTATCTGGGGTTAAACTTTATTAAGATAATATTTTTGGAACTCATTTAAGTCAATATGGGAAAAGAAGAAACTCGTGTGTTGATAATTCCAGTGCCCTTATAAACCTAAACAAGATGATACAAACATCAGAAAATATGTGTAAAAAACCTCCTGATAGCCCTTTTTATTTCATGACATTTACATAGTAATCCAAATAAGAAAATCAAATGTCTCCACGATTCCTTAAACAATAATAATGGAGGCATGGAGCTAATAATGGAGGCGGTAAAATGTCTTGCTGTCAACCACTTTTTTTCATTCTCATTACGGCCTCACCGCTGACGACCTTTAAAGCCTAGATTTACTTACGAAATTAAACCAAATCTAACCTTACATAATAAGATACCGACTTCACATATTTTTGTAATCACCGTAGCGTAAATATGATAAATGAAATTACAATCTAATCTACATTCGACAAGACATCGCAGCAAATTGTTTTCGAACCCAACTATTATTATCCAGGCGGGTTTGTCGTGATATATTACATTTTGTTGTGCCTAGAAAATGGAAAATAGAATTGTGAAATTAGATCCAAAGTTGATGACTGTGCAGCCCAAGAGGACCGCCTCAGATGGTAATGTACCAAGTTAATTTGTGTTTGGTATAAAATCAAAATAATTTAAATATTACGCAAGTCATGTAGTACCTCAGAATGGGCTCAACTTTTTATCAGTCATAGGAACTTATTTATTTTCATGAATGACTTGATGTATTAAAGCAGAACGATTATTTATTTAAAGGCTTAACGACGGGGTGGGTCAGGATGCAAGCCGAGCTCAAAAATAAATTAATCACAAGTCCAAATAAATAACTTTACACCACAATTTTTCTATGAGCTAAATGAAAACAAAAAGCGTTTTTCTAAACTGGAACTGATGAATTTCTCAGCATCACCCGTTCAGTACGAAAATCGTATTTTACCTGTGCAGTGACAACAACGAAATTTTGCCATGTCGTCGGTCCAGCTAGGCGGAAGAAGGAGATTTCAAAAGGAAGCAGGAGGGGGCACCGTAGGCTTCCCCCTCCCATCCTTCCTTCCAAAATCTGTCTTCCCATCAGTTATCAGAACTGCGAGCATACCTGCCAGTTTCGTTGCCATTTTAACTTCCTAACTATAAAGGCTAAACTTTTGTTCTGTGGATCTTTTAGTTTCGGTTTCTATCTTGCAATGAAACCCCGAGCATAGCTCTTCCCATTACTCTTTAGATGACTTTCAGATTACTTACGATATCAACAGTAAGATGCACAACATTACAATATAAAAACCCTTTTTTTCATAGAGTTTCCTTCGGACCATCGTTTCATCACGTAAGGTTTGATTTTACTGATCGAGTCCACAAGCTTCTTTGGGAGCCCCACGGTTTGCAAAATGACCCAATGTGTCCGATTTCCCTTGACACGAGGTACATCATTAATCTAATCTCTATTTTCTATGTTGCGCACCTTTTTATTTAAGCTCGTATTCCCGAACGACTCGTGTGAGGTTTTCGTGACCAAATTACATCATTAACTGGAGATATTTGCTAGTATTTTGGTATGTCTAAGGATATTTTGAGAAGCTGTAGATTTTGTGTCAAGGTTTATAATAGATAACCTAGTGTTCGAAAATGCTATAGGATATCAGTTAACTTATTTGCTATTTACCTACAATATATAGAAAGGCATGTATTAAAAAAAACATTCAGCTTATGCCATTAGTTTTAGTTATTAGTTTCGCCATTAGTAGACATCTGCGACTAAAATATTATTTTTGCTATTTTTTGTAAGTAGGTATTTTACGTATAACTTAAATGATAAGTATAATTTGATACGAGTTTTAGTCCAAAGATATAATTTATTGACACCTGCCAAAATCGCAATATCTCTACTAGGTTAGTAGTTAAATAAGGTTAAGTTCTCTCGATGGTTATATTGTGAGATGAAAGTTCCATGGTTCCAACAGTTCCATCATGCAGATGACAACTCAATGGAACAAGTGGGACCAGGCGACTGAATGTATCACTCACTACAGAGAACACAGCAGCCATCTTAAATGTCAAAGAACTAAAACTAAATTAACATTGAGTTAATTCATCAATCGGTCAATGAACTTTGTCATGTCTCGAAAGCCTTAACAAGCTAAGAGAGTTTAGCTAATTGTGGCTAACTAAGTAAGTATTCGGAGACAGGTAACGAAATCAAATGCTTAATTGTTTGGATTGAACTAGCCCAACCCGGAAAAACCGGTGTGAAGTTAGCGGCCTAAAGATAGCGGCCTGAGATAACCCGACCAAATTGTAAAGTCAACACTTTTAACAACATTTCTCGATAAGGTTCTATAGAGCCTTTCAGGTGAGTATAAATTTATAAATTTCAGGTATTTCATTGGTGTGAAAAAAAAAAACTCGAGGCTACAAAAGAAATCTAGACACTTTAATATGAAAAGTAGGCGTGTGACAGCAAATGAAAAAAACTCCAGACACTTAAGAGATGAAAAATAAATAAAAGCTCTGTAAAATGTTGGTTCTACGAACGAAATCTACACACATTACTATGAAAAGTCGAAATGTGTCAGAAAAAAAAAAAATAAGATTTCAATGGAGCATTTTGAGGCCTATCATATGCAAAGAACTGCTGCAACTCCAGGTACTTCAGAGATGAAGAAATAAATAAAAGCTCGGTAAACTGTCGGTTCTACGAAAGAAATCTACACACATTACTATGAAAAGTCGAAATGTGTCAGAAAATGAAAATGACCATTCGATGGAGCATTTTAAGGCCTATCATATGCAAAAAACTGCTAGAACTCCAGGTACTTCAGAGATGAAGAAATAATTAAAAACTCTGTAAATGGTCGGTTCAACGAAAGAAATCTACACACATTACTATGAAAAGTCGAAATGTATCAGAAAATGAAAATGACCATTCGATGAAGCATTTTAAGGCCTATCATATGCAAAAAACTGCTAGAACTCCAGGTACTTCAGAGATGAAAAAATAATTAAAAACTCTGTAAATGGTCGGTTCTACGAACGAAATCTACACACATTACCATGAACAGACGAAATGTGTCAGAAAATGAAAATAAGCTTTCAATTAAGCTTTTTGAGACCTATCATCTGCAAAGATTTGCTACAGCTCTAGGTACTTCAGAGATGAAAAAATAAATAAAAGCTCTGTAAAATGTCGGTTCTACGAAAAAATCTACTCATTTATTATGAAAAGTCGAAATGTGTCAGAAAATGAAAATGACCATTCGATAAAGCTTTTTAAGGCCTATCATATGCAAAGAACTCCTAGAACTCCAGGTACTTCAGAGATGAAGAAATAATTAAAAACTCTGTAAATAGTCGGTTCTACGAATGAAATCTACACACGTTACTATAAAAAGTCGAAATGTGTCAGAAAATGAAATGTAGCATTCGATGAAACTTTTTAGGGCCTATCATATCAATAGAACTGCTACCACTCCAGGTACTTCAGAGATGAAAAAATAAATAAAAGCTCTGTAAAATGTCGGTTCTATGAACAAAATCTACTCACTTACTATGAAAATTCGAAATGTGTCAGAAAATGAAAATGACCATTCGATGAAGCTTTTTAAAGCCTATCATATGCAAAAAACTGCTAGAACTCCAGGTGCTTCAGAGTTAAAGAAATAATTAAAAGCTCTGTAAAATGTCGGTTCTACGAACGAAATCTACACACATTACTATGAAAAGTGAAAATGTGTCAGAAAATGAAAACGAGCATTCGATGAAACTGTTTAACGCCTATCATATCCAAGGAACTGCTACAACTCCAGGTACTTCAGAGATGAAGAAATAATTAAAAACTCTGTAAATGGTCGGTTCAACGAAAGAAATGTACACACATTACTATGAAAAGTCGAAATGTGTCAGAAAATGAAAATGACCATTCGATGAAACTTTTTAAGGCCTATCATATGCAAAAAACTGCTACAACTCCAGGTACTTCAGAGATAAAGAAATAATTAAAAGCTCTGTAAAATGTCGGTTCTAAGAACGAAATCTACACACATTACTATGAAAAGTCGAAATGTGTCAGAAAATGAAAACGAGCATTCGATGAAACTGTTTAACGCCTATCATATCCAAGGAACTGCTACAACTCCAGGTACTTCAGAGATGAAGAAATAATTAAAAACTCTGTAAATGGTCGGTTCAACAAAAGAAATCTACACACATTACTATGAAAAGTCGAAATGTGTCAGAAAATGAAAATGACCATTCGATGAAGCTTTCTAAGGCCTATCACATCCAAAGAACTGCTACAACTCCAGGTACTTCAGAGATGAAGAAATAATTAAAAACTCTGTAAATGGTCGGTTCTACAAACGAAATCTACACACATTACTATGAAAAGTAGAAATGTGTCAGAAAATGAAAATGAGCTTTCAGTTGAGCTTTTTGAGGCCTATCAAATGCAAAGAACAGCTATAACTCCAGGTACTTCAGCGATGAAGAAATAATTAAAAACTCTGACAAATGTTGGTTCTACGAACGAAATCTACACACATTACTATGAAAAGTGGAAATGTGTCAGAAAATGAAAACGAGCATTCGATGAAACTTTTTAACGCCTATCATATCCAAAGAACTGCTACAACTCCAGGTACTTCAGCGATGAAAAAACAAATAAAAGCTCTGTAAAATGTCGGTTCTACGAACGAAATCTACACACATTACTATGAAAAGTCGAAATGTGTCAGAAAATGAAAATAAGCTTTCAATGAAGCATTTTGAGGCGTATCATATGCAAAGAACTGCTACAACTCCAGGTACTTCAGAGATGAAAAAATAAATGAAAGCTCTGTAAAATAAATTCTACGATCGAAGTCTACACACATTACTATGAAAAGTCGAAATGTGTCAGAAAATGAATAGGAGCTTTCAATGAAGCTTTTTTAGGCCTATCTAATGCAAGTAACTGCTACAACTCCAGGTACTTTAGCGATGAAGAAATAATTAAAAACTCTGACAAATGTTGGTTCTACGAAAGAAATCTACTCACATTACTGTGAAAAGTCGAAATGTGTCAGAAAATGAAAATGAGCATTCAATGAAGATTTATGAGGCCTATCATATGAAAAGAACTGATACAACTCCAGGTACTTCAGCGATGAAAAAACAAATAAAAGCTCTGTAAAATGTCGTTTCTACGAACAAAATCTACACACATCACTATGAAAATTCGAAATGTGTCAGAAAATGAAAATGAACTTTCAATGAAGCTTTATGAGGCCTATCGTATGAAAAGAACTGATACTACTCCAGGTACTTCAGCGATGAAAAAACAAATAAAAGCTCTGTAAAATGTCGATTCTACGAACGAAATCTACACACATTACTATGAAAAGTCGAAATGTGTCAGAAAATGAAAATAAGCTTTCAATGAAGCATTTTGAGGCCTATCATATGCAAAGAACTGCTGCAACTCCAGGTACTTCAGAGATGAAAAAATAAATAAAAGCTCTGTAAAATGTCGGTTCTACGAACGAAATCTACACATCACTATGAAAATTCGAAATTTGTCAGAAAATGAAAATGAGCTTTCAATGATGCTTTATGAGGCCTTTCGTATGAAAAGAACTGATACTAATCCAGGTACTTCAGCGATGAAAAAACAAATAAAAGCTCTGTAAAATTCTCAATGTCGATTCTACGAACGAAATCTACACACATTACTATGAAAAGTCGAAATGTGTCAGAAAATGAAAATAAGCTTTCAATGAAGCATTTTGAGGCCTATCATATGCAAAGAACTGCTGCAACTCCAGGTACTTCAGAGATGAAAAAATAAATAAAAGCTCTGTAAAATGTCGGTTCTACGAACGAAATCTACACATATCACTATGAAAATTCGAAATGTGTCAGAAAATGAAAATGAGCTTTCAATGAAGCTTTATGAGGCCTATCGTATGAAAAGAACTGATACTACTCCAGGTACTTCAGCGATGAAAAAACAAATAAAAGCTCTGTAAAATGTCGGTTCTACGAACAAAATCTACACACATCACTATGAAAATTCGAAATGTGTCAGAAAATGAAAATGAGCTTTCAATGAAGCTTTATGAGGCCTATCGTATGAAAAGAACTGATACTACTCCAGGTACTTCAGCGATGAAAAAACAAATAAAAGCTCTGTAAAATGTCGATTCTACGAACGAAATCTACACACATTACTATGAAAAGTCGAAATGTGTCAGAAAATGAAAATAAGCTTTCAATGAAGCATTTTGAGGCCTATCATATGCAAAGAACTGCTGCAACTCCAGGTACTTCAGAGATGAAAAAATAAATAAAAGCTCTGTAAAATGTCGGTTCTACGAACGAAATCTACACACATCACTATGAAAATTCGAAATGTGTCAGAAAATGAAAATGACCATTCGATGAAGCTTTATGAGGCCTATCATATGCAAAAAACTGCTAGAACTCCAGGTACTTCAGAGATAAAGAAATAATTAAAAAATCTGTAAAATGTCGGTTCTGAGAACGAAATCTACACACATTACTATGAAAAGTGGAAATGTGTCAGAAAATGAAAACGAGCAATCGATGAAAATTTTTAAGGCCTATCATATGCAAAAAACTGCTAGAACTCCAGGTGCTTCAGAGATAAAGAAATAATTAAAAGCTCTGTAAAATGTCGATTCTACGAACGAAATCTACACACATCACTATGAAATTTCGAAATGTGTCAGAAAATGAAAATAACCATTCGATAAAGCTTTTTAAAGCCTATCATATGAAAAAAACTGCTAGAACTCCAGGTGCTTCAGAGATAAAGAAATAATTAAAAGCTCTGTAAAATGTCGATTCTACGAACGAAATCTACACACATTACTATGAAAATTCGAAATGTGTCAGAAAATGAAAATAAGCTTTCAATGAAGCTTTATGAGGCCTATCATATGCAAAGAACTGCTACAACTCCAGGTGCTTCAGAGATGAAGAAATAATTAAAAACTCTGTAAATGGTCGGTTCTACGAACGAAATCTACACACATTACTATGAAAAGTCGATATGTGTCAGAAAATGAAATCAAGCATTCGATGAAGCTTTTAAAGGCCTATCATATCAAAAGAACTGCTACCTCCAGGTACTTCAGAGATGAAAAAATAAATAAAAGCTCTGTAAAATGTCGGTTCTATGAACAAAATCTACTCACTTACTATGAAAATTCGAAATGTGTCAGAAAATGAAAATGACCATTCGATGAAGCTTTTTAAAGCCTATCATATGCAAAAAACTGCTAGAAGTCCAAGTGCTTCAGAGTTAAAGAAATAATTAAAAGCTCTGTAAAATGTCGGTTCTACGAACGAAATCTACACACATTACTATGAAAAGTGAAAATGTGTCAGAAAATGAAAACGAGTATTCGATGAAACTTTTTAACGCCTATCATATCCATAGAACTGCTACAACTCCAGGTACTTCAGAGATGAAGAAATAATTAAAAACTCTGTAAATGGTCGGTTCTACAAACGAAATCTACACACATTACTATGAAAAGTAGAAATGTGTCAGAAAATGAAAATGAGCTTTCAGTTGAGCTTTTTGAGGCCTATCAAATGCAAAGAACAGCTATAACTCCAGGTACTTCAGAGATGAAGAAATAATTAAAAACTCTGTAAATGGTCGGTTCAACGAAAGAAATCTACACACATTACTATGAAATGTCGAAATGTGTCAGAAAATGAAAACGAGCATTCGATGAAGCTTTTTAAGGCCTATCATATGCAAAAAACTGCTACAACTCCAGGTACTTCAGAGATAAAGAAATAATTAAAAGCTCTGTAAAATGTCGGTTCTGAGAACGAAATCTACACACATTACTATGAAAAGTCGAAATGTGTCAGAAAATGAAAACGAGCATTCGATGAAGCTTTTTAAGGCCTATCACATCCAAGGAACTGCTACAACTCCAGGTACTTCAGAGATGAAAAAATAATTAAAAACTCTGTAAATGGTCGGTTCTACGAACGAAATCTACACACATTACTATGAAAAGTAGAAATGTGTCAGAAAATGAAAATGAGCTTTCAGTTCAGCTTTTTGAGGCCTATCAAATGCAAAGAACAGCTATAACTCTAGGTACTTCAGCGATGAAGAAATAATTAAAAACTCTGACAAATGTTGGTTCTACGAACGAAATCTACACACATTACTATGAAAAGTGGAAATGTGTCAGAAAATGAAAACGAGCATTCGATGAAACTTTTCAACGCCTATCATATGCAAAAACTGCTAGAACTCCAGGTGCTTCAGAGATAAAAAAATAATTAAAAGCTCTGTAAAATGTCGATTCTACGAACAAAATCTACACACATTACTATGAAAAGTCGAAATGTGTCAGAAAATGAAAATAAGCTTTCAATGAAGCATTTTGAGGCCTATCATATGCAAAGAACTGCTGCAACTCCAGGTCCTTCAGAGATTTGTCTTATCTCTGAAGTACCTGGAGTTCTAGCAGTTTTTTGCATATGATAGGCCTTAAAAAGCTTCATCGAATGGTCATTTTCATTTTCTGACACATTTCGACTTTTCATAGTAATGTGTGTAGATTTCGTTCTTAGAACCGACATTTTACAGAGCTTTTAATTATTTCTTTATCTCTGAAGTACCTGGAGTTGTAGCAGTTCTTTGGATGTGATAGGCCTTAAAAAGTTTCATCGAATGCTCGTTTTCATTTTCTGACACATTTCGACTTTTCATAGTAATGTGTGTAGATTTCGTTCTCAGAACCGACATTTTACAGAGCTTTTAATTATTTCTTTATCTCTGAAGTACCTGGAGTTCTAGCAGTTTTTTGCATATGATAGGCCTTAAAAAGCTTCATCGAATGGTCATTTTCATTTTCTGACACATTTCGACTTTTCATAGTAATGTGTGTAGATTTCGTTCGTAGAACCGACATTTTACAGAGCTTTTATTTATTTTTTCATCGCTGAAGTACCTGGAGTTATAGCTGTTCTTTGCATTTGATAGGCCTCAAAAAGCTGAACTGAAAGCTCATTTTCATTTTCTGACACATTTCTACTTTTCATAGTAATGTGTGTAGATTTCGTTCGTAGAACCGACCATTTACAGAGTTTTTAATTATTTCTTAATCTCTGAAGTACCTGGAGTTGTAGCAGTTCTTTGGATGTGATAGGCCTTAAAAAGTTTCATCGAATGCTCGTTTTCATTTTCTGACACATTTCGACTTTTCATAGTAATGTGTGTAGATTTCGTTCTCAGAACCGACATTTTACAGAGCTTTTAATTATTTCTTAATCTCTGAAGTACCTGGAGTTCTAGCAGTTCTTTGCATATGATAGGCCTTAAAAAGCTTCATCGAATGGTCATTTTCATTTTCTGACACATTTCGACTTTTCATAGTAATGTGTGTAGATTTCGTTCTTAGAACCGACATTTTACAGAGCTTTTAATTATTTCTTTATCTCTGAAGTACCTGGAGTTGTAGCAGTTTTTTGCATATGATAGGCCTTAAAAAGCTTCATCGAATGGTCATTTTCATTTTCTGACACATTTCGACTTTTCATAGTAATGTGTGTAGATTTCGTTCTTAGAACCGACATTTTACAGAGCTTTTAATTATTTCTTTATCTCTGAAGTACCTGGAGTTGTAGCAGTTTTTTGCATATGATAGGCCTTAAAAAGCTTCATCGAATGGTCATTTTCATTTTCTGACACATTTCGACTTTTCATAGTAATGTGTGTAGATTTCGTTCGTAGAACCGACATTTTACAGAGCTTTTATTTATTTTTTCATCTCTGAAGCACCTGGAGTTGTAGCAGTTCTTTGCATATGATAGGCCTCATAAAGCTTCATTGAAAGCTCATTTTCATTTTCTGACACATTTCGAATTTTCATAGTGATGTGTGTAGATTTCGTTCGTAGAACCGACATTTTACAGAGGTTTTATTTATTTTTTCATCTCTGAAGTACCTGGAGTTGAAGCAGTTCTTTGCATATGATAGGCCTCAAAATGCTTCATTGAAAGCTTATTTTCATTTTCTGACACATTTCGACTTTTCATAGTAATGTGTGTAGATTTCGTTCGTAGAATCGACATTTTACAGAGCTTTTAATTATTTCTTTATCTCTGAAGTACCTGGAGTTCTAGCAGTTTTTTGCATATGATAGGCCTTAAAAAGCTTCATCGAATGGTCATTTTCATTTTCTGACACATTTCGACTTTTCATAGTAATGTGTGTAGATTTCGTTCGTAGAACCGACATTTTACAGAGCTTTTATTTATTTTTTCATCTCTGAAGCACCTGGAGTTGTAGCAGTTCTTTGCATATGATAGGCCTCATAAAGCTTCATTGAAAGCTCATTTTCATTTTCTGACACATTTCGAATTTTCATAGTGATGTGTGTAGATTTCGTTCGTAGAACCGACATTTTACAGAGCTTTTATTTATTTTTTCATCTCTGAAGTACCTGGAGTTGCAGCAGTTCTTTGCATATGATAGGCCTCAAAATGCTTCATTGAAAGCTTATTTTCATTTTCTGACACATTTCGACTTTTCATAGTAATGTGTGTAGATTTCGTTCGTAGAATCGACATTTTACAGAGCTTTTAATTATTTCTTTATCTCTGAAGCACCTGGAGTTCTAGCAATTTTGTTTGCATATTATAGGCCTTAAAAAGCTTCATCGAATGGTCATTTTCATTTTCTGCCACATTTCGACTTTTCATAGTAATGTGTGTAGATTTCGTTCGTAGAACCGACATTTTACCGAGCTTTTATTTATTTTTTCATCTCTAAAGTACCTGGAGTTGCAGCAGTTCTTTGCATATGATAGGCCTCAAAATGCTTCATTGAAAGCTTATTTTCATTTTCTGACACATTTCGACTTTTCATAGTAATGTGTGTAGATTTCTTTCGTTGAACCGACCATTTACAGAGTTTTTAATTATTTCTTCATCTCTGAAGTACCTGGAGTTGTAGCAGTTCCTTGGATATGATAGGCGTTGAAAAGATTCATCGAATGCTAGTTTTCATTTTCTGACACATTTCCACTTTTCATAGTAATGTGTGTAGATTTCGTTCGTAGAACCAACATTTGTCAGAGTTTTTAATTATTTCTTCATCGCTGAAGTACCTGGAGTTATAGCTGTTCTTTGCATTTGATAGGCCTCAAAAAGCTGAACTGAAAGCTCATTTTCATTTTCTGACACATTTCTACTTTTCATAGTAATGTGTGTAGATTTCGTTCGTAGAACCGACCATTTACAGAGTTTTTAATTATTTCTTAATCTCTGAAGTACCTGGAGTTGTAGCAGTTCTTTGGATGTGATAGGCCTTAAAAAGTTTCATCGAATGCTCGTTTTCATTTTCTGACACATTTCGACTTTTCATAGTAATGTGTGTAGATTTCGTTCTTAGAACCGACATTTTACAGAGCTTTTAATTATTTCTTTATCTCTGAAGTACCTGGAGTTGTAGCAGTTTTTTGCATATGATAGGCCTTAAAAAGCTTCATCGAATGGTCATTTTCATTTTCTGACACATTTCGACTTTTCATAGTAATGTGTGTAGATTTTGTTCGTAGAATCGACATTTTACAGAGCTTTTAATTATTTCTTTATCTCTGAAGCACCTGGAGTTCTAGCAGTTTTTTGCATATGATAGGCTTTAAAAATCTTTATCGAATGGTCATTTTCATTTTCTGACACATTTCGACTTTTCATAGTGATGTGTGTAGATTTCGTTCGTAGAACCGACATTTTACAGAGCTTTTATTTATTTTTTCATCTCTGAAGTACCTGGAATTGCAGCAGTTCTTTGCATATGATAGGCCTCAAAATGCTTCATTGAAAGCTTATTTTCATTTTCTGACACATTTCGACTTTTCATAGTAATGTGTGTAGATTTCGTTCGTAGAACCGACATTTTACAGAGCTTTTATTTATTTTTTCATCTCTGAAGTACCTGGAGTTGCAGCAGTTCTTTGCATATGATAGGCCTCAAAATGCTTCATTGAAAGCTTATTTTCATTTTCTGACACATTTCGACTTTTCATAGTAATGTGTGTAGCTTTCGTTCGTAGAACCGACCATTTACAGAGTTTTTAATTATTTCTTAATCTCTGAAGTACCTGGAGTTCTAGCAGTTCTTTGCATATGATAGGCCTTAAAAAGCTTCATCGAATGGTCATTTTCATTTTCTGACACATTTCGACTTTTCATAGTAATGTGTGTAGATTTCGTTCTTAGAACCGACATTTTACAGAGCTTTTAATTATTTCTTTATCTCTGAAGTACCTGGAGTTGTAGCAGTTTTTTGCATATGATAGGCCTTAAAAAGCTTCATCGAATGGTCATTTTCATTTTCTGACACATTTCGACTTTTCATAGTAATGTGTGTAGATTTCATTCATAGAACCGACATTTTACAGAGCTTTTATTTATTTTTTCATCTCTGAAGCACCTGGAGTTGTAGCAGTTCTTTGCATATGATAGGCCTCATAAAGCTTCATTGAAAGCTCATTTTCATTTTCTGACACATTTCGAATTTTCATAGTGATGTGTGTAGATTTCGTTCGTAGAACCGACATTTTACAGAGCTTTTATTTATTTTTTCATCTCTGAAGTACCTGGAGTTGCAGCAGTTCTTTGCATATGATAGGCCTCAAAATGCTTCATTGAAAGCTTATTTTCATTTTCTGACACATTTCGACTTTTCATAGTAATGTGTGTAGATTTCGTTCGTAGAACCGACATTTTACAGAGCTTTTATTTATTTTTTCATCTCTGAAGTACCTGGAGTTGCAGCAGTTCTTTGCATATGATAGGCCTCAAAATGCTTCATTGAAAGCTTATTTTCATTTTCTGACACATTTCGACTTTTCATAGTAATGTGTGTAGATTTCGATCGTAGAACCGACCATTTACAGAGTTTTTAATTATTTCTTAATCTCTGAAGTACCTGGAGTTCTAGCAGTTCTTTGCATATGATAGGCCTTAGAAAGCTTCATCGATTGCTCGTTTTCATTTTCTGACACATTTCCACTTTTCATAGTAATGTGTGTAGATTTCGTTCTCAGAACCGACATTTTACAGAGCTTTTAATTATTTCTTTATCTCTGAAGTACCTGGAGTTCTAGCAGTTTTTTGCATATGATAGGCCTTAAAAAGCTTCATCGAATGGTCATTTTCATTTTCTGACACATTTCGACTTTTCATAGTAATGTGTGTAGATTTCGTTCTTAGAACCGACATTTTACAGAGCTTTTAATTATTTCTTTATCTCTGAAGTACCTGGAGTTGTAGCAGTTTTTTGCATATGATAGGCCTTAAAAAGCTTCATCGAATGGTCATTTTCATTTTCTGACACATTTCGACTTTTCATAGTAATGTGTGTAGATTTTGTTCGTAGAATCGACATTTTACAGAGCTTTTAATTATTTCTTTATCTCTGAAGCACCTGGAGTTCTAGCAGTTTTTTGCATATGATAGGCTTTAAAAATCTTTATCGAATGGTCATTTTCATTTTCTGACACATTTCGACTTTTCATAGTGATGTGTGTAGATTTCGTTCGTAGAACCGACATTTTACAGAGCTTTTATTTATTTTTTCATCTCTGAAGTACCTGGAATTGCAGCAGTTCTTTGCATATGATAGGCCTCAAAATGCTTCATTGAAAGCTTATTTTCATTTTCTGACACATTTCGACTTTTCATAGTAATGTGTGTAGATTTCGTTCGTAGAACCGACATTTTACAGAGCTTTTATTTATTTTTTCATCTCTGAAGTACCTGGAATTGCAGCAGTTCTTTGCATATGATAGGCCTCAAAATGCTTCATTGAAAGCTTATTTTCATTTTCTGACACATTTCGACTTTTCATAGTAATGTGTGTAGCTTTCGTTCGTAGAACCGACCATTTACAGAGTTTTTAATTATTTCTTAATCTCTGAAGTACCTGGAGTTCTAGCAGTTCTTTGCATATGATAGGCCTTAAAAAGCTTCATCGAATGGTCATTTTCATTTTCTGACACATTTCGACTTTTCATAGTAATGTGTGTAGATTTCGTTCTTAGAACCGACATTTTACAGAGCTTTTAATTATTTCTTTATCTCTGAAGTACCTGGAGTTGTAGCAGTTTTTTGCATATGATAGGCCTTAAAAAGCTTCATCGAATGGTCATTTTCATTTTCTGACACATTTCGACTTTTCATAGTAATGTGTGTAGATTTCATTCGTAGAACCGACATTTTACAGAGCTTTTATTTATTTTTTCATCTCTGAAGCACCTGGAGTTGTAGCAGTTCTTTGCATATGATAGGCCTCATAAAGCTTCATCGAATGGTCATTTTCATTTTCTGACACATTTCGAATTTTCATAGTGATGTGTGTAGATTTCGTTCGTAGAACCGACATTTTACAGAGCTTTTATTTATTTTTTCATCTCTGAAGTACCTGGAGTTGCAGCAGTTCTTTGCATATGATAGGCCTCAAAATGCTTCATTGAAAGCTTATTTTCATTTTCTGACACATTTCGACTTTTCATAGTAATGTGTGTAGATTTCGTTCGTAGAACCGACATTTTACAGAGCTTTTATTTATTTTTTCATCTCTGAAGTACCTGGAGTTGCAGCAGTTCTTTGCATATGATAGGCCTCAAAATGCTTCATTGAAAGCTTATTTTCATTTTCTGACACATTTCGACTTTTCATAGTAATGTGTGTAGATTTCGATCGTAGAACCGACCATTTACAGAGTTTTTAATTATTTCTTAATCTCTGAAGTACCTGGAGTTCTAGCAGTTCTTTGCATATGATAGGCCTTAGAAAGCTTCATCGATTGCTCGTTTTCATTTTCTGACACATTTCCACTTTTCATAGTAATGTGTGTAGATTTCGTTCTCAGAACCGACATTTTACAGAGCTTTTAATTATTTCTTTATCTCTGAAGTACCTGGAGTTCTAGCAGTTTTTTGCATATGATAGGCCTTAAAAAGCTTCATCGAATGGTCATTTTCATTTTCTGACACATTTCGACTTTTCATAGTAATGTGTGTAGATTTCGTTCTTAGAACCGACATTTTACAGAGCTTTTAATTATTTCTTTATCTCTGAAGTACCTGGAGTTGTAGCAGTTTTTTGCATATGATAGGCCTTAAAAAGCTTCATCGAATGGTCATTTTCATTTTCTGACACATTTCGACTTTTCATAGTAATGTGTGTAGATTTTGTTCGTAGAATCGACATTTTACAGAGCTTTTAATTATTTCTTTATCTCTGAAGCACCTGGAGTTCTAGCAGTTTTTTGCATATGATAGGCTTTAAAAATCTTTATCGAATGGTCATTTTCATTTTCTGACACATTTCGACTTTTCATAGTGATGTGTGTAGATTTCGTTCGTAGAACCGACATTTTACAGAGCTTTTATTTATTTTTTCATCTCTGAAGTACCTGGAGTTGCAGCAGTTCTTTGCATATGATAGGCCTCAAAATGCTTCATTGAAAGCTTATTTTCATTTTCTGACACATTTCGACTTTTCATAGTAATGTGTGTAGATTTCGTTCGTAGAACCGACATTTTACAGAGCTTTTATTTATTTTTTCATCTCTGAAGTACCTGGAGTTGCAGCAGTTCTTTGCATATGATAGGCCTCAAAATGCTTCATTGAAAGCTTATTTTCATTTTCTGACACATTTCGACTTTTCATAGTAATGTGTGTAGCTTTCGTTCGTAGAACCGACCATTTACAGAGTTTTTAATTATTTCTTAATCTCTGAAGTACCTGGAGTTCTAGCAGTTCTTTGCATATGATAGGCCTTAAAAAGCTTCATCGAATGGTCATTTTCATTTTCTGACACATTTCGACTTTTCATAGTAATGTGTGTAGATTTCGTTCTTAGAACCGACATTTTACAGAGCTTTTAATTATTTCTTTATCTCTGAAGTACCTGGAGTTGTAGCAGTTTTTTGCATATGATAGGCCTTAAAAAGCTTCATCGAATGGTCATTTTCATTTTCTGACACATTTCGACTTTTCATAGTAATGTGTGTAGATTTCTTTCGCAGAACCTACATCTTACCGAGCTTTTATTTATTTCTTCATCTCTGAAGTACCTGGAGTTGCAGTACTTCTTTGCATATGATAGGCCTCAAAATGCTTCATTGAAAGCTTATTTTCATTTTCTGACACATTTCGACTTTTCATAGTAATGTGTGTAGATTTCTTTCGTTGAACCGACCATTTACAGAGTTTTTAATTGTTTCTTCATCTCTGAAGTACCTGGAGTTGTAGCAGTTCTTTGGATGTGATAAGCCTTAGAAAGCTTCATCGATTGCTCGTTTTCATTTTCTGACACATTTCCACTTTTCATAGTAATGTGTGTAGATTTTGTTCTTAGAACCGACATTTTACAGAGCTTTTATTTATTTCTTCATCTCTGAAGTACCTAGAGTGGTAGTAGTTCTTTGGATGTGATAGGCCTTAAAAAGTTTCATCGAATGCTCGTTTTCATTTTCTGACACATTTCGACTTTTCATAGTAATGTGTGTAGATTTCGTTCTCAGAACCGACATTTTACAGAGCTTTTAATTATTTCTTCATCTCTGAAGTACCTGGAGTTCTAGCAGTTCTTTGCATATGATAGGCTTTAAAAAGCTTCAGCGAATGGTCATTTTCATTTTCTGACACATTTCGAATTTTCATAGTAATGTGTGTAGATTTCGTTCGTAGAACCGACATTTTACAGAGCTTTTATTTATTTTTTCATCTCTGAAGTACCTGGAGTGGTAGCAGTTCTTTGCATATGATAGGCCTCAAAATGCTCCATTGAAATCTTATTTTTTTTTTCTGACACATTTCGACTTTTCATAGTAATGTGTGTAGATTTCGTTCGTAGAACCAACATTTTACAGAGCTTTTATTTATTTTTCATCTCTTAAGTGTCTGGAGTTGTAGTAGTTCTTTGCATATGATAGGCCTTAAAAAGCTTATTGAAAGCTTTTTTTCATTTGCTGTCACACGCCTACTTTTCATATTAAAGTGTCTAGATTTCTTTTGTAGCCCCGAGTTTTTTTTTTCACACCAATGAAATACCTGAAATTTATAAATTTATACTCACCTGAAAGGCTCTATAGAACCTTATCGAGAAATGTTGTTAAAAGTGTTGACTTTACAATTTGGTCGGGTTATCTCAGGCCGCTAACTTTAGGCCGCTAACTTCACACCGGTCCCGGAAAAGCCTTTGAAGAATTTAAATTAGGTAAAGTAAGTATGTTATTTTATGAAGAATCCCTAATGTGCAGAAAAAATACATAAAAGAAAAACATCTACAGAAGGATACAAAAACCACTTTTGTAAAATTAGTATGATCACGAGGACATGTATATCCTCGTGGTCCTACTGATATGCGAACTAGTATGAACACGAGGAAACGGCGGATAAAACTATATCGGAGAAAACTATTACTTACTCGTAAGAAAATTTTACACTTGAAATCGTAATAAAATTCTTTATAAGACATTAAAATCAGGTTTATCACCTAATTGTTAGCATAAAAAATGTCCTGATAACGATGCTATAATAAAAGTTGGCCTACTTAGTTGATAAGCACACGTGAACAGCACCCGTAGTTAATCCCTCCAATAAACAAATGCCTACTAATCCAAATATTTTAATAGCGTCCTGCTAAAGTAAAGCGCACTAGGTATTTTTCTGAGAGAAGTTGGTTTGACTTTAGATAATGTTGGAAAACTGCGACCCAACTACGATAATAAATTACTTATGGTAATCAATATCCAAAACTAACAAAAGTAGCCTATGTCACCATAATAAATCCTTACATGAACATCGAAATCAGACGAATAGGTAGGCGCTACGGTGGATAATACGTGCAAATATAAGTACATAATATAGAGCGCTAAAACAACCCTTGTTAGCCGTAATAGCAAAAATGTGCCAAGGAACATTACTAATTCCAACAAGCCTGAAAACGTCCACTGCTGAGCATAGGCCTACGCACAGAGCATATTTTTGAACGACTTTTTGCTTCCTGTCCTGCCCGCGGTTATAACCAGATTCGTTCCACCTAGTGGAACCTGGGGGCTCGGCCCCCGCTGTGTCGTCGTGATCGCCACTCGAGAACCTTTCTTCCCCATTGGTTGTCAGTATAGGGATGCGGCCTGCCCGTTGCCATTTCAACTTTCTAGCAGTACCATTACTAATAGTAGAGCATAACTTTTGACCTTAGAATAGCATTTATGATAACGCTAACATTGACTATGAGAATTTCAATAGCAGGTAGATTACCGATAGTAATAACCACTGTACGTGAAACCTGTCATAAATTATCTTACCAAATATTATCTGCTATCACAAAACCTATTTATCTGCTTCCTTGTCTATCAGGTAAGATATCGACAGCTCCGTCAGTTAACCTGTATCGTTACTTCTATTTATTTCGTGGTGTCGTTGAAATATCGTGAAATATTGTGTGCGATAAATTAATAATGGGCTCTCCGACAACCTTTTCACGTAATGGTATTATTATAGCTTTTCATGTAATGGTATTATGTTATTAATTGTTAAACACGGTGTGTGGTAAACACGGTATGATAAAATTAAAATTCCCTAAGCACATTTTTATGTTTAAATAATAAGTGTGTACAATAATTATTTTGTTTACAAAAATCTAAAAATTGCAATTCTTCTGTTAGAATCATTAAAGTAGGTATATACTTAAGTATCTACTTAGATGAAAATGAACATAAAATCATCTGTATAATAATTATTACGTACTACGTAGTACTAAATTCGTTTCATCTTTTATTTTTTATACTCAACCAACCCCTTGTATTGTGGTTTAATTTTTTAGTCTTATTTTATAGTCTGGAGTTAATCTCTAGATACTTACCAGGCTATCACGAACGTCAGAACGTAAGCGAAAAAGACTAAAAGGGGTTAGTACAAAATTGTTATGTACTAAGGTTGCTAAACAGTGGTCGTGACCAATGAATAGTTCGTCTGTCTATCAAATGTTCGGCGACCTTTAAATCAGATCTATCATTGTTAACCGAAAGCCTTTGATGTACCTAAAATGTCGTTCGTATCTACATTAATTGACGGAATCAAGCGTAAATTTAAGGAGTCTAATTTTATTGAAGTTCGATTTATATGGCTTCTAGTTCACCACATTGTATGGACTACATACCTACCTATAGTTAATTGAATGTTATACAAATAAATACATTCTGTGACAGCTAATAAACAGTCTTTTGACCATTATTTGTACCTACTCATGAGCTATTAAGCTCATTGAAATGGACACTAGTAAGTATATAGGTACTAGGATCTCTACCAAGTGATTTATTTTTAGTCTTATGCTTATTATTATGGTTTTATGTACATAGTTTAGAATATTTATGCCCGTCTGGAGGTAATTTGCACAGGTAAGCTCCTATTTGACCTTATTTTTCTTAGTTCGTATATAACGTGTATAAAGATAGATAGATATTATAGTCCTTAAAATTTTAGCAACCAGCGGGATCTTATTATATAAATACCTTAAATGTGGTTTACACTTTAAAATCCTTCCCATGAAACGTACCTAACGTAAGTCGTGAACCTGGGGGAAGTCCTTAGCTAAGTTCTATTTTAATAGGCTTTCAGATCAGCTTCACGGTTAGTACCTAATTCATCTTGTTTCTAGCTTTCTATATTTGTTACAGCCGAACAAATTTCCAAACTAAGACCGTCGCAGTCACCGATCGCAATCTCCCTCCAGCGTTGCCCTACTTGGACTTCACTAGATCCCCTGAGGTTTAAGGGATATTGGGACAACGAGGCCAACGGAATCCTCCTGAACAATGGATCTACAGGTAAAGATTTATTTAGAGTTTTCAACACTGAATTTATCACTTTATCGATATGTGATAACAAGTTTTATGCTCCTCAGATTTTTATCATTGTTTTTATTAAAAGGTTTTGTAATCATAATGTAATATTAAAATCTGAAATGAGTGGATCCGCAAGAGAACTAAAGTCACCGATATAGCTTTCAGAGTTAGCAAGTTGAAGTGGCAGTGGGCAGGCCCCATCGCTCGTAGAACTGACAACCGTTGGGGAAGGGGTTCTCTAGTGGCGACCACGAACTGTTATATTATGTTGTTCACGGTGTTTCCCTAAGGTCAGATTGGTGGTTAGATTTTTGGTGTAACGAAGAAATTATAGGTCTGTGGTTTGATTAGTCTGATCGACGAGATTTAAAAGCATGAAAATGGGAAAAAATTGTCAGTGACTGATGTTCCTAAAACTTATATTCCTAAACTTTATAAAAATTAAATCTAAAGGAGACTATGATCTTTACTAAATGGATTAGTAAAAAGTTACTTTTTTTAATTGCACGGCAGTTGGCTACTTACCTATATACAGGGTTACAGGAAAAATTGTGCTAGATCCGTTAAGGGCGTGGAGTACCCATCATTTCTGACTTATTTCACTATGAAACAACCTAGCCTCAACTTAATATTTTATTTAGATATTCCTTAGAGAAAAATACAGTGTCTAATATTTTTTGTATTTCTTAACTTTCACTTGTCTACTACGGTCTATTCAATTAACTTATGTACTATTTTAATGATTGACGTCCTAAAACATCTTAATACACATGTAAAAATGCAATAATCATAATAATAAGACACACAAAATAAACAAAATTAAATTTTGTAGCCTAAAAATCGGCAATTTTTACAAAAAATATTAAAAATCGAATATCTCGAAAAGGGTTAAGTTTAGGCTAGGGTGTTACATAGTGAAATAAGTCAGAAATGATGGGTACTCCACGCCCTAAACGGATCTAGCACGATTTTCCCTGTAACCCTGTATATAAGGCTGTGGTATTCCGTAAGTTTTCAAGTTAGACATTGATTTTAGGCAATTTGGTTTTTAGGTATTTTGCTTTGTAGTCAACAGGTAGGCAAACTGATCATAAAGGTTAATAACTACCCGCATGCAGCGTTCTCTCGCATTCAACATTTCGTCTAAACAAAATAGCATTTAAGTACAAAGCGTAAATAGTAAATATTTAGAATTTGATTATAGCTCCTTTGACTTATCAGTATTGATAAGATTGTTTTGTGACCAAACTTGTTCCATCGTTTATCACCATAAGGACCTATTCTTATCATAATTTATTCAATACCGATTAATTTTTGTAGATATAAATGTTCTTCAGTGCAAGCATGTTACTGTCGCCATCATCATCATAATCATCATCATCATCATCATCATAATCATCATCATCACCACCATCATCATCATCATCATCATCATCATCATCGTCATCATCAACAACAACAACAACAAGAGCTTGACAACGTCCATTGCTTAACATATAGGTACATAGGCCTGCCGCTTAGAATGCCGCTGCTATAATAGTGTCTCGGAGTTATTATTAAGTATAAGATAAGATAAGATAAGATTTATTTCGAAAAATACATGGCAGTATACATGGCAGTATATTTTGATCCAAGTAGGTATTAGGTATGATAATAGTAAGGAACGTGCACAGGTGTTGTACGTTAACATTATTTTAATATCTAGAAATTTAGAAAGCAATCTCATGGCTTTTAAAATACTACAGTAGCACTTATATTTTTACTCTGTGCAATATGATAAATAACTTCCTGGCTTACTTTATACGTAATAGTTTCTTTGTTTGCTTAATTTGGTTTATCTGCTTTTTTAGTGTTTCTTAAGACAACAATAAGCAGGTACATGAACTGAATCATCTTTGCAATTTCAGCATATTTTGCCTTCGAAACACCAGTCCGGCCGACACTAAGTGGTGGCCCGCTGATCGGAGAGTACATATTTGAACAAATGCACTTCCACTGGTCTGTTGACGACTTCACTGGCTGTGAACATGTCCTGGATGGACAAGGGTAAGTCATCCTTACCTTCTTATGGTAATTTCATAATAATACCTACGAATAATAATTACTGTACATTCAATCTCATTTCGATTTGTGCTTTTTGGGATGCCATAGGTCACAGGTTACAGTAAAATAAACCGTTTAAAAATGGCATGGTAATCTATGACAGACTTAGATACTTACTTCCAAGTTGCTAGATTACTTCTAAACTCGTTCTAAGAAATTAGTTCATAACCACATGATCACACATAATATTGATATCATAATAGTTATATTTATTTCTACTCCGTGGGCTGGAGCATCTGGACTGTCTATACAAGGTGACTTTGAATTGGTATATTATTCTGAAATGGGGGAACTGGGACCATGATACTCCACAAGTTGTGAGAGTCTTACTTGAAACTGGGTGCTTCCAAACATCCATGGTAAAAAATTTACGTGCACTCGGTCAAGGACGAAGCTCAACCACCCTGCGCTAAGGCTATTTTCGAACGTAAACCTCACATGGCATTTCTTCAATGGAAAACTATTAATTTAGTAAAGTCGTAGAAGAAACATTGCCTACCTTGGGTTGTAGATTTATCCCCTTTCGGGATAACATACCAATTCAAGGTCACCTTGTATAGGCCATCGCGGCTATTATACAGTCCATATTTTATGTTCTTTGTAGCAGGTAGTGTAGTAATTTTTATTATTGTACTTAGCTAGTTTGGACAATAAAGGCACCATTACCCATTGCCCATTTACAAAATAATTCACTCTATATCGCAAAAATTACCGTAAATACATATCTCACAGCTTTTAATAATATATTTATGAAACACAACAGATACGCAGCAGAATGCCACTTCGTCCACTACAACAGCAAGTACGAATCTATGGAAGCAGCAGTAGGACACCCTGATGGTCTGGCTGTGGTAGGATTCTTGCTTGAAGCTGTGGATGTGCCAAACCCAAGGTTCGACAAGCTGGTGCAAGGTTTAGATGGGATCAAAAAGAGAGAATCTGTTGTACATGTCACTGCAGGTAAGTTCCTTAATCCTAATCATCATCATCAACAGCCCGTAGACGTCCACTGCTCAACATAGGCCTCCGCCAGAAAGCGCCACTTTGAGCGGCTGCTCGCCTCCTGCATCCATGGGTTTCCCGCAGTTTTCACCAGGTCGTTGGTCCACCTAGTGAATCCTAATGAATCATGTTAAACTTTATCGATCTATGATGGTAATTTATCTGTTTGTTTGATGGAATAAACAGTTGAACTAACTTAAACAGTGGAGTCTCAATACGTTTCATAGCAATAGATTTGTGAAATAAACTGTGCACCCACGTCTCTATTTAAATAAAAACATTCGGCAAAAGCGCAAATAGTGAAAAACGTAGACAAATATTTGTCATTTTTTTTTAAATCTCCCGGAAAAACATTGTGAGTCATAGGTAGGCGAGATCGAATGATTAATAATCATGCTATAGGTACCTACTACATGAAACACGAGGCAACGCGCAAGATCTAGGTCAGAGGCTACTAAAATATAGGTACGTACTCTAAGCATGACTTTAAAAATAAGTAAATTGCAGGGTAAAAAAAGTATTTTGTTATCGAAAACAATGAATGAACTTCACACGCACGGCTTCCACAATGAAAAAGTTCTCTTAGATCTGAAGAATTCCAGCTAACATTTCAAAGTCTTTTTGAGTTTTTAAAACTTCAGCGGGCGCAAAACTTCAGCTGTTTTTTATTGTTGAATCTAACATAGGTACTGACGTTATCACATACTTGAGATTGACAACGCAACAGATGCGCTATTGTACGCTGGAGCTTTCCCAAAACTTTTGGGTATTTAATTTCCTTTGATATTCAACCGTCAATCGCTTTTCTCCACATACACTTTCTTTAGGAAAAGGTAGCAAAGTATTTGACAGGTGTATGGTATAAGCAAGCTATTGTATTGAGGGTATGATATTATTCTAGTGTTATTTTCATGATACCCCAATTTTAAGCTCTTAAAATAAATTCAAAAGTCAAAAAATATGATTTACGTAAATCACTGCCCCGTATAATCTTTGTTCAGATTTTGTTTCTTCAGTGGTTTATGCAGCTCGTAGAGAAAGGAAAGGCATGAATAAGAAAAATAAAGTGTTGTTACTTTGTAAACCAAACTAACACAATACTTCATTAAAAAAATCTATTCATTTAGATTCTCGGGTCTAGCCCGGACATTTGGTGGGGCCGTAGCTAACACCAAGAGGCCTTTTTCAATACTAAAAGTAACTATAACACGGCCACACTATCCCTGTACCCGACGTCGCGCGACGGCTTGCATTTCAGCGAGGACCAAAAACAATGTGACCGTGTTTTACATAATATTCCTTACTAAATATTGAAACTTGTTACTTTCAGAATCCTTATCATGGATGGACAGGGATGACCTTCACGAGGGCAGCTACGTGACGTACAAAGGGTCTTTGACCACGCCTCCTTACACCGAATGTGTTACTTGGATAATTTACGAGCAGCCAGTGCAGATTGGTGGAGAACAGGTGAAGACAAATAGCATTTATTACTTTACAGCCTTATAATAAACGTGGAGTAGCTTGGGATTAGTTACTCCATCTTTTGTCTTTTTTTGTCTTTCGAATATCGAACTTGATCGAAACAGACAAAAGGTGGTGGTTAAAGCATCCAAAGCTACTCCACGATAGGGTATATCTTCAGAGCCGATTTTGACTTTTATCGCAATAAATCTACGCTTACAAGTATCTACGTATTTCTATAATATTTATAAAAATCGAATTTAAGGTATTATGGCCGAACTAATTTAACCTTCGACTACATACTTAATGAAAATAAAAGTGTTAAATAAATGTAGGTAAGAAAAGCTCACACATTTATTTAGATGTAATTCAAAATAGTACTTTAAACCCTTGAACATCAATTTAATTGTACTACTTACTATCGTTATTCGGCTAGTTACAAATTACAGTGTTGCCTAAACCATAGCTCAACTTGCTTGTCGTTCACCCGAAAATTCTCTCAATAGACGGGCAGACTCGGAAAAGCTTTAAGGGCACGTAATCTTTTAGGCCTCGATCAGACTGCAACTGTATATCCACTGGTAGCTTAGACCCCTAGTCCCTTAATGACTACGTTCTAGTTTCCTGCGTTCTGCTTTTAGCTCTGAATTTAATACCTATTTTATATCGTCTTTTCTGTTTGTGTAATATGTAGACGTTTAAGCAAGTTGCCTTTATAAGCTCTGATAAATTGAGATATTAATATTAAATACTTAAGTATTCAACACGTGTTATAGGTATCATTATAAAACCCGATTTCAATCGGATCCATTTCGAATTAATAATTTATTGTAAGCCTACATTTATTGCTTTCATTCCGCTTCACATACCAAAATCAATCTATTATAAAATATGAATTACATTTTGGAACATGTCTGATTTTAATGAATGGATACACGCATTACCTACACAGTACCAAATCTCACTTTTTTGTTACGACAAAACGTCAAAAAACTTAAGCTGGGTTGCCCGTAATATATCGACTAAAGACGATAGCTATAGTTCAAGTTTTGTGCCTGGAAATTCAGTAATGGAGGCAAACGACGAAAGTGGGCAGCAAACTACTAAAAAGTAGAAGATTCCAAAAATGGGACAAAGTTCTACAATTTACTAAGCTTAGATATGCCAAACCATGGATTATCTCATGACCCCTAAGTTCATTTGGCAGTTAACGTGTTAGATGATTTAGTATGTTGATTTTGATACTTGTGGCGTTTTAATAAACCTGGTCTGCGATAACACTCTTAATCTAGTATTCTTTGTTTCCACAGCTCGGGCTTCTGCGTGATCTTGAAGGCCCAGAGGACATCCCCATAGAACGGAACGTGAGGCCTACCCAGAGGCATCCACCAGGCCACTCCGTAATATATGTGAAACAAGTGAAATCTAAGCTGTAAACTTGCATGTGGTGGGCAGTTTGGAAGGGACATGAAAATATTGGACAGTGTTGTGGGCAGTTTACAATAATTAATAGAAATTATTTATTAACTTTCAATCTGGAAGTCATTAAAATCTAGAGACGCTTATTAAACAGTTTAAAAAGTGAAGTTTAGTCTTCGAGATGATCATGATACATAATATTTATGTACCTGTAGACAATATAAGTGTGAGTGATATATACGGTGGTGCACTTAACCATGTTGTTATTATAATAGATATTATTATTATATAATATACAAATTGTTGTTTATGATTGTTGTTTCATTTATCGATGAGTGACGAATTGAATAGAAATTAGAATAGAATTTTTTGCACCAAGGAAAAAATATTACTCAGTATGAAAATAAAATATGTAAATGTTTGTTATGAAGTTTCAGACAGAAAGATTCAAATAAATGTAAACCCATGACGTGCAAGCTGGTAGTCTACATGAAGTAGATGTAACCTTGAAACCAGCCACTGATAAGATATCATTTATTAAAGTAGGTACCGTTAATTTTTTTTTTTGCTGGAATGTGCTCATTTTGGACAACATCTCACCGCTTGTCCACGAGGTGCCTATTCACTCTTGATTTCAAGATGCCCAGATTGTAACTTGGTGATAAGAACATATTTTTTCTATATTTAATACCATCATAATGATTCGAACGGAATCTAAAGAAAATACACCATAATACACCATAATTATATCTTTTATAATTTCGTAAATTAAACCACTTGTTCATATGAAAATGATGTTAAAATGAAAATCTTAACAAATCACCATTGACAGAAGTCAAACTCTATCCATCTATCCAAATCCATGCTACTTAATACTCCAGCACACATTTCGATAGTTGTGGAAACATACTCATAAGCATGAATGTAAAAGAGGTTACGAACAGTTTGACGCATCGTAACGTCCAACACAACAGGTGTTTTCTTCGGTGAACCATCAAGTTTTTTATAATAGTGATTTTCAGTAGGCGGACTGTAAATATCTAATAACTCGTCATGCTTTTTATCAAACTTATCTGCCATCTGCCCAAGTAGCAAATTCACCACTCGATGCTTTTTCTTTAATAACTCTTCATTTTCGTACCAAGGTTTCAAAAGGTCTTTGTGGGAATTTTTCAATAGATCGTAATATTTCATTCTATCATCAAATTCCATAGCTATCATTGTATGTCTCCAAGAATTGATTGATAGATCCCATTGTTGTCCATTCGACATCTCCAAATATAAGTTCTTCATTTTCAACACCTCTGTCTGGTGATAAAAACAAAACGGGTTCTTCAACACAAACATTTCAGCTTCTAAGAAAAGTTGTTTGTATGGATAACGCTGTGGTGGAGTGCTAGTTGCTTTAATTATACATTCATTCAATATATTCGTCATTATATTAGTAGTCGCTTTTCTATCAATTCTAACATTCAACGACTCGAACTTTCTTCGTATGTTTTCAGCATTTTCTACTGAGTCTGCAGTCAATTGCACACATAGTTTTTCAGACATGGTATCAAAAAAACAAATGTTACAGAAACTGAGTTCCCAACGTTCACTGTAAGCACCAGGTTTACTAGAAAGGAATGTAAATAATATTCCCTTGCTTTGTCCTGGCGACAGAACGTCCTCGTTTTTATTAAAAAAGAAAACTTGTTCGTAAATATCTTCAGGTATGAATGGAATTGATCTTTTAATTTTTTTCCAACAATATCTCAGAGTGACAGTTCCAAGGTTTTGAATAAACAGTCTACATCTCCCTGCTCTTTTGAGAGGCGCATTAAAGTAGTAAAACCATAATGTACAAGTTTCATGCCATGGTTCTTTCTTCATTGCCGTCAAACTACATAAATCTTGACCAGGAGTATCTTTTAAAATAATAGTGTTATTTATTCTTACGGCATAAACAGTACTTAAGGCATCTTCAGTTGAACTTTCGTCTGATGTTATTACAATTTTCGGTACAAAGGGCATCTTTGGAGGAATTTTAGGTTTACTCCCTAATATTAATAAATCACGGGTTTTAGGTCTGTAAGAAGGGTTTTATAAAAATTAATGCAATATGAATTTTATTGACAATCATCATCATCAACAGTTTGAAAACTGCCACTGCTGAAAATAGGCCTCTCCCCATAGTTCGCCACTTTGAGCGGCTGCTTGCCTCCTGCATCCATCGGCTCTCCGTGGTTTTTACCAGATCGTCGGTCCACATTACAGACATAGACAAAGCATCACGTGAATAATAATAACCTGAATGGATCGATTTTAGCAATCTCTTCTTTTAGTTCATGTTCCCGCTTCGCTTTATATTCAACAAAATCTGCATTTAATTGTACACATCTAGGTCTTTCTGGAACCCCAATGAGTCCTTTCTCGATTTCTTGAATATATTGAGGAACATCCACGTGCTCAATGATTGAAGGTCTGCCCATTTCTGCTGGGGTTCTTTGCAGCTCATACACTGGCGTGCAATAGCAACCTTGTTTCAATCTCTGTGGTTGTTCCCACAAGTGACATCTTACTAATGGCTTTTTCTCAATTTTAGCATGCTCCAGGACAGTTTTCCATTCTTTTTGTTGCCTGACCTGCTCACATAAGTTCATCGTAAGATCTATTGGTGGTGTTTGCAGTTTTTGTCCAAGCTTTGTCGTTTCGTCATTTCTTATTTGTATCCATTTTTCCCAAAGCACCAATTCATTATCAGGTTCTACTTCTTTTAGCTTAACGTCATGCTTCTTTTTTCGTTGCATATTTATAAATTGTGATATGGAAGGAAGCTGTTTGTTTCAGATTTTCCTTTACCAATCATTTACCAATGTACTCTGTGTTTCAGATTTCCTGTGTTTACCAATTTTTATCAATTCATTATCTTTTTTGTGTTTGTCAAAGTCAAATAAAGAGTTTAGTAGGTAGTAAAAAGAATAAAAACACCGTGGCTCTATGGTTGTAACGTAATATATGAAAAAAATTATAAGTGACAGGGTTGACGTCAAAATGCCAAAATAAATAAAAAAAATCATGGTTATTTAAAATATGTAAAAAATACCAATATTATAACAATATTTTCCCTTTAAATTCTTGTGCAACGTACTCCTAACAACATGCCATTTGGTATTGTGCCTACACAAACAGGTAACTTGAAAAAATAAAATATTTAATTAAATTATTAATAAGTATTTAATAAGACTAAGGAAAATGCTGGATCTCTGAATATTTCCTTATCTGATTCTAAAGAGACCCATGGGAAGAGATGGGGTGATCCATGGGTGGTCCTATTCCTATTGGGTGGAACCATATGACCGATTATACATACCTGTATTATATTATATTACCACGAGGACTGGGATCTCATTGGGTTTTCCAAAGCTTACCAGCGCTTGATCGATTCAACGTTTGACCAAAATGCTGGCACACCTGCCAGAATGAATCAGCCAACATTAAATTGCAATTCAACGCGGGGGCTGCCAGCATGTTGGGATGGGTACTCTACATTGGTAGTGGGCCGCAAAGAGATTATAATAGCTAACGCTGAATCGGCTGGTGCATTGGGACCCTTTATGACCAGACTGCCTACAAAGCCAAATGCTTAAAAGCAAACTGCCTAAAAATATGTCTAATTTGCAAATTGGCTATGGCGTAATACTAATATCTTAAAAGCATTATACCTACAAGTCAAAAAGCTAACAATTAAAAAACCTTGAAAGCGTTATTCTAGTAGCATTTATAATATAGTAATGGTATCACCCGCACCCATAGATTTTAATGTATATGTCTATGCCCGCACCCATCCCGCACCGCAATTCAGAATTTTTTCTGCTGTATCTTTTAATGTTCTATGCTAAGAAGAATACTGGAAATATACCTACCTACCTACTACTACAGGCAATAAATACAAACAAAATGTAAGTATGGAGGTAATGATATAGGTATAGGGTATAGGTACCTACATGTTCAGTTAAGTTTAGTTAACACACATAATTTTAGAAGACGAAGAGGCTCCGAAAGAAGAAGTTAACGTTATCATCCCAGAAGAAGGCACAATAGAATGGATCCAATACTGTAGTGAGGCGGAAGGGCATCTACCGACGCCAATAAACGTGTCTATAACAGGCTCTTTATTTTACCAGTGCCCTGAACTGAAGTGGTACAACTTCGATGTCTACCCTCATAAGGTTAAGCTAACTAATACCGGATACACTTGTAAGTTCATCATTAGGGTCGTACTGTAGCGCGATTCAAAGCAGACGCTATATTGGACCGCTTGAAAAACATAGGGTCGGTTTTGAATCGCGCTAAGAACTCACAGTTCGCCCCCAGACCTCTTTCGACAGGCATATTTCCCATTAAACACAACATTACACATGATTACAAATCAAAGAATGGCAGAACAACGGGGGGCCTTATCGCATAAAGCGATTTATTTTAGGCTACCATTGAATCTACACGACTTACATAAACCTGAAAAAAAACAAACACTCAAAAAAATGGTCAAGACTTACTATAGGGGCTTTTTTGCGGCATGGATCCCCTATTTCCTGCACCTGACGGCACAGTGCCATAAGCGTAACAGAGACAAGGGGGGAATTCAAAATGGAGCATACCGACCATACAGCCATTAGTACCAAATACCAATACATATTTTATTCAGAATCTCATTTGCTACGTTCATCCAGTGTTACTTTAATCCCTGGTCCCCTTCTATTCTCACACCGTCCACAGCCAGCGTATATGTAATACGCTGGTTTTTTTATGAGAATGAATGGCGTGACGAGCTTGTCGTTCATATGATGTTAAGTGACACGGCCGCCCATAACAGATGCAGTGTCTTTCGGAACTTTAAAATAATAAAGTTTTGCGTGACACTGCACTGCGGACATCATCCTGAGACATCACACACGCTTGTAATCAGATTACTAGACTGTGTAAGCAGGCCGTAAAGTCTCATTTGCCCAGTAATTTCACTAGCTAAAATACCCTTCAAACCGGAACAGTAGTGTTTGCACACTATTGCTTGGCGGCAGAATAGCTGGGAAAGCGGTGGTACCTACCTAGACGAACTTTGCAGAAAAGTCCTACCACATAGTAAATGTATAAGTTTTGGCCTTGTACGTTGATGATCAGGATCTAACGACTAAACAACTGCAACGTGCTCAGCGCCACCCTAAAGGTCATTATCCACCAGTACGGCTATCAACTCATTACATTCTACTATTACTGACGGGAGGCTGTGTGGGACATTTTAATGAACGCTGGAAACGTTGTTTTCCCCAGAATAGAACAAGGAAAGTTAGGAAGTTGTTTGGTGTCTTATTTTTTAGGAAGTGAAATTAACCTTGCTGTATAAAATAATCCCTGATAATATTAAAAAAGTAATTCTCTCAACGGTTTTCTCTTTGTAAAAATATAACAGGTGGAATAAGTAAGGATGAGGATATAATTATCATAATAATATAGACAGGTAGATATATTATATTTTATTTAAATAGTTATTGTGACCAACCAATTTTGATAAAACTTCTATGGAGCTCATATTAATTTTCGAAATCGGTTTATAAACGGGATAAAAATGAGGTCAAAGACATAATTAAGTAAGTATAAAGAAAAGAAAAACCACTAATGGTAAAAAACTAAAAGGTAATAGGTTAGAAAAAATGTATCCTATGTATAGTCTGTAATGGACATGCAATAGAGTAAGTAGAGGCGCAGCGCCATTGCACCTTCGGTCATATTGAGTTCTCTTCAGGTCTCTTCAGGTAAAATGTGGTCAAACGCTAGCTTGCCAGGCATAAAAACACGTTAGAAAGCAAACAAGCATAGGGCTTTCCTGATGGGAAGTCGTTGCAGCCTAATAAAGTTAATTAAACATCTGTAACATGAGTGTCAGCGATAAACTCCATTCAGGATTTTCCACATTCTATATTTTCCGATTTTTTAATAATACACAATATTGCACTAATACGTAGGTACTTACCCTGTGGATAGCTTCGCAATAGGTAGATCTTGACCCTCCTTTTAAAACACTGATCTGATCACCTAATCACAGTGGTTCTGGGAGCAAAGTGGATAGCGGAACGTCCATACTTAGAAGGTGGCCCACTTTTGGAAAAACACATCTTCTCCCAAGTGCATTTCCACTGGGGCGCTGACATGCTGGAGGGCAGCGATCACACGGTTGACAAGATTAGGTATCCTGGTGAAATGCAGGTTTATCTTTCATTATGTTTACTACGCCCACCTGCACGAAAGTTAATTAAAATACAACTGAGCTGAGCAACACTTTCCCCTGAGTTCTCGCGCCACTTAATTGGCAAAAATTATAAACGCTCGTTGGCTTGGCTGCCTGTAATAGGCATGTTGACTATAATTTTTGTTTGCATAAATTAAAAATATTCCTCAAAAGATAAACATTTGTGAAAACAAAAATAAAATATCTCAAAAAACGACAAAGTTACAAGCATTTTAAAAACCGGAATAGAAAGAGATAGCTCAAACGGCCAGTGACGTCAGAGCAATGTCGACAAAGTACCTCATTACTAAGCTGTGGTAGCTTTACATACAATATCTTTGGCATGTGACGTCACAGGTGGATTTTTCATAGTAACTGTGGAGGCGGTCTGTTCTCGACAGGAGATGTCTCCTATAGAATTTTTAAAAGCTTATTACTCCGTGATTTATTAACCGATTTTACTTATTTTTTCAATGATTGCATTCACTTTTAATCTTATTTATGAAAAAATTATTTACTTGTTCATTTTTAATAGTAGTCATCATGCCTATTGATCATCGCCTATCTCAACCAATGAGCGTAATGTATTTGGTGTGTTGACACTAGATTGACCAACTTACATAAGTATATGTGATCAGCCGGGGGCTAGAGAAATAAGTACGAACTTAGGAGCTTAAACTTAAATGCAGACGGGCATTAGACTTGTCACAATTAAGTATCGAAATATTGCCCTAATTAATTGTTGTTCTTCTTGGTGGAAACCCAATAGGTTGGTACTGAAACTCAATGCTCTGCTGATAATCGGGT
This sequence comes from Ennomos erosarius, assembly GCA_963580505.1. Lineage (NCBI taxonomy): Eukaryota > Metazoa > Arthropoda > Insecta > Lepidoptera > Geometridae > Ennomos > Ennomos erosarius. The sequence goes on from OY756986.1 coordinate 12,383,369, forward strand.
ATTTTTTCAGGAATATTGTATATTTACAGGTGACTTTCTTCCGGAAAGAATACATAACGCAAGAAGAAGCCCTGAAGCATCCGGATGGCGTACTCATGGTCTGCTACATTATCAAGGTAGGTACCAAAATATAAACAGGACTGGCGAAAGCGCAGACATGTACCTACTAGGCTACTACCTACTCAGTATTGTTTGGTACGAGTAGGTACCAGTGATTTATTACTTATCTACTGGATATAAGTAGTACGTATTTGAGTAGGTACCCACTTAGAGAGGGAAGCCCTAGCCTAAAATGCCGTGTAGTATTAGTGCCCGGTAAGTAGGTACCTACATAACCACCTAAAATACCTACTACACTAAAATTATACAGCCTCCTATGAACTGTAAACACCTCCTGTGCAGTTATTTCCTGCTGGTTTTATTACAGCACGGCGTCATCCCCGACGCTCGATTGAGTTGGGTCATCGAGGGCTTCTCTCGAATCCAAGAAGCTCAGACTCACACCCGTATCGGGCCTTACCCCATGTCTAACCTGTTGCCGATGTTCTTCGAAGATTATTTCCTGTACTGGGGTAGTCTGACCACTGTTCGAGGAGACAGCCACGTGGTGAGGTGGCTCGTACCTAGGACTACACTGTTCGCAACTATGGACCAGGTGAGGGAACTGATACTATGAAGTACCTACCAGCCATATAACAGTACCTAGAGGATACCTACCTACCTACCTCATTATCAACAGTCTGAAAAAGTCCACACTGCTGAACATAGGCCTCTCTCACAGGGTGCCACTTTTAGCGGCTTCTTGCCTCCTACATCCATCGGTTCTCTACGGTTTTCACAAGAACGTCAGTCCACCTAATGAGCATATTAGTAGTATGTAGTACCTACTTAAATACGTATATTATATAGTAGTAGGTACTTCCTTGTAGTAAGTGATACCTAGTTGTGATTTTAGATTAATACTATGGTGGGGAACAGTTATAGGCTTTTCAGGAGCTACTTAATAACATGTAGACAAGTACTCTACTAGGGATGGAAAGTAGACACTCTATTTCCCCCTGGGATATCCAAATCAAACCCTTGTATAACCTGCAAATCTGCGATTTTGTTTTAGTAAATAAAATATCGGTTTCCTACGTAATGCAGTTTGCAGAATGTAAACCGTTAAAATAAGTAGCATATTTATTTAAGTATCTCTCTACCTGTTGTCATAAGTACTCAAAATGTTAATTTATGATCTTTCAGTAATAAATTTACATCTTTTTAAAACTCTATGGGTAAAGATCCCGGTGTTCGAGATGATCCTAAAGTAAGGCGTAGTATATTATGAGGTACCCCTATAGGTATTAGGTAGTCTTTCAACAACCATAATTAAATTGTGTGTACGCGCCACTATATTGTTATTATTATATTCTCTGCGTTTCAATGTGTAAGTAGCTTTAGATTTAAGAACGAACTATGGATCCGCGATAGTTCGGTAGCGCCCTCTGGCGCCACAGAGAAAAACCTTCTTCTGGTTCCTCATCGTCGCAAGCGCGCATGTCGCTCCGCGAATAATATTTGTAATTAAATTGTAAAATAGTTCGTGTGGCCCGTGGAGGCACCTTTTGTGTCGTGTAATTATCAAGTGTACGTAACGGCAAATACAAGACTGTTCGTGACACTCAACTTGTAGTTTTACTACTAACGAACTACACCCAGCATCCTCTCCACGCTCGCCACCAAATACGAGCTATATTGATGTGGCGTGTGTACGCGCCACTATATTGTTATTATTATATTCTCTGCGTTTCAATGTGTAAGTAGCTTTAGATTTAAGAACGAACTATGGATCCGCGATAGTTCGGTAGCGCCCTCTGGCGCCACAGAGAAATTCCTTCTTCTGGTTCCTCATCGTCGCGAGCGCACATGTCGCTCCGCGAATAATATTTGTAATTAAATTGTTAAGTAGTTCGTGTGGCCCGTGGAGGCCCTTTTTGTGCTGTGTAAATACCGAGTGTACATAACTGCAAATAAAAGACGTTCGTTGCACTCAACAACTGCAGTTTTACTACCGACGGACTATACCCAGAATCCTCTACACGCTCGCCACCAAATACGAGCTATAAAATCAATTTAAATTACCTACCTAAGTACATTTCCTTCCTAACAGATGAAGCAGTTCCGAAAATTATGGGATCCATGGGATGACCCTAATCTACGAAACTTTAGACCTCTAAAAGAACCTGAAAACAGACACATCTTCTTTATCCAGCCACACTGGTCTAAATACAATTCTTTACTGCCGATACCAAGAGTACCAGAACCGTCTATATCAGTTCTTTCACCAAGCTACCAAGCTCACATGCATTTGCTACCACCACAGAATGCTTACATGCTGCCAGAAGACGAACAACAAGAAAATAATCAAGACAATCCAATCTAAGGTTTATAGCCAGGTACGTAGTAAACTACTTATATATACTCTTTGGACAGGTACCTCTATAACTATGGGTGCTTGGGGCGGCAATTTAAAAAAAGATAATATTCGGCGTTTTGGCGGGAACGTGAAAAAGTTCACGTCGTTGCATTGTATTATTTCTCAAAACTTGTGAGTTTTCCAGTGTTAATGTTTAAAATTTTGGTGGCGTTTTACGCATTAAGTGCTGAATTACGAGCATGTGTGTGGTCAAGTGATATAATGTGGTGTAACGTGGTTTTTCGTGTTGCTTCCAAAATTCAATAGAAACTTCTTGTAAAGTTGCCACCACTTTACTAGAGCCTGACTTGGACTGGACTATGACCCGACTTAGACTGGACTATGACTATGACTAAGACTTGACTACGTAAAATATTCTAAAACTCGATGAAAATATACAATACTTGACACTGGCTAAAAACACTATGCATGGAGCCAAAATATAATAAAAAAAAAGATAATACTCCAAGTGTCAGTCAGTATCGAGATTGGCGGGAACGCGGAAAAGTTCACGTCGTTGCATTGTATTATTTCTCGAAACTTGTGCTTTTTCCAGTGTTGTTTAAAATTGGTGGCGTTTTACGCATTAAGTGCTGAATTACGAGCATGAGTGTAGGCAAGTGATATAATGTGGTGAAACGTGGTTTTTTGTGTTGCTTCCAAAATTCCGTAGAAGCTTCTAGTAAAGTTGCCACCACTTTACTGGACCATGACTTAGACTGGACTATGACTTAGACTTAACGTGAAATATTCATAACACTGAAAAATTATAATACTTGACACTGGCTAAATACACTATGTGTGGAGCCAATATAAAAGAAGAACATATAAATAACATGTCAGTGTCAGATTTACCAGCGTTTCAAGTTCTTATCACTTTTTTTGGCGGGAACGCGGAAGAGTTCACGTCGTTGCATTGTATTATTTTTCAAAACTTTTGCTTTTTCCAGTGTTAATGTTTAAAATTGGTGGCTTTTTACGCATTAAGTGCTGAATTACGAGCAGGAGTGAGGGGAAGTGATATAATGTGGTGAAACGTGACTTTTCATGTTGCTTCCAAAACTCCATACAAGCTTCTAGTAAAGTTGCCACCACTTTGCTGGAGCATGACTTAGACTGGACTATGACTACCTGACTTAGGCTGGACTATGACTATGACTAGGACATGACTTTACGTGAAATATTTTATAACACGATGAAAATATAATACTTGACACTGGCTAAATACACTATGTGTAGAGCCAAAATTAAAGAAAAAAAAAAAAAAAAAAGTTCTTATCAAGTGTCAACTGTCAACTGTCAACACAACAAACAAAAATATAACCTCAAATTTATAATTAAAAATAACTTGAAGAATCATAAAATTAGTGGTCGGTTCTAGCGAAATGCTGAGAAACATTGTCCGTACCAGCCGGTGGCTGGCACGACGGCAAATCAATAGTTTTACTCCAGTTATTCTACGCCAGTTAACACGAATCGAGCCTGTGAAAACCTGTGATAGTCTACCGATTAGGCACCAATTTTCTTCCAGTGCTGATAATCCACAGCCCGTACAAATAGACCAGGCTGTCTTTGAAGATATATGCAATGAAACCCTGGAGTCTCTTTGTGATTACTTCGAGGAATTAGTAGATGAAGCACCTAACTTGAAAGGCGCTGACGTAACATACAGCGTAAGTTTTGGAATAAGCTTACTTCTAGTCTTTCCAGCATAATTATTTACGGTAGGTAGTTACTTGCTTACTTACTGGCAGAATTGTGACAACTAGCCACAGAAGCCATAAACCAAGAAGTCAAGTCAAGCATAACAGACATAAATATATGATTGTCCCTGGTGCTAGAATTATTAAACAGACCGTGGGTCATCGCTATATCATTCCTACTGTCGCCTCGTAAACAACCAATATAGAATCTGTACAAAGTACACAATATTTCAAAGTGCCTTCCACAGCAATTATGGTAGCGCTCAATGTTACATTCAATGTAACAATGAACAGCCCAAATACACTTCCAACTTTTTTTAATGCTGCATATTTACAGGATTTTATTAATACTGAGTAGATGTGCCACCCTCCAGCTAGGCATAAAACAATGTGGCTGGCAACAATTTGACACATCCATTGGTAAAAGCTGCTCAGGATTAGTGGAAAAAGCCTGTCGAACACCATTTACAGTATTAAAGAGGACTATTATGTTTTCAGGATGGTGTGTTAACAGTAGTACTCGGCTCAACCTATGGTACCTATGTGATAAATAGACAAACTCCCAACAAACAAATCTGGCTAAGTTCTCCAGTTTCCGGACCTAAGAGATATGACCTAATACTAAAAGGCGGAGGGCACTGGATTTACAAACACGATGGAGTCTGCTTACATCATTTATTACAAGAAGAAATATCAAAAATAGTGAAAAATAAAGTAGAATTCAATAAGTGTGCTCACAGTTCAGCATAAAAATAACAGTTTTTATTTATTTTCTTTGTAAGTAAATAGCTTGTACATATTATTTTGGGTTTTTTTATTGAGTTAAAAAGATGGAGGTTATTGAAGATGGAAATATTATGGACAGGATTCCCATCCTTTTGCAGAGAGATTTGGAGTATTATCAGGTATGTAAAAATATTCCTTTTAATGTATGACTTGCATTTTTAAAATTCATAGCTTCATAAAATTATTCCTCTGAGCGAAAGTGAAAGATAGGAAGGGTAAATTCATATTATGGAGTCACAAATGAAGGTGATAAATAACAAATACTCTTATTTTCATTCTACATGGGGTGTATAAGCTGTGTACGGTTATTACTGGACTTTAGGTTTATAATGCTGTGTTAATTTTGGTGGTGTATATTGTATAATAGCCTATTGTTTGTTACCGAACCAATAGTAATAAAATAAAAATAAATAAATAAGTCCTGCACCGACATCCAGCTTGGGGTGTGTTATGCATTTGCCCCTGCCAGCATCCACCCAGGCCATCTCAACTTTTTAAAATATCGGAGTTTGCACCTAGGCTCCTGACACAGCTGCTCCAGTGGCATCGATGTTGGGTGTTGGGGGATGACGATGAGGCAACCAAATTCTCATTATATATAACGCAATCTGCTAAACAATGTAATGTGGGTAATTATATAATTTCAGAAAAATCAAACCATTCTTTCGGAGACAATATGCAGAGGTGTGGTAGGCGGTCGACTTGATTTCCCAAGAAATGCATCATTCGCTTCCGTCAAAATTGTCCTGTGGCTTGAAGAGGAATTTTCCATTGCTTTTGAGTATGTGTTCCATCAGCATCAAGACTATTATGAGTAGAACTGCCCAATAATTATGTGACAAGTAGAAAGTGATACTTTTAAAGTTTTCGATCACTTTGTCTCATTAGTGAGTAAACTAAGAAAATAAAAAGTGGTCTAATTTATTATTTGACTGCAAAAAATCATACTATTTTGTATGTTAGCTTACAGACATTATTCTCAGTACTTACCCATATCCCAGATAATATAATACCTACAGTACAGATGCCTCATCCCATACAACGGAATAACGCGGGCTATTTTACGAATTATTTTATTTCTCCATAATGCAAGATTATCAAGCAACATTTATTGCGTATTGGCGAAGTATTGGGCCAAATGTATATACTGAACACTAACTAGTAACTCACTAGACACGATTACTACATTTTTTTCAAGTTCGGGCTATTTTTCATTTGTACCTGATGGGACCCCATGCTCATATTAAGGTTTTAATTATTAGCAAGTAAAAATTATAATGAAAGATTTTTAAGTGATGAATTTTCGAAACTTCTTAATTACATTTCTGTACTTTATTCTAATGTAAATAAAAATATCTACAGGCAAGGATCAGGCATGTTTGTCATAACGGAGGAAGATGATAATGGGGAAGGTGGTGTAGCAAAGACCTCAGACCCTGACAAGTTTGTCCAGTTGGCTATTAAATCCAGTGATGCTTTACTAGGCAAGTAATAAAGTTCATTATATATTATAAGTTAATTAATAAGATATTTGTTATCTTCTAGCTGATGCCCCGGCCAGCACTTGTGTGGTAACAACAGTTTATTACCATTTCTCAGAATTCAAGTTATCTCCATAAGCAAGTTTCATTAAGATAGGCTAGGCATAAACGTTAACAAACATACAGAGGGACAGAAAGACTAGAATTAATCTCAAAATTTATAATCATAATCTTCAACAGCCTGAAAACATCTACTACTGAACATAGGCGTCCCCCAGAGAGCGCCACTGCGCTGGGATCGGCATTTGTTTATAATAGCTGACATTACAAATTTTTATTTCTACAAATTCCAGAGCATCTCCACATGCTAGCACAAGAAGCCCTAGATCATGCTGACCTTCCAGTACTTACTGCTACACTTGGTGCAGCTGCTTTATTGAAAAACAGCTTATTCTGTTATGTACAGCATGTTGAGGACATGGGGAATGCTGAGAGGCACTCTCTATTGCAAGTAAGTATAAGATTTAGGATCAAAAAAATGATGTTGATACATCATCATTTTTTTTAATGTAGAATAAGCCTTCGTTTGAATACATCTCACCTGATGGAAAGCGACGATGTAGCCGAAGGCATTAGCCTAAAGGCGTCCACTGCTGAACATAGGCCTCTCCCAAAGAGCGCCACGCTATTTGCCTCCTGTATCCATCGGCTCCCCGCGAATTTGACCACCTACTGGGGATTATTAGATTAAGGCCCTCTTGCACGTTCTCGGATTAAAATTATAACTGAATACCTAACCCAGCGCTAGTAATTCGAGTTAAGTTGGTAAACAGAAATATCCAGACATTTTCTCTTGCACGTTCGGAATATTGACAGGGGTTAAGCCCGTCACACACGTAGCAATAATATATATTAATATACCGTACTATAATATATATTATAGCAAGCTACCACACACGGAGACGATGCTATAATATATATATTTTCCTTCATTTCATTGATGGTCGGCCTAGCGTTTACACGTGTTTTGTAATAAAGGTTGATTTCAAAACACAGTAGGTAATTATGAATTCAACAAGAAGTGCATTGTTATTGGATTTACTTGATAGTTCTTCAGACGACCATTCCGATTAATATCACACACTCCTAATAAGGTGGATATAGTTTTTATGAAAAGTAGTTTATTTATAATTTGGCTAATTTAAATGACTTGTACCTGAGGTAGTATAAAAAGTGACCAGTCGCCAATCAGATTTTTACATCGCCGATGCCTAGTCCCGGGTAGACTAAATGGCGATATATCGCCTAAATTGACCACACTGGTCAGGCAGAGGCGGCCCAGGGGGTCTAGCTAAGATTCCAAACGCTAACGCTATCGCCAAATTTTGGAATGACATTTCGAAAATCGCTCACTTTTGTGAAAAAGTAAGCGATTAATGTCATTTCAATACATTTTTGGAGATAGCGTTAGCATTTGGGATCTTTGCTAGACCCCCAGACAAAGCGGCAGGAATGGTAAGAGGGGAGAAGTGTCCGAGGAGCGCGTCGGATTTGTTGAAACATGCTGTACATTCAAAATATGTCTCGCTATACCATAATATATAATAATATACAATAATATAAAAATATACCATAATATATATTACGGTATAGGTTGGTCACTATAGAAATATATATTATAGCTGCGTGTGCGGTCCCTCGAGAATTTGTATAGAAAACATAAGGTAATATGTCTAGCTATAAATATATTAATATATATTATAGCTACGTGTGTGACGGGCTTTAAGTTGGTAAACCTCCGGCTCAATGCACAGAGTAAAACAAAATTACACCTGACTTATGTATTTGAAGTTGAAAGGTACAAGGTATACATATTCTATACTAACTGGAATAAGCTCATAGCATCGTAAATTATACAAAACTAAACTTTAATTTTAATGCCGTATAATTTACATTAGACTATCGTGTTTGGAGAGAAACGTGGTCTGAGGAAGATAGTACGTTGTGTACCCATGGAGTAGTCTGTCTTTTTCTTATGCCTTATTATCGGAGGTAGTTAACCTGTTTTCATGGGAATACATGTTTAAATGATTAATTGTCTTGTGACAATTAATCATTTAAACTTGTATGATTAAATATCTGATAAAGTTTATGAACGGACAATCTAAATGTAAAAAAGGTGTGAGAGTTTATGAACGAAGGAAGAAAGAGAGACCTGCAAGATGTGAATGGAAGACGTGAGAGTTTTTTTCTGCGGTGTTAATAATTAAAAATAGTTTTGTCGGAAAATATAGAAGACTTTGCTGCCTCAAGCCCCCCATCGTTTCATTTTCACGAGCACCAACCAGATAAACTCAACTAAACAATGCATAATAAACTCAACTTCGTAAATTCTCGATGAATGTAAAATAATGAAATTAGGTAAAATTGACTTACCTACTTACTTTTACTAAAACTGTACTAAAAAACAATACAGTAGTCAATCGCACAGAAATCATACTTTCTATGGGATAGCATAATACCGTTACTTCGTAAATTAATCAACTAAATTTTATCAGATTTAGTAAAATTAGAAGCTGTAGCATGCATGTACTAAACTGGGGGCGATCCATGTGGGGGCAACTGGGAATATACCACCTACCGGAGGAAGAGCTAGGCATGCCTTTAGCAGTCTATGTATGTAATGTACCTTTGTTGTTTGTATTCATAGCACATGCTGTTTAAGCATCCTATGCTACACACGGTTATTATGTGATTGAAGAGATGAAACTGCGGGCCTACTACTTTATTTTAAACTCATTCATAACTCGAGACACAAAAAAAACTTCTCGAAAAACTTATCGTTTCTGTTCGAAGTGCTTGTTCCAGTTAGTATGGAATATAAGTACTAATATAGAACTTCTTGGAGAGGTATCAATAGAACATTTTCAGCCAGTGTCAATTTAAAACTTATAAAACGTACATACCTAAAGCCGCCTCTACATGCTTGATGTTTGCCACAAACACCTAGTACCCCAAACACCGACCACAAATTACTCAACACATACACTGCATTCACAGGATAGTCAAAAGTGCTAGGTATGGATGGGCAAAAATGGCAGGTGACGAGCGTGTTAGGGCTGCCAACATTTTTTTTCGGAGTAATATATAGCATCTTTTTAATATAATAAAAAACAAAAGATAAACAAATATATTATTTATCAAATATTCATTTTTATAAACACTATCTAATGTCTTTTTTTAAATTAAAAGTATCATAAAATATGCATTAAGTAAAATCAAAAGGGATATTTATTACTATCTGTTTCTTTGTTCTCCGCGATTTTAAATTGATATCGGAATTTCCTTCGTGTGAATATGGCGGGAATAGAAAGCAGGAACGACATTACTTTAAGGGTCTTACTTATAAATGCCGCTTAAAATTAGTCAGTGTTTTTCCGCGTGACATTTCAAATCAGTCAAAAGTTGACAGAAGGTTTTAAGCAATGGCTAACTTTAGCGTTTATAAGTGAGGCCCTAAATGAAGAAGGTTATATTGACATAGCTACTGACCACATGTTGAAACTTGGCAACAGGCAACTTGAAAGTGACGATGCGATCGAAGGAGTAGCATGCTAGCTATAGCTTATATTTTATGCTGGATACTGGAACACATAGGATACTGATTACCTCTTTTATTTAAGCCGCAGCGAATAATCTCAATTATTCGCGGGCAGTATTTGAAGAGATATATAGAACCTACTAGTTGCGCACAGCGTTTAGCACACAGCCTTGAAATATAGTGCAGTTCTATATATTAATGTATGGTTAGCAACCCTACGCGCGTACTACTGTCAAACGTTTGAATACATCACAAATAGCTTTGTCGTTCGACAAACGTATTTGTCAAATCCTTAGAACTATGCACAATTCCGACACTGATACCGATCAATGGTGTTTGCCAGTGATACATGTGTGTTTGCAAACAGGCAAACACCAAAATAAAAATACACACACTCATCCTCAAGTTCGTGTTTGCTATTTGATGTTCGCTGTTTGCCAAGTATGTGAAAGCCGCTTAAGGATCAACATGTCAAATTACCCCCGGGTTAAATATATAACGGGATAAGTGGTCAATTTTCTAACGTGCAAGATAAAATACAGAAATAATCCGAGTTAGGCGATTTATTCAGGTAACACGAGATTAGAGAGAACGCGCAAGTCGGCCTAAGTATAATAAATTATGAATTTTCAGTTTTATGCTCCTGTTAGGAAGATCTCATTAAGGTATCAGGATTCACGTTACACTATAAAATATATAAGCTACTTATAGGTACGCTAGCACTAACGAGTTAGTTCAGTTCTTCAGGACAACAGACTCAACTCCCGGAGGAGTTAATAGGTACTAACTGAAGGTATAAAAATCCTTTTAGGCATGCTACAAACGCTACGTGACTATGTCAGAGGCAGTCGGCGAGAGAGTGTTAGACCTACACAATCGGGTGCTTTCTCTATACATTCTACAAGACTCGGGTGGGCGGCCGATAGATGGCGATAAAGCATTGCACGACGCGGGAACGCCATCTGTGCAAGGATGGTGGATTTACATGAACGGTAATCTTTGTTTTCAATGCCGATACTTAAAGAAGCTGAAAAAAAAATTAGTACATGAGTTAGTTTTGATTTCGTATGAGATTTAAATTTTTAATTATTTTGTAGGCAGCAGAAAAGATCTATGGGATACAGTGCCGCCTCGAATGGCTCAAAGAATTTTCGCTGGTATGCTTAACGAAACCCTTACGATTTTGACTGTGAGATATTGTCAGGTTAGTATATTTGTATATTAGCGCTATTATTTCAACACTGGATATCCAATCGTACTAACATCAGTTTTCTTGAGTCTAGAATTTGAGTATCTAAATTTACTTAAATTATCTTGTTCCTTTCACTCTATTAGGCAAGGACAGAAGCTTTTAAATACTTCAAGAACTCTCTTCTCAGCTATTTACACTGTTCCAGACAAAAACCACAGCCTCAACAACGCCTCTCTTTATAAATGACATTCTGAACATTCTCCTTTGCGTTGCTGAATTACTGCCATCTATCTGTGGCACTGGGTCTGACCTCGCTGGGTTAGATGTCAAACATCAAACGAGGGATGTCAGAGATGTACACGCTAAATGTAACGAGCTGTTCAAATGTGCTGTGTATAGAGGAGCTGAAGCACATTTTATTGTTCAGGTAAGGAATTTGTATGGAGAATACTGCTTCCGTAGTAAGGTTTTGTAGTGGTCTAAACGATCTACACAAGATGGCGCTAATCGAAAACTGTTAATGTGTGGTTTTGTCGTATGTATTTTCTGGAGTTTTCTTGGTTTGCTTTTAGCTTTTAGGTTATCGAGATAGTCACTAGATGGCGTTAAACTAAAACATTTACAGGGGATTAAAGTAAGCAAAGCCCGAGTTTAGATATCTGTGGCTGCACTGCAGCCAATTTTTACAAATTATATTCAGCAGAGCCTATTAATCTAAACGACTTCGTAACTTGTAGTATTCCATTTTGGTTGCCAATACGTTGCTATTTATGGCATACTTATTTGTATGTTATTTTTTTTGTCTTATATTTTGGCTTAACACATAGTGTATTTAGCCAGTGTCAAGTGTTGTATATTGTCATCGAGTTTTAGAATATTTTACGTAGTCAAGTCATAGTCCAGTCTAAGTCATGCTTTAGTAATGTGGTGGCAACTTTACTAGAAGCCTCTATGGAGTTTTGGAAGCAACACGAAAAACCACGTTACACCACATTATATCACTTAACCACACTCATGCTCGTAATTCAGCACTTAATGCGTAAAACGCCACCAATTTCAAACATTAACACTGGAAAAAGCACAAGTTTTGATAAATAATACAATGCAACGACGCACGTGAACTTTTTTACGTTCCCGCCATAACTCCTTATATGTTATTATCCAGTATAGATCAGAGAAAAAATTAAAATTGAGTATAGGTACCAACTTATTGGTTTCTTAGATATCTTGTTATTTGTCATCCCAATATACTGAGGAGAATGCTGCTGTCCATTTTGCGATCGCTCTTACGGCACCCACGGGAAGAAATAGGGTGGTCCTAATTCTTGCACCATATAGTATGCACTCATCACTCAACTAGAATAATATTATTGTTTATTTTTATCCCCACAGGCTTTTAAAGACCACAACGACTCAACATTCGCAGCCAAAGACTCCCCACACCCCTGGTTCACATTTGTCTCGCCCAAATTGTTCGACAATAAGTTCGATGACGTCACAGTTAAGAGCACCCTTGACTTGCAAACTAAAACTGCTTTGGGGCTGGATTTGATCGTGATGCTAGCGCAACCGCAGCCGTCGTGGTCTTTACTAGTTAAGGTATGAATTATTCTTTATGTGCTACGATGAAATATAGTGTAGATCCATGATAGCTTCGAAAACTTCAACGTTTTCAAACGTTTCAAAACGAGGCATATTTATGCCTTGTTTTTGCTCTTAGCCGCGTGTGACAGCGCATAATGAAAGTGATGTAACTCTCGTATTATTGTTTTGCAACGCTATTACTGGGTGTTATGGTTCATTATTCGAAAGAAACAACCTCCTGTGGACTATTTTATATTAGTTGGAGATGTATATTATTATCTTTCTTAAGTGAGTATTGGCGCGAGGACACTGAATTTTGATTTTCATAGAGACTGTGTATCTAGATTTTAGTTTCTGTCTTAGCTCCTAATAAAGGTTTGAAGGAATTTGGCAAATTACGGATGCAGGTAATGGAACATGTGACAATGTTTTGGTAAGTGGTGGCTATGTGGTTTGGGCATGTATGAATGCGTTATGAAGATAGTTTGGCTCCCCACTAATGTGGGTCAACAATCTGCACCCCTATTCCCAACTTATCGGAAACCTTTCGATTCGAAATCTACACTCTCCATCTTCTTCATCTACATGTAGAATGAAAGAGTCGGAGGGTGTAGATTTCGAATCGAAACGTTTCCGATAGGTTGGGAATAGGGTTGCTGGTCGAAATCGCGGGAGCCGATGTATGCAGAAGGCAAACAGCCGCTAAACTGGCTATGGGGGAGGCCTATGTTCAGCAGTGGACGTCTTCAGCCTGTTAATGATGATGAACTAAGTAGATATATTGTGTGTTTTATAATAGCTAGTAGTGGTAGTATATAGATTTACATAACGTAACCTACGCCGTGACGACACTGAACCGGTCCCAACGGAAGACCAGCGCTGGTTGTACGACCAGCACCATGCTGAGTTGGGACCGATTCATGGCAACGGGCAACAACAATTCTTTTTTTTTTCGTTATCTGTATTACTTATTTTGTAAATTGATTTTGTGCCTTTTGTCAGGAATAAATATTTTCTATTCTATTTTTTTCTATTTAGATAATAGTGTAGAATAATATTTGATTTAAATGGGTTTTCTTTACCGCTATTCCAGGTTTTAATGATGAGAGATTGCCACTTAAGCCGGATGCTGTTAATCCGAGCGGTACGAAGCATGTCCAAAGACAATTCAAAGTGGCCGGCTAACGGTCTCTGGTACTGTGTAGAGAAAGAGAGGAAATGCGGTGGATTTCTGTGCACTGCTGATGGGCACTGCAAGTTTAAAGGGGACGCTGAAGGTATTAACCGACAATATAAAGAGGTTCTTAGATTCTAAGCATATTTTAGTTCCAGGTGTAATATAGAGCTGGTTTCTTTTTTTTATTCCTTATCCTTAGAAGTTTTTAATATGGGATCTATTGGGACAGGACCAATAAAAGCAGTTGGCGCTCTATGCGGGAGAGGCCTTCGATCAGGTATAGGTACCCCAGTCGTATACTTGATCGAAGGGGAGCCCCATGTTCAGCAGAGGATGTCTTCAGCCTGATGATGATAATGATGTTTTTTTTTATGAGAATGATTGACGTGACGAGCTGGTCGTTCACCTGATGTTAAGCAATACGGCCGCCCATAACAGTTGCAGTGTCACTCGGAACTTTAAAATAATAGTTTCGCGTGACACTGCACTGCGCACGTCATCCTGAGACATCACACAGTCTAGTAATCAGATTACTACACTGTGTAATCAGGTCATAAAGTCTCATTTGCCCAGTAATTTCACTAGCTACAATGCCCTTCAAACCGGAACACAGTAGTGCTTGCACACTACTGCTTGGCGGCAGAATAACTGGCAAAGCGGTGGTACCTACCTAGACGAACTTTGCAGAAAAGTCCTACCACCTAAAAATTAATAGGGTAACATGGTAGTAATTAATGATGATGATGATGATGATGACGATGATGAAATGATACACAAGTTATAAGATACTTCCTGTTACTACGGAAGGTTAAGAAAGCTCCCCCAAAAATTTAATATTCTATTTATAACATGATTCAATAAAGAAAAAAGTGAAAAGAGCAAACATCTATTGCTGTCTCACTTTTTCTGCATTTAACGCATTAGTCGAAAAAGGAAAACAATAGTCTTTTGTTTGCGTCAGATTAGTTTCTTTAATGACAGGCGTCATAATGCTGTCTGTCGAAACTGAGCTCGCGTTACTAAAACAGCTGCTATAATCCGAGCTTAACTTATAATGGTTTTTATATTCTATTTGGCATAGATTCCACGAATGATGAATGATACCTATAATAAAACAGAAACAGCTGAAACTCGAGTCCTACTCGTATTTGCTTACTTATAACGTTTGGAAGTAACCAAACTAAACGAAATATTAAATAGACCTTATTCCGTTCCACCAAAGTTTATTTCCCCTTGTAGCTGGCGAAGAGTTTGCGAGGGCAGCCGGAGCTCTCACATACATAGTAGCGACAATCGGAAGCAAGGCCGAATTGAAATCAACCTTGTGCTATGCGTTGGAAATATCAGGACGGGATTGGGCAGCTTGCTTGGATAAACGACAGGTAAACATTACTACGTGGTTTCTTACTGTTGGCCTTGTTGGTTGTAGCTCAAATTCGGGCAAAAGCTATGGAGAGACGAGAGCTATGCTCGGAGTGTCCTTGCGAGATAAGATCCGCAGGAGAACTAAAGTCACCGATAAAGCTTTTAGAATTAGCATGTTAAAGTGAGCGGGCCACATCGCTCGTAAAACTGACAACCAATGGGTAAGAAAGGTTCTCGAGTGGAAAATATTTTGTCACTTTAGGTGTCTATAATAAGGAAGGTATTGAAAAGGCTCAAATGAGGACCTACGAACATAGTTTTTACCGTACAAAGAACATATTAAAAAATAATATATCGAAATCGGATCACATTCGAGTAGAAAAAGCAAAATAAAATAAATAATTATATCACAGGTGTGGTGCGATCGGCGACCTCCTTGGTTAGCTGGACTGCTGGCCATTGTAGGAACTACATTGCAGTTCATACCACCGATCCTCGTGAATGCTGTGCAAAATAGCGCTTCCATGTATCAGGCAAGTGTATACAAAGTGTGAAAAGGAAGGAAGTTTTAACTCATATCATAGCTAAAGTGGTTTTTCCTAAATATGTCCTTACTAAATACTGAAAAAAAAAAATTCGTTGATAGCTTGTGAACGTAATTTCTCCTACAAACACGACTCGCTTGGGCGGGCAGGAGGCGAGGTAACAAAACGAGACAAGTCATACGAAATAACAAAAACAGAGCAGAATGGAACAAAAGACATCGGATGTCCCGTTTCCTCTCATAGGATTAGCGGTTGGAATACACCGCTATTTTTCGTATGTGGGGCAGTTGTTATCATTGGTCTACTGGATTGGACATGTAGATAGGTAGATAGATAAAAAATGCTTTGTTTCACAAACATTAAAATATCCACGCACATAAGCGAACTTAATGCTTAGAGAACATTAATTATGTCCCAGTTATAGTCGAAGGAGTAGGTAGATTTTTGTGTGGCACAACGGAGTTTTAAATAATTATATTATCTAAATAAACAAACAGACTAATACAACTCTAACCTCATATCATTAACTAACTACCTACTTACTAATTATTATTGGTAAATGGTAGCTTAGTAGGTACCCCTAGGCTGGTGACTGCTGGTGTTGATTGCCATCTATTTATACTTACATCTTTCGGGGAAAACCCTCGGTCATAGATTCTCAATCTTTTCGTCTGGGTTCATAGAATCCAGATAACACGGTACCTCGATGCCTGTTTTCATATAAACATTAGGTAGGTAGTATATTATATGTATATTTTATGTAACCGTCTTTTTGTAAGAACCGGTTGTTTATAAAAAAACGCGGTTATTTATAAACTGTCGAACTATTGCAAACGGGCCCTAATATGTCTCACAATGAAACGATCGATTTTTTTTTGGTTTTAATCGGTATCACTTCGTTATATTGTATTGTGTACTTCTAGTGTGTTTAAAACTAACCTAACACTGCTCGCTTCGCTCGTCGTCATAACTTACTGGTGCGCCACTAGTGAGTGCCTCTAAAAAACAATAAATTACAACAAAAATTAGTGCATCAATACGGGTTTGTTCACAATTAAACGCTACTAAAAATCGTTTGTTTATACAAGGCAACGACTAATTATAAATAATCGAAAAACCATAAACTTTTTATAAATAATCGGTTCGTACAAAAAGACAGTGACATATACATTATTATATAACATAGCAAAGTTAAATAACTCGTTCATTCTTTGTAAAAAAGTTTGAGAAATATTGAGAAATGGTCTCACTAGGCATTTCAGTAGTGATGTGCGTGTTGCGAGTTTCGTGTAGCCGATTAGTCAGGTAACCATATGCCTACTCGATCGCCTCGATTTGACCAAATCGAGCCCAAAGAGAAGGATAATGCTCGTTTTCTGATGTATGGCAATATCAAACTAAACCAAGACAATAAATCAAACAAAGAAATTACCTAAAACTCATCATCATCGACTATCACGTTGTAGTACCTACCTAATAAATATGTACATACCCCTAGTACGAGTTTCGATAGTCCACTAAAACTTGATTCTCTGCAGCGCCCGTAGCGGACACGTTGATGAACTAAATGTCAGTACAAGTTTTAAATGGATTCGCGCGTATACGCGTATTGGAAAACTCGGGGTACATAACAAAAACAATTAATATGTTTATAAAGATATTATAGTCCTCAAAATTTTAGCAACCAGTGGGATTTGAACCCGCGCCCTCCAATTCACCGGATTGGACGCTCTACCTATTAAGTACTATAGGTGTCGCCACGACGACGGCTTGGTCGGTAAACACATAGTCCTTAAGATTATCGCAGCTAGTGATCGAGTGACCATAGCTTAGTTGGTAGAGCGTCCAATCCGGTGAGTTGGAGGGCGCGGGTTCAAATCCCGCTGGTTGCTAAAATTTTGAGGACTATAATATCTTTATAGATATACCTAAAGTGTGGTTTACACTTTAAAAAATCGTTCCTATGAATTAATATGTTGGTTCATCTTCTGCTATCATCAAGCCCCTCAAGCGTTTTATGGGAGAGGCCTGTGTCACCAGTGGATGTTTTTAAAATAAATAATAGGTAAGTATAATTATATATAATAACATAAATTTTGAATCAGTAGATGAAGCAAGTATGTGCGGGATTTTCGTAATGCAGCTTTAGTTCGATAGAATCTCTACTCTACTTTTTTATACAGGGTGTAATTTAATTCATTAGCATTAATTGAGCCCATGATAGTACATCATTTATAGATGATTATTAAAGAGTAACGAGTGTAAATGAAAATATTTTTATTGAAAGTTATGAAAATTGCCGCGGCGCCTAACGCAATTGGCACGCGTGACTTTGATACATTTAAACGTTTTTATAAATTTTATGTACTAATTAAAAACAGTACTTCATTATTTTAATTAAATTTTGTAGCATTTGATTAAGTTATTCCATTTTTTGAAGTTATTATTATTACCAAACCAATGTGTTAGAATTCAAAAATTTTGGCCCACACGTGACCGGTATCAGGAGTAGGTACCTAGTTTAGATAGATAGATAGAAAATGCTTTATTGCACAAGAGTAAATCAAGTACATAGGCGAACTTAATGCTAAGTAGCATTTTCTTCCAGTTAACCTTTAGTTTCAAAGGATGCTAATGAATTCAATTACACCCAGTATAAATAAATGTTGTCTGTTTGTTTATACAGATTAAGATTAAATTAGATACGCGCACCTATTACTTAAATTACTGGGATCAACATAAAAACTCTTAATTTTCCGCGATAAAAAGTAGGTACCCGAATACCTGATACTATCGACTCTATATTCAGTGGCGGGGCGCAACACTATTGTGGTTGGCGTAATAAATTGTGTATTACAATGCGCAGTAGCAAGATAGCCTAGCAATAGCAAGCATCTCTTTGTTTAAATATTGTACTGGTGCTGGTGCCGTCTACGGCATTTAATTTTGTGCTCACAGACCACGGTTCACGCCACGGCACGAAACGGAACAAACTCTAGAACAAAACTACCTATTATTCCGTGTGATTCTCGCAGTGTTTTGGTTTAACATGGAAGATAAAAAGAAAAAATTAGATTTTATGACGACTGAATTCGACTTTAATAATATGCTTTCTTCTCTTGACAAAACACATGATGATGAGGCTGTTAAAAAAGTGCTGTCCATACAGAAGAAGAAATTTTTAATCACCATCAACAAAACCAATTTTGAGAGCTTCAGTAAAGAGGATGAAGAGTTTGTGAAAATGGTAACGGAAGACCTTCTTGGTGGATCGTTGAATATTCATTTTGCTAATAGTTCACATCAATGGGAGGGTGATTCAAAAGAGATTGCGGATGTGGAGGTAAAGCTCCGAAAACATGCAGTCTTTAAGTTATCCGAATATCTGGATTGCGCGAAAACAGTGTTTTTGGCGTACTCAAGCAAATACGAAGAAGTGTATAGTGCTATAGAATATGTGCTAACACACTCCCGACAGTTTGGGGACCCATCAAAGAATATATTCGAAAACGCAGGCGAGCGCTCGTCCAATGAAGAAATTGATGCCGCCACACGGACACTACCACCCATGTCAAAACGACCATCCAGATTAAAAATCAATACAATGAACCGAGTCGACCAACTGATCGAGGACCTCCTCAAACGATACGACGAAACCAACTATAGAATTTTAAACGCAAATGCAACATACTTCGCACTGCTTATGCTGAGACAAATCACAAAAAATGAACCTGCGTTTTCGGCGTCGTTGAAGACATTTAAAACCCACGACAACTACGTTAAACTTTGCCCGTGGCCACTCTTCAATCAGCTGCCAACACCTAATACAAGCAAGTTAATGAGCCATCTGCTCATAGACAGTGCACGTCTGGCGATCCACGCATATTTGAACACTGAAGACGACAAAACAAAGCGAATTTTGAGAACAACATGCGTGCAATACATGGAATGGAAAGGCTTGGAGTTGCCCAATTTGTTCTTCAAAATGGTAGACTTATACGGGATCGAAGCTGGGATCCTGTGGGACAGTTTGAGCTTCAAAGGCACAGAAATAGCTCTAATCAATCTTGGGCAAGATTACTACACCCAATATAACCTGTTGATGGAAAATCTGATGGATCAACGTTGGTTCCCGTACTGCCGTGTGCTGAATGAAGATCTTCTCAGAAATTTGTCGGCAGATAACAAAAATAAGAAATTGTGTATCATTCTTGCTTACCTTGTCGATATGAAGATTGGGTTTGCCAGGTCCACTAACAGGCGCTCCCGCTGGGTTGTTACCTCTCCCCAAAAAGAACTTAAGAGTTGTGCTGCGAAGGCTAAACAGTTGTATGAGATGCTGAATAAAATAGACCACAATAAGAGAGCTGACGAAGAGGACACCACGGAATAAAAAATAATAATTATGTAAACTACATGATCCAATTGTAGTATTTTTTCAACGCTGTTCTTAATAAATTCTGATCTAGACATGTTACGGTTAGTGTAATGAATTTCCGGTTATTATTAATACTTACAATCAATAAATAAGGTTAAAGTCATAAATCGCAATTGGGTGTAATATCAAAGCACCCAACTCTACATGGTCTGTCTTACACTCGGTGTAATAAAAAAAAAATCCAAAGCCGGAAACTCTGGTTGTGAGAGTTCTACGGAGATCCCACTCGTTTCTCAATATGTTATTCATAATAAAATCATTCATTTTCCAATAACGGTTGATGATTAAAATTCCTTTCATATTCATAACATTAACTACTTGATGCTATAATTATTATTACATGATCTGTTATTACTAATATTATAACTGCTTGTTACACTAACCACAACTTACATAGTTATTTTGTTAATTGAAACTTTAATTATGAATCTCATTAGGATATTTGTGTACTCTTCTCTAATGTTTTGATATACTTATTCCAGTTTTATGTGTATTTTATTAAAATAAACAACTGTAGGTACAGTGTCTGTTAACCCTATTGAATATATAGTACTTACTAATTAATAATGTTTTATTTTATTAAGTAGGCATATTCTAAAACAACTTGCATAGAGCTGGTAACGCTGTACATATCCATAGTTTATGGTTGGGTTCCTTGAACCGTTTAGGACAAATAAAAAAGCATTGGCAATATTGATGTGAAAAGGAGTAAGTATTACCATGGAAAAACTAAGAGAGGAATGCTAATACACTAAGAAAACAGCGTAGACGGTTTCACTAACTCAAAGGTGATCATTAAGATGGCGTTAGGAGTATCGAAACGTAGTTTAAATGAACAAAAACACAGAATAAGATAACAGTTACTACTGCGGGACCACCAGTAATTTACTTCAAACGCAGTAAATGGCGCTGTTAATTAAATTCGATTGACTTGCTGCTGTGACTTATTAGCGCTACGGACATACGGCGTTTTAGTGAAACTTGTTGTAACGCTCATTTTGCAGCGCCATCTAGTTTTAAGCCTTTTTTTTTGACTTTTTTCTGATCTACGCTGTTTTCTTGGTCTATTGGCATTCCTCTTATAGTTTTTCCATGGTATTACCTACCTATTAGTTTATGGTGTTATCTAAAAAAAACAAGTTGATTTTTCCATTCTTTTTCTATGTATGAAAACTTGTTTCGATTTATTTATTTATTGTTAGGAAAACCGACAGCTTTCTTAAATAAACAATAATATAATTTATATGACATTTTTGTTGAATATTTGTTTTTGAGGTTTAGCCTGAGTTTTTGTAAGTAATTTCAATCATTTGACATCTTTAAAAAAGTCGCAATGGCGAGATAGTGGTTCCAAAAGTATAAAAAAAATTAAATAGTGTGGACATTTCGCACAGCGCCATCTATTCCCAAACTAAACAATCTGGTTTCCATTGTACAAGTTACTGTACAATGGAAACCAAATAACTGGTAGAATACTTAGATCCTTTTTGTTTGTGAATACATAGAATACAATGTAACTAACATCCAGACACAGAACCAACAGGTATATTCACTAAACATACGTTTCTTCTGAGTGGGAACCTTGTAGACCTATTACTAAAGAGTTGAGCTGTCATTGTATTGTAAAATTAAAGTACTTATGTGTTTCTTTCAGACTATGTCCCTCTGCCTAACCTGTGTGTCCAGAACTCTCGACTGCATTCCTCGCGCCTTTACAAACGCGTGTTCGATCATAGAATGCACACTTCCATCCCACGTCAACCCCGTCGGTAGATCTGTACTGCTGCAATTGTTGATTACAGTTGCCTACGAAGAGATTCAAAAGTGGGCTATGAAAGAAGCGGTCAAGGAAAAAGCTGGTTAGTTGTCCTTATAGTAGTTAAATAATGGCTTTAGTTATTGACAAAAAAATATGGCATAGCTATGCAGTATTATGCTGTTATCTCCCTCTTCAGCTCGATGTGTGTCGAGCTGTCGACGTCATCAGCCCAACATATTCTCACTGCTGTCATAAGGACCTGGCCAAGTGCGGGATCGTGGCTGACACATAATATTATGTTCTCGAATCATGATTATGGACCATGCCGGTTCCCTCACAATGTTTTGTCAGAGTGAGTGCAAATTGCTCACATAACTTGATTAGTCGTTGCTGCAGACCCGAACGGGATTTGAACCAGGGTGCGTCGCGTTGAAAGTCACTAGATGCAGATATGTATACAAGTATGGATGCAGGAGGAAAGTGGCGCTCGATGAGCGAGGGCTATGTTCAGCAGTGGACGTCTTCAGGCTGATTATGATGATGAGACATGTACCTATTTACCTAAATACATAGTTAATTTAATAATTGTAATTTTTTTTCTAGGTACTTCAACAGCAAATGGAGAACCTCACAAGATGAATACTAGGTCAAGGCCCAGATCGAAGCAAGTTCGAATTCAAACAAGTGGTAAGCATCTTATACGCTCGCCTTCCCTTTCGAAATGAGATTTAGAAGCAAAAATAAAGTGATAAAACGCGTTTACCGCGTTAGTTGAGTAAACTTCAAATAAAATAAAATGAATGAATGAAACAAAATTAAATGCTGAAAAACTTTTGTTTATAAACTTGCTGCTAGGGGCGCTGAACGTTTCTTCCTACAAACTGCGCGTATAATCGTTAATATGTAAAACTCGCAACTCTAGGGTTTTTATTTCGGTTTACAAGTCGCTAAAAATGTTAAAACACGACATAATGTTGCCACACCTAGACCAATAGTGTTGCTAAAGTTCAGATTTACAATCACTCAAAAATCTCAAAGGATTTTATGAAGGAAAACAAAAGAAGCTCGAAAAGAGTGATTCATTAATAGTTCATTCGGTTGCATTCGAACTGCTTGTTATCAGAGCCTCATTTTAGGGTTCCATACCTAAAGTTGTTACCATTGTTTGTAAATACACAATAACTTTAAGCAAACCAAATTGTTACTTTTACTACAAGTTGATGTACCTCACTTACAACTTGCAACCAATGTGTGATCAAATAAAGTTTTATTTATTTATTTATTTAAAAAGGGTTATTTATGCGAACCGTTGAAATTTTCACAGACGATGCGTTTCTTTGGCCGCTATAACACAAAAACAAAAAAGTTTTTTAAAGATAATGGTACGGAACCCTCCGTGCGCGAGTACGACTCGCACTTAGCCGGTTTTCTTTACCTCAGTATTTTTCCTTGAAATGTGGCAACACTGTCGTGTCGTGAATAGGATTAAATTGCTTTGTATAATAAAGTGGCTATAGAATTAACGGTGTTTTCAGCTACATCAACATCCCTCAGTTTCGACGGGTCTCACAGCTCTCCGTCGTCCATAGCGCTCGCCATCGCTGAAGCGCTCTGCTCTATAGACGAGGACGATAAACATACGCAAGAAATCCAGAAAATCATCGCTCAGTCGAAAAAGGAAGTGAAACTATCAAACCAATTTGGTTTGGAGGACTTTCCAGAGTTCGCTGAGCTTTTTGAGGAGGTTAGTCTCATAGAAAACGAATTATTTCCATCAATCGGCTTTCAGATACAGATTTTTATTGCTTCCATAGTGTACAATAGGGGGAATATAGGTGGCTTTTTTGGTCTTCCTTGACCCGGCTACATGTTGTAATCTCCATGAACCGTGATAGATAATTGAAATTTTCACAGTTTATGTGTGATGTATTTTTGTTGCCGCATTATAACAATAAAATACTAAAAAACTACTAGGTGGTAGGACTTTTCTGCAAAGTTCGTCTAGTTAGGTACCACCGCTTTGCCAGTTATTCTTCCGCCAAGCAGTAGTGTGCAAGCATTACTGTGTTCCGGTTTGAAGGGCATTGTAGCTAGTGAAATTACTGGGCAAATGAGACTTTATGACCTGATTACACAGTGTAGTAATCTGATTACTAGACTGTGTGATGTCTCGGGATGACGTGCGCAGTGCAGCGTCACGCGAAACTTTATTATTTTAAAGTTCCGAGTGACACTGCAACTGTTATGGGCGGCCGTATTGCTTAACATCAGGTGAACGATCAGCTCGTCACGTCATTCATTCTCATAAAAAAAAACAGAGTAAACGAAAAACTTAAGGGAGCTCCTATCCCACACAACAATCGTCATATTTTTTGCTCGTTTTATAGTTTTGTACGGAACTCTTCGAGCGCGAGTCTGACTCACGCTTGGCCTATTATGATAATTTTCGTACGTTTGTTGTTTGCTGTTATTATTCAGTTATTTTTTTTTATCTCTCAGGGGGATGTCCCGGGTTCAAACGCAGAGCGAGCGAGTGACGCAGCGGCGTTCACTAGTCAAATACTCATGACTTCTGCCGGTAGAGACAGCTTGAGGGTAAGGCGAAATATTGACCAACTTGTGCTGAACATAGGCCTCCGCCATAAAATGTCACTTTGGGCGCTTTATGTAGGCGGGATTTGCCATGATCACGCTTAGCAGGCGTCTTGGTGATCACAAGATTTTAATGTACCGAGGAGAATCCTGCTGCTCACATCCTGGATATTCCTTTAGCCAGCTCTACCCACAGGAAGAGGGGTGTTACTATTCATAAACCCACAAATTATATGGTTCGAGAGTGCGATCCAAAAACAATGGCGGCTATGAAGTCGGCGTAAATCGCTGCGCAGTAGAAAAAGTTAGATGTGCGCGGGAAGAGGTAAGCGGTGAGCGCACTTCACAGCTGCCATTCAGTTTGACTCACGCTCTACCGTTAGAAAAAAATAGGTTATGAGTTTGAATCTCGTCCATAGTTCTTATTGCTTTGTAATATTGATTTATTATAAAATTATTTTGGCAGGTAATCTACGAGCATATAAAACTTCACGCAGAGTGGATTTACAAAGAACTGGGTATACACGATAACTTAGACCTTGACATTCCACTGGACAAGGCGCCGCTCCTTTATATCATGTTCCATATTGGACGGCGGCCTTTTGATCAGGTAACTTTAATAATGACTAACTCTTTACTAATAAATACTGCATAGTAGTCAAATGGTAATGGGCAGGCCACATCGCTCGTAGAACTGACAACCGATGGGGAAGGAAGGTTTTTGAGTGGCGACCACGAACCGGAAGACGCAGCGTAGGCCTCTCCACCAGATCGTTGGTCATCCTATTGTTGACCGTTGATGACGATCTGGTGAAACGCGGGAAGCCGATGGCATGCAGGAGGCCAGCAGCCCCTCAAACATTTTTCTATCAAAATTACATCCTTATTGCATCGTGCAATCCGCACTTGGCCATTTTAAAAAAATATCATATATGTTATTCTGAATAATTAGCTATAACCATACCAAATTGCATCGAAATCCGTTTAGTAATTCCAGCGTTATGCGTGTTCAAAGGGACAGACAGTCGGAAATCAGAACAAAAATTCAAAAAATTGATCTTATTTCTATTCAGAAGTGTAATCATTACCATCATCATCATCAACAGCCTGTAGATGTCCACTGCTGAACATAGGCCTCCCCCAGAGAGCGCTGCTCGCCACCTGCATCCATCGGCTCCCTGCGGCTTTATGTGCACTCGGTTAAGGACGAAGTTCAACCACCCAGTTGCGTTAAGGCTATTTACGAACGTAAACTTTACATGGCATTTCTTCAATGAAAATCTATAAATTTAGTAAAGTTGTAGAAGAAACATTGCCTAACTTGGGGTGTAGATTTACCCCCTTTCGGGATAACATACCAATCCAAGGTCACCTTGTAGATACCTACTGCAGGGATAACATGGACGGTAGACTAAATAACGCCCAACGCCCAACGATCACATGCATAGATCCTGGACCCTAACTAGGATTCCCTGTATCTGGGGACCCAGAAACTATGAGGACCATGCTCCCACAACACCCAGACACAGAACAAGTATTAGCACTTTTTTTTTTGCACTAATACATGTCCTGTCGCGGGAATCGAACCCGCCACTTCCGGGTTATGAGCCGAACTACTTAACCTCCACACCACGGAGGCTGTCAAATTTGTCTTTTCTCGGTTTTACTCCACTTGACAAAAATAAGTATAAAGAAAGTGACATAAAACGAAGAAGACAAGTTTGTCTATCGTCCAGCTAAGCCAGCACATCTCGAGTTATCCAGTTGTTTCCCCCATACCCGGCAGTACCTCCGCAAGGAGTGGGTAACCCCGTGGAGCGCACTAGCGCGGTGCGCGGCGCGCTGGTGGGGCGCGTGCGGCGCGCGGGCGCACGGCGCGCGCCGCCGGGACGTGTGCGCCGCGCGCCGGCACCGCGGGCTGTCTACCTTGCTCCGGGAACACTAAGCCCGAGTTGCACCAGCTTACTTTAACGCTAACTTTAACTGCTAACTGGGGCCAACTTTAAAGGCTTTAGTTGACAGATCTAAAGCTCCTAAAACTGTTGCTGTACTTGTCAAATAGACGGCAATGTAAAAGACGGATATATTTTTAGCATTTTTAAAACTGTCAACTAAAGCCTTCAAAATTAGGCCTGCTGTCACCGTCCACGCTTCGCAGGGCGGGCTAATGTCAAAATTTGACACTAACTTTAACTGTGATTATGGTGCAACTCAGCCTTACTCGTCAACATTGGAAATTAATAAACTGTTGTTAAGGTTAAAGATACTTTGGTTTTATTTAGACACCTGAAGTAAAATAATAGACATGATGACTACTATTAAAAATGAACAAGTAATTATTACTTTCGTAAAGAAGATTAAAAAGGAATGCAATAATTGAAAAAAATATGTAAAATCGGTAAATAAATCACGGAGTAATAAGCTTTTAAAGTTTCTACAGGAAGCATCTCCTGTTCCTTTCTCGCGAAACAGCGCCCCCACAGTTACTATGAAAAATCCACTCGTGACGTCACATACCAAAGATATTGTATGAAAGCTACCATAGCTTAGTAATGAGGTACTATGACAACATTGCTCTGACGTCACTGGCCGTTTGAGCTATCTCTTTCTATTCCGGTTTTTAAAATGTTTGTGTTTTTGTCGTTTTATGAGATATTTTATTTTTGTTTTCACAAATGTTTATCTTTTGAGGAATATTTTTAATTTAAGCAAAAAAAAATTTTAGTCATCATGCCTATTGATTTAATCAAAAATGAAGCAAGAATCTTATCTTTTAGTTTGTTTTTAGCAGAATTACACTATTCTTGTTTCATTTTATGTAAGTACCTGAAGTAAAAGTACCACAGAGCAAAAAAAGCTTCCCCTCTACACGAAGTGTCATTTGTTTCATAGCTCTGAAAAGTACATATAAAGACTTCCATTTTTGCATAAGCTAGTTGACCCGCCCGGGCTTCGCACGGGTTAAGTATTATGTCCTAATCCTGTTTTTGCGTAGTCTCACTGTTGGCCGCGAGCTATGAAAGCTGGCATGAGCATGTTCAGCAGTAGACGTCTTCAGGCTGTTGATGAAAGCTAAACAAGCATTTAGCTCTCCTGATAGGAAAAGGTACGCTAGTTATCTGCACTTACTCTTACGGCGGTGAAGGAAAACCGCGAAGCAGAGTTCGGTTATACACTACAGTTAGATGTAGTCAAACAATGCCAATAGGTAGGTACCGACGTAATAATACCAAGGTAGGTACTTAGGATAAAAACGCTGACTGCACAATTCATCTGATCATAACTTGTTGGCTTAGGCTGGATTTTACCAAAGTAGAATAAGTTTTATTCCAAGTATAACGCTAATTGTCACCCTCGGATACAGCAGATTGACAAATGAAATGATGATTAAAAGGACCTTATCCTGATTGTACCTATCCAAAGAAAGAGCTTCAAAATTGTTGGTATAATAGTAATATTCGTGTAACTCGGTTATTCTCGGAACGTTATACTTGGAATAACGTTATTCTGCTTTGGTAAAATCAGGCCTTAGTCGATCCACACAACATAAGTACCTAACCTGCATCCTATCCAGTACAAAAAAATCGTCTAACGATCTAGAGAAAAAAATTCAGCTTAAACAACGTAGACTACCGACTTATCTACCTAAATTCAATTTAAGTCCGATCAAGTCCAGCGTCCGTCCACTTAAACTGCAAACTTTTAAAATGAAATCTAAAGAGTTAAACCCAGCGATGTCAATGTCCATTCGATGGAACTTTCATAAATTCTTATAAAACTTGTGACACCTACTGTGGGAACTTCCTCTCCATGAGAGGTTTGCGAAGGAAAATTCTTTCTAGCTTGGTAGTGAATATTTGAAATAATGTATTGTATGAGACTCAAATTTATCTTATCTGATAAAAATCTTTCGAAACATTGGAGGTTTTGATAATTCAGTAGGAGGCTATGGAATATAATATAGCTCGATGAGGGGCAGTGTCGAAGTATTAGATTAGTAGATAGGTAGGTACATATAGGCTTGGCAGACTTAAATTTAGCTGATTTCAGAGAACTTTAATAGCCAAGTCATCATAGATACCCACCTACCTACCTCCTACCTATGATGACTTTTGGCCTACCTTATGTACCTACCTATAATAGATGGTACCTGTCTACAATGACTTGACTGGAAACTGGAAGGCTGCCTGGTCATCACCACACAATAGGTATGTAAAGAAAGAAAGAAAAATGTTTTATTCATGACAACAGCAGATAAATTAGTTGAATATTTTTTAAATGTACTAACAAATACACATCTGACAGTTGCCACAAATCGGTCCCAACTCAGCATAATGCTGGCCGCACGTCGTACGACCAACGCTGGTCTTCCGTTGGGGCCGTTTCGGTATCGTCACGGCTCAGCTTACAAAAATACACAAATAAGTACTAAAACATGAAAAACAAATAAAATAATAATAATAAGACACATAACAGGAAGATAAGTAAGTAAACAAAAATAAGTGATAAAAAAAAGAAACAATAATACATTCCATACAATGGTAACGTAACCAACATAAAAAATTAAAAATGGGTAAGTAGTATCTGCTATAATGACTAAGCATTATTTGGATTTATAAATGTGAGTGCTAGCGGTAAAAAAAAAATTGCAATAACTATTATTACAATGATATCTTAAAACATCTACAAATACAAAAAAATGTTAAAAATAATCTAAACATGTAAACAATGAATCGTTTAAAGTTTATGTGTGTAAAGTAAGTATAAATGTGCTAATAATAAATAGTACTTCCTATTTATTTAGTTGTCCACAAAACAAATTACCCACAATCGTAAATTAAAAACAAAATATAATAACTGTTTAGATCTGCTAAGTAAGTATATTCAAACTAAACTAAAATCTTTAAACAACATAGTGGAATGCAAATAAATAATTGAATTGAATATATTGGGTACCTACCTACTTTTTCTTCACCAATAGAACGTAAATGGCAAATCAATCAAACTATCTAATACTAGTAGGAACTACTATTTTAATATCTGTGGTAGGTAATACCTACCTACTTAGTAATGTAGGTCCACATCCTAACAAACATTCGGTGTAGAACCAAAACCCTGCGAAACCAAATCAAACAAATACTAGAAGTGACCTTCGATCTTGCAGCGTTGCAGCAAACACTGTATCGTGGTCTACGTTTTAGATACAAATTGAGAACGGACGTTACTTTATGTTACCTACTAGTCTTCGGAATGATATATATTTCAACTTGAATTAGTAGAATCGGATATCTATGCACACTGTGTGCAGCACACAAAGGCAGTTCAGTATAAAACTAATGCTTACTTATAATCGATTGTGGATAGTTGTATTAGTTGTATTGACACTGAATTCTTAAGTTAATTAAAGCTTTCAAAATACCGAAGGCTCAATTGAGCGAAGGACAGTAGGTAACTATGTGTTACCTGTAGGCTATATCTAAGTACTTAGCGTAATCCTAGTATTAAGTTTAGTATAAGTAGTTATATGATTTTAAGTAGGTACCTGCTACTTATTGTTGAAATGTATAGTTAAGTTAATTAATAACGACGTGCACTTGACTGATTTAAGTTTTTCTAGAGTTGTTCAAGTCCCTATGATTACCTACGTACCTATATTTC
This sequence comes from Ennomos erosarius, assembly GCA_963580505.1. Taxonomy (NCBI): domain Eukaryota; kingdom Metazoa; phylum Arthropoda; class Insecta; order Lepidoptera; family Geometridae; genus Ennomos; species Ennomos erosarius. The sequence continues at coordinate 12,413,708 of OY756986.1, forward strand.
GTGTATGGGGCAGAACGCTCCATAATTATGAATGCCCTCCCAGAGAATAAGTATAATAATAGGTAAATAATGGCTCTACTGTAAATTATAATGGTTGAATTGACCAACGTGAGTTCGAAATGTTGGTAGTAAGTAGCAGCCATCAGGGATCACCAAACTTTGTCCTGTGATTGTTTATTCAAAGCGCGGGCTGTGCGTGATGCGATTGTTACGTACCCCGGCGATTCCAATCAAAATTTGATTTATTCTGTTGTTCGATTTAGGATTTGCTCTAATAGCCGGCTGATTCGATTGTCCTTTTTCGGATCAAAGATTGAGTTGGATTGACACATTTAGGAAGCGGTTCATTACGGGTAGCTAGGTACCTATTACTTAGAGTAAATAAGTATTAACTTACGGCGGCTACTTAAGCCGGATCTTTTGCATAATGACTCTTTTTCTGGTGGCAGAAATTATATTAGGGCATTACAATATTTTTCTACACCTAAAATTCAGGACTCGAAATTCAAGCGCACAGATTACTTATAATATGATTAAAGATACTTAATAATATTCTTCATTTCTTCTTTTATATCAAACCTTAAAGGTATCCCGTGGTTCTACGCGGGAACTCTGAATTTTCCAGAAAATAGTCAGTTACCATTATCTACCAGGGGGTAAGGTCGCGTATGCCCCTCCTACTACTACTCTATGTTGCTTTCCTATCTAGCAACCGTGTGCAAAACTTCTATCCATTAAGTTCAGCGCTGGGGCAGTTACACTTTTAATATATAGTAAGGATTTCTGCCACTTTAATATTTTACAAGCAAATTACAAAAAATCTGTACTTTTTCAAAATAACATTACTATCTCGCACTTACATTACCAAAATGTCCAAGAGGCTAATCGAAAATCAGCGTAGAATCGTGAATCGAAAATCGCCGTAAAATCGTGAGTTGAATTTGCAATACCCAAACCTTGTGGGTTCGTTATTAGTGAAGTCCCCAGCCGGTATCCGAAACACATAAACAATGAGGCCCAATTTCCCGTCCTGTGCAGTCTGGAGATCTCTAACACAATCTTGGGGACTTTATAAGTAATAGGGTCGCGTGGTAGCCATCCGGCATTTTTTTATAGCCGGTTAGGTAAGTTCTAAGTATTTTATAAGTGCCTGAGTAATAACTACGTTGGGATAAGTTTTGGCTTGTCCAGGCGCTCCAATAATAAAATCCTCTTCCCATCACTTGGTTAATCTTTCCTACGCCACCTCTTGCCAACCCTTTCCTTTCTGAGCATTAGTAGGTACTTACCAGATAAACACCGGAACAGTCACGCGAATTATCGCGAAATCCCTACTTGATGTAATAATTGTACAAAATGAAGTACTTACATTCATTATTAAATGGTTTACAACAGGTTTTATTTCGGTTGTATCCGGCAAAAAGCTTATTTTTCATTTAGGTCATCCTTATTTCTAAACTATTGACGAAGTTGCGGAGCAAGCATAAATTGTGTCTCTCGCCAATAGTTGTGGAACTAATGTCCGCTTTGTGAGCTATCTCGCACGGCATGGAAACGCAGTGCTGTATAATGCAGTGGGCTGTCTGAAGCTTCCTAAAATTCTACGCTAAACTAACGGTTTGGTTCTAAAAATCTTTTAACCTTTTTTATTCTTTTTCCTTCTTCGTAGTTGTGGTTACTTTCAGAGAAGCCTTTAAATTAATTTCCTTGAAACTCATCACAGTTTAAACAAGAAAATCCAACGACGTATTGGAGGTAAATTTTTAGCACACGGCTACTGGGAATCTCACCTACTACAAAATTCTAAACTGTGACTGGAGCGCAGTTGGTTTCGTGTTTACCAAGCAAATTGGAGCCGTCTTTAGTTCTTGCCGTAGTTCCGAACTAATAGGTGCACAAACTGTTGGTGCCATCCTTTAGGATCTTTAATGAGCATACCTTATTGTGCAGTTCAAGACATTTTGGTGAACCAAGTTCTCGCTAAGTTAAAGTGAGATAAAATGCTTGGCTCTGCCTATAACTAGCTATTATCACGATTAACTTTGCAAGGTACCTACTATCGTACTTGCCCATCTTTTGTTAAAAGATAGATTATCAGGTTAACTAAGCGCTAACTGCTAAGCCTACCCACCTAAGACCTAACTAGGTCTCTAGATGGGTAGTTTATTTTCTAAAATCAAGTTTAATAAAGTCAAAAAAATGGTTTTTGGTTACGTAAGTTTTATTATGTTTTAATTGTGGCATCTTCTTACTCTAGGTACTTAGGCAATATTGACAGTTAATAAATAAGGTTGTCGTATTGAGAAGTTGAGAACAGTTGTCTGTAGGATTTCATAAAGTTATACAGAATGTAATTTAATTCATTAGCATAAGTTGAGCCCATGATAGTACATCATTTATAGATGATTAATAAAAAGTAAAGAGTGTAAATGACAATATTTTTACTGAAAGTTATGAAGACGGCCGCGGCGCCTAACGCAGTTGGCACGAATGATTTTGATATATTTAAACGTTTTTATACCTTGTATGTACTAATTAAAAACAGTACTTCATTATTTTAATTAAATTCTGTATTGTAGCATTTGATTAAGTAAGTTATTCCATTTTTTGGAGTTATTATTGTTACCAAACCAATGTGTTAGAATTCAAAAATTTTGGTCCATATGTGACCGGTATCAGGAGTAGGTACCTAGTTTCAAAGGATGCTAATGAATTCAATTACACCTAGTATACTGGATTTATTAACTCATTTTGTACATAATTTATAAAATTAAAGTAGCTACTTACCTAGATAGGTTAAAAAACTTTTTTAAATATAATTTTTTTTATCTAGACATTTATCTAGTTTTTTTAAATATAGGTTTTACTAAAACTATAGCCAAAACACTAAAGAACAAGGTGGCATTTTTACTAAACAATTTCCAGGGCATCCGTGATCCCCATCTGGCAACACTAGCCGCCAATAAATTGAGACCCCGGCCGATAGTCCGCTCCGAATCGCCCATCGATTTTCTTACGTCGAGACCGCAAATTGTGAAACTTGTTCCTATTGTCCAGAGCGCGATATGAACCACCCGATTGCAGGCAGATTGCAATGACTTGGGGTAACTTTTGTCACTACGTATGAATGGCCTCTCGATTCCACAATAGCGTTCGACTATCCATTTTGTGCGGAATTTCGAATGGAGTCGCTTGTACCTACTCGTACTTTCTAGCTTGCTACTGAATTGTGCCGACACGTTGGCCTGGTTTTATATTTAACCTGGATAATCTCGAATTCTCTACTTTTGTTTTTTCACATGTTAATAATTGGTAGAGTTTCACACCTTACTCTTGGTTAAAGACTTTGTAGGTACCTACCTATACTACTAATTATGTTGAACCGGAACGTCCTGAATGTAAATTTAAATCCAAAATTAGATAGTCATACCGTACATATATACTGTGTGTCTGTGTGTGTATGTTTGTTAACTATCTAATTTTGCATATTATTTAAAGAAAATATATAACTTTAATATAAGTAATAGCATTTTCAAAAATAAATTTATTATAAAAAAATTATGATTTATACGTATTGTATAGTATTCGATGTCTGTGGATTTATATCACTATAATATGCTTTTCATATTCAACAAAATAATTCAAGTATTAAGTCAACAGTTCTAATTAAAGGGAAGATTTGAAAAGCTTAAGATAAGCATCCTAACTTTAGGGACGGATAGAGGCAGGTTCAATTTTCTTAGAATCAATTTTTTTAGATACCTTACTTAACGTATTACGTATCAAGTACTATTACGTTTAACAAAGTGTGAAGTGAGTGAGAGAAAGATTCGTTAGAACTTGTCACAATAAAATGATACTTAAACATAAACATAAACATAATTTATTCACAAAAATACACAATTCAATATTTGTGCAAAAAAAAGTGTACGATTTGCCCCTCTCAATACCGTATACGATATAAGAATGAACCTACTTGCTGAAAGTTTCGGCGCTAACTGCGAATTAAAAATCATTTAACTGTTCACTATTAAACAGTAATAATAATTATGTTACTGATTGTACCTGACGTTGTCATAAAGAAAACTTGACGATTGGAAGACTTGACGAAAAGAGAATTTGGCAAAAATTGTGGTTTGTCGAAACAAGGACTTGACGTAATAACAACTTGACTTACAGCGAGTTTGACCTAAGGAGTCGAACCCAAGTTGCCTCAAGGCAACGGTAAGAAAACTTATCTTTATGCTTTTAGAGTATTTTTGTGCGTTAAGTAATTTTTTAAGACCAGTAAATAAATTAATTAAGTATACAGTAAGTAAATAAAATTATGGTATATTATATAGTTTTATTGAATGACTTAATTATTACGATAATAAGTCCGTTTAAAGCCATGTGCAGCAGCATATATATCTACTATTTTAATATCTTGGATATATATTAAGTATTCTGGTCATAAAAATCATGGAAGTGCACATTTTGTTCCAACTCTTTATTCAACAGTAAACCGAACGCAACATTTTATCCCACCACGAGGTAATAGGCACCTAAAAATTATCTGCTCACGGATGGTTGCTTTTAAAACGAATACACGGCAATCTTTTTTATAGTCTAGTGCACGAGAAATAGCGCACTATTTGGGTGTTGTATCGACATAATATTTTAAATTGCATGATCATCTTTTTTTTATGAGAATAATGACGTGACTAGCTTGTCGTTCACCTGATGTTAAGCTATACGAACGCCCATAACAGTTGCAGTGTCGCTTGGAACTTTAAAATAATAAAGTTTCGCGTGACACTGCACTGCGCACGTCATCCTGAGAAATCACACAGTCTAGTAATCAGATTACTACACTGTGTCAGGTCATAAAGTCTCATTTGCCCAGTAATTTCACTAGCTACAATGCCCTTCAAACCGGAACACAGTAGTGCTTGCACACTACTGCTTGGCGGCAGAATAACTGGCAAAGCGGTGGCACCTACCTAGACGAACTTTGCACAAAAGTACTACCACCTAGTAAAGTATCTTATCATAAATAAGTAAACAGTTCACTTAAAGTTTATCTACAAGGATATTATAGTCCCTGAAATGTTAGCAACTAGCGGAATATGAACCTGCGCCCTCCATCTCTCCGGATTGGACTCTCTCTCAACTCGAGGTCACATGACCGCTGCCAGCAAAAGAGCGGTAGAGTATCCAAACCGGTGAGTAGGAAGGCTCGGGTCAAAATTCCGCTCGTGGCTAAACTTTTAAGGACTATCTTAATATCTTTATTTATAAGTAAATAGTTATACTTACTTATACGACGGGCCCATTAGGTCAGTTGGTAGTATCCCTGCCTTCTGAACTGAGGGCTGTGGGTTCGATTCCTACCCAGGACAAACATTTGTGTGATGAACATAGATGTTTGTTCTACGTCTGGGTGTTATATTGTATTCTATGTATGTATTTACAAACAAAAAGTATATAAGTATTGTATCAGTTATCTGGTTCCCATAGTACAAGCTATGCTTTGGGGCTAGATGGCGCTGTGTGAAATGTCCACACATATTTATTTTTTTTATTTTATTTATTTGTATTTATTTTATACTATTATATTTTCTGTAGCTGATCAAAATTTAAATTTCTACGGTTTAGAATTGTACTGTGTAATCAAGGATATAATGGATACCTCCTTTGTAAAAGACTGTATAAGTGAATCAAATTTTGTAGGTCACCACGACACGGGCCTAGAGCCTAGTGTGGGACCGCTGTATATTTTGGAAAACATCTTTTGTACTTATCGTAATATTGCTTATGTTACGTAACTAATAAGCCTTCTATCATAGAATTATGTAAATAGGGTGAATTATGTGCTTTCGATGTACATATAAATATAACAATCTTATTCTTATTCTTAGTAGCTATGCTTTTAGCTAAGCATAAATAAGGTACGTACGCTCATAGCAAAGTTTGCTATTGCACTTATCATCCTATGCAACAAATACTAAAACAATGTGTTTTTTTTTTGTTGGTTTTTCTAGATAATGGTACGGAACCCTTCGAGTGCGCGCGTCTGACTCGAAGGTCGTTTATTTTTATAGGGAAATTGTAGTGCTACCACTCGTGTCCACACCATTGTGTTAATAGTTGTGAGTCATGCGCTTTTAGGTCAGTTTTTTGTAGTTTATGGTGGTATGTAGTGTTTATTGTAGTGTGTATTTCTATGTGTAGTTTTATAGCTGGGGTGGCAAATAAATTTATTTATGGCCGAACTATAATAGATACTTATTAATTATTACTCAGTGGGAGAATTAACTATGCTATTAATATAATAACGTCAAATTATTCCAAAAGATTGTCCTATGATTTGGATCGGTGACTTAATTGCATAATGTTTTATAGAAATGTATTTAATTGTGGTTTGTTTACGTAAATAATGATAAAAAATACAAATACAAAATAGTTTATTGCCATAAATATTTTTACATTATTTTAATGAGTCCATAGATATATTATAATGCATTATAATAAGTGATCAATAAAACAATACCAGTCTTGAATCAATCTTACACATATCTGTATGATGTATGTATAACGTCATTAAAAGACATAAATATCTATTATCTTGAAACAGAATACATTACGTTCATAAAACCATCAACCTCATATTTGCGTCAGAAAATTTAATATAAAAAGAAATATAGGTGCAATAGAGTCGATGTACGCAATCAGTGTCGTGTTGGCTCAACGCCAAAGTGAATAGAGCAGTGTCTATGAACTTGGAGAATTCTTTGCAGATACTGGTCTAGCTAGAGCTGCTTAGACCTGCTTTGGTCTGTTTAGAGCGGTGTACAGTATCCTAACATTTGTTAAGTGAAAAGTTGGGGTGAGTGTTGTGTTTCTAGTAAGTACATGATAAGTAACATTAATAAAAATGCCCAAACTTTTCAAAATTAAATAACAATGAAGACATTATATTAGCAGTGGGCGTTTTCAGGTTGATGATGATGTTGTTTTTTTTTTATCATAAGTGATGACGCGGTCGATGACGGAACACGCCTGCCTAGAAGATACCGGTTGACTCTAATAATTATGAAGTGATATTATTTACCGACGACCTGGTGGAAGCCGCGGGGAGCCGATGGATGCAGGAGGCGTGCAGCCGCTCTAAGTAGCGCTCCCTGGGTGAGGCCTATGTTCAGCAGTGGACGTCTTCAGCTGTTAATGATAATGATGATTGATGATATTGTCCACTTTCAGCAAAATGGATAATAGTTAATAGTCTTAGCATAGTGTTATGGTTATATTCTTTGATAGTTGATAGGAACCTTTTTCTAAAAGGGGAAGAGAACCCTTGTTAAATAGCAGCATGTAAAGATTATATTAGTTCGTTAAAACCTTTTGTAAAAGGAGGGAGATGTAGTATCTCTTGGTAGTCTGTGGGCAACACAGCATTGGGCGGCCATGCCGGATACAAAAGGATTGTAACCTACCTAGAAGTAATAAAATAAGTTTGTGCAAGTCACCTACAATAAATCTTTTATTTAAAAATAACTAAACAATACATGTGTACCAAAAAGTGGTTTTATGAGATATTTTAGATTTATTTTATAGTTATTATGCAAAAAATATTAAAGTAAAAATAAAAATATACTTTTTGTCTCAAATGTTTGGCGTTTTAATCTACTATCATAGTATCAAGTGTACGAAGTGTACTTACAGATTTTCACCCTAATAGATGCAGATAAGATAATACAGCTTGATTAGTGGCCTACCTAGATTGTTAAAAAAAATTCTACATAATGTCAATATTTATTACCACACGCTCAGCTTTTCCCCCAAGACAAGCGACACAACAACAAAAAATACAATATCCCACCAAGAGCCATAAAAGTAACAAATAACAAAAACTAATCTAAGCAGTAGCTGGATTAGACTGTGATATTATACACAGATGCAACATTCGCCCGCTGTCTCGACGCGCAACGAAAACATTCCTTAATTAAATGTACCAGACAGGTGGGTATTGCGAAACGAATCTCATACAGAGGCTTTGTTATGTGTCTACCTACAAGTTTAATTTTGATTCAGGATATCTTTGTTGGAAATATTATGATTATCTTATAACACCACAATTTTAATGTTATTATAGTTTAGAGAGAGATTACTAGATGGATAAATAAAAATAACGCTCAATGATCAATCACACGACAGCGATGGCAATTAGTGCGATTTTGCGTAAATTTCATAAACATGCTAATTCACGAGTCTTAGCATGCTAATTGCTATTGCTATGCTATTTGCTAAAATGAAATGAAACGGAAATGAAAAATGATGTGATAAATTAAATGAAAAATGAAATAAAATGAAATGAAAATGAATAATGAAATAAAAAATCACATGAGAAATGAAATGAAACTTTATATATAAAATTAAATTCAAAATGAACTAAATTAATTGAAATGAAATTTCATATTTCGCAGAATTTCGCAACACCATTTCATTTGCGAGATGCTAATTGAGTTTTCACATGCTAAAAATGAATGCGAATGCTAATTAATCCATCACTATCACACGATACTGCTTTTATGCTGAAATGGGCACACGTTTGACAACATCTCACCTGATTAGTGATGATGGTTTGGTGGAAAATCCAAAACCGGTCGGCACACTCAGAACAACAGTCTACATTAACCCATCAAACGGCTTCCCCAGACGTCACAGTGGAATACAATGAATGGCTTGTCACCGTGGCTTTATCCGGGGGGTGGTAACAAGGCCAAGGCCTTCCACCAGTTGAAACCTGTTGTTCCCTAACTAGGATTCCCTGTATCTAGGGACCCAGGAACTACCGATTTCCATTACTCCCACAACAAGTTCGTCGTGGTACTAAAGCTTTAGCAGGTATTCTGCTGCCAACTAGTTTGTAGACAACCCCTCCCCCCTGGTTCCAATGGTACCTACCTAATATGGTGTAGTGGTGGTTGGGCAGACCACGTTGCTCGTAGAACTAACAACAGGTCGAGTGTTAAGTATGTGACGAGACGCAGCGTAGGTTGGCCCCCTCTAGGTAGACCGACGATCTGATGAAAACCGTGGGGAGCTGATGGATGCAGGAGGCGAGCAGCCACTCAAAGAAGCGCTCTCTGGGCCTATGTTCAACAGTCAACGTTTTCAGGCTGTTGATGATAATGATAAGGACGTTTTTCAAGGTAAGTTACCTAGGTATAAAACTAATTATTATTTAACCCATTTCAATTGAAAACAATAAAGCGGGTAGGTATTATATTAGTAGGTTTGTATTGAGGAATGATCCCCAGTAAATAGATTTTCATTGTTTTATTTATCTTCAAGGAAAATAGCCTTCGTCAAAATGATAGACACCCGGTCGAATCACATTGAAAAACTTCAAGAAATAATTACTACCTTGTTTTTAAAACAATGCAATATGGTTTTATCTTATTAAGGGTGGGGTTTTCAACTAATAGTTAAGGTGTCCAATGGTTAAAAACTCTGACAAATTTTACAAAATAATAATATCTCAAAATCTAATCATATATATCATTATCGTATCATTAATTTAGTCTCCGAAAGTCCACTACTAAAAATAACTACTTCCGAAAATAATCACTTCATGCATTACCTTCTATAAAGTCCAGGTGACCACTTTCCCAATTTCTAATTCATACTATCCTTTTCCCTCTCGCTTTCCTCTTCCTTCGGACAGGGTTAGACCGTAAAACTAATTAACGCGTGCGAAGCCGGGGTGGGTCAGCTAGTCTAGTACAAGAGTACACAAATGCCGAATTATTATTAGCCATCAAATGTGATCAAAGTCGAATGGATCTACTTACTCTGTGGTTTCTTCGTCCTTCCTTCTGATCATGTGAATGAACAGCTGCGTGGCTGTTACCCTGTCCGACAAAAGGTTACCTATTTTGTATACAAGATTGTCGATGGCGCTCCCAAAAATTTGCTTACTGTAAAGGTTTCCCAAACCAGTGCAATTCCGTTTAAGCTTAATTTACGCCGATGACATGCAATTTCGTCCGGCATTGTTCGGAACTTTTTCAGCGCAAATTCTTTCGTTTCCTATAAAGAACTGAACGCAGACATGGCTTCGTTCAGAATTCGGTCTGGAACATTGTAGTCCAATTGATGAATAAAATATTTTAGTGATGTTGAACGTTGTTTTTGCCAGATGTCTTAATCATCACATCAGGAAAAATGGATTAACTAATTTACTTTAAATAAGAAAATTTGATTCAAGTTGTGTTGTATTGGGCATACAAAATAGGTTTCTTTGCCAGAAAAATATCAGGTTACGATCGACGATGAAATAAGTAATTTTTTAATCTTCGCCAAACTTACGTAATTTAAAAATATGCTAGAAATAAGAACCAGAAATTTTTTCCGGATATTTTGACCGAATGTGAAACGGATAAAGTTAGTACAGAAGATTTCAACATCATCCCTATGGTGCCACTGCCTACCCACCAACATGGCTTACTTGTGCGAATTCACAAGGAACATTTTGATGCTCTGGGTGAATAATATATTATTTCGCCTCCAATTGCCGGAGGGGCCTCAAAATGGTCTTAATTCATTCCCTCTTTTGTTGAAATTGAGGGTAGGAAGTCACGCGAGATTTTTCCCTTGATAAAATACCTACTTATCTGTTCAAATTTCCGATTGCTTGTTCCCTGAGGCAATGTCTCGGAGTTAACATGAATTAATTTAGCTATTCATTTAAAAAGTAATTATAGCGGTTATACTTACCCCTCCATATCGAATACAGTAATGTAGGTAGGTACATGTAGCGCTCATAGCATAACATGACTAGCCGTTCTTAATACGGTAAAGTTAAGCGGTCACTACAATGATGGGTGACCGCTACAGCAAATAAGTGGTATATAGAACTGAGCGCTGCTGTGCTTCGGACGGCACGTTAATACTATTAGGGGTCTGTACCTATACATAAATGGTTCAAAGACAAGAGAAGACAAGCACGATACCATCACAACATCTAGTTGACTGCCTAAAGCCCAAAGTCATACTGATAAATTATTATTTTGTACGCGGTTTTACTCGCAACGTTTTCTCCAAATGTCATCCAAATCAGTACAAATAGATAGATGGTCGTGGCTTCAAAGCTGCACAAACAGACCATTAGTTCCTTTTTTGTTTATGTAAGTAATTAAGGATGTGTTTTCTTTGTCATATTACTTCTGCCCTATCACATACCTACGCAGGTAATCTATCTATCGTAATAAGAATCAGAATCTGTCGAGACGAATTAGCTCAAATTGGTCCAATCGTTTTGACGTAAACCCCATACAAAAGAGACAGACAAATATTTCTCTATAATAAATACCTGTGGATCCTTTAGTAAGGTAAGAATATTTTTCAAATTGATTCAATACCTGACCCTGTTATACTATTTTTATATTAATCCTTAATATTTCCTTATAAAATAAATTTCAAGATAACAACCATTAAATTTGGTAAAAGCGATATTGTTTCAAACCGTCCATTATTCTAGTTCATGATCAAGATAACAAGTGACCTTGTTAGTTTAAGTTCCTCGTACAGTCTGTAATAACCCCTAAGAAAGAGCTTATTTTAGGATAGACCTTTGAGAAGCTTATTGCTAAGCCATGAAATAGATTAATCTTAAAATTTTATGAATTCAAGATAGTTGAAAAGTAGAAGCGCTGTGCAAATAATATTCTTAAGCGCTGATAAAATAACGTCTATTTTACACTTATATAGGTATCTGGAATGTGATACTATTGCATAATCATCATAATCCACCAAGCTTGGATACTTGTGCGGGTTTGAGGCGTTTTATTAAACAAAAGCTGTAACTTTATAAAGACCCGATAGATGGCGTTAAAATGGTGATTTTACGTTCTGTCATTGTTAAGATAATTATGTATCGAGTTTAGTAACCTATCCTTATTTTATGGAATGCATAATTATACTCTAATGACTTTCTATCGACAAATCGATAACGTACTCTGTGATCCACTCAACTGAATTTGATAATTATTTCCTTGTACTCTGTGGTTTGAAACTACGACCATCTATGAATTACGTCGTTACTACGCCATCTAGTAACAGAAGCGGAACTAGTTTTTTTTTTAATAGAACGTCTTTTTACACAATAAATTGGAAAAGTGGGTTTATTCAATAGTATTAGATGTCTGTGTTTCTTCAGCACGTTTCACCGTAGTAAAAATTGTTGAAAAGCACATAATTTGAATGGCATTCGTGCAGGTGCGGGCGGGATTTGAAGCCTCGTGCGTCGGCTTGAACATCGCACTGACTACCGCTAAGCCACGCACTCGATCTACTAGTCATCGTCATCAACAGCCTGAAAATGTCCGCTGCGGAACAACAAGACTTTCCCACAGAGTGTCACTTTGAGCGGCTGCTTACCTTTTGTACCCATCGGCTCCCCGTGGTTCCAACCAGTGATCACCGGTCCACCTAGTGGGGGGTCGGCCTACGCTGCGTCTTCCATTTTGTGGTCGCCATTGAGAACTTTTTTTCGCTATAGGTTGTCAGTTCTACGACCGATGTGGCCTGCTCATTGCCTGTTCAACTTGTTAACTCTAAGAACTGTTTTTTTTTTTTACAATTTATAGGCATAGCATTTGACCACTGTCTCACCTGATGGTAAATCGACGCGGCCTACGGTGGTGCATGCTTGCCTAGAAGATACCTGTTCACCCTTGACTTGAAGACACCCAGGTTATAGCCATCAGGAAACAAGGACGACGGCAAGGTATTCCACTCATTTGCTGAACTAGGTACTGAACTAGCTACTAGTCACTTCACGATATAAATATTTCACCTAAATCATATTTAGAATGCGAAGTAAAACCAAATATCTACTTAATATTATTTCACATAAACTTTCAGTGAGCATGCTATTGTAGTTTGTGAGAAAGTAGGCCAGAGGGAACCGTTCTTTGTTTTTCGGTGCACCTTATTTCTCTACCGTAACCTATATTTGCTCAACCCTTGGGACCGATCGAGAGCGTTGAGTGAAAGCGGAATACCTAAAGTAATTTTAATGCATGTTTTTATTTATGTTATATCTTCAACATTATTTTCACTATAAGTACAGGCTGGTTGGTTCGTAGACCATATCCTTTCAGTATATGCTTAAACACGACGTAGCCTATCTTTTAAGTGTTAAATTAGTTCAGCGGTTTTTTACAAGTGATGTAAGTAGTAGCATGGAGTCCCAGCCGGTAGTTAGTGTCCAGTGTATTCATTTGGCCCAATACTTCTTGTTGCTTGATAAACTTGCGTTATGCAGAAAAAAAATTTGTAAAATAGCCCGAGTTATTCCGTTGTATGGGATGAGGCATCTGTACAGACCGAAAAAAATGTAGTAATCGTGTCTAGAGAGTTACTAGTTAATGTCCAATGTATTCAATTGGCACAATCCTTCGCCAACACGCAATAAATATCGCTTGATAATCTTACGTTATGCAGAAATAAAATAATTCGTAAAATAGCCCGCGTTTTTCCGTTGTATGGGTTGAGGCATCTGTACTGTAGGTATTATATTATCTGGGATAATACCTAACCTAGTCTACAATGTGTAGAGTTAAATCGCATAATAACTGATAACTGGTATATTTATTGCTATTTATAGGTTTAGGATTAAAGAAATTTATTCTCAAATAAGACAATGTCACTTCCATGAGAACATAGTTACACTTAAAATTATTATACATACATACATTCGCCGTCACATAAAATAATGTAGGTAGGTAACTATATAAATACGTGCTAAGTAAAATTATATTAGGTACATTTAGCATCGATACTTAATTTAGAATCTTTACTTCGGCAGTGGATCCGCCATCATAAGGTATTGAGTCAACTGCCTCTTGAAAACGTTAAATGAACGTAATTTTTTAATATGTGAGGGTATTTTTTAATTTATGGCATTTAAATCCTGTTTTTATGAATAAATAGCTATGAACTATGTATGTATGTATGTAAGTATTTATGCTTGAGCAGTTTGGTTAGGTCCTAATGGATACCACAAAACGAATCACATTTTACAATAATTTGGTTCATAAACTATCGAGCATATTATTTGACAGGTTCTCTACCAAAAGCAACAGGCAGGCGTTTCACCTGATGGTAAGTGATCACTGTTGCTTATGGAAATGTGTGCAACACCGAGGGCATTGTCAGTGCACGTAGTAAATTATATACTCTGCTCAGTGCGTTGCCTATTCCTTAGAAAGGAATTCGGAATAACCATACCCGACTTTCTCTTAGCCTAAGTATTAAATTACTTACTACAATTAGTAATCAATACAATGCACAGTGCACGGTGATGGTTGATTAAGTAACGGGGCTGGTCAGGCGTGCGTATAATTAATTAGCGCCGAGGGATACGGCACGCCAGCCGATGCCTATGTACGCCGCAAATTACCTAATTTATCGGTCCGGTCGGCCGCAGACCCCGGTTGAGTCGAGGTTGAGGGAGCAAACTGTTGAAAGGAATACTTAGAATATCTGTGGCTTTGTCCCGTGGCAGTAACATAGGCAGTCTTATCTTATTGGAGAATACTTTGTTGCTGCAAGATTTATTATGCTATTGTACCTAATTGGTCATTATATTGAAGAAACTCTAGGTTTTATTGGTAATGCAGATTTACTAACATGACTGTGTTGGTATATATAAGAAACTTTATAAAGTAAGATGATTTTCCAGATATTTACTAAAATAGTTTGGTACCTACTAGGGTTTTACTAAAAATGTTAGTAAATGTTGGTTTTGAGAAATAACTATAAAATCGAATTTCTCAAAGTCAAGTCCACCTTTTCTACTAATCGATAATAAATTATGTTTGATTTGAGTTTAGTTTAGACTTGGTCTAAATTGCGGGCAGCCGTTGGATATAAGAGGCTAATCAGCCACTCAAAACAGCACCTATGTTCAAAAATGAATATCTTCAGGCTCTTGATGATTAGATAATTTAAATATGATGAAAGCTGTACGGCCGTCTGTTCCTCCAACATTCATTGAAATACCTACCCACCAAAATGCAAACGTATCAAAACTCAGAGCATAGAAGCAAAACGATTGATTCCAGTTTCAAACAACCAAGACTCATCTAACCACAATGGTTCCCAAACTTCCAAGTAAAAGTTTAAAAGAAAGGACATCAAACAGAAATGAAAGTGCCGTAAGTGCTATTGGGGAAAGTTTTGTACCAATTTACAATGATAGCGACGAAATAACGGAGTGAAACTGTGAAACTACAGTTTGTTTGTCTTTGCTTTCTGTTCCTTATTGTATTTGTAACTAACTGTTAATACGTACGTAGTACTTAATTATGCATTCTGTGCTGTTACTGAGGAAAGTTTTAAGGTAGGTTTTTATAAACTTTGCTGTTCATCATCAGCATTATCAGCCTGAAGACGTCCACTGCTGGACATGGGCCTGCCCCAATAAACGCCACTTTGAGCGGCCGCGTGTCTCTTGCTTTCATTGGCTCCCCGCGTCAAACTTTGCTGTTGGTCTCTTAATAAATAAATAAAAATCTGAAATTATGTCCGTTTAATGCAGTAAATATACATGATGTGTATGAAATGTTGTGATTTATAATTTTTTTTTTTTATTATTTAATGGCATAGGATTTAACCACTGTCTCACGGTTTTTAAGTACGCGTAACGATCACATACGCAAGTAGAACTTTTTTTTTTTTTGTTTTGTTTTGTTTTTTTTTTTTTTTGTGGGGGGAAATGCCCTCGCACTTCCCTGCCACCACGGGGGTGATGGCAGGGGGTATGTGGGACTCGAACCCACTAAAACCCCTCCGTGATCCGTCCGCCGCCGGGACGGGACGAGATAGGGTCGCGCTGGCATTCACTATCTCGCCCCAGCGGTAGGCCCTTCCGGGCCTCTGCGCCAGTGGGTGGGTGGGTAACCTTTCACCTCAGTAACCCACCAGACGTGTGGGGTCGTGTGAGCGCAGCGGAGAGTCCCCCGACCCTCCGCCGCCGGCCCCACTACGGAGGACGAAGAAGGCGCCCGAAGCGCCTCCTCAGAGTTGGCGTCGTCCTCCCTGACCCGCTCCGCAGCCTCCTTTTGCGACATCACCACCTCGCAAAAGGAGACCGTAGCCTGCCACGCTCTCTCGCTGTCGAGCATGGCGTTCACCACGCACGGCAACGAGAGATCCCGGCCAACGACCGCTGAAAGTGTGCGCCGCTCAGACTCCCAAGCAGCGCACACCTCCAGCGTGTGGGGCGCCGTATATTCCGGCGCCCCACATTCGTGGCAGGCCGGGGTCACCACCGTATACGCAAGTAGACCTAACCTAACTAGGATTCCCTAGTTGTGTCTAGGGCCCAATAACTACGAAGACCGTGGTCCCAAAACACCCAGACACAGAACAAGTAACTGCGCCTTTTTCTTCCTGTGCACAGAAACACACTTGCTATCACGGAAATCGAACCCGCAGCCTCTGGGTTATGAGCGAACCTGCTCAACTACCACGCCGTAGAGGCCGTCAGGCATTATATTAAGTTTTAAGTACTCGAGTTGCAATATAATAAAAGAGGCAAGCTATATACGCGAACTTTACTAATCCTTACACGAAACTCCCTTACTAATAAACGTTCTGTAGCAGAGGAATTTATATTATGTTTTGTTTCTCTCTATCAAGTTTGAATTAGGTAGATATAAAACAAGAGAACACACTCCCATTCCACGGTTATTATAGTGTTTATTAGTAAGAGGAAAAGTGTGTAATTCAAACCATCAATTAATCGCTCCCATCACGGGCAGGTCCAATAACCTGTGCCGACCTAATTGAAGGCAATACGAGACGATAAATAAGAAAATTGGCGACCCCACGCATGTGGCGGCGAAGGAAATACAATTAATTACCCAATGTTAGCCACTTGTGCCAGGCAACACTTTACTAAACTATTTGTGATGGGGATATATGAAAGCAAAATAATAATAACTAATAATAATGACTTGGATCACGCGGTAACCACCATGTGGAATGTTGACTCCCCCTTTTTAATTTGGCGGGAACGCGAAAAATTTCACATCGTTGCATTGTATTATTTCTCAAAACTTGTGCTTTTTCCAGTGTTAATGTTCAAAATTGGTGGCGTTTTATGCATTAAGTGCTGAATTACGAGCATGAGTGTGGGCAAGTGATATAATGTGGTGAAACGTGGTTTTTCGTGTTTCTTCCAAAACTCCATAGAACCTTCTAGTAAAGTTGCCATCACTTTACTAGAGCATGACTTAGACTAGACTTTGACTACCTGACTTAAGGCTCTGCTGTCCAAGTGTCCATCTGTTTGTCTCCCAAATCTGTACGTGTACTTTTTATATCGGAACATGCAGGAAAACTGAAAATCTTCCAGTAACACTGCAAGTTAGTTGTTTAGTTCAAAGTGTCACCTAAAGTATCAACTTTGAAAATGATGTTCTAACTACCAAAAAGCTGATATCATTACTCAACTAACAATACCCATAACACCGAACTACCGGTAACTCAAAATATAGTTACTAACAGAGTTCCCTGCATTTATGAGATGGCTGCAGTAATTTTCGAGGGAACATTACATTTTCTCTACAATCCGATATCGACGTGAAGTTGCAGGACGCAGTGTGGTACGTAACTGTTTGTGTTTTTTCTAGAAAATTCATATAAAATCGCAGTTACAATACAAAATTTAATTAAAATAATGAATTGCTGTTTTTAATAAGTACATACAGGATCTAAAAACGTTTAAATGTGTCAAATTCATCTGTGCCAACAGCGTTAGGCGCCGCGGCAATCTTCATAATTTTCAATAAATATTATTTCATTTACACTCTTTACTCTTTAATAATAATCTATAAAAGATGTACTATTATGGGCTCAATTTATGCTAATGAATTAAATTACATCCTGTTTATAATTTTTGTTTAATATTTAACTAGCTGACCGAGCTGACTAACTGACTGTGATGTTTGTTATATTGTATTTAATGTGTTATAAATCAGAAGCGGAGTAGGTTATTTTAAAAGAAAAGGCTAATAACCTATCAACTATCGAGTACAACAACCATAATTTCCTTAACACAAATTACACAGAACGCCTATCAATCCCTAACAACGTCCAACATTACCAATGTACTCTGTGGTCCAACAAGCTCGAATGCCGGGAACCTAGTTGCCACAGAGTACATTGCTATATACTGGTGACCGTCCGCACGATCCACAGAGTACTTGGTACGCTCCTCCCGTGCTGCTAAGCCTCCTTGGAGAATATTTCTGACAAATGTATAATTTTACAAACAAAAAGTATATAATATGTACGTATGTACGTATATGTAACAAACATCACAGTCAGTTAGTCAGCTCAGAACAAGTTATGCACATAATGACCAAATGCTCTATTTCAATGACCAATAAGTGTCATGACCGTTTCCTTAATTGTCATATCTTTAGAACTTGAGTGTTTTTTTGTCTTGGAAAACGTACTAGCTCTCGGCTACTTGCCACAAAGCTGGCATCGTTGAGTAATGTCTGGTACGAGCTAGCTTGTTGAATTCTCGGTATAAGCGCGTATTGTGATTCGATTATCAATACGATTGCTGAATGTTCATTAAAAGGAATATAGCAGCGAAAAGAGAAAGAAAAGAAAAAGAGATGGGGGGAGAAAATGTGTAATACTAGTTGTGACCCGCAGCCATACTTACTTACTTACTTAAAATGTTCAAGATCACGCTATACTAAAAATACCATTTTCACCTCAGTAGCTCGAAATGGCACCCTTTGCTGCGTGAAAACAGTGTGCAAAATCGTATTTTGCTCACTGCGTGAGACAAGGTGATTTTTTAATATTATGACTTTGCGGTAAGGGTATTTAGCCAGCTTTAGATTACATTTATATGGAGTTGTGGAGAGAACATGAAAATATATTTTTTTTCTTTGTCATACTTTTGGCGGGAACGCAAAAGCGTTTCGTTACTAGGTAAGTACCTACCTGAGTTTTGGCGAGAACGCGAAAAAGTTCACATAAGTGTGGTCAAGTGATATAATGTGGTGCAACGTGGTTTTTCGTGTTGCTCCCAAAATTCCATAGAAGCTTCATGACTTAGACTGGACTATGACTAAGACTTGACTAATTACGTAAAATATTCAAAACTCTATGAAAATATCCAACAATACTTGACACTGGCTGAATACACTAAGTGCGGAGCCAAGATATAAGGAAAAAAGTACCTACCTGTAATGATGTTCTCACTGCTGAGGTGAAAAGTTGTATGTGCTACTCGAGAGAAAAGTTTTCGCATCTCGTGCCTTTGAATCCCTCGCTCGCTCAGGATTATAACTTAGAATCACTCGCTACGCACGTGATTCAATACTAGAATCCTTCACTTGCTCGGGATTCAACATCAGCAATCGAAGCAAAAATCAACTTTGTTCTCTTGTTGCGCAAATAAATAAATAAATAAATATGTGTGCACATTTCATGCAGCGCCATCTAGCCCCAAACTAAGCATAGCTTGTACTATGGGAACCAGATAACGGATATAATACTTAGATACTTTTACTTTTACTTTTTTTTTGTAAATACATACAAAGAATACAATATAACACCCAGACACAGAACAAACATCTATGTTCATCACACAAATGTTTGTTCTGGGTAGGAATCGAACCCACAGCCCACAGTTCAGAAGGCAGGCCAACTACTACCAACTGAGCTATCGGGCCCGTCGCTAATAACTATAAGATACCATTTTTCAGTTAAAATAACTTACTGGAAAGCCATTAAGCTTAACATTTGGCGAATGAAAAGATCATTTTGTACCTACTATAAAAAACCAAGAGACCAGTGCCTTTATTAAAAATAGATTAAAAGGATTATTAGCTTGCTCAGTACTTGTAACTAAACAATAACATCAATCATTATTGAAGCTGGTTTCGTTATGATTATAATCTACTACAACTCTAATACTACAGCGTCTTTGTTTCCCGATAAGTACAATCTGGAGCTCTTCAAGTCGTGAGTGAATAGGTATCTTTTAGGCAAGCATGTACCACCGTAGACCGCATCGTCACATTCCATCAGTTGAGATTGCGGGCCTATTCAGTTATACAACAAAAAACATGATAAAACCTTACAAGTTCATTAAATAAAGCTAGTCATTCAGATCTCATCTCGTATTAAAACTCAAAGGTACCATTGAAACTAAACGGGAGCTATACGATTTTAATAATTATGGGTTATAACTAAAGGATAGAACACCCTGTATCTCAAGGAAAATTGAATCCGCTCCCTTCGCGTTAGGCTATTTTGATATCGCTTGTCGAGTCGAAGGGTGCTCGGTGATGTACATACGAACAATTAGATTGGTTAACAACTTTTTGATGTGAGAACTGGCACATTTCTATGTTATGAAATGTTATAGATTTTTTTCACAGAATTTAAAAAGATCGTGCTTACAAATGTCGTATATAGAGTGTTTTTATACCACACATAGTTTCATAAATTATTCCACGCAGTCATGTCCTAGTCATAGTCATAGTCCAGTCTAAGTCATGCTCCAGCAAAGTGGTGGCAACTTTACTAGAAGCTTCTATGAAGTTTTGGAAGCAACACGAAAAATCACGTTTCACAACATATCACTTGCCCTCAGTCATGCTCGTAAGCAGCACTTAATGCGTAAAACGGCACCAATTATAAACATTAACACTGAACAAAGCACAAGTTTTGAAAAATAATACAATGCAGCGACGTGAACTTTCCGCTTTCCCTCCAAAACTCCGACTAGGATCTTTTGGCACGTGGCGAAAATTGGAACTACCGCAGACATCTTGTCAAAGTGTCATTGTTGACAAATTGCTCCAGTTGCCATCTACGTGAATCTTAAGTCCCACCCAAATTGCCCTAAAATTATAAATTGTTTTAGTTTTATGTGCCTAAGCTTATTTACGTTTGTAAATAATATTAAAATTTTCTTTAACTTCATTGAAGATTGATTTGATTATGTAATTTGAGTAGTCGACGTATTGGTTTTCCATTGTATTGTATAGATACCTGCTCGTTAGGTACCTGCTCGATTTTTGAATACGTAAACAAAATTAAGGCTTACTGCTGTCACCTTTTATGCTATTCAGATAAAAAAATAATAAAAAAATTAATAAACATAAATTGGACTCTCATACAGCGCCACGCAGTTCCAAAAAGACGAGAAATTAGTTTTTTTTTTAATTTTAGCAAGGTATGCCGCAGGAAGCCGTGGGATCAGCCACTCAAAATGGCGCTCCCTGGGAGAGGCCTATGTTCAGCAGTGGATGTCTTCAGGCTGTTAATATTGATGATGATGATGAAGGTATTTTTATCTTTGGGACTTCATCGAGTTCAACAAGGATGAATAGATTCGTTACTAAGTGTGCCATCAGTGTAGTGTGTGAGCGAGAGGATATTTTAAAGAGTACATCATCCTCTTCGCCCGTCTGTCCCACACTTAACCGAGCCCAATGAACAACCCATTGTGCGATCTCACATCTATTACCTGCAGTAATCAGTTAGGCACAATAGCCCTTTGACGTTCAATAGCGAGCAGATTCACAAGATAAATTCCGCCCGTAAAGTCCGGACAATGATCGGACTCGGACCATTTCAAAAATGGCTTCTGCTATGAGATCTGATCCTGAAATGGATTGGAATGGAATAACGTTAGGGCTCAAATACACGAGACGATTTCCACGCGGTTTATTTTTAACCCGGCTGTCGGATATAGGTAAACTAGCCAAGCCTACTCACGAAATGGTTTTAATAGGTACGTCTCCATAGTACTTAGGTACATCGCCAGATACAGGTTGCTGACGCCGCTGCTTCATATGGTATCTAAATAATACTAAAAACGGCTCATTTTTAAAACGTCTCATGTGAATAGACCCTAACATGGGTGTGAACAATCGTATAACATCTAAGTGCTTTCTATCTGCAGCAATGCTCTTTCGTAGTTCTTGTTAAAAATCTTTTAAATGTAATGGCTACTGAAGCTTTTTCTATGAAATTTTATGATGCAGTTATTTTGAAATTGATCTTGGTAGAAAAACAGATAGGCCAAAAGTTGTTTATACACAACATAGTCGTATAAAATTTACCAAAAAGTTTTGGTAAATTTTATACGATTTATTTTGGTTTTGGTCTTGGTTCGTAGTAATATATGTACAAAATTCCATCTAAAGAGCTTCAGCTCATAAGTCGTGAAGGCCACACAAGAAACAGACTAAAATATTGAACCTTTTTTTACTTGACCTGTGTGCCGAACGTAGTTTTTATGTTTCCTTTCCACTCAAAATAAAAATTTGTATGATGACCATGCATTTTTTTGCGTTTGAGTATTTAATTGTAATTGTATGTATGTACTAGCTCGTCACGTCATTCACTCTCTTAAAAAATGTATTACCAATAATAAAAATATCTAAATATACTATCAGTAATCTTGTTCCTATAGCAGGTACAAGCTTCACTCAGTTTGAGACTAGATATGTTATTATATTCATGCATGGTTCAATGATAAAGGCTGAATATGCAGTAGATTGGATTAAGTTGAACTGCACGTTGACTGAGATATGCAAGCATGACTGCATATTAAGCGATGATTATTCAATAGCATTTTAAAAAATAATGTGAATCCGGGGAATTTTAAATGAACCACTTCAAAAAGATTTTGATTAAAATACTTATTATCTGATCGCTTCGACCTACCATTGAAGATGAGGAGGTTTGATGAGGATTGGATTTAGTGGATGGAAGTTTTTTCTCCACCATTTTAATTTTCTTCGAGATTGTTAATTAAAAAATCTCCAAACACAAAATTTCCAAAATTCCAAAACCAAGTTCCAGGTTTTTCAAAATTTTTGCTAACACATTGTTCATAACTATTTCACTACCTAACGCCGCTCAATCACAAAAATCTATTAATGTGATGATAGTCTTAAACCAATGTCGGTCTTGGTTGTAGGTCATGCAACGTTACGCCATGTCAGAAATTGAAGAGCGGCTTTAGATTTGATAACTTGGAGCAACACTTAACCACTTCATACATCAACAGGTAGAAGACGTTAATTTCTGAACATAGGTATCCCTAATAATGATGGATTGATTAGCATTCGCATTAATTTATAGCATGTGAAAACTCAAATAGCATTTCGCAAATGAAACGTGGTTGCGAAATTCTGTGAAATATGAAATTTCATTTCAATTAATTTAGTTCACTTGGAATTTAATTTTAGAAATAAAGTTTTATTTCATGTTTCACATAATTTTTCATTTCATTTTTTCATTTCAATATGACAGCCTCCGTGGTGTGGTGGTTGAGCAGGTCGGCTCATAACCCGGAGGTGGCGGGTTCGATTCCCGCAACAAGACAAGTATTTGTGCCCGAAAAAAAAAGCGCAAATACTTGTTCTGTGTCTGGGTGTTGTGGGACCATGGTCCTCGTAGTTCCTGGGGTCCCTAGATACAGGGAATCCTAGTTAGGGTCCAGGATCTATGTATGTGATCGTTGGGCGTTATTTATTATTTATTTATTTATTAATTTTATTTTTTATTTCCATTTCATTTCGGTTTAGCAAATAGCATAGCAATAGCAATTAGCATGCTAAGACTCGTGAATTATGTTTATGTTTATGAAATTTACGCAAAATAGCATTAATTGCCATCGCTAATCCCTAATAAAACGCCTCTTAGGACAGTTATCATAGGGGATTTGCTATAATCACCATGCTTGGCGCATATTATCTGGACCTATACTAACCACATGCCTACATGAAAATAAATCGATCAACAAATTAAGAAAAACCAGCAAAGCAAGAACAAACCAACGCACTTTGGGAAGTGTGTTTCGCAAATTCAATTAAACCCAACAGCGCCAGTGTACAGCACCATACGTTTGGCACGCACGCGATACGCAATTTACTCTTTAGAAAGTAACAAACACTTCCAGTTAAGACTGATTGCACGTATTCGTAGTTAAGGACTGAAAAGGGACCTAATCTAAAGATAAAATCGGTATCAAATACCGGTATTTATTGAGGATTATTGGTACGGCAGTGCAGCTTTATGTCGTCAACCGTCAACTTTCAGGTGGTTTGGATTTACAGTAAGTACAGAAAATACTTTCACAATCTTTGGAGTGTTTTAAAAAAATACGAAAATGTTTACTTAACATTTTTGTGTTTTAATAAAATACCAATTACACTGCTAAACTTCATAATTTCTACATTTGATTGATATTCATATTTAGGACTTAATAATACGCAAAAATGTTGTTATTAAATCTGTAACGTTACATTTTTACCGGAACTTTTGAGTTATGCAGTCCTTTCACGTAGCCTGAAGCTTGAATAGCTACGAAGACGTATGACTGTTATTTGTATCGAGTGTGTAGCTTCCAAGCTTTTAGCGAAGCTATTGACCTCCAATGGGGGGTGTGAGACTCATTAATTTATATTGAGAGCATCAATCACTTAGAATTACGTTGCGAGGTAGCTAATTTCTTAGAAAGGGTATTTACGTGTAGAGAGTTAGGTGTAAACAATGTGAGTGGATGCTTCGAGAAAGATATATACCGGTTCGTTTAATTTAAACTAATGAATTTCGGTCCTGCCCAGCTAATTTGTGTACTTCAGTTTATTCCTAAATTATAAACAATATTAATTAATAAAATCCTAGTAGCAACAATACTCAAAACGAAAAAAATATTGCATAATCTCTACGTGGCGTACCAACACTATGTAGCACTCCGTAGCAATGCTACGTAGCACAATGAAACAATACTACGTAGCCGACGTAACAATACTACGTAGCCGACGTAACAATACTACGTAGCCGACGTAACAATACTACGTAGCCGACGTAACAATACTACGTAGCCGACGTAACAATACTACGTAGCCGACGTAACAATACTACGTAGCCGACGTAACAATACTACGTAGCCGACGTAACAATACTACGTATCCGACGTAACAATACTACGTAGCCGACGTAACAATACTACGTAGCCGACGTAACAATACTACGTAGCCGACGTAACAATACTACGTAGCCGACGTAACAATACTACGTAGCCGACGTAACAATACTACGTAGCCGACGTAACAATACTACGTAGCCGACGTAACAAAGCTACGTAGCACGACGTATTAATTCTGCGTACCCTTCGCGTAGCAAACTGGTTAACAGTTTTAACCAATAGCTGTTACAGTAATTGCGACCTATCTACATAATATGAAACCTTGTTAGCCTACCGATGCAATGCTGAATTAGTACTATTTTGTGAAAATAAAACACGAAACCTTCAATGCTTTCATATTGAAATAAATCAAAATAATATATACAAAGATGTTTAGTGTAGGTATCAGTATAATTATCTACGTGTACATTCAAACCAAATTAAATTATAATTTCCCGATGTAAAGGTTTTTTTACACTGCGCGTGAATTGGATGCTATTAGCATTATTATAACGAGTTAGTCTCAGTAACCAATACCATCGAAACTAACGGTCAAATATCGTCGTAAAAAGTAATTATTTTACTATCTTATCAATAAAATCGATCGTCTGGCTCCGACTTAAGAACGTAGCCTTGTAACCACAGACGTCAAAGACTAGTAATTAAGTGTGACTGTGGCTGATCTTCAATCAGGCATCGTATAATTACACCACAGAGCAGTCTAATTGACCTGTCAAGGCCTGATGTCTTAATATTGGTGACGCAATTCACTTGATTAAATCCAGAATTCTAGGGAATGTTATTGATTTAATTAGTTTGATCAATGTTAAAGTAAACCCAATCTCAATAATATGTTTGAAAGTTTTTGTTTTTAAAAATTTGTTATTTTGTAAGCCTATAATTTATTACAAGGTAAATACAACATTTTCTCGACACTTTCTCGTGAGACACCGTGACAATGCTATGGTAGCACCTAAGTGTGTCTCACTCAAAATTTGATTGCCGTCACTCTGCTATCTGCACGTATAATAGAAACAATAGAGCTCGTGAGATACCTACATTTTTGCGTTCTAGGGGAAAATTTATGCCTAAACATTATGAATTTTTTGAAAATAGGTTTTATCTATCACTATATTTAACAACACTATATTTAATATTGACGGAAAGTATATCGTCAAAGTAATAAATTAAACATGGATAAGTTACGTCATAAAAAAATTCAGTTATTTGTTTTCGTCCTGATTTATTTAATAAGTTCTACATAAGTTCTAATAAGCCTGTATGTAGTCTGACATATCTAATACATGGTAGGATTATTTTAGTCAAATAATGTTACATGATAATCACTTTAAAATAATGTGACGCCATAATAAAACAGTTATATAAAGCAAATTTTGTCTAGTAAGTTTATTTTAATTTTAGGAAATAGGAAGTTTGTAAATTTCAATAAAATGTAGGTATCGTAATAATGTTTCAAAAGAAACGTGGCATGTTTAGAATGTTTCTTTCTTACTCTTATAAATCTTGCGTCTTATTCTCTCCGTATAGGCTGCAACTATGTTCGATAGTAATGGTAAAGCCGAGGACTTCTCGTCATCTTTTACTCCAACCTCTGCACAAAGTTCCAACCTGAAAAATATTAACGAAGACTAATAATCCAACCGCGTGGTAACAACGATCCGGAAAATGTAGAGTAGGCTGGCCCCCACTAGGTCGATGACCACCCGGTTAAAACCGAAAGGAACAGATGGATGCAGGAGTCAAGGAGCTGCTCAAAGTGGAGCTCTACGGGAGAGGCCAAGTTCAGCAGTGGACGTATTCAGGCTGTTGTAATAAACAATTCAATGTGAGCTCCGCAAAATCACTTTGTAAATGATTTAAAAGACGATACTAAAAAATCTATTAGGACAAATCTGGGATTTTCAACTTATGATAATTTTTACTCTCTTTATAGCCTACTCCAGATTTTTACCATATTTGATATCGTTTCCAGCCAGAAGACAGTCACTATTGAACATGGGCTGCCCATAAAACGTCAGTTTACCGAGCTCAATGCTTTTTATTACACAAAAAGTATTTAAAATTATGCCTACTCATTGGGCTTTTCATGATTTTATCAATGAGTAGATAACCTCCAGTCAATGAAAAATCAGCCCTAAGCTCTATAACAATAAGGATTTAAAAAATGTCCTACATGCTATTTACCTCGTTTTCTTATTAGCTGGCATTGCAGCCTCTGACGTCATCACCGATGCCGTGTAAAGGTATCCGTTCCACTCAAGGTACTCTTTAACCAGCTCATTGATCAACAGAACCTCGTCCGTCGGTGGTGGAGCTTCACACGTTCGCTTCTCGGAGTTTTGCCTGTCACGTATGAGTTCAGTGACCCGCGATCTCATCTGTGGATAAAAGAATAGCAACCACGAACTGGAAGGCTCAGCGTAGGTCAGCTTCCCACTAGGTGGCCCGACGATCTAGTGAAAGCCGCAGGGAGCTGATGGATGCAGGATGCGAGCAGACGCTATAAGTGGTGATCTTTGCGGGAGGCCTATGTTCAGCTGTTGACGCCTTCAGGCTGTTGTTGTTGATGATGATGATGATGAGGTGTTCATTTTTCTAATCACTTTGTAAAAGGTAAGCGACTCACTCACTTCGGCTGTTAATTTACTTAAATAGCCGTTCCTTTTCAAAAGATCTTTTATTGCTAACAATAGTTCATTTTCTGATATTGCTTGAGTATAATTCATTTTAATTTTTATGAGCCTTGTGCAATAATGATTTGACATGGATTTGACATGACATCGACATTTTGACATAGATGTGGCGTCGCACGAAGGTTTTACTTTATTTCTGAGTTTCTCAAAGTAGTTTATTTAGAAATACATACAACTTCCTTGGATAATTTATAGGTTACTCTAAAAACAAGTGAGAGTCGTTCTATTAATATTTTGTGATCTCACCAAGAAGTAAATGCTGTACACAGAGTACATTATGCTGTATCAGTGATTCATGCATAGTCTATCCCCAAATGTGTAATCTTTCTTCAGGAATCGAAGCCTACAGATTGCGCAGCTCGAGAAGTATCTAATCGACGGTACAAAAGCATTGTTGTCGCAGGTCTACAGACGACGACGTAACCTTTCCACAGACAACCAATTAGGTATGTCAGCTTGTAAACAGTATTTTATCTTTATTGCATAGATTTATATATCAGGATATGCCCGAAGGAACATTTTATTTTGTCAAAATGGCGTGGGAAAAGCCAGTGCCATCTATTAGATTTTGCGTGAACTACGACAAGATGAGAAAATTAGGTGCCTATCGCTGCCATTATGTCCGTCAATGTTTATGTTTACAATGATTATTCCAAATATAAATTCGATTATTTTGTTACAAAACAGAGTGTAATATTGAAAATATTGAAATACTTGAGGTAAGAAACTTGGTCTTACTTTTTACTGCACTTTAGAGTATAGATTGTGCAACCCTTCACAATACAACTTGGCATATTTTGTTTGTGACATTCGACCGATGCCTTCTAACTTCCATCACAGGCTGAGCGCTAGTGGACGCCTATCTGTGAAATTGGCTCTCACTTTGAAGCGGCGTTTTTACCAGTCATTAGGCCTGTCCTTAATATATATGTCTATGCTTTATTGTATAGTTTTTAATTACGAGTACTTTTTTTCTTGCAATCATCATCCGGAAGACGTCGATACGTCTATTAATGATCATAGGCCGACCATAGAGCGGCATTTTAACGGCTTCTTATCTTCTACATCTAAAATCTCGCCACGGTTCTGACCAGGTTTTAGGTGCACCTAGTGGGGGACTGGCCTACGCAATGTCAACTAATTCGTAGTCACTACTCGAGAACCTTTCTTTCTAATTTTTTAAACAATGATTTAATTAATATCAACAGTGATTTTAAACTATATTTTTACGGGTTTCAGATTTACATTTTTAAAGTAATTGTATATAAAAATGCGGCAGCCGCTCAAAGTGGAGCTAGGTCAGGTCTATGTTCAGCGGTCAACATCTTTAGGATGATGATGATCGTGCATAAGAATGTTAAAAAACAAATCCTTATGAATTAATAGGTATATTTAGGTATACTAAAAGAAACACTGCATAAAATACCGTTTATAACTTGGGAAAATCAGGTACCTACCTAATAACTGAGCCTTTACACTTGGGGGCAGTACTTAAAGCTTTTCAACTGACATCGGATAGCACTAGGGCCAACTTAGGTATTTGTCTATGAAAACCACTTTCTCAATATTCAGTAGTTAAAGACTTAAAAGATCAGTCAGTAGATTAGTTTACTGAGAATTACTATTTCAAAGAGGCATTTAACAGTGAAACATTATTGCGGAATGGCTCTTCGGTAACCACTCCCATAATAACCATCCTCAATGATCAGTCTCAAATGTAGCTTCAGTAAGTGAACTCAGGGGAGGATTCAACCGTTTCCCGTAATAGAAGGTTAAAATATTTAAGTACGCAGCCAGTATCATGGGTTCATACAACTGGCTGTTTCTCACTTCGAGTAAAAGAAAGAGACAAAAAAGACGATAATTTAAAAGAAAGTGTGCATACGACATGGTGCACACAATCATTCATAACGATGAAAGAGCCTTTTAAAATGGAACAAAGCAAGACATAAACCCATTTTGGACTAATTATGCATGTTCCTAACGTGTCCATTTTATTATACCACAGTTAATATAAACCTAATCTAAAACTGTGCGTATTCATTATTAATTATATTTTTTATCCATTAAAACAAAAATATCGATTTTGAAAGGCATTGCGAGTATTCGCCCAACTCAAGCTAGTAACCCACTTTATCTTAATTGGTTACCGCTGACTAATATGCAGTGTCCAGAGGCCTGTTTCATAAACAGTGACAATCTAATAGTCATCAGTTTTTTAGTACTGAAAATACTTATATTATCCTCATTTTTCATGAAACAGGCCCCAGGGCATAGTCGGTAAAAATACGTATCTATAAGTAGAAAGATGACGGATATTTTTTAAAAAGTTGGCCCTTTTTGATGCAACTGAGCCTGATAGAAAATAGATCAAAATAATTGACTCGGATAAAGCTAGTCAAGGTTCTGTCCACGTTTTATATAATGTAGCTAAATTGAGATACAATTTTATATTGGAGACGGTACTGAACCCTCTTGCGTGTCACCGCAGCTATTCCCCCAAATTGCCGGTGAAACAGCCAATATTTCAAAATCAAATCGCTCCCCAACGGCGACGGTTTAAAGTAATAAATTGACTTGTATGGTATAGGCGTATAATCCTAATGGAGGGTTCAGTTACTCTATAACAATGGCCTTTGTAATACAGGGTTCAGATAAAATTACTGCTCACTTTTAACCCCTGACCAAACAGAGGGCTGTTTTAATTATTATTCTAATTTGACGCGGCGTGGTGACGGCCTGCATTGAAGCCCTGTTTGGGGTGAATTGTGCATTTCTACTGGCAAAATCTACACAATTCAGCCCAGCTCTTTAACATTGGAATTCCTAGTCGAGGCGGGGGCTCCTCTAGAGGATGAATCAGGCGCTGTGCGGCAAATTCTAGCTTTATGCATTTCATAAACAAAAGCAGCCCCCAATCTGGCATGATGGGTGACATTTTGGCGCGACTTTTGATAGTTCTGACTGACTGACTGACTTCTTGGTTTATGGCTTCTGTGGCTAGTTGTCACAATTCTGCCAATATCCGTTTCATGTTTTGATAGTTCAAAAGTTGCGTCAAAATGACACTCGTCAGAATTTTCAAAGGCAACTTGATTGAAATCGTAGAGTATTTAATTAAAACGCAGTTCCGTTAGGGGTTTCTCCAGCGATTGTTTATGAAAGTGAAAGAAGAATGATTACGCATAATCTCTAGGTAAAAGTGGAATGATAGATTTTCGGGGTTTGTTCAACCTTTGTTTATGAATACCACTGTAAAACAACAGGGCGTGGCTTTAGGGTCACATAAACAGCTGAAAGACGTCCACTGACGTGAACACAGACCTCCCCCATAAAATGCGACTTTGAACGCTTATAATTGACGTTTGCTATACCACGCTTGGCACCTACATATTATCCTTTATGACCTATTGAGCTGTAAAGGCAACTGGTGTTAGAAGAGTAAGTTTTTTTTTCTTATATTTTGCTTTACACATAGTGTATTTAGCCAGTGTCAAGTATTGTAATTTTTCATCATGCTAATAGAATATTTCACGTAAAGTCAAGTCTTAGTCATAGTCATAGTCCAGTCTAAGTCAGGTAGTCATATTCCAGTCTAAGTCATGCTCCAGTAAAGTGGTGGCAACTTTACTAGAAGCTTCTATGGAATTTTGGAAGCAACACGGAAAATCACGTTTCACCACATTATAGTAGTAGGCGGGCTGGTGAAACCCGCGGGGAGCTAATGAATGCAGGAGGCAAGCAGTGACTCAAAGTGGCGCTTTCTGGGGGAGATCTATGTTCTTCAGTGGACGTCCTCAGGTTGATGATGATGATGATGATGATGAATAAGTAGATAAACGGAGTTTTGGCGGGGACGCGGAAAAGTTCACGTTGTTGCATTGTATTATTTATCAAAACTTTTGCTTTTCCAGTGTTAATGTTTAAAATTGGTGGCGATTTACGCATTAAGTGCTGAATTACGAGCATGAGTGAGGGCAAGTGATATAATGTGGTGAACCGTGATTTTTCGTGTTGCTTCCAAAACTCCATAGAAGCTTGTAGTAAAGTTGCCACCACTTTGCTGGAGCATGACTTAGACTGGACTATGACTATGACTAGGACATGACTGCGTGAAATATTTTATAACACAATGAAAATATAATACTTGACACTGGCTAAATACATTAAGTGTGGTGCCAAAATATAAGAAAAAAAAATGTAGATAACCAAAAGGGTCAAGTAATCTCACCGTTAAGCTAAACATTAGATCTCTGTCCTGCACTTTATAGAAAACTCACACTTACTGCTCTTTCTTTTGAATAGCAAATAACCTAAATGACCTCACCTTTCCTCATTTTGACATCTATGATTTTTGGTTAGTAATGTCATTTAACCAATCATTCCTCACGTATGGCGGAAAATTCATCAATAAACACACTAAAGAAGACAAATCCGCACTCATTAATCTTCCCGTGCGTGTCCATTTGCTCGTCTTATAAATCATATCCGACGGTAATGGTCTATTCATTTAATTACAGAACGCCTGTTGACCGCCATCCAAACGATGACTGATGGAGCGTGATTACTGCTAATATAATGCGGGTGAGTTAACATACATTACCTTTTTCTGTATATCAATGTTTTCTTTGAGACATGATGGTAAATCTAATGGAACATGTCTAAAGGGACATGGCTATTGGTGTTTCACTTGCCTGTCTTCTATCTATATGAAAAACTTATTTATTTCTGGTGCATGTGTACCAAAGTTTTATAGTTCCTAACTAAGTTCGTACTTATCTCTAGGCTCTGATTTCTTATAGATCGTCTATCAAACGTGTCAAGTGAAAATGACAAAATTAAATACTGTCATAATCATCATCATTAACAGCCTGAAGACGTCCACTGCTGAACATAAGCCTCCCCCAGAGAGCGCCACCTTAAACGGCTGCTCGCCTCCTGCATCCGACTCCTCGCGGTTTTCAGCAGATCGTCGGTCCACGTAGCTTTTTAAAACCTTGTACTTCACGATAAATCTAATTTCTATAAGAGGATTAAGTATGACTTACCACTATTGTATTAAAATTACATATAGGTACATAAGTCACTATACACAAGTAAGCATGTAAATGGCTTTGGCAGATAGCCAACGTTTGATCAAACGTTGCGGAGTTATGCTCGGATCGCATACGTGATTTTCAAATGGGCCGTTATGAGTTCAAGCTTGATTGTGTTATAAATATGTGGGACAGATATGTGGGACATTTATGTGGGACAGCATTGAATAAATATGATAATGGAACTTGATAGAAATATCGTTTTGTTTTGCGAAATGTCCCAAAATGTTATACTTATACACGCACGTAGTGAGTTGTTATTATTGGAGACAACTTTATGTTGAATCTTTTACTGAATTCGTGCTAAATAAAAAAGAAATTGGTTTTCTGTAAGGAAATGCAAATCTTGATAGATAACCGGGTAATCAAACAGTACATTTTTTTCTTGTTTGACTACCAGTTACCAAACTTGGTATTCTAACGGGAATAAACGGAAACGTTACTTATTTTTTTATTTGTATGTTTGTGAGTCACGTCTACATATTAAGATCAATTTGTAAGCACGCGATCTCGGAAAACTTATATTTCTCTTAAATAATTGGTAAATTGTGGGTGATAATGCGGGGCACTTTTAGATGTCAATTAACCTCGAGATGTCGATAGCCTCGTCATGCGCGTTGAAACATGGTAGTGCTCAAAAGTAACTCTACTTTGTAGTGGTCTTGCATCCAAGTAGTGACCGAAGTGGTGGTTGCTTAAAACCATACATTTACGAACTGAACATGAGTATGTAAGGTTATGGACAGTGAACTTTGCTATGAGCCTTATCAAACTGAATTAGCACTGGACTGTAACGAGACGAGAAATAACATGTACTGAAGAAATTGAAGTTGCAAGATTTTTACGAGTTTTCCGCATATGGATTCTAGACTCAAAGTGATCATTTTTAATGGGACAAAAAATCCTACTTCATAACCAGTAATGTAACAAGATTTATTTCATCACAGTTGCTCGTAAATTGGCTCTTATCCTACCGCTTTTAGGATCATAATCCCAGAAATTACCAACGTGTGCTTACTTTACATTACCGCAATAGTAGTTTATGATGATAATCCGATTCAATTAAGTGTGTATCTCGCTTCAAGTAATACCTATACAGAAGAAGAATTTTTAATTTACCCGGTTTATACAGATTCAGTATTAACCACAGACACAGATTAGAGAGAAAAAAAATACCCACAGACTTGCACCCCTATTCTCAAACCATCGACAACGTTTTGGTTCATAACTTACGCTATCCGTCTCCTTTAGAATGAAAGAGACGGAGAGTGTAGATTTCGAATCGAAATGTTTTTGATCCTTTCAGAATAGGGGTGCTAAAATATTTTAGTAACTGATATTACCACAGATTAGAAAAAAAATAATCTGACAGGTAACTCCTTAGTATACATTTAATTATATGTATTATTCACGTTTTAAGCAATAAAAGTCTGTTTTTCCGCGCATACTGTGATGAGAAACGTCGTATGACATACGTGTGCATTAATCGTTACACTCTCGGCTGCCTTATCGCGCTCGTCTGCGGCTCGCGCGCATAATTCCGACTCGGGTGTAACGATCAACTTCGCACACTTATATCATAATGTTCTATTACAAGGTAATCAGTTATGAAACTGAATTTCTAATGGGAAACTAGCTGCTAAGACCAGGTCGAAGCCTGAAGACATCCACTGCTGAAAAATTGCCTTCCTCAAATAGTGCCACTTTAAACGGCTGCTTGCCTCCTGCACCCATCGGCTCCCCGCAGTTATCACCAGATTGTTGGTCTAGTGGGAGGCCTACGCTGAGTCTTTAGGTTCATGGTCACCATTCGATAACCTTTCTTCCCCATCCTATTAATAATAATATTTCTAAAGTAGCCATGATCTATTAAGTGGAATCAATAAATATAATTCAGGCCTCTAACTGAAGAAACATTATACCAACTGTAATTTACAGCTTCATAATAAATATAATTCCCTAAGTGAATCCGGAGCTAAGTGAGTGAAACGCCGGTGAATTCTGAATAAAAGATCAAAGAACTGAACTTTTCACAAAGAGTTTTCTCTGAATAGGCTCTCAAATGTGAAAGATCGTTCCACCTCTTTTTGACAAAGTGTATAATTTATTATCGCTTTCCATTGATATATAATTTAAGTAACTAATATTCCTGACGGTCGAAGTTGATTGATATTCAAACTAAAAATTCTTCTTTATTTTCGTGTAGGCAAGTGGGCGGCCCTGTTATCAGAATTTTTAGGCCAACCACAGGCTCTCAACTTGGCTTAACGACTATTGTCATAGGACAACAGCCGGGATGGAGCGGGTCAGGGAGGACGATGCCAACTCTGACCCCCTCCGGCGCAGACGGAGAGGGGGACGGAGGAGGCGCTTCGGGCGCCTTCTTCGTCCTCCGTAGTGGGGCCGGCGGCGGAGGGTCGGGGGACTCTCCGCTGCGCTCACACGACCCCACACGTCTGGTGGGTAACTGAGGTGGAAGGTTACCCACCCATCGGCGCAGAGGGCCTACCGCTGGGGCGAGATAGTGAATGCCAGCGCGACCCTATCTCGCCCCGTCCCGGTGGCGGACGGATCACGGGGGGGGGGGTTTAGTGGGTTTGAGTCCCACATACCCCCCCTCAAAAAAAAAGGACAACAGCCGGGATCGACGGCTTAACGTGCCCTCTAAAACACGGCAGCGCTCAGTTGTAAATACCACTTTTTGTAGCGGTCACCCATCAAAGTAGTGACCGCAGTAAACCTTGCTTAACTTTACCAATCGTTTAGGAACGGATCACTGTGCTTCAGGATTAGCGCTACTTATTTTGAGAACTATATTTTATGCTATAATTAGTAAAACCTCGTTTTTATCTTCGACATAAAACTTTATTGAAAAGCTTTACTAAGGTACAGTGGCTGCTTAACGCCCGTCTTTTAACTCCCATTAGGTGGACCGACGATCTGGAGAAAACCACGGGGAGCCGATGAACGCCGGAGGCGAGCAGCCGCACAAAGTTGGCGCTCTCTAAGAGAGGCAGCAGTAGACATCTTAAGGCTGTTGATGATGATGATGATGATGATGAAATTTAATTCCATATGGCTTGTTTTGTATAGGCGCTGTCAGACAGTAACGAGCTTAGTAAATTAGTAATTACTATTTTAATTAACAGAGAAACACAGAAATAACGAGAATCTTGTCTGAAATAATTAAATTACGGTTTTAGTTATTAGACTTCTCTAACTGAAAGTGACTGAAGACATGAAACGAGTCAATCTAGCTGTAAGTGGCATAATTGGGGTATTCCACCATTCTTAACTTGGCTTGAGTCTCAGCGTTTACAGAAAGTTTAATTTATTTCTATAGCGTGTATACATTGATTTATTATTTTCGAGTTGCAGTACACGGTTTAATTATTTCCATAATTTTTTATTTATAACATAACATAACATAACATTAAATAATATAAAAAAACACTCAGATACTAAACTATTACACTAAACAACTAAACTAATTTATAAAACTAAACTACTACCAAACTAAAACTATAAAATTAACAATACCTATAATACAAAACTAATCTAGCAAACCACTACCAGTAGGCAAAGTGCCCAAAATGCTGGCAGCATTGCCACGTTGAATGGCAATGCTCAACCTTTGCCCAAAGAAGAGGCCAGCATTTTGGTCACGTGTTGCCTCGACCAGACGTTTGGACAGGTCTTTGATTATTTATATTATTAATACATTTATCAGCATCATCGTCATTAACAGCCTGAAGACGTCCACTGCTGAATATAAGCCTCCCCCAGGGAGCGCCACTTGGAGCGACTGCTCTCCTCCTGCATCCATCGACTCCCCGCGGATTTCGCCAGATCGTAGGACCACCAAGGGGGCCGGCCTATGATGCATCTTCCAGTTCGTGGCCGCTACCCGAGAACCTTTCTTCCCCATCGGTTGTGAATGTGGCCTGCCTATTACCATTTCAACTTGTTAATCCTAAGAGCTATATCGGTCACTTTAGTTCTCCTGCGGATCTCCTCGTTTCAGATCTTATTTCGCAGGGAAAGACCGACACCTAATAACACAATCATATCTAATGGGAACAAAATAGTAGATATGGATAAACCCACAAAGAATTATCCGTTTTGTGGTAAACTAAATGTTTTCCAACAAAGAATACGTATCATATTTCAAATTTTTAGGCATGCAGAGATGCAGATATCAAACTATAACCCAAGAGCAGTGAGAGAAGATACATCTTGAGCCACTCAAAGTACTGAATAATCGTGTTGCACCCGAAAGCATCCGAACTCTTACGAAGGTTCTGAAATTTGGAATGTTCGAATATTCAGAAAAGTAGCGCAGTTTGCCGCTGGTCGTCGTCGCGAGCAGACGCGCTCTGCCAGTGCACCCGTCCGTTGTGAAGTGAAATGAAGTGTGACTTGAATGTGATCGTAAAATTTTTGGAACAAGAGTGATTGGTGTTTGTGTACGCGTTTGGACAAAAGAGGTTGGTATTAATGTTTTGATTTTATTTATTACCAAATTATTATTTCATATCTCATAGTGTTTCAGTTTATTATTTACATGGATATGTTTTTTGGCTTTATAAACGTATAAGAATTAAAAATAGCTTGGTGTCTGTTGGTTGTTGGTTTATTGTTGGTGAAATTAAAATTTGTTATTTTGCTAAAAGATTATACAGGGACTTAACCATTTACGGCGACAGTAGCAAATTTATTTTGAGTGGCTCTCGTAGTTCACTCGTAGCGGTTAGGCTACGGGGCTGCGAGCCGCTACGCGGTGCTACGGAAATTAAAATGCGTCAAACGTTTTGCTAGTAGAAGTCTAGTAGTAGAGGTTATTATAAAGAAAACATTTTACCTAGAGTTCTCCAAAATTGTACATTTTTCTCCCAAAAAATGCAAATGCGGAAATTATGTGTAAAAGATTGTATCAAGTATTTTTTAAAAGACGAACTACAACGTTTATTTTAAATCTCAGAGGGAAACTTTAAAATACAGGACGTTTTTGATTTTACAAAACCCGGTATTTGTGGTTTTTTGTAATTGTGAATTTAATACTTAAGCCAAAACAAATAAAATCTTGAGACTATAATATTATTTGCATTAACTTTTACTGCGTTGTATTAATAATGCTGCGATTCCAATAATCTCCGAGAAATAAAAAATAAAAATGAATTAAATATAATAAATAAATATAAATAAATAAAATATAATAAAGTTATACCACCGCCCGGGTAGACAAAGATCAATCTAAATTCGAATATAATTTTGTAGATAAAAGTTATTATGTATAAAAAACAAAACAAAAGCCTTAAGTCACAGGATATAATGCCTAATATTATTTAGTTTCCAATTTCATGGTTTTTCGCGTTGAAGGTAATCGAAACATCTTGGCTGCATCATCGAGTGTTGTGCATATATTCTTGACTTGAAAAGTCCCAAGGTTGTACCAGGCTTCTAATGGGTGAACATGCTCCGCTTTAGACAACTTCGTCACTTACAATCAGATGAGTTGTTGTCAAACCTATGCTCATTTTAGCTTATGTGATTTTATAATAACCGGGTGTATCATATAAAAGTGCGAGTCGGACTCGCATACGAAGTTATTTTATAGATAACTTCGTACGCGAGTCCGACTCGCAAAAAATTACGTTTGTTGTATGGAAGCCTCTGTTTTTGAATATTTCTTATTATAGCGGCAACAGAAATAAACATAATTTTATTCACAAAAATATACAATACAATTACATGTCACACA
This sequence comes from Ennomos erosarius, assembly GCA_963580505.1. NCBI lineage: Eukaryota > Metazoa > Arthropoda > Insecta > Lepidoptera > Geometridae > Ennomos > Ennomos erosarius. The sequence goes on from OY756986.1 coordinate 12,452,294, forward strand.
GATCACAAAACTAAGCTATAGCTTGTAAAATAGTGCACTGTTTAAATGACGTGCTTAACCTGCACTAAGAAATTAATCTTGTATCGTAGGTTTAGGTATACCCTTCAGTGTTGAATTTAGCTGTAGCTGACATCACTCAAGGCAACGGTAAGAAAACTTATCTCTATATTTTTAGAGTATTTTTGTGCATGAATTAATTCTTAAGGACAGTGAGTAAATAAAGTTATGGTCTATTATAATATAATATTATTGAATGACATGTACGTATTTTGTGAGGATATGTGTGTTTGTGAGGGTGATAGTGAAAGTGTGTGGAGAGATGTGCTTGAGATGGTGAGTGAGGAGGTATGTGCGTGTGAGTGTGTGAGTGTGTGTGTGTAAGCGTTAGAGAAGGTGCAGGGGGGTGTGTGTGTGAAAGTAAGAATGAAACCCACCTTTAAACAGATACCTTAAATAATTGTTCTGTCTCAGCATAGCTGAGGTTTCTCAGCCAGCTGTTAATTGCTAGTTTGGCGTCTCTGTTTGTAAGGCATATAAAATTACATACAGCTTTGCTTGTGTTGTTATATAAAAATGGACTGAGAAAAGCTTGATGCCGTTGGGCTAACTGTGTATTAAATTTTGGTATATTAAAAACTAGGTCTTTTCTCCTCCGTTTTTCTAGCTTATTTTTGTCGACTAGAATAGTCTGTCGGTGCTGAACTAAAACTATATTCTGTACAAATAACTGGCGTACAGTAAGTACTTCACAGTCATTATACAGTTCAGTGGTAGGGAACCGGAAAGGTCTGAAGGTAGCCACTTTTAACACTGCTCTTTGGGCACGCTCTAGTGCTAGCATGTGCGTACTACATGCACCGCCCCAGGAGATGTTGCAGTATGTAAGAATGGATCTACAGAGCGAGTTGTATACATCAATAATCAATGATCGGTCTGCGACATCACGCAAATTTTTAAATATGTAAATAAGCTTACGAACCCTACTGCTGAGCGTCTCAATATGATTCTTCCAAGACATTTTACTATCTAAGGTTACGCCAAGGTACTTAATACTAAGCACACTTTTTAACTCTGGGCAGTTGCAGATATTTGTTGAGCAGTTTACGTGTGCCTTAATATTGATACTAGGTGCATTCACCCGTGAACTAGTAAATTTAATATATTTAGATTTTTCCAGATTGAGAGAGAGCAAATTGTCTTGTAGTCACTCAGTTACCATCCGCAGTCCTTTTTCAGCACGAATCCTAACCTGTTCCCAGTCTCTTCCTACAAAAATTAGTGCAGTATCGTCTGCACAGAGCAAAAAAAAAAAACGCTTCCCTCTACATAGAGGCGCCTTTTCGACACTTCTCATACAATTCAAGCGTGTCAGGTATTACAATGAAACCTCTATGGTTTACCTGCGCAGATGACATATATAGCAATTGTCTTGTCATTAGTGCCACTGCTGTCAGCAAAACGTGCTGTGGGTTGAGTCGATATATTTTTATCGATAGTTTGATATGAGTTAAGTACGCGGTAAGGTACCTCTTACCTGATTGTATCATTAGGTACACTTTAGTACCTACCTATATCTTTTGTGCCTTTTGTGCGTATTTCTATGTGTAATAGTGTTATTTTATTCTATTATACTCTATTCCGGGTCGACAATGGCCAGCCGATAAACATACCAGTATAAATCTAAAATAAATAAAATTGAATGTATTGGTATTGGTAGGTACGTCATGTTCGCGTCACGGATATACAGTCCACCTCACCTATTTTATGGCAAATGTAATGTGTGTAAGTATAGAGGTAGTTTATCGTCAGTTTATGGTTATAAAGATTAAGTTTATAAGCAAATCCGATAGGCGTCCAAAGTGAGGTTTTATGGGGGAGGCAATGTTTAGCAGTAGACGTCTGCCGGCTGATGATGTGTGATAGTATAATTATATCTATAAACTAAAGTTTGAAATAGAAGAAACATAACAAGTTATAAAACGAAATAATATATTAAAACTCCAAATACATAGGTAACACGTTTTGCTGATGATTCATCAGTATTGTTGCGTCATGTTTCTTTTTGATAGAATTCATCTGAAAATACAATTTTCAGATGAATTTTTAGGAAAAATAATAATAATATTGAGTATCATTGAGGTGTTGTAGGTAACACTTATTTAATAGAAGGAGGTCCTTAGTTTGGCAGTAAATAAAGGTAATTTTTCAGCTCACCATGCGATGTATATTTTAATTTACAGCGGATTACAAAATAAAAAGCAAGTGAATTTTTTCATTCAATATCGACTAAGACGTAGATTCTTCCGTAGAATCAACGAGATCAGTTGTCTTTAGCAACCAAGAGCAATGGTTTTCTATGAGGCTACCATGGATGAAATAAAAAAAAGAAGGATTGAGTTTTGATTGACATCGAACTGAAGCCCAAAATGGCGGACATATTACATATGTGTGTCAGCTAAAAGTAGGGCGACCGGCTTCCTAAGGGAGCTTCAGTTTCGGATCAGACGGGATTCCCTCCTTCTTTTTTTAATAGCTCCATGGAGGCTACATGAAAACTCTTTCATGGGCGAGCACGCCACATCATTATAATATATGTCCTCATCAAATAATAAATGCGTATAAGAGAAATTATAGTCATCATCATCAGCCCGTAGATGTCCACAGCTGAACATAAGCCTCCCCCAGAAAGCGCCACTTTGAACGGCTGCTCGCCTCCTGCATCCACCGGCTCCCCGCGGTTTTCACCAGGTCATCGGTCCACCTAGTACCTCGTTAAAAATAGGATAGAGTTTCAATGTGGGAATAGCGTCAAAATATAAACGTATATGGTTAGACATTTTCATAAAACATTCAGCTTCAAAATGCTGAGAGCAAACCGTATCATGTTTTTGAGGAAACCAATTGCACTGTCCAGTTGCGAATATCTATTTATCTTTTATATTAGGATCTGTAGGAAACCTAATAAACATAAAAGATATTAAAAGTTTAATTAGTAGAAGTCAATCTAACCACAAAATAAATTGAAAACATTTAAAACTTATTGTAACAAATTTCCGGATGGCATAATAGAAACTATCGATGTGTCGATAATTATAGGTTAACCAACGCATTACATCACTATCGGTACTTCTGCCATAGGGTAAGTTCGCCGGTTTTGCGACCACTTCCTATATCCGACCGTTTAATGTACATTTGATGAAAAAATACAAAAAATAAAAAGCTTGCGGTGAACACATCTTATGTCCAAATAGGTTCAGTTATGTAACAAATATTATACGAGAAATCCCCAATTCTATTTTAAAGCTTTGAAACTTAAAAGCACATACTTTTTAACTGCCAGTTTTCGACCACGTTTATCGACCATCTGGTTTAAAAACTACAGATACCCAAAATCGCTCGTGGTCGAAAACTAATCCAGCTGCAGAAAAATGCTATTCGACCGCAAAAGCAAACTATATCAAAACATTATAAATACGTATTTATTTACATATAAAAGTACATAAATAGTCGATTACTTTGTAAGTTTAACTAATTAGACCAGACACGATTTAAAAAAAACGATTAATGCTGGTGGTCGCAAAATAGGCGTGACCAACTGATCGAACCATCATTGAATATTTCTCGCCCAGGGTCTAATGTGGGCTGGCTTTATTACAAAAAAAGTAGCGTATTTAGCTTGTAAACATAACTATGTTTATAAACTACGTTAGCCAATTTTTTTTTGTTATAGCTGATATTTTAGCCATATCCTTAAATAATTTTTGGCGGTCTCAGTAAGAAAAAAGATCATGCTTTTTTATATGAGTAAGTGCCTCAAAGCTGGAGAAATCATGAAAATACAAGACAGAGGATCTAAAGAAGCCTTTCTGATCATTGTTTCTATCATTTATTTACCACAAGCAGTCAGGCACCTACGTCTTTCAATTTATAGTGGTAGGAAACTAGCGAAAAAGTGGTCGTAAACATAATTTAGTGATCGAAAACTAGCAAAATAGTTACTATTAGCCTTTGGTTTAGATATTTATAAAAGGGTCGGTTATTATAAAAAATGATTGATAATCTGATAAAAATATAGAGTATAATATTTGAAACGTAGCTTAGTAGCATCAAGTCAAAAAATGATACTGGTACATTTTATTATGCAACCTAAACTTGACAACTCCACTAAGTGGTCGGAAACTAGCGAAATTACCCTATAATATCAAACTGACACAGAAGAGTACCCCGTACCGAAGTTTGGCAGCAATAATATGATTAATTTCGTCTCTATCTATAGGCGAAGCATCATTTGTTTCATAGCTCTGTGATCGTCTGCATACGAAAAGATTTTTCCGTGTTCGATGTTCAAATTACACAAGTCATTAACATAGACTAAGAACAGACTAGGGCCCAACACGCTATCTTGAGGAACCCCGTAACTTATTGTCTCCTCGCTGCTTATAATATTACCAACTTTAGTTCGTTGAGTCCTTCCGGTCAAATAATCTTCCATAAGGCGTAATGCTTTATCTCTTACTCCGACATGTTCGAGTTTTTTTACAAGTTTAGGCACAGAGACAGTGTCGAAAGCTTTGGCCAAGTCCAAAAATACTCCTATTAATTTAATTTTTTTTATCAAGTTCATTTACAATAAAGTTGGTAAGTCCAGACACCGCGTTTTCTGCTGATCTACCAGCTCTGAAGCCAAATTGACATTGTGAAAATATATTGAACTTTTCAAGGTATGAAATAAGTCGTCTATTAATTATCTTTTCTAGTATTTTAGATATCGTTGGCAGAATTGAGATAGGCCTGTAGTTTCCGACACTATCTCTGCTACCACTCTTGTGGATGGCGTGATAATAGATGTTTTAAAAGCTTTTGGGAATGTACCTGTGGATAGACTTAAGTTGCAGACATGCGTTATGACAGGCAAAAGTACGGGTGCAGACTGCTTAACTATTCTTGATGAGATACCATCAACTCCAGTTGCGCATTCATTTTTCAGGCGCTTGATTAAACTGAGTACTTCAAACATATCCGTTTCTAAGAGCCCAATTGAATTCACTTGAGAAGGAAGTTCACTAATACTTTTAAATAAGTCAGGATGATTCTTGCTTATGATTTTGTCGGCAAGAGTTTTACCCACGTTTGCAAAATACTTGTTAACATAATTGATTGAATCCGAGGCGTTTATTTGAGTTTTTAACAGGGCTTCATTACTACTCTTCTCTTTTACTGTACTCGTTATTTTTCTAACTGTTTCCCATGTCTTCTTTATATTATTTTTATTTGTTTTTAATTCAGTTTTATGGTATTCTATTTTTAGTTTTTTCAATAGGTTGGTGCAATAATTTCTATATCTCGTATATGTTAATTTGAGAATTTTATTATCAGGTGTTCCTTTTAAGCGAAGATGCATTTTATCACGAGTGCGAACGCAACGCAAGATTCCGGGTGTAATCCAGGGTTTGATGATTCACTGATTATGCGGAACTTTAAATAAACGAGTATTTACTTTGATTACTTCCATTAGTTTACTTATAAGGAGGTTAGCTGCTACGTTATACATCATCCGTGAAAATTTCAACATTCTATCAAGGTTCAGAGATGTATTATCCCATGTTGACAGATGGGCAGACAGAGAGACAGACAGCGGAGCCTTAATAATGGGTTCGCTTTACTGTTTAAGTACGGAAGTCAGAACTCTAAAAACTAAACCTTAAACGTGGACTAAACATAATTTCAGTCTGTAGTCTAACCGCAGACAGTTACCGATCGAGTCATTTCCTCACGTAAAGAACACGTTGCAGGCTTTTCTAAAAGTATTTAAGTAGGTATTTTTTTCGCGGATCCAGTTTTACGACACACTTTTTATCTTAACGGAAGCCCATATGAAAACTGAATATCCGTTTAACGGTTCCATAAAACAAGTTTATTAAGACGTTAACGACAACGACGTCAATTGGAAGTGTTATTTTTCTCTGCATGAGTAAAATTGGCGGAAAATAAGTAAAGAGAGTCTGTTAGATACTACGTAATGTTTTAAAAGGTTGTTTGGTTCACATGGTTTTTTTTTTTATGAGTATGAATGACGTGACGAGCTGGTCGTTCACCTGATGTTAAGCAATACGGCCGCCCATAACAGTTGCAGTGTCACTCAGAACTTTAAAATAATAAAGTTTTGCGTGACACTGCACTGCGCACGTCATCCTGAGACATCACACTGTCTAGTAATCAGATTACTACACTGTGTAATCAGGTCATAAAGTCTCATTTGCCCAGTAATTTCACTAGCTACAATACCCTTTCAATCCGGAACACAGTAGTGCTTACACACTACTGTTTGGCGGCAGAATAACTGGCAAAGCGGGGGTACCTACCTAGACGAACTTTGCAGAAAAGTCCTACCACCTAGTAAAAGTAAGTTTAGAAATTTTATACGACAAAAACAACACAAAAATAATAAAAAACGAGACAAAAAGAGGGTGGAGTATAAGATATAAATATTGATAGTAGTATACCGTAGTTTATCTCGTAATTTACCTGTTTTGCTGCAGAACTCCTTATTTTTCGGGTTAAACTATATTCCATGTGGATAAATTATACTGCGGTAGGGTCAACTGAAAAGTTTCACCCAAATCAGTTAACCTGTTTTTGGGGTAAAAATCTATAAGCAACACTTTGAATTTTTCAAATAGAAAATTATAAAAGCTTGTGTAATTTCGCTTAAACAACAAAACATTTAAATTAGCAACGTTTCAGCAATAGGTTCTTTTTGCCATGGCAAAGTATAAAATAATCCTCGTATGAAAATAGCGAAATGATGGTAAACATTGGTCCGCAACTACGAATAAACCATCAACATAATCTATGATATTAATATAAACACTCCGCAATCATAATGAATGAGAGCAAATAGAGGAGCTTTCCAACAGAATTTTATATTCAAAAAGTACGTAATAATATATGCTCGCCTAGCAAGTCGAGCTCACCGCTCTGCGTTACCCACGCTCCGCGGTTTGCGGCTCTTATCGTGCATTTAATTTGGATAAAGTCACGGAAATCTTGCGCTATATTTTAGTCAGATTACGTAACGCAAGGGAAGTATGTTTGCAGGAAAATTACGTGGCAGGCTATTGGATTATTAATCGCGTGTGTGAAATTTTGGGCGAATTCGTGAAATAGGCTAAGGGTGAAATGTTTTTTGATGTTGCAAGATGAGTTTAGGTATTGCTTCTAATATTTTCTGTATGACGAATAATGAAAGAGTATTCTTTACTGTTTTTCTGTCTAAGTGTATGAGAATACGATTCATGCTCAAACTGAACGGACTTTAATGAAACTTGGCATGGTCATAATAGTTTTTGGAATTATCACTGGATAACATTTTGTACATAGGTACCTTATATTAGTTGTACAATAGCATGACTTTGACTAGCAAATCCTATTGAATTTTTAATTTTAAAAAGCTAGTAATTTCACGATTAAATTAGAATATAACGGCAGAAACCATGAGGTGCATCGCAGTATAGAGCAAAACATAGAAAAATAAAAAACCACTTAGATTAAATCCTTGCATCTTCTCCGCACTTTCATAAAATTGCTTCCCTTCCCAGAAGCACTTTTAAATTATACTTCAGAAGATTTCATGCGTCACTCAGGGAAATTGGAAAGACAAAAAGAACATTAAAATAACACGGATTAAACTTGTACACTCGTTCGTGCTTCTGCAAGATTGCTTCTCCGGACCACCTCAATCTTATTAGCCGGCTCCACCGAGTTGGGAATCCAGGAAGGACAGTAAGAGGTACGATAGAATTAAGCCAGTAATCTACGTGTTCTGAGCCTTCATACATACCAATCAGGTGCAGTGGATTGGATCATTTTGTCAGAGTACTGCTGATAACAAAAACTTCAACTGATTCTCGTATTCTTTATTCGACCTACCACAACCTCTTATAGCATTATTACTTCAATCATACATTGAATAATGACATAAAAGTAAAAATACTGTAAAGTTGCAGAGGCAGAGCAGTTTTGATGATGTCACGTTAAATCGTTCTCTCAAATACATCACCTTGACACCGACATGCGACAGTAATAACGCTATATAAAAATGACGACATCTCGTTCTCATGCAGGAATACTTTATAAGTTCATGGTACGATTTCGAACAGTATTATTGTGACCTTGAAACATTACTGTCATGAACCATGATGGTTTTGTATTAGTTTGTGGTAAAGCCCTAAATATTAATGTGAAATAGTAAAATGACGAGCTGGTTAATTTATCATCATAGCAGCACATAGCGACTGCAGTGCCACTTTGAACTTGCGTGACATTGCACTACGTAATTCATCTGAGATATCAGCATAGTACAAAGATTTCTAGATTTTGGAGTGTGGTCATAACTTTTTATCTGCTCAGGCTACAGTGCCCTTCATTGTAGGTACACTACTGATTGGCAGCAGAATATTTTGGAAAAGCTGTATTACCTAGAACGAGCTCTTGTTGAAAAGTCCTACCACCTAGTAAAACTTGGTTGACCGTGTTCGTCCATGCAATGGTGCGGCTACACTATACGGTGAATATTTGCGTTATCACGCGAAGTGTGACCACACCATGTTGTACTACCATAGTAGCACTGGCAATAATTCTTTTGGTTAGTACTACCGACGGGTTCAATAGTAAGACAGAAAGTTCTTTTTACCTGATGTTGTACGAATGTATAGTGAGGGCTCTGTTTATAATAGAATATTTGGGACGTTGTGTTGATTCATAAACCAATGATGAAAATAACGGCTATATAACACTAAACGAAAAACCCCATCGATGGCCTATTATGAAAAGTTTTAATAGAATATCGTTATAACGCGTGAAAATAATTCGTTAAGTGGCGTTATAACTTTTTATTGCCCAAGTGTTTCGTAATAGGGAAAAGTGGATGATCGAGAACAGCACCTACTTTCGTTATTGTTTTGGTTACAAACTTAGGAAGGTTTTAATGGATGAGTTATTTATTAAAGGATTACTTGAGATGATTGTAATTTTGTGGCTATAAATCACAAAACTTCATCATAAAAATAATTGTATTACAAAGTTACAAGCATTTTAAAAACCGGAATAGAAAGAGATAGCTCAAACGACCAGTGACGTCAGTGCAAGGTCGTTCATAGTACCTCATTACTAAGCTGTGGTAGCTTTACATACAATTTCTTTGGCATGTGACGTTACAAGTGGATTTTTCATAGTAACTGCGGAGGCGCTCTGTTTCGCGAGAAAGGGACAGAAGATGCGCCTACAGAATCTTTAAAATCTTATTAGTCCGTGATTTATTTACCGATTTTACTTATTTTTTCTATTATTGCATTCATTTTTAATCTTCGTTATGAAATTAATATTTACTTGTTCATTTTTAATTGTAGTCATCATGCCTATTGTGGGTTGCGGATTCAAGTAACACGCCAAAAAAAAAAAATTGTGTGATGAACATTAATGTTTGTTTTGTATCTGGGTGTCATCTTGCATTTTATGTATGTATTTACAAACAAAAAGTATCTAAGTATCTATCTATATTACCTGGTTTTTATAGTGCACTATACGCTTCACTTAGTTTAGGGCTAGATGGTGTTGTATGAAGTATCCACAGTTATTAATTATTTCATCACTGTATTTATTTAGTACGTAATTGGCTATATCTTAGGATTCTGAAGATTTCCAATGTTTTTAATTTTAATACTGGCACTGGCCTACTAGCTAGGTAAATGCAATAAACTAACTAGCTTACCACATGGCTGTAACCACGTGAGTGATGAGAACCTTTGTTTCCCATCGGTTGTCAATACTACGAGCGATGTGGCTTGCCCATTGCCATTTCCACTTGCTAATATAATATTTTTTTACTGCTATTTCATAATCTGACAATCTATATTATTTGTCTGTAACAAAATTGTACCGTAGATCAATGATGGAAAAATACATAATACGTATTTGTTTTATATTTTTTTTTTGTTTTTCTTAGTAAAACCACATTAAGTTATTATTCATGGAAAAACACGCCACAAGCGGCACCAGTCTTGCTATTAGCACATAAATCGTTATTTTAATGATTTGATTAACATCGTATAATAAATGGATCAAAGTAATGGTAACAACTTGTAGCAGCTTGCTGATGATATAATTTTCAATAAGAAAATAGACCATAAGACGCAGCGCTGTCGAGCTCCCGGCGAACTAGGTGGACCGATGATCTGGTGAAAGCCGCAGGGAGCCGATGGATGCAGGAGGCGAGCAGCCGCTCAAAGTGGTGGTCTCTGGGGGAGGCCCATATTCAAGAAAAACTAATAATTGTTAATCAAATCTAATAAATTGTAAAATTTCATTCCACTGTTTAATGCATATTTACTACCGAAATTAACTCTTATTACTCTTTGTTCATGGCCTGACACACGTTTTTTTTTCTTTAATCTGTGCCTCCAGATGGACTTTACATGAAACATGTGAAATATTCAATAACAACACGACGAAAAATTACTATACTTAACACTGGCTAAATACACTATGTGTGGAGCCATAATACAACATAGAAAAATTACTGTGACATAAACTAACCGTCAGTAGCCAAAAAAAATTCACCATGAAGCGGCCATGTTGTATAAAATTCCGTCCGGTTTCGTAATGATTTTAATAATTTTGACCAAAAATTTTTAATGATATTTGTATTTTAATATATTCTATGTTGTGCGCCGGTTATTTCTAAGCAGATTAGTGCAACCCGCATGAAAATCAGTTCAGTACCTAGGGTTTTGTTCAATAACAAACAAACAAACAAACAAACAGCTACAAATTATTGTCCCTAGATGGCGTTAGATACGATAAATTAGAAAATGTATGGAGAAGGGCAAAAAGCCTTGTAATCCTGCATCGCGGTTACGATATTTTTTGAACAATAGAACCTATGGGATAAATTAGATTTGACATCATTATGTGTGTGTTCCGTAGCGCGCCAGAATTACACATTTATTATATGTAGGGAGTAGGGATGAATATTAGAACATTTTATATAAAAATAACTGTGAAATAGAATACCTGTCTAAGGGTAACTACTTGTAGTCTACTTTTGTAGTGATTTTAAAATCACGGCGGCGCAGCCTTTGTTATTAGTACTTATTGTAAGACGTCAAATATCAAGGCAAATAGTCCTTGAAATTTGTACTATATTCGATTTTTTCATGAATTGTGTATGATACTTTACGATTTCACTCACACCTATTTTTCTGCGGGAAATGTTCATTTTCTAAGATTAGAACCACCTTAGATAACAATTAGTAATTCATCTTAGGCTGAGTTGCACCAGCTGACTTTAACTCTAACTTTAACGCTAACTATAACCGTTCCACGCTTCGCAGGGCGGGCTTATGTCAAAATTTGACCGTAACTTTAACCGTGATTATGGTGCATTTCAGCCTTAGTGTACAACTGTCATCAAAATGCCCACCAGTTCGGCATGATTACCATAAAATCAAAGGTAAGATAAAGCTTAAAAACTAAGCCTGTCTAACAATAAAAAAAATGTAAACGCATATTGGTTACATCTGGAACGATTTGAAAAGTACTTAATTTTTGTTTTTATAGAGCAAGTAATTGACGTTATGTAGTTTGAAGGTTCGTGGTCGCCACTCGAGAACCTTTCTTCCCCATCGGTTGTCAGTTCTGCGAGCGACGTGGCCTGCCCTTTGCCATTTCAACTTACTAATTTTAAGGGCTATATCGGTCACTTAAGTCCTTCTGCGGGTTCTCGAGTGGCGACCATGAACCGGAAGGCGCAGCCTAGGTAGACTCCTACTAGGTGGACCGACAACCTGCCGGGCTAGCATGCTCACCGCGACAAAATTTTCTCGACACTTTATCTCGTGAGAGACCGTGACAAGGCTATGGTAGCGCCTAAGTGTGTCTCACTCTAGCAGCGACGACAAGTTTTCTCGCGGTGCGCATGCTAGACCATCTGGTGAAAACCGCGGGGAGCCGATGGATGCAGGAGGCGAGTAGCCGCTCGGAGTGGGGCTCTCTGGGGGAGGCCTATGTTCAGCAGTGGACGTCTACGTGCTGATGATGGAGGTTGAAGGTTCCAGTGGCAGATCCTATGTAGAATCTGTAATTCCAGTCAAACGACCCAAAAAAAAAACGAATGGAGCTGGTACACAGGATGTTTGGTAGAGGGTTAGCCAAACGTGGTGGGCGAGTAGGTCGATTTATTTGATAAATACAAAACCACGTTAAATTCATAATTGTTTAGAATTTTTCTGCCACTAGCAGACGCCAAGAGCGGAGCCTTAGTAATAGAGTTCGCTTTGCCCTTTGGGTTTAGAATCTTTAAAAATATTAACAGACAACGTTTCGCTCTAAATAGTCTATTTTTGAAAGAATACGTTATGAAACGGTGGTAAAGGATACGCACTTTTCAAACAAACCCACGTTATACCTAAATTTAATTTGCATTATTATAAAGGAAGTTATACTTCTAGAACCAAGAATGTTCAAAGAATCCGATCAAAATGTTCCATGATTACTAAAACAACCCATCAATCAAAAGAAAACTCGAATTTTCTTACAAAGACACTCTTCAAAAGCAATTTGGTAAAATGCCAAAGTGAAAACGGTGGTCCTACTATAGAAATTTCGGTAAAAAGTGTATACCAATAGCTACTGTGGAAATCAAACTAACTGAAATTTAAGGTGATATCATAACGTTTGCTAGTAAATACATACAACATCTACATTATGTTGGGTTGTCTGAAATAGATTGCTTTAAGACACTTATCGATTAAGCGATTTTTGTTTGTTTGTCTGTATCTCTGCGAAGCATCACACCGAAACTACTGAATGGATTTTAATGAAACTTGGCTTGATTTGACTTCATACTCCAAGCCTACGCTATAGGATACTTTTTCCCGAAGTTCAGCACGGCACCCGCGGAGGATAAAAGTAAAAATATGTACTTGGTTGTAATTCATTAACGAGTGGGCCGATCACCTCCATTCGACGATTTATTCATTCATCCTTTTCCCTTATCTTTTCCACTCTTCCTTCTTTCTTCCTTTAGCAGTCTAAAGGAAGAGAGAAGGAAGAGGGGAAAAGATAATCTCAAAATAAGAAATCTCAGTAGATAAGGTGTAAAACTAATAAGCCCGTGTGAAGTTGTGACTGTTGTGGAAAGAGAACTTCTTTTTTTGTCAATCACTTATTGTAATAGGCTAGCTAATATAGTAATTATAATTGATATTATGCACTTTGTGATTTTATCTGCTTAGTAATTATAATAATTTGATTTAATTTGACTTGTAAAAGTGCTATGATTAGCCTATTTGCAATAAAACCATTTAACCACGTTTTTAATAGTGCTTACGGGATATTTACCGTGATTAGAATCATTTTTGAGTTCCCGATATTAACCGTGAAAGTTTAAAACAGTGTAAAACCATTTGACTTTGACTTTGACTTTTGAAGCCGGGGCGGATCAGCTGGTTCTACGATATAGGTGATAACTGATCGAGTAACATAGCGTTGGTGGCTGTAAAGTCATAAATTTGTCTAAGTGCTCTATCTAACCTTCAACCCAGACGCGACAGCTCAAAAGCTTCTAAGTTTAACTTCATACTTTCAGCCATCACAATCGTATAACCCTGTAGGATCATAAAACAATCCAGCATTACATTGATTGATGCGAATTGATATGATCAAAACTTTGTTATCGAAGTTGAGGCACGGAACCCAGCTGTCGGAAATCGAATCTCAAAGTTTAGCGAGTTTTTTCGTAGATATCGAAGTTTCAGCAGAAAGTTGGTTGCAAAAAGTGTCAAGGAAAGTCAAGTGTTTAGGTAAAGGGTTCAGTGTTGGGGACGGTCAACTTTTGTTACGTACTTTTACTGTAAGTATTTTATTTATTTATTTTATTAGAAAAATTTAGTGGGACTTATCGAAAATTTTGGATCACTAGTATTTCATTAAAAAATGTTCAGGGTTCACAAATTTGATAAAAATATGATTGTAGTAAGAAAAATGCACAAAAATCTGTGAAACAAAGCGAAAGTCAAGGAAGCGTTCATTATTTGATAATCACGTAATTTTGTTATTTTGTGATTTAACTTTGCATAATGGCAACCTTCTAAAATACCAAGAAAAACTTAATAGAATCTGAAAAGAACAAACTTTAAAGTAATTTAGAAAGTAACAAATTTTCTTCACGTTCATTAATCACAGATGCCACCAAAATTAGGAGCAACCCCAAAATCTGTAACCCATTAAAAGTTAAAAAACGTCGATGAGTCGATCGATTTACTAAATCGTTTTCGATTACCATGCTCTAACCTTGTGGAGCAATCGCTGCGAAATTGTACAGTCAGCCACAAAAATGTTACACACAAAATTTTTAATTATGGAAAATAATTTGATCTAATGGAATAGAATGGAAGTTTTTTAAAAAGAAACCCATCAAATGGATCTTTAAATTTTTTCTCATTAATTATTATTTACGTTTTGAAGCTGTTCTGCAGCTGACTGTATTGTAGCTAATGCTCATACATTTATCAAACGAAAACTCAAATAAAAAGTTACGGTAGGCTATTTGTAACAATTTTTAAACGTTTGCGACTTATGTTCGCGATCCGAATTGATCGGTTACACGATGCGAACATTAACATTTGGGCACAAACCACATAAAATATATCATGCAGAAAAACTGGCTGTAACAATCAGAGTTTTAAAGCGTTCCGAAGGCTTCTGTTTCAGCTTAATTAAAGAATACCATATCTTCGACAACAGTATCTGGGAAATAAATAGGACAGATGCTCTGTTTGTAAATAACACTAAAACAGGCTTTATTTAATGATCAAAATTAGCTACTGCTAAGCTGCTGGTTACTAAACCAGTCTTGATGATATAAGTTGGACCGAATGTCAATGTAGATATTGAAAATACCACAATTTTAAATAACAGATAAATAGACGGCATTAGCGCTTTAGTAAAATTAACAAATACTAAAATATTACAAACTGGCCACTTGGTTATTACATCAACAGAACCTAAAGAAATTATGCTGTGTCATACCGAAAATCCACTCTAGGATAGAACCATTTCCTGCATTTCATTCCTTTTCTCTTTCAACACTAATCTTATGTAAAATGCTTGGTCAATGCGGTTTATTCGATTTCCCGTCTATTCTTTAGAATTTTATTCAGGAAATTGAATTCACTATCTGCGTGTGTTTGGTAGGTAATTCTATTTTCCTTTTGTTTTCTATTTTTGTATTTTATCAATGGGTTTGATTTACTTTCGTTTGTTTTTGATTTTTTCCAAAGTTTTTCAGAGTTATCCAAACGTCTGGTCGAAACGACACGTGACCAAAATACTGGCCTCTACTTGGCACAAAGGTTGAGCATTGCCATTCAACGTGGCAATGCTGCCAGCATTTTGGGCATTTTTCCTATTGGTAGTGGTTTGTTAGATTAGTTTTGTATTATAGGTATTGTTAATTTTATAGTTTTAGTTTCATAGTAGTTTAGTTTTATACAATAGTTTAGTTGTATTTAGTAAATGAGTGTTTTGTATTATTTAATGTTATTTTTTTTAAAGCATAATAATGTGAGTAGTGAAAGGATTTTCATAGGTTGATAACAAACAATATAAATAAAATCTCGAGATTAAAAATGAAATGAATTAATTACTTGGGTCAAATAATAATCATAAAAGTAATAATTATTAAACTCGTGATTACTAGTTTGTTTCAGAAATCATCCACAGTGGTACTGATTTTTAATAATACTGCCGCAATAATAATGCAAACTATAGTAAGTATAGAGTTTCTTTTTGATTTCTAACGAAGGAGGCAGCCTTCGTTTATCTTGGCACATCTAAGGGACATCCTAAATAGGCTACGTGGCTTTACTTTTCTTGTTCCATTTCAGTTTGTAGCTAGTCCAGTCCTGCGTACTAGTAGAGTCACCATTATGAAGAGTAATAATCACTTTAAACTAGGAAAAGTCTGCTGATCTTGGCTGACCGTCAGCTTGAAACTACTGAATTGATTCAAGTGGAACTTGGCATGATTAGACTTCATACTCAAAAGTAGTTTATGTGATATTTATAATCCCGAAATTTAGCATTATTCCCGCGGGAGAGAGGAAATTGTTTTATTATTTATTTATTTTATTTTCTTACTCAGGTAATTTACTCCCAAAATAACACTTGAGAAACTTATAAAGATAATCAATGGCCCTAGTATTACAACGTCATAATTCAAATCCTAAAACGTGTACTTATTTTTAATTCATTAACACGCAAGTCAATTCCATTCATTTTTTTTTTGTTTGAATGTAGGTACTTTATATATTCTCCGCTAAATATGTCAAGGTCATCAATTATGTGGTTCAGAAATTACAGAAATCCTACCCAGTGTTATATCCAAAACCAATCCTATCCGGTACTATAGAAAAGAAAGAAGGGTAGGGGGAAAAGGTAAGGGAAAAGGATGAATGGATGAAGGTGAAAGGAGGCAGGTGCTTTAGAACGTAAGGCGTAAAACTAATAAACCCGTGCGAAGCCGGGCGGGTCAGCAAGTAATGAATATAGGTTTGGCAGCCCTCTCCAAAGCCTAATACTGTAGTATCCCTTTCTAATATTCTGTGAAGCTTCACGACCATTTTAGCCCGTCGTATAAGAAGTTAACGATATCTTTTAACGATTCACCAGATGAAGCTGCCAAGTTTTATTACTGTAGGCCTATACACATTAACTCCCACGTATAAGCGATGTGGTTATAGATTATATACTAACTCCATCTGACTCAGTGATCATCCATGCAACTTTTAAACTGACAAATCTTGGTTCGAGTTTTTTTTTTAAAGCTGAGCCCTGCACCATTGGCTTTTCAAGTTATGTGCGGAATTTGCTCTCGCAACGGTGAAGGAAACATAGTAAGGGAACCGGCATGTTGAAAAATCACAATAATTCGATAACATGGTGTGTTATCTACCAACATGCACTTGGCCAACATTTATAGGTACACAGGATGTTTGGTAGAGGGTTAGCCAAACGTGGTGGGCGAGTAGGTCGATTTATTTGATAAATACAAACGTTAAATTCGTAATTGTTTAGAATTTTTCTGCCACTAGCAGACGCCAAGAGCGGAGTCTTAGTAATAGAGTTCGCTTTGCCCTTTGGGTTTGGAATCTTTAAAAATATTAACAGACAACGTTTCGCTCTAAAAAGTCTATTTTTGAAAGAATACGTTATGAAACGGTGGTAAAGGATACGCACTTTTCAAACAAACCCACGTTATACCTAAATTTAATTTGCATTATTATAAAGGAAGTTATACTTCTAGAACCAAGAATGTTCAAAGAATCCGATCAAAATGTTCCATGATTACTAAAACAACCCATCAATCAAAAGAAAACTCGAATTTTCTTACAAAGACACTCTTCAAAAGCAATTTGGTAAAATGCCAAAGTGAAAACGGTGGTCCTACTATAGAAATTTCGGTAAAAAGTGTATACCAATAGCTACTGCGGAAATCAAACTAACTGAAATTTAAGGTGATATCATAACGTTTGCTAGTAAATACATACAACATCTACATTATGTTGGGTTGTCTGAAATAGATTGCTTTAAGACACTTATCGATTAAGCGATTTTTGTTTGTTTGTCTGTATCTCTGCGAAGCATCACACCGAAACTACTGAATGGATTTTAATGAAACTTGGCATGATTTGACTTCATACTCCAAGCCTACGCTATAGGATACTTTTTCCCGAAGTTCAGCACGGCACCCGCGGAGGATAAAAGTAAAAATATGTACTTGGTTGTAATTCATTAACGAGTGGGCCGATCACCTCCATTCGACGATTTATTCATTCATCCTTTTCCCTTATCTTTTCCACTCTTCCTTCTTTCTTCCTTTAGCAGTCTAAAGGAAGAGAGAAGGAAGAGGGGAAAAGATAATCTCAAAATAAGAAATCTCAGTAGATAAGGTGTAAAACTAATAAGCCCGTGTGAAGTTGTGACTGTTGTGGAAAGAGAACTTCTTTTTTTGTCAATCACTTATTGTAATAGGCTAGCTAATATAGTAATTATAATTGATATTATGCACTTTGTGATTTTATCTGCTTAGTAATTATAATAATTTGATTTAATTTGACTTGTAAAAGTGCTATGATTAGCCTATTTGCAATAAAACCATTTAACCACGTTTTTAATAGTGCTTACGGGATATTTACCGTGATTAGAATCATTTTTGAGTTCCCGATATTAACCGTGAAAGTTTAAAACAGTGTAAAACCATTTGACT
Organism: Ennomos erosarius; assembly: GCA_963580505.1. Lineage (NCBI taxonomy): Eukaryota > Metazoa > Arthropoda > Insecta > Lepidoptera > Geometridae > Ennomos > Ennomos erosarius. The sequence continues at coordinate 12,470,619 of OY756986.1, forward strand.
TTGACTTTGACTTTTGAAGCCGGGGCGGATCAGCTGGTTCTACGATATAGGTGATAACTGATCGAGTAACATAGCGTTGGTGGCTGTAAAGTCATAAATTTGTCTAAGTGCTCTATCTAACCTTCAACCCAGACGCGACAGCTCAAAAGCTTCTAAGTTTAACTTCATACTTTCAGCCATCACAATCGTATAACCCTGTAGGATCATAAAACAATCCAGCATTACATTGATTGATGCGAATTGATATGATCAAAACTTTGTTATCGAAGTTGAGGCACGGAACCCAGCTGTCGGAAATCGAATCTCAAAGTTTAGCGAGTTTTTTCGTAGATATCGAAGTTTCAGCAGAAAGTTGGTTGCAAAAAGTGTCAAGGAAAGTCAAGTGTTTAGGTAAAGGGTTCAGTGTTGGGGACGGTCAACTTTTGTTACGTACTTTTACTGTAAGTATTTTATTTATTTATTTTATTAGAAAAATTTAGTGGGACTTATCGAAAATTTTGGATCACTAGTATTTCATTAAAAAATGTTCAGGGTTCACAAATTTGATAAAAATATGATTGTAGTAAGAAAAATGCACAAAAATCTGTGAAACAAAGCGAAAGTCAAGGAAGCGTTCATTATTTGATAATCACGTAATTTTGTTATTTTGTGATTTAACTTTGCATAATGGCAACCTTCTAAAATACCAAGAAGAACTTAATAGAATCTGTAAAGAACAAACTTTAAAGTAATTTAGAAAGTAACAAATTTTCTTCACGTTCATTAATCACAGATGCCACCAAAATTAGGAGCAACCCCAAAATCTGTAACCCATTAAAAGTTAAAAAACGTCGATGAGTCGATCGATTTACTAAATCGTTTTCGATTACCATGCTCTAACCTTGTGGAGCAATCGCTGCGAAATTGTACAGTCAGCCACAAAAATGTTACACACAAAATTTTTAATTATGGAAAATAATTTGATCTAATGGAATAGAATGGAAGTTTTTTAAAAAGAAACCCATCAAATGGATCTTTAAATTTTTTCTCATTAATTATTATTTACGTTTTGAAGCTGTTCTGCAGCTGACTGTATTGTAGCTAATGCTCATACATTTATCAAACGAAAACTCAAATAAAAAGTTACGGTAGGCTATTTGTAACAATTTTTAAACGATTGCGACTTATGTTCGCGATCCGAATTGATCGGTTACACGATGCGAACATTAACATTTGGGCACAAACCACATAAAATATCTCATGCAGAAAAACTGGCTGTAACAATCAGAGTTTTAAAGCGTTCCGAAGGCTTCTGTTTCAGCTTAATTAAAGAATACCATATCTTTGACAACAGTATCTGGGAAATAAATAGGACAGATGCTCTGTTTGTAAATAACACTAAAACAGGCTTTATTTAATGATCAAAATTAGCTACTGCTAAGCTGCTGGTTACTAAACCAGTCTTGAAGATATAAGTTGGACCGAATGTCAATGTAGATATTGAAAATACCACTATTTTAAATAACAGATAAATAGACGGCTTTAGCGCTTTAGTAAAATTAACAAATACTAAAATATTACAAACTGGCCACTTGGTTATTACATCAACAGAACCTAAAGAAATTATGCTGTGTCATACCGAAAATCCACTCTAGGATAGAACCATTTCCTGCATTTCATTCCTTTTCTCTTTCAACACTAATCTTATGTAAAATGCTTGGTCAATGCGGTTTATTCGATTTCCCGTCTATTCTTTAGAATTTTATTCAGGAAATTGAATTCACTATCTGCGTGTGTTTGGTAGGTAATTCTATTTTCCTTTTGTTTTCTATTTTTGTATTTTATCAATGGGTTTGATTTAATTTCGTTTGTTTTTGATTTTTTCCAAAGTTTTTCAGAGTTATCCAAACGTCTGGTCGAAACGACACGTGACCAAAATACTGGCCTCTACTTGGCCCAAAGGTTGAGCATTGCCATTCAACGTGGCAATGCTGCCAGCATTTTGGGCATTTTTCCTACTGGTAGTGGTTTGCTAGATTAGTTTTGTATTATAGGTATTGTTAATTTTATAGTTTTAGTTTCATAGTAGTTTAGTTTTATACAATAGTTTAGTTGTATTTAGTAAATGAGTGTTTTGTATTATTTAATGTTATTTTTTTTAAAGCATAATAATGTGAGTAGTGAAAGGATTTTCATAGGTTGATAACAAACAATATAAATAAAATCTCGAGATTAAAAATGAAATGAATTAATTACTTGGGTCAAATAATAATCATAAAAGTAATAATTATTAAACTCGTGATTACTAGTTTGTTTCAGAAATCATCCACAGTGGTACTGATTTTTAATAATACTGCCGCAATAATAATGCAAACTATAGTAAGTATAGAGTTTCTTTTTGATTTCTAACGAAGGAGGCAGCCTTCGTTTATCTTGGCACATCTAAGGGACATCCTAAATAGGCTAAGTGGCTTTACTTTTCTTGTTCCATTTCAGTTTGTAGCTAGTCCAGTCCTGCGTACTAGTAGAGTCACCATTATGAAGAGTAATAATCACTTTAAACTAGGAAAAGTCTGCTGATCTTGGCTGACCGTCAGCTTGAAACTACTGAATTGATTCAAGTGGAACTTGGCATGATTAGACTTCATACTCAAAAGTAGTTTATGTGATATTTATAATCCCGAAATTTAGCATTATTCCCGCGGGAGAGAGGAAATTGTTTTATTATTTATTTATTTTATTTTCTTACTCAGGTAATTTACTCCCAAAATAACACTTGAGAAACTTATAAAGATAATCAATGGCCCTAGTATTACAACGTCATAATTCAAATCCTAAAACGTGTACTTATTTTTAATTCATTAACACGCAAGTCAATTCCATTCATTTTTTTTTTGTTTGAATGTAGGTACTTTATATATTCTCCGCTAAATATGTCAAGGTCATCAATTATGTGGTTCAGAAATTACAGAAATCCTACCCAGTGTTATATCCAAAACCAATCCTATCCGGTACTATAGAAAAGAAAGAAGGGTAGGGGGAAAAGGTAAGGGAAAAGGATGAATGGATGAAGGTGAAAGGAGGCAGGTGCTTTAGAACGTAAGGCGTAAAACTAATAAACCCGTGCGAAGCCGGGCGGGTCAGCAAGTAATGAATATAGGTTTGGCAGCCCTCTCCAAAGCCTAATACTGTAGTATCCCTTTCTAATATTCTGTGAAGCTTCACGACCATTTTAGCCCGTCGTATAAGAAGTTAACGATATCTTTTAACGATTCACCAGATGAAGCTGCCAAGTTTTATTACTGTAGGCCTATACACATTAACTCCCACGTATAAGCGATGTGGTTATAGATTATATACTAACTCCATCTGACTCAGTGATCATCCATGCAACTTTTAAACTGACAAATCTTGGTTCGAGTTTTTTTTTTAAAGCTGAGCCCTGCACCATTGGCTTTTCAAGTTATGTGCGGAATTTGCTCTCGCAACGGTGAAGGAAACATAGTAAGGGAACCGGCATGTTGAAAAATCACAATAATTCGATAACATGGTGTGTTATCTACCAACATGCACTTGGCCAACATTTCTTAAAATTTTAGCAACAAGCGGGATTTGAACCCGCGTCCTTCAACTAACCGGATTGGACGCTTTACCAACTGAGCAATGGTCACATGACCGCTATCTGCAAATTTTTTTACGACTATGTGTTTCACAAATTAAGCAGATATACTATATACAATTTTTTTACGATATATTATTGCCTACACTCCTGTGAGAGAAAACCCGTGTAGCAGCAGTGGGAACGCGAACGATGGTGAATTTTCTTTTGTTGGCTATACAAAGGCAGTCGGCGTTGTTGTATTACTGAAACAAAACTTGCTTCAACTTTACCAAGCAGTATAACTTTTCGTACTTTCACTAGCAACAAACCATTATTTCTGCTTACGTAACCCGTGCTACTTCCATGTAGCGTTGCATACGTAGGAATTCTTATTTTGCTGAGGCTAAAGCGAAATGTCAAGGTGTCACACAGTACGCCAGTAATGTAAGAGACGCGATAACTCGCTGTACGGATAGGAATTTGAAACGGCTGCTTTTCTTTTTTTGTGATGCTGTTTTTCTCGGGAAATTAAGGTTTTTATATGTTTTGTGAGACAACAATTTAAGTGTAATAAACGCGTGTAATTTTACCTAGAGTTCCTACGTTTGCAGTCGAAATAGTCTACAGCAAAACTAGGTTCGTAGCTAAAAATAAAAAAAATCGTTAGTGGTTAATATTAGACCATGGGGCCCGTGGAGACCGATAGCTCATCGCGTTTTCCAAAGTTTATCAGACCGCCAGGTTGATGCGATGCGACCAAAATGTTGGCACTTATTTGGCACATAGGTTTTCAAGAAATAACACAGCACAACATTTCGATTCAACGAGGCAATGCTGCCAGCATGTTAGGTTACCAACGCTACTACTGATAGTGGGCTGGAGTATTTGGACTGTCTATGGGACATCGTGGCTAGTTTCTACTACAAAAGTTGTTTTTGTAGGAGGTAGTATGCACTAGTAGCACTTAGTAGCAGTTGTTATTATAGTATTGGTCGGTCGAAAAAAATAAAAAATTAAACTCACCGCTGCTGTATACGTTTTGGTAGTACTGGTAGGTACTACCAAAACGTATACAACATACACAAAGTACATAAATAAACTATCGCTCCTTTTAAATTACAAACTCAATAACCGGAACCAACTTCTCTGTTTCCCCTTCCAAGTTCGACCACCTAAATATCGGTTAGCATGCAGCATGCGATTCAATTTCATTTCTATTCATCGTTTCTCCGCAGGTGTTGCCTGTTACAAATTAAATTTCCCAGAATTACGCCGTCTAGTTCGAATGTTATTATAATTTTAATATAGTAAATATATTTTTTTGATGGAATAATAATTATATATTCCAATTGATGACCAATTATAAAAAAAATATAATTTTCTTGTTACGTTTTTACTGGTAATGTATAAAAACTGTAAATAAATAAATCGTTTTTGAGGCATTTTGACGTCGTAACTGTTTTTAAACATGCGATCCATGAGAAAATAATAATATGCCACTTGAATTATTTTTAGAAAATCATTGAAAGCGCGCTTATGTTTAGATTTAATAATACATAATAGAGAAATATATATTTGAATTTTTAGACAAGTAAAATAAATGACGCCAAAATAAGGTCTGGAGGCCTAGCACGAATATTTACGTGAAAGTAAGTGTAACGTTAACGTAAGGCAGTTGTATGGCATTTGATCAACGCCCCATACAATTGCCTTATGTTAACGTTACATTTACTTGCGCGTAAATATTCGTGCTAGGCCTAGTGATGAACTAACTACGATGCAAAAAACCTCAAACATTATCCTTCATGTCGCATCTAAAAAAATTGCACTCGTACAGTATGTTTTTTTTACATATAAGTTACTTACTGCAGTGTACACTGGTCTAAGCCCAAGCGCAAATAACAATTTCCAGTGTTTGTAAAAGTTGAGCCTGCTTCGTGTTCTGAGCCAGATGTAGAAAAAGCTCTACGAAAGCTCTACGAGGGCTCTATGACAGGCCTACTAAAGCGCTACGGATGAAGTTTTCACATCTCGGGCCGAGTCTAGTAAGCTCACTCTCTCGCCTTAGGGGTGGTTTAATTACAAGATATTGCGTTTCAATTAAACCGCCGTATCGGTGTTTCAGGTTAATGTAAAATTACTTCCATTCACTTCCATGAACTTATTACATTAATGATTTACCTCAATAATGCTTGCAATATTGGATAGTGGGAGAGAGAACTCGTTTTATTGCTATGATGCACAAAAAAATCATCATCATCATCACCAACAGCCTGAATACGTTCACTCTCTCCCAGAGAGCTCCATTTTGAGTGACTGCTCGCTTACTGCATCCATCGGTTTCCCGCGGTTTTCACCAGATCATCGGTCTACGGTCAGCCTACGCTGTATCTTCTGGTTCGTGGTTCGTGGACGTGCACAAACAGATACACAAGTTAAACTTAAAACATCCCTTTGTTTGGTAAAGAGTTAAGTCATGATCAATCAGTGTCACTTAAAGTGAACCTAAAATTGGACCAATCAAAGGTGCGGCAAACATCAGTCATTAGACCTAGATACCCATTAAATGACCCCTCCCAACCAAAACACAGTACGCACGTTATAACGACAAAATAAGTGTTAACTCCAAAATCTATTAACGAGACACGAGCCCGTAGGCCTTTATAAATGACTTGTCGGTGACACCTCTGACACATGTCATCGAGACTGTTTCCAGTGAACCGTCAAGCCAGTTTCCATACATTTGTCATCATTAATGTAACTGTCACACCCATCACCCATTTCTATTTTCTGGCCAAAATTTTACCCGATCACTCTTAAGCGTCCCCGAGGTGGTCAATCTCGATTGACAATCTTTTTGTGATTGATCGTTTCTAACGAAACTTCAATTGTCAGCAGCTCGTGAGGGCAAGTGCGTAGTGATGATGGCCTGTGGTAGGCGTTGTTTTTTTAGTCGTGATTACTCTGTTCGCTGAGCCGTAAACGACCCGCGACCACAACTTCTTATAGCATTATTACTTAAATTATACATTGAAAAATGAAATAAAAGTAAGAATACTTTAATGTTGCAGAGACAGAGCAGTTTTGCTGACGTCACGTTAAATCGTTCACTCAAATACATCTTGTTGACACCGACGTGCTTCAGTAATTATGCTATATAAAAATGTAAACGTCTCGTTCTCATGCAGGATTCATTATAAATATCATTGTAAAGTTGAAATATTACTGTCATGAAACAACTTACATCACTGACACTCATCTACCCTCACTTCCATACCAAAATCAAACACACTTGCACAGAATACCTATCTCATAAGGAATGTAAGAGGCTAGATCCTGCGACACAGGCACGCCTAGTGGGGATCTAAGGCTCCATAATAATTATGTTATACTTACGGGTCAATCTCAGAAAAATGGACAAATTCACGTATTGACAAATTTTGACCAAATAAGAATTATAATATATCAGAATTTATTACTTTCATACATCTAAAAATACTCTACTTTTATAATCCTAACTCACACGCAGCATAGAATTAACCGAAATAAACTATTTTCGCAATATTTGACCTTGAAAATCATATTCCTGACATGTAATGTTCCCATGTTGCAACTGTTTACTCTAAAAAGATTACTTAAAATTGGTAATACTGTTAGTTTTATTGTTTTAATTGATAGTGTAAACATAACATGACTAAATATTTTTAATAGAGCACTACTATAACTTATAGATTTTGTGAAAATGTCGCTACTTTATGTGTAATGGACTTCGCAACCATAACCCCGCCAAAACATTAAACTCAACAAAAAGGCGGGAACGCGTTATGCATTGAGTCTCAAGTATTTGTCTATAAAGCGGCCGTTTCACGCTCTTTTCTATGATCTATTCAATTCCACACTCCATTCTCTCAATTGTCCGTACAGTCTTGTTTAGAGCTGGAGGGTGTGTCTGGTCCAGAGAAATTATTATATAGTCTGGCTACATTTATTTACCAAATGCGTGATAATTAACTAGTGATAGTCTGTGCAGTAAATATACAACAATAGGTAAGTTCAATAATATATATCTCTTATACCTATGGGTTTTCTTTGTATTTTTATCAAGTGTTTTATTACGAAATCGTCATTATCCTGCCGTCATTAACCTGTGAAATCGAGTGAGAGGCAAATGGCTGGGTACTAGGAAAATGGTTAAATTGTCTGGCCAAGGGTTTTAACAGTAGCCGCTTGTAGTAAATATGCTGTTCCACAATAATTTTACCAATTATGCAACAGATTTTTCAATAATTTTTTTCATGTCGATTTTGTCCATTTTTGGGAGATTCACCCTTACATAAGTTGTACCTACCTACCTTGTAATTTGTAATACACATTTTATATACTTATACTTATCCATACTATATCTTGTAAGTGTACCTTCTTGTGCTAAATAAATAAATAAATGATGGTTTTGTATTAGTTTGTGGTAAGGCCCCTGTGGTAGACGTTGTTTTTCTCTTCGTGGTTGCTCTATTCGTTAGGCCATAAGCGGCCCGCAAGGATTAGTGTGTAGCGAAGGTGATCTTGGTAGATGTTGTTTATTTTCGAGGTTTCTCTGTTCGCTGAACTGTTAGCGATACACGAGTGAAGCTATACACAAAAAAATAACCAATAATATGTATAGCTTCACTCGATGTTTCATACAAGAGTCAACTATTTAGATCAGTTTATTTTTCCAGTCAGTAATATAAAAATATTATTTTAAATTATTTAAACTGCATGTTTGCTATGTCATCTTTATGTTGTAGTCTATAACATAAAGTCTACCCTCTTCTGTTTTTTTCTCTTGATATTAATATTCCGTTTAAATATAATATCATTTGTGTCAATAGATCCTTTATATCTTTAGATTTGTCTCGTCTCGGATTTTGAGAAATCTTATAATTATTTTGCTCTAACAAAAACACCGACATTTGTATGGTTATTTCATATGAATATTAGACTTTTTATTTTCTCTGTCTAGAACTACACCGAACAGTAGCTAAATTCTCTAGACTATAGTATTACCCCAGATAATATAATACCTACAGTATTACTAATGAATATAACTGTTTATAACTTTTCCAATTAAACGCAAAATAAGAACAAAGCCGTTTCAGAAGATTTATTTTAAAATTTCAAGTGTAATTTAGGGTTCGTAACTTGATATTGTCTAAAATAAAGAACTTTGATTAATGAGTTGAGTTTACCAAACGAAATTTTAACAAAAATGCTTTGTGTTTTCGTTCAAAAATAAACAAAAGAATATATAATGATCATCTAGGTTTTAAGTCTAGTTTAGTATACTTTTGTTTCATGTATTTTGGCTCCACACATAGCGTATTTAGCCAGTATAATAGTATAAATACGAAGATATTTACCGTATGTTTTTACTTACCATAAGAATTTTTGTTAAAATTATTATTTACTTATTTATTTATTTAAACACTAATTCTAGCTTGAGTAAGTAATTAAATTACACAAATAAAAGTAGTAGTACGTAGAACACGAAACATGTTTTCAATAAAATCAAAACGTACAAGCATAGTATATTATTATACTGTGCTTGTACGAGCTTGTACGCTTTGTTTAGTACCTAGTACTTTTTTCTTAGTGGACAATGAGGTTAATAACCAAATGGCTCCAAACACCACAAGAGCGTTCGATTTAGTGGATGTTCCTAATCCACCTTTAATCGATTCCTAGTCAATTACAACTTAGAACTAACATTGACGTTCAGAAATTAGTTCAAACTGTTGCATTTGCATAAGCTGGCGCAGTAGATAAGCTTCCAGTCTACTGTGCTAATGTAATCGGTGCTTGGAAACCCTATTGTCATTGTTCGCGTCTACGTTTCTCGCATACTTTCTGCTTGTCAGTAACTGACATGTCATTTCCTTGTGTAGCAATACCGACTGGGGCCGTGTGAACGAGGCATTTCTGCGCACGCGATAGTGACAATAGTTGAGACGGAGACATGATCAAATGGTGTCGTTAAATTGTCGTTCGGGCAATCGTTGTTAACTGAATTTCAAATAGGAGGAACAATTCGATAAACTTTTTAGAAATTCATACTGTTATGATTGAGAGCTGTTTCATGGTTTTACTTCTTTACTACCTACTTCTAATATTAAAAAGTTACATGATTTCACTTCTGTAATTTTGAAAACTAATTTTAACAACTTAGTTATTTTTAAAGAAAGGAAGAAAGAAAAAAAATATATTTATATATTTTATTTAATAATTTTTTTAATTTTTTTTTTATGTTTTTAATTAAAAATTATTTTTAATGCTACCTAATACTGGTCTCCACGCACTAGCCAGTTGGGAACCATCACCTCGCTCCTTTTTATCATCCACCCGCATTTTCAGTCTATCCGTGAAAATGGTGCATGTAACTGTGCCGAAATATTAGGAACTCAAAAATGATTCTAATCACGGTAAATATCCCGTATGTACTACTAAAAACGTAGTAAACAACCGTGAAAGTTTAAAACAGTGTTTTAGTAATTTTTAATATGCAAAATTAAAAATGTGTTAATTGCTTACAAATTGTTAACATTTAATATTGTTAAACTAGAAGAAAAATCTCATTTATATAAATCTTATCTAATTTAATAGAACATGAATGCAGACATACCAGTGAAAAATAAGTAACATGCTAATAACATTCAAAAAAGAAATGTTTTACTCCAAATTAACATTTTAATTAACTGAAAGCCGGTGAACACTGAACAATTATTTCTTTAAAGTGAACTCATTTCCTTTCGAAAACCGCTGCAAATTTTCATATCCGCCCTTTACAAATTTCCCTAAAAACCAACTAAAACAAAGGCTGAATTCTTGCTCACCTCTGTCAGTATTAAAGTTATTTAACAATTAGTGTTTAAGCTTACTTCTAAAAGTATTAATAAAAGTAGTAATATCCTTTAAAGAAGTGGTTTTATCAACCTTGATTCATTAATGAATCGTCTTAATTTCATACTGAAAAATACTTGAATAATAATATTATCATCAATACTTTGATTTTAAAACCAAACTTCTGATTTTGTTAAAACCTACTATTTAAATATCTGTGGATAAAACATACATAAAACCAATAAAAAAAATGAAAAAATGTAAAAACACTCACTCCTTACCTGAGAGAGGTACAAATATAGACTAAGGACGTACAAGGAAAAAATTCTCGAATAAATAACTATATTTAATTTCACACATTCTGAATTTAATGAAGATCAACATTCTTATTTTTACTTCAGACAAAATGGGATATTTGCAACAGTAGCTACATAACTACGTGGCTACGCATCAACTCAGCTACGCGGCTACGTCAATAATACATCCATTTTATGCGAGGAAATTTGCTAAATCGCCAACCAAGCCTGCTTCGACAAACAAAGGCTTCGACCGATATAAAAAAGTAAAGATAAAAATGGGGCCGCGCAGTGACAAAGGCAAGTCGTTTGCGGCCGCGGCGGATGCGTGAGCAACACGTAATAACGAGCTGTTCTCACTTGTTTTACTGTTTATTTATTATCTTCATGGATAAAGCGTTGTTTGATGCGGTGGTTCCGCAGCTTTGGCAGACGATGCTTTGATAAACGATTTCGTGGAACGGCACAGCTGTGTTTCAAGGCAAATAAAATATATAATAGCGTGGCTAAGAATGCTAAATGCTGAATGAACTAAACTTATTACCTTTAGCTACTCCTTAGTAATCATTCACAATAAATTTGACCAATGATATATCATTCATATTAATTTATTTGCATTTGTCGTGAATTTTATAATTTATTCTCACTTTTTAATATTAAGAGGTTGGTAGACTGTTTAAAAATACCATTTTGATTGGCCACACTGGCGGAAGGAGCGTCCGCTGAGCCATCAGCCAATTACGATGGCTGCCTTGGTAGTTCCGGTAAAATAATATTGTGGTTTAGGAGGGAAGTTTTGGAGGGACGACAAGGTCCAAAAAGCAGTCAATTCTGATTGAGCAGCCGAAGCGTCAAGATGTATTAATGCTCCTGTTCGTTTATTGTGTACTGAATGTGTACTGAATATACACGATTTGAAGAGGTTCTCGGTGTTTTTACTTCAATTCAGAAGAGGAGATGAACCCACATGAAACAAGGTACCGTAATTTTTCTCTGAGAACCTGTGAATTTATGACAATGCCCACGATTGATTTTGATTTGTAACTGTAATTTTTACCAACACCGTAATTTGAGCTATACTGCAATATTGATAAAATAGTGAGATTATGTCAGCGCGGCCGGTCAGCTAGACTGAGACAATCCGGTTGTGTTAACTTAATCGAAACATAAACTTGATTTTATTTATTGAGATTGTGCAATTATGAAACACTGGATAACATATATCATCATTTGAATTTGACACTTGAAGTTTGAGAAGCATGGGCGGTCTGCATTGACGGAGACTTCCCGCCCGTGCTAATTGAACCTGATAAAGTGTACTGTGTCGTGTCAGGAGTTTCATACTCGTTTGGTCAGGGCCACACTCTGACAACGATGAGGGAACTGCTGACTGGGCACAGCTGTTAAATTGCATTGATGGTAATGATTGTGAAATGGTGCTTAGACTGTAAAATATTGTCTTTTTCCAATACGATTGGGCTTGCATTTAAGATTTTAATTTTAATGCCTACACGATTAATCTCAATTGAGGGTACCCGAAGATTATTAAAAAAATATATTTAATAGTGAGTATTAAGTAGAAATTCCTGAGAAGTAAGAATAACAAACGAATATTTTAATCATTGACTTGTTGACATGGCCTTTCTCAGCGTAGTGAGTTTTACCAGCAGGTAATTTAACGTAGACAGTTTAATGGTGATGACGACGATGATAACTGTGTTTTTCTTGTCGGCTGTTGACAACGGCGACCATTCCAATTACTTTCTACCACATGGACTAATGTAGTGTCTATAGGATTTTGATTTCAAATGTAGGTATCTATATCACACACACACAACAGGTATACGAGTCAAAAGAATTCGTTTACGAAAGCACAAAATAGAAAAGTGACGATAGTGTCTCAGGAGTCTAATATTTTAGTGTACTTAAACCAATAATAGTTAGCATCTTTGGAGTGAATTTGGTGTAATGACGGGTGGTCAGCATTGTTTTAAATAATTTTGTGTATGGTCTACTAGAATTGTAACATGGCCCCCGTAATATCGCTCCCACACAATACACAACACACCATCCACACATACAATTATTACACAATTAAGTATTGTTATTCTCAAAAGTTATTTGAGCATTGTAGAAAGAGAGAGCGATAGATATGATTTATGGTTATTGCATTATTTTAAAATGAAATAAACCTGTTGTCCAGTGGTCTATTCGTTTGTAGATTTATAAGCCTCAGAATCACTGGGAGGAAACTTGTATGTTCGACAAAATATTAGTGAACGAAGTTTACCTAACAGTTACCAAATTGGAGTATTTTGTTTTAAACTTTTATTTTATTTCATATGAGTAGTTATTTTATTTTACCCAGGTAGATAGGCATCAATAATTTGTTGCTATTTTTAATTTAGTTTATTAGCATTTAACATTGTTCTGTCCATTTTATTGAGAAGGTATTGATAAATATTTTTAATTTTCATATTTGTCATTTTTAAATTATACAACTAAACTGATAGAAAGTTCCCTGTTGAGTTTGACTTGATTACATTATCTTGAATTACATTTTTATATTTACGGAATCCATACCGCGATTAGAATCATTTCAGTTCCCGATGTTCCAGTATTTGGTATATTATGATAATGCAATGAACAACCGTAAATGATTAAAACAACAATACTGTTTTTTTTTAAATCTGATCATCCTAAGTCTTAGTCGCTGTTCTGTAGAAGTTATGATTGCGTTTATTTCAAGTGCCTGTAAAACAATTAACTATTCACGAAATCCTGGCTCCAACGCCATCATCAGACCAGTTAGTAGAAGGTGCTAGCGGTTAAGCGTATAAAAAGCTAGTGCTAACACCAATAAGAAGTGCGTCATGCCACTTTCCCACTACTTGTTTTGCCAGTGTAAAGTCACACTGTATGAAATGTTTTAGTGCGAGTATTATTTCGTATTTATATTCATTTATTTGTATTTATGTGCCAAAAATATGTGAAGTCTACCCGTTGACTAATTCACTACCTATTTCGAAATGGAGTAAACTCACACTAGTGCCACAATTTTAACGTGCCAGTTACCACCTACTCCAATCAGATATAGCTTAATTATTATGTCATAGATAATATAATACTTAAAAAGGTACTTATGTTAACAGTAGATCAGGTTTGCAATCCTATGTATATTATAATAGCGCTCATGGTTTAACAGAAAAATCATATTTGATATTTACGCCACTACGTTGTTTGCCTTGTTAAACTTGTCACAGATTTAAATTAAAGACTAGTATTTCAATATAGTACCCAGGTTTAATACAGATTATTTTATGACAATCAGAATGCGCTTACTGGTTGATTACCGAGGTGTCGGGTGCAGTTTCATTTCCAGTGATATGCAGTGTGCCGACATTCCATGGGTAGGACCGTATTAGATGAAAGGAAAAGTGAGGGGATAGGCAAGTTAATAATTTGATACTATCTTGACACAGCTCTTGACACAGCTCTTTACACAGCTTTTGACACAGCTCTTGACACAGCTCTTGACACAGCTCATGATACAGCTCTTGATACAGCTTTTAACGGATTTATGAGGTTTCCAAAAGATTCTATGTACGGCTTTTGAATATGGTTTGCAATTTTTATACACCTAAGGTGCAGTTTATGATCAAGTTGTGACCGAACACCACCATATCACCACTATCACACCTACACACCATCACCACATTCGCCTACTAAATTTAAATAGTTACAAACTGAGCTTATTACCTTCACCTTGGATTATAGTTTAAAGATTTTAGTCGTGAAAGTTTTGCACACATTGAGGCTATCGTTTCAAATAATTTGTACTGCTATAGAGATATAGTATGGGCTTCAATTCGATATTATAGTTTGGACTATAGTTAGACTATACGGTTCAAGATGCAGCTGGGCTTCGAGCTGGGTTACTCTGTAAAATTCGGTTTAGAATGTGAAATTTGATCAGTTTAATATAAAGTTAATTGATATACAGCTAATTATTAAGCTATTTGAGATACAGCTATCTGGAATAAGCTGCTATTTGATATGAAGATTTTTAATGCACTGATTTATGTACGGGTATTTGAAATGTATGGTTTGATATATAGGTTTTGTTTAATGTATTGCGCTATCACCATACTTATCCGTCATTTAGTAAGTATATATGACAACTTGGTATTTAGACTTGGATTAATTTCGATATAATTATAAAATATGAACAGCTATTTTGTAGACGGATATTTAAGGCACGTGATAGTTTAGTTTGATACAGTCGATGGTTTGATTTGGTTTCGTAGTTCCAGAGATATAAGGTATTAGTGTGATTTGGTTTTGGTACAGTATAATTTATGGTTGGATACAGTTCGTTTTGATACAGTCTAAAGTTTGATACAGCTTAAGTATTTGATACAATTTGAGATTGAAATAGTTTATGGTTTGATAGTTTTTTGTTAGATAGATTTTATGGTTTGTAACGGACCTACAAGCCCGTCTCCACTCGCACACAAGCATGCGCCGCGCCACGCCGATACTTTATAAGGCCGCGCTGCCCGCTGCAACGAGAGCATTTGCTCGGGGCTCCCGCGGTGAACAGACGAATCCTCCGCTCTGCAGAGTCTCTAGCAAATAGCTCCTAACCCGTGTTCCCTACTAACACGGTGAGAGGCGGCCATCTGTCGCGCGTGGCTCTGAGCTTATGCGCACGACCATCTCTCTCCGCTACCCGCACCCTTCCCCGCTCCGAGGGCCATCTGTTGTCGCGTGGCTCTGAGCTGATGCGCACGACCCTCACTCCTGGAAACCTGTATCAGCCCCATCCGCTTTCAAGGGCTATCTGTTGTCGCGTGGCTTTTGCGCACGACCCTTGAACCCCTGTATGCACTAACCGTACTCGCCGCGTCATATCGCGTCCCGTTGGCCGACACGACCCCGCCGCGTATCGTAGTTCTCGCAGGCTGCCGTTTGACTGCTCGAGAACACTCCGCGACCGTGCCGTCACTTCCGTTAGTCCAGACTCCTGTTGCGTTTCTGGTGCATAGATTATAGTGCTCATAGATAGTGCTCATAGAAAATAATTGTTATTATAAGGAACCCGTTGTAGAAACAGAAATACAGAACTATTTATTGTAACCCGTGTATATCCGTGTTTCTCTGGATCCAACCCTCATCGCGCGTTTCGTAGGCCAAGGGCTCGATCACCATTATAATGAGGTGCCCAGGTGAACTAGCCGAAAGGGCACCCCGTTACAGGTTTAATACAGTTTGTTTTAATATAATAGTCTATGGTTTGATAAGTTGATGGAGGTAAAAGGCTGAGTCAAATCATTTGATACAACTGAAACCGTTGATACAGTCTAAACAGTTGAAACCATCGAAACAGTTGAGACAGTCCAAACTGTTGTCAGTCGAGTAAGTCGGGATAGTCGAAGCGGTCGAGACGGTTAAGACGGGACAGTTGAGATAGTTGAAACACTAACAACAGTTGAGACTGGCGATACAGTTGAGACAGTTGAAACAGTCTGTGATAGTTAAAACAGTTAGATGGTTGAAACAATTTGTGACAGTAGAAACAGTTTGGGATAGTTGAAGCAGTTGAGGTAGTTGAAACAGTTATAGTGGTCATGTGTACCGCCGGCTATGTATGCCGAGGAATAGTGGTTATGTGTGCCACCGGCTATGTATGCCGAGGAATAGTGGTTATGTGTGCCACCGACTATGTGCCGAGGAATAGTGGTGTGCCACAGGGTAAATGCGCTAATGTATAGTGGTTATGTGTGCCACAGGGTAAATGTGCTAATGTATAGTGGTTATGTGTGCCACAGATTAAATGTGCTAATGTATAGTGGTTATGTGTGCCACAGGCTAAGTAGGTTGATTAATAATAGTGGGATGCACTTATCAAGGTGTATTGACTAATTTTGCTATGAAAGTATTATAAAATATAAATGCTGGTGGCCAAGTGCGCCATTTTAACTAATGCTGTTTTTAGTCTGCATAGCAGTTTAAATGTTGTTATCTGTTGATGTTGTTTGTATTGTATTGTCATAGTAATCTTATCTTGAAACAACTTTAAATAAATCGTATTTTAAAATGTCGACTCAAGACGCGATGACTGCCAGCATCTAAACTGGCTTGTCTGATATTTAGTAACTGATATACCGAGAGCTACTCAGCTAGTGTTACGTTCACTTACGTAAATTATGATTGTGCTAATGCAAGTTTTATTTTTGCGAGGACATGAACTCTGATGAAGCTGGAAGTTGCCTCTACCAAGGACCCAAAACATTTAAAGGTGCACGAAGCGTATCCTGCATCCAGCAGCACTATGGAAAATTTACTGAAGGAATCCTACTAGAGAAAAGAATGCGTGTACATCGCGTTTCCTACAGCGACACCACGAAGAACATAATGAAGGGTTGATTGCAGACTGAGGCAAGAAACGAAGATTCATTTTGGCGATTAGCTGACAGGTTACGATCATGCGTAAATTCACAGTAACTTTGACTACGAATACTTAAGACTTTTAATTCTTGAGTATTATGTAAATATCGTAAATATCCTGCAGTAATATAAAACGCAATAGGTTAATTCCATGAAATATCTTAAAGAATTTGTAGTGTTTAAGTGTAAGTAAACCGAATGTCGTGAAGTTGAGTTACAAAAGTAAACTAGAATAGGACTGTTAAGAATAATATAAGTTAGTCATTACATTATAACTGATGAATAACAATACCTGCTATTATTCAAGGAATTGCAGATATATTTAATATTTTATATTATAAATAGCTTTGTTTAATTCATATTTTTATAGTATTGGTACAATAATACGCAGTTGACATCAAAGTTATTGACTTTATATGTAGTTAGGTATTTAATTACTATGACTTGTTTGATTTTTAGTGTTGACTTAGATTGTGCAGGCCTGTAATTATAGTTGTGCTCGAATATTGTAGTTATTTATGTTGTGATCACAGTCAATATCTACTTATATTACGCAATGGATTTTAGTTTTGCTTTAGCTACGTGTACATGTAGTATAAAATAATGATGTATAAAATATAATGATTCTTAGCTATACTAATGAAATATGTGCTCAAATAAGAAATTGTATAGCTACAATGAGAACTGACTGCTAAGTGGACGAGCGCCAGGAGGCAGCTCTGTGTCGGATGGCCGAATGTCGTGAATTTTATAATTTATTCTCACTTTTTAATATTAAGAGGTTGGTAGACTGTTTAAAAATACCATTTTGATTGGCCACACTGGCGGAAGGAGCGTCCGCTGAGCCATCAGCCAATTACGATGGCTGCCTTGGTAGTTCCGGTAAAATAATATTGTGGTTTAGGAGGGAAGTTTTGGAGGGACGACAAGGTCCAAAAAGCAGTCAATTCTGATTGAGCAGCCGAAGCGTCAAGATGTATTAATGCTCCTGTTCGTTTATTGTGTACTGAATGTGTACTGAATATACACGATTTGAAGAGGTTCTCGGTGTTTTTACTTCACATTCATGTACAAAATATAATGTTTGGTCTTAAAGCTAGCTTATAGGTAGATAGTACATGTACCCTGTAAGGGCGCTTGCAAGCGAGTGCGTACAGAAATAAATTTATTGATCAAGCATTAATTATACAAAAGAGTTATATTTGAATTTTTAAGTACCGAGCATTTTTAAAGTCGCATAATAATCATAATCATAATTTTAGGAAGATAAATTTAATAAAATATTATAAAAGCAATTCATCATATCAATCAATTTATTTCAGTCTTTGTCCTTCAAATATTACATAGTCAAAATAAAATAAAATGTCATTTAAATTTTAATAGTGTAGGTAGTCAGATATTGAAGTCTTGTTTAACATTATACTACTACTACCTACTATTTTGTAAACAGGCACCGACCTATCCACTTATCACTTGATATTACAAAAGGTAGTTTTATACTTTGAATACTCCTTAAAAAAACAATCGTATTTCTACTCCAACCAAGATAAGACAACAGGCACAAATGGATATATCATATAGCAATTGAATAGGTACATAGAAAATCGTAGGTTGGCTTATATATCTTACTCATATGAAAATTAGTGTATTTCAGCCGCTAATTCTATGAGAGGAAACGGGACAACCAATGTGTCGTTGGTTCCATCCTGCTCTGTTCTTTGTAATTTCGTATAACATTGTCTCGTTTTGTTACCCGCGCAAGTGAGTCGTGTTTGTAGGAGAAATTACGTTCACGTGCTATCAACGGGCTTTAAATCTTTGTAACTAAACTGGTTAGTTTTATTTCTTTACCTTTTCTCAACCAGCACTACCATGCGTTCTACACTACCTACGCAGAGGTTTACTAGAAGGAAATGATACATAGTTCGCCTATGTATGTACAATAAGAACTTAAATAAATAATAAATAAATATCTGTGGACATTTCACACAGCGCCATCTAGCCCCAAACTAAGCATAGCTTGTACTATGGGAACCAGATAACTGATACAATACTTATATACCTTTTTGTTTGTAAATACATACATAGAATACAATATAACACCCAGACGCAGAACAAACATCTATGTTCATCACAAAAATGTTTGTCCTTGGTAGGAATCGAACCCACAGCCCTCAGTTCAGAAGGCAGGGATACTACCAACTGAGCTATCGGGCCTGTTTCATTTATGTGCAATAATGTAACGAATATGATCGTACTTGAGGTCCTCTGGGACGGGGACCTTAGGGATCGGGGTGCTCAGGGAATAAACAATATTTTCTCTCTATCTATAATTAATACAAGGCATGCATAATTATTGCTTTTTATAAATTAGTTAACAGCATTTTTTTATGTCAAGGAAAATTTGAATTATTAAGGCTGAGTTGCACCATAATCACAGTTAAAGTTACGGTCAAATTTTGACATTAGCCCGCCCCGCGAAGCGTGGACGGTGACAGTTAGCAGTTAAAGTTAGGGTTAAAGTAAGCTGGTGCAACTCAGCCTAAGAGCACAGAGCTATGAAACAAATGACGCTTTGCCTATTTTTTTTTTTGCTCTGTGATTAAGAGGTTTCAAACCACATCCATCCATCCGTCACTGATCCCGGAACATGACTGTGACAAGTGATCTCATGTCTAAATGAACTCCCTAAAAAATTATAATTGAGTATAGATTTAAAAAAATCTTCACCTTTTACAACCAACTTACGTAGAATAGGTGTTATATACTCTTTGCAACTTACGGATTATAGTAGTGTCAACTTATTTATTTTTACGGTTCACAGAACTTTCCCATGTAAATATAGATTTAAATAATCGAGTTATTATACTAATACCATGGATGAAATAAAAAAAGAAGGATTGAGTTTTGATTGACATCGAACTGAAGCCTACAATGGCGGACATATTACATATGTGTGTCGGATGAAAGTAGGGCGACCGGCTGCATATGATGTGAGTGTGCGGGTGTTCCGCTCGTACGTACGAAGCGTTCCGGCTTCCTAAGGGTGCTTCAGTTTCGGATCAGACGGGATTCCCTCCTTTTTTTTATTAGCTCCATGACTAATACATTCTCTGTTTCGTTTCAGATACACATAGAAATCCTACATGAAATAAAAATGCAAGTGACTTAGTGCCGGTGATCAAAATGAAGAACACGAATTCGGTGCTGACTCTCATTTGTGTCATATCTGTCACATGCACGCACGCCAAAACAGGTAACTTTATAGGATATTCTTTTTTAAATATTTATTTATTTACAAACATAACGTAAAATGGACAGCATTATTCCTGCTAGGCGATTATGTAACTTGATTGCAACCATGAGAAACAAAAAAATGTATAGATTTGACAGTCTCAATACGCAATTGATGTGTATAGCTACTGTGAAAGTTTTCAAATTTTGAATGAAATTTATTCTGTTGCATTGTTGTCAAAATTACGTGATCACCCCGCTGGTTATCTAATTAAACAGATAATGATTATTGTAACCTACATACCTCCTTATAACAAAACTACCAAATGTGGTTGGTTCTGCATCAACTAACTGGGTAATTAGCCTGTGACACTAATGATTGAGAAACAAACGTTGGTACAGCTTTTAATTGACAACTATGTTAATTGTTTACTGGGTGGTAGAACTTTTCTACTAAGTTCGTCTAGGTACCTAAGTACCACCGCTTTGCCAGTTATTCTGCCGCCAAGCGGTAATGCGCAAGCACTACTATGTTCCGGTTTGAAGGGCATCGTAGCTATTGAAATTACTGACTTATGAACTGATCTCACAGTCTAGTAATATGGTTACTAGATTGTGTGATGTCTCAGGATGAGGTGCGCACTTGCGTAGTGCAGTGTTACGCGATTTAAAGTTCCGAGTGATACTGCAGCTGTTATGGGCGGTCATGTCGTTTAACATCAGGAACGAGGCTCATCACGTCGTTTATTTTCATTAAATAATCAATTGCCAAACGTCAGCATTCCAGTGCTCAAGCAGGAATTTCTCAAACAATCCTATTTTGTTATAATTGCTCTTGATTATAAGAACGAGCACCGAAAATATTTGGGTCTATCTCCACTTGACCTATTTATAGTAAAAGTTAACCGGCCAACCTCCCAAAACTACGAAATTACCTCGAGAACAAATAACTGTTCGGTCCGTGGGGGATTCCATTCTATCCTGTCACTGTCAGGAGAAGAGCATCCGAGTATCCGAGTTGAAATTTGATTAACAATGACGTTAAGTTACCGTTGGCTGGTTATCTCTAAGTTTGTGTATAGAACCCATAGAGATGGAATACAATTATGCGTCGTCTACAGGATGCCTTGCTCAACACTTTTTATAAAATTCAAGCGTGGCTCGTTTTATAATAATATTTCTTTACCTGAGCAGATAATGTGATGTCATTTATTCCCGTTAGAATATCAAGTTTGATATCTGGTTGTCTAGTGGGAAGTTTTTTTTTTTGTTACATTACCGGTGATGTAGTAGGTAACTTAACTGGTTTTTTATGAGTGGTTGTGAAGCAGGAATATTTTTTCCCAATAGAATACCAAGTTTGAGTAATAACAAGTTTAGTATGGTGCACATGCTGGACGGGCTGGCCTCACAGTCTAGGTCATATTATTACTATAGGTCTAGGTACCATGATGTGTTCACATGACTTGTGCGTAACGCAGTTTCAACTTTTCAAGCAAAAAATTATAATTTAGAGTTCTGAGCGGCCCTGCAACTGTCATGGGAAGTGACTTAACATCAGGCGAACGACTAGCTTCTCATGTCATTCGTTTACATAACAAAAGTTATTTCAAAACAGAGTAAATACCTACACCAATATGTAGATAGAACCGACGAAATATCCTAAACAACTGAAGGTTTGGTATATAACAGTAGTTTAATGTTATTATACAAAATAAACCGTTAGAGAATAATTAGTGAGACATTCAAGTTAAACCCGGAAAACTATACCCTTTTCAGCTAACAGCACTAACAGTATCATTTTTAGGGATAAACCAAGCATCTATCAATTTATGCCGGATATTTACTATTTTCTGGACTAACCACCTCCATAATAATAATATAATACCAGCCCATGTATCCACCCCATATCCGTCTCTGTACGGCGTATACTATCAAATATTTTTAAACAAAAAATCACTTTTTCCCTATTTAAACACGTCAAATATAAATATTAATAACCAATGTAACAAACAGTGACACTGCAACTATTTTGGGCGGCGTTTCGCTTAACATCAGGTGAACGACTAGCTAGTTGCGTCATTCATTCTTATATAAAAATACTTATAATAACTCGTATTAATAAACTTCAAAATAATGTGCCAGATGAAACGTTTATCCGTCCTAATCACATAACACTACAGATCTACTTTAAACTCATAGTAGCGAAATAGTTTAACAACTGTCTAATCTTCAGGATTAAGGCACGAGCCGAGGCATTGAAGACGTTAATGGTACAGCCGAAGGGATATCTCCCGGTTTCTGTTGAGATCGTTAATAGAATGGATAATCCTGTACAAATATGCCGTTAAGTACTTCGATAATAGAGGCGTTGGTTTCAATGTGGGTCTGTCTTGTTCTATTGATGGTATTATGTACTCGGATAGCTTTATTCTCACCTCTAGTCTTCTTCACACGTTGGAAAGTGGCCAACCCTGGTGTCAGAATTGTCTTCTGCTGTAGTCGACAGCGAAGCATGGTAGCGCTCAGCAGTTGTAAACATAAACTTTTGTAGCGGGAACCTGTCGAAATAGTGACCGCAGAAATCGTTGCTAATTTTAGGGACCGGTTAAATAGGTATGGCTTCAAGCAGTTTTATCTGA
Source organism: Ennomos erosarius (assembly GCA_963580505.1). Taxonomy (NCBI): domain Eukaryota; kingdom Metazoa; phylum Arthropoda; class Insecta; order Lepidoptera; family Geometridae; genus Ennomos; species Ennomos erosarius. The sequence continues at coordinate 12,493,697 of OY756986.1, forward strand.
TCCGCCTCGGCTTTGTACAGGCTTTTTCAAATCAGGCTTCGAGTCTCATCTCTCGGCTTTCGACCGTCCTACTACATCCTTTCTCTATCTGCGCTTTTACAAGACGCCTAAATTAGATTATTATGATACTTGCTTTCTACATAAAATTACAAAGTGCTTAATGTAAACCTTAACAAGCCTATTCATAATAATTATAATTATTATAACTTTGAAAAACGAAAAGTTCTATCAAAAAGGAACAAAACCATAGTTTAATAATCACTTATTAATCAGCAAACAGAAGCTCAGCAGTGAAGGTAACACAGCGCTATGAAATGTGAAGGTTACCTGACAACAAATTCTTTCACGCACTTGCCGTAATAAAAGTAGGAAATGTGACGTCCTTGAAATTTTTCCTACCTTTTAACTTAATAACTCTATCAAATAAATTACTTGGGTTTGGTGTTCATTGATTCTGTAATACAAATAGAGGTTTTATAAAGGTTTTATACGAGGTTGTATAAATTACAGAGATTAACCATAGCATCCTGCAAGTTGAAATGGCAGGGGGCATGCCTCAACGCTCGAAGAACTGACAACTGATGAGGAAGAAAGGTTCTGGAGTGTTGGATGCAGGATGGATGCAGGGTTAAGCAGCCACTCAATATGGCGCTCTTTGGGGGAGGCCTATGTTCAGCAGTGGACGTCTCCAGACTGATGGTGATGATGATGATGCATCAGACGTCCAAACTTACGATGACAAAATTGTAGTTATAAACTGTTAATACGCGACAACATAACCAACCTTTTGTGATTGTGTTGTGGTACGTGTGATTTAAGCCTTAAAGTGAAGCCTCAATTTCACGGTGAGATGAGCAGACGCCATGGTTTTATTAGGCCGTGATACCGCCCGCGATTTTATGCCTATGAGATTTTTAGATTGGTTCCTTGTCTCCCGACAATGTACGGCTAAACCCGAAAAGGGTTGTTCGGTGTTAAAATGAGACATGTTTTGTACTTGCAAAGTTATGTACTACCAGATAAAATTTTTGTGTGCGTGATGCTCTTTGTGTGTCAATGCATGTTCGTTTTGTGTTTTTGTGTCTATACAGCTTTTGCTATTTGTATTGTATTCAAAGCCCTATTAAAAAAAGTTTTTTTTTAAATAATTTATAGGCATAGCATTTCACCACTGTCTCACCTGATGGTAAGTGATGACGCGGCCTACGGTGGTGCATGCTTGCCTAGAAGATACCTGTTCAGTCTTGACTTGAAGACACCGAGGTTATAGTTATCGGAAAACAAGAACGACGACAAGGTATTCCACTCATTGCTTGGTTTAGCTCATTCAGTAGGTTTTCAAGGAATTCATTTTGTTTGGCAAAGTGCTGTTATACCCAAATGGTTTAATGAATCATATCATCACCCTATAACATTCGTGGATTTTTTTTCACGATACTTAAGTACGCCTGGTTTGATCACTAGTTCGTCATTATTTTGAGCATTAAATAAATATATTAACGTTGATGTAGTCATTTGGTTGTACACCTCCAAGGAAGATTTAATAAGATTTAAAAAAAAAAAAAAAATATATATATATATATATTTTCACTATCAACACGAAAAGAAATACATATCAATAGAACAGCTTAAAACAAGTAGGTAGGTACATTACATTTATGTTATAGGACAATGGGGATACTTAAAACTTCCTTGTAATCATCCTACATCATAGTTGGTAAGACCGTGTTGAAATTGGAGCTGTAACGGATAATGGTTTGGTTGGTCAGACTGCCGGATATCCGGCTCAAACAAAAGCTAGATATCCGTGCATCCGGTCATTCAAACCACACGACTTCAGATCTAAAAATATGTATAATCTGTTGTACCTAAATTAGGAAATTAATCCAACACAAATTTATGGTATAAAAAAATTATAGCGATCAGTTTTATTAAATTATTGATTAATATTTACTTCATCATCATCGTTATCATCACCAGTCCGTAGATGTCCACTGCTGAACATAGGCCTACCCCAGAGAGCGCCACTTTGAGCGGCTGCTCACCTCCTGCATCCATCGGCTCCCCGCTGAATATTTACTTAATTATTAATTATCAATAACACACTGGATTAGACGGTCTCCCATCTGAGCTAGGTGACATGCCCACTGGCTGCGAAAATCTTCAGGACTATGTCTGATAGACGAGTGGTAGGTAACCTCATGTTTTTTTTCTAGATCCTATAAAATACAAGCATCTTAGAAATAATATAAGGGAAGGAAGATAAAGCACTACCTACTAAATTTATAATTAGAACTGCTAAGGAATGGAATGCCCTTCCAGGGTCTGTGTTTCCGGTAAAATATGACCCGGGCGTGTTCAAGAGAAGAGTGAATAGGTACTTACTTAGCTAGCATGCTACACCTTCGACCGTATCGTCACTTTACAATATGGGAGAGCGTGGTTAAATGCTAAATAAGATACTCGATTTGAGCGACAGGGCAACGTCGAGCGTTGGGACGATTGTTTGACTAAGTCATTTGAGGTATGAGAAATTAACCATTGACATAAAAAGTGCTACCTACTAAGTGGACCGACGATATGGTGAAAGCTGCAGGTGAAGGATGCAGGAGGCGAGCAGCCGCTCTAAGTGGCACTCTCTGGGGGAGGCCTATGTTCAGCAGTGGACGTCTTAGGGTCTATGTACCTACTGGGTATGACATTATACCGCTGGTGGGATCGCTATCTATGTCTGGTGAGCTGGGCTGGAGAATTCAGCTCTGAACGCGGGCCAAGATATGAATTAAAGATTTTGTTTAGTAGTACAGGAGTAGGATATTGAGACGTCTACACGCTGGAACGCCTGAGTTTATACTGAATGGTTCTGCTTGCAAGTAGTGCGGACGTAAGTTACTCGATTATTAGGATGTAGCAATGCCGCCAAAGTCCAAATGGCACACAATAGAGGACGTGCCTCATCTTTTAATAACATCTATGACTCGGTATTCACCTGTTCACTAATAGATATAGCTTCACATCACCACCCCATTCATTACCTTTCGCTTTGCTCAAACTACGTATACAGAGCGAAGAGTACAACGAGTATCGTGCAGCATCATCAATCAACCGGCACCCTTCACAAAGGGAGCGGGCAGCCTGTGATTAGCGCGCCTAAATTATCTACTGACGTGTGCTCGTAGGTGTATAGCTTCAGGGGTAAAGTTAGTCTGAAGGCCGTGTTACCTTCCAAAGGTAAAGTTACGGGAGAATAATTGAAGAATCTTTTTCCAGTCTACTCAGTTTTCATTGTTGGTTGAAAAAAGACTTTTTCGTTGACGAGGGACTTCCATTATCAGAGGTTTCCACTCACTATAACCTGTGGAGTTTCTATGTGTAGCAAAGGGCTCTAGAATTTCTTATAGAACACACCAGTTTGTCGCCTTTCGTACTTGCCAAAGCACATCTCGTACAATATAACACACCACATGCGTCACCTACCCTTTTGTTGCAACCCCCATTCCAACCACCTAACATTCTGAAGGCCTGAGCCGACCGAGTATAAGAGAGATGTTAGACAAAAATGGGCTTTTGTAGTATTGTAAATCGCTATCATTATCAAACGATTCACTACCAATCCATTTAGTGGCGTATTACTTACTAGTAACGATCCATAGCAATGGCGACACTCAATAGTCATAACTAATTCAAAAATACTAATTACATACTATTGTTATTCATGTTAATTTATTGACCAATTATATTTTCTCACGCCTATTTCATCTTTAAAATATTTACAAATCAGAAACAATTACATAAACATTATAAAAAAGTGTTTTTGGTACTTACCTTTCCTATCACTTTCAAGCTAAATGATTTCAAACATTTTACACTATGTTCTAAAACCTCACTTACACTAGTTCCAATCTAAGTGTAGTCGACGCCATCATCACATTAGCACTTAATCTCAGGTTAAACCCAGCTTTATCTCATAAAAAACCAAGACTTTCAAATCAACCAATCGCTACAAAGATGCCTCATCCTAATACAAATAAGTATTACAAAAACAAAAACAAAAACAAACCACCAAAGCCACACAAGCTTCCAAACACAAACTTATCCCGCAAACCGAAGTTAAGAGAAACATAAAACAATATCCGCTGAAGCTCGATTGTACGCCCCACTTCCAGGAAGGTTCGGGCATATTAAATTATCGTAATGATGAATTTACAAAAGGGGAACAACCTTGTGGTATTTGAAAATCGAATACGGTGTACATTTTACGAGGTTATTGTAAGCCAGTATATAATGTTACGTGTTGTTCTGTAGCTATTGCGTTACTTTATAATGGTACCTAAAAGAACCACGTGGTTTCTTCTGCGTTTTTCACACCCCATTTTGTCCCTCTAAGTGAATAGACCCCATTGGTTGAACGTCTTTAGGCTGTTGATGAGAAGAAACATAAATTGACTATAGTTTCTTTGTGTTGCGTTACACTACCAAGAAAAACATACAGTACTTGACTTTCCAAAATGAAGAATTTTCACGGGAAATATGGATAATTTGTGGGTCGAACTACAACAACTGTAGTTGCCGTCAATAAACTGTGCTTTTGTTTTAAAAACTTTGTTGTAACACGGAAACCCGCCCACTATAATTACGGTTTATAAACCGGAGTTTAACAGTAAAGCACTGCATTTAATATCGCCTATTCCGTGACCGTGCGCGTATACAACCCTGTTTTCTATTTTTTACGATGATGGCTTAATTGCCTAGTTAATGTTTGTTAGCATGAACCGCTTTAAGCCGGCAGGTACGACGTTTTATCACTACTTTGTTTATGATCGTCACGATGCCAATGTACCTTTTACTATACCTTTGTGGACATTTCATTTATACGGCAGTCTAGCTCTAAACTAAGCAAAGCTTGTACTACGGCAACCGGATATTTGATCGAGTACTATACTTTTTAATTGTAAATACGTACTTGTAATATAATAAAAATAGCCAAGATACAGAAAAGCCATCGCTTCTTTCGTTAAACAAACGATTGTCCTCGAGCCCGTAACCCATACACAGTACAAAAGGCATATACTACCAACTGAGGTATGAGTCACTACTAGGTGCTCGCTCATCTAGAGTCATCATCACCAACATCAACAGCCTGAAAATGTCCACTGCTGAAACCTACTTAACCCAGCTTTGGCTGGCCTTTTATTACTATACAAAATGAAAAATAATGATGAAGATCAACACTAATAGGCATGTACTACAAAATTATTTCTTCTTTGTTATAGGTTTACAATCAGTACGGAGTTTGTACGTAATTCTCAAAAAACTGCCACAAAACTAACGATAACTTATCTTCTATTAACTTACACAGTCTGTATTAAATACCCCATTGGCTTCTGACAACGTCTAACAGACGTACTTAAAAAGCGCTGACTCTATTTAGATGATAACACTTGAGAACGGATGTCGAGATCAAAGGGTGGCCGCGGCAGGCTGTAATAGACATTTAGAAGAGTTCAGACTTGAATGGTCCACTTTAGTGAACGTCTTTTTAATGTAGAACATCTCTTTCTTTTTAATGTAGAACATCTCTTTGTTATGAATTAAAAAGTTATTGACTAATGTAGTATGTAACCAAACTACTGACTCTAGATTTCTGAAAAAGTTGTTTTTTAAGGGAGAAATTATGTACGTTTTTAATTTTTTAGTCAAGAACTGGCCTTGTGTCCCTTAAGATGTGTATTGCTATCCCGTTCTTTCTCATCATCATCATCATCAACAACATTCTGACGACGTCCTTTAACGTCTGCTGAACATAGGCCCCCCTCACCGAGTGCCATTTTGAACGGCTGCTTGGCTCCTGCATCCAGCGGCTCCCTGCAGTTAGTGTTTTTTATTATTTACAATTGTTTTAAGTGTAAATTTTACTTTTAAAGTAAGAAAAAACAGCGAATGTAATATTTGCCCATTATCTATCTCTAGGCAGGCAAGTTAGTAAAAGTTTTTGATTGAATGTAAATGAAATAGATTTAATAGCAATTTAGAAAAAAGCGAAACGTTTTCATTATAGTTATAGCAAGCATGCGTAAGTGTTAATTAATTAATTAGTATTCATCATCATCATCATCATCATCATCATCATCATCAGCCTGGAGACGTCCACTGCTGAACATAGGCTTCCCCCAAAGAGCGCCACTTTGAGCGGCTGCTTGCCTCTTGCATCCATCGTCTCCCCACGGTTCTGACCAGGTCGTCGGTCCACCTACTGGGGGGGGCGGCCTACGCTGCGTCTTCCAGTTCGTGATCGCCACTTGAGAACCTTTCTTCCCCATCGGTTGTCAGTTTTACGAGCGATGTGGCACTGCCACTTCAACTTGCTTATTCTGAAAGCTATAGTTATAATTAGTATTAATAGCATGTTAATAGAAGGGTAAAAACTTAGCATTGTCATCTCCTTGGTTCCAATTTTTTTTCTTTCTAGATTGTTGAGAAAAAAATGTATTTTATTTTCATAAAAGTCTACTTGAACCACGAATACAAATATTTGACAAAACTAAACTTTCTTATCATGTTTATAAAAAACACGAGTTATATACAATGAGTTCACTGAAATAGTCGTTATTCTAGCAGAGATTGCAAAACACAGTTGTCACGCCATGAAGGGACGTGAAACATGTACACAATGTCTTTCTTTCATTCAATACATGACACTGACAAGGACGGCGTCCTCGGGGAAAAACAAGATTAGGTGAGAATTCTTCTGTGTGCCTCGCTTACGAATGAATATAATTTATTTTCCTTATAAAAGCAGAAACGCCTTCGATCACCTTTTTTCTTTTTTTTTCGGGCAATATGCCTTTATTACTCAAGCTAACTACTACAATAATAAAAACTAAACTAAAACTAAATACACTGCACACGAACTAGCTACACTATACCAACTACAAAGAACATATGGACTGTATAGTAGACCGCGATGGCCTATAGACAGTCCAAATGCTCCAGCCCACTGCCGGTAGGTAGCGTACCCAACATGCTGGCAGCATTGCCTCGTTGAATTGCAATGCTGATGCGTTGAGCCAAATAAGTGCCAGCCAAAATGGTCACGCGTCGCATCGACCAGGCGCTCTGATAGACTTTGGAAAACTTAGAAAACGCGTTGAGCTCGCGGTCCCCATGGACCCAGGGGGTCTCAATGCCATACGGCTCAAATATATAACCGCTACCGAGGTTACTATATTAGCGCCGCTTTAGCTGCTTAGCCGAATTAGCCACGGCGCCGGCCCTAACGTGCGTCTCGGGAAGGTGTGACGGCGCCATAGTGTCGACACTAAAGGCCGCCCATCTTCCAGGAAACCGAAGTCATTCCGTAAGGTCTTTTACCATCGTCACGCATGAGACCATTCGGTTCGAGAATGGCTGCAACATTGGCGGTGGTAAAAGCCCGGCGAATGATGTCATCAAGACTAGCATGGCGCAAAATTCGACCAGCACTTTTCGAACACGAGAGACCGTGATGACCGAGCTGATCAACTGCAGTACCACACTGGCAGCGATGGGCTACACGGCATCTTGCTCCCAAACGTAAGCTGATAGCTAAGCAAAAAGCAGTCGGATCTAAAAGGCTACCGGTGTTGAAAGAAGGCATGGCCTGTAACCAAAGCCCTGACTCCTACACAGAGACTGCGAGAAGCCGAGTACGATCTGCGACGTTATAACACGTATCTAAAAGTCTTTCCCGTGCTAGTTCGCAGAGCGGTCGGTCTCACAGCCTCTGTGAGGAAAGAGCCACCGGGTGATCAGAATTTGGACAAGCCAAACTCCAGGCATTCTTTGCCTCTGACAAATGAGCTACTTCCTTTTTTCTTGTCATATTCTAAGTCAGCGTTAGCGTTCTTTGATTCTAGGGGGGTCACCACAACGTCTTATAGCATTATTATTTCAATCATACTTTGAAAAATGACACCAAAGTAAGAATATTGTAATGTTGTTGACGCAGAGCAGTTTTGATGACTTCACGTTAAATCGTTCACTGCAATAAAACTGTCATGTCATACCGATAATCATGTTGACATCGACGTGCGATAGTGATAAATCTATATAAAAATGTAGACGTCTCGTTCTCGCGCCAAAATACTTATAAGTTCATGGTACGAATTCGAACAATATTATTGTAACCTTGAAGTTTTACTATCACGAACCATGATGGTTTTGTATTAGTTTGTGGTAGGACTGCTAGTCGTTTTTAATCTAGTGTTATTGTTCCATGAGAGTTTATAGTAGCCTTATGTCTATGGGCAGGCCACAATACGTAGAACTGACAACCAATCGGGAAGAAAGGTTCTAGAGTGGTCCACTAGGTGGACCGACGATCTAGTCAGAACCACGAGGAGCCGATGGATGCAGGAGGCGAGCAGCCGCTCAAAATGGCGCTCGTCAGGGGAGGCCTATTCTCAGTAGTAGATGTCTTCAAACTGATGATGGTGATGATGATGAATGCTAATAATCAATCTGAAAATACAAAACTCAAATAATTATTTGCTAATAAGCTATCTTTGTGGCTTTGTGGCATTTTGTACAGAAATCCGTCATTACGGTGTTATCGACTCATTTGTAGAAACAAAGCTCACAATAATACAAATGACATAAAAACCTTTTGTTTAAGAATTCTGTTAAAAATAAACGGAGCGTTTATTCTACACAAAGCTTTGAGAATTTCGTAGCACGTCTACGAGTGGCTGAGCCGTAGCACGCATTCAAGTCTACGTTGACATTGCGCTACGCCGTAGGCAGAGTTTAGGCAACTTCTGGTAAAGAGCAAAGCTTTGATATGCTAAGTTGGTTTTATACGACGTTTTACAAGAGATAACGTACGTAGGTGCTTCTATTTAAGTTGTATCGTAAGCTAATTTTTACGTGACTTTACAAAAGGTCATACCAACGCCGTACAAGTTGTAAAATTGTAAAGATTTACTGAGTAAATAAATACAAATACAAATTTATTTATTGACACAAATATGGTTAGAGCAATTTACGTAGTGAATCCATAGAATCCTGAACTATCTAAATGCTTTTAATCTCTCTCTCTCTCTCTCTCTCTCTCTCTGTCTCTCTCTCTCTCTCTCTCTCTCTCTCTCTCTCTCTCTCTCTCTCTCTCTTAGTTTATTCTTTATTTAATCTGTAATATCAGCTGTAAGTTCCCCAAATAAAATAAACTTACATGTCACGGATAAAAACCAAACCCTGCCTAGTCTGCTTTAGTATATAAATGTATTTATGGTTTGACTCTGTGATCTCACCTGATGGTAGTTTGCCTAGAAGATACCACCTGTTTACATTGAAGGAAAACCATAAAGAGTTATTTTCAGTCTTAGTAGTACCTTTTACCTGGTAAGCAAACTGTAAAAAGGTCTTTAATATAGGCACCCACATCAACAATAAGCAATCAGTACACGTCTACACAACACGTCTGAGCGAGACAGGTTGACATCTTCATTCCCTCTTTTACATGCAGAAGCTAGTAAAATAGGGTTCAATACAAATCGTACTTAACAAGCACACTAAGCCGAGCCGTAGAGGTGTCTACTAAACTTGAGTCTGAAACGAGAATTCATCAATCAACGGGAATTATCATGTGGTGCGAGAGCCCACTGCAAAAATATCTACGTCATCCGGCATCCCAATAAGCTATCTTCAGATCGTTAACCGACACTTGCATGTAAAAAATGAGATCTGCCAGTGCCAATCCTGCCGGGTCATGAAAATAATTGAAATTTTTTGACGTTTTTTTTTTCAAAATGACATCCTAAGGTACCCGAATGAAAGAGGTGGCAAAAATTAACCATTAATTAATTATGTAAAAAAACTTGATCTGCCATTAGACCGTGTTTCCGGAAGTACATGGCAGACCCCTCAGAATGTGCCTTCACACCCTTTAACCTACCTCATCGAGTAATAATTTTAAGTTAATTGAGGAACTAAACCTATACACAAAAAACAGCCAAGATGCCCCAAGATGCCAAGATGATTGTAGATTAAAAGGCCAGGTCTAAATTTGCTGAAACTTAGTGTTCAAGGCATTTGAAGTTGGATTTCTATTACTCGGCAGGATTGGCATTGGCAGACCTGATTTTTTTACATGCACAAGTGTCGGATAATGATCTAAAGGTAGCCTATTGGGGTACGCAATGACGTAAGTATTTTTGCAGTGAGCTCTCGCACCAATGCGATTACTTTATATCTACATAAAACTTTGCTTCACACATTATTTTAGACCTTAAAACAACGGAATAAAGACGCAAAATATCCCACGAGTCATGTTCATGAAAATTTGGCTCGTATAATAAAGTGACAAGGCTGAATATCGTGTGGGTATAGTTGATCACGCAACGCGCCCTTACGCACGTATTAAACTCTCTATTCAAAACGTCGAAAGCGGTATTTTTACGTGAATTATTTTTTATCTTGATAACATTATATAAGTTTGAGGTGATGAAGAAATTAGGCATTGATATTTTCAAGGTAGTGTATTGTTTGATTAAACAGGGGGGTCACGACAAGGTCTTATAGCATTATTACTTCAATATTACTTCAATCATACATTGACAAATGATATAAAAGTTAGAATACTTTAATGTTGCAGAGCCAGAGCAGTTTTGATGACGTCACGTTAAATCGTTCACTCAAATACAACTGTCATGTTTTACATCATGTTGACACTGACGTGCGACAGTGATAACGCCATATAAAAATGTAGACGTCTCGTTCACACGCAGGAATACATTATAGGTTCATGGTACGAATTTGAACAATATTATTGAAATAATAATGTCATGAAACATGATGGTTTTGTGTTAGCTTGTGGTAGCCCAGCAGCACCAGAAATTATTATGGAAAGTTTTTTTTTTAACTTTATTTTACCCATTTTGGTGATTAGCTATCAAGTGCATTAATTGTGTAAGCGTTATTAATTTTGGAAATCATTTTAAGTGGGTACTATTTTAATCAGACCGAGGAGAATGTTTTTCCTATTCCCTGGATATTCCAGCTAAAGTGTAATAAAAAACAAAAAGCAACACTAAATAAAAACATTTAAAAATTAATGTATTCTCCCCAGATAATATAATACCTCCAGTACAGATGCCTCATCCCATACAACGTAATAACGCGGGCTATTTTACAAATTGTTTTATTTCTGCATAACGCAAGGTTATCAAGCGACATTTATTGTGTTTGGCGAAGTATTGGGCCAAATGAATACACTGGACACTAACCAGTAACTCTCTAGACACGATTACTAGATTTTTTTCAAGGTCGGGCTATTTTTCGTTTGAACCTGATGGAACCCCATGGTATTCTCATTGTATCGTAATTTTAACGATATTTTCCAACCAATATAATTATTAATACTTATTAGTACTGTTTCTGAGTGAAGTAGGCTTAAGATATATCGTAGTCCTTAAAATTTTCGCAACCAGCGGGATCCTGCTGGTAACTAAACTAAACTATGATATTTTATATCGTCATAGATATACCTTAAGCGTAAACCACACCGTTTAATTTTTAAAATCATTTCCATCAAGTAGAGGTTTAGGGTGTAATAGGAATTTCAAAGCGAACAAAACACTTTGCATAAGATTCATCACGAGGATGATTTTTTCAAACGTATAAACTGACCGCTTATCTACAAACAAGGATGGCCGAAATTAAAATGTTAGGAAAATTTATGAATATTCGAATATTTTCATAGTAGTGCCAGGTCCCACAGTAGGAATACTTACGTCATCGAGTATAGGCTATCTTTAACCGACACATAAACATGTAAAAAAAACTAGGTGATGTAATATCTTAAGCACAATATTCAATTTTTATTATTTATTTATTATTTTTCCGATCCTGCCGGATCATAGAAATCCGAGAAAATTTATGACGTTTTTTATTTTAAAAATTACGTCAGAAGGTACCCGAATGAAAATCCTGTATAAACAGTTAACCATTGACTACTTACGTGAAATAAAATTGGTCTGCCATCGCACATCGTGCCGGAAGTACCTGGCAGACCCTTACGAAGTGCCCTTCATACCATTTACTTACCTCAACGAGTACCCCGATAAAACCTATGTCCATTAATAGCCAAGGTCTCCCTGATAATAGATTTAAAGGTCTGCCAGGTCTAAACTTGCCGGAACTTAGTGTTCAAATCATTTGAAGTTGGATTCCCATGACCCGGCAGGACCGGAATTGGAAGACATGATTTTTTTACATATTTAAATATTTAAATGCCAGCTAATGATCTAAAGATAGCCAATAAATGTACTCAATGACGTAGGTATTTGTATGAATTTGTGCTGCCGGATCTCGCACTGTAGTGCTTACAAAAAAAACAATAGTTCTTTGGAAAGAACATTTCTCAAACACTCAACGATCGATTGACCCACTGACCCGTCAGAAATTGAAAACAATTCCACAATAGCTTACAGACATGATTATAGACACCTCGTTTAACAACCCTGTCTCTACACGGTTGTTGAACGTAGAAAAAAAGCAATAAATTAACTTCACACAAAACTACCTTTTCTCAATTTTTTTTATATTTAGGCCTCTTTTGCGCATTTACATTTTCAAATTTGTATAATGTTAACAATTTATAATAACAGTCATGCCATCAATAAAAATTTTATGCTGCATTTTATTGTGCTCTGAAGATATTTAGCACTATGGTTAAAAAAGAGCAGTATTATTGAATATTAAATTTATGGAACCATACAGAAACCAATGAAATCTAAAAGCATTAGAAAATAACATCGTTACTTTTATTGTGATATAGTTCGTACACTGTCCTAAATCGTACCGTTGTTATGACCAGCAGAACGATTTAATCTCCCGTTCTCGGGCCATAAATACGGTGTCCATGTGTCAGGAAACCGGGGACAAGGCTGACATGTGGCTTGGAAAATCTTGTTACAACTTTGAAGGGGTTCGGACTGTTAATGATATTTATGGGAAAAGTTTCAGATTAAACGTGTGCCCCCCCTACTGTTACTAGGGTTGTGGTACTTTTTGTTATTAAAATTTTCACATCAATCGTTACTTTTTGCATTTGATTTATAGTTGTAGGTAGTTAATGTGTGTTTTTGTGTTGTTTACAAATGCGTTTAGAGAATTAATGATATTTCGCTTTTCAATGTATTGTTTTTGAGACTTGGCCAATTAGTATTTTTATATCAAATGAAGATACATTTTAAATAATTATATTTTTAAACGTTACTCATGAACCGTGTGTTGATAACTCGACCAGGTTTTGAGCATAATGCTCTTCCTCAGGAATCAATTCATGAGCGTTTTAATGCTTTTCTTCTTGTTGTATAAGCAAGTGGTCAGCCCTGCTCGGCTACCACAAGCTAATACAAAACCATCATGTTTCAGGGCATTATTGTTACAAGGTTACAATAATATTGTTCGAATTCGTACCATGAACTTACAAAGTATTTCTGCGTGTGAGACGTCTACATTTTTATATGGCGTTATCACTGTCGCATGTCAGTTTCAACATGCTGTAAAGGTATGACAGGACAGTTGTATTTGCTCTAAAACTGCTCTGGCTCTGCAACATTAAAGTGTTCCTACTTTTTTGTCATTTGTCAATGTATGATTGAAGTAATATTGAAGTAATAAGCTATAAGACGTTATGGTTGCCCGCCTGGTGTCAGAATTTTTAGGCCGCGCAAAGGTAACTAATACTAACGCTGTGAATTGCATATTTTATGTAAGTAAATGGCATGATGTATCGTTTATCTAGTGATACGTAAGAGTTGTAACTCTAGGTACGTAAAATATATAAACAACCATTTTGCCGCCAAAATCCTTTAACAAAATAAAATCAAATCACACTTCACCTTTTTCCACATCCATTCATTATTGTCAAAAAGGAACATTCAAGGGCCATAACATTAATAATATTAGATTTATATGGCAAAAGATTTCTGCCAGCGGCGGGCGTTATTTAAAGCCCTGAGATATACAATATTTCATTGAGAGGGCGTATAAAGGATTCAACTTTAGGGTCTCCGTTGATAAAAAGGCACAAGTTCTGAGTTCTGACTCTCCTAATCTTGACTTCTGGTAATGTTTTGATTTGTGTTTGGAACTGTGGATTCAATCAACAGACAAAGGTTTCTTATTGGATAAAACACAACGGAGTGATAATAAAAATGTATTGTGTTTTTTTTTTTTTTTTATGTAGAATAAGCCTGTAATGGAAAAGTATTTTCATAAATAAAATAAATGATTTATTTCTTCATTCAATCTATATTACTTCAAACGTAAACAAAATCTAGACGTTTTTGTTAACCACATAATTATTATTAAGCCATGGCTTTTGGTAAATGTTGGAGAAAAAATGTAAGTACCATTTTTGCTAATTATTTCCATTAAAAACCAATTAAAGGACGATGGGGCATAAAGACCGTTTTCCATGCCCTTAACTACGTCCACCTGTCATTGGAATTTATTAAAATGAATGCCGGTTGCCTTTTATCACCACTATGGCCTCGCTCTGATATCGGCGCTTTGTGAGTAACGTGATTGACTCCGAATAGATTCGGAAGCACGTGAAGCGTTGATCTGTCGAGATTGTGTCCGGAATATTTTATACGTTTTTTGTGTTGATGTTCTTTTGTCATTTAAATAATTTGGCGATATTGATGTTTTTGCGTAGCGCGCAATATTGTGTAAGACAGGCTTCACGACCTTTAATTTTACCTATCTTTTAGCTAGATAACGTTTAAAATGAGAACTAAATAAATTATACGTTATTGGAGCTTATAATTATATACACACTAGGTGATTTAAACACTGACTAACTAGTAGATACCTCACCTTGAGGCTGCCCGTTGTATGTTTAGAAATAGTCTTGGGTTGACCCAAGACTATTTCTAAACATACAACGTTTCACTTATTACAAACAAAAGGTGTTTTATTAGGGATGATAAGTTAGAGACGCTTCTATTATATTTTTGTTTGTTTATATAATTGTAACGTCAAAACGGCTGAACTAATACGGTTGAATTTTCACAGACTATGCTTACTTACGACTATATACTTACACTTTAGTATGCCTCTTGTTCATAATTATTAGGGACTCATTTCTATGTCAAAGCGAAGTAGGAATAGCTGCAGTTTCTGATCGATCGGATAGTTCACTCACTAGATTTGATGAGTGACCGCTAAAAATTGTTATTTGCAACTGAGCGCTACTATTTCGAAGGGCACGTTAAGTCGTCAGTTCCGGCTGCAGTCGTAAGACAAATGTCGTTTAGCCAAGTCAGTAAGCTTATGGGCAGCCTAAACGTTCTGATACCTGGACTGACTGTTGCCTAATACACGAGAAGAAGAAGAATAATTGGCCATGTGCGAGTCGGACCGATCCGTACCATTACCTATCTATAAAACGAGCAAAAAATTTCTTGTATGAGTGCCTCCTTAAATATGTATTTTATTCTGTGTTTTAGTATTTGTTGTCAGACAAATAGACAGACAGACGAATAGCAGAGCCTTAGTAATAGGGTTCGCTTTACCTTTTGGGTACGGAACCCTAAAAATTACAAGAAACTACGCACATTTAATTTAAATTGCCTCCAGAGGATAACTAGTTAAGACTTCGTAACTGTAATACCAGTTTTTTATCTCGAACGCTAAAAAACCTTTTACATTTGCCAAAACTCGCCTGTGACTCGTACGTTGCGGCACAAAAACTCTGATTAATAGCACTGGCGCGGGCCTGATGAACACGGCCCCTATTCAAACATTGGGCTTTTGGAATTAGGGATCGCTGGGAGAGGCTTTTTAAATGACTGCGATTTGATTTGTCCAGGATAAGGTTACCTTTTGTTGTAGGTATCTTGTTGAGTTACATTTATAGTATTATTCCACTTTTGAAAATACCTAATTTTTTCAGAGTAATGAAAAACGTAACGAGCTAGTTGTTCGCCTGCTGGGCTACCACAAACTAACACAAAACCATCATGTTTCATGGCATTATTATTTCAAGGTTACAATAATATTTTTCGAATTCGTACCATGAACTTAAAAAGTATTCCTGCGTGTGAACGAGACGTCTACATTTTATATGGCGTTATCACTGTCGCACGTTAGTGTCAACATGATGCAAATACATCAAAACTGCTCTGCGTCAACAAAATTAGAATATTCTTACTTTTATATCATTTTTCAAAGTATGATTGAAGTAATAATGCTATAAGACGTTGTGGTTGCCCTCCAGGGATTGATCTATGACAGCTACTCACGGCAGACTGTCGTGTACGTAGTCGTCGCGCCCTACCATGCTGATTTGTTCAAACCTTTACACACTCCTGAATAGTACCTTGCTCCAATATATACCCTTCCATTGAACTCGACGTCCATGTATCAAAAGAGGAAAGTTTGAGGGAACCGACGAGTCTAACTCGCGAAATAAATTAGCCGAGCTATTTGTATTCCGGGGGATTAAATTGTCTTCATTTGTTTGCCGCCCCTTAACACGGGTGTCGTTAAAGGTTTCGGTGGCATGTTTTGTAACCTAGTTATGTTATGTTTTGATAGAAAAATGTCAAGTCCGAATCTAAAATCAGGTTGAAAAATTAAAACCGGACGCGGGAACGCGGAAAAGTTCACGTTGTTGCATTGTATTATTTCTCAAAACTTGTGCGTTTTCCAGTGTTAATGTTTAAAATTGATGGCGTTTTACGCATTAAGTGCTGAATTACGAGCATGAGTGTGGGCAAGTGATATAATGTAGTGAAACGTGATTTTCCGTGTTGCTTCCAAAATTCCATAGAAGCTTCTATTAAAGTTGCCACCACTTTACTGGAGCATGACTTAGACTGGAATATGACTACCTGACTTAGACTGGACTATGACTAAGACTTGACTTTACGTGCAATAGTCTATTAACATGATGAAAAATTACAATACGTGACACTGGCTAAATACACTCAGTGTGGACCAAAATTAAAAAAAAAATTAAAACCAAAATTATCCGGTGCCACACCAGCCTAGGCGATAAATTTTAATTAATTCGAAGAGCTACATCTGTATATATAAAAATTCAAATTATATAATAGTGACCGTGTGGTCCCGGCTTACAAATATGACCACACAATCTCTTCCCGTGGCGGTAAGAGTAGGCTAAAGGAATATTGAGCAAATAGGCAACAGCATAATTTTCCTCGGTACATTTAAATTTGCGATCACCATGCTGCATGTATGCCTAGCGCGGTGATAAAAGGAAACTTCCCTATAATAAGCGTCCAAAGTGGCATTTTATGACACAAGTTTTTTTTTATATTTATGCTTTACACATAGTGTATTTAGCCATTGTCAAGTATTATATTTTCATCGTGTTATAAAGTATTTCACGCAGTCTTGTCCTAGTCATAGTCATAGTCTAGTCTAAGTCAGGTAGTCATAGTGCAGTCTAAGTCATGCTCCAGCAAAGTGGTGGCAACTTTACTAGAAGCTTCTATGGAGTTTTGGAAGCAACACGAAAAATCACGTTTTACCACATTATATCACTTGCCCTCACTCATGCTCGTAATTCAGCACTTAATGCGTAAAACGGCACCAATTTTAAGCATTAACACTAGAAAAAGCAAAAGTTATGAAAAATAATACAATGCAACGACGTGAACTCTTCCGCGTTCCTGCCAAAACTCCGACGGAAGCTTGTGTTCAGCAGGGGACGTCTTTCGGCTGACGGCCCATTGAGCTACTAATAAGGTTTGGACCCAACTCTTTTATCTTTGAAATAGTACGAAGTACTATTAATTACTCTGTGCCTATATAAAGAAAAGAAAGAAATAAAGAAATATGTGTGGACATTTCAAACAGCGCCATCTAGCCCCAAACTAAGCATAGCTTGTACTATGGGAACCAGATAACTGATATAATACTTAGATACTTTTTGTTTGTAAATACATACATAGAATAACACCCAGACACAGAACAAACATCTATGTACATCACACAAATGTTTGTCCTGGGTAGGAATCGAACCCACAGCCCTCAGTTCAGAAGGCAGGGTTATTACCAACTGAGCTATCGGGCCCGTCAACAGCAATATTAACAGCAACAGTAATTGTCAGACTTTAAACCGAAAATAACAATTCAAATATTAACAAAACACGAGTAAAATATTGGTATGAATCGTTCAACTCAAATAAAGCAGTATTATACATCTGTTCATTATTCAGTAAACGATTTTGTAGAACAACTAAAATCAAACATGGAGTTATTTTAGAACTTTTGATGTTCGGTGTATTTGTGGTGTGGTTTCCGTCGGTTTGGAATTTAATTTAATTGCTAGCTAGTTGCCAACATTTTAATAGATAGGTTGTTGAAATTTTGAGTTTTACTGTTGCGTTTTATAAAGTTAGACTAAACTGGAAGTATGGTGGTGCTCTTTTGATAACAAGGAAATGAAAAGGATGTCCATATTTTAATTTCTTTAAGCTAAACTAAAACAACTAAAGCTTAAAGGTTAGTTTAGCATTTAGATAATATACCATGCTTCAGTGGGATAATGCGACACAGAGGTATAAGATATTTGTTGATTCTCAAACACGAATCAGTAGGTAGGTACATCAAAATACAATAATAGGAATATTTATGATTTTTCTTTACTGTGCCTTTCCAGTTCATGGCCGCCACTCGAGAATTTTTCTTCCCTATCAGAAAACCCCCATCAGGAGGTTTTTATCAGTTCTACGTGCGATGTAGCCTGCCCATTGTTATTTCAACTTGGTAATTTTAAGAGCTATATCGGTCACTTTATTTCTCCTGCGGATCTCCTCGTTTCTCATTAAACTTATTACACCCCTCTATTTCTCATTAAACTAATTACGCCCCTGCCTAAACGTTCACAAATTACAACTATTAGTATAAATTCTTAAACCAAGTACTAAAGTCAACCTTAAAGTTATTTAAGCACGGAAGGGAATAAAAACTAAGTACAGCTTCACACCGGGTCGTTGGCGTATACTTTATCGCCATTCGCTTGCCCGTAAAGTAATCTGATAACGTGAGCCGCCTTATCCGTTCTTACCGTTTACCAAGCTGTGAACTATGGGGAAATATTCTTTCGTTTTTATTCAGTTTTCTTATAATAAGTATGGATTTTTGTCGCCAGTTTTTTGTCGTTTATGCCTGTTCTACTTCCTTGTCCTACTAATATTGGGGCAGTGAAAATATGCCTCGTATTATGTTCGAGAATTCTTCTGAACGCTTTTTTATTAGGTTTTTTTTTACATTAAGAGTGTTGGACTTGACCTAATCAACCGGATGATGTCCACTGTTGAACATAGGCCTCCCCCGTAGAGAGCCACTTTGACCGGCTAAACTTGCCTCTTGCATCCATCGGTTCTGACTACCTCGTCGGTCTACTTAGTGGGGGGCTACGCTGCGTTTTCCGGTTTGTAGTTGCCTTTCAAGAACCCTTCTTTCCTTTTGGTTGTCGGTACAGAGAGCCATGGCCTGTCTACTGCTATTTCAATTAGCTGCATCATTGACGTTAAAAATGCAACGATTCGAATTTCAACACTTCATTATAGAGGGTTTTTTTAAATATAATTGTAACTATCAAGAAATAAGTCGAAGGCTTAAACCAAAGCCGAAAACATGTAAGCTTACTTCAAGGTCACGGCCTAGACCCTACTTTATTGGCTATTGATTGCTACCGCTGTCTGAATGACTTCTGATTTTTGTAAGAAATTGCTCAGTAATGTGTTTTCTTGTCAAATTGGTGGCTCGTTAGGCTATGTTTTACTTTATTTATTATTAGCCCAATACATTCCTAATACTGGGATACAAGCCTTCTTTCTCAGAAGAGAAATAGAGTATATAATCCACCACGCTGGCCAAGGTCTGGAGATGACATTACGTCCTCAATTATTTAGGATATTTGAGTTTACCATTTTTTCTCACGGTGTCCATAATATACCTATAGTCCTATATACATCCAAGCAGAAGAAAGAACATTGGCATTGTCAGGCTTCGCTCACGGGGTTGATTATTTGTATCTGGTAAAGGTTGTAAATAAAGTGTTTGTATCTATTGTTACAGGATACTTCTGGCACATAACGGACTTCCACTATGACCCGCTCTACACGTCACAAGGCGACACTAGAAGACGTAGGTATATAATGTAATTACTATAATATTGTCCAAAATGATATTGTGTGTTAGTGTAAAAAATTAGGTGTTATGAGAGTGAGTGAGAGATGGCATCTGACAGAAATAAGAGGAAGATAAAAACATGCTGCACTGATCCCATTCACATGGGATAAGTGAAGGTGGACGATGACTATACTATTGTCCTTAAAATAGCTTTGCTTTGTAAATGTATACTTTACTTTTGGAACAGCGTAGGCAGACCCCACACTAAGTGGACCGACGATCTGGTGAAAACCGCGGGGAGCCGATGGATGCAGGAGGCGAGCAGCCGCTCAAGGCGGCGCTCTCTGGAGGAGGCCTATGTTCAGCAGTGGACGTCTTTAGACTGTTAATGATGATGATGCAACATTAGAAAATTAGGCTACTAATTCAAAGACCGGTTTTCACATTTTTGATTGACGATTTTAGCCTTTAACTAGATATTCTTGTCTGTGGTTGAATTAGAATTCAGACCGTAGAATATGTAACTGTAGTATAGGTGCAGAAAAATCACTCAAAGAAGTTAATCAAATAAATAGCGTCTTTTACACAACGCAATAAAGTGCAGTTTAATACAGCATCAAATCTACATAATAAAAATGAAGTGGTAGTGGGCTGGCTTTATTTGCCGCAAAACCGACCAAATGAAGAGGCCTATGTCTAGTCCAGCAATGGACTAACGCAGGCTGATAGCGATGATATTTTGCAGGTACCAACCATATTTTAATATGTTTTTATTATAAACTATCTACCACTACCACCAACACTGAGAAAAACTTAGCAAAAACATTATATAGCACTGAACTAAAGTTCTAATAAAACATAAAGACTGAACATTTTGATCGATTATAGAAATCATCATCATCTTCATCAGCCTGTAGACGTCCACTGCTGAACATAGTCCTCCTTCAAAGAGCGCCATTTTCAGCGGCTGCTTGCCTCTTATATATATTGGCTCCCCACGGTTCTGACCAGGTCAGAACATCTAGTGGGGGGCAGGCCTACGCTGTGTCTTCCAGTTCGTGGTCGCCAGTCGAGAACCTTTCTTCCCCAACGGTTGTCAGTTCTACAAGCGATGTGGCCCACCCACTGCCACTTCAATTTCCTAATTCTGAAAGAATTATGATTGTAGAAATACAACAGGGCATTCGTTGGCATTATTTATTTATTTTTCCATACAGATTGTAGAAAGGCAGACGAGAGAGGCAGCTCTGGCCACCACAGAGCGCTCGGCCGGTACGGAGACTACTCGTGTGAGAGCTCCATTGAGCTGATAGAGTCTGCGGCGCGGTACATGCGCACGAGACATTCAGAGAATGTTGAATTTGTTTTATGGACAGGGTATGTATATTACAAAATATAATTAACATTTTTGAACGCGTCAAGGTCTATTGAGTTTCCTTTAAACAATGGTGGTGATATTCGCTGTAGTCAACATATAAATGGGAGCCACTTTATGTTAGGTACGTAGGTATAACTATTTTTTAGAAGTGATTAAAACTGTGGCGAAATGTTATCATTTACGTAGGTAACATATTATTTTTAAAATATTTTTGTATCGTAATGAAAATCCTCTAAATTTTCAATGTAGATTTGAAACACAAACATAAAGCTTTTCAGAACTTGATGAGAATTGGCAAGAACTTTTCTGTGTTATTTATTTTAAAGACATTCTTTGGAGAATAAAGTACACAAAGTTATTGCGAAAACAAATGATCCATTCCCTCTACTCGAAATAACACAAATTGAATTTCTCTATATAGAAAAATAATTGAAATTGTCTCAATGGGTCCTGGAAATTATATTGAAAGCAACCTACTTAAGGTTTTTTAGGTTAGGTGTTGTTGTTTTATTCATAATTTCATCAGGTTTTTAGTTCTCTTATTTATACAAACATTTCTATTTAATTTTTAATTACGTTTATATTTCCGTCTGTTACTTTTATGCATAGGGAAAGATACAGTCAGAAATAAAAATATTAATCTAATGAACCTAGATTTTCAATTCAATTCAATTCATTTATTTGCTTGAATATGAGTAATACATAGATGTCAGTTATAAATAAAAAAAAAAAACTTTTTTACTCATAAAGGTATTTTTATGATTTTGAATGTAACACCACAAAATATTTGCAGGGATATCCTAGCTGCTCGATACATCGGCAGTGAAGAGGACAAATACAGAGCAATTAGGAACATGACGGACCTACTAAGCAGGACCTTTAGTTCCCACTTCGTTTTCCCAGTGTTGGGCCACCTAGACCCAGCGCCGTCAGAGGGCCTTACAAACCTTTGGATGCACTGGCTTCCACTGGAGGCGTTGCAGACTTTTACATTTGGTAAGTCAGAAACGGTTAGCTACATATCATCATCATTAAAAATTTGAAGACGTCAACTGTTAACATAAGCCTGCCCCAGAGAGCGTTACCTTGAGCAGCTGCTTGCCTCCTGCATCCATTGGCTCCCCGCGATCTTTACCAAATCGTCGGTCCACCTAGTGGGGGGCTGGCTAACGCTGCGTCTTCCGGTTTTGCTTAAAATTACCACCTATCATTATTGCCTTTAGAAAAATCTTGATCTAGCAGGATAAAGCACAGTTAGTCTCTGCAGCGTAAGCAATCGATGTGGAAATAAAAACACACCAGAAATTAGCTTCAGTATTCAATCTATGAAGGTGGTGCAAAAGGAATTTCTAAAGGTTAATCTTAATCCTGACTGATTTAAATAAAACCTCAGCGGCAATGCACTAACAAAAGCTATGGAAACCCAAATTATGAAGTATTGCCTATATGCCGCTTCTCACCTTAAACCTTTTTCTAAAATTATTCTTCAGATAAAACTCTGAATAAAAAATTCTGTCATAAAAGAAAGGTTCAAAAGATACTGAAGTAATTGCTTGTTATACTCGTCCCTGGAAATTTAATACATCGTTTCTGACTTTCGATGCAGACTAGAAAATACAAAGTAGGATATCAATTACGGGCATGAAATTGTATCTCAACGTTCGGGTTCCTTTGTCTGTGGGGAAATGTCATTGTTCCTTATTCTCAGCTAAGCTGATAACGGTAATGGTTACCGTGTAAAACAGTATATGAGCTTTATATAAAGTATAGTAACCTTCACGAGATCTTATTTTCTTCTATGGGGACTTAAAGACTAGCGTCAAAATGCTACTAAAGTTTAATTATCAACTGTAAAGGACGATGGTAATGATCTGACACTAACTTTCAATGACTGGCTAACTAATAAATAATTATAAGTCGCCTAAAAAAAGGCATTATTATTTCCACATTCGGTTTACAAAATTCTCTTTTTAATTTCATTGTGTTTTATTTTATCCAACCCGGTTATTTACCAGCGTAATATTGTTGGAGCTTAAAAGTATCAAAAATCTTATTTAAAAAGGGAATAAATTGATTTTTAGACCATCGTGATTAGGCAGAAGGAATATTCGCACGTACCCTCATCCTCCTCCTCCTTATCTTGTTTTTTCTCAATTATTTTTTACGTCAATATGGCTGAACTGAATGGGATAAAATTTTGCACGTTGATTGCTTATACTTATACCAAGGTAATTTTTTAATCGGTAAAGAGGAATGTCTACGCAAAATAAGAGAGTAGCGTGGCGCCTCTGGTTAAGGTGTCACAGACATTGTCGGCCTTATTCATAAACGCGTAGTAGCTTTGGATTAGTTACTCCAACTCGTGTCTTTTTCTGTCATTGGAATATCGAACTCGATCGAAAGAGACAAAAGCTGGTCTAACTATTCCAAAATTACTCCACGTTTAATTATAATATATGTTTTTAGAATGGAGGTACCTTCATCACTGCTTATGCTCAGTATTGTAGTAATGAGCGTGGTACATACCTACCTGTCAGTTTAGGTTACTTCTTTGTTCTCATTCATTTGCTTCTTTTATTTAATTCTACTTATCTTAATGGCTTCTCTTTGTGGTTATTACTTTGAATGTATATTTTTAATTTAATTTAAATAACCAAGATGAAGTTGTACTTGAACTTTCTTTCTAAAAATAGGTTTTAAAGTTGTATCAGACTGAAATGTATATTCCTTATCTATCAGTTTTTAAACGCAACTATCTTGGCAACCGATGGGGAAGAGTGGCGGCTACGAAGTGGAAGACGAAGCGTAGGCCGTCCCCCACCAAGTGGACCGACGTTCTGGTTAAAACCGCGGGAGCCGATGGATGTTGGAGACGGGTGGCTGCTTAAATTGGCACTCTGTGAGGGAGGCCTATGTTCAGCAGAGTGGAGATCTTCACGCTGTTAATGATGGTGAAATGACACTAAGTTTTTTTGATCTACTTTTCCTTTTTATTCGTAGGTGGCTACTACACAATAGAGCAGAAGCAAAGCAAGCTGCGTATAGTTGTGCTAAACACCAACCTCTTCAGCGTGCGGGAGTCAAGTTCTCTCCAGACGAAGAAGCAATGGGAATGGCTGGACAGCATAATGGATAAAGCACACTCTAACAAGGAGATGGTAAGAGTTTGTTGTATGATGAAATTGCTGTTTCACAGAAGTTGACGCATTATATCTGTAAAACAGCAATTTCATTATACTAGCAAGTTGTAATGGCAATGGGCAGGCCACATTGCTCATAGAACTGACAACCGAAGGGGAAGAAAGGTTCTCGAGTGACAACCACGAACCGGAAGAAGCAGCGTAGGACTCCACTAGATGGACCGACGATCTGGTGAAAACCGCGGGGAGCCGATGGATGCAGGAGGTAAGCAGCCATTCATGGTAGCGCTCTATGGAAGAGGCATATGTTCAGCAGTAGACGTCTTCAGGCTGTTGATGATGATGATCAATGATACTATATAGCAGCTCTGCGGACAGTAGACCTCTCATGTGAAATCTTTTTCCGAATTCAGACCTTATAATGTAGGTACTTCTCCAAACACACACAGCACTTCTAGCACAGATACTAATGCAGGAGGCGAGCGGTCGTTCAAAGTGATAGTGGACGTTTTCAATCAAATTTGAAATGTTTGTTTAGAATTTAGTACCCCACCAATCAAAAGACCCCAACGACAATAAACACGAACTTGTTGAACCTGCATACCAAGTGTCGTCAAGATTTTTGTTGACAAATACGGCTTTCGCGCGACGTACATGCGCACAGATGAAAGCAAACCTCGCCAGTTGAAGCAGAGACTACGGTTGCTCGGTCAATACGTAAACCTAAAAATACATATAGCGTTAATTTATATCGAAATATTTACTGTGGTAGCATGTTTTAGTAGACAGAACATATCGCACGAAAATAAATAAGACTTTTATCAGCACCAGCAAACAATCCCAGTTTTGATCTACACTCTACTTCGGCTGTTGGTAGGGCTGGCACAGCCCCGATTTTATTACTTTCTATTTATAACAGACGCCCTAGGCAAGCGTTGGAAGAAATTGTAATTTCGAGAATGATTGCCGTTCAAATCACTGGATTCATGTCAAAGTGATTTTTAATTATGTTTATTTTCACTCTGTAACGTTTATAATTTTCAATCGTTTTAGTAAATATCAGTATTATTTTGAAGCACTTCCTTTCCGTAGCTTGTTAATTGAGATGGAGTGATTTCATGCTCTATTTTTTTATTAAAATGAATGTCGTGTCGAGCCATCTCCTGCTTACGACATGGCCACCAATAATAGTTGTAGTGTTACTCGTAACTTTGAAATAATATAAGCGTGACACTGCAATGTGCAGCTTACGATAAAATTAATATTTTTTTTAATGATTCAAAGCATGATCATGAAAGCATTCTTGGTTTTTTTTTGTATAATAAACGATATTTAACCTATACTTATCTATACAATTTTGTGTGGAAGATTAAATCCAGGTTTTTTGCAATTTTTTGTAGCCTGTAATCAATATTGGATATTATTATTTATCACCCCGGTTATTATTGTCGATATGAAAAACAATTGAAAATTCAGTTTAAATGTTTCCAAATGGTTGAGCGCTAGCAATGCTTACAAAAGTAACAAAAACCTATAGAATAAATTTAGACTCTACACAGAATGAGAATTTTTTAACATTTCACAATGCAACAACCCTACTTAACTCTGAGGCAGGTAGTACACGGAGTCATAACTACAGTGCCGGAACCAGCCGGGAAGTCCGGTGTCGGGGCACCGGACCGCGTGTGCCCCGCCTTAATTTATTAGGGGGAGGGGGGGTTTACAGATTAGAAACTCGTTAATGTAATCGTCCTAACAAATTGCAGACCAAAAGTAATTTTTAAAGCGGCAATTTTTGACAAATTATTTTATAATAAGGGAAAATTAAATTAGAAAAGATTATTTGTGTTTTGTTCATATAGTTGTGTTTTAAACATGATTTTTTCACCGCCTCTTCAACAACAATTTTTCTCTTCTTCTCGTTTAGTTTTTTAGTATTTCTTAACACAGCCATCTCCCAGTCTCCTATTTCACCACGCAGAGTGGGTTAACAATTATTGAGATGCAGTTTTGAACAATTTGTTTAAAAAAACATGTTTATCTTACTTAGCGCTATCCAAACATTATTTTCCTGTCTCTAGTCAACATCTAGTCCAGTCAATAAGGAGAGTGAATGAGAGGGGACCTAAGCTATGTCTTCTGAACCTTGTTAAGGGTGCTCAAGAGATAAACTTACTAATAGTCATCAGGACTTTTAGTATGTTTATCTCCTGAGCACCCTTAACAAGTTTCTGGAAAAATCACTTAGGTCCACTCTCATTCACTTTACACCCCCCTTTTGGCCATTCATTGAATGGACTAATCAGGCAACATTATTTCAGTATTTCTACACAATTCAATTTTGTTCGCTACGATTTTGTGGATTTTACTGGCTTTATTCTTTATAGGTATAGCAACACTATACTCATTTTCTTTGTAACCACAGCTATAGCTAGATTTGTAATAAACGTACCTATGTGTTTGAATGCTAAAGCAGATTTTAGTGCTATGATAAATTGTATACAGTTATTGGAAATTTGACAAGGGTCCATGATTTAGGTGTTGCCTGAGATCTTATCTTAGTCGTTGTAAGTATGCTTCCAATTTACTTCGTAGTAATATGTTTTAGTATGAATCGAATTCAATGATTGATGATGTTAACATATAGTGCAGTTAAAGTACTACAGTAAGAAACGTTCAACTCGGTAATAAAGAACTTGTGTTCTGTAATTTTGATACAAATGACAATGATCGACGTTTCATCGACGTGCAAGTTTTCTATGGACTGTGTATTGAAACAGACAAGTTCAAGTTCATAAAAATAAAGTCAATCGGTTGCAACCAAGTACTAATTTTATGATCGCCTAACAAATCTAGCACTAGTATGGTAGGACTTTTCTGCAAAGTTCGTCTAGGTAGGTACCACCGCTTTGCCAGTTATTCTGCCGCCAAGCAGTAGTGTGCAAGCACTACTGTGTTCCGGTTTGAAGGGCAATGTAGCTAGTGAAATTACTGAGCAAATGGTACTTTATGACGTGTGTAGTAATCTGATTACTAGACTGTGTGATGTCTCAGGATGACGTGCGCAGTGCAGTGTCACGCGAAACTTTATTATTTTAAAGTTCCGAGTGATACTGCATCTGTTATGGGCAGCCGTGTCGCTTATCATCAGGTGGACGACTAACTCATCACGTCATTCATTCTCATAAAAAGGTATATTTTCTTTTACAAACAAACACAAAAGTGTTTGTTGATTAGGTTGTTAGGTAATGGTATTTTTAAATGATTATTGCGATTTTTGCTGCTTTGTAGAAAGGTGTTTTTCTTTAATATTAGTATGTATTATTTCGACGAGCCCGATAGCTCAGGTGGTAGTATCCCTGCCTTCTGAACTGAGGGCTGTGGGTTCGATTCCTACCCAGGACAAACATTTGTGTGATGAACATAGATGTTTGTTCTGCGTCTGGGTGTTATATTGTATTCTATGTATGTATTTACAAACAAAAAGTATCTAAGTATTATATCAGTTATCTGGTTACCATGGTACGAGCTATGCTTAGTTTGGGGCTATATGGCGCTGTGTGAAATGTCCACACATATTTATTTATTTATTATTTTATTTATGAAACGTATTTATCTTTAATGTAAAAAATTACGTGACCAGCTTGTCATTCGATTGGTATTAAGCATCATGCACGGCCGCCCATACTAGATTGCAGTGTCACTAGGAACTCGAAATTAAAGGAATTCGAATACTTTCAGTCTCGTCTCATAGGAATTTAATTAAAATTGTTTCAATAGTTTAGTTTTTAAATCAAAACAACTGAAAATGATATACATAATAGGTATATTCAAGTTAGCAATTAACCCCCCTCTCCTCCTCTCCCCTGTCTGTTAACCCCTTATTTAATAGGACATTATTTTATTTTATTTTTTGCAGTTTTTAATTTCTTTTTTATGATAAAAATTACCAATGCAAATTAGAGCTCATTATAAATTATACAACATCTGCTCTTTGCAAAACGCTGAGGTTTTTCACCATCCATCATTATCACCATCATAACACTGTGGCATTTAACTGTGTTGCCATTCACAAGGCTGAGTTATAGCATTCTATTGTAATGTTTCATAATTGTGAAAGCGGAAATTCGTATCAGACTGCGCTATAACTTACACGTAATGTGCGTATAGGCTAGGAGACACTGTTGATTTAGTTGCTTGGAGAATTTAAGATTAATATTATATTTCATGGAAAACATACAAAACTTCATACAACATCGTTAATGAGTCCATCAAATGCAATTAGATTTAGTTATAGGCGGCAAATCAAAAAATCTTGCACTTATTTCATACAAGCTGGCCCGTTCCGGCTACGCACAGGTTAATTAGTATTACGCCTTATCCCACTCTATATTAGAGAGAAATAGATATGAGAGAAGGATGAATCATCGTTACATCCATTCGTCCTTTTTTTTAAATATCTGTGGAAATATTCACATAATTAGTAGCCTATTAATTTGTTACAATAATAAATCTGTTACTTATAGTAGTTTATATTAATAAGTGTATTTAAACTTTATGGTTTGTTATTATTGACAACTAATGTGCCTCATTATGGGAGAAGATGCCGGACCCCGAAACACAGTTTTCAACTAGTTCGGGGACCGGAGGCTTCGTATAAAAATGTTTGTACCTAAATTATGTCAATAAACATTTTATTGATTGATTGATTGATTGATTGATTGATTGAATGATTGATTGAAATTATATTTAAGTATTTTTTTATTCATGCTTTAGTAATATTCTTATCCCGTAGCTCCTAACCTATTCATAACTTAACATAGTACAGTTACCTTCCTCCATCTATTTCCGCAACAATAGAATTTGATTCGGAAATTGTACTTGTGGAGTAATTTCGATGTCTTGTATTGTGTTACCCAATTATTGTTGGAAAGATAAATGAGGAAATGAGCCGTGGGGAGTGATTGCAAACCTGAAATGCTTTGCGGCATCGGCCATTTTCGGTTACCCTTTGTTGTTAGCATTCGAACCGTGTGTAGGGAACATTAACTTAAAAAATTGATAATTTGATTACTAGTATGTGATGAAATAACACTTTCGTTTTTATTATTACACAATTGAAATACAATTGAAAATTTGAGAAAAATCCATCAGCGTTATAAACCATCACCGAAAAGCATCACGGTAAAATAAGTAGTTTTTGTTATTCTACATGCACACATACATACATTAGTTTATATAAAATATCACTATGACATAGTAATGATTTACAAAATAGGTTTCAAAATTAATTAAAACGAATCGTTTTTAAAAGGGGATTAGTATCAACAGTAACAGCCGCATTTCATACTGAAAGGTTATTTTTCCAGTTAATTTGAGTTAAACTTCAAAGTACTGAACGATATTGATATAATTGTATGACTTAAGATAAGAAAACATTGCTTCATTAATAACGTATTTCTTTGCTAACATAATAAATCACACTCACTACTAAATGGAAAATCTCCGTTTATTTCGAAGTTGGTTAAAAATTTTTTTTTTTGTTTTTTCCTATCATAATAGAATATAATAAATTATCCAAGTTGGATTTATCAAAACAAAAGCACTTAAGACACGGAACATATCGTAAAGCCATCAGCATAACAATCTTGAAGATTTCACTTTTTATTAAAAAGAATTGCTGGATTCATTTTGAATATGCCTAAGCAAATATATAAATTGGCTTTAAATCCCCAGCTTTGGCATTGCCGCGGTAGATGGTAGAACAAATTGGATTTCACTATACAGTACTGTGCTACACAGAATTGTATCGAGGCTGGCTTTCCCATGACAGGCTATCTATATCGATACATAGTGAATATAACATAGAAGGAAATAGCCTGCTCAAAACAACTTTATTAGAAACACTTTCACTAGGTGGTAGGACTTTTCTGCAACGTTCGTCTAGGTAGGCCACCGCTATGCCAGTTAGGTATTCTACTGCCAAACAGTTTCTGTTCGAAGAGCATTGTAGCTAGTAAAATCCTGGGCATATGAGACTTATGAACTGATCACAGTTCTCTCTCACAGTCTATAAATATTTTTAGGCCAGTTTTGTCTACATTCTTTAGTTAGTTGCAGTTAGCATTCGAGACACATACCCCCGTATTCTAAAACATTTCACCAAAAATTCTTCACTTGACTTCCACTTAAGTTTGAGGGAAACTCAAGGTACATCGCGACATATCTTGAGATGACAGTTGCTTTGCTTCCCTCGTTTGAGAAAAATTGACTCAGTAATGTCAAGTTGATTATATATTGTCAATTAAAAATACCAAAACACAAAAATGAGGTTAACTCAAGGTTAAGTCGAGTGGAGTAATCTCATGGTAACGACTTAGAATATGGGGGATAGTATGACTGCAGATTCCTTCATCAACAGCCCATAGACGTCCACTACAGAACATAGGCCTCCCCTAGAGAGCGCCCCTTTGAGCGGCTGCTCGTCTCCTTATCCCATCATATAATTATACCATTTCGGGAGGGAAGTTGTTTAAATATTATTTCTCACATATTATTATTTTATTGTCTTTCACCAGGTCTACATCGTAGGGCACGCAGCACCTGGCTCAGATTCCAGACACGCCTACGACGTTTCTTCGGACGCAAATGCGAAGTACCTTCGAACAGTACGAAGGCACGCCAGGATCATCGCGGGGCAGTTCTTTGGGCACCTTCACGCGGACACATTCCGTGTTATTTATGATAATGGTGAGTTCTAGGAACTCATAATCGTCAACATCTGCGACGCCAAAACTGGAGCAATTTTACCAGCACCCCAAAGCCACGGTCCGTAACTGTAAGGAGCTGCGTAGGCTTGGATAAACGCTGGCGGGGGAAATGCATAATACACCCCAAGCGGGACATCAGTGCAGGTCTACCGCCTCTAATTAGGATTAGAATGTTGAATTTTTGAACTTCCAAAGTTGGATGGAGAAGTTCCATCTGTCTGATAAGATCTGTGAAAATAAGTGTACGTCAGGAATATACATATACCAAGCAACCACAATATTCACTTCATAAATTAGAGAAAACGTGATAGTCTTCAAACAGCCGAACCAAGATTTATGTACCTACTTTTAGGGCCAAACAGATTTTCCCAAATCATAGCTAATTATAATAACAATAACACTACCGATCATGTAAACTTTTAAACAAAAGGAAGTCAAAACTGGTTTATCCGTTTGGGGGCTATATACCACAGAAAGACATTGACACATATATGTGTAAACCTTATAACACCCTTCTGTTTGGTCGGGGGCTATTAACTTATAATTATTCTTTTTTACAATTATTAGCGCAACGAGCTATGGAGAGAGCAATGCTCGGTGTTTCTCTGCGAGATAGGATCCGAAATGAGGAGATCCGCAGGAGAACTAAAGTGACCGATGTAGTTCTTAGGATTGGCAAGATGAAATGGCAATGGGCAGGCCACCTCGCTCGTAGAACTGACAACCGATGGGGAAGAAAGGTTCTCGAGTGGCGACCACGAACTGGAAGACGCAGCGTAGGCCGGCCCCCCACTAGGTGGACCGACGACCTGGTGAAAGCCGCGGGGAGCCGATGGATGCAGGACGCCTCCTGCCTGAGCAGCCGCTCTAAGTGGCGCTCCCTGGGGGAGGCCTATGTTCAGCAGTGGACGTCTTCAGGCTGTTGATGATGATGATGATGATGATGACAATTATTAGGTGTCTCATTTTGCCCTAATTTAGCACAAGCATCTTTATGCCTGAGATAGAGTTATTTATTATGTTGATAATTACTTTGTCGACCTATTATATTTTAACTTCAAGTTTAAATTATACACCTACTAAAAAATATTTGGCAAATATTTTTCCGAGGAAAGTGTCTGATAACTCAAAGGGTAATGCTTTTTTATCAACAGCCTTAGAAAAACGATACCAACCCTTTAAAGTACCTTACATTTTTACCTTGTTTATATTAAAAAGCTTTGCTAATGGTTAGTTTTCTAAAACCCGTGAATCTTAAAAATTCACTTTAATTTTGCTAAACATGCAAATGCAAAGCAGATTATGAAGACACCTACTGACAAAAATCGATAAGGGCAATAATAAAACAAAAGAAATAATTGGTAATCGAGGTACTGCATAATAGTGAATATACAAATTAACAAAACAACAAACTACAAAGTGAACTCTATCGGTGAGGCATATATTTAGTAGTGGACATATGCAAGCTGTTGATGATGATGACATCTATCAGAGAAAAGGTTTAATAACTAAATACAAAATACAATTACTAAAAACTAAATTAAATCTAAACTAAGTAGGTACTTATCTAAAACTAAAACTATCTAAACTTATTAAATACACTTATAAATAAAAAACTGCGTTTATGTCGCTGTCTGCGGGTAAGGTGCCCAAAAAGCTGGCGACATTACCTCGTTATATGGCCTAACTTAGTCTTTGACCGAGGTAAGAGCCAGCTCTTTGATCATCTGTAGTTTCTATTAGGCGTCTGGACATCTGTTTCTTTCGTTCTTTTTTAATAATAATTGTTTTTATCCAGATCTACCTGTATCCTGGGCGTTTCTTGCCCCGTCAGTGAGTCCTCATCGCGACCCTGCAGGCTCTTCGAACCCTGGACTCAGGCTGTATAAGTTTGACACCAACACTGGCAAGGTAAGGCCACCAATGTGATTTACGCTTTGATTATATCACTTTAGGAGCAATGTTTTACTTAATCACGTCGTTTAATTGTAGCTGAAAATAATGTGACTTGGTACAGTTATGGATTTTTTCAATTTTGTGGTCATTATTTTCTTTGCTTCAGTTTTTTTTTTTTTTGAGTTTTTGGTTCTTTCTGACGGGATTATTTGCAAATGTAAACCCTATCACAGTATTAATTGAAGGGTCGATCCTAAACTCCATAGATCCTGTGCCACAAGAATTTGACACAATGATCTTTTATTCATCATTTTCAAAATATTCAAGATTTTTCGATTGAAACCCTCAACAAGATACAATTTTCCAAATGAGTCGTGAATTTTTCTAAGTCCTCAAATGCTATTGGAAAAGAAAATTCACAGCACAATTCGTTTGATTTTTTATTTATCGTCGTTTGAAATGGAAATGCAGAAAAAAATATTTCATTTCGCCTAAGTTCTTTTTTAAAAAGATAGCGTTTAATCAAAATTTAGCCGTGACCTAATTCTCAATTTTCTTGTAACGTATTGTGAGTCTTAATTAGTTCAAATAACTAAATTAAATGGCGTCTGTATTTTATCAGTATTTTTTAGAATTAGATATTACACTAGGTAGTCATGTACACTAATTTTTTTTCTACCATCAGGTGTTGGACTACACCCAATATTACCTGGATCTGGCAGCCGCCAACCGAAACATTGGTGCTGCAGAATGGGTCGCCGAGTACAACCTGACTCAATACTATGGCTTGCACGAAGTGTCAGCCAACTCTTTGCACAACCTAGCTGACAGACTTCGAATAGGCTCACCTCATGAGACAACGATCTTCAACAAGTAAGTTCCAAGTAATTATCGAGCAAATTAATTGAAGGATATTTCCAATGGAAAAAAAAATGCATAAAACAATAATTGTAATTTTTTGAGCATTATAATTTCAAATATTGACGGTTCCTGTTCTTTTTTCTTAGGTATTTTCGAGCATACACCGTAAAACACGATACTACTGATTCCTGCGATGGTGCCTGCACTCATCAGCATTTCTGTGCAATTACCTGTCTTGAACACGTTGCGTACAGGCAATGTGTCGAGGCTGCTGCCAGTGCTCTTGCCGCCGCTGGCGGATCCGCCGCGCTCGTCGCTCCGCTCGTGACCATGCTAATTACCCTATTCGTTTTCGTCCTTATTTTCGTTTAAGTAATTTTTATAAATCTCCAAATTATAGTCGCGTGTTACGTAAAAACTAGTTACAAAAGTTTCTACACGCAATAGGCCATTAAGTTTTAAACGTAATTGTGTAAAAATAGTTAAATTTAACATAAAGTATGACTGGAATTAAAGTAAACATAAGTAGAAGTTTTTATCTAGTTAAAATGGTGGATGTACGTACCTACACATTCTTATTACTTCTGACATCTTGACTTGTATTACAAGTCAAGACTAAATTAAACTTATTTTATTTTTGGGAATACGGCAATAATCTTAAAACAATTTAATGAAATGCTAAAAAATGGTAAGTTAGTTTTAAGCTATAATGTAATAGGTTTGTATAAATGGTACATCCACATTTTAAGTGTAAATATTTAAAATCTATGATGGTAAGGATTGTTTAGGGCTAAACATAAACTAAGAGCGTAAAGTAAATAGCTCAGGCGGCATTTGTGATATTGCTTGGTAAATATTTGATAAATTGTAAAATTGAAAGTAGAAATTGAATTTTAATTGTTATGAAGTTTGTATAGAGAGCTAGCTCACAAGAAAATTAATTTATTTTAGGGTATGGTCTTTTTATTGTGATCAGAAGGGTGACTCTGGTAATTATAACTTGATTTATTATCGGGAGCTTTGCCATTGGCCAAATTCCTATATAAATTCTCTGTCATTTTATTCGTAGTCACTACTAGCAAAACTTGATGAAAATTTTATAATTTACTCATATAAGTAGGTGCATGACGTCACATTAGCATAATATCTCGGCTTCAGCGGCTAATAGATGCGGGTTCCAATGCCATTCATGATTTAAGTATTTCCTTTAAATTAATTATGTATATGCTTCACTATAGTCAGGCGCGTAACTAACTAGTAAATTTTTGTGTTAATATTTTTAAGAATATTAATTAATTTTTTGTTACAGTATTAAAATTGTAAATAAAAGTACTAAATTGCATTTTGTAAAAATGCCTATTATTAGGGTGACTTGATTAAAAATGTATCGCTATACGATATACAAATAGAGCGATGTTTCAGCTCCTGAGTTATTGGAAGGGTTATGATGGATAGCATAAAACATTCATGCCTGAATTAACTTGTGTTCATGTATTTGGCCACTGATATGAAGCGATATTTGCAGTCAAGAATAGGATGGGTTTTTATTCTAAAGTCAGGAGATGTAGTATAGCATAAGAGTAATTTTCTAGTGATCATACAAGGATAAACCCGAAAAAATAAACCGATACTTTAGCGTCGAGAAACTCAAACTTTCTTTCATTTTATTTAACGTTATGTTATAAATAAAGTTTCATTTTAATTTTATTTTTGCGCATTGCTTCCAGTAGGCTGTATAAGCAGGTATTGTATAATAACTTTGTAAGAGTTAGGGTTTTACAAATTCTGTAAATAAATTATTGAGTAATTGAAATTGTAAATGAGGAACAATTAGGCCGTAAGATATTTAACGATTGTCTATTTATAAGCTTTATATTAATATGTTTTTGCTAAACCAAATAACGTTTATTTAAATTAATATTAATTTAGCTACAGTCTTAAACTATAGTGAATGTTAGAAACAATGAACGCACACAATTTGTCTTCTGAAAGTTAACGTCATTTTCTATTATGTAGCTTTTATTTAAGTTTTCTACCATTTTTGGTTAAAAGTCGCAACAAAAATTTTGCCAAGTATGCGCTTGGTTAAAATCTGAAACAGTAATACAAATATTGTTATTACATAAATTTTCAACTATCCATTAATTCTTCAACAGTTGTTATAACATTGGTGTCTATGATATTCTGCATTAAGGTTGTATTAAATCGGCGTGGCCTGACGCGTGGCTAGTGACCATTACGGAACGAAATCTATGGCAGATGATGGATTATAGCCTGTCGTACATGGGACAGATAATTATATGCGTATCTGAGGGCATGTCTGCCCAAATAGCTCATCATACAAATCAATAGAAAATCAAACGCGGCGCAGATAATATATATTAAATAAATATAATTATAAATATGTGTGGACATTTCACACAGCGCCATCTAGCCCCAAACTAAGCATAGGTTGTACTATGGGAACCTGATAACTGATATAATACTTAGATACTGTTTTGTTTGTAAATACATTCATAGAATACAATATAACACCCAGACACAGAACAAACTTCTATGTTTATCACACAAAATGTTTGTCCTGCGTGGGAATCGAAACCACATCAGTTCAGAAGGCAGGGTTACTACCAACTGAGCTATCGAGCCCGCCCGGGATATTTCATCGTTCAGTCTGCAAATACGGATTGCCATGCCCAGATATTTGTCGGATATTAAATAATTTTATATGACTGTGTTGATGCAGATTACATTAAATACAGGTTTGAGCGCACGGGCAAACAAATACTGGTTTCTGAAAGTAGCAGATTTCGTATCAGGTTTCGTATTATTTATTATTCGTATTATTGTCCGTGTTTGATACTTACAGATACCATTGGCCATAAGTTTTTATATGCAGATACTCCCAAAAAAATATTATGTTATCTGTGCAGTGTGTGGTACTCTTGATACAATCACAGGTCGGGTATCAAGCCGCGCCGATATACAATCTTAGCCAATATGCGTTATTTTGTACCGTATTATTTCCAGTTTTAAATATGAATGTCTCTATATTAATTGCATGTTTCAATTACTTTTGAATAAAGAACTGTATTCGAATTGGTTTCACTTTTATTTTATTACCGTCTGATAGGAAATATTCAGTTTGAGTATGAGGCGGTTTCAACCGCTTCGAAGCTAAATGTACAACGCATAATGTACGACCAGTTGTTAAATTAAATCAATCATAAATTAGTTGACCCGAATGAATTTTTCAATCATGATATTTTCTTGCAGTAATTCATGGGTAAAAGCGCTGAAAGTAAGTTACGATTACTGCTACGAAATGATTAGACGACTGAACTGGAACAGTTGTATGTTTTAACCTGTATTTCGAAAATCATTATAAAAAATATCAGTTTAATTTGAACCCACTTCTAACTTACCAGGTTAGGAACTAGATCGTCTAAGCATAGCTATTTTATTTTAACGGTGCAAGCTTGTTTTTGAAAAAAAAAAAGTATTCAAAACCTTTTAAATATACGTACCGAATAGTGCGGCCTAGCCTATTCCACATTAGGCGGACCTCGTACCGCCTTCAAAGATAAAATGTAGTATTCGGGAAATACAGATGCTCGCGTAGAGTTGACAAATACTAAACCATTACAGTCTCAGTAAAAATAAATTCCAGCAGCGTTGTTCATTATAGTATTTGTTTTATAAATAAGTACCTACAATATCTATATCCTTTATCACTGACCTGATTTTCTCTGAACTTTTATATTTTGACTTTTTAGTGGGACTTTTCTGCAAAGGTACCAACACTTTATCAGTCATTCTGTCGCTAAAAATAATATTGCATATTATTTTATATTATATTATGCACTACTGTGTTCCGGTTTGAAAGCATTATTGCTAGTGAAATTACTGGGCAAATGATACTTTATGACCTGATCACACAGTCTAGTAATAATCAGATAACTTGAAGTCTCAGGATGACGTGCGCAGTGCAGTGTCATGCGAAATATTATTGTTTTAAAGTTCCGAGTGACACTGCAACTGTTATGGGTGGCCGTGTCGCTTAAAACCAGATGAGTAACAAGCTCGTCGCGTCATTCTCATTAAAACACACATTGCTTTATTATTTGCAGTACATTATTATACTATCCCGTACAGAAAAGCACAAAAACAATACAATACAATACAATACAATACAATACAATACAATACAATAACTCTTTATTGACACCAATATCATAAACCATGTACAAAAACGTGTCAGACTTTGTCCTATAGGATTTACCGGGTCCACAAATGCGCGCTGGCGGACGGCAAAGCTCTGCAGATTTCGAGGTGTCACGTATGGAGCTTTGGACGAAGCTTTTGGGGCTTGGTTGTGTATTTTATCTCATTATAATAGTAACCTGAATAAATGACAATAAAAAATCTTTCATCTGCCTTCCCGTTGGTATAAATAAATGGTTAGACTCGATTAGCTTTGTTCAGTAAGCTTGTGTTTGTGCACATCACGGGGTCCCATCAACAAATAAACGATAAATAGCCCGAACGTGAAAAATATTATGTAGTGATCGTGTCGTGAGCGTTACAGTTTAGTGTTCAGTGTATTCATTGGGCCCAATACTTCACTATTACGCGTTAAATGCCGCTTGACAATCTTGCGTTATGCAGAAATAAAACAATTCGTAAAATAGCCCGCGTTATTCCTTTGTATGGGATGAGGCATCTGTATTGTCTGTGTTGTAGGTATTATATTATCCGGGTCCACATTTCCCCTGAAGTTAAGTAACAATGCGGTTGACCGTAGCACGTTTGCCTATAATTAAGAAACTTGTTCACAGTTCCCTTGAACACATCCAGTTTTAATTTTTTGGAAACACGGACGCTGATAAGTTTCTACTCAGTAACCGATGGTATTATAAAGGTGAAATGAAAATGCTTGAAAATGAAAATGAAAATGAAAAATTTATTAATAGCGTATTAGCTACATGTCTAACGCATAAATACAATATTGTCATTAATATTAATTTGCATAAAATAGTATAATTATAATTTAAAAAATTCTTCTAGTTCATAACATGGTCGTTCAACAAGCCACAGTTTCAATTTACTTTTAAAAGTGTTGATTGAGGCTGTATTCACAACGTCGTCGGGTATTTTATTGTAAATCAAAGCACCCGCCACATACACCGACATTTCGGATCTTTTTAGCCCATGCGTTTTTGTTTTTAATTTGGGCTTGTTTCGTGTACAGTACTTGTGATGTGCTCCAAGCTGCTCGAACATGTGCTTATTTGTGTGTACGAAAACCGCGACTTGGAACACATACATGTTAGTAAGGGTGAGTATGCGTTCTGCTTTAAAGTGTTCTCTGACAGATTCATCCTGCTTGATACCTACGATCGCTCGCACGGCACGTTTTTGCATTCTCAATGCGCGAAGCCGGTCGGCTGCGCGTCCGTGCCGTACGAGAGAACGGCGTGAACAGTAGCAAAATAACATGCTCTAACCACTTCTTTTGAGGCCGTTGCGGCAAGCCTACGCAGAGCAAAACATGCTCCTCCAAGTCGTGAGCATACGTTATCGATATGGGCATCCCATTTGAGCGCACTGTCGAGTTCAAAACCTAGTAATCTCGTACGGGAGACCTGGGATATCGAAATGCCTCCCGCATTTACTCGTAATGGTGGTGGAGGTCGGCCACCCAGCGCGAAGCCAAGTAGATATGTTTTATCTAAGTTTAACGCCAGGCCGTTACCTCTGAACCAGTCAGCCAGGTGGAGAACGATGTCGCAGCACTTCGATTCCAACTCCGTAGCCGTTTTCCCTGTCACGACAGTAGCTACGTCATCGGCGTACATAAAAATGTCTGCGCCATCGATCGCCGCCGCCGTAGGTTATTCAGTAGGATGGTAAATAGTGTATTCGACAGGCACGATCCTTGTGGGACTCCGATTGCGTTGGATCGTTCAGATGATCTTATCTTGCCCTGGTCGCCTACAACTATTTGACTCCTATCTGACATGAACGACGAGATCTTATGCCATAGTGGTGTAGTTTACTCGCTATAAATGCGTGATCGGCGGTGTCGAACGCGCGCGACAGGTCGCAGCACACCAGGGCAACGTAGTGGTGGCGCTCCTTTGCGCTCAGCACGCGCCATATCACTTCCCGCACCAGGTCGGTGGTGGACCGCCCCTGACAGTACGCGAACTGTTTATGTGTCAGAGTATTGTTCTGGGACATAAAAGATATTAGACGCTGATTTAACCCCACTTCAAATATTTTACTCAATCCGGGGACAAGAGATATCGGGCGATATGATTTCATGACAAATTTACTACCTTTGCCCTTGTACAGCGGAGAGATTTTAACTTTTTTTAGCGTGTTTGGGTACTTAGCTTGCCTTATGCTTGTGTTATAAAGCGTGCTCAGTACATAACACAAATCATGTATTACATGCCTCAGCAGGTGAACGGATATGCCATACACATCCAGGCTACCTTTATTTGCTATGCGAGTATATAGTATTTCGACTATCTCGCCCGGTGAGAATGGTTTGAAGCGCAGGGAGGAGTCACAGGGCTCGGAGCGGGACGCGAGCGCAGCCGCGCACTGGGCGCGGTCTGCCGCGGGGGCCCCGCACCGCGCTGCGGCGCTTATGAACTCATCATTGAGCTGGTCCACCAGCTGTAACTTGGATATGGAGAGGAGGGATGAAAACATTGGCAGTTTGGTTGGTTTAGTTGGTTTAGTTTGGTAGTGTGTCCGATTCTTTCAGGTTGTTACCTCAAGCCAACGCGAACGCCAAAGTCCCTGTTACTCTAGTTTCATTGCTCATTATGAAAATCGGGTTATAAATTTTAATGACGAACATAATTATGAAGTCATAATGAAAAAAAAAATTGCAACTGTATTGATAACCTCCTTTTTGGGGTCGGTTGAAGCCAGTCAGACAACAACGTTACAATTTTTTATATTCCCTAGAATTCCCAGAATCTATAAAAACAATCTTGATCTCAAAAATAAATTTAGTATCACTTAAAAGCAACATTAAATATTTCATTCCGGCCATTTTGTAAGTTAACACTGTGTTTGTAACTTTTACGCCCTAAACTATAACGTACAGCGGTAAGGACTGAAGACAACATTAAACTGTTTGGTTTTATTTCACGTAAATTCTTGTTTAAGTTCCTAGGCGTATGGGTTTCGCATAAACAAGTAGTGTATGTACAGTCACGTGCAAAACTGCAGCCTCGATTTATTGAATTGCATCAACAGCTGAACAGCTGTTAAAAAGGAAGATGCTATACTAGTTAACGTTTTAAATCAAAGCCTAGGCCAACTTAAGATAATAACGAAGATAACCGACTTATGATATCGAATTCGTTTTTGTTAAAGTGACTTTTATAACGGTGACTTTTTCTAGAGTGTATTATCTAAAAAAAACTTGTCATATTAGTGGTATGTAAAAATCGGCAACATTACATTTTTTTTCAACCGACTGCTTAAAATTTACCTTAGATTAATTTAAAGAAGTTTTACCCTCCTATTGTTTGGTGAATGCAAGGCTCCAATTTATGATAGCGACCGTACATCTTGTCATGGAAATTTATGCAAAGCGCAAAAGTCGATACGAGGTCTCTTGATAGAACAGGGATAGCATCTTGCCTTCGTATAATACTGGAATGCTGTAAGCAGTTTTGTCTCGCGCTTGCAAATTTACTTGGAGTCTCAACTGTTCAGAGTTTCAGAGTTTAGTGATACGGAAACTCTTAATGATACTTAAATAGGCACTCGAATTAACATTTGGTGTACTTATAGTAGATGCGTGTTCCTTTAAGTTTAGAGTGTGCTGACAATTTTGATGTTGTTTAAAACTTTGTGTTTCACGCGTGTTGGCGTTTATATTAAATCAGTTCGTGTAAAAAACAAAGCATGGAAAGAAATGACGCTTCATAGCGTTTTTTTTTTCGTGCTCTGTGTGTGAATACTTGAGTTGATTTGAAGAGCTAAGTTTGCAAAGTTAGGTCATAACTCCTATTTCCCTACTTATAATTATGTTTACTTAGGTATGTGTTTGGTTCTCGAGTAGCGATCAAGAATAGAAGATGCAGCGTAGGCCGGCCACCCAGTAGGTGGACCGACGAACTGTTCAGAACCGTGGGGAGTCGATGGATGCAAGAGGCACGCAGCCGTTCAAAGCGGTGCTCTTTGGGGGAGACCTATGTTCAGCAGTGGACGTCTTCAGGCTGATGATGATGACGTTTACATAAGTGTAACATTGTCTTTCTTGACTGCATGGCGGGATGGCGGTTATGCCGCAATGATTTAATCCATTTGGATGACATTCTGCAGTTAGATTACTTCCACGAATTGTTTTGTCCCAGTTCAGGCACTTGTTCTAAAGTGAGTATAATTGTGTTCAGTGAGTCTAGTCTTTGTTGACTTTAGGTAATTACTTCAAGAGTGG
Source organism: Ennomos erosarius (assembly GCA_963580505.1). Classification (NCBI taxonomy): domain Eukaryota; kingdom Metazoa; phylum Arthropoda; class Insecta; order Lepidoptera; family Geometridae; genus Ennomos; species Ennomos erosarius. Next base: position 12,536,366 of record OY756986.1, read on the forward strand.
CAATGAACAGAAAAAGTCACAACATAAATAAATCTGATAAGCCAATTCAACAGTTCACGGCTCAACGAAATATTATTCCTAAACTGATTATAATAGGGGTTATAAAAAGATTTTCACCATTTAAACGAGGTTTAGTTAAAACGCTACTCCGCTGTAATTATGCGGGTAGTTGTAAGCTGCGATACCATCTAAGGTCAGGTAGAGTAGCGTGAATAGAAACCTTGTTGTTTCTATTACACAAATCGATTACCACTGTGGTCCCTTGTCACAATAACTTTGTTAACATCCTACAAGAATACAAAAGGAGTTTTGGAAAAATATTCACTGTGTTATGGGTGTAACTGACAAGGTTGCCTGCAAGGTTGGAATTATTGTGTTAGTCGATAGTTTATACATTGTTTATTTATGATTTCTGTATAGCAGTAAAGTTTATGTCAACGCTAGGTTTACTATTGAAGTCGTAATTTATTGATCTGAAATTCTGAATCTATAATCTGTATTTATAATTTTAGGTCGATTGGCTATGTTAGGATTGAGGCATATTTTAATGTAGATATATGTATCACGTATATACCTACGCTGAAGGAACGTCGAAGATATCTCTGACAATTTTTTTCCGTACTAAAAAATATGGGTAGAAACACTTTACAAACAAAACCTAAACAAGCGAACCTATAATTACTTCCATTATCATCATCTTCTCAGCCTAAAGACGTCCACTGCTGAACACAGTCCTCCCAATCGCCACTTTGAGTGACTGCTTGCCTCCTGCATCCACCAGCTTTTCGTGGTTCTGACTAAATCGTCAGTTCACCTAGAGGGCTGGTCTGCGTTGCGTCTTCTGGTTCGTACCTCTGGGTTGGGTCGTCAGCATTCGACAACCATTCTTCTTGATCAGTTGTTGGTTCTGAGAGCAATGTCGCTTGCCCGCTACCACTTCAATTTGCTAATTTTATTGTATCACTTTGTTCTACTAATAGCACAGAGCTATGAAACAAATGACGTTTCGCCTATGAAACGTTTTTTTTTGCTCTGTGATAATCGCACTTAATAAGTAACTTATTACTTGCAAAGTAAAACAAAGGAAAGGTGCCTATCCAAAGCTCTCTCATCCGAAGATGTAGCAATCACCGCCTTCAGTATTAGTAGAACTAAACGGTTTATATCGAGGTTTATTTACTAAACAACTACCCCGCAGCCTGCAGGAAGTTTGCTCCTTCGATATTGGGATAGTTTCGAATCTGTCGCTCACGGGTATAGTATAAGACCTAGATTAAGTTTAAGTTTTGTTTGTTTTGCTTACAAAAATCTAAATATTCCCCAAACAGCACCACTGAAAATAGCATCGAAAGTCAACAAATGGATTGGTGCTGTTCGAAAAATAAAAAAGAACGTTCGAAATTCCCATCAAAGGTAAATCCAAAATAGTACTTACGACGCGAAAAATATTTTGGTAAGTAGGTACTGGAGTTCTAGGCTGGCATCAATTACAAAGATGTACTTGTAAGATATTATCCAGCAGTGCATGCACGAAGAATGATTTTATGGAGGACCTACTAATAAAAATCCAGACTCTAGAAAAACTCATTCCATCACCAATTAATGTTTACCTAGTTCCTCTGTTTGACCAATTGACCAAAACTTCAAATCAAACACTTCAAACGTGCCCTTTTTACCTTCAAGGTTTAACATCAAAAGAAACACCTATAATAAATTATTACGTTCTATACCTCCACCGTACGAATCGCGTCCATATTTGATTGGATACTTTATAAGGGGCAGCTCGAAAACGTTGACAACTTCGTTTGAACCGTCGGTCCTTTTGAAATATTGACGTATTGCCAGTAATAGCTTTATAGCCTTTAATAATTTTGTGCATTGAATTCATTTTGGCGTTTCATGAATGAAATTAATATAGGCCAAACGTAAAGCTAACTTTATAACAATAGATACAGAGTTTGAATCACTTCAACAACAGTGCGACATTATTTAAATTTATTGACCTCTTCCTACGAGTGCTTATGCTAACTTATGCTAACATATTTTATTGAAGCACGTAACTGCACGGACAAGCAATATTTAACACATCGCCAATATATTGTCGCACCCACTCCGACCACACAGCCCCAACACTGGGGCACTGGAGGCTAGCAGATCTTGGTACAGCACGTGTGGATGGTTATGCAAGGGCAGCCGCAGCCGCAGCATCCACCACAACCACCGCACATCTTGTATATTGAAATGAAGAGTACAGATAAATTCAAAATAATGGTCCGAAAACCTGAATACTGGGTAGAATAATTTTTATTTTTAATTTAAGTAGTTTTGAACTTTTTTTTAATGCGTTTTTGATGTGTTCAGGAGCCAGCTAAGGGAATGTCCAGGGAATGGGCCGCAGCGTTTTCCTCGGTACATTTAAATATTCTGCGATCACCAAGCCGCCTGCCAGTGTTGCAACCCCCTATAATAAGCGACCAATTTGGCGTTTTATGGGGAAGGCCTATGTTTAGAAGTGGATGTCTTTAATCCATTGATGTGATACATGAGGAGATCCGCAGGAGAACTAAAGTGACCGACATAGCTCTTAGGATTAGCAAGTTGAAATGGCAATGGGCAGGCCACATCGCTCGTAGAACTGACAACCGATGGGGAAAAAAGGTTCTCGAGTGGCGACCACGAACTGGAAGACGCAGCGTAGGCCGGCCCCCCACTAGGTGGACCGACGACCTGGTGAAAGCCGCAGGGAGCCGATGGATGCAGGAGGCGAGCAGCCGCTCTAAGTGACGCTCCCGGGGGGAGGCCTATGTTCAGCAGTGGACGTCTTCTTCCTTCGTCCTGTGTATGAGCATGGGGTCCCATCAGGTACAAACAAAAAATAGCCCGAACTTGAAAAAAATGTAGTAATCGTGTCTAGAGAGTTACTAATTAGTGTCCAGTGTATTATTCATTTGCCCCAATACTTCGCCAATACGCAATAAATGTCGCTTGATAATCTTGCGTTATACAAAAATAAAATAATTCGTAAAATAGCCCGCGTTATTCCGTTGTATGGGATGAGGCATCTGTACTGTAGGTATTATATTATCTGGGGTATGAGCTAAGCTATTTAAACTATTTCGAAATAAAGGGCGTTATTATGAAACGTGAAAAATTAACAATAAGTTATTGACTGTAAGTACAGAACTAAACATTTTATTTTTAGAGGAAGTTGTTTCAAATACTTTGAGATCCTTTGTGCACGTATGTAGCAGTTCGTGTCTGACAAACACTATTAGGTGTCAATTTACAAGATACTACAAGCACTTAAAAGTAATGCAAATTGAAGCAGTTACAGAGTTTCAACAAACTTTGAAGAAGGGGGAAGTGGTCAATTCAATGTATGTTTATTAAGTGACTTTAAAAATACTTTCTGGTACTACAAGTGGCTAAAGGTAGGTATTTAGCACCAGTATTGACACTAATACCTCTATTTCTGTTGTTACTGTTGTCTTACGACTGCTGTCTTACAACGGTTGACTTACGACTGTTGTCTTAAGATTGTTATATGACGACTGTTGTCTTACGACTGTTGTCTTACAATTGTTATATTACAACTGTTGTCTTACGACTGTTGTCTTACGACTGTTGTTTTACGACTGTTGTCTTACGACTGTTGTCTTACGACTGTTGTCTCACGACTGTTGTTTTACGACTGTTGTTTTACGACTGTTGTCTTACGACTGTTGTCTCACGACTGTTGTCTTACGACTGTTGTTTTACGACTGTTGTCTTACGACTGTTGTCTTACGACTGTTGTCTTACGACTGTTGTCTTACGACTGTTGTCTTACGACTGTTGTTTTACGACTGTTGTTTTACGACTGTTGTCTTACGACTGTTGTCTTACGACTGTTGTTTTACGACTGTTGTTTTACGACTGTTGTTTTACGACTGTTGTTTTACGACTGTTGTTTTACGACTGTTGTCTTACGACTGTTGTCTTACGACTGTTGTCTTACGACTGTTGTCTTACGACTGTTGTCTTACGACTGTTGTCTTACGACTGTTGTTTTACGACTGTTGTCTTACGACTGTTGTCTTACGACTGTTGTCTTACGACTGTTGTCTTACGACTGTTGTCTTACGACTGTTGTCTTACGACTGTTGTTTTACGACTGTTGTTTTACGACTGTTGTCTTACGACTGTTGTTTTACGACTGTTGTTTTACGACTGTTGTCTTATGACTGTAGTCTTGTGACTGGTGTCCTACGACTAGTATTTTACAATGGCTTTCTTAAGATTAGGTAGTATCTTACAACAGTTGTATTACGACTGTTATCTTTCAAATTATGTCTTACAACAATAATAGTGGAAAACGCAGGATCGGCAGTTAATTTTACTAGTTGTTTAAGCTCAGTCACTGTTTTACACAGTGTAAAGTCACGGTTCTGATTTGAGAGTAAAGTTCGCCCAATTTGAGTACTGTTTTAGTATACTTAGTTTAGATTATGCTTGCTTTACAATTTCTGTTGAGAAGCGATCACTAAGGGCTTTGTCTAAGTTAATATTTGTAGGTAAGTATGTTATGCAGGCTGTTAATGATGATGATGTTATGTGTGTGATACCTTATAGATAACATAAAATAGACACCAATTAAGATTCTTGACTTCTGATTCAGCGTTTGAGTAAGCTAAGATCCCGTGAATTTCTTAAACTACTTGTGCTTTTGGTTTTATACTTTTATGCCTTTCTTTACTTTATACCTCCTACTTATCTAAAAATCTTTGTCAGCCTCAAGCCCTAATCTTAATTTTATATTCAAGTGCTCCGACCGCACCACCCAACTTTACATTTTAGATTCATGCCAAATAATTATGTATAAAGGAGATTTCAAGTTCAAAATTCTATTAATAGCTTAAAGCTCTGAATGCTCCCAAATCGACTATTTTGAACATGATTGTCTTAAAATGTACACCATTCACAGGATGGAAAAAATGCATGTTAATACTGGTCATATCTCTTTTCCATCTGCAGAAACCAAAACACGATTACGGAAAGTTTTCTTGATAGAAAAAATCCTGAAGTGACCTCTAAAAAATCATTCGCCCTAAAAACGCCAACGCCCTAAAATGTTACATTAGAATATGATACCCCATTGAAATAATCATATTGAAAAGTTATGTTTCTATACATCCGTCTGTAAGCTTATTTTTATTTATAACAATAAGCGTTTCTTTTATAACTAATTATTTGTACCGAAAAATGGAAAAGTCGAAGTGCAACGCAACGTAATCGCCATATTTTTGCTACGCATATAGGGACTCTATTTTATACAAGATACGGATCATGTTTGACTGCTGTAATAAACGTGCTCGCATTAGGTCCTGTCAGCGTCTTAATATGAAATAGTCATGTAAACAGAAAAACCATGAAAATAAAATAAACTGAAAAGAATCATGATTATATTATTCAGTTTATAATCAAACAATAGTACCTAGTAAATATTGTGTGTATTATAATTTTCATAAGACATTTTGTTAATCATGGGTCGTTATTTCATATTATTTTTCCCTTTGAGAATAAGTACCTAGAACACAAAAACACTTTTAAGACCAAAAAATCAAAGTTGAATTTAGCATACCTTCGTGAAATTCTCTTTTACCTCACCCCTGAATTTGTTTCGAATTAACATTCAAATGTTCCTTAAAACGTTACGTAGGGTGACCTCACACATCGAATAGGCATTTTGTATGAATTTCGTACAAAATAGAAAGCAAGCGGCCGCAGAGTCGCAATTAGCAGCGTGGTCACTCGTAATGGGCTGGCTACGTGCGGCCCATCCTGATTTTTAATGTTTTCTAGGGTTCCTTTTGTAAATAACACTGCAGTTAAATAATAATCTTCATTACAATAATTAAAACATTATGTGTACAGCTTTGACTAATAATTCTTGGTCCCTAATACGGAGATTTAGGTATATGCATTATACAACGATGCGTCTCTTGGTAGAAAAGTACTCCTTAATAATTCCCACCGATACATAAATTACAATGATACCTAATAGCTCCAGAACCATTAACTAAGTGTTCCTCCTAGTTCCTATCTGAAGATAAGCACCCAGGAACTACAAAAACCTACAACACCCAGTCACAGAACAAGTATTTGGGCTGTTCTTTTTTATGCAAACAAAATCGAACCCAACGCTTCCGTGTTTTGAGCTGACCTGCCACTACCACTGTTAAAATGAATCTTTGTTTAGCATAATCGGTGAGGAAGCTGCTTAAAAAATATACAAAGGCAGATTGCGTCTCAGATTGGAGACTGAATCAAAAAACACCCTGTCGCTTATAAAATTTAATATAATCATAATAATTACAGCCCGGCTGATGGGAAGTAGTCACCATGTGCCAATAATACGCTGTTTACCGTTTGATACACTAAATACTCTTTCCTAAATGAAAGTTTTGTAATAGGGTCAGCTATACATAAGAAAGAAATACTTAATATACTACTGAACCCAGCAGCAAACTCACCAACACGAATGTCTCGTTGATTTCTGCGTTTATCTTTTTATGATAGCAAACACGTTGCAGTGGCACTTGGTCGGCAAAACGCGATGGAAGCGCTTTTAACGCTTTGCTTTTGAATAAACCTTTTAAATAAAATGTACAATGAAACACAATACACACATATGTATGCGATAACACTTTTATAGTTAATTTATGGTACTTGGTAAATTGATTTTCTTCATGAAAGTGTTAGCTAAATATAATGCCACATAACTACTATAACCACTCGGGCGCGGCGCGGCGGGCGTAGGTAGGTCCCAAAACGATCCAAAGTAAATTAGAATTTACTAACTTAAAATTGCGCGGTATGGTTTTGCATATTTACGGTTTATACGAAAAAACTAAGCAGTGTTTTAAAATTTCATAACTAGTTTTGGTAAGTAGCATTACTTGGCTTTCTAAACAAATGCATTTTTACGTGAGTTGTAGTATAAAAAACACACACAATAACAATACACATAGTAATTGACGCTCCGCCGTACCTAAAGGAAATAGCTCTGACGCCGGCTCGGCGCAAGTTTCAATTTAAACTGAGGCACTTTTTTTTCTTCTGAACCATAGAGTCTTTTACTTTATTCGATAGTGATGTTCAACTATTTTCGATTTTAGTCGATTTATAACGAGTTGCACCTCTAAAAATAGTCGATGAATAGTCGATGTTTTGACATCCTCAGTATTGGAATCAGCTGTGAGCCACTATTGAGGGCTAAATGCACTTTAGGTTTTTCGAAGCGGGCTACAAATGTGGCAGAAGCACCTGAGCGGATAAAAACATTTGGTCTGCATACTAGACAATCTGATCTAATCTCCAGCCTACTACTAGGTATTAGGTATAATAATTAATGTTTAAGAACATGGTCAGCAGTATTTGCCGCAGTATATTAAACTCTACGATCACCAAAACGCCTGCCAAACGTAATCTCCCCTATAATAAACGTCCAATGTGGCGTTTTATAGGGTGCCTATGTTCAGCCGTGGATGTCTATCAGCTGATAATGTGATTTAATATATTTTTGATTGTTAGTTCTGGTGAGTTTAGGTTTTTAAACTACTTACTGCTGAATGCAACTTCCTAGATATTTTGGTAGCTCTCCATACGTACTTGCGGTCAGTTATTAAAAAAATAAACATTGAAAGGGAGTAAAAATACAAATTCAAAATTGTTTCTAATTTATATTTTCTAATAATATTTCTCAGGGACACGATTCAATTGTAACGATACCTAATAGAATTAATAACAAAAGCTACATTTTTCGAATAAAAATAATATGAGCTTAAATTTTACGATAGAAATGGCGTAAACAAAAGACGGTTCTTAGGTATAATTTCATTCCATTGAAAAACAGACCGAAAAAATTTCACGGCGGACCAAAGACGAAAATGAGCGTAGCAATTCATCAATCTTAATTCTTGAGGACAGTCGAGTCAAAAGAATATTTTTCTGGGACCCTGAAAGGAGAGACATTTTGTAACTATTCTTTTTTTTAGCAATGAAAACAGTAAAAACGGCAAATTTTTTGTTGTAAGATTTATATCCTTACTCGTTTTTTTACGATTGTTTGTGTTACTTTCGTAATTTATATAAATATGTATTTTATGCATTATTTTTAATTCAATTTTATTTAATGACCTTTACCACAAATGGTATGCCAGCCCCATCTTACCCTAACTTAATTACACGATCCCTATTTAATATTAATTACTTACTTTAAAAATCGGAAATAAAACTTAGGCGTAATGATAACTTTATGCTTATGAACGTACCGTATCTAAAGAATCTAGACTATTTATATTTCTCTATTTTTTATTATATATTATAGATTTTTTATACTTCTTTGTCAAGTACCTTTGACACATTCTAATCCACACCACATCACAGACTTTAATTAATTTAATTTTTTAAAACCAGTAGCGTTACGCTACTTTCTAAATTAGTAAGTAAAGTAAATTCTAGAAAGTATAAAATAAATGTCTCAACTTTTCCATGGCAGTTGGAGTAACGAGAGAAACCACTCCATTCCCGGGACAGGTCTATCAATCTTGATCACCGCCTTGAAAGGCATCTGAGCGCTTCGTATGTCTAATAATGTCTTTCTTTGGAGTCACGTAGGAAAGCCTCAATGTTCGACGAGACAGACTGGAAAATATGGCGGCCGAAAGTTGGGTGCGACGACTTTTATCGGTGTCCAATTGGTTTTTAACATACTCATACTCTTATATAATTCTAAAACTTGATGTGGGGTTCTGTGTAGTCATTGTTAATTTTTTCAAAATGTGGTATTGGAGACGCAATGCAAACCCTAAGGTTTTACTCAAATAAATATATTATCACACAACTGGGCGAGACATGGTGATCTTCAGTCGTGACGTATCAATCTTGAACTCTCAATGTTCCTTGTCAATAGTTAGGTATGTCAATAAACAATCTGTGTGCAAAACATGACCCAATCTGGCTTAGCAGATTTGACATGAAAATCACGTAAAAAACAATAGAAAACGTTTCACTTTTGCTTCTTCCATTTGAATCCCGTAGTCCAGTCTGTTATCACATACAGCGAATGTACATACAGCGCTCGCTATTCCATTCTCATCCCTTATGTTAATAGGGACTCAACTAGTAGCAAAAAACCTAATTCTAGTAAAATCCCTTTAACAGCACTCCCTATTATACCTACCTGGGGGATTTGTTCGAACTTTTTTCCTTTTCGATCCCCCGATCAAAGTCAAAGCGATGAACATGAGCGCTTTGCTCTTAATATAGTAGAGATTAGTAAGAAAGAGATAGAGAGTCTATCTGTAACGCAAAAAAATCTAATAGGGCCCATTTACCCGGTGGTTAGGCGTACTTGCACTAAAACCGAGTAATACCTAAACTTTTTCTGATTACGTAACTTTCACAGTAAAAGGGTAAGTTAAGGGGTGTGTACCAAATTAGTCTCGTATTTAAACCACCACCTGTCCAAACTTGGAGAAAATGTCGGTCTATCCCATTACAAATGAATCACCCTCTTGCCTCAGATTGATCTTACTGTCGCAAATGAGAACAGGCATAATGATACAGATTAATTTGTAAAGGAAAAATTAGAATCACGAGCGGGGATTGAAGCCGGGATATGCTTTACTTAAGTTACCGTGACCAGTGGTCTCATGTCCGAATTTTTCCTTCACCTTTATAACCAACTTACGGGGTTGGCATAATAATATTTATCTTTATACTTATAAAAAGAAGAGTTTAACTGACTTAATTTCCTTTTGTTGAGAATAGAAAATCCGCTGTGTATCTATGAATATCTACATCCAGATATCCCCTATATGGAACAACCGCACATGGTTCTTCTACCAAAAAAAAAACACGTAAATTAGTCCAAATAATGTTGGAGTTGAAGTTGGTTGGTTGGTGGTTGTTGGCTGGTTGGTTTGTTGGTTACGGTTGCTTGGTTGCTGATTGTTGGTTGGTTGGTTACGGTTGTTTATTTGGTTAGTTAGTTGGGGTATAATACTTATTGCCTTATACATTTAATTAAATTGCGGTGGAAAGTTTATGGCTATCCTTCCTCATAGTAGTCCAAATTATCTCCATACCATTCAAAAATCTTTCAGCAACATTATGACGTCACGAGTAAACCTTGTAAGATAATAAACATTTGATATAGGTGTTATTAATATTTCACTAACTTACTTCACGACTAATTTTATCCAATAAACTTGGGGCACTTAATTTATTAATCGCACCACTTTCAAACGTTAGTACCATAATCTTCACTCTTTTATTTATTTAAATCTATGGTAAGAAATATGAATTCGGCATATTTTGCAATCAGTCAAAATTGTGACTAACCCTCTTAAAAATTCAAGGACGAGGTGTCATGTCTTGCAATTTATATTCAAGACATTTTTGTTTTGAATACGTATTTTCTAGCTCTATCTCAGTATCTACCCATTTTCAGAGCACATGTGCTTTATAAAGTTGTAAAATAAAATATCTCTGCTTTATCGAGACTGAACAGTGCGATCAAGCAAGGTTGAAATTGAGCTGAATACAAATTTTATAAAATACTGATTTATGTTAACTAGTTTTGACACACGTATGCACCCACAAACATTATAAATAATAATTATGTGGACGGTAACGATATTTCTAATAAAATAGATATTGCCTATTTGACTACTTACTATTATTAACCAGCCAAGTGAAAGACGAACAGCGGAGCCTTAATAATAGAGTTCGCTTTACCCTTCGGAACCCTAAAAATGAACACGAGTAAATAATTATTTTCTAAATTAGGTTCAGTTCCGCCGATGGGTGCAGAAGGCGAGCAGCCGCTCAAAGTGTCGGTCTCTGGGGGAGGCCGACGTCCAGCAGCATGTTGATAATGATGATGAATATTATTTATTTACGCAATAAATAGTCTATAGCCTATTATGTTTATGAAAGACAATTTCACTACGTATAATAATATGTTACCTATATACAAGCTTACAATTACTGCTTAACTAGCTAAAATATTCTTGCGGGCGTAAACGAGTTTTCCGCAATTATCTGTTCCGTCGCTAATTGCTCCCCCGCCGCAGATTCAGTAATAGTTACTACATAATCCCACCTTCTAATTCTCTCCTCTAATATTTTTTGCGACTATCCGACGAAGATATCTTGGAGATTAAAGTAATCTTATCTTTTGGTGAAATCTAATTGTCAGCTTTAGATAGTATTAGGTATCTAAGGTAGAAACAAGATTAACCTGACTCAGTGAATCATTGAACTTTCATGGACAATTGGATACCCTTTTTTCACAGAAATGGAGTTATTTGGTCGTCTTTAACTTTGTAAATTTGAAATAAAAAATAATATAAATATAATAAAATCATGATTCTTAAGCGGTTTTATATACCTACCATATTTTGTGAAATATTGCTAGGTATAGGTACGCCAAATATATTTTGCTTTATTTTATTGCATTGTCAATATACTTGAGAGATGAAACCTCTTAGCACTGGTCCATGTTGTAATCAGAAGATGTACTCAATACTACGATCCGGTGCGATTCATCAGGAGTTATCGAGTTTTTCTTTGAAGCATAATATTTATGATGACTACTATTAAAAATGAGCAAGTAAATAATACTTTCATAAAGAAGATTAAAAATGAATGCAATAATTGAAAAATAAGCAAAATCACGGACAGCCATCGCTTGCTCAAATTTCCATAAGCTAACTGGTTTGTGAGAGTCGGGGACAGGTTTAAATCACTTTTTAAAATATGATGGAAATCTTACCCAGTGAGTTTGTTGTTTTATTCCCTTGAAGTAAAAGCAATAAGTTTCAATTTCACGTAATATCCAGTAAAATTAGATCACAAAGTCAAAGAAATATACTAATAAACATAACTCGGAAAGCTCTTCACTTGAACTCTTTTATCAACATCAGCCATTTTAACAGATTCAAGTAACTAAAATAATTTTAGAACGTTTTTCTTTGTTTTCGAAAACAAGACATGGCTCAAAAATCGGTAAAATTCCTTATTATTTACATATATTTTCCATAATACTCATTCATTGCATCAAGCGCATAACTCTATAAGTACCAGGCAGTCATAAAAAGGTAGATGTCGACAGATTCCCACACGGTGGCTATTATCCCAGCACTGATTCGGCCTGTGTGGTCCATTGGGCTCGCTGCCAGGCGGTGCCATTTACACGATGGAAGAGGCTTTACCCAGATACACATATTATGCTACTATTTACCATTAATAATACCTAAGTTAAGGTACCTGAAATCGTACATAAAATAATAACTTTTATTTTTCTTAAAAGATTCCGAATATTTTTTTATAACTTTACTGCTTGTTTGTCTTGGCTATGTACTTTTGTACATTTCTGTTTAAATTTAAGACTTTATAAAATAATTATAGTTATCATTCAATTTATTGATGACGCAATTTTTCCTACAATCTCATAGTATAAGTCTGAATCAGCATTGCCTGTCTAAATATTTTCTATCAACCAGTTTTTGCATACCACACAAGTACTAGGCCGTCATAAAACGGCGGATGCCTACAGATTTCTGCGGTATGGTTATCTTAGAGCACTGATGTTCAGTGCCCCATTGGGCTCGCTGCCAGACGTTGCCCATTACATGCTGAGGAGGGCACCGCACCGCACTCCTACCACAAAATTGTGTAATTTTTTATTGGATTCAAAAAGGAGTTTCATTTCAAAACATACTAAAATTATGCAGCGAAGACAGATAAAATAAACGTCTTTAAAAGTTAAAGTTTTGGTTTGACAAGTAAGGAATTTTTTGATAACGTAATACCATGGATGAAATAAAAAAAGGAGGACTGAATTTTGATTAGCATTGAACTGAAGCCTAAAATGGCGAACATATTACATATGTGTGTCAGATGAAGGTGGGCGACCATATGTTCACCAGTGGATATGATGTGAGCGTGTGCATGCCCCGCTCGTACATACAAAGCGTTCCGGCTTCCTAAGGGTGCTTCAGTTTCGGATCAGACAGGATTCCCTCCTTCTTTTTTTATTAGCTCTATACGTAATACCAATAATAAATAATTGAGCTTCGTGTTGTAACTTTATATTTAAACCGTCTGTGGTAAATCCTGTTGGTTTTTATTTATTTTTAATGTTAAGTATGTGAGTAAGTGGTCGCGGGGAGCCGATGGATACGGAGGCGAGCAGCCGCTCATAGTGACGCTCTCTGGGGGAGCCTATGTTCAGCAGTGGACATCTACGGGCTGATGATGATGATGATGTGAGTAAGTAAACACAGAAAATAAAAGTGGTGCGGATGTCTAGCTTTACGACGGTGATTCCAGCACTTACTAGTTTAGTTAACATCACCACAGAATGTCCATGAAACTGAGGGATAATAATTATAGCTCACACGTAAACAAGCCAAGAAAAGTTTATTCGCTCAAGGCCATGAAATAACTACTAGAACTTAGCGAGTAGGGAACTCTATTATGCTATAACTTGAGATTGGAGGTCAAATGGTCGGAGTAGAAGGAAAATGTAGACTCGGCATTCGTTTGAGTCTTTTGTTTTTTAAGTATTTGACGTTTCCATAGGAAATTACGCGACGATAAAAATTACCTCGCATCGGCAATCTTCTTACGATGCGGCAATTCTTCTTCTTTCTTCTTCTTTTTCTTCTTCTTATATTCATTGAATCAATCAGTCAATCGATATTTTTATACCGGTAGCTCTAATATATTTTAATTAAATGAACATACATCATGTTTGTTTTACTTTTGAGATCAATCGTTTCAGACTCTCCTGACACAACTGAGGATAGATGATTCTGAATTCTCGGAATTATTTTTTTACTCGTTTACTAACACACAAAATGAAGCACACTACGCCACAATTTTCAAAACCGATTGTACCAGACCAAGTCATTACATTATCATCATAAAAGCGTTTGCACCTAAATATTTTGAGTAGAGGCCATCATCGTCATCATCATCATCATCATCATTATCATCATCATCAGCTTGAAGACATCCACTGCTGAACACAGGTCTTCCCCATAGAGCACCGCTTTGACTAGAAGTGTCCGCAATTTAGGTACACGTTGTGTTTTATTTTAATGGATACAAAGTATTATTATATTTTATTTTTGATATCATTCGTGCAAGCCAAAAAATTTTAAAATGAAAAAAAAAAAAAAAACATTTCATCCAAATTGCTTCTGCGTTTTGACGTAAAACCCACGGACACAAAAGTAATCAAGAAACATTATGTACAAAAAAACAGATTTCGTTGCACTTCAAAATAAAATATATGGCAACTTTAATAATTTTTACAGTTTTGGCAGTTTTTTTTATATATATTTATAATTTTTTTTATAATTTAGTATACAAAGCCGATAAATAGTTTAAATTTGATCCAGTGCATATACTCCCGCTGCAGACTGCACCGCACCTTAATACTATATCACCGGTTTTCTCGGAGCGGTCTAATAGAATAAACTTACTTTATCAGTCCCGCATGTTTTCCGGGACAAGGGTTGCCAGCTTTAATACGATTCGTGTCAGAGTTTCCTACAAAAATGACAATTATTTGGTTTTTATTTTTATTACGGACCATGGTTCTATAATACACACGATATTTATCAGTTATTGTTTATTTTGTGTTTATTATGAGCCATGAAAAAAAAGGTTTAAAATTTTGGGGGAAATCTTATACTTTCTAGAAATGTGTAAAAAGATATACTAAAAGTAAAAGTAAAAGCACGACTGTTTCTTTTCAGTTTAGATTTTTATTATATAGGTACGAATAATTTGAAGAGCTACTCATGCAGTGTGACTCGCACGCCATCCTCAGATATTAGCACTGTTTAGTTAATAGGTAATCAGTTATGAACTAAGGAGTCAGTTTAAAAGGTCTCATAACTATGCGCAGTAGTTACTTTAACTAGTACTTTTACAGTCCCTTTCGAAACTAGAAATATGCCCGCATACACTGCTTGGCGGCTGAATATCTGACAAAGCGGTGGTACCGTTCAACGTGCATTGGTCGCATTTCGTAAACATAACACCCCTATCCCACATATTTCCTGAGACAAACCGCATCTCTTGAGACAGAAAAATATTCAAAGAAAATACTCTTGGAAACTACCGAGTACCAGCTCAAAGGCAACTTCGAATGCAGAAAACAATTTTGTTAGGTTACAACAACAATGCCTTGGCTTTGTACATCCCTGCTGCTGAATAAATTGGTTTAATTTGTACCAGATAGAAGATGAGAACCAAGATAGCTAAAAAGTAAAAGTAGTAAGCTGTAAGACAGCGATGTCATCTCTTTCAAGGAACTTGATTATATTATCTGTGGTAGTAGGGTGTTATGTAGAGCTCGCCTAACTACCCTCATATTTCTGTGGGTTTCACTTCAAAACCCGATTTAGATGATATTATGCACATCGACCGTTAACATTCGTGAGATTACCTTAAGATACTTTTCATACAGAATGTTAAAGAGTCTCATGGTAAAACCAAAGACTTTGTATCCAGACCCCTAATCCAAAAAAAAAGTAGGGCAAACCCTTACACACCACTTTGGGTGTGATTGGATCTCACCTGTCAAACTCAAAATAGGACGTTGCTTGGACGTACTTGTGAAAAGATACCAGAAAATGCCACCTTGCGTGATAGAACTTCGCTGAAATTACGAAAAATACCGAACACGGAAGCTCATGTTCCTATTTCACAAGTTATTGGGCATTAATATGTGTTATTTAAAGTATTTTATAATATTTTTGTCTAACAAAGAGTTGGATATCAGTATTGCCACACAATGTATAAAATATTTCCCGATTTTTTTGCTTAAAATTTTAGCATATCCGTACAAAGGGGCAAAATCAGAAAGAGAGCCAATTGCGAACAGACCACTCATGCCCGCCGTGCTGATCGTCAGATACAAATAGTACCTAGTACCTACATAATATATCAGAGTCGAAATAGATATAAATAGGACACCTCATATAATTATGTTCAACAATTTATTAAATTCTACGCAGTTTCAAAGTAACATACGATACATAGTTGCAAAAAATGGCACCATCAATTGAAATAAAGCAGTAACTTCAACGTTACCTAAATAACATAAGTTATATTCATATGCCTGTCTGCACCTAAGTTTGACCGCTTTTATATTCGTACTTATCTCTCCAAATGCGTTGCAGTAGGTACGCCATAGCGGGATAAATGTGAACTTAGGATCTCTTGAACTTTAGAACAGATGGGCATTAGTATTTTAGGAGTCATTGTACACCAAGCTACACTGCACGCACCGTAGTGTGCAAGCAGAACTTTTAATGTTTATGAAGGGCTTCTACAGCCACAGCTTTGTGCCTGTTAGAGTGTAGAAGGTAGGTAGCTCCTGTGAGTAGAGTCGGCGCTGCACTCAATGGCGGCTGAGAAGTCGGCGTGAAAGACTGCGCAGTATCAAAATTTAGATATGCGTGGGAAGAGGTAAGGTGTGCGCAGCGTGTGGGGGCCTTGCAGCGCACTTCACAGCCGCCTAAACGTTTGGCGTGGACTCTACCTGTGGTTTATGTATTATTATAGAGTTAAGCCGCCAGGGGTTAATTCGAGACTTGTCAGGTGAACTAGTTTTCGTCCAGCAATGTATTGTTGCACGCCGACGCCGACGCTCTACCGGTTAAACAATCGTTAGTTAACAAAAACTTCAGTTACTCAGACATAATGACCGAGCGGGCAAAGTCCTTGCTACATACTACGTACAGAATGGCTAATACAGTTTACTACAGTACTATATATCTATTCTGTGACTTTACTGCCAAAGTTTGCCTACACATAGGTACTACATATACCATATTCAGTCAAAGATATTATAATAATTTCTTCATGCATAACTTGTATTTTTTTCTTGGCTCTGCTTCTTCATTTACCCGATTTGATCGGGTGATACTTTCCATATGGTATGCTGGTACTGACAAAACTGACGTAAAATTGACGTAAAACTGACATAAAAAAATGTTCGTGCTCTATGGTCATAGACAATATTTGCTTGACTTTTTACCGAGGTTTGTATGGGGAGTTCGGTTCTGGACCTATGTAATAGGGAGAATTGTGTGGGTAAAACGTGGGATGTGTCGTCATGTCGATATGCAGAAAACACAATGAGAAAACTACTCAACCGCACCTATTCAAATAAGCACCTATCTTCCATCACCCGTTCTTACAGAGGGCATATTGATAAACCGTCAGGGCATTATAAAAGCCAATTTATACGGAATATTTGAAAGCAAATGGCGTCGTGACGAGGGTTGACGCGGGATCGCCGAGTGGCAATTATGAAGCGACGGCGAGTTGCGTCACACCTGCTGGATTCTGTTATCTGCAAGCTGGCGGCTTCACAGGATGATAGTTGAATTTTTATTTCCCACTTCAACTTTGGAACGATAAGACTTGAAAAGCTTTGGTTGTTGTTAAAAGGACCGTCCTGCGTGGTATTTCGAAAATTCTATTGCTGTCGCTCTGCTCTCCATGCGTAGATAGAGAAAATAGAGCCCACGAGTGAAATACCTATTTTAACGTTCCGTGCGCCAAACGGTTTTCGCCCTCTAAGACATAACAAAAACGTTTGATGTTATGTGACGAGAAACCAAAAATAAAAATGCGTGAACAACTAGTTGCTCTCTGTTGTAAGGTTATTAAATGGCGACCACGAAACGGAAAACGCAGCGTATAGGCAAGCTCCCTACTTGGTGGATCGACGATCTGGTGAAAACCGTGGGGAGCCGATGGATGCAGGAGGCGAGCAGCCGCTCGAGGTGACGCAATGGCATCAAAAAAGAATACTGTTACACCCGATATTCAATTTCAGAAACTAATTAATAACTAATTTTATACAGTTTATAAATACTAGATCAAGTTACTGTTCCCGTTTAAACTGATCCAAATATCTATACCCGCTTAATGACTTACAAAGCGTTTTAAACTCTATTTCTTTAACCTTAAGCCCTTATTGGATTGCTATAACCCGTATAATTTGGTTACTGAGCTATCGGGTCTCATCCTGTTTTTGTTGGGAAGTTGAACAAGTTGAATAAGTTCACACAATAGAGTTCGAACAAAGACCGCGTGTGGATACTTGACTGAGAGCGGAGCTAATTAAAATTTCAATTATTTATTTTCTCTGGGATTTTACTAAATATTGAAAGGTTTTATAATTACAAGTTGTATCCCATTAAACCTAGAGAGTAACTAAGGATCCGTAGTCAAAAGCTTCAGTTAGTCTAGTCAAAAACTCCAAGCCCCGCGCCTTTCTGTCCGTTCGATCTAATTAAGCAGGAGGAATTGCTATAAAGATTTTCCACCACTATTCAATTCAGGGAGGGATTTTGTTTGGTTTTTGTTATCGTCATAAATTAATGTTAGCACTATGTGTATACGGGAAGGAGGGGGAATAAATAAATATCTGTACTTACTTTATATAAATATGCTAATACATAATAAATACTTAATAAATACCTGTGCATTATTGTGGTAGGAATTGTGTCAAAATTATAAAAAATGGTTTGATAAAATAACAAGTAGTGAAAAATAAATTCTACAACAAAGAACTATTGAACGTTAACCCGAAATTATAAACTATTAATGGTAATTAATATTTTGTGATTCACGCTACTTAACGAGGATTAGGTCGGCAAACAGAGTGACATGCCGAATTTAATTATTAATTAATCTCTCCCATTTCGAAAACAAGCAGCTGTGTTTACAAAATTTCATCGGCATTTTGATTGGTAATTGCTGATTTGTTTTAATTTAATTTCCGTTTAATCTCTTTGACCGGTTTTCATTTTCGGAATAGTCATCATTGTTAGCGAGTGTTATTAATAAACGGAGCTTCATTTGTTTTGGAAATGATTTCTCAGTATTTGTAGCCGTCAACAACTGCAAATAAGTTTAATAAAAATTGCCCCACGTTATTATAGATAGAAAGATAGATAGATAAACTCTTTATTGAAAACACAATTTTACAGAAAATACAGTACCTAATAAATCTTATAACTAAGTGTCACAATGGGCGGTCTTATCGCTTAAAGCGATCTCTTCCAGACAACCCAATTAACATCATCATCAACATCATCATCAGCCGGAAGACGTCTCTGATGAAGACTTCAGGCATGTTTAAGACCTCCACACAGAGCGTAACTATGACCGGTAATGCGGTTCTAACGATCGGTGGTTTGATCATTATCAACATCAGACGGATGATATACTCTGCTGAACGCTGAACACCTGAGGCCTGCATAAGGCCTCCCTCATAGAGCGACTTTAAGCTGCTGCTGGCATCTTGCATCTAACTGCTCGCCGTGGTTTTAACCGATCATTGGTCCTTCTGGCGGCTGGCCTATACGTTCGCTTAAGGATCGTGGTCACCACTAAAGAACCTTACCTTTCCCTGTTCAGCTGTGTGATTTAGATCTAAAGGGAACTAACGTAAACATGGTAGGTTGCAAAAACGATAACACATTTTTGACTTACTAATTGGTCTCCTGTAAACATTTCAAAAGGTGTTTCGCCTAAAAAAATATGGGTTTTGGTGAACTTTAGGTTTATTATTCATTATTCATTCATCCGTTTCTAGATTATTTTAAAGCGAAACTCACGAAGGTGGTCAAAAAGGGCCTATCTAATATTTTTTTTTAAAAGTCGG
This sequence comes from Ennomos erosarius, assembly GCA_963580505.1. Taxonomy (NCBI): domain Eukaryota; kingdom Metazoa; phylum Arthropoda; class Insecta; order Lepidoptera; family Geometridae; genus Ennomos; species Ennomos erosarius. The sequence continues at coordinate 12,556,116 of OY756986.1, forward strand.
TACGCTCTTTTCAATCAAAACCTTGTGCAACAGTAACCTATGCCCTAACCTGACAGTAACCTTCCTAACCAATCGGTAAAGTTAAGCAACGCCCGCTGCAGTCACTACTATGATGGGTGACCGCTACAGCAAAAAGTTGGTACGTATTTAGAACTGAGTGCTACCGTGCTTCGGAGGGCACGTTAAGCCGTCGATCCCAGCTGTTGTCGTAAGACAATAGCCATTAAGCCAAATCAGAAGCCTTTGGGCAGCCTAAAATTTCTGACACCAAGGCTGACCACTTGCCTATACGAGAAGAAGAAGAACAGTAATTGTTTTATCACACCAAAAATTTAGCAACTGCGCCTCATTATTATCACACACAAAATAGTAATAAAAATACTACACTTAATACATTTATTTGACCGAGTTATCGAAATTACACAACGTGGCCCAGTGTAGTATGTTCCTGACCTCTAAACCGACTCATACCAGCTAAACTGGGTGTTGGCAGATAACCGCTGCGCCGTGCTAAGTGCCCTGTCTGGACCTATCGAAACATTTACACGTGGGTTGTGGATGCCTTTTACTGATCAGGGGTTATCAGAGAGATCTTGGTTAGTTTGTTGAAACGGAGACTATATTTGGAGGTGATGGAAAATTCTACTACACAGGACTTTGACATTGGTACGCTCTAATATGATGTTGAACCATAAACGTAAATAATGATCGACATTGTGACGATGTCACACTATTTTGACCTTATTGATGAGTTGTCCTTTTAGGACTGTACCTATTAACCCCCTATTGAAAGATTCGTAATTGTAATCCTAAGGAAATAAGGAAGAACGAAGACCTCGTGTCAAACTAGCTCCCGATTTCTCGCAAATTTGACAAGTTCATGTCTAAGGCGCGGTTTTATATAATCAAATAAAAGTTACTCATTGGATAATACGAAAACAGTGAAAGCATAAAGTGAATTTTGTATACCGAACTTAATGTACGTGTGTAATTTATTATTAAGAAAAAATTATGTACTCTTGTTTTAGTCGGATTATAATTGATTAGTCGGATAACCGTTATTGAGCTAACGAAAAATTGCATCTAACACATCGAAATAATTATCCTATGTTGTACTCTCATTGATTGAACACAGCCGATGTTTAATGTAAGCTCAAAGTATGGAGAAAGCTATGCTCGGTGTTTTCCTGTGAGGTAAGATCTGGAACGAGGAAATCCGTAGAAGGACCAAAGTGACCGATATAGCCCTTAAAATTAGCAAGTTGAAATGGGCAGGCCACATTGCTCGTAAAACGGACAACCGATGGAGAAGAAAGATTCTCGAGTGGCGACAACAAACCGGAAGGCGTAGCGTAGGCCCCCCCCACTAGGTGGACCGACGATCTGGTGAAAACAGCGGGGAGCCGATGGACGCAGGAGGCGAGCAGCCGCTCAAAGTGGCGCTCTCTGGGGGAGGCCTATGTTCAGCAGTGGACGTCTACGGGCTGTTGATGATGATGTTCAACGAGTTAGACAGCATCGTCATCAGGTGAGATAACCACAAGCATATCAACAAAAAAAAGGCAACCGATCAGCATTCAGTATTTTGCTGTGTTAAGTTGGCATACATTTATCAAAAGTTTAAGAAACCAGGGGCTAATGTAACCGTTTACTAGAAAATAATTGTTTGAGTCTGACTTGACTTTACGTTACACCATCACGTCTCAGACACATTGAATAAAATTTAATTCCACCGAAAGATGACTGTAACGATCGTAATTTTGATTCGTTTTTATTACACATACTCGAATGCCAGTCACGAATTTCGGCGAAAATACGCAAACGTTTCTGTTAAAGGTCGTTTTATTATCTTCACTCAATAGCAGGTTATTATTGCGACTGAAAATGTCTCAACTCGTCTTGAAAATATATATTTTATTTTTTGTTCTTAGACCATGCTTACAAACCGGTTTTGTCTTGATCTTATTTGAATCGGACGGTGAGACAACCAATTATTATAAATAGCCTGAAGACTCGTATATCTGTGCCTGAAGTCCCACTGCTGAACATAAGCCTCCCAGATAGCGCCACTTTGAGCCTTCTTTAAGTACCTTTATTTGTTTACAAATCCTTGTTCCATTTTCAAAAAAATTACTTCCTTTATAAAAGATTCCCAATAAAACACGTTTGGCCAAACTTATTGAATACCATGCATACATATTTATTGCGAATGAATTCCTTTGATCGATTGATTTACTTTGTCTCCCATGAATGGACTACATCAAAGTGTTGCTCACTTCATTTGAAAATTCCCTTCCAAGTCCATAGAATCCCATTTCAATTTCTGCTCTTTTACAATGCCTTACACAATAGCCTGTAGGTGATATTGGCAAAGTTTTCAACATTGTAATTCCGATCGACTTAAAGAGCAAATTGTTAATGGAATCAGTATTGAAGCTTTGCGTAATCATTATCAGCTAGACGTCCACTGCTGAACATAGGCTTCACGCATTAATGACATTACCATAACGAAAATTTCTGCCATAATGGCAGGAACGTTGGCGATCACAGTAGATAAAAATGCAGTCTCAGAAAAATGCTGTTGCCCACTTCCTCATTATATTCCCTTCAGCTCTTATGGTCCCCATGGGAAGATGAAAATAATAATTAATAATAATAAACGCCCAACGATCACATATTATATAAATAGATCCTGGATCCCAATACCTAAGATTCCTCGTATTTCAGCGACACAGGAATCACGACGACCCATAAAAAAGGTTGCAAATTATAGGCTTTCGAAAAAGATTTTATTGAGCTAAAGCACTGAAGCCTTATATTTTATACGGAGATAAGTTTCAGAACGGATATTGTACAGGAGATTGCAAATCCTATGACCTGCGTTCGAGCCTGATAGTTGTTACGATACGCTTTGAAACTTGTTTGAAACTTTTACCTAGAGACAAACGTTACGTATCAATATAGTTAGAGTAGTGGTCTTACTAAATTAATTTTCTTATCTGCTGTTTATCATCATCATCATCATCATCATCATCATCATCATCAGCCTAAAGAAGTCCCCGCTATACATAGGTCTCACCCAAAGAGTGCCACTTTAGACGGCTGCTTGCCTCTTGCATCCATCAGCTCCCCGCGGTTCTGACCAGGTTGTCGGTCAATGTAGGATATCTTATTAGTATAAGTTAATAAAAATATCATACAAGATTAACATTTTTTATAATCTTTTTATACATACTTTCATTAAACACTTATCTAAGCATGATTAGGACTTAAATTAATCTACAAATTCTTGAAAGAACGATTTTTATCTCAGTCGTTCATATTCAATGGTTTCCCGTAACTCTAACCAGAAGTGCTATTCTGATATTTAGGTATCATTTTGTTTATTCTCTACATAATCACATCTCAAACCCATCAAAATAAAAGATCAATATAAAAGCTTACTACTGCCGTACAAACATTGACTACAAATAAGATTCAAAACCCAGCAGAGAAGCAATTCTGGTAATTCTAAATAGGTTAGTCTCATCATAATGACATCCTAACATAATTTTAATTGCATAAATTATCCGTAATAATTATTAACATTACAATTTACTGTTGTGTTGTAACTTTTATGAAACTAGAAGTATGATTTGAACGTTGTCAATTACAAAAATTCACAATAAAAAATAATTTTTCATTTTTCAGCCCATGGTCATTAAAGAAACCTCCACACTTATACACTCCTCTGCACTAATCTTACATCAGATCTAAAATATACTCTCAAAATATTCGTATTGTTGCCTAATCTAAAATACTTAATAATACATAGCAACTTATAAAATATTAATAACAATTTTTAACAATTAACTTAAGTAAACATATGAAATAATACTAGTACAATTCAATATTAGCTAAGCAAGCATAACAAATAATACTAGTACAATTCAATATTAGCTAAGCAAGCATAACAAATAATACTAGTACAATTCAATATTACCTAAGCAAGCATAACATATAATGTTAGTTCAATATTACCTAAGCAAGCATAACATATAATGTTAGTTCAATATTACTTAAGCAAGCTAACATATAATACTAGTACAATTCAATATTTTTATTTTTATGCTATAGGTAGCAAACAAGCATACGGCCCTCCTGATGGGAAGAGGTCACCGTAGCCTATGGACATCTGTAACACTAGACGTGCCACTGATGCGTTGCTTACCCTGTGATAATACTCTTTTGACCCTCCTTTTAAATTGCTGCATGTTGTAACTCTGGGGAAAGACCGCTGGTGGAAGCTCATTCCACATCTTACAGGTGTACGGTGAGAAAGTGCGCATAAACCGAGTCGTATGCAACTTCCACGACTCAATAATGTGTGGATGACTTTTTCACGGTGGCAAGAGGTGCGATGGTAAAAACGCGATGCCGGTATCATATCAAATAATTCTTCAGAGCATTCCCCATTGTAAATACAATATAAGCTAAGCAAGCATAACAAACAATAGTACAATTCAATGTTACTTAAGTAAGCCATCAAAAAATATTAGTACTATTCGATATTACTTAAGTAAGCATATCAAACAAATACTAGTACAATTCGATATTACTTAAGTAAGCATATCAAACAAATACTAGTACAATTCGATATTACTTAAGTAAGCATATCAAAAAATACTAGTACAATTCGATATTACTTAAGTAAGCATATCAAACAAATACTAGTACAATTCGATATTACTTAAGTAAGCATATCAAACAAATACTAGTACAATTCGATATTACTTAAGTAAGCATATCAAAAAATATTAGTAGAATTCATTATAACTTAAGCAAGCACAACATAATAATACTAGTACAATTCAATAGTACTAAATTCAGCATATCAAATGGTACTAGTTTCTACGACGCCGAACGTCCGTATTCTGCTGACGCCACCATCGGGTGCCATGGTGACTCTAATGTGAGTCACAGCTTCCGAATCACATTCGAACCAATGTTCGGTATTAGCTGAAAGCTGAAACAAAAATTGTTAATCTTTTGACAAAAAAGAAGGACACTGTTTTAAACTTACACGGTTGCTCACTACGTTCACGGTAAAAATCCCGTACTATTAAAAACGTAAAAAAGGAGGATCTATGTTTTACATGTATGGTTTTTAATGTATGTTCACCGATTCATACGAGATTTTTGGACCTATTTACATGATATTTTTTGTTTGCTAACAAACCTTGGCTGTGCTATGGTCTACATTTGGTGACGATCTGACAAAGATCATCGAAGACATCGGAGCTCCTCAATTCCATGTACCTATTTCGACTAAGAACTGTTTTTCTTATATGGGGAAGAGATCCGTTATCACCACGCTTGGCAAAGGAGCAATATGAGTATATTGTAATGCAGAACCAGTAGAATGCTCCGACCCATTTACTGGATATGAATAAAGAAGGTCAATGTTCAGCAGTATGTCTTCCGGCTGACCATAGTGAACTAAGTATAACTAGGTCTACTCAATTTTAGACTTGATCCTATAATATAGCAATTGGACATAGAGTTATATTTAGACTGTTTCCACGATACAAAAGTTATTGAGCAAAGGATTGTATTACAAAAACGTTATTTAGTTCAATTATTACCAGTTTGTTTAGAAAGTAATAACATGAACCTTAAAGCCAGAGAAAATATCACTGTCTTTCAAAATAATTAATCAAAGAATAACTTTTAGAGTCAGTTGAATTCCAGCAGACGAAGAATATAAACGCCTACTACATTAAAGTTAATAAAGGTCATGTTAAACAGTTAAAGTGGTCCTTGTAGCTCCTATATTTATTAAAACGATCTCTCTAATTTTGTCTCAAAGAAAATTTAATCATACCTTGTTAGGCCTTAAAATAGTATGCCAGCTAACTTTACTAGAATCTTTATTCCAGTCGGCTTGCCCCAGGTGTGTTCCTTCTATTTTGACAGAGTCGGGAAAGTTTCCTTTGAAGTGAGCTGTGTCTACGCAAATCTGATTAATTTTTCCTGGGAATCCAAGCTTGAATATTGCCCATTCTTGTCCTAGGAATAAGATAAAGTGAGTTAAAAGGTTTTAAATTTGATTAAAATTAACTAGAGTCCAATTGAGTTACTAGCTCCAACCAGCGACTTTGCAGTCCTAAACTACAGTTTATATTAGCGTTAAAGTATATTAAATGAATGTAAAATTCTCTAGCTTGATTCGAATTAGTCTATTCAAGTAACCTATAATCAAGTTGATTAGCAAGTTGAAATGGCAATGCGTAGGCCACATTGCTCGTAGAACTGACAACTGATGGGGAAGAAAGGTTCTCGAGAGCCGCCCACGAACAGGAAGACGCAGCGTAGGCCAGCCCCCGTACCAGGTGGACCAACGATCTGGTGAAAGCTGCGGGGAGTCGATGGATGCAGGAGGCGTGTCAAAGTGGCGCACCCGGGGGACGCCTATGTTCAGCAGTGGACGTCTTTAGGCTGTTAATGAGAATGACAATGATGATGAAAGTAACCTAGGTAACAATAAAAAACAAAAGCTTAGTAAAATTACCTGGTACTTTTAATGTGCCATCATCGTTTGCCTCTATAATTTCAGGTCTGTCATTTCTTCTGGCTGTTTCCCATCCGTCTGCCATAGTTATACTCTTGTTTGGCTTTATCATATTTTTTGGATGACCATAGTGAGCATTGGAGTAATCTACAAAACAAGACATTAAAATGGTAAAACATAGATTTAAATAATAGAAGGAATGTAAGCAACAAATTACCCACTTAAATAGTACCATTTATCGACATAAATTCTGACTGAACTTAATAATATTTTTTTATTTTTTATGATCAAAAGTATTTTATGTAATCATAAACAAAGTATCAGGAGACCAGAAATACGTAGAAAGTTAGGAAAAATATCACACCCAAAATGGATATCATTAACATTAAAAAAAATTCAATTCAAAAATTAGAGATGTGGTTTAAATCGAATCGAAGTACCAGGAGAGCAACCGGTAAGAAGATGCTATATGTTTTCTGTGCCTTTCATATGAACTACCATTTGTGTAGGAGGAAGTAGATCAAAGATAATTACGTTGCAAACTTGCAAATCTAACCATGTTATGACCAGCCTATGATTGAAATTAGGTCAACAAATAAATAAGTTTCTTTATGAGAATGAATGACGTGACGAGCTAGTCGTTCGCCTGGTGTTAAGCGACACGGCCGCCCGTAACAGTTAAGTACAGTGTCACTCGGAAATTTAAAATATAAGTTTCGCGTGACACTGCTCTGCGCACGTCATCCTGAGACATCACACAGTCTAGTAATCAGATTAAAACACATGTCATAAAGTCCCATTGGCTCAGTAATTTCACTAGCTACAATGCCCTTCAAACCGGAACACAGTATTGCTTGCGCACTACTGCTCGGTGGCAGATTAACTGGCAAAGCGGTGGTACCTACCTAGACGAACTTTGCAGAATAGTCCAACCACCTAGTAAAAAACCTACTAATTATAAATAACCTACAAATTTAAACGCCACGACACAGACTGATAAGACCAAAAACAAAACAAGCCAAATAAAGTAACGATAGAAGAATAATACGTAAGTATCTAAATAGAGTTAGTTACGTATTAATTAAAATATTCATCCAGTAGTTGATGAATCCTTGAATATCATAAGATTGTTTAAGATTGTTACCTTGGCAAGTAGCACCGTTCAATAGAGACATCAAGTCAACGACCTGGCGGTGAAGTGGCAGTTCTGGCCTTGCTTCACCGTAAGCCTTGAGTCTGGCTATACCTCCATCAGGGTAGATGTTTACGCGAATATGCGTCCATGCTTCATCGCTTAGCACCTAAAACAGAATACGTATTTGACGCAAGGAAGATCGATATAAATAGTATTAAGTAAAAATGCTGTCCTGTCTAACTTTTAAACATTTTATTTATATACTAAAGGCCTGGCCTTATTTATAAACGCTGCTTAAAGTTAGTCAGTGTTTAAAATGTTCTGTCTCATTTTCGCGCGTGATATTTCAAATCAGTCAAAACTTGACAGAAGGCTTTAAGCATTGACTAACTTTAAGCAGCGTTTATGAATAAGGCACTTAGTGATAAGTAACTAAAGCCTAACGCCATTCAATCGGCAGCGATGAAACGCTATAGGTACTTGGTGCGTCATAAATATTTATTCAATAATTATTATAGTTATCAAAACATTTGGACATCATATGATACCAACAAATTGAGCCAGACTATTTTCTTAGTGTGTAAGGAGATATCAACTTAATCAAACAAACAGAATTATATCAAATCCAACCAGAGAGCTGTATTGACTTCGTCTCCGTCAGATTACGAGATTGAACCAAAAGATGATTGAGAACAAATCGGATTTCGAAGTTTTTTTACTTTATTGCAAGTAGAGATGATATATATGATCATAGTTATAGCTGTACCAACGCTGTTTCAACTTAAAGGGATTTTTGGAAGGTTGCAATTTGGAAACATTTCAATATTTATTAGAGTTATTATGGAATTGCAATTGCATCTAAGCTTTATTAACATTTGCATTTTGATATTCAAAGCAATTTAGAATAATAACTGAAGTAAAGCTATAGAACAGGAACTTTTTACTTTTTGGAATTGTTCCGGTTAAAAGCTCAGAACATAATACGCATCGAATAATTTTGTTTGTCTCTAATACTCAAACTAACTATTACTACTAGAAACTAGAAATTAGAACTACTACTACACTACCTACTACAAATAACATTTGAACTGTAAACTAGCCAGGATGGCCTATAGACAGTCCAAATGCTCTAGACCATCACTACTAACTTTGTTATATGTGTATGAAGTATGAAAATAATTCAGTCTATGAAAACATTATACCAACTCCCAAAATATACCTAAATATGAACGCACGTGAACATTTAAAAAAAAAACAATTTTTATGCAAATAAAGTTCTACCATCAAATTTAAGTATTTCTCAAAACAATACCTTCTGAAAGTTGAATCTGGTCTCCTCGTACCCCGGCCTGAGACCAGTGACGGGGACTATCTCATTCCATCTGTCCGAGTTTATCCCCTTTATCTGCTCCAACTCGCGTTCGGTGCAAGCCTTGCCCAGTCTGCTGATGTCGCGAGCTGGTATCGATAGTTCTTCTGTGATAAATGAGGTAAAAATTATCCAAGATTTTTAATAGTATCTTTATCTGCAGACCTTAATCCAAACGGATTAATTATTGCTAAAATGGTTTTATTAAAAAAAGACTTTTTTACATTTTAACATCCACCCACATCTTTTATCTACCCGTGAACATGGATTACGTCACTCTACCAAAAAATATCGAGAACTGAGAAATTATTCCAATCACGGTAAGATTCCCATAGAGATGTACGAAAATGAAATTCTAGCTCTGTGAAGATTCCGTAAGTGCTATTAAAAAATGTAGTGGACAACCATGCTTAAAACAAAATTTATCTCAATCATTGAGCGAACATAGATAAAAAACAGTGAACAAAGCTACTTTTGGCGTTCGAAAAATTACATATAAAATATGTAGTTTAATGGATTAACTCTGTTTTAGATTCGCGGTACAAAAATAATTTCGTCAACAGTTCATCACAATTTTCTACTAAGATAAAAATGAATAGCCAATTTAAAAAGCTATTTAACCTGAAGCCATTTAATTGAGGAAAATGAAAAGAAACAAACCTTCGGGCGTCAAAAAGGCCGCTTGTATTGAGTACTTAGGGGCGTTATTCCCTGTGAAAAACGCTGTATCGACCAACAGACCTGGAAAAAACGGATGTTGTTTAGTAAATCCTCTTCTCTTTTGACCACAAATTAAATATCCTATTGTTAATCAATGGCCGAAGTAGGAAAAGTGGAGGAATTAGAGCAAAAAAGTAGAGCATACATGTTCAAAAATGCTTCAGATTTCTCCTTAAAATCTAGGCAACGCAATGTAAAGTAAGACCTTCACAAATTGTAGGGTATCATGGTCTTAGTCCCCTCATTTCGGGATAACATACCAATTCAAGGTCACCTTGTATAGTTAGGTATTTTTATATTTATATTTTTATCAGGTCTTATTTTCTATATTTTATTTTATGAAATCGCATAGGGTATTTACTTTATATTTTAGAGTCTATTAGGGTAGCTAATAGTTACCTTTTATCACACATTTCGTAGCTAACTTGATGATGCACCAGTCATGTCCAGTAATCCTCTTCCTCCTGGTTTCCCATCCATCCATCCATTTCCCGAACTCGGTGAACTTATCAGGTATGAATACGGGCTCGGTATCCGATAACATACCCTCGCATGGGGCAAAAAAGTCGTCAGTTGCAAATACGACTTTCCCACCAGCCTGTGCAAATATAAACAAAGATAGTAAACCATATTTAACTAATACACTTTTGTCTCCGCTAGGTGGACCGAGGATCTATTGAAAGCCACTGGGAGCTGATGGATGCAGGAGCCGAGCAGCCGTTCAAGGTGGCGCTCTCTGGGGGAGGTCTGTGTTCAGCAGTGGACTTCTTCAGGCTGTTGATGATGATATTTTTGTCATGATTAAACAAATAACCAAGCGTGTATAGGTCAGGTACTTCAGTAATTTCTTTACAAGGGTTACTCATGTAACAAAATGTATCTGTCAACTAAATGTTCCATAAACTTTCACGATCGAAGTATAATTTAATAAATCTTACTCTGTGATAATGATAATACCTGCATAAACGCTATAGTTCGTTGTTGGCTTGAGAATAGCTGAACATATTACGTTATTTTTGTTTTAAAATGTTCGTTATTGTCCGAGTCAGGCTTTTGGAGAAAGAGAACTTGAATAGCGAATTTATGACAAGATGGGACCAAGTACTAGTGATGAAGTCACGGGCAATAACTAATATTAATAAAAAAACTTGATACTTACACTAACACTGGCAAATTCACTCAATTCCGTAAACGCGGGGTATTGTTTCTCTATCATGTTGAATAAAATATTTACTCTATTTAATATTCAACTACTGATTGCTAGGAAGCGGGAGCGTAACTGCTTTATCTCTAAATATGTCTCCACCTTATATACAACAGTACTAATGATAGCAAGCAAGAAAATAAAGTGAACAATTGGCATTATTTATTTTTGATTGAATCGGCTATTTTGAACCAGAGATGGGCAAAAAAACTGTGATTCAGAATTGCTGAAAACATTACAGAATTTACGTTAGTTAGACAGAAAAAGATACTTTTTGCCCATCACTGAAATAGCCAATTAAAACGAAATTAAAACAAACTCGTCATTAACTGTAGTAATTAGATCTGAATCATTGATATCTTATTTATAGACACGTTTCATTCTAATTTCACATAACAAATAGATAAAAACAATCAACAAAAAGAAGGCAAACCACAGATGGATAAAAACTATACGATAAAAAGTTTCAACGTCTAAATATAAACAAAACAGATGGTGGAATATTTAAAGCGGAATATTTCTGTGAATTATAATAACAATTTTATTTGCAGAATAAAAACATTGAAATAATTCTGCAGCTTGATAAAATGCAACACAGGAAACAGAAATCGATGATCAGTTTCCATTCCAAAATTCAGATAATGTTCACAAGAATTACTGACTAATAATCAAGTTAAGCGCTAGAACAAATTCTATTAAAGGATCTGTTTATTAATTACGTCATAAGCAATATAATAAGTATCTTTAGATTCCACAAAACCTTCGCCAGCTTTCATATGGCTACGCTATAGTAGTATCTACAGATACATCGTGTTCAAATTAATGAAATAATTCTAATATTGACTTCTACTAGAGGTAGGGTCATATTTTAGAGCTTTTGTTTTAATAAAATTATATTAACACAACCTATGAAAATTAATTGCAGACTAACAAATTAGTTTTAATGTACAGGAGAAATTTAAATCTCCAATGGGACAAAAATAAATCTAAATCAATGATAAATTAAAATGTAATAATAACACCAAGCAGGAACAAATCGGTTTAAACTATGTATGAAAAAAAATGTTCTATCAAAATAAATATACAAAACATCAATAAAAATAAAAATAAGTGGTTAAAAATAATTATTTCACCCAATTATATATCATCTAGTTGCCACACGCCTGCGCCTGATATAAGTATAACAAAGTGTCCGGTCAGAGATCACCAAACCGGTTTGTTATCACATTGGCGATAAGGGTATTGAGAGAAGCCCAGACGGCATCCATCATTGACTAATTAGTTGGCTAGTCATGTTATATCGGACACTAGGTCATGGACACAAATGAGGAACAAATTTTCAATGGGCTTTTGTTAAAACCGAGTACTTACCTAATCCTCCGTGTGTCGTCAAATAGCATGCATTTCTGTTGCCAACTCCTTTCCAACTTTTGACGTAGTAGTAGTAGTTGTAGTGGTATTATATATTCTGTGGGAGTGGTGTGGGGAAAATAAAATATTCCTCAACAATGTCAATAGATATCGTAAGCGTGTTAGCGTTACATTGCTTCTATAAGTGGCCTTTAAACATTGAAGTAAAAATGCTAGGCAGAGATAGCCGATGGTAAAGGCTGGCAAGAGAAACGTAGTGGTCGGATATCGAATAAAATTAATAACTATTACTGCACTGTTATTGAAACAAAATATTGTGAGCCATAAACAAAATAACATGCATATTTCCGGTTTTTCATGGGTAATTTTCAAGGGATTAAAAGTACCCCGGATGACTTAGTATTAATCTATAAGCATAATCCAAATCAGTTTTAGTCGAATTTTGATGTAATAATACGCTGGTTTATAAATCCCCGAATTTTTTTTTTCTTAACTTATACTGTCCCACTTCTGGGCAAAGGTCTCCCCCATATCCTTCCAGACATCCCGGTCCCCCGCAACCTCGGACCACTGCTCTTGAAAGGAGTCGAGGTCATCACGCCATCTCTTTCGGGGCCTGCCTCGTCGTTGTCGCCCGTCTTCAAGTACAGGTGATGATCTTTGCCCAGCGATCTGGGTACATCCGGCTTACGTGTCCTGCCTACTCTCATTTCAGTCTAGCAGTTTTATAACCGGCATCGGCAATGCTGTTTTTGAGCGAATTATAGAGTTAGGAACTCTGTCAATTCTCTTTATGTTCAACATGCTTCGTTCCATTCCTCTCTGGCAAACCTTGAGCTTGGACTTTTGAGACTCTGTAAGCGACCATGTCTGGGCACAAATTTTGATATCCCAATAATATTTTGAGAATTTGTGAACTTTTTTACGTAAATTCATTTACGCCCCATCGTATTTGAGTCACATAAATAAACAAGCGCGATCACATTATGTTCAAACAACTTTTTGAGATTATGTTTCGTTTACCGATCTGTTTCCGGCAGCCGGCAATAACATGCCACTCCACTTCTATCGAGATTGTTAGGGTTAGGTATTAAACACAATGTTAGGTATTGGTTTCGAAACAATGCCTGGAGCAATACCTGGCACGTGAGGAACATACCGACTCGTGTTAATATCCCTAGTGGAATCCACGCCGATTGTAACGCACCTGAGGTGGAAATGACCCATCCAATTTGGATTTGGGTTTAGGTTTCATTGTTACCTATCGTTAAATTGTAATGGATATGGATGATATTACTGGTTATAAAACCTATCATAAGTATGTGAGAAGTTGAGATGGTCCGCTAATTTTCTGATCCATTTTTCCCTGTTTCACTTGTTCTTCGATTTTCACTTGGCTAACGTGACTTCGACTTCTAAGACAACGGTGGATGCACTCTCAAAGTGGCGCTTTATGTAGGAGGTTTATGTTCAGAGGAGCGCACCAGAGCTTAAGATGATAAGATAGACAATAATTATTATTGCTATGAATTTTTCGATTAATTTTTTTAGATCCTAAGCTTTTTACGCATATTTTTTACTCAATACATAAAATACAAATTCAATAATTGAATGATTTCATAACCATGGCATGAGTTAACATTTCAAACAGAACAGCTTACGAAAGCTTACATTTAATATAATACTATGTAAATAGTATAACAATTATATGGTTTCGATAATGAATTCTGAATAATGGAATGCAAACATTTAAGATATCAGATCCAGGAATATCTGGAAATTAATAATGAGAATCCGTGTTATAATGAGCAAAGTCTGATAATGTCAGCATTAAAATTTGTGATATGTGTGCTGCAGTCAATCATCCTTGTGTATTGTTGCAACTAACTTGTACCGCCTCAATGAAATACTGTACCAGTTATAAGAAACCCAATGTGATAAAACCGCGATAAATATAGTGTAGCTAGTTAGTGTGTAGTGTAATTAGTTTTAGTTTAGTTTTTATTATTGTAGTTGTTGGCGTGAGTAATAAAGGCATATTGCCCGTTGAAAAAAAAATTATTGATGAAGATGACAATATGGTTTTGTAGAGTTTTGTAGGTTATAATAATCTAACTAAGTAGTTAATAGTAAGTAGTTAATAGAAACATTTTAAGTAACAAAAAAAATGCAAGTGCTTTCAAATATAGCTAGGTATATTACCTACATTATTATATTCAGCAGTAAACGAAGTGTGCAAGATATTCACTCTGGTTATTGTTGTCAATAATAATAGAATTATATAACGTTCTTGACAATAGCGATAGCCTACTGAGTTTGCATTTGACTAATTAGGATCAGGTAATTAACGTGTATGTATTTATGATTTATTATAATGACCTATTATGACATGGAAGTATCTTGATATATTATTTTGTGTGTAGGTACAATAATGAGTTTATTTATTACTAGCTACTGCCCGCGGCGTTGCCACGCGTGGACTACATTATATATGGCTATTACGCTAATTATTATCCTTGATATTCCTGGACCAATTTTGATGAAATCTCCACTCATGGCTACTTAACTATAGAAAAATTTTCGATGATATTTCGATAAGTATCATCGAACTCATGATTAATTAAAACCTATATTATATTAAAATCTAGGCTTTCAAAACATTTTTACAATAGGGCAAAGTTTGGGGTCTAGCAAAGATACCAACCGCTAACGCTAACGCCAAACGCTAACTCCAAAATGTACTGAAATGACGTTTCGGAAATCGCTAACTTTTCCGTAGCGAATGTCATTTCGATACATTTTTGGAGTTAGCGTGAGGCGTTAACGTTAGTGATTGTGATCTTCGCTAGACCCCCAGGGCATTTTACATAACATGTTTCGTACACAGATTAGAGAAAAAATCTACTTCGTATCATTCCAAAGAGTATTATTATACTTCTGTATCATTCAAAGAGTATATAATTTATACGTAACGTAAGAGTATCATTGGCCCACTGCATTAGCCTATGGTGGTAATAGTATGCATTGGCCCTCAGACCTGTGGGCCAAACATAAACGTCATGTAATGCCAAAAATAGGCGTAGCAAGGGTCAAGATTATACTCTCAAGGGTAAAGCTCCAACTATCACGGTTCATGAGATACAGCCTGGTGACAGATGGACAGACAGCCTGACAGACGTCGTCAGTCCGTTTTGGGTACGGAACCCTATTACTAAGGCTTCGCTGTCCGTCTGTCCGTCTGTCACCATCAGGCTGTATCTCATGAACCGTGATAGTTAGACAGCTGAAATCTTCACAGATGATAAATATATTTTTGTTGCCGCTATTACAAAAAATACAGAATAAAATAAGTATTTAACCCAATTTAATTATTTTAGTATTTTTTCTCTCTCATATATCAAACGTTTTTTTGCTAGTTTTTATAGATGATGATACGGAACCCTTCGTGCGCGAGCCCAAATCGCACTTGACCGGTTATTTCTCTAATCTGCGGGTACTAAGTATAATTAACATGTTTGTATCTTGAATGCAATCGATTCATACTACTTACATATTATTTGATGGTATATCTATTTTACTCCGAAAACCCCAAACAACCTGCAAGGGCTTAAATAGAAAAACTAATAATGGTTAATCAAATCTAATAAATTGTAAAATTTCATTCCACTGTTTAATGCATATTTACTACCGAAATTAACTCCTATTACTCTTTGTTCATGGCCTTACACACGTTTTTTTTCTTTAATCTGTGCCTCCAGATGGACTTTACGTGAAACACGTGAAATATTCAATAACAACACGACGAAAAATTACTATACTTAACACTGGCTAAATACACCATGTGTGGAGCCATAATACAACATAAAAAAAATTACTGTGACACAAACTAACCGTCAGTAGCCAAAAAAAAAATTCACAATGAAGCGGCCATGTTGTATAAAATTCCGTCCGGTTTCGTAATGATATTTAATAATTTTGACCAAATTTTTTTAATGATATTTGTATTTTAATATATCCTATGTTGTGCGCTAGTTATTTCTAAGCATATTAGTGCAACCCGCATGAAAATCAGTTCAGTATCTAGGAATTTGTTCAATAACAAACAAACAAACAAACAAACAGCTACAAATTATTGTCCCTAGATGGCGTTAGATACGATAAATTAGAAAATGTATGGAGAAGGCCAAAAAGCCTTGTAGTCCTGCATCGCGTTTACGATATTTTTTGAACAATAGAACCTATGGGATAAATTAGATTTGACATCATTATGTGTGTGTTCCGTAGCGCATTAGAATTACACATTTATTATATGTAGGGATTTGTTATTGGGTACGGAACCCTAAAAAGGCGTTCCGTGGTTTTACAAAATATATTATTTACCTTTTTGTCTGCGGGAACTCTTGCTTTTCAAAGATACTGTAGTTTTGGTGTAAAAGTCACATAAAAAAGCACGAGACAACGTTTCAATTTTATATCCATGCGTCAACTTCTTGCGGACGATAAATGCAACCATTAAAGCAACACCAGAGTGGGAGAGTATAAATTGTGATATATTATCTCACCTATGCACTTGCAATCAGAATAATAACGCCGATTCCTGGAATGGACGTTATTATACCCTACTGGGTATGCTAAGCTTTGTAGATGATTTCACAGCATTATTAAATTGGAAATTCTACCTGTCAGCGTTATTTTACAAGCAACGACACAGAGTAATGGATGGGGTGGTGCGCGCAGCAGTAAGGGATGCGATGTCAACCCTTATTGTCTCTCCTACCACTCAGATGCAGGGTCTGCATTTGTGTTGAGGTAATCTTGTTAGGTACTACTCTGGCTATATTGGGTGAAGCAAAATGGCCTTCTGGAGTTTTATAAATGTAAAAATATGTGCGTCCACGTCCAGTTTTTTTTTATTATTGTGAAATAGGAATGATTTTTTAAAGTGTAACCACACCAATAATATATTAATTGTGAAATAGGCATACTTTTGTTGTCACCTTAAAGCATTTATAACTGGAGGTGGCAAGGCAAGGCGTATCCCTCTGCCGGTCATGTGGCGCTATTTGGTCATCTACTATATCATAGTGTAGTTGTAAACACTGTGTAAATACGCTGGTTTGTATAACGGTGTGCGTGTTTTAAGTTGGTGGGCGGCGTGCGTTTTCACGCGTGGTACGCACGTGTGCTATACGTGTTTACCTCGCCCCCGTAGAAATTGACAGAAAATGGTGCTTGCGGATTATAACGTTAACATCTCCATTTATAGATCTCTAAGGTTGTCACATTATTTCCACCAAGTGACAATATGATAAGGCTCTGGGGATGGATGAAAACAACTTATCACTAGCATCTCTAGTGCTCCAGGGGTCTATATAGGTCTTTATAAGTGGGCCGTAACATTGTTTCAATCATTGTTATACAAATATAGAAAGAAGAAAGAGAAAATAGAAAGAAAAGCCACCGGCTTGATATAATCAGCAAACCAGGTTAGAGTTAGAAGTGAGTTGTCTTTAGATTGTAATCTGTCTACGGTAAAGTTAGTTGAAATCGACCCCAAAAAATTTATCACAGACAATAACAACTGCCGCTTAGCGACCACCAACACTATTGATTCTTATATTTTTCTTTTTCTCTTTTATAGTATGACGTAACAAAAAACGTTGTGTATTAGAAATGATATATTCGTATGTATTTTTGGTCTTTCAAAATCAATCCTATTATGTTTTGTGAGAGATTTCTATGTATATAACATGACAAAAGTATACGTAAGGAAACGGAATAAAACCCGTATAATTTTTTTATCCTTAAATGACGTAGGTATATCTTACCTAGTAGCTATATTACGTATACTTATGAGAACATTTCACACAGCGCTATCTAGTTTAAAACTAAGTACAGGTTCTACTATAAAAACCAGATAGCTGATAAACACCTACATCATCATCATCATCATCATCAATTACCTGAAATCGTCCACAGCTGAACATTAGAGCACCACTTTGTTTGGCTGCTCGCCTCCTTCATCTATCGGCTCCCCGCAGTTTTTAACACGATCGTGGGTTCTTCCTGCATCTTCCGGTTCGTGGTCACCACTCAAGAACCTTTTTCTAATATTAAGTAATTTCGCCAATTTTGTCCATAATCAATCTCTGTAATAGAAAAACATTTAGGGTATCTTTCATTGGGTAATGGGGCGTTTCACACCACGAATGGTTCGCACCGCGGTGTGAATCGCCCAAGTGCCCTAAATGAATAGGCTCTTTCGCACCGCGGTGTGAATCGACCTATGCTATTATAACACTTGGCCGATTCACGCGGTGTGAACCGCCTATGTATTTATTTTGGTTTGGGACATTCGCACCACTATCAAAAGAAAACAAAAATTTTACGTTTTGGACTCTTGTACTGGCGCGTAGAAAATGCTTAGTGCAAACAACCTAAATACAAAAATGTCAATACAATTTTGTCAATGAGGCGTTTTATTAAAAATAAAAAGTGGCATTCAAATGGGGGTTTTAAG
Source organism: Ennomos erosarius (assembly GCA_963580505.1). Taxonomy (NCBI): domain Eukaryota; kingdom Metazoa; phylum Arthropoda; class Insecta; order Lepidoptera; family Geometridae; genus Ennomos; species Ennomos erosarius. Next base: position 12,574,985 of record OY756986.1, read on the forward strand.
TTATATTGTCAAGATAATTATGTATCGAGTTTAGTATCCTTTCCATATCCGAAGGGTACATTGTAGTATGATATTCTAGGATCGCAAGCAAAAACAGAATGAACGAAACAGCATTTGTCGAAATCTTTAAATATACAAAGTCTGTGATCCACTCAACTGAATTTGACATTTCCTTGTACTCTGTGGTTTGAAAGCTTTGAAATGCGTGGTTGCTATACTACGCTATCTAGTAACAGACGCGAAACTAGTTTTTTAAATAAAACGCCTCATTAGAGGTAAATATAGTTTGAGTTCCGAGAATCTCAGGAAAAAACAGGTAGCAATAGGGTATTTTCTAACAGCTGACAGGGCGTAGATCTACAGCCAAAAATAAATGGCGCAAGAGACCCGGTTTTTTTTTTCTCTTTGTGGCTGATTTTGCCCCTGTCATAACGCACCTCAGTGTCACTTAGTTTACTTCGTTCTTCAAATTATGTTAAATAAAATATCCTGAATCCATCATAGTGCTCGTCTTGTATAATGTCTTGAAAATGTAGTTTAGTTAATGAACGGTGCAATAAATTATAAATGTAAATTTCATTTGAGCTATCAGAAAATGCCCTATTTCATGACATCTGTCAAAATGACATCTGTCAGAATGACATGTGTCAGATTGACATCTGTCAGAATGAAATCTGTCAAAATGACATCTGTCAGAATGACATCTATTATAATGACGCATCTGTCAAAGGATAAGGCAATACTCCAAGCAAATTATGGAAATGGGTGGAATGGATTTTAGAAGTGGATAAAGTAGGAATAGGGTTGAAATGGCAATGGGCAGGCCATTTCGCTCATAGAACTGACAACCGATGGGGAAGAAAGGTTCTCGCGAGTGGCAACCACGAACCGGAAGACACAGCGTGGGCCATCCCCCTCACTAGGTGGACTGACAATCTGGTGAAAGCCGCGGGGAGCCGATGGATGCAGGAGGCGAGCAGTCGCTCTAAGTGGCGCTCCCTGGGGGAGGCCTATGTTCAGCAGTGGACGTCTTCAGGCTGTTAATGATGATGATGATGATGATGATGATGATGATGATAATGATGATGAAATTGGGAAAAAGACGAGATAAGAAGACTGTACTAATCCTAAGAAGTGAACAGTTTAGGAACACGATAACGCTCAGTTGTATATAACACTTTTTGCTAGAGCGGTCACCCAACATAATAGTGACCGCAGCGAAACACTTGCTTAGCTCTACCGATCGGTTAGGAACGGCTAGTTATGCTTCGCTATGAGCGCTACTCTAGGAAGTGGTGGTTTTCCAGTAAATGTTATTATCATCCACAACCTGAAGACGTCCACTGCTGAACATAGGCTTCCTCCAGAAAGCGCCACTTTAAGCAGCTGGTTGCCTTCTGTATCCATCAACTACACGTGGCCATTCACCAGATCGTCGGTTAGTGGGGGGCCGCCTACGCTGCAAAGTAAGTGTAAGACCAGAAAAACGTAAAAAATTTATGTTTGCCGACTAGAAAAAAGATATGATAAAATATTTACAAGAACGTAAACGATATTTTGTAGATGGCATATTTAAGACACGCCCCAAGTGTTTTTACCAAGCTTACGCCATTCATGCTGATGTCGGATGAAAGAGTAACAAACTTACGTACTCCTACAACACACATACAAAATTTCACATTCATAATATTAATGTGATAATAAATTGTTTTTATGAGTGAACGTTTTTCTACCTGCCAATACAATTTTACACTGTTTTTTTTCTTCTTTCGATAGTGGTGCGAATGTCCCAATCAAAAATAAATACATAGGCGGTTCACACTGCGGTGTGAATCGCCTAAGTGTTATAATAGCAGAGGTCGATTCACACCGCGGTGCGAAAGAGCCTATTCATTTAGGGTACTTGGGCGATTCACACCGCAGTGCGAACCACTCGTGGTGTGAAACGCCCCATTACCCCTTTCATTAGGGGAATAAAGATTTCACTACGTTTTCGATACGAATTCAATTTAACACTCCGTTATAATAAAACTGAAACGAAATTCACATTACGACATTGGACTATTAAAAGGCGTGACCTAAAATTTTGTATATTTCAGTAAATTAGCTTTGAACGATCTATGTTGAATGCTATGTTAATTTTGTACCTAATATACAGGATGTAATTTAATTCATTAGCATAAATTGAGCCCATGATAGTACATCATTTATAGATGATTATTAAAGAGTAAAGAGTGTAAATGAAATAATTTTTATTGAAAATTATGAAGATTTCCGCGGCGCCTAACGCCGTTGGCACGGATGATTTTGATACATTTAGACGTTTTTAGACCTTGTATCTACCTATTAAAAACAGTAATTCATTAATTTAATTAAATTTTGTATCGTAGCATTTGATTAAGTAAGTTATTGCATTTTTTGGAGTTATTATTATTAGCAAACCAATGTGTTAGAATTAAAAAATTTTGGTCCACACGTGACCGGTATCAAGAGTGGCATCTAGTTTCAAAGGATGCTAATGAATTCAATTACACCCAGTATAATATAAACTTATTATTTATTTAATTGCATAAAATAGTCTTTACAATACTTAAAATATAGAACTTGTTTTGTTTTTTACATAGGTGATGAGATGATGAGCCACAGCATGGTCAATAACCATCCAACGCAGTAAAATGTGTCTCCTGTTTGGCTGTTACTATAATATTATTTTAGTGAACGTTGACTATGATCACTGAGAATTCACAAGTGAGGATGCCTCGCTAAGTACTACTTTTTGAGTGAGGCGTCCTCAAATATAGAACACACAATGTTGAATCTTTCAATTTTAAATTTTGACGTAAACCATTTTGGGCTTTGTTTTCAAATCCTGAATGGCTTTTCCCACTAGCTACTCTAAAAAAATGTATTATAAGGAAATAAGGTAATAAAAAAGACGTATCTTTCGAGCATTAAAAAGAGTCAAGTCGGTCCAACCGTGATAGAGCAGTGAAAAAAAAAACTGCCTTTATTTTCATCATATAGATAAAGAAGATGGAAGACAAGATATGAGCTCTAAATGAGTACACTCAAATAACCTAGATTTTTTATCGGTGTTATTGATCGGTGTTATTGGGTTTGGTTGATTCAATTATTATATATTATTATTATTAGCTTTTCGTGCAACTTATGCTACTGTTTAAAATACTACAGCAACTAATTCAATGAGTGGGCAATCCACAGGGCATTCGCGTGGTTCTTGATGTCTGCAGTTTACGGCACGGCAGTTAAACAGTGCCATAGATTTACCAAGTTGGGATACAAAATGTATCTTAACTTATCGATAGGTCTGGAAACTTTTTTTTCTTGTTGGAAATAATTTTATCAGGTCCTAGAGGGAAAATTTAAAATGTCATGAGTTGAGCTGTTTAAGTAATTTATGTAGGAGGATCTCAAGCATGATTATATTTCTTTGATTCTCGCCTGAGTTGTTTAAGTGTACTATGAAACAAAAAATAATCTTCAATAAAATGAAAATAAATCAATTACGAAATCAACAGAAAATGTAAATAAAAAAGATAATAGAAAATCAATCTTTGGGTAGGTTTGTAACCTACTGGACTTCGAGGTATTTTATCATAGCTTATATTATAGGGAGTTTAAAGAGAAGTGTACACTGGCATATATATACTGGGTGTAATTGCATTCATTAGCATTCACTGCATTAGGCGCCACGCCCGCCACACCGCGGCAAACTTTATAATTTTCAATAAAACATTTTCATTTATACTCTTTACTCCTTGATAATCATCTATAAATGATGTACTATCATGGGCTCAATTTATGCTAATGAATTAAATTACATCCTGTATAAGTGATTATGTATTAGTGCTTAAAACTAAGTGAACGTCTAACTTATCTCGTCATTCGTTTAGTTACAAATATAAATAATATAAAATAGTCAAAGCTAAATTACTTATTGTTATGCTTGTCTTTTTGCTACAGTCGTGCTGACAGACCTAAAACCACCAAATAATTAGTTAGCGAATCAATATTTAAAAATAACATTTCGGCTTCAATAAGGAAAATGATTATCTATAAAAAACCGAAGCAATTTCTGACAAGGTAATGCCATGGTAATACAATAAAATTCTTTTGTATAATGATGGCAACCCGAGGTCGCTATCTTATTTCGGTCCGGTTGAACCGGTTTCAAATACCTAAACGTCGTTTAAATTAAAACTTTCTACTTTTGCTTAAGATAAAGTATACCTGATAATAGTTTTATTACGTGGCATACTATTATCATATTGTGGTCCCCAATATTATTGATCGAATAATTTTTGTATTACTACCGCAGTTTTTTTTTTATAAATCTGTGAAAGGCCGTCTGGACGTTTGTGTAGCGATCTCGATTTAACCAGTCAAACTTTGAGGTCTGCTCTGCATATTAAGTGAAAACAACAGATAAAAATTTCACTATCGTACGTTTCTTTAAGCTATGTGCCTAATAGTAGAATATTATAGAGGGCCTGGTTAATTTTTTTATCACATGTGGCGATATTTCTATATTTGTAAATAGCTTTAAATAATTTTAAGACCTTTTTTATGACATGAAACAATTTAACATCAAGCTATTGTATAATTATTACTAAAACAATAATATATTGGAAAATATACAATGTGCAGCGCTCACATGAAACCAATTAGTTGATAATTAAGGCGACCACCAATTCTGTGACATTTTTGTGTATCACTGTAACCAACACATTAACCTGCGGTTAACATTACGTAACAGGCCCTTCCAAGACATCTCAAAACGGACAAAGCAACGGAACAATCGAATCAACTGATTCAGAATTAGACGTCGCCGCCCGCCCTTCCAAGAGGGGTTTATTTACAAATCAAATTTTTGGAGTACGAACTTGGATCCGTAGGACCTCTATAACGTCATTTGCCTCAATTTACCTAGAGAATTCTTTTGTAATGTCAATGACATCTACATTTTCTTGGTTTGGAATGGTCGTTTGTTCGAATTTGTGATAACCATAGAGATAACGCAATTCATTGATGGCTATAGATACAATGTTGGTGCTGCTACAAACCAATTTGGATCTTCAAACTATTTCAGGCAACCTTTTCAATAAAAGGTTCTCCAGAGAGCTAGAATTCGATGGTCCAGAGTGTAAGTCTTACAGACAATTTACAGCTCAATCCACTAGACCTAAAAAATTGCTTTTAGGATTTCGTTCTTTTAGGTACAGCGAGAGGGTGGACAAATAAACGGGTTTCTTTAATTTAACCCCAAGTTGGCAAATGAGGTGTTGAAGATTTTTTTGAAGAAACTTTGGTTAAACTGCTGGGTAGTTTATTAATAAATAAATATATGTGGGCATTTCACACAACGCCATCTAGCCCCAAACTAAGCATAGCTTGTACTATGGGAACCAGATAACTGATACAATACTTATATACTTTTTTGTTTGTAAATACATACATAAAATACAATATAATACCCAGACGCAGAACAAACATCTATGTTCATCACACAAATGTTTGTCCTGGGTAGGAATCGGACCCACAGCCCTCAGTTCAGAAGGCAGGGATACTACCAACTGAGCTATCGGGCCCGTCAGAGTTTTAGTTAATTATAACCAACAACATAAATATAGCATCAGTAGGCCTAGCACGATCATTTACGCGCGCGTAAGTGTAACGTTAACGTAAGCCAGTTGTATGGGACTCCGATCAAATGCCATACAACATACGTACGCTAACTTTACACTTACGCGCGCGTAAGTATTCGTGCTAGGCCTACAGATAACAATCAAGTGTATTTTGATCTAGGTAGAGTATGAGTCAAACTTAATGTCGGCACCGAAGTGCGCTGCAAGCCGCGCACGTTGCGCACAACGCTTACCTCTTCCCGCGTACATAGAATTTTTGCTAATTTTCTGCGCAACGTTTCGCGCCCACTTCACAGACGCCGTTAAGTTTGGATTTCACTCTACTACGTCAATTACACAGCCTCCTACGACAGCCTCCGTGGTGCGGTGGTTGAACAGGTCGGCTCATAGCCCGGAGGTGGCGGGTTCGATTCCCGCGACAGGACAAGTATTTGTGCACGAAAAAAAAAAGCGCATATACTTGTTCTGTGTCTGGGTGTTGTGGTACCATGGTCCTCGTAGTTCCTGGGTCCCTAGATACAGGGAATCCTAGTTAGGGTCCAGGATCTATGTATGTGATCGTTGGACGTTATTATAAGACCATATCAGAACACTTTACAAATAAAAAAAAACCGAGTAAGTAGGTACTTACCTACTTACATAAAATACAATAAACTGTGTAGGGGTGAAAAAACTAAGAAGCAACTAAGAAGAAACTAAGATTAAAAGGTCAACACGAATAGGTACTTTATTATTAGATGAACGGGTTAAACACAGATAAACCCTTTATATCTGCATTAAAGGCAAATGAAATGGGACCGTACTGTGAGCTCTTAGCGCGATTCAAAACGGAGCCTATCTTGGATCGCTTTGTTTTTTTTTTATGAGAGCTCACAGTACGGCCCCAGAATCTAACTTTACCTTTTTAATAAAGTATGCTAGTCTAGACACGAGCACTCCGTCCTAGAAATAGCCATTTCGTTCAAAAAGATAATAGCTATTATTTCCGGATTTGCAACAGTCTGCTGGTCTCGCTCTGCTTTTTTCGCCGTTTTTTCCACAACGTCATTGTTCGAGAACATGCCTAGGCTTTGTCAAAGTGCATCTTCCGTTTAATAGTGTTTCATTATTTTTAAGCACATATATTTTGGTCTTCTATTTTTGCTCTGGAAGACCGCATGCGCTTTTTTCAAGGCGACGTTTTTTTATCGGACAGTGTCTGATTTTAAACGCTGGACGTATTTGAATAGTTTCATTTGGTTTCATACTTTCATAATTTTTCTAATTATCACGTCATATTGTAGCGAGAAATGAGGAGAAATTAATCAAAAAGCGCTCTCACGAAGCAAGCAAAGTGCCAATGAATGAGGTCTCGAGTTTTCATTTGAAATATATTTTGTGATTTTAATAGCAATATCGCCTGCTTAACGTAATCTACAGATTAATTTTGTAATCGAAAAAACACTCGAATATAAGAAACTAATTAATTTGAAACGGTTTATGTTACAATTTATTTTTACAATTTATACATACCTTATTTTTACGGTTAATATTGTAAAAATACTTATCTAACCAAGCTTGCCAAATTTGGACAACTTATTTAGGACTTAACAAGGATTCAACAAAATATATCAAATGTTCAACATTATTATGAGTTTTTTCTAGCCTGAAGAAGCGGAAAGAACGAAAGAAAGTAAAAACATTTATTCAACATAGCATTTAAATAGGTACATATTATCTACTTATATTAGGTAAATTATGTACAATGTACATATTTAAGTATCAGTTAGGTACATTTATCTACGCTTGAATAGGGAAATTAGTTCGTCAGGAGCAGTGGCCCGAGAATCCTTTGTGTCATCAGACGGAACTTCTGCGTGGCTTAATTTGTATTGCTTACAAAGTTAGCCACGCAGAAGTTCCGTCTGTATGCAGGTGCTAATCAGTAATGGGTACATTTATATGCAATAAATTCTTAAAATAAAACGAGTTCAAAGTACTATTTGTTACTACTTACGTCATAACCATCATCATCATCAACAACCTGATGATGTATACTGCTGATTATAGGCCTCCCCAGACAGTGCCATTTAGAGCGACTGCTCACATCCTGCATCCATCTGCTCCCCGCGGCTTTCACCAGATCGTCGGCCCACTAGCGGGGGGCTGGCCTACGCTGCGCCTTCCGGTTCGTGGTCGCTACTCTAAAACCTTTCTTCCCCATTGGTTGTCAGTACTACGAGCGATGTGGCCTGCCCAATGCCATTTCAACTTGCTAATCCTGAGAGCTATGTCCGGCACTTTAGTTCTACGTATTTTGGTTAGAACATGAAACAAACTGGCAAGTACGAAGTCTTCAGCTAGTTTTTACTATTGTTCTATTCTATATTTATTTTAATTGTACAAGGTTGACGGTTTAACTAAAGGGTGCTAAATAAAAGTAAACAATGATTTTACTCGTTTAAAGGACCGCTGTCGAAGTTTCTTTCTTCGTATTTATAGGCCACTTTTTGATCAAATCTCTCATAATTATTATATTATGAATCATAGTTATGAATTCGTATATAGAAAATAAAGCAAGTAAAGCCTGGACTAAAGTACCGGACATAGAATAACTTTTTGTACTGGAGGACCGGTCAATTTTAGTCATGGCACTTCCAGGGCCATACTTTTAATTGGTTCCCTAAACTAATCTAAAGATAACGCTTTACAGCTCCCGAGAGATAAACAGAGTTATAGTTCCCAAAGTGAAGGCACCAACCGAGCGGCCATCGAACTTCGCATTGAGGACAAATATTTATGAATGATGCTCTGCAGGGACAATAAGTTTAGATTCAAAGTTGGACAGAGAAAAAGCATTTTTTTTTAGAAAAGGACAGTCTGTGACACAACTGGTCTTTCTTTCAGCTTTAATGCCTTGGAACAGCTAAACTCATTTTTCTTGTTATGCTGTATGCTTTTGAGCTTCTCGGATACATACCTAACCCACAAGATTGACTATGCCAGTTTGAAAATGGGACAAGAAACGATAAAATTGTTTGTGTGAAAAACTACTATTATGAGTATACTCAGTTCTGCGAGCGATATGGCATAAGCATTACTATTTCAACTTGCTAATTTTAAGGTCTATATCGGTCACTTTATTCCTCCCGTGAATTTCCTTATTCCAGATCTTATATTGCAAGGAAAGACCGAGCAAATCTCTCTCCATAGCTCGTTACTTGACTTCAAGCTTACTAGTGAGACCATCCTGAAGACCTGGGAGAAGACGTACCTCATGGCTCAAAAATCTTCAACGTGGCTTAAAATCAGTACGAGAGCTCCGTTCCGAGTAGCAGCATCCAAAATAAGGATTGCCCTAATGTTAGGTGACCTCCGGTAGGAGATGGCACCATAAGAAGAAGAAGTGGGGCCATCAGTAAGAGACCACGTTTCAGTTCCATATGTCATTCCGACACCGATGGGAAATAAGGTTCTCGATTGGTGACTATGAACCGGAAGACGCAGCGTAGGCCGGAGGGGAGCCGATGCTATAAGTTAAATATCTACTTATAGCATAGTACAAAAGACAGTGAATTCCTAAAAAGTGCCGAATCGAGTTTCATTATAACCTGTGGTTTTTTCCAACCTGGTACCACTAAGTACTGGCTAAGTAGTTCACAAGGAGTCATCCATGAAAAAAAAATGCAACGCGTCATAGTCTCTATCAAAGATTATAAAGCCCGTTGATAGCTCGTGAACATAATTTCTCGTACAAACACGACTCACCTACGGGGGCAGGGGGCAAGGTAACAAACCGAGACAAACTCATACAAAATAACAAAGGACAGAGCAGGATGGAATAAAAGACTCAATGGGTGTCCCGCTTCCTCTCGTAGGATTAGCAGTTGAAATAAACTACTAATTTTAGTACGAGGGGAAGTTGTATCGTTGGTCAACTGGATTTATAGTCAATGGTCTCCATAGATGTAGGTACCATAGAATATAAAATGAGCCAGCAATTAAGAATCAAAAGAGTGCACTGTGACCATAGACATATATATTAAGGACAGGCCTAATGACTGGTTATAGGTCGCTTCAAAGTGGGAGCCAATTTCACAGATTGGCATCCACTAGCGCTCAGTCTGTGATGGAAGTTAGAAGGCATCGGTCGAATGTCACAAACAAAATATGCCAAGTTGTATTGTGAAGGGTTGCACAATTTATACTCAAAAGTGCAGTAAAAGGAAAGACCAAGTTTCTTACCTCAAGTAATTCAATATTTTTAATATTACACTCTTTTTTGTAACAAAATAATCGAATTTATATATGGAATAATCATTGTAAACATAAACATTGACGGACATAATGGCAGCGATAGGCACCTAATTTTCTCAACTTGTCGTAGTTCACGCGAAATCTAATAGATAGCGCTGACTTTTCCCACGCCATTTTGACAAAATAAAATGTTCCTTCGGGCATATCCTGCTATATAAATCTATGACTGTGACCACAATTCTTTATAGCGCCCGCTTGCCACCATTTAAATTATTTCGCGACATTACGCGACTTGCTGTTGGTTTAGAGCAGATGGCGTGCGCACTGTACAATTACTGGATTCAAGGGGGATAGTACGAGAACTAGATTTTTTGTAGGTGATTCGAAAGTCTTGTCACTCAAAAATAACTAAAGAACATGGTTTTTCTTTCTTAAAATAGAGTCCTTATAATAATATAATGTTACAAAGAAAATTGTTAATGTACACCTTCTGATTTAATCTGTTCGTCTACATAAGCAATTTAGTCACATTTAAATAACTTATTATAATAGTCCTAGTAGTAGATAGATTGTAATTTTAATGAGCATTAACTACGATAGAACTTCATTAACTAAAAATTGGAGATTAATCCACAATTTTTGTTTTCATTAATTGCATTATATTTTTGCTCGTCTTGTGGTTGCAAGAAAATCTATACAAATTTTTCAGATTATTGCTGGTTGAAAAAAAATTGTTGGCTTTCTTCTTTAATTTAAAACTATTATAGAATCTATGATTTAAACTCTTTATTATAATTATGCCCTATAAGTGTTACATATTTATTTCTTTATTAACTTATAAAATTAATATTAAATTAAACTACATTAAAAACTAAATATACTAAACCTAAAAACTAAACCTAAAATTAAAACATTATAATAAATAAAAATCACAGATTATCAAAAAGAGATTTAAATTTGATTTAAACTAAATTACTTAGCTCAATGGTAGCATCCCGAGACGATGTTTGGTCTTGCGATTACAACGTCAGCACCGCTTGTAAAAGCAAATTTTCTCGCTCCGTGCTCACGGATGAAAAATATAATATCTTAAAATACATAATACATACGACTTACTCTAACTTAGAAAAATTGCTATTGAATAAACTAATTACCAATTAATACGGAATAGAGAGAAGTGTTAAAGAAGGTACAACTTATTTTATTATATAAGCTCATTTTTCTGCAGTTTGGAATCTGGGACATTTTTAAATCATTCTCAGTAGATCCTTTGGTCAGATCCATAATAGATCTAATGAGATAAAAGATATCTCTATAAGTTCGACCGAAGTGTTAAATTCAATTTACGGTGTGAGGCGGCTAGGAGCCGCACTCCATTCTAGTAATGCCTTTGAGGAGAGCTATAACATAAATTTAATTTGCAACTAGTTGTTTAAAAATTGCAGTTTTCGTAAAATACTGCAGTAAAATGAAAAATACCAATTATATCTTTGTCAATGTGGAATTTATTTGTTGTACCTAAGCGCAAAATAATAACAACTAAAAACTCCAAAAACCCTTTAAAGCGCTTCTAATCTACTTGAAATTCAATTGACTAGGCATACTTAATTTTGCTTAGTTTTAGCGAAATTATTTTAGATATTAATTTTATCTTGAATTTAACCTACCGATGTTCTATTTTTAAAATATGTTATGTTTGAAACAACGCACCTCTTCCATCTTTCTATCATTCTATCAATATCTTAAAATTTATAGGCATCTCACAACATCTAACGCCAGTTATGTAATGACCTCTTCCCAGAGGGAATACGCTGAAGTGCTAACGGTCCCCACTCCATATGACATAACATTGGCATAACGTCTTGCGAGTTTAGTTTTATACTGATGGGAGTTGGGGTACTCCTTTACGTAGAACGGGATAGGAATTGGTGATGGAATTGAAAACGTCACTTTGTTCACTTTTAAAAACATGTTACGTTATCATGTCAATTAAAACTATAATTTGTTATGTATCAATATTTCGTGTCTACTTAATTATAAACGTCAGTCTGTACAAAAACGGTCGTTTGATTGGGCCTCGCTCCCTATCCCTATAGCAAATAAAACATTTGGCTACGAGGAAATGGATTAAAAAGTGATTAATCTAGTGTTGTACATCGTGCGTGTAGTGCAGACTCAAAAATCAATATGAATTTGAACCAGCTGTGAGAGTTTAAGCCGAATGAAGATCGGTGGTCGACATACGTCAGTCGGCTGCGGGCGTGGTTCGAAATACATGACATCAAACCCTCGGAATACTCCAAATACTTAGTGGCCGTCGTGGGCATGGTGCCGTTGGATCTCATTATTGACTTATGTTTTCCTGAACAATCCGAGAAAGTGAACTTTGAATCCATAGAGAAGTTAGTCGAAGATCACCTGGCACCGAATCGTTCCATCATCGCAGAGCGTATGATATTCCGGTCATGTAAACAAATTGAATCGCAAACGGTGACGGATTATTTAGCTCAACTAAAAAGGCTAAGTAAAACCTGCGCGTTCGTCACCACAGACAGCCAGTACCCATACTTAATTATAGTTTTAATAATTAATCAGAGCTGAAATCTAGACAAAACTGAGCGAAACGCCGTTGTCAAAGAACTAACTGACTTCTAATCGCTGGTCGCTGGTCACATGAATATAATCACCAGTGAAGAGATCCAAGGGAAGCAGCATCGTGCATATTATTTTTTCGTAATGCTGTGGATTGCATGATCGCCAAGCCATTGCATGACACGTGCTACAACTGCGTTGCTGAAACCGCGAAGTCTCTTATATTTCTAAGGGGAATAAATACAAAGAATGTAGGAAGGTTTGTAACACTGAAAAATTCAACACATTGCTCTCCCACAAAAGCTAGCAACAAATTCAAAAATGACCAAAGGAGAGTAGCATTCTGGCGCTGATTAATGAGGCAGCAGAGAGAATGCAGTGTTTGTTCAGACTCCTGTGGAATCTTAGTAACGTTTGCGGTTTACGTAAGAATGTGGGCAAATTACGTTGATAAAGCAAATGAGAAAAGTAAAGTACTCATAACAAACATAAATAAATAAATATGTTTGGACATTTCACACAGAAATTTTACTCGGACATAAGACCACTTGTCACGGTAGCTTAAGTAAAGCATATCCCGGCTTGAGGGATGGATGGATGCGGGTTCAATCCCCGCTCGTGATTCTAATTTTTTCTTTACAAATTAATCTACACAATGTTTGTCCTGGGTAGGAATCGAACGCCTCAGTTCAGAAGACAGGGTTACCACCAACTGAGCTATCGAAAAAAAAAGACCACAGTTCACTGCTGAGCATAGGCCTCTCCCAGAGAGCACCACACTGAGCGGCTGCTGGCCTCCTACATCCATCGGCTTCCAATCTCATAATATTTATGTTATGCCATATCGTATCTCATATAATAGGTATACCTGTTATATAATGCTAAAACCCTTCAAATCATTATAAGAATCATTGTGCCGTATATCTATAGGATAAAAGAAATAAGAGTTATAATTATTAAAAACGCTAACCTATTTGAGATCATTCTATCAATTTGTTACTCAGTATATGTAGGATGTAATGCTACGCCAAGCCATGGTATTACCCCAATTTCATTCACTTAACGCTTTTATAGATGCTCTGGGAGTTAAAGTGAGTGAGAAGTGGGAACTGTTACTGTTATTACCTACTTATTGATGTTATTAGCTTAAACATTATCCATCTTTTTATTATCGGGTAAGTAGGGTTTATTTAGTAAGTTATTTTCGTATGGTTTATTGTGTTTTCTCAAAGTATACATAGCACTTATATGAAAAAGGTCACAGAACCAGCTCCGCTCTGCCCCACTTAATATAATAGTAAAAAAAAAATAGAAATAGTAATGATGCAAAAGTGATTTAATCCAAGGAATATTGAACGTCTAGATACCCACGTCTTTTTTACGGGCAAAGTGTCTTTGTTCTTTAAAGTAACTACTTAAAAACATTAGGTCTGTATTAAACTAGCCGCGATGACCTTCTAACCAGTAGGCATAGTTACGAGACGGGCCTGGTAGTTTAGTTGGTAGTAGCCCTGCCTTCTAAACTGAGGGCTGTGGGTTCGATTCCTACCCAGGACAAACATTTGTTTGAACATTGTTCTGTGTCTGGGTGTTATATTGTATTCTATGTATGTATTTACAAACAAAAAGTATCTTCTAAGTATTATAATCAGTTATCTGGTTCCCATAGTACAAGCTTTGCTTTGTTTGGGGCTAGATGGCGCTGTGTGAAATGTCCACTCATATTTATTTATTATAGCGTACCCAACATGCTGGAAGCATTGATTTTTACATCTATTTAACTCTGTTTTATATTATTAATGAATTGCCATGAAAAACTAGCTTTCCACCGATGTAAAAGAATCGAGGTATTCTTGAACAAAACCTCTCTACTTCCACCATTATTCTGCACCAGAAATCTACTCTATTTAAAACGTGAAAGCGCATTTTTTTACTTCCCAGTGCACGTGCATAATTCGCCTAAATGAGCTCCCTCGAGGTGGCTCTTTATTCCAAGCCAGCTATATTAAAAGTTGGTCAAATGCACAGCCCATTGTAACCAAACCCTTTTGTTCTATTCTCTTCTAACGGAGCACACTTTTATCACACAACTCTGTGAACTCAGTACATTATCTTGTGTTTTTTAACCTATTAATTGACTTAGGTTGATACTACCTATAGACGTTATTATGCTTAGAACTAGCGTATTGCTGAAATTCACCCACTGAAAAAATGCCATTGTCAAAGCTAAATGAAATCTTATTATGATAAATAATATCTCATAATGTTACTCCACAATTTAAAGTAGGTATCTACAGGATGATTGGGTTTGAAGACCGTAACCTTTCAAGGTGTGTTTAAACATCCTTGGGCTATATTTTTGCAGCGATTTTTTTTTATTTTTAGTTAAAGCTTTACATTTTTAGCAACCAGCGGGATAATTTTGAGTTGTCTACATTTTGTTGAAATTAGAAAACTCCCTTTTCCCCCTCCCCCACCCCTTCCAATTGCATAAATAACCTCAATGACTCTACTGACACTTAATTTTAACCATAATAAACCATACTTTTAAAAACATCGCTTAACCGTAAAACAATTTGTTTCCTGTATAGTGGTGTAGTAGGTACCCAATATAATAATAATTTATTCGATAGCGAAATTGTACATTAATATAGGTACACTTGAAATTCGTAACTAATAGCTACTTTATAGTTATATAAGCTACTGTATTCTACTGTGTTTTTATCTCGGCACTGCGTTTTACGACGACTAATATATCATCCCTTGTACAATACATATTATAAACAAAGTGTGAGATAAAATGTTTGTTGTTCAACGGGACCTTCTAATGGTGCATCAAAATTATGATTATGATGCGAAAGGACAATGCACAAGTGGGTTACATTGTATGGCTTAAAAATAAAGTATATTAAAGTGCCCTATAATTATGCTAGTGCGAAAAACTAGGGTTCAAATTATAAAAGTGCGACAACACTGAGTTGCGAATCACTACGGTTCGAACTGACGCTACTTCTATGCATGCTAGTTCGCCAAAAGTTTGATCATGGATTGTATTTTGTTGTAAGTTCCGAGTGACACTGCAACTGTGAATGTTAAGTGACAAGGGCGCCCGTAAAGGCCGGCTGTGTCGCTTAACATTCATTCTCGTAAAAAAATTTACAATTGTACAAAATGGGAACTAAAATGCTAAATATTCTGCTTAAACAATTTTATAGAAATGTTAATGACCATAGTAAATATCCTGTTTATAAACAATGTTTTAAACACTGTTTTACTTCACGGTTTCACGGTTGTTTACTACGTTTTACGTCGTACGTGAAAATGGTGCATGTAACTGTGCCGAAATATTGGGAACTCAAAAATGTTTCTAATCACGGTAAATATTCCGTACTTAAGTACTATTAAAAACGCAATGTTTTAGAGATGTTGACATAATAGATCATATTGTCATGATAGTTAAAAATATACCTTGTTAAATTGACTAAATCCCTTATGGCGATAAGCTAACAATATTGCATTGCAAGGCAATCCGCATCAGAAACTCTGAGCGATACAATATCCTTATCACCCTGCAAAGAGCCTTTGACATAGGATCTGTGATGCTGAGGAGGCACAGTGTAAGGTGACTGTACTGAAATATCCCACATGTGTGTACCTAATAAAAAACAGGTTGTTGGTCGTGTGTTTTGTACTCGTCTGCATTAAAGTCTAGCAGCTTTTAAGTTCAAACTTATCCTTCTGTGGCGTAAGTAGATACTGGAACGCATTTGAGTACGTCCTGGATAGATAGCGGTCAAACTTTATTGCAGAAAGGAATAATAATGTCTTACCTAGACAGATACACAAAAAAAATTATGATAACGATACCATACTTCTTCCTAATAATGATGACTGAAGAATTCTAGGTACAACATTATTAAACCGTCTACATTTTGAATTAAACTTACCGGCTCAAAGTTGGCTACTGGAAATAAAACCAAAAACTTAGCTACCCCTCTTTTTAACCAACTTTAACAAAGTTTGTTAAGTATTGGATCCATATTTACTTGGTCTTTTAAAGTATTATAACCTTTTTATTGTTTTTTATTGTATGTGTTTTAAGAAAATTTTTAACACAGCTTAAAATACGCAGTAAAGTTAATTACAACTTGGAAAAACCATGAATACGTAAACGCAAATAAATAATCCAATTTTTACTGTTATAGAACATTGGCGAGCTTTTATTATACTCCCGAAATGTTTTTATACAGCATGTCTTTGTCCATACCAGGATTTGCCTTACAATCCAAAGCTGAAATAACTTGAAAATTGTTTTTGATCAACTTTGTAAAAGTACGGTTTTAAGGGTCAAGGATCGCAAGACATTGCGGTAAATTAAAATGTATATAGTACGTAAGTTTTTTAGAAGGCTGGTTTTAATGGAGTGGATGTTTTGTGGATTCTTTTTAATATTGAGAATACCGAGAATGGTCCTCGCGTTACGAATTTGATTTCGTATTTCATCTCTTTATCTGCCTGAAAATAAAGCTTACAGTCATTTTCGAGTTATTTTTAGTTTAGTTGGTAGATCTAAAATCATTACGGATTTTCCTTTTTGGGCTATACTGCTAACAGAATATGTTATTGCCGAAGCCTTCACATTTAAACTATTTTTAGATCAAAGTTAGATCACAAAAATAGTATACCAGTAAGTGTAGAAGGGGAGAATAATCAGAAGAGCATTGCTGATATATTTCGAAATCATTTTAATGTTACTAATAATTATGTGAATATTAAAACGTACAGTCCTTACGCCAGTTGAGGCTCGGAGCCTCTCCGCGTTAGCATAACGCCTAAAAATATTGAAGACATTTTGAGGAGTTTGAAGCGCGGGAAGTCTCCGGGCCACGACGGCCTTAGCATAGAACACCTAATGTTTTCAGGCTGATA
This sequence comes from Ennomos erosarius, assembly GCA_963580505.1. NCBI lineage: Eukaryota > Metazoa > Arthropoda > Insecta > Lepidoptera > Geometridae > Ennomos > Ennomos erosarius. The sequence goes on from OY756986.1 coordinate 12,592,408, forward strand.
TATTTGTCATTTCCTAGCGCGGCTTTTTAATCTCTGCGTGAGGCACCGCTACTTACCTGACGAACTCATGCGCACCTTAGTTGTACCCATACCGAAAAACAAAACGATATATAGACCCATCTCCTTGACGACGATTGAGGTAAAGTGAGAGTGAATAACTCAAGCACCTTGCTTGAGTTATTCACTCTTACTTTACCTCTCTGGACATAGACGATGGCCAGTTCGGCTTTCGTCCGCAACTTTCAACAGATATGGCTGTTTACTCACTTAAGAAGATTGTCAAATATTATAATAAAAATGCTACAACAGTATATGCCTGTTTTTTAGACCTGAGTCGTGTTTTTGATACGGTTAACCATGACCTTTTATGGACGAAAATGCACGGCTCAGGGGGCCTCTGAAACGGTTGGTCTTATGGGGTACTGGTACGCCAATCAGACCAACAACGTCAGATGGGAATCCGAGGTTTCAGACAGCTACAGGCTACCATGTGGGGTCCGGCAAGGTGGGGTTACCTCTCCCGACCTCTTCAATTATTATATCAATGACTTGATCGTGGAGTTGAGCGGCACCCCTGTCGGGCTCAGGTTAGATGGCAGATATGTCAACAATCTGAGCTACGCTGACGATATAGTGCTGATCAGCCCCTCGATCAAAGGGCTACGGAAACTCCACAGTATCTGCGAGCGATATACAAGAGAGCATGAATTAATCTACAACTGCAAAAAGACTGAAATGTTGGTTTTCAGGTCGGGCAAGGGCCCCCAATGTGCGCCGGAGTTGCAACTGAATGGCCAAGTAATAAAGACGGTTGAGAGTTTCAGGTACTTTGGTCACATTGTGACGTCCAAACTTACCGACGATGATGACATAGAACGACAGAGGCGCGCCTTGTGTGTCGTAGGTAATATGATTGTGAGAAGATTTTACAATGCAGCGCCTGACGTGAAAATTACGCTATTCCGTTCATTTTGCCAGACCTTTTACACCTGTCAAGTCTGGACTGTATATACGATGAAGGCGCACAATTCCATCAGAGTGGCGTACAACAACATCTTCAGGCAGCTGATGGGGTTATCGCGGAGCTGCAGTGCGTCTGGAATTTTCTTTGACGCACGCGTTGACACGTTCAACGCCATTCAGCGCAAACGGATCGCCTCATTCATATCCAGAGTTGACATGAGTAAAAATACCATTATTAAAAGCCTGGCCGACCGCCTGATGCGACCTGCAACGTACCGACAGTGGTTGGCGAACGCCATCGCCACCTAAGTTTTATTTTATTTTCTTCTATAAGTATTTTTTTTTGTATGTATTTGTTTACTCGGTTTTATGTATATGTGTTAACCTTGTATAACCTTGTAGAAATCTAAATTCAATGTATGGTATCTGGACGACGGGACTTTGGGAGGCGATATGAATACTGTTTCCAGAGACTTTGAGCTGTTAATATCAAAATTCGAAACAATTGGTTTAACGCTTAATTTTTCTAAGTGCGTGATCTACATATATTCCAAATTCAGTCACTCACAAAAATGACAAAATAGATATATTTCAGAAAATAGCTCCAAGCAACATAGTGTTGAAAGACAGTTCACTTCGTCTTCTGGGATCACCAGTCTTAGATGAACCTTTGCCAGATTTTGTTGAAGAAAAAATTCATAATTTTCGTTCAGTTTCGGACCACCTATTCAAAATTAATATACACATGGCTTATTTTATTATTCGCTACTGCCTTTTTATACCTAAATTCATGTATGCCTTAAGATGTTGTCAACTTTGGAATCAACCTTTACTTTTACAACAGCTTGACAACATCCTAAGAGATACACTCACCGCCATTCTAAATACTCCTTTTGATGATCACATGGTGTCAGGCTTCCCTTCCGATCCGATTCGGGGGCCTAGGCATCAGGAAAATTTCTAGTGTTTCATTACCAGCTTTCCTCTCTTCAGTCCATAGCACCCAAAAACTAATCTCCGCTATTTTATCACCCAGTTTGGCACATTTTGAGATAGCTTGCATGGCTGAGGCTGTAGATACTTGGAAAGCAGCTTGTCCAAGCCAGCCATTCCCTAAGACTCCCAATTCGCAGAGGCAGTGGGACGGGCCTATCTGCGAGATAGAACGGAACGCTCTGCTAAATACTTCTGTTAGTTCCGCAGAGAGTGCTCGGCTTCTTGCCGTGTCGCGATGGGAGTCCGGTCTATGGTTACAAGCCTTGCCCTCAAAAAATATAGGAAACCTTTTAGACAATAATATGTTCCGATTGGCCGTGTCGCTGCGTTTAGGAGCCGCTTGCCAAGTTGCCTCACCTATGCCTATGTGGCGAGTTAGTCGACCGCTTTGGTCACCACGGTCTAGCATGTAGCAGGAGTGCTGGACGTATTCCTCGTCACGCCAGCTTGAATGACGTCATTCGTCGGGCCTTTGTCAGTGCCGGTGTACCGTCCATTCTTGAACCGAATGGACTTATTGCGCGATGACGGCAAGAGACCTGACGGAATGACTTTAATACCTTGGAAGATGGGACGGCCTTTAGTATGGGATGCAACTTGCGTCGATACTGTGGCACCGTCCCATCTTCCCGGAACAAAAAGTCAAGCTGGTTGTGCTGCTGTGAAAGCTGAACAACTCAAACGGCGCAAATATGGAAACCTCGACAGAGGATACATGTTGGTGCCGTTTGGGGTCGAAACCATGGGACCGTGGGGACCAGGTGCCCTTGAAATTTACAGGGACTTGGCAAAACTTTTGGTGGAGGCGACTGGTGACCAGAACGCTGAATAATAATTTTATATGTTATTTTAATTTTCTGTGGACACCTAAAATAAAAAACCTTGTATATGGATCATTGAGTCTGAAATAAAGTATCATTATTATTATTCATTCACTTATTTGTCTTTCTTAAGTTTATGTTTTTTTACAATACTTATATAATAATACATTACAAAAATACTATATAAAAACCCCTATTTATAATCATAATCATAATCATTTATTTCTCTCATACACAAGCAGTCAACAATGAAGTAAAGATGTTATTTGATAATATTAAGTGCAATAATTAACATTGCTACCTGCTTTGTGCGAGACTGGTGCCTGATGTAGGTTTTTTAAAAAAAACCTGTATTACAGGTCACCAGGATCCCACTCCGCAGACACACTTGTTAAACTACATTTTATAAACTGAGGGTAGGACAAATCAATATACTGAGTTAGGTATAAGCAAATTGAATTAAGTAATGACGGTAAGTGGTTGAATTTTTGGAGTTATATGCCATCATTTTTATGCTATTTATTATTATTATTATTATTATTATTTAAATTGCCATCTTAGTTCGTCATGGACTTTCTATGCAGTTCACCTATATTTTACAGATTTTTTACGTTAGTTATATATCAAAGCGAAGAAATACTACATAGCCACTTTCAACGTGCGATCATTGGCAAGCGAAGCGCGATTAATCGAATTGGAGCATGTATCTTTAATAAAGTGGGAAATCATCGGTGTCTCAGAAGTAAAAAACCATCAAACATCTCGATCCAGGACTTTATTACAATATCGGAAAGAGTAGTTTTACTGCATGCTAAAGTAGAAGAGCAGATATTCTCATTGAGTGGTACTGTTCAGAAATTGTTTTACTTTATAAGAAAGGGGATCCAAAATTAATAAGAAACTACAGGCCCATTAGCTTGTTGCCATGTTTATACAAAGTCTTTACATCGACACTACTTCGAAAAATCACAAGGATCGTGGACGAGAATCAACCTACAGAACAAGCAGGGTTCAGGAAAAACTACTCTACGGTAGACCATATACACACACTAAAACAAATAATTGAAAAATACGTGAAATTCGATAAAACCCTGTACATCGCTTTTATCGACTACTCAAAAGCATTTGACTGGATCTCCCGTAACTCAATTTGGCAATCATTGGCAGTCCAGGGAGTAAACAAAGACTATATCGACATTATAAAAGAAATATACCTAAAAAGCACAGCACGTGTGCGGCAAGAGTCAGCAGGTCCAGCATTCAAGATTGAACGTGGCGTGAAACAAGGGGAACAATATTTGGTGAAGGGGGATCCCCTTGTTTCAAGGGGATCCCCCTTCACCAAATATTTTTATAGCCATCTTGGAGAATATCTTCAGGCAACTAAGCTGAAATAGCGTGGGAATAAAGATTGATGGCAAATATTTATCACATGTCCAATTCGCAGATGATCTGGCGTTACTGTCAGAAGAGCCTGCCGAATTACAATTTATGGTAGAGTCTCTCAGCCAGCAAAGCAAACTATTCGGTCTGGAAATAAATTTAAGACAAAACAAAAGTTATGACGAATAAAAGAGAAATACCAATCTCAATTAGAATATGTGGAAGTAAACCAATCTCAATTAGAATATGTGGAAGACTACATATACCTAGGTCACCTTATATCATTTAAAGAGTGCACAGATAAGGAGACAAACAGGAGAATCAAAAGTACGTGGAATAAATATTGGGCCATATATAAAAAGAAACATTCAAAGGTACTCTACCAACTAAGCTGAAAACCAAAGTAATGAACATATGCCTAGCACCATGCCTCACGTATGCTTGTCAGACATGGCCTCTAACATCAAAACAACTCGAGAAGTTAAGAGTGTGTCAACGGGGAATTGAACGAAGTTATTTGAACATAAAACTCAAAGATAATGTAAGAAATACTACGAATACAATTACAATTATAATAAAACAGGTAATGAAACTAAAGTGGAAGTGGGCAGGCCATGTTCAGAGGATGGAAACCAACAGATGGGCTCAAATTGTAACAAATTGGGTTTCAAGGGACAAAAAACGCAGAAGGGGAAGACCAATTAAAAGATGGAGCGACGATATAGTCAAGATAGCTGGAAAGCTATGGTCCAGACTAGCCAGACAAAGAGAATCCTGGAATCTTTTGGAGGAGGCTTTTACCGCCAAAGGCGGTCCTTGCATAGACGACAATGATACATAATAAACATAAGTACTTAGTTAAACTCTATTAATGTAAAATTGTAAATGTTGTGTGCGTAATATTTTTTTTCCTCTTTGTAAAAAATTTAACCAGTGTAAGGAAACAAATAAAAGCTTTTATTATTATATTATTATATATCATCTTGAGTTATTATTTTCTTGATGGGTGTTTATGAGTATTTCCACTGTTCAATCAAAATTAGCCAGTAAAATATTAGGGATGAGAATAGATATGTATCTATAATGTTCATAAAAACTGCAAATATTAGAATATTACACAGTATTGAGTAACGGACTAGACTGATTCTATATCGAAACGGATACAGACTGAGTGATGAGCCAGAAACACAGGAAGCGCATTAGCCACATACGTGCGCCGATCTATCAATCATATGATGTTACAGAGACGGATTGGAGAGTGTGTTGTGTTTTTTATGTAATCGAATGAAGTAACGAGCTAGTTACCAGGTATTAAGTGTCACGGCTGCTCATAACAGATTGCTATTGTCATCAATCCAACACCAAATGTTTAGAACAATGGTTGAAGAAACCATTACAAAAGTAAAATATAAAAAACACACAAAGAGATAATGTTATATTTTAGTTATGATAATTTAGCGCTTTAATAACCGAGAGGCACAGGCTGAGTACGACGGTCGCTCGGCCCATTTTCTATTTATTTATAACAGAGCTATTATGAACTCTATTAATTAATGTTGAAGTGTCTTGTACCCATCATTCATTGTTATCTATAGATATCTATTCCAATCACTTTAACCTGTACAGAAGTTTGAGATAGGTAATTTTGAACGATGGCTTATGCTCTATATTTATAAGGGTTATTCCTCTTTGTCCCCTCAATCTGTCCCCGAATTCAAATTCAGGGACAAACAAGAAAAAATAACTCATGTCTGACCCCGAATTTAAATTAGGCGATGAGTAAACCTATATCGGAATTAAACGTAATTCTGTTATTTATTCCGTATCTGACTTTATTTTTGATTACAATATGCAATGTAGTGTTATTATTAAAACAACTTTTCTGAATAGTTTTCCTTTAATTAGGTACTGCAGCCCTACCACAAACTAATACAAAACCATCGTGGTTCGTGACAGTAATGCTTCAAGGTTACAATAATATTGTTCGAATTCGTACCATGAACTTATAAAGTATTCCGGCGCGAGAACGAGACGTCTACATTTTTATATAGCGTTATCACTATCGCACGTCAGTGTCAACATGATCAGCGGTATAACATGACAGTTATATTTGAGTGAATGATTTAACGTGACGTCATCAAAACTGCTCTGCGTGAACAACATTACAATATTCTTACTTTTATGTCATTTTTCAAAGTATGATTGAAGTAATAATGCTATAAGACGTTGTGGTGACCCCCCTGTTCGACTTACAATAGCTACGCGCGGTCATATAATGGTAACCAAACCATCTACAAATATCTACCTACTTACCACCTCATTATCACTACAAAAGGCAAAAGAAAACAAAAATGAAATGTATTGTTTTGCAACTCTACAATTAGCTTTTAGCATGCTATAGCTATAGCTATGGTTGGTAAAATTCATTATCCCGCCAAAACAAGAATGGAGTCCAGTCTCGTTTTATATCTGAACACACACAGCTTTGTTCTTAATAACTTTACACGGTGTACAAAAAAGGCATGTAAACGAATAGTCCGGATTTAACATTGCCGTCAATACGGCTGCCATACAAATGAGGACCATTCCGTGCACGGGTTCCGGAAAAATACAAACGAGGAATTTAGCTGACGGATCGAGTGGACACTGGTGAATATGCTGGAAAGTATTACGGTTAAAAACGTTACGAGTTTTTGTAGGACTGCGTTTCGATACTGCGCTCGCGAGCACAGTAACTGAACATTGATAGATACACACAAAAAGAGACTGCGTTTGTTTTATGAATGCGAATAAGTGAAACAGTTCTGTTGAACATCGTTCTGCCCTTCAAAATAGCGGTGGTTTATAAAAACAAAATACATCGTAATTATATGAATTTCGCGCAAATTTTAAGTCCTTAAATCTTTTTTTTTTTTTCACCATTTTTACTGTTATATTACTTTCAATAAATTACAATTATTATGACGGGCCCGATAGCTCAGTTGGTAGTAGCTCTGCCATCTGACTGAGGGCTGTGGGTTCGATTCCTACCCAGGACAAACATTTGTGTGATGAACATAGATGTTGGTTCTGTTTCTGGGTGTTATATTGTATTCTATGTATGTATTTACAAACAAAAAAGTATCTAAGTATTATTTCAGTTATCCGGTTTCCATAGTACAAGCTTGGCATAGTTTGGCACCATTAAGTTTGAATCGCACTCTACCTTCGTCGGTCCACCACTCACTCACTACTACAACAAATAAAATAACAGAAAATTTGGTGCGGGTACGTTCAAAACGCCTCCCTGTATGTTCCCACACAAATGAACGCGGACTGTACCAGAAACACAAATTACAATAAACTAATTTCGTACGCTCGCAAATGAAATCCATTCCTAAATCAGCGTTAGGATTGACGCCCGTACCATTTGTTTTTTATAGGCAAACCTTTCGGACCCGTCCATTTTAATCAACAATGCTTACACGGCACGAATCTTAAAAAGCTGCTGTATTTAGGTATAGGTACTTTTTATTGCGATGGATGCAGGAGCATCATCAACAGCCTGTAGACTTCCACTGCTGAACATAGGCCTCCCCCAGAGAGCGCCACTTTGAGCGGCTGCTCGCCTCCTTCATCCATCGGCTCCCTGTGGCTTTCACCAAATCTTCGGTCTATCTACCTCGTCCTTATTGGTCACCAGGTTTTATACTATTATTATCCACTTGAAATACAGTTAACATTGTTATCAGAAAACAATTTTGCCTAACATCTACTGTAATTACTAAAAGCAGTAATAAGTAGCAAGAATATGTATACTTAGAATACTTAGTGTTGAAAATATGTATAGCCTTTGTTAGTAATCTTAGTATTAGTTACATCGGAAGAGTACTGTTCAGCACAACACAGGAAATCCTACTGTGCTGAACAGTGAAACTATGCGAACCTTTATTGTATTTCATTTATTGTATGTACAACATTAGAATTTGTATAATGTTTTTGTACTAAATAAACAAATTTCTATTTCTAATTCTATTTTATCGAAGCTTGGTTTTATTTTTTAGTTAAACGCAGAAAGAAAGTTTTTTATGCAAATAATTGGGTATTTTTCCTCTTCGTAATAAAGTGGTCAGCCCTATAATAGTGTTAGAATTTTTAGGTCACCTGAATACTGTTGAACTGGTTTTGTACGATACTCTGCGCGAAGGCTAGAGTTCACTTGGCTCGAGCGAGGTACTCTTCAAGGATTGTGTCGAAATAATAACACCGTGTTAAATTTTCCCAACATTCTCAGCATTTATTAATACATGTGTCTTATAGACCTAAACATGCAGGAAAATATCGCCACCGCGTGCTAATTTTTCCTGTGCCGCCATCTAGTTTCATTTTGAACTAACTGGTGTGGGTTTTTTTTTTTTTTTTATAACATGGACAGACAAACAAGCAGACGGCCCGCCTGATGGAAAGCAGTTACCGTCGCCTATAGACACCTGCATCACCGGGGGCGTTGCCGATGCGTTGCCTACCTTTGAACCCAAATACAATACAAAATGCTTCTACAGGTTTAACGACTAGTATTTTACGATGACAACGGGATCGATGGCCGTATACAGCCTCAGTACGGTTGCAAATAGTTGCAAATATCCAAATATTTAAAAAAACGTTTACAAAAATATGTCTAGGTAAACAAACAAAGCTATAAATAAGTTTTGGGACTTTTTTCTGAGTATAAAAATGTTGTAAAAATAAAGCGGATATGTAGTTTTCTACATGACCAGGGTGTTTTGGACATAAACTTTGTCTTCGGAAAAGAAATAAACTTCAGTTTACTAGCTATTCCAGTGCCTTATTGATTTACTTATCAGCGTAATGCTTCTATTCTTTTTTATGTAGGGATGGCTAAGCAAACGCTCGGAAATACAGTTTTTTTGATACGGAATTAATGTATAGTTGCTACTAGCAACTTATATTTTCTTGTAGTTTTTGTCGTTGTAGGTACAACATTAAATTCGTAATCACAAACAACTCAAACCAAAATTCGTAGATTTTATTCTTCTAATCCTACCAACATATCTATTACCATACTCAAACCTCAAAAAAAAGCTTTAGTGGCTAAATTCGTGAATTCCCTAAGCTCCAGTAAGTACTTAAAAAGAAACTAAAACACCTTGTAAGAACTTTTATTGTATAATGTACACACGGGCCGCGCAGCGGTGTTCGTCTCTACAGACTAGATTTTACCAAAATCTTTCGGTGTCCAGGGAATTTGTAAACTTTTTAACAAGAGGGGAAATCACACACGCTTTGTAGACAACTCAAAATCTCGATGTCGAGCAAACTTAGCGATTGTCCGGAGGAGCGTACGTGACCACGGTGCAATGTTTTGAACAGAACATAAACTTTCAGAGTTCTGTAAAAATAACAGAATTCGGTGGTATCGCTATAATAATAATAAAACTCGAAAGAAAATTGCTGCGACTGATGTTTGCTGTATGACTATTATGTTTGTATGATAAACTGCTTTAGTTTTTTGTAACTACCAATCATATTCATCGCTCATTAAGTTAAATGATGGGTATCAAAGTTTGAAAAAAAGTTATGCTCTTTAATTACTGGGCAAATGAGACTTTATAATCTGATTACACAGTGAAGTAATCTGTTTACTAAACTGTGTGATGTCTCAGGATGACGTGCGCAGTGCAGTGTCACACAAAACTTTATTATCTTAACGTTCCGAGTGAACACTGCAACTGTTATGGGCGGCCGCGTCGCTTAACATCAGGTGAACGACTAGCTCGTCACGTCGTCCATTCACATAAAAAAAAAAACTTTTTAATGTAAAGCCAATAAGCTAATCTACGTACCTACCAGGGCCCTGAAAGTGCACATACCGTGAACAACGTTAACTAAGTATTCATTAAATGTATAAAAAAGAAAGAAAATTTTATATTATAAGTATAGTGTCCATAAATATTTATAGGATTTGTAAAATATCTTTGATCCATATAAAGTGTAAAAATATTCCAAAAATTGGTAATTTTCCTTTCTCACTTTTGGCGGTACACTTGCGCCTAATTGAAATATCAATATAAAGGAAGCTTAACTACTGAACTATACAGAAATGGTGCGGTGGATTGCTCTTTTGTTTCCGTACGAGAACTGCGCGAAATTTTCATGGTCCAAAAACGTGAGGCGACTCTGAAAGAACCGAGTGTATGAAGTCTCGGTGCAGTTGAGGACAATAAAAGGATTAAATATGAATCTCTAGGGAATGTAGTGAATCTCTAGACTATTTAATTTTTGTTTTTGGAGATGTCTTTTCCTGGAATTATGTAGTTTCGCAAATTGTTTTAACGTACATGCACGTAGGTATGTAACAAGATAAGTATTGTCAAAAGATCTTAAGTTGTCCACTTAGATCTCCTAGCCTAGTCCTCCAAGAGACTTCACTCACTAGTAGATTTTAATCCCGCTGTCAGTGCCACAGGCCCAGGACTAGCTAGGTGGCAAACTATAATTACAATGTAATTATTACATTAATATACCCACATATTACTAAAATAAAACTTTAGTAGGTAACTATAAATATGAAGAGAAAAAATCACTCACTATGTATTTGAATCTTTTTAGAAGGATCTCCCATTTCTTGGTACTGTAGACATTATAGTAGACGATATGAATTAGCTTTGAAGTGGGATATATAATTAGTAATCTGAAATAACATTTTATTCTCCGTGAGTTGAGGAATTATAGAGCGAGCGAAAGTGAGGGACCCTCTCACTCCTAGTTGTCCAGTTTAAACTACTTTCGATCAGACAAATACTAATCATTTGTACGATTGAATCACTTACTGTTCAACACAATTGCCAAACCTTCGCCTAGCCACCATTTGACATCAAATAGAGATAAATTCAATAAACCTCTCACAGTAAGGATAAAATTTTGATAATTTTGAGGTTGAAACTAAAATCATAAAGCATCTTTTGTAGCGATATCATAACTGAGGTAAAAGCGAATAACGTAGTTAAGGTAAACTTATAATTAAAACTTGAACTCGAAATGCATCTGCTAACTCAACTTCACAGCATTATCAAAAACTAAAGTTCTATACCTACTCATGAACAGAATTCAAAGCGAACTATGAATTTAAATGTACCTGTATAGCTTAATCAAACAAGGCAAGACACAACTCTGTTTTAGTTTCGAAGCAAAATTATGACTGCAGGAGCGAGAGCAACTAACTTTTAATTTGAAGAAGGTTACCAAGAGCATTAGGAGCTTGGAAAAATAATTCATAAATTATTGAGCGATTAATTTTTAGAAAACATATCCGTAAGACTCCCTACAGCAGGTGGAGTGACAACGTAAAGGTCACAGCTCATTAGAATCACCCGGCACCCACTCCGCACCGCCTCGCCTCCTGTGGCTAGTATTCTTTATATGGACTTATATGGATAAAAACCTCAAAGAAAGACCTCAATTATCACCTGCACAAAATCGGTGCCACAGACAGTCCTCTGTGCCGGGGTTGTATGCAGGAAAACGAAACAGTGGAACATGTGCTGTTATTATGCACAGCCACAGAAGAGACAAGAGAAACGACACGTCTACTGTACGAACAAGAACAACGACCGCGGGATCGTTTGCAATCGGTCTCCAAGTCACCATCTAATGTAACATCACTGGAACAGTTGTGCCAGCGACCCAGAGCCGTGCTCCGATACATAAAGGAGCTGGGCTGGCTTGGGTGAATGCTGGCAGGGGGAAATGCACAATACACCCTATGCGGGACGTCAGTGCAGGCCTTACCGCCCCCAAATAGAATAAGAATAAGAATAAGGTTACCAAGAGCATTAGGAGCTTGGAAAAATAATTCATAAATTATTGAGCGATTAATTTTTAGAAAACATATCCGTAAGACTCCCTACAGCAGGTGGAGTGACAACGTAAAGGTCACAGCTCATTAGAATCACCCGGCACCCACTCCGCACCGCCTCGCCTCCTATGGCTAGTATTCTTTATATGGACTTATATGGATATGCGCTCACTATATCAAGGGCTTACGACCGTCGCGATCCGGTGACGCTACGGAGTATAGTGAGCGCATATCCATACAAGTCCATATTTTACAAAGAAAACTAGACGAGGCGGTGCGTAGTGGGTGCCCGGTGGTTCTAATGAGCTGTGACCTTAAAGGTGGCCTGCTGTTATGAAGATGATTGCAGGGTTCAGGCGTAAGAATATGACTATCTTACCTCTTCACACGGGTGCCGTAAGAGATAGCTAAGGGAATACCCAGGTAAATAAGGCAGCAACATTCTCCTCTGCAATTTTGTCAATTTAGGACACTCATCTCAACTCATCATTTTCTGACTTTCTATGTTACTGTTCATTTAAGAAGAGTTTATCTTTCTATACGTTTAACCACGATTATGCAAAGTATTGGCCAATATAAACTAAAAGGGCCTTTTCCCAGGGGGCACAACTGTGCTGATATTATAATAATTTTAATAACTTAGCAAAACTGCTTAGTTGCTCTGTGACTTTGCATTTAAGATTTACGGTACGCACAAACGGCCGCAGCTTAAAATTCCGAATAGCTTTAACCACAACCACAATGTCTGAAACAAGCTTTGCAGCTTTTGGCTTATGCAAGACGTAACCACTTTCGTTAAAAATTTCTTAGCGGTAACCGGCTTACTTGACTAACCAGGTTTTGGTATGTATTACCTTAGGATCAGTATTATAACAAAATAAGTTATCAGTTTGCCTTATTATAACAATCGTCACACTTTAAAATTGAAATGGTTATTCAAAACGCGTCTTTATTCTGCAGCGCATCCACATATTGTAGACACGTGGAAATCTCATATGACGCGATTCTTGCGGTCGTTTCTTCCACAAACCTGCAAGTGGAATGATCTTCCTCCTGAGGTTATTCCGCATAACTACAGTATGGGAAGCTTCAAGAAAAGTGTTAAACGAGTCCTCTCTAAGGGTAGGCAACGCACCGGCAATGCCCTTGGTGTTGCAGATGTTGCTTACCATTAGATGGGCCGCCTGCTTGTTTGTCACTCATTACATAAAAAAAAGCTTAACTAGGTATACGAACTATTAGCCCGTAGACAGAGGAGACCTATGGTCAACTATTGGATAATAGATGCTATTAGCTGCACTATCCACTATAAAAAATCTACTAAATAAAGTAAAAGTAATTCAACCATAAAACTTCTGTTAAAAAAGACTTTACCTAATAGGTACAATTCATCCAACTCTATGTAAAAAAGAAAAAGTAAATGCTTCTTTCCCAGCTTCAAACTTCAACCTTGCATGAAAGTTAGTGACCTATGCTATGTATTTAAAGTCCGTGAAGCTTACGCCGCACCTGGGTGTTCTAGAATGGGCTATACTCCGCGAAGCATCGCCATTATGTGAATAATAGAATCATCTCTCAGCGCACTGCGTTATTTTGAAGGATTGCTGCTTTTAACCTTATTCAAGGACACTGTTTTAAATACAGTTTTCATACTAGAATTAAGTTTATTTACACCAATGAATTTTGAAATAATATTATGAGATAATGTTTCTGATGCTTATATTAAATATTAAGTAATAATATTCTTAGTCCTTTTCAGGGTTTCGTACCCAAAAGGTAAAGCGAACCCTATTACTAAGGCTCCGCTGTCCGTCTATCTATCTGTCTGTCAGTTCGTCTGTATCACTCATGAACCGTGATAGCTAGAAAGTTTAAATTTTTGCACATTATGTATTTGTGTTGCAGCTATAACAACAAATACTAAAAAACGTCAATCTACCTAGAAATTTCATTAAAATAAAAATCTCTTCATGCTTCGAACTAGAATCTTTCATTCTTGTGGATAACAAAATCAAGTGAACCTTCTGAACCTTCAAAGAACCAGTATTATGTTCATTTCAGTAATTTGTACAGGCTTTAAAGCTATCACGTTACGAAGTAAATCCTGCGTCACATAAGCCTTTCACAAATTGAGTGAGCAACACTAACTTGTCTAATTGGGGTAGAACAGCCACAAGACATTCAACTTTAAGCTGCACAAAACAAAGTGGATTATTCCATAACGGCTTTAGATTTATAAAACGCGACTTTTGCTGACTGTACAAAACATCTGGATGGTAAATTTTGCTGTCACCTGCGTTTACTAAGATTAAACAAGATTAAGGGACAAAAAAAGTGATGTTGTCAAACGTGAGCCCATTTAAGTATAAAAAAAAGGATTTTCTAAAATTTTGCGATGATGTTAAATATTATTATTATGTAATATAGTTATTATATAAAAGAAAAACAATATTCCATACCTTATAAATCTAAATATAACTCTGTCTCGTCTTACCTTTCACGAACTTCTTAACAAAAAGACACAGCTTATAGAGGCCAAGAAAGAAGGAAGAGATTTTAGCACGCGTAGTTCTTTATTGGCCAGTTGGATATTGCATAAGATCATCAAAATCATCATTAACAGCCTGAAGACATCAACTGCTGAATAAAAAGCCTGCCCCAGCCACTGGCCGAGCGCCACTTCGAGCGATGCTCGCATCCTGCATCCACCAACTCCCCGCGGTATTATAATACCATATTGCGAGAGACAAGATACCTAGTATTTTATTACAGGAAAATTTAGAGATACCGCGGAAATACGATTTCGGATGAAACTGTAGGGTTCCTCTAGTTTCATTACATTTATCCTCGTAAGCACATTATTAAATCGTTAATTCATATTAACATAGCGTAGTAAATCCCGATAACTTCATCAGTTCAATCTTCCGAGCCTCCCGTTATAATTTGAATTTACTGCAGCAGTAGGTATTAGATAATACAAAACAAATAAATCACATCTCCACGGGCGCTTTCATTATTAATAGAGACCTTGTACCCATGTCACGGGTTCCACCTAATTTGGATACTCATGTCCGGGACGATGACCGACTCGGATGGGATAGGAAC
Organism: Ennomos erosarius; assembly: GCA_963580505.1. Lineage (NCBI taxonomy): Eukaryota > Metazoa > Arthropoda > Insecta > Lepidoptera > Geometridae > Ennomos > Ennomos erosarius. The sequence goes on from OY756986.1 coordinate 12,607,531, forward strand.
TAAACATTTTAAAAAACGTATGTTTTATGTTTTACAATGCAAGTAGGAATCTTTTGAGTTATAGGAATGCTTGTGATTTAGTCATGTTGTGTAGGTTGTTTGTCATTATATATTCAACAGGGCCTCTTGGTATTATCTTCGACCCCTCCAATGCCTTCCAAATGTTCGGGCTAGATCGAGAGTTGATAGAAAGACAATAATCTTGGTAAATTAAACTTTATCAAATAGGTACCACGGTAGGTAATAGTTTGAATACTTAGGTGACAATATGGATAAGGTAGTGACACGTTTGGATTGCGATTCTAATGTGTTGTAATAACTCGGGTGGATCATCACTCTAAAAACCCCTGATTGAGTTGAAATTATCTTAATTTTTTGCAAAAACGCGGGCCTAATTAGTTATAAATAAAACTAAATAAAAGTGGCAAAAACTTAACATAACCAAAACGTCAAAATGAGCTCGATTATTTAAATTAATATAGTCCTAAGGCAAGTGTGATGCATGAAGGTCACAGAGCACAAAAAATGATGCTTTGCTCCCAGATCGAGGCGGACTCATGTAGAATTTCATCACTACCTAGGAGCGAAGGATAACTTTTTCGTACTCTGTTGTGAAGGTCATTCACAATTAGTCAGTTTTTTATGTTACTTCTACAACGCCACCAACCACCAACCTCTGTCGGTAGACTTTGCGGACAAATGAATGTTAGATACCCATTTTAATATACCATGATGTTTCGGTATTAAAGCTCACAAAGTTAGTTTTATTAACGACTATTATTGGATTTGTGAAGTTTATTGGCCAAATAAAGTGGGTTAAATGGATCGTTTTTCATAATTTTCTCGTTAGTGGGGGTAAATTTAATAAATGGCGTTGCTTTTGATTACAAATTTAAATTAAGTTATCAATAATAACTTCAATTAGGCCATTTTCTATTTGTACTAAATTCACTCAAGTGTCGTTACGTTCACTTCGAAATAACATTGTTCTAAATGAGGCATAATATAATTCAACTGACCATAATTACAGAAGATGGCTTTTCTTTTAATCTTTTAGTGGTACGCTATTTTTAAAAAAATCTGGTACCGTACGAAAGAATACAATTACGTACGAAAAACATTTAGTCCAGCCTTTGTGTCACTCGATTGATATCAGCCTTATCGTAAAGCCGTGAACAGAATATTGTTCTTGAACAATGTTCAAGAACAATATTCTGTTCAAAACATGGCGTAGCGGACGCGGCTTAAAGTCGCAGCGGACAGGAAATGTTTTGAACAAACAATGTTCAAGAACAATATTCTGTTCAAAACGTGCGCAGCGGACCCGTCTTAATAGAATTCTTGGAAACAAATAATTCTAGCCACTAACTTAGTTAACTACCACTTAACTGCCACTTCTAACGTAATTTTTTCTTCCAATGTATCGAACCTAAAAATACATAAATAGGCAATGAATTAGCCGACTACCTGCTTACAGCGATATTTGAAGTGGGCCCACGTAACGGTTTCGGCCGAATAACTCCTAATAGCTACCATATGGGAAGAATTTACATAATTTCTCGTACAAGAGAATTTCTACCTTTTGTATGCTGCCCTTGTACGGATTGCCAGATTAATGGAATTTCGGGCAATAATAGAAGCAGATGTTTAGATGTTTTGGATATTGTATCGATATGGATTATTGGGAATTAATGGCGTGTTCCTTAGTGTAGTGGTGGAGCTATTCGCTGGCAGTAACTGAATTAACGCTACTGAAAAAATTTGTTTTGTTAGTTATTTTGATATGCGTAAAAGAAGAAAAAAACAAACCAGCGCGATAAACTGAAATTAATAGCCCGGTGACAGTACAGGCTAACAAAATGATATATTTTCTCAAAATAGTAAAGTCATTAGACCTCAATGTTTTAAAATAATTAATATCTCAGTACGAATCTATTTTGTCAAGCCATATATTTTTCTAATTAATCTTCCTGTGTTGGCCAGAGTTAATAAAGTAAACAGAAATAAAGAAAACTTAATTAACGAACTTCGACCAGCTCCAGTTTGACCCAGTAAATGAAAGCTGCATAATTTGTCTTATTTTAGATGCATCTAGGCTAACTAGGTGGATGGTTTAAACATTTTTAAGCATTTGAAATAAGTTATTACAATACCGTTCAGCGTACAAATATTATCGAATTTTCTTATAATATTAAAATTATTGAAGGTGTAACCTAATAATTCTATCTGCAGACATTTCTAGGAAAACTGTATATTTTATTGTTTTGTTGGTCTACTGGACCGTGCACCGCCCAATTCGGTTAAGAGGCAAAAACAGGTTGAGTATAGCCACATTAAAAAACTAAGAGCGATATAGTGTTTTTTTACGTTGGATTTCTATTAACACCAATATTTGTCAGGCATAATTTAAGCCAACCATTTTGCGTAAACACTGGTTGTACCAAGGAACTTATACGTATACTATACCTTGTACCTACTCATTACCAGTGCAAAGCCTTATGGGAAAATGCGATTAATCTTCCGACCTTTTTTTATTGAAAATACAGAACCCCGATTTTATCGTATTTTGATATTATTTCCTGCATTCATGTATGGTGGAAAGATTTAAATATTTATCATACCTCATTATTACCAGCCTGAAGGCATCCACTGCTAAACATAAGCCTTCCCCAGGGAGCGCCACTTTGAGCGACTGTTCGCCTCCTGCATCTAACGGCTCCCCGCGGCTTTCACCTGATCGTCGGTCCACCTAGTGGGGAGCCGGCTTACGCTGCGTCTTCCGGTTCGTGGACGCCACTCGAGAACCTTTCTCTTGTTCTTTCTTTTGTTGTGTTATCATACCTACCACGATTTTACTCAATGTTTCAATGTTAGTCTAGAATTAAAATCAACAAAAAAATTGCATGAATATTAATTTATAGGACTTTTAAATATATAAAATAGAATTATCAAAATCTGAAGCTCTGAAATAAAAACAAAACTTTATAAAACATGAGGCTAGGTTTACTTTTACCTAATCCCGATAATAACATTACTGTAACTTTTCGAAACATTAATACGATTGAATACGATTCCAATTATGTATATACAACATTTACGCTAAACATAAGAACAACTGAACGTTTGTATCGAATCGAAGCAATTCCAAGGAGCGTCTGCAAGGCCAAGATTGGCGAGCATGGGTACTATAATATGTAACTGTAATACAGTGACAAAGGTTCGCACATTGACAATCTGTCACATAAATCTCTCTGCGTGTCCGTTTGTATGTCTGCATTAATGGGCCAATTAACCAATGGGCTACATAAAATAAAAAATTTGAAATTTGGTATTTGTTGTGAAGTAAAAACACCGAGAACCTCTTCAAATCGTGTATATTCAGTACACAATAAACGAACAGGAGCATTAATACATCTTGACGCTTCGGCTGCTCAATCAGAATTGACTGCTTTTTGGACCTTGTCGTCCCTCCAAAACTTCCCTCCTAAACCACAATATTATTTTACCGGAACTACCAAGGCAGCCATCGTAATTGGCTGATGGCTCAGCGGACGCTCCTTCCGCCAGTGTGGCCAACCAAAATGGTATTTTTAAACAGTCTACCAACCTCTTAATATTAAAAAGTGAGAATAAATTATAAAATTCACGACAGTTGGATGATTCTTAACCATAGCCTGTCTTAGCCTATGTTACTGAAGATGGCTTATCGCTACTCTAGCAAAAAAAAAAAACTAAAATTCTTTTAACGGGAACATTATAACTTGCTTCAAATGTAACTGTTCGTAATGTGATCGAATTTCACATTGTAAATTCGTTTCACGATGCATCTAAGCTGTAACAAAACTTGCCTACAACATTATAATAGGTATTATATTAACTGTATTATATATAACAAATCTGTTTATGTTATCAAAATTGTGACGGATAAACTGCTTTGATTATTCTTGATTTTTCGTTGTTACTGGGGATGGCAGTAATGACAAGACTTGTGATTTTTATAGACATTTCTATAGTCTTTCAAACCTTGTTACTATTCTATTTTCAATGTGTAATTACACACAGATATCGCATAAGCCATATCACTGTGTGTTCTTCTTACATCAAACCCCCAAGGAAGTTAATTAACAAAAGTCGGGGGTTGTCGACACAACAAAAGGTCCACAGTTTATACTGTAAGGAGTTCTGGATTGCGCTTTTATTAAAACTTAATTGAATCAAGAGTTTTGAGAAGTTTCTTAGGTATTTTGGAAGTATTCTCAAGTAGATTTCGGCCGCTTTGAAGGCCTCCCTTCGATTTAATGAATAGAAACTTATGAGCTTTGCCGAGATTCTCTGAAAGGGTTCTTATCTATAGTTTTGGATAATAAAGTGCCCTAGTTGTTTGGAACTTATAGTGTTTCTATCAGTTTTGAGAAATAATATTTCGTTGGTTTGTTCTAGGCCTTAGAGGGTGAAATAACAAGATATTCTGTACTTTTCCTAGAATTTAGACAATATTTTGTAAATTGAATACAATGTACAATTAGACTGTAAATAGTATCGTTGGAAATAGATACATGATAGACTCTATCTAATTAGGTTTTATAGTTAACTGTTGATTGTGTAATGGTTTGATCAAAGTAGTAAGGGTGTCGGCGGACTGGAGTGTCGGCGGGGAGTGGCAAACAGCTGTACTGCATGTTAGTGATGGACAAATTATCGATAACTTTTATCGATATCAGGATAAAAATAATGAATTAATTTATTAAAAAAAATTTACGAACATTTCACGCAGCAAGCAGCAGTTTAGCACCAAACTAAGCAAAACTTGAATTTCTCATAAGCATAATTTATAACTAATAAACCACTACGTCGGATTGAAAAAATAAATAAAAGCTTGTTTAATCTAATTGGTCACAACCAAGTAGATGGCCCATCTAATGGTTAAGTGGTCTACACAAAGCTACGCTCATACGTTTCGCCCCCAGAATCATATTTTTTAATACTCCAGTCCATTGAGATGGGATACACATATCATATTTCAATGCTCCAATCACCGTCATTTGCAAAACTTGGGGCACTGATGATGCATCGCGTACCCTAACACTTATTGACAAATCTTAATCAGACCATCACTTTAGTTTTGCAATATCTTGCAATAGGAAGCAACACAAAATGTAAACACAAAACATCGATATAACTCAAATTTAATATACCGCAGTCCCATCCCTAGTAAGGTCCGTTCGGACAATGACGGACACCAGACATCTATTCGAGCAACGTGTCGGAAAAGTACGTTAACGTTATACGTACCATTGACTTCGGTAAGAAGACGGTTCTCCGATGTTGGAATCTCAGGAATGCTTCACGGGAGAACTATTCTTGCTTCAAATCAAAGGTAGCTTTTAAAGTAGCTTCCGGATGTGACTTTATTAACAGGAAATGTCAATGCCATTCATAAATTATTCACTCGTTTCTTATTATTCTACTTTTCAATAAGTCTACGTCTTGTACTCCCGGAGGATCACCACAACGTCTTATAACATTATTACTTCAATCATACTTTGAAAAATGATATAAAAGTAAAAATATTGTAATGTTGTTGACGCAGAGCAGTTTGATGACGTTACGTTAAATCTTTCACTCAAATACAACTGTCATGTCATACCGTTAATCATGTTGACACCAACGTGCGACAGTGACAACGCTATATAAAAATGTTGACGTCTCGTTCTTGCGCCGGAATACTGTATAAGTTCATGGTACGAATTCGAACAATATTATTGAAGCATTACTGTCACGAACCATGATGGTTTTGTATTAGTTTGTGGTAGGGCTGTTGATGTAGTTGAACAAGTGTAGGAAATAATTGCAATATAAATTGTAGGGTTCTGTCTGTACTTACCTTAAAACGGAACACTTATAATAAAACTACTTTGTCTTGTCGTGTGTCTTACATACAACAACTGATAGTACTTCCAATGAATATGAACTTGTAGAACACATGCCTCACATGACGTCATAACTCAGGTTCACTACGGCTGCTACACATAAGTCTACGTAACGTAGCTGTCGTAGCAGTTCTGCTACATGCAATGTGTTTTCACACGAAATTCGTCACCAACCCAATATTCCCACTGCTGGAACATGGGCCTTTTCTCACAAAGAGAAAGTGAGAGAGAGATGGCCACGTGCTGGTTAAAAATACCATGTCCAAATTCCACACATACCTAAGAGTTATTGGTGCTGGGCCGAGTAGGGTTCGAACTAGGTTGCATCTATTTGAAAGTTGCCAAAGCCACCACTGAGCTGCACTTGCAAGATACAGAAGCCTAGGTATTTATTAAAATACTTTTTTTAAGTGAATAGATGACGTGACGAGCCTGTCGTTCACCTGATGTTAAGCGACACGGCCGCCCATAACAGTTCCGAGTGCAGTGGCACTGCGCACGTTATCCTGAGACATCACACAGTATCAGATAACTAGACTGTGAGATCAGGTTATAAAGTCTCATTTGCCCAGTAATTTCACTAGCTACAATGCCCTTCAAACCGAAACAAAGTAGTGCTTGCACACTACTGCTTGGCGGCAGAATAACTGGCAAAGCGGTGGTACCTACCTAGACGAACTTTGCAGAAAAGCCCTACCACCTAGTCCTCAAGATTACCAAAAAATAAAAAAATAAAATAAAAATACATACCAAAATAATTTGATATTTTTTTGTTATTTTTGCTAGTCGTGTTTTAGCCAGTAAAGTAGGTATTGTTACTACGATGTTATTATTTTTCCTTACCATTGTCTGAGCCGGTATCGAGACGTGGTATATACTCAAAGTAAGTCCGTTCAGTAATACTCACTAATGGATTTAACGATCATCGAATCACACATCTGCGTACTATCGTATCTAACGGTAATGCGCGTAGATTTGCGCCTCACTTGGTAATGTTGCTACTATCTGGAAATCTAGAAGGTTGAGAGAAAATAGAAACATTTTTATGTTTGTAAGGTTGTTGCTAAGATATGGAGTAACTTTCTTTAACCAACTTGAACAAAGGACGACTCGGTTTTATGTTTTTTTGTGGTCACAAGTCTCCAAATCAATCCATTCTTAAATGACGCAGATATGATATGGCAAATATAAAGAAAAAAAAACGAAATTGGAAAGCCTCTGTGGTATTGTGGTTCACCAAGTCAGCTCGTAACCCGGAGGTGGCGCGTTCGATTCCCGCGACATGACAAGTATTTGTGAACGGAAAAAAAGCACAAATACTTGTTCTGTATCTGGGTATTGTGGGAGCATGGTCCTCATAGTGCCTGGGTCCATGGATACAGGGAAAACTAATTAGAGTCAAAAACTTATGTACAAGATTTATGTTTAAAAACACTACAAACTATGCAAAATTTTTAAGATTCATGATCAAATTTCTATGGAATTAAATTGAAAGTTAAAAGAATTATGGGTTTTTTTAAGACGGGTACTGAGATTAAAGAAAATGTCCACCTAACCTAAACAAATCTTTTTTAAAGTCGGTCAAAAATAGCATTGGTCATAAATTCAAAACATTGTCCAAAAACAAAAATAAATACAAAACAAACACCTATTTGTCTGTATCAGGCTCCGCGATAAAAATACGCCAATGTATTCGAAAATTGACAGGCGTGTTATGCATGCGATTCAATATAGCTATAAACCATATCGCCGTGTTTCGGATACATCTTCTGTTTATACGACCAATATAACAGAAGTGTATTTTATTCTGGGCTTAAATGACAGCAATATCGATGGCGAAGACTCTTTTGTAGATGTGGCTGGACTGGATGTGCTTTAACCAGTAGATCACTAGCATTTCTTTTAGAAAGTTTCGAAATACTCCTTATAAAGAGCTCATACCATACATTATTCTTTCTCATAAAAAAAATCACCCATAATATTATAATTATTACTATTTTGTTTTGTTATTCTTTATTTTTAATTTATTGCGTGAGCCTATTTCAACATAAAAATAATTATAAATGTTTATAAAAAGCAAGGATGTCAAAGAAAATTAAAGCTTTGACTTTTTCCACATGATTTGAAAACCTGCCCAAACTTGTATAAAATTCCAAACGGCAAATTATAAAAAAGATACTGCTTAAAATAGACAAAACATTTCAAAAACTCTTTATTAAATACCACAAAATAAATTGACATAACAATTAATTTATCCATAAATATATAAAATTATTATTAAATTAATTTTTTTTTTTTTATTATTTTTAATAATAGTTCTTAGTGTAGTTTAATTTAATAATAATTTTATATATTTATGGATAAATTAATAATATAATATTAAATACAGAATACAATTAATTTATTTATTACAATGATAGTAAAAAAAAGTTGGTATTTAGAACTGAGCGCTACCGTGCTTCGGAGGGTACATTAAGTCGTCGGTCCCGGCTGTTATCATAAGACAATAGTCGTTAAGCCAAGTCAGAAGCCTTTGGGCGGCCTAAAAATTCTGACACCAGGGCCGACTACTTGCCTACACGAAAAGAAGAAGAATGGGTAGCCTATCACTAAAAGCGATACCTTCCAGGCAACCTTTGGATGGACAATATTGAATGAAGTAGGAGTACAAAAAAAACATAACTTAATATTTTTCAACTAACTTTTAATATTACGAAGTAGCGACCAAAACATTTGAATGTAGTTCATCCTGCCGCGCGTCCTTTGGGTTGCCGTACCATATGGTCTCTTCCACTCGACACTACGACAATGCCGTCGCAAAGCTTGTGGTCATAAATTCCACATGGCTCCGGATCGATCGCCCACTTATGATACATAGTTTCCCACATGAGACCGGGATAGTGCTGGCAACTACTCCGTGACAAGTCCACTGACACAAATGTTGAGTTTAAAAAAAAAAACTTGAAAAACTTGGTACGATGTATACGATAGGTTTGTTACATTTCGCGTTAACCCCTTTTATTTCTTCTCACTGATACTCTCCCAGGGAGCGCCACTTTGAGCGGATGCTCGCCTCCTGCATCCATCGGCTCCCCGCAGCTTTCACCAGATCATCGGTCCACCAAGTGGGGGGCCAGCCTACGTTGCGTCTTTTAGTTCGATACTGATTACTACTAATCGGTAATCGGTAGTTTAGCACTGATAATAGGCATGATGACTAAATTTTTTTTTTGATAAATTAATAGATATCTTTTGAGGGATATCTATCCCTCAAAAGATAAACATTTGTGAAAACAAAAATTAAATATCTCAAAAAATTACCAAGTAACAAGCATTTTAAAAACCGGAATAGAAACAGATAGCTCAAACGGCCAGTGACATCAGAGGAAGGGCGTTCATTGTACCTCATTACTAAGCTGTGGTAGCTTTCATACAATCTCTTCGGCATGTGACGTCACGAGTGGATTTTTCATAGTAACTGTGGGGGCACTCTGTTTTGCGAGAAAGGGACAAGAGATGCCTCCCGTAGAAACTTTAAAAACTTATTACTCCGTGATTTATTTACCAATTTTATTTATTTTTTCTTTTATTGCATCCATTTTTAATCTTCTTTATGAAAGTAATATTTAATTGTACAGTTTTAGTAATAGTCATCATGCCTATTACTTAGATATTTTTAAGGTATTTTGATTAAAAATCATAACTAATCAACGGATTTGGAAGCCTCTTCGTCTTTAACTAAATTATTATTATTTACCACCCCTACCATATTATATTATTTACACATTAAGCACATTAAATATTTTGGTCATGAGGTTCTAGTAGTGTGAGAATAGGACCACCCATCCCTTCCCATGGGTAAGAGCCGGCTAAGGGAATATTCAGGGAATGCGAAGCAGCATTCTTCTCGGTACATCAAAATCTACTGTTATCACTAAGCTACCTGCCAATCGTGGTGATTAATGGAAATCCTATATGATAAGCAACCAAAGTGGCGGTGGCGTTTTATATGGAAACACCTGTGTTCAACAGTCTTCCGGCTGTGATGTGTATACTCTAATTAACACCCAGACACAACACAAATAAAAAGAAAAATGTTAGAAGAGTCCTCTCTAAGGGTAGGCAACGTACCGGCAATGCCCTTAGCTCCCCGTCGCATCGTCGCTGCCCAAGACACGTCTTGAGCGATCCGGAAGATCTTCGGCTGCGCTAGGATCACTGGACCAGTCTAGCCCTTCTGCTTTTGTCGGCTGGCTGCCTTAAGCGCCTGCCCTCCCACCCGGTGACGCTGTCAAAGTCGATAGAGACCAACAGCATTAGCCCGTTCAAAAAAAAAAGAAAAAACATGAAAAAAGGCAATGCCCTTATTGATGCAGATGTCCTTAGGCGGCGGTGACCACTTACCATCAGGTGGGCCGCCTGCTTGTTTGTCACTCATTACATAAAATAAAACTGCCAGATTCTTTCCATTCTCTAAGACTGGTGATTGGTGAAAATCGTGCTAGGATTTTTAATAAAAGACATGAGAGTATTTTGTTGATTTGTGAAGTTCTAGATTATATGAATAACAATATAATACACCTGTGTAAGGTTATGAAAAACCGGATTCATTTTTGTTTGTGAATATTCGTTCAGATATTTTTATGGCTGAACGTAAAAAATCCTAATAACAAACTAGATCTAGTTTTGCTTTATCAAGGCTTTACGAAGTTATATTACATTTTTTGCTAGCACTAAACAGCTAGACTATACATACTGCATGCTTCGTCGCTCGCTTCATCATCAAACAGAAAATATACGAAAAGGCACTGACATTCAGCGAATGACATTGTATTATGAATTGGCAACTCCAGCAATGGTGGCTCCATCTAAACACTCATTTACATACCAGAAATGAGCCCAAAAGTAAAAGTGAGTAAAAATGGAGCAACACGAGTAAGTGTGTATATGTAAAGGGGTAAGTTTTAGAGGAGGAATTCTCTTAAATTCGTGCATAAATAATATACAATAGTTGTTCTCACTTATATATGTAAAAGGATAAGCAAAATTACAAATGTTCTGTTCCAAAACACCCATAAAAATTCTTCCAATTCTGGCCAAAACCACCAGCAATTTCAAGGGATATAACGGACGGTATTAGACGAAAACCGATATTAAAATGTCGCGCTGCATTTCACACGTGCCGACATGGTCATGAATATCACGGCAACTTTCTTATTTTAGACAGATATTACCTCTAGAGATTTCTAGAAATTCTTGTATAATTCTACCTATAATTATGTTACGCCAGCTTAATACGACGCATAGTTGAATTGGATACAACACTGAATCCATACCAGTCACAATCACAACGATAATATTATCATATTTTTTTTAACAAATTAGGTACTATTTTGTAGATTTATATAGGCATACCTTTTGTGTGGTTAACACTGCATAAATTAATATTTTGCAATGAAAAAATTATAATGATTGTTGATTATTTTTTGTGAGACACGCATTAAAGCAAAACCGAGCAGGTAATAATATTTTATCCTTTTGAAAAAAGAAAAAAATAGGCTGCGTATCTTTAAAAGTCATGGTCAGGTCTGCTATCGCCGTGAAAACGTATGCTAATGATGTTCAATTTGGACCTAACAATCTAAAGGGTTTGAAAGTGGAATTATTTTGACAGCCGAAAAATACAGCCCCTGTTTCGTAACAAGAGAAACAAGCGTTGCTATGACAACCCCCTACCACATCCATCTTAATCAAAAGACAAACCTTTCCTCTAAATACCACATCAGCCATATAACCGTTTCACCTCTAATTGGGAGAAGTCCACTTAGCAAATCCAATTGCGATATACTTTTTATTAGTTGCTCCTTTGCCAACTTTTGTTTCTTAAATAATTGACGTTAGAACGAACTAGATGGACTGTTCCTTTATAATCCTTTGTCACGTCCTGAAGCCACATTTAGTATACGTAAACACCTTACGTTCGTTCTTGTTTTCACGTTGATATTTAAAAAGAGATGAAACCTTTCAGCACTATTGTGTGAGGGAATCAGGTGCTAATGTTCATAATTAGTATCAGCTGGAAAAGGTCCATATAGAAATAGGAGGGTAGGTATCTCTTTGATAAATAGCTAATTACTTCTTGGATCTAACAAAATGTCAGTCACCAAATGTAAAAATGAAAAAAAAAAAATGTGAAATGAAAAATGAATGACAATGTTAAATCTGGTACGAAATTTCGCAGATTGACTCGCCGACAAAATAAATGATCTTCGACATGTTCTTCTTGGAGTAATTTTATCTGCGTTAAATCTGCCTGCATTGATTACTTCTACTTCTCTCTGTCTTTGGTTTCTTACTGCAAAGAGCGTTTCGAAATCGCAGCACAACTTTGGATTCCTGCCAAATGAGTTAATGGTTGTTAACCCTAGGTTAAATTAGCTTTGTTTCCAGGCATCTGCTTCACAGTATTAAATCTAACTAAATGGGTTTACTTAATGGGGACTTGATTGTAAGCTTATGCCTTTGTTAAATTAAATTGCTTTTTATAAGAGCTTGTTACCCACTGAGGTGGGTGAGGTGTCGGTGTTTCCCTGCGAGATAGGATCCGAAATGAGGAGATCCGCAGGAGAACTAAAGTGACCGATGTAGTTCTTAGGATTAGCAAGTTGAAATGGCAATGGGCAGGTCACATCGCTCGTAGAACTGACAACCGATGGGGAAGAAAAGTTCTCGAGTGGTGACCACGAACTGGAAGACGCAGCGTAGGCCGGCCCCCCACAAGGTGGACCGACGACCTGGTGAAAGCCGCGGGGAGCCGATGGATGCAGGAGGCGAGCAGCCGCTCTAAGTGGCGTTCCCTGGGGGAGGCCTATGTTCAACAGTGGACGTCTTCAGGCTGTTGATGATGATGATGATGATGACCCACTGAGTCTCGAGATAATAAGAGTTGAATATATAGGTACATACAGTGCTGCAGGGGTTTTGCGAAAAGGCATACGACTTCGGAATGGTTATGATTATTTCTTCGGTAATGTTTTGCATTTTTCTTTTTATAAGTATTCAAAGCAATCTGTGTTTATTACCGACAGTGAGCTCTATTAGTTTTGGTAGGATTTTCACGAGATCATCGCGGAAATTTTTACAGTATGAGGATATAATATTAATTTATTGATTAAACCATTATGCATGTCTTTTAAATAATTACATCGTTATTTTGTACAGACTGATGTATGAAACTGACGAATTAAAATCTTATCGTCTTATATAAAGTTATCTTGTTTTAATTTTAACGTTTTACTTTTGATTTTTCTGTCGCCGTTTGAGCAACGCGTGGCCCAATTTGACCAAAAGCAATGGAAATCAGCTGCTTAAGTGTTTTTCTATTTTATGTTTTCTAAGTACAGTTTAAGAGAACAGTGGTTATCCAGCCCTTATTATGTGCAGTTTGTTTCGTACCATCGTTAAATAGGATTTATTAAAAGGCACCTTAAAGATGTAGTGAGATAATAAAGGGGGTTTTGTATCAAGCTAAACGAGAGACCGGGGAAAAGGGATTAAGGGCACGTCCACACTGCAGCTCACTTCCAGCGGGTTACATTTTTGTGAAATGGTGAACTAGCTTAGACATTTGCGATTGTGCACCTTATAGTTGAAAAATAAAAACGGATCGCTTAGCCCAAAAGAAAAATCATCATCATCATCATCATTAACAGCCTGAAGACGTCCACTGCTGAACATAGGCCTCCCCCCGGGAACGCCACTTAGAGCGGCTGCTTGCCTCCTGCATCCATCGGCTCCGCGCGGCTTTCTCCAGGACGTCGGTCCACCTAGTGGGGGGCCGGCCTACGCTGCGTCTTCCAGTTCGTGGTCGCCACTTGAGAACCTAAAAAAACCTAAAAACCTAAAAGAAAAATGGACCAGCGTAATTCAACTTTTCAACCTCACTGTCATTAGGTAGGTATCGCGTAAAAAACGGTGGTTATAGTTACTTAAATAAAAAAATATTTAGGCACCATTTTATTCTAGAGCAGAAATTAGGAAGAATGCATCTAATACGTTTCTGTTCATGATGTCGTCTATCGAAGGTAAGATTTTGACGTAACTATGTTTCCATTATCGCAGAATAATGCGGGTAAAATAAAGTAAAGTGTTTGTGTTTTAACAATTTCTCATATTATTTTTAGGCTCTTTTCTAGTTATGAGATTATCTATGATGTAAATCTTAACTAGTTTTTGATTATGAGTTTTAAAGGATCCGTGGTTTTCTTTTTAACCACCCATTATAAATACACCACACATAATTACACTCAATTCCAACATGTACACTAATAGAATTTTTGGCTAATCTCTTTATCATCAAATCAATAGAATTAAAGGATCCGCAACATTAAATTGGTTTTATTATGTAATTGCTTAAAACACAAATTTTAAAAATTTTAATTAAAAAATATAGGAATAGTTACTGTGAACTTACCTTAAGGTATGCCATTGGTGAAATTAGACTCTTTTACAAAGTAAATTGGTGCTTACGGTAAAATTACCTTAATGACTAACTTCGGATCATCAAACCAAATTAGGTGCAGCTTAATGATTTTAAAAGCTTTTAATGTCACGTCTGGAGTCTGCAAAAAAGAATATACTTAGTTCAACAAAATAACAAAAAAACAATATAAAAAGAGTGGCCCTTGCCTCAGTCAAAGGTTTGGCCAGTTTCTTTTTTTTATGTTTAGTTAGTTAGTAGCTTTAGATGTAAAAAATTGTTTACAGTTTAGTTTTAATTTAGTTTTAGGTATTTGAATTTGTTTTTTTATAAGTTGTATTTCGGTGAATAACAAGTTTAATTCGGTGAAAAAACATACTTTATTACGATTAGTACAAGTTTGGTTAGTTTGGGACTAGATGGCGTTGTGTGGATTGTCCATGTCCACACACAATCATAATAAATAAATAAAGATATTTTGGGCACTGCCTACTGGTAGTGGTTTTAAGATTAGTTTTGTATATAGGTATCTTTAATTTTTTAGTTTTAGTTTGGTAGTAGTTTAGTTTTATAAAACAGTTTAGTTTTGTAGTGTAATAGTTTTAATGTTACTGTTATTTTTACTAGGTGGTACAACTTTTCTGCAAAGTTCGTCTAGGTATATAGGTACCTCCGCTTTGCCAGTTATTCTGCCGCAAAGCAGTAGTGTGTGAGCACTGCTGTGTTCCAGTTTGAAGGGCATTATAGCTAGTGAAATTACTGGGCAAATGAGACTTTCCGACCTGATCACACAGTCTAGTAATCTGAAGTAATCTGATTACTAGGCTGTGTGATGTCTCAGGATGACGTGCGCAGTGCAGTGTCACGCGAAACTTTATAATTTTAAAGTTCCAAGTGACACTGCAACTGTTATGGGCGACCGTGTCGCTTAACATCAAGTGAACGACATGCTCGTCACTTCATTCATTCTCATTAAAAAAAGTTATGTTGTGAATAAACTGTCCATTGAATAAAGATAACTATCATTGCATGGAGCTATTAAAAAAAGAAGGAGGGAATCCCGTCTGATCCGAAACTGAAGCACCCTTAGGAAGACGGAACGCTTCGTACGTACGAGCGGAACACGCACACACTCACATCATATGAAGCCGGTCGCCCTACTTTCATCTGACACACATGTGTAATTTGTCCGCCATTTTGGGCTTCAGTTCGATGTCAATCAAAACTCAATGCTTCTTTTTTTTATTTCATCCATGTATCATTGTTATAATTAGTGTTAGTATATTTCTTTATTATGATTGCAGCACTTTGACTCTTAAACCTCAACCAGAAAGAATTCTTACTTTGATTAAAATACTACGACAAAAGATCAGATCAAAAGCAGCTTTGTTAACAAAAATAAAATAAAAGTAGTTCAGAGACTTGAACTTAAAAAATCAACTGCAAGCATTTTCAATTCCTACTTGTAATGAAACGGTGTTCATAACTCGAAGTGTCGTGTTTTGGTAAATTTCGCATGATAAAATTACTCTCGATTAAATATTAATTTATTTCTTCATTTTTGAACCTGTCAATAAAAGGGCTTAGCTGACTAAGAACGATTTAACTACATAATAACCTCTACACCCTAGGGTTATTTTAAATTTGGAATATCTATTTTAAATAGCGTCGGGGTTTACTAAGGAACACTTTTTGAAAATGTAGCCCTTAAAATGGTCAAATCTAAAAATGCGGATAAAACCACGGGTTATCCTTAGTAATACTACTATTAGTGATGATATATACCGCGATGTACCGCGGATGTAAGTATCCTCGTAATATAGAAAGCAAAGAAGGCAATAAGTTTATTTTTATTTGTAATGGTTATTGGTATTTGGTTTGGATAGCTCCCAATAGATCTCACCAAACCAATCCCATTTCCGCAAAGATTCCAAAAAATCCCTCAGAAACTGAAATCTACTCTTACTACGCCCTTTTATATTTCATCTTTCATAGTTCCGCTACGATTGCTGTTGCGGGCGTGCAGAATATTTTACTGAAGGTCTTTGGATCGTACTCCAATTTAAACTGAATTTTGAACCTGGACTTGCATTTTAGTATGTTTATTGTGTAAATTGTGAGAATATGACTGGAAGTAGTTGTGCCTTCTGAACTGTAGGCTGTGGGTTCGATTCCTACCCAGGACAAACATCTGTATGATGAACATAAGTGTTTGTTCAGTGTCTGGGTATTATATTGCATTCTATGTATGTATTTACAAACAAAAAGTATCTAAGTATTGTATCAGCTATCTGGTTCCCATAGTACAAGCTTTTCTTAGCTTGGGGCTAGATGGCGCTGTGTGAAATGTCCACACATATTTGTTTTGTTTATTATTTATTTATATCTGAATTATCAAACGAGGCAATAGAGACTACTGTATTTTTTTTTCTGTTATTCTGGTTTGACGTTATTGCTTATTTTTTTTTAATGGATACTTGCCAGAGCCGTGAGTTAAACCTGCTTAAGGACGTTTACACGCGCATGAATAGGTATTTAGCCGCACTACTACACGCGCACGGCATTACGCACACAGCGACGGGATAACGGCGGGCGAGGTTGACTAAACCAAAATAATTTGGTCCTTTTATTTTTTTTAATTTTATTTTTACCCGATATGTGTATTTCCTTATATTGTTTTTTTGGAATATGTTATCGTAGGATTGTAGGTATATTGTATGTATCTAATTATAGGTGGGTAAAAATAAAAACCGTTGTCGATGCGAGGCACCGATGGATGCAGCAGCCACTCAAAGTGGAGCTCTCTGGGGGAGGGTTATGTTCAGCAGTGGACGTCTTCAGGATGATGATGAAGAATTAAAAAGATCATCATCATCATTATCAACAGCCCGTAAACGTCCACTGCGCCACATTGAGCGGCTGCTCGTCTCCTGCATCCATCGGCTCTCCGCGGTTTTCACCAGGTTGTCGGCCTACCTAGTAGGGGGTCTGCCTACGCTGCGAGCTCCGGTTCGTAGTCGCCACTCGAAAGCCTTTCTTCCCCATCGGTTGTCAGTTCTGCGAGCGGTGTGGCCTGCCCATTGCCATTTCAACTTGCTAATCCTAAGAGCTATATCGGTCACTTTAGTCCATCTGCGGATTTCCTCGTTCCGGATCATACCTCGCAAGGAAACACCGAGCATAGCTCTCTCCATAGCTCGTTGCGCGACTTTGAGCTTACTAATGAGGCCAACAGTGAGACCACGTTTCAGTTCCATATGTTGTCATCACTGGCGACACACACTGATTGAAATTCTTATTAAAAAAATATTTTTTTTATTTCCATATTTCGTGAAGTTCTGTATTGTCTCGCATGCTGCCAAAGCCATACTAACTTAACAGTACACTGAATCGGTCGCCTAACTTCAGTAACCAAACGCTTGCGCGTGCTAATTTGCCTACTAACGCCATCTAGTTATACCCGGCCGTACTAACAAGCCGTACGATCCGCATAATCACTCTTTCGACTTAACAGCCATTAAGGAGATCGGAAAAAGTTCCAACCGACAACTATTGCCAGTCGCAATAAAAGCGAAAAGATCAGACGTTGTTGGCTACAGTTTACATTCGACTATGGAATTTACCGTAATTTGGTGGCCGTCCAAGTAGTGTAACAAACGTACTGCACATTTACTGTTATTATTATATGTGTGGTTTCCTTTAGGATGGAGTAGGTGGGTGAGGAATTTTCCAGATGCTTGTGGAGGCTTATATCAGATAGGCAGCCAAATTTTGTTAGCATTTTCTTATTTAAAAAGGCCATAACTAACCTACATGACTGTTTACTTAGAAGTTGATGAAAATTAACCAATAGTACAAAAATACTCTAATAATGATGCTTATTTAGTTGAAATGCACGAGAATCTTAAATGCATACTTTAATATACCAAGATTTTTAAGTCTTGCATTTCATTTTTTTAAGTCCCAGAGTATAATGTAAAAGAAACTGGATTTGACTTCAACTCAAAAGAAACCAGATGGTGTGTGACTACATAATAAAATACGCTTCAATACTCGTGACGTGACCGATGAGGACGTGATTCTATTATACTCATAAGACCCTTATAGATAATTGTGCGGTAATTTTGTCCTAGCGTCTTGAAAAACACCCATAATCCTAAATAGGTACAATTTAGCATTAACTCTTTACAAGGCTACGTTCATCATCATCATCATCAGCCTGAAGACGTCCACTACTGAACATAAGCCTCCCCCAAAAAGCGGCACTTTGAGCGGCTGCTTGCCTCTTGCATCCATCGGCTTCCCACGATTCTGACCAGGTCGTCGGTCGACCTAGTAGGGGAGACTGGGAACGGGGAACGGGGAATTGAAAGACTCAGCGTAGGCCGGCCTACGCTGAGTTCATGGTCGCCACTCGAGAACCTTTCCCCAACATTTTTAATCTTCTTTATGAAAGTTTTATTTACTTGTTCATTTTTAATAGTAGTCATCATGCCTATTGTAAAGAACATTATATTTATAGAGATTGCGACCTTGACCGGCTAAATGATGTAATTGATTAACAATTAAAATCACGCACTGGCATCTGTTCATCTAAAATTATTTGGATTAAGGCCTTGCAACGGCTTCAACAATCAATAAAGTTTTCACAACGTCAAATCTTCTTCCCATCCCTACCCTAGAATCATGAGGGAAATTCTCTGATTTTATTATCGCATTTACGATGTCAAGTTAGAGATTTATTGTGGTTAGGCGTTTGTGAAATGCTTATGTAACTGGTAAACCAGCTGTGTGCAAAAGATTTGAATGTAGGCCGTTTCTTGACACATGGGTCTTTGTTTAAGCCAATTCGGAGTTAAGATGTTGGATGCGAGATGTTAATGTTTTAGAAAGAGCGAATTGAAAGTTGCCATTTATGAAAGCTTGTCATTGTTTTTATTGCCAAAGTTAGCTTTGAAAACATAGACATCGCATTTTACTTACATAAGCTAAGTAGTAGCTAAATAAATAAATAAATAACGCCCAACGATCACATACATAGATCCTGGACCCTGACTAGGATTTCCTGTATCTAGGGACTAGGGACAGGAACTATAAAAACCATGGTCCCACAACACCCACACACAGAACAAGCATTTGCGTTTTTTTTCCTGTGCACAAATATTTTCCCTATCGCGGGAATCGAGCCCGATACGGGTTATGAGCCGACCTGCTCAATAGTCAATAGTCAATAGTCATTCATTCATATAAAAAATACATGTCACAACACCACAGATCACACCTCAATCACTACACCACAGAGGCTGTCAAGAAAAAGAAAAAGTTAAAGAAAAAGGATATGTCTTTGCGTCCCACATAATTATCAGCCAACAGATGCATATAGGCATTCTCCATAGATCGCCACTTTGGATGTTTATCATAGGATATATAGGAGGAATAAATGATTATTATTATTATTTTCTTATCCATTTCCATTCTCGGGTCTAGCCAGGACATTTGAGAGGCATTGGTGGGGCCGAAGCTAACACCAAGAGGCCTTTTTGGATACAAATATAACTATAACACGGTCACACTATCCCTGGCCCTGACGTCGATGGTTTGCATTTCAGCGAGGACCAGAGACAATGTACCGTGTTTTACACATTTCTTTCTCACATGTTGGCATATTGATATAACTATTTTGTATAATATGAAGGTAATGGTGACATTGGGTTATGGAATGAGAGAACGGCACCTGCCAATTTTTTCTCATATCAAAATGTTTGAGGCAAGTGATGACTTGCCACCCACTAAATGGGCCTTCTGTAGTGGCTACCGCATATTGGTGCCGAGGAAGCAACATTGGTGTGGGTGGCTTAGGGTGTCGAGAGGTGTGCTGCACTTTCACTGAACGCTACTCGCGGCATTATGCCCTTTAACACTTCAACCCTGGAGCTTAGGTTCTTAGCTCTTGCGACTTCCACCCCTGGACAGCCAGTTAAGGTAAGCCAGGGTTTAAGGGTCTCACTTAGCCCCTTGGATCCACAAATCCACAGAAATAAATATGATGGTCCTATTCGCACACTGCAAAGGCATGTACTCAAATAAAAATAAGATTAAGTAAAATTAAGCTTTTGCGCGGTCATTACACCCAACATTTCCAAACAAAACCCCGCATAAGTAATAACACCCTTTGAAATAGCTGACACATATTAGTATGTTTGTAGAATTTGCGGAAAAAACACGGTCACATGGAAAAATAATCTCCTAAAAAAGGTGAAAACGTTATTAAGGACTAACGAGATAGCCTTCCCGCTTCAGTGCGTACGTGGGGCTACCTTATCATTCAGTTTGTGTTTTAAGGCTCCTACAACCGACAGCTAAGTTGCAGTTCATACTTGAAGTTGCAACATGACTCTACTTTTTGACTGCCCTGATAGCTCGGTTAGTAGTAGCTCTGCCTTCTGAACTATATATAGGCTGTAGGCTGTGGGTTCGATTCCCATCCGGGTCAAATATTTGTGTGATGAACATCGATGTTTGTTCTGTGTCTGGGTGTATTATTGTATTCTATGCATGTATTTTTTTTTTCTTATATTTTGGCTCCACACATAGTGTGTTTAGCCAGTGTCAAGTATTATATTTTCATCGTGTTTTAAATGATTTCACGCAGTCATATCCTAGTCATAGTCATAGTCCAGTTTAAGTCAGGTAGTCATAGTCCAGTCTAAGTCATGCTCCAGCAAAGTGGTGGCAACTTTATTAGAAGCTTCTATGGAGTTTTGGAAGCAACACGAAAAATCACGTTTCCCCACATTATATCACTTACCCTCACTCATGCTCGTAATTCAGCACTTAATGCGTAAAACGCCACCAATTTTAAACATTAACACTGGAAAAAGCAAAAGTTTTGAAAAATAATACAATGCAACGACGTGAATTTTTCCGCGTTCCCGCCAAAACTCCTATGTATGTATTAGATGTCTGTGGTATTTACAAATAAAAAATCACTAAGTATTTTATCAGTTATCTGGTTTCCATAGTACAAAATATGCTTAGTTTGGGGCTAGATGGCGCTGTGTCAAGTGACTATACATATTTATTTTTTGTGTTCCAATCATTTTGAATGAACAATCGAAAACATCATCATCAGCTACAATACGTCCCCTTATAAAAATATAGGTTCCCATAGCTATGCTTAGTTTTAGGCTAATAATTCCCATTTATATTTCAAGCCACGAACTGAAAGACGCAGCGTAGGCCGGCCCCCCACTAGGTGGACCGATGACCTGGTGAAAGCCGCGGGGAGCCGATGGATGCAGGAGGCGAGCAGCCGCTCTAAAAGTGGTATTCATAAACAAAGGTTAAAAAACCCCCCAAAATCTATCATTCCACTTTTACCTAGAGGTGAAATGCTGAATCATTCTTCCTTCACTTTCATAAACAATCGCTGGAGAAACCTCTAACGGAAAAACATTTTCAACTTCAACTTCAACTCTTGGTTAATGGCCTTTGTGGAGAGGTGGAAAAACATTTTAATTAAATAGTCTACGATTTCAATCAATTTGTCTTTGAAAATTCAGTCGAGTGTCATTTTGATGCGACTTTTGAACTATCAAAAGTCGCGCCAAAATGTCACCCGTCACTCGCAAAAAAGTAAAAGAAATATTATTTTTGTATATTTTGTGTGCCTATTTTGTGTTAAATATATTATTTTAACTGATAAATGTTGAAGAAACAGTACCGATATACCTTATTCGTATTTTAAATATCACAACACTGCATAAAATAATAAAATAACACGATTTGAAAGCAAGGAGACCGTTTGGTTGACGAAATTTGGACGATCAGCGTCCAGCCTCTGATCATGCCAGATACGGGGCTGCTTTTGTTTATGAAATGCATAAAGCTAGAATTTCCCGCACAGCGCCTGATTCATCCTCTAGAGGAGCCCCCGCCTTGACTATGAATTCCAGTGTAAGTGGTGCTCCCTGGGGGAGGCCTATGTTTAGCAGTGGACGTCTTCAGGCTGTTAATGATGATGATGATGATTTTTCAAGCACCCCCAGTCTCTGTTTCACATTATGTTGAGGCACTGTCTTCTAATTAAAGATAAGCGTTTCATTAAACAACGCCCTAACAAGTTTCTAATTTCCTCAAACAAAAGAAAACAAATTTAATTAACTCCACGCACACCGAAACAAAAACGTTATTTCCTTAAAACTACTTATTTAAATGAAAACATCTAACGAATTTCAACTTGCCGAAACTGGAATACTCCGCAAAACCAAACAGTCTGTTATATAATAATTAAGATTTTTCAAAGGAGTAGGTAGAAGATCCGTGGCTCACAACAAATTAGCTAAATAATTTCATTAAAATCCAGCTTAGAATATCACGTTGGCTATTCACTTTAATTAAATTTGTAAGACAAGCTTTTTCTAAAAATAGACCGGGGTATCTGGCTTACATATTTAGTTTGTAAAATGTGGTAAAAGGTCTGGCTTATGAATAAAGTTGCAGGGAGAACGCGATGACCATGCGGTATGTTAGTTTATTTGGCTCTTATCACGTACTAATAGGGTAGAGTTTTGCAAAGTATTTTGTAGTATTCTCACCCTCACCACCATTCCAAGCCATCATCATCAACCATCCATCCTTATTTTAAGAACCTTGTAAATAATTATTCTTTTAAATATTGCTCTTAAAAAAAAAAAAAGAAAAAAAAAGGAAGAGTTTCGGTGACAGACGGTGGACGTCTATCAGAGCTTGGACGAGGCGGTGATCTGGATAAAAGGCTGGAGAAGGGGTTCTGTTGGCAGTCTGAGGATTTTGATCGTCACTCTGAGGCATATCCTGTTCCGTCATAAAGTAGATTAAGCACCACCTTCGTACCTACCTCATATTGAGACACTGAAGCTGTGCTACCTGGATCTAGCCGCTCCCTCTGACCTCCCATCATCCAAGCTAAAAACCTAGTCGGAGATACCACCAGCCTTTCCGCTATAACTTCACCCCGCCAGTTACGTACTACCTTTGACTACCTACTTCATCCTCCCTCCCTGGTGTTCCAGTGATATACCGTGTGTGTGCCGCCCTAGAGACCTTAAGTGTTTGTACATAACTTCCTATCTTTCTTCTACCATTCTTCCGTTTATTATATCATTAATTGCAAATCTAATCTGGTGTCTTTTCCTTACAGCTCCTATTCTACTCTTCCTACCTCATGTCGCCGTCTCCCCGTGTCGACTCTGGGCGGAGCCGTAACGTGACAATTTCATGATAAAATAGGATAGGTATCCATCTAGTGCCTACAGTCAGTGACGGAAATATGCTATGATTACGGGACCCATCGGTGTCGATTCGGTGATTTTAGAGAACTCTTATTTTAGCCTACTTTAAAATTTTAGTTTAGGTGCGAGATGTCACAAAAGCCATTCGGTATTTACGTCGAACTTAATTTAGGATTGCTTAGTCGTGCACCTAAATGAAGTAACGCCACTCGCGCCTCTAGTGTCGAGTAGCTGTACTAGGTGATAAAAAATCTACAGAAATGTACAGATAACGCAATTATTTACATATTTAAAGAACGTTATTTATTTATCGTAGGTACTTACTAGGTACCTATCTAAGGATGTAAAAATTGACCAATAAATATGGCATATACATTTTGCTGCATTGAGTTTTAGTAAAGGCGTAAAGAGCTAGCCCTGCCGCCCGTTAGGTGGATCGATGATCTAGGGAAAACCACGGGAGCCGATGCCGATGGATGCAGCACGCGAGCAGCCGTTCAAAGTAGCGCTCTATGGGGGAGGCATATTCTCAGCAGTGGATGTCTTTAGGCTGTTGATGATGATGATGATGATGATGATGATGATGATGATGATGATGATGATGATGATGATGGTGGTGATGATGATGATTATGAGTATTTTCTGTTGATGCTTTGAAGAAACCAGGACTAGTAACACTAGCCGTTACCTGCAACAGCTGTGCAATATTTTAGTTGTGCATTCTTATCACAAAACAACCATTTTATCAGAGAAATTACTGGTTTCATAATAATCTAATTTTAATCGCCATATTTTAGGAGCCGTCTATTTTGACATTTTACGTTTAAAATTTTAGGCAGAAACTTCTCTAAAATGTGTTTGCCGAATAGCTTAAACATGCTTGTAAACTAAGTTGAGTAATTTAGACGTGTCGTCTCTAAATTTTAGTTAGAGGTGTCATGTCCGAATAGCAAAGCGATGTTTGACAGCACTAAATTAAAATTAGAGAAAATTTAGGTCAGTCGGTGTACCACCGAATCGGCACCATTAACTCAAAAATCTGGGAAGCAAGTATACAAATGAATATAACAATTCTATATAAAACAAACACCTACCTTTTAATTAAAAGAGTTTTGTGATGATGCACGTAATGTCTGCTCTTTAGGAGTTGTAGTATCCAGGGAAACCTGGAAAGTTTTACGTGACACTGCACTGCGTTTGACATCCAGCGACCTTAGGGCACCCCAGTGGTACCCAGTGGGGTATTAATTATGATTAGTAGACTAAGGTATTATATTATCTGTGACTAAGATCAGATCACAAAGTATCATATTGTGCCCTTGTGTGTTTCCTTAGCCGGCCCCTACGGTACCCATGGGAAGAGATGGGATGATCCTGTTTTAACACCTAGATCATGGTTAAGAGCAATACAAAAATACATGAACTAAAAAATATCCTACACAGGCATACACAATTACACACGGCAAACTTACAACATCTGTCTACATGCGTCGGAGGTTAAAAGCATCAATCAAAGCTGGCTAACACTACCTATCCACGCTGCAGTGCCATACATCTTAGGCTCACTTAACAGCGATGACCTGTTTGTTAGATCCCTACATTTCACGTCATAATTTATTTACTGCTTCAACTTTGGAAGAAAGCCAAAAGGGATTGGTAAAACGGATCCCCCGTATCAGCAACTCTCTCGTGGTTTCAAATAAAAAGCCTAGCGCGCACGGGTTTTCTTTTTAGCCGTTTTAAATTTGAAAATACGTTCCGACTGTGATATTTCTGGCTTAAATAAATATGTAGTTAAGACGGGTATATTACGAAATGTGTTTGTTTTCGCGATTTTGTAACTTGGTTTTCACGGTTAATAAATAAAATTTGGTTTTATGGATTTACTGATCATTACGGTAAAATGGTGTATTATTTTATTGCGTGGAAAACTAAATTGTGTTTTGATAAAAATAATTATAATACTCAACTTTTTATTTGAGTTTTGGCGGGAACGCGGAAAAGTTTACGCCGTTGCATTGTATTATTTCCCGAAACTTGTGCTTTTTCCAGTATTAATGTTTGAAATTGGCGGCGTTTTACGCAGTGCTGTATTACGAGCATTAGTGTAGGCAAGTGATATAATGTGGTAAAACGTGATTTTTCGTGTTGCTTCCAAAATTCCATAGAAGCTTCTAGTAAAGTTGCCACCACTTTACTGGAGCATGACTTAGACTGGACTATGACTACCTGACTTAGACTGGACTATGACTAAGACTTGACTTTACGTGAAATATTCAATTAACATGATGAAAAATTACAATACTTGACACTGGCTAAATACACTATGTGTGGAGCCAAAATATAAGACAAAAAAACCTTTTTATTTTTGATTGAAATGACATTTTAAGAACATTGACATTGTTTTTTTTTAAATGCAGTTTCTTTCAAATTGAAGCTTAAGAAATTTACGTAGGTACCTACGTTTCAAATTAAAATTGTTCATGAAATAATAACGAGATGAACAAAAATATTTCAAAAACATGATTCGATTTAAATCAAGATCAAAAGTTACGACTTTTACATTTCCCGGGACATTTATCGTAATAAAATTAAAACTTTGTGAAACCTCGAACATTAAGTGTCTGAAAACCTCTTTAATTTTTTCCCTCAACCCCGCCTAATGGTTATTTTGTTCAACGTTTTGCTAAAGAATGATTATACGTTACTTTACAAATCTCTCATCATCATCATCATCATCACAGCCTGAAGACGTCCA
The DNA here is from genome assembly GCA_963580505.1 of Ennomos erosarius. Classification (NCBI taxonomy): domain Eukaryota; kingdom Metazoa; phylum Arthropoda; class Insecta; order Lepidoptera; family Geometridae; genus Ennomos; species Ennomos erosarius. Next base: position 12,633,970 of record OY756986.1, read on the forward strand.
CCGCAAAACATAGGACTCACTCAGCGAGCGCCACTTTGTGTGGCTGCTCGCCTCCTGCATCCACCCGCTCCCCGCGGCTTTCACCATCTCAATGAATCGCTCATTGTACCTACACTATTTTTGCCATCACAAAGGTTTCTATAAAGAAGATTTAACTCAAACTAAGTGAATTTATCACCATTCTAAGTTGAACCGAGTGCAAGAGAAGAAAGTTAAGCCAAAGTTAATCTAAAGAACTTAAAGACAGTTCAACTACCGAACAATTTGACTTATTCGACTGGAAATAGGTCTTGGTTCTGAAACAAATGAGCAAATCAGTCAAGTGAACGAGCTATCTTGGAAGAGCTTTCTTTACTATCGCGACTTTAAAATAAAGTAGGGGATTTAAAAGACGAAGATTACGGATACTCATCTTTGTCGTCGGCGCTTTGTTTTAAAATAAAAACCGAAGTAAGTCTTTGTTTTCTAAGCTAGATACAAGCCATTGTTAGTAATATTCCATTGTTATACTAGATAATATTATATAATACGCGACTAGAACAAAAGAGCATGAAGAGTCAAAGATGGCACCGTGGAGTCGCGTGCGACTTTCACACCGGAACTTGGTTCAAATCCTACTCAACTTTTCAAGTTATGTGTAGAACTCTAACTCGCTAAAAGAACGGTGAATGAAAACATCACGAGGAAATCAGCCCCAAGAATTATCGCAAAAGAGTTCATGTGTCAAGCCCTACGTGTTTTTGATCTGTAGTTAAGGTAACCAATGGTTAATTACTCTAAAAAATTCTAACCAAAAGTCAAAATTTATTTAAAACTAAACCACGGGGTCTTTTCAGGTACAAACGAAAACAATCCCGAATGTGAAAAAAATGTAGTGATCATGTCATGAGCGTTACTAGTCGGTGTCCAGTGTATTAATTTGGCCCAATACATCACCTGTACGCCTACCACCACCGCAGTTAACCATTGGTTCCCTTAACTAAGGATCGAAAAATCCACTCTTAGCCAGTGTCGTGGATTAAGGAACAGGTACATTATTTCCCTGTGAGGAAAAGCTGATAAGTTGGTAATGACTTATTTCGTGTGATCAAATTGTCCAAACAAGATGTTTTTATTTACCACCTGCCATTTACTAATTCAAATTATGGAAACTAGTGCCACTAAGCTCATTACGTGTGCCAGAAGGAATAACATTCGAAATGTTCGAAATTGACTTCACATTGCTGTCAAATTACTGTCGCTTAGCTTCGTAGTCTTTGGATACCGCTCGCTACCTAATCCTGCCAAGTCTACCTCTACTGGAAATGTAGCAAGTCCAATATTCGTCACAGAATGACGATCATTTATAAAGGTGGCGGCATCTGTTGGCTTCATATCGCAATTGATAACGCCTCTATTAATTTAGGAGTTAGGTGGTCGTTGGCGTTAACGAATCGAGTGAAATACTGAAAAATAATTAAGACTTTTTTATACAGAAGTAGGAGCTAAAACTATTTTTATTATATGTATTAGCAGCAAGTGCAAGTTAGTAAAAGTCAGTTTTTTAGCAGGATTATTTTATTATTTTATTTCAAGTACTATACACTTGTACAGTTTATCAAAAATAAGAAGTGCAGTATGAAGGTGACATGATTAGTGATTGACACTGTCAGATTCACTGGTCTAGGGATGTGAACGAAATAATCGCTATTGGATAAACCCGATTTTGATGAGAAATCGATACTGATTCTACATATTTATTTAGTAATCGTTTCGTTTTTTCATATGACCTCAGTAAGAGAACGAATGATTGTAATACTTATAATGAATTATATCAGCATGAAATGTATGCATCGAACGGTAAGGTATTAACTAAATACCATATTGGGTATATTCGACTTAAGCTTAAGTGTATATACCTATGAATGTATATATATATATATATTAAATAAATAATATACTGGGTTCGAAAATAGTCATTTAATCAGATTCACTACTATTTATATTAATTAGTACTTGAACAATCATCATCATCATCGTTGCAAAAATTAATAATTTTTCGATTGTCTATAAAACTGCCGAAATGCACATCTCTGTCAAAATCATGCATTACCAGACCAGTTATCATAATTTGTAATGTGGGAACAAGCTTTCTTCAGCAAAATTTCCATTCTCTTTACGGTAAAGGGTGGCTTAGTATTGTGAAAGATTATTTTAGACAATTGTATAAAGAATAAATAAATAAAATATGAGATACCATGTAAAAATAAAATAAATAAATAAATAAATAAATATGTGCGGACATTTCACACAGCGCTATCTAGCCCCAAACTAATCATAGCTTGTACTATGGGAACCAGATAACTGATATAATACTTAGATACTTTTTGTTTGTAAATACATACATAGAATACAATATAACACCCAGACACAGAACAAACATCTATGTTCAAATAAAAGTTTATATAATAATAATTATAAGATATAGTAGCGTGGATAGAGTAGAATATATTAAATATATTATACTCTATCCACGCGAAATTGACAAAGTTGTGGCCCCGCAGGAGCCATATATTAAAAAGAAGTTTAAGTTGCACCATAATAATCATTGTTAATCATGGTGTTTAAAAAAGTAGTGATTATGTATTTATAATATCAATGTTTAAAACTAAATTGCAGTACCCGCCAAAGAAAGAAGTATCAGCGAATTGCTTTGGCGAGGAAAATTTGTATGTACCGATACTTTTTACAAAAAAAGTCAAGAATATCATTATTAATATTATAATCACACTTTCGAAGTAGATCATTCGCGAACTACACAAGATTATCTCACTGAATTATTCTCGCCTAAAGATTTGATTCGATTAATTACCTTATTCTACAATTTTACCGATTAATCGGATGTGTAATAGTCGCAACACTATTTTCGAAAAAAAGTGCTGCCAGCTCCTAAAGAATGTTCTCCGTAGATAACTTAATACCCTTAGAACCCCCTAAAAACCCCTAAGCTTTTTTGTATTCCTAGCATACTTTGATTAGGTTTAAATCACTTACATATTTTTATTGATGTTGTAAGTACATAAGTATTTGAAATAAAGCAATAACTAAACAAAATGTAAAAAAGAACAAAAATCGTACATTTTTGTATTCGGAAATCCCTTTAGGGTGAGTTACCAATTAATTAATCATGTTAATCGTGTTTTCTGCGCCTATGAAAAATCTTGAGTGAGATTCTATGGTGTGGTGCTTAGCTACTTTAGTGAGAATCTTACCATCATGATGCTTTGCACCAGGTCCGTTCATGTGAGCCGTCCCGCTGATGGACGCAAATGGAATCGCCTGATCGCTCGTTTACATTTTGATAAAATTTAAATAGGCTTTTCTTTTCTTCTCATGAGATGATTAATTTTATAGGGCGAAGATATATTAAATATTAAATAAAACGGTTTTTGTTCCGCGGCATAGAACACAATCATCGCAAAAATTATCAGTTGTTTTATAGAAAAATTACCGTTTATCTTGATGAAATGTATGGAAATACTGATATTTTTCTAATGTTTTTTAACTACATCTAAAACGCAAATGTAGGATATCAACAGACATTTTTTATGCTGCCACCATTAAAAATACCGAAATATATGCATTTACTTGCTCCCGGTGTCTCCCTTGGTTCAAAAGTATTCTGTGTTAATCCAGTGTACCTACAAGATATCTGTATTCCAAACATCCAAATTCGTAGCGTGAATAGGGCACAAACAAGCACACACAACCTTCGCATTTATAATATTAGTGTGATAGTATGATTCTTTTTTAGTATAGGAAATTCATCCTGACTTCTCCACCTAAAACACCCTCAAAAATATTAATCCCCTAAGAACCCCCATTCCCCTTTTACCACAAAATTTAGGGAAAAAATCTCTAGCTTGGTATCCCTCGAAATGTCAAAGTGTACCTATTAGATTTGATCAACTTATAATAATAGTAATATCATTACCTATCAAGTATAATTAGTGTATAAACAAAGAGTAAAATTAAAAACAAAAAGATTAAAATCGGACCTACTAGATTTTATTTATAAATAATACCCAACGATCAGATACATAGATACTGGACCATAACTAGAATAGGCATGATAACAAAATTATGTTTTAGGATAAATTAATTATATTCCTCAATAAATAAACATTTGTGAAAATAAAAATTAAATATCTCAAAAAATGACCAAGTTACATGCATTTTAAAAATCGGAATAGAAAGAGATAATTCAAACGGCCAGTGACGTCAGAGGAAGGTCCTTATAGTACCTCATTACTAAGCTGTGATAGCTTTTCATACAATCTCTTTGGCATGTGACGTCACGAGTAGAGTTTTCATAGTAACTGTGGGAGCGCTCTGTTTCGCGAGAAAGGGACAGTAGATGCCTTCTGTAGAAACTTTAAAAGCTTATTACTCCGTGTTTTATTTACCGATTTTGCTTATTTATTCAATTATTGCATTCATTCTTAATCTTTTTTATGAAAGTAATATTTACTTGTTCATTTTAATAGTAGTCATCATGCCTATTCTGTATCTGAAGACCTTGGTCCCATCGCATAGAACAAGTATTTAATTTTCATCCGTATTCCTGTCTGTCCCCTCTCGGGGACAGCACGAGAGGACAAATAGGAACAACCCTAATTTTGCACTTTTTTCCGTGCACAAATACTTGTGCTGTCGCGGGAATCAAACCCGCTGCCTCCGGGTTATGAACTGTCCTGCTTAACCACTACACCACGGAGGCTGTCTAGTAGGGAAACTTCCTTGGTCCAATGCCAACTAATAACCGTTATTTATTTATTTATTTATTTGTAAGCAGAACGGTTACAGACACCAATGACACTTATTACACAAATTAATTATCATATTTCTAAAGTGCGCGGTAGATACAATTATAGACATAAAATAAAATTGAAATTAATTATTGGATAAAATGTCAAAAAATCACAATTTAAAATTTATACTTACTAAAATTATACTTTAAAATACCTTTTATACACAGAGATCTGCCGAATAATAATATCATTAAAACAATGTTAAATTAGGTCACGTTATCCACGAATTATCACTCGTTTTCCTAGAGCGACTTTTTATTTGACCACGACTAGACTTACAGTGGTATTCATAGTCAAGGGGTGAACAAAGTTCCAAAATCTATCATTCAACTTTCACATGAAGATTGAATGTTGAATCATTCTTCTTTCACTTTCATAGCATCTTGCCTTTGACAATGTCACAATTGTCAGATTAGGGGCTACTTAACTTTGTTTATGAAATGCATAAAACTAGACATCGCCACACAGCGCCTAAATCATCCTCTAGAGGAGCCCCCACCTTGACTATGAATTCTAGTGTTCAGGCGTGCCTCAATTTTAGATGAATAAATTATTGATGAATGAATAAATTATTTCTATTGTACTATTCCGATGGGTGCAGGAACCGAGTGTAGCCACTCAGAGTGGCACTCTCTGAGGGAAGCCTATGATCAGCAGTGGACGTCTTCAGGCTGTTGATGATGATAGCTCTATTCTATAGCAACTTCGTAAAGCCAAAGTTAAAAAAAAAATAACCGCAGATTTCTAAAAACAAAATAAAGCGCGCGATTCAAGACTATCTCTGAAATCAATTCAAACTCGAGATAAGAAAGGAAATGGATAAATTAAAAACGCCAATAGGGTAAATTGCAACGTCAATCAGTTGCCGCGTCACGGTGGCTGGTGATCAATCTTCATGGCCAGCTCATGTTTAAGAAAAATAAATGGTGTACTTACGGAGGTTGTATTGCAGAAAACGAAATAAATGTAATGTACAGCATATTTTAAAGTAGCGTTTTCTTTTTCATCTGCATTTGATGGTGATGGATTAAATGATGACTGGCCTGATAGCTCAGTTGGTAGCTCTGCCTTCTGAACTATTTATTGTGGGTTCGATTCCCACTAAATACAAACATTTGTGTGATGAACATCGATGTTTGTTCGGTCTGTGTGTTAGATTGTGTTCCAAGTACATATTATGTATTTACTGACAAAAAGTTTCTGGTTCTCTTAGTAGTTCTCTCAATGTTTGCTTAGTTTGGGGCTAGATGGCGTTGTGTGAAATATCCACAGTTTTTTTTAAATGTTTTTAGCGGAATAAAAAAATCTCGCCTTAAGCTGATTTTAATTCCAAGACAAAAATATGAATAATTCTTTTCCACAAGAAGACACAAAACACTGCTGTCTTTCTTCTTTATGTTATCATATCGCAAATCTATTCCATTATTATTTTACTTCTAATATCGCGATATTTTTCTCATCTCATATAGCAATTATCTTCATCCTTTACCAGCGAATAATAAAATAAAAAACTTCATTTCCACAGTAACTCTAGGCCGTAAACATGTTTACTGCAAGATCTCCAACAGAATCTTAATTTAAAATCAAGCCCTAACGTAGAAGAGATAAGGTTAAAATCAGAACGTACTGAGTGGAAGGTTGAAGAGATCTTTATATTGAATAGGTGATTTTTCTCAGCCTTTGTTAAAATCTATCGCACAGTAGATCCTGAGTTGGAAAGATGATGTAGGAAAACTAAGTCATAAAAAATTAAAACTGATGACACAGATTAGGTAAGCTACGCCGACTTCGAACTAAGGAATCATTAGTAAGGATAGAAATAATCCTTCGCGTTAATAATTGTGTCTAGGGGATCTAACTCTAGGGCTATTAGCGGATTGGTTTGGTCCGAATGACAAGTAGAGATGTAGGCCACCGTGGGTATTTAGTACCTAGTTGTTACGAATAAACAGTTTTTATTTCTTTCTTCCTTTCATATGGGATATTTGAAACCACTACAAACTAGAACTCGTACAAGATGTATGTGATTTTCCTGACGAATTATTAAGCCGTGAAAACCACGTACGACTCAATTTATACGAATTTCCTAGTCGTATATTACTGAATACAATGAACGTCCCTAGTAGAGGTCTTTTCCCAAGGCAGCACTTTAAAAAGAAGGTCAGAAGCATTGATAGTTGGTTGATTGTATTGAATTAATCAGATTTTTTAACAGGCAAACTGACTTTATTCTTTAAACTTACTACTACAATAAAAAAAACTACTACGTACTAAAAGCCATTCTCTACCTACTTACTATAAGTATATCCGCGATAACCTAAAATCAAAACGCTTATCTCTTCTACCTCAATAAAATATAATAATTATTTTCTATTGACGGGCCCGATAGCTCAGTTGGTAGTACCCCTGCCTCCTGAACTGAGAGCTGTGAGCTGGTTCGATTCCTACCCAGACAAGCATTTGTGCGATAAACATAGATGTTTGTTCTGCGTCTGGGTGTTATATTGTATTTTATGTATGTATTTACAAACAAAAAGTATATAAGTATTGTATCCGTTATCTGGTTCCCATAGTACAAGCTATGCTTAGTTTGGGGCTAGATGGCGCTGTGTGAAATGTCCACACATATTTATTTATTTATTTATTATTGAGGTAGAAGAGATAACAGTAACACTAATATATCGTAAACAAAATGGTCAACTACTGTCATAACAATTACTTTTCAGTTTCATGTAATTCTTTTCAGCAATTACAAGTTACGTTTACAGCACGCCATCCGTGACTGTCGTCTATCAGAGGACGATTTAAATGCAGGTTATATTCAGTATTGTAACATTAAATCGATCGCCGTTAGTTTGGACACCTTTCGAAATAACTCTCCAATGTAAATTGATCCCCAGCAAAGCAACAAATCACGCGAAAGTAAATTTTAACTTCTGGAGTATTAAGTTGAATTTTACGTGCCATTCTTAAAGTGCATGGTGTTTTTAACCTGGTGGAGTCAGAAGTTATTTTGTTATACAGTTTTCCAGGTTAAATTGCATTGTTTAGTAGTTTAGAAACAAGATAACGTACCACAAGCATAATAAAAATATTAGTAGAATTATTTAATTTTGATATAACCAGGTTTTAAAATGCAATTATTCTTAAATGACTGTTCTCATTGTTAAGCAATAAACAAAGTTTTTCAATTTTATGGAGAAACTAGTAAACTTGTTTATTTGGAGTGTTCATAAAGTCCTTCATAGCACTAAACTACTACAATAAATATTCTTAGATTAAGGATTCTAAGAATAGTTGAGAAAATGGTCTGCTTCAATAAAATACAACTATAAAGATATTAAAGATATTCAAGAAAATAAATATAATATTACAACCGTGCTAGTAACCCTTGACAGCATTATCACTTTCCATCAAGTGAGATTTGAATGTCTAAAGTTTAAAAAAACCTCGCGTTATTTTGATTATGCATTAATGGTCAGCCTTAACGATAAAAACTTTACTAGCTCCGATTTTTTTTTATTTCATACAATTAATTTAAGGGGGATTCTACACTATGTAGAGCGGAGTTTTTGTGTAGGTGGCTACTAAAATTTAAAATATAATTCTAAGTTCTAATAAAATTGTAGGTAAAAAAGAAAAATGCTCATTAACAACGAGGTATTACATTCAACAAAAATTGCGTGTTATGGCTAAGTAAAAAGGCTGTTATTTAACCGATATGGTGGACTATCGCTTAAAAGTTACCTTAAAAGGAGCAAGTTTATAATTAAGATATTTTTAATGCCCTTTGAATGATGGTTTGAATCTGATTGTTGTTGCAATCAGTTTTAAACCATCATTAAATTTCACAAAATAGATGTTACAGACATCTATTTTGTGAAATTTAATGATGTTTATTGTTCTAGAGGAACCCAACAGTATATCTAGCAGGATAGGTTTTTTATTTTTAAAATTTACCTGATTAGTCCATCTAATAGTTATATTGCTAATGCTGTGTAGTCTTATTTGTATGGTTTTCCAGATAAATTAAAACAATTTTACCACAAAATATTAACTAGAAATTTTTATCTTTCTTTATAAAATTAATATATTTCAACTGACATAAACAAAAATAACATCTAGTTAAGTAAAAATGATTTCACATATATTTTCTCAGATTTCCACAATAAATCGGTTTTCTTTAAAAAAAAATCTTTAAACAATTTTCAGACATCTTCTATTTTTAAAAGATACCAGAGCAGCTTCTTTGTTAAATATAAGTTTTATTATCATACTTATATTTATATAGCTCTTAATTACAGTCTGCCTTTGAGTTATAACATGTTATAATAGTTTAACAGAATAGTTTTTAGTTTTAGCAGAATGAAATGGTTGCAGTAACAGCGATGAGCGATAATTAAAGAACCAGAGTCTCTTTTTATCCCAACGTCTATTTTTGTTTTGATTTCAAGCCGAAGCGACTGAACTTAATTATATCAATAAAAACCGCAGCAGATTGCTTAAAAATGCTCCTGGTGTCATTAACATGAAATAGTTTTTACCCGAAAAATTAAATATCTAACCGAATAAGTTACAGTTAAAAATGGGCATTTATAACACATCATCATCATCATCAGCCTGAAGACGTCCACTGCTGAACATAGGCCTCCCCCAAAGAGCACCACTTTGATCGGCTGCTTGCCTCTTGCATCCATCGGCTCCCTACGGTTCTGACCAGGTCTTTGATCCGCCTAGTAGGGGGCCGGCCTACGCTGCGTCTTCCAGTTTGTGGTCGCCACTCGAGAACCTTTCTGCCCCAACGGTTGTCAGTTCTACGAGCGATATGGCCCGCCCACTGCCACTTCAATTTGCTGATTCTGAAAGCTATATCGGTTACTTTAGTTCTCTTGCGGATCTCCTCATTTTGGATCTTGTTTCGCAAGGAAACACCACCACTTATAACACACATACTCATAAATATAAATAAATAAATATAAATATGAAATATGAATCAAGAACCGTCAAGTATCATTGTCATAATTTTGAGTATCCTATTTTTTTTTATAGGAATGGATGACGTTACGAGCTAGTCGTTCACCTGATGTTAAGCGACACGGCCGTCCATAACAGTAACAGTGTCACTCGGAACTTCAAAATAATAAATAGTTTTGTGTGACACTGCACTGCGCACGTCATCCTGAGACATCGGTGAGAGTGGTAGCGCGAAACAGAGCGCCCCCACAGTTGCTAAAAAAAAATCTACTCGTGACGTCACATACCAAAGCGACTGTATGAAAAGCTACCGCAGCTTAGTAATGAGGTACTATAACGACTTTCCTCTGACGTCACTGGCCGTTTGAGCTATCTCTTTCTATTCCGGTTTTTAAAATGCTTGTATCTTGGTCATTTTTTGAGATATTGAATTTTTGTTTTTACAAATATTTCTCTTTTGAGGAATATAATTAATTTACCCAAAAAATATTTAGTCGTCATGCCTATTGTTTTTAGTTTTCATATACTACGCCAAAAAAATAGTTAGTACCTACCTAGTAGAGGTATAGATTTTAGTATATTTCATTCAGGCAGTATTTAAAATAAAATCAATTTTATTGTTTCAGGTCCTCGCTAACAGTATCTCCGTCTCTTATGAAAGGAAAAAAGAGTAATTATTTCAGTAAGGACATTAATTCTTCGACCTCACGACGGTCACAGTAGCTATACATAAAAAACTGGTCAACGCGGAGTCGCAGATATGCTTTGAAGTTCCGTTGCTATTTAAATGTTTAGTGAACTTGTTATTAAATCAGTATGCGGCTGATTCTTGAAAATCTGTAGATTTCCATGTACTTAATTGTTCTAATGACCTAATTGGGGCACAAGTCTATTATCTCCAACCCGTTAAAAACTCTGAAAAATCTCGATATTGTAAAAAGGTACGAACAGTCTTTTACTGGGTAGACCACATTCAGTAAGAAAATGAAACACTGTAGCTACAACCTTTTTTTTTATGAATAGCGTGACGATGTAGTCGTTCACCTGATGTTAAGCGACACGGCCGCCCATAACAGTTGCAGTGTCACTTGGAACCTTAAAATAGTAGTTTCGCGTGACACTGTTCTGCGCACGTCATTGCGAGACATCACACATTCTAGTAATACTAGACTGTGTAATCAGGTCAAAAAGTCTCGTTTGCCCAGTAATTTCACTAGCTACAATTAAAAAAGTAATAAATAGTAAATTTATTAGTATTAGTAGTGTTAGTAGTGTTAGTGGTATTAGTAGTATTAGTTTAGTATTAATTACTAAAATTTCTATTTTAAACTACCATTTTCGTGCAAGCCTACGGTACCCTAACTGCAAGACAGCATCGGATAGCGGCCGCTAGGAAATTATGTCCTTCCTTGGGGTTGTAATTTAAGGCTTCTTTGTATGATTGGGGTGATTTTGAAAGTGCTTGTTACTGGGATTTTAGGGGTGTTTTTGGTGATTAAGGTCCAAACTTCTGTGGCTGACATTTTGGCTCTTATATAACATAAAATTATAATTAGCAGCAAACTATTTCCAAGAATTTTAATTTTTTAATGCTTTTATCATGCATATAAGGTACCTTCCTTCTTTCCTTTATATTTTTAGGGCACCTTTTACAGCATAAAAAGCATGGTGGCACTCATTTGTCAATACAAATTTTGTAGTGTATGGGTAGTCACCCATCTAAAATGATGACCGACTAGGTTAAGTGAAATGCTTATTGACCGTTTTTTTCACAATTTCTCATGTCTAACATTTTAAAGAATTTATATTCTTTAACGGTTAGTCTATAATTATTTGAACACATTGGTTTAACCTTTTCGTTACTTAACAACAATAATTAAATTATCTCCTCACGCACAATTTCATATTATCATATTTCTCAATATTTCCACGAAAAAGAAGAGACGGCAGCGCCGCGTAAAATTTTTAACAGCATAAAAAAGTTGCAAAGTTAAGCAAAGCTGAGACTTTTACTAACCTAAATTAGATACTTACTTATAACTTTGCATGTTTTCTAAATTCTTTAAGTGAATTAGTTTAGGTACGTTCATTGAAGTAAAAGCCAGTTGGCTTTCAAAGGTGGTACTTAATTCAACGTTTAAGTCTCATCATAGAGATAGACGTCCGTCCTCATCATCTTAAAGACATCCACTGCTTAATATTAGGCCTCTCCATAGAGCACCACTTTGAGTGGCTGCTTGCTTTTTGTATCCATGGGCTCCCCGCGGCTTTGATCAAGTCGTCGGTCCACCTAATGCAGGGTTAGACTGCACTGCGTGTTCTGGTTTGCTGTCGACACTACTGGAAACCCTTTCTTCTTTAACGGTTGTCAGTTTTGGAAGCAATGTGGCCTTCCCCGTACCATAAGAATCATAAAATAACATGTTACATTGGGTAAAAAGGTAAAAAATACCTTTTTCCATTTTACTAAAATAACAAACACTTGTGTTTGTGTCTGTAGGATAATGCTATATCCTGCGATCTTTAAATTTCAGTCATTTTTAGAAATTTCGTCTTATCGGCGTATATTAATTTCTAACTAACCGGACGCCTGTGATTACGGAAAAGGATGAATGTATTGGACGGTAATGAAAAGAGGCAGATGGTAACCTTTCGTGGTTTTATATAAATAGGTACTTCTCAAATATCTATGCGTAATGCCTACCTTAATTTACCAACATCGTAATCTATTACAAACTTGCTATTCATATCCTAGAAAGTTCATAAAATGTAACTATATAGAATTCCAGGATTCACACATGGCAACACTTGATTCAAGTTCCCAAGTTTGTCGGCAAAACTCTCAAAATACGAACGAAGGATGATGGCTGCTAGAACCCGATAAACTTTCCTCCGTAATAAATTTAAACTTAGCTCGTAACGGTCAAGAGATTTTATTAATCTAGATCCGAGCGGTATGAATAAATTTATCAGTTATTGAATATGTTTTAAAACTTTCTGTTTAGGAAGGTTTGGACATTTTATAGGCGGAACTGGTGATGCAAGGGTATAAAAAAGTTTTTGCCAAGCTGTGGCGGAAAACTATGAACGCTTATATTCTACGTAATTTGTTAAATCAAACATTAGCAGTGTATTGGTATCAAGTTAAATTAGGTACCTACATCTATACAACGATTTTTCATTTTGAAAATTAGGTAACCTAAACCTAAGTAATGCATTCTAAATTTTTAGAACGAGGGTCAAAGCAGAAACATAGGCAACGTAGAAAGATATAACTAATATACTAGAAAACTCTTTATTGTAGACGCCAAATATTAGAAAAAAAACAAAAAGAATTACAAAAGGTGTAACAATAGGCGCGTTTATCGCTAAAAGTAATCTATTCCATCCAACCATGCGTCTCAATCGGGGCGTAATATTTTTTTTCTCCGTGTTTGACCTCACTTCGACTCTGTTACAAAATATCCATCAATATGCAATATAATCGAGCAGGGGGTCACCACAATGTCTCATAGCATTATTCCTTCAATCATACTTTGAAAATTACATAAAAGTAAGAATATTGTAATGTTGACGCAGAGCAGTTTTGATGACATCACATTAAATCGCTCACTCAAATACAACTGTCATGTCATACCGTTAATCATGTTGACACCTACGTGCGACAGTGATAACGCTATATAAAAATGTAGCCGTCTCGTTCTCGCGCCGGAATACTTTATAAGTTGATGGTACGAATCGAACAATATTATTGTAACCTTGAACCATGATGCTTTTGTATTAGTTTGTGGTAGGGCGGCAGGTGTGCATTCAAACAGGACGAGTGAATTGCCTCACAGCGGCCGGCGCGGTATGATCGACCAGTTAGCGACTATTGTCTATCCAATCCACTAAATTGAACTGGCTTGTGGACTCCTGTTAAGGTCAGAGAAATTGATATAGCATTTTTTATGATATAGAAGCGTTCGATTTTTACCACATTTATTATTATGGTATGCCTAACAGAGGCGGAACGTTAGACTGAAAATCAAATTATCTCAAAATCCATCGAATATTCTCGATCCAAAATTTTCGGCATGTCGTATACAATAAAGGTAATTAGGTATGTTTTATACTAAAGAGATTCACTTTTGAAAAGTCTGCAAACTCCAGTTTTGGATTTAGTGGCCCAAAGATTTTTAACAAATTGTCATTGAATCACTACGCAAGATTATTTTACTAAACAAAATAACCGGCCAAGTGCGAGTCGGACTAGCGCACAAAGAGTCCCGTATCATTATCTATAAAAACTAGTAAAAAAATCAAGCGTGTGTAAAGGAGCCCTTTTAAATGTTTATTTGTGCAATGTTGTAGTATGGCGTTCAATAAAGTATTTTTGTATTAAGTAATGGAGGGTGAATGCGGGAACACTACTGTAAATAATAAAAAAGGCCTCGCGCCTAACGGCCAATCAGCTGTGACGTACACAGAAGCGATACAATAACGCATAGTGAACGCAGATGTTGCACGCCTGTGTCATCACTGAGTACTTTACCTATTAGTTTAGCGAAGTGTAGTCTGCGGAACGCGAAAACAATCCATTGTTGACTAGAAATTTTGTGTTGTTTCATTATTAATACGTAGTTAGGGATTATAAACCGGACAATTTTTTTGTGCTACCTATAAGGTAGCAAACGAGCTATGGCCCTTTTAATGGGAAGAGATTACTGTAGCCTATATAGATGTAATTATTTTGTAACACTAACCCCCGGGTTTTGGTACGATTGTTAAAGTTAAACTCATGTGAACATTGAAATACTGAACGCTCATCGGCTATCGTCAACCAATGAATGTACAGTATTTCAAAGTTGACATGAGTTTAATTTTAACACACGTACCTACTAGAAACCGGCCATAAACGTGCCACTGGTCCGTTGCTTTAATATACCTTTTATCCTTCTACTAAAAGGATGCCTGCTGAGTTCCTATTGAGAAAGACCACTGATAATCGAAAAACGTGTATTTTCTTGTTTATGTTTACCATCAATTAGCCAGCATTTATTATTTCATTCAGATAAAACACGCCACTGCAGAAAATGTTGAGAAGAGTCAAAGCTAGACTCTGCTAACTAATCCTGGCTTCAACGATCTTTACCTAATCGGAATCCTATTCAAAAGCCTTTGGACCCGTAACCTTAAAAACAAATGAACATCGCAATTCATAAAATCAATTCTCACAACCCTACAAAACAAAAAAAGGAACGATTTTCCCGGTGCTTCCCCGGCTAATCAAATGGAGTGTTATCAGGAAGCGCAGTAATCAAAGTAATGTTCGCCGCGGCAGTAACCGCCTCCTGCCTGTAATACTAATGAAGGATCGGGAAAACCGCGCCGGTTCGTGAGAAAGGTGCGAAACAAGCAGGTGCCAGCTTTATCAGGGCTGATAACGGGAGTGGGTAGCGCATTTCAGGGAAAAACTCTACAACAATTACTTTATAGACTGTTTGGAAGCCTCAATAAAACAACTCAAAACGGCTTAGACCTCTCACATTGAATTACCTAAATCTGCAAATAATTTTTTTGCAATTTTTTTTTACGCTATGTTTACATACTGTGTGGGGGTCACCACAAGGTCTTATAGCATTATTACTTCAATATTACTTCAATCATACATTGACAAATGACATAAAAGTAAGAATATTGTAATGTTTTTGACGCAGAGCAGTTTTGATGACGTCACGTTCGTTAAATCGTGCACTCAAATACAAGTGTCATACCATACCGTTAATCATGCTGACACTGACGTGCGACAGTGATAACGCTATATAAAAATGTAGATGTCTCGTTTTCGCGCCGGAATACTCTATAATAAGTTCATGGTACGAATTCGAACAATATTACTGTAGCCTTGAAGCATTACTGTCACGAACCATGATGGTTTGTGTATACTTTGTGGTCGGGCAGCTGGTATCGATTGCACAACTAGCGCTAGTACTACGAGCTACGAGTTAAAATAATCGACGAAGTACGAGTCGGACTCGTGCATGAAGGATTCCGTGGGTACCATTAACTATAAAAACGACCAAAAAATCAAGTTCGTTGTATGGGAGCCGTTTAAATATTAATTAATTTTATTCTGTTATTTAGTATTTGTTGTTATAGCGGCAACAGAAATACATCATCTGTGAAAATTTCAACAGCTATCGCAGTTCATGAGATACAGCCTGGTGACAGACGGACAGCGGAGCCTCAGTAATAGGGTTCGCTTTACCCTTTGGGTAAGGAACCCTAAAAACAAGCAATGTCAAAAAAACTGTTGTATGTCGTAAGGATGTAAAATATTCAGCCTTTCTCAGCCATTTTATGTGCCTAGCTCCAGCATTAGTTCTGCAATAATCCGTACTCCGAATTCTACTCTAGGACGCGTAGGAATATTCAACGGGCATCTCATTTACATGATCCGCCTATGAAGCTACATCGGGATACAGTATTTCAAATACATACATACATACAAAGTTTCACATTGTGCAGATATTTGAGATACTTCCCAATTGCAATAATTTTAGAGCACCAATGGACACATCTTTAAAAGAATGGCTCAGTGGTAGCCCATGCAGCTTTCAATCCTATGGTTCAACCCCGCTTGGCCCTACACCAATGGCTTTTCACGTTTAAACTTTTAAAAACAGGGTGATGAAATTGCCATTATCAAAAAACACAAAAAAAATTACAATATTTATTTGTGTCGTCCATCAACAAGTACATTGGACAGTGTGGTTTTTTTTTCATTGTAGATGGTTCACAGCTTTGCCTACATCTTATTTGATGAGTGCAGATAAAACCAAAAGCGGGATACGTTTACCTACACTCTTATGGCCTACACTATTATGATATACAATTGAAGTTTTCTTATCTAATTAAAAGTAGCTAAACCAGAATATACATGAAAAAAATTGAATTGCCAATGTTTTTTCCTAGTGGATAATAATAGTTATTTGTGCAACAAGAGAGCAAAGTTGATTTTTGCTTCGAGTGCAGATGTTGAATCCCGAGAAAGCGAAGGATTCTACATTAGAATCCTTAGCGAGCGAGGATGAACGAGATGCAAATACTTTGCTCTCGAGTGGCACATACAACTTTTCATCTCAGCAGTGAGAACATAATTACAGGTAGGTACTTACCTAGTAACGAAACGCTTTCGCGGTTCTGCCAAAAGTTTGACTAAGAAAAAAAAATGTTTATGTTCTATCTAAAACTCCATATAAATGTAACCTAAAGCTGGCTAAATACAATTTACCGCAAAGTCATAATAATAAAAATCACTTTGTCTCACACAGTGAGGTATTTTGCTCACTGTTTTCTCGCAGCTGCTGAGGTGAAAAAATATTTTTAAGCCCAGAGTTGTAGTACTGTGTTGTACTGTACTTTACCCGAAACTAGTATAAAGAAGAAAGTAATTTGAGGTTTAATATTCCCACAAAATGGTTACATTCTGTCAGGTCTTTTAGGTACCTGCGTACCTACTGCTTACCTGTTATTTCGAATAAGGACTGCTTATTTTAGGTAGACATTATATCCAAAGAGTTTATACTTATGTAGTCGTTTTATTTATATGGTTAATTGGTTATTGTGCCTTTGTATAGTAAATGTAGGTATATAATATTACCGTAAAATCGCGAACTTCGATGGCACTGTACTCTTACAAAGCTCTGACTTTAGGGCTGTCCACTTATCTTTATAAGACGGTCGTCATCATCAATAGCCTGAAAATGCCCACTCCTGAACATGGCCTCCCCCGCAGAGCTCCACTTTGAGTGGCTGCTTGCCATCTGCATCCAACGGCTCCCCAGTTTTCACCAGGTCTTCGGTTCACCTGGCAGGAGAGACAAAAGAAAGAAGGGCTGATCTACGTTGCGTCTTCCGGTTCGTGGTCACCATTCGAGAACCTTTAAGAAAGTATAATGAAGGAACGAAATTAATACAGCAGTGTTTTAATGCAAAATATGTAAACAAAAACATTACTAAAGACAGAAGGCATTAAGCTTCTAGCTAGCGCCGATACAAAGTGATTACAAGTTCACACTTTTTCGTTTATAAATAATACATCATTCCAAATGTTCCGCCAGAAGGGAACCGGATTTAAGGAAAAATAACTTTCCGAACTCACCAGAATTATGTATTCAAATACAAAATTTGAAATTCATAAGGAGCACCCATATTTCAGGAGAAACATGGTTATTTATTGAAACATCTTTCACTGAGAACTTTGTGGCTACATTTGGTGTGACATTTCACTTTCAAATGATAGTGACACCAAACTTAGTTTCGTTAAAGTAATTTTTCAACGTCAAAGATTTTGTGTGTTTCTTTGAGATACGCCCGAGTTTGAACTTAAGGAATTCACATCTATATGTAATGACAAAGATAGGTATAAACCAGCGCGGTAGGCCGGGTGGCTGGCATAAAGCGGTCAGCTGTCAGCTTTTTCTTTTTTTTTGCACTTTTTTCTTTTGCCTGAGAAACAATCATGTCGGTTTATTCCAAATG
Source organism: Ennomos erosarius (assembly GCA_963580505.1). Taxonomy (NCBI): domain Eukaryota; kingdom Metazoa; phylum Arthropoda; class Insecta; order Lepidoptera; family Geometridae; genus Ennomos; species Ennomos erosarius. The sequence goes on from OY756986.1 coordinate 12,652,320, forward strand.
AACAGCCTATTTACAGTTTACAATACTTTATGATTACAATATTTATTTATGATTTTTTTACAAAAGTCATTTTACAACGCAGTAAGTTAGGTGTGATACCTATACTTTATGAATAATAAAGAAGGCGTATACCTAACTTAATGAGAGTGACAGAGATGAAAAATGAACACTACCAAGAGTAATTTTTTTTCTCTCTATTTTTGTCACAGTAGCGCAAATTAAGTAAACTCTGGTTAAACTGACGGATGAGTTTGAGTTCAAATCTTGCTTTATTTTTGCTTTGCTTAGGCAATAAAGATAGTAAAGCCTCGGTTTAGTAAAGCACTTAGCATAATACCTACAATGCGGCTAAGTGCTGAGTCAACAAGCGATATACGTCAAGTAAATGTGTTAGCCTTCGAGACAACGAGATTATACGGCAAAGGCAGTGAGACTGAGATGCAGCAAATCGGTAATGATGTTTACTGGGGCAGAGATTCTTGACAAACTATCATGTTACAGAGTTCAAACATACTTCCGTACTTCCCTACTTCCCTTATTTCCCCATTTCCCTGTTTCCCCATTTCCCTATTTTCCTTATTTCTTACTTCTCTACTTCATTATTTCCTAGTTCTCTACTTCCCTACTTTCCTAATACTTAACTTCCATATTTTGCTTTCCTACTTTTGTGGTTACCTGTACTTTAACAAAAATGAAAGGTTGACTGTCTATTTGTGTACCTAATATTTTATGTTTATTTCTGTGACTTTTACGTAAAATATGCTAAGCGATTGAAAAAAAAAATATTTCGAGGGGAGTCCCATGAATAGTTAAGTAAATTGGATATAAATCCACACTACCTAACAAAACCACGCCATCTATAATAATACTATTAAAAATTTCCAATTTTGGAAAAGGAAGCCGTAGAATTTTAATGCACATTTCAAGCACTATACAAAGCCACCACGTACAAAATTACTAAAGTAGCGAATAGAATACTAAAATTAGTATTATAATTACTTTGTACAACTTTAACACGTGTCTGGCGAGTTAACAGGTTTATCCTTTTGTAATTACTTAGGGAACATAATTGCCACAGATTTAATATACAGTATGCAAACTGAAACCTTTGGAACAAGAGGCTATAGTCCCATGTCGATTTTAATCACTTAGAAGAGCTAATTACCGTTATTTAAAATTAGTAAGGTGAAATGGTAATGGGCACATCGTTAGTAAAACTAACAACGGATGGGGAAGAAAGGTTCTCGAGTGGCGAATACGAACCGCCCCCTAATAGTTGGACGGACGATCTGGTGAAAACCGTAGGGAGCCGGAGTTTTACAGATTTGTTGGTGACAGAGATTGGAATGAGGAATGGTTACATATTAGAAGACCTAATGGACGAAGGCCTTTCATACACGAGTCGTAAGCGTAGTCATATCGTAAGTGTGTCGTCACGATGCAACGCGTATGAGACTAGCAGTGTTCTACAGACGAATCGTGAAGTAAACGTATCGTTTTCTAAGGTCTCAGTTGAAATCACGGCGTCAACGGTACCAGATGTGTTGGGTGATTTTATTACACTTCGTACCTTATTTATTTATTTATTTTGTATATTGGTTTCGCGAAATCAATCACAATATCAGAAATATTGAAATTAAAAGTCGTCGTTATCATGACGTCACGCAACATTACATTTTATACGGTAGCATTGTGTTTTCTATTGTTATATTATTTATGTTGTATGTTAGAATGTAATGTTGTGTGATGACCTGAAATAAATGTATTTTCTTTCTGTTCGTTCTTTTAAAGAAATTTATATTTTTTACGCTTGTTTTTTTACGCCCGTACGCTACGCCTTTCGTAATCACCATAAACATCTCCTATGGTTCGCTGCAGCACCGCTTCAAGTGTGGACTTGTTTGAACATGTCCGCGCTCGTATTGCTCCCGTCGTGCGCGTAGAATACGATAAGTTTACGATACGACGCGATGTGCGAAAAGCCCAAGATGTTTTAGTATAATTTTACTATAGCTAAAAATAAAGTAGGTACCTATTTTCATAAACCATAAAAAAATACTTGTCAAAAGCACAGAACAGGAAAAAACTACACGCCTTTTCTCATTCTCTTTGGTCTGTTGGCTAAAAATCCAAAGATCAAATTCACTTTGAATGCCCAGTCCTCACAAACCCAAAGTCTCAACACCATACAGGAATTTAGTATACATCTTATCAAGGTTTTATTGCTACTGCTGGACATATGCCTCTTTCAAGGCACACCACTGAGCCTAGTCTTTCTTCTAGCTCTATGGTACTCTTCTAGTTGCGACCAGCTACTTATAACGCATGTACCTATATAATATCACCCTCAATTATTTAGTTACTCGGTTTCTCTGTATCGAAATTCTCACATAATATGGCGCTAAGTAAAATACAATAGTGATTGTTCCCTTGTAAGTATAATGATCTGAATCTTTCGTCCAAATAACATAAGCTGCAAAATGTAACGATCAAACTAAACACGATACCTCCATTAAACATTTATCTACGCTTAGTAGCGGGTTGCATGCTCGCTAGCCCGTTATGGTTTTTTGCCCTTAAGATCTTATTGGTAGATTTCAGAAAGTGATATGCGATGAAATAACAAATAGACACATTTTGAAAAAAATAATTAATACCAAGACAACGTACACGAGGAGGCGATTAATGTAGGAGGCGAGCAGCCGTCTAAAGTGGTACTCCCTGGAGGAGGCATATCTTCATTGTTCAGCACTGGAAGTCTTCTTAATGATGATGATGAATATCAAGACAACTTGTACGTCACGTGCGTTGTGTATTAAATATATTTGTAAGTTTTAAATGTAAAATGCGGAAGTAGTTGACAAATACTTAAATAACCTATGAAACAATTATTACATTAAACTAAAAGTAGACCTAAAAACTAAAACTAAATAATAACATGATAAATGTATAAAATGTGATCTTTGATGATCATAACTGTATTGTAATCTCTTTGTTTCATAGGAGTTATTCATTATGGTATTTTTTTAATTAATTAATAACTTTCATAAAAAGATCTGAAAAGAGCTAGCTGTCTTACTCCCATTACATTTTTTGCATAATGGTGGAAGCGGGAAAAAATTGTCCAAAGTCGCTTTTCTAATAGCACGTGTTTTATAGAGGTGTTGGCAATCTACCTTTCATAAAACCCCCGTCTAGTTTATTTAGTTGATAGGGTGGCAAATTTGCGATAACATTGCTGTGTACAAGGCCTATGCAGAAAATAGTTCTTGCATTTTCATTTTTTAAATACCAGGCGACATAAACGGTTTGAATTCAGTTTAAATGAAAACTTAAAAATATTATTATACATACGTCATAATAAAGTCTTATTATTTATATTTATCTTATGTTTTTTATCTATGGATCGCAAGTGGACTATAATCCGAACCGAACTATCACTAACTCAGAGAGAGCTATACTAGGCGTTTCCCGAAGAGATAAGATCCTAAATTAGGAGATCCGCAGGAGAACTAAAGTGACCGATATAGCTCGTAGAATTAGAAAGATGAAATGACAATGGGCAGGTCACATCGTTTGTAGAACTTAACCGATGAAGAAGAAAGGTTCTCGAGTAGCGATCACGAATCGGAAGACACAGCGTAGAGTGTCAACGATCTATTGAAACCGTGGGGAGCCAACTCTGTTGGGGAGGTCTATATTCAGCAGAAATCCTCTTCAGGATATTGAAGATAATCATTATGAGAAAGCAGAGTGCAAAGTGCACGTAACTTGAAAAGCAGGATATTCAGAGTTAGATTTAAACAGGTGCGTCAAATTACACAATGCACAAGGTAACCCTGAGCTGCTATTTATTTTTTCTTATCCATGATATAAACTGTCTTGACAGGGAGACTTTTCTTACAGTTGTGACATACAAAGCTTCAGAAATCACAGCACAAAGTTGTGCCCTTTACCGTTCAAAGGGACTATAAGCTGAAGTTAAAATTAACATGCCAGCGGATTCAACTGACGCTGATCTAGATAGAAGCCCGGCTGGGCTAGGGCTTATCGATCATTTTAGGTGGGAAGCCAACAACAATACAATTTGCGTTGTTTGTGAAATTGTCAATTTAAATGTGTTTGAGTATCAACACAAAGGAAAAAAGCTCACTGAACTAAGAAATGTAATAATTTGTTTAAACACTAATAAAATATTGTAACATTTAAACAACTCAAAATATATTATAAGCACTTGAATTGAATTATTATATTATAATTATTTGATTGATTGATTGATTATACTTAATATTGAAAGTGGTTTACGTTGGGATTACAGTGCGATATTCATGAATAAAATAAAAAAATATGGGTCTGCTTATACCACTAACTTGGATAATATGCCTTTATTACTCAAGCTAACTACTACAATAATAAAAACTAAACTAAACTAAAACTAACTACACTACACACTAACTAGCTACACTATACATACTGGCCCGATAGCTCAGTTGGTAGTATCTCTGCCTTCTGAACTGAGGGCTGTAGGTTCGATTCCTGCCCGGGACAAACATTTGTGTGATGAACATGGATGTTTGTTCTGCGTCTGGTTGTTATATTGTATTCTATGTATGTATTTACAAACAAAAAAGTATATAAGTATTGTATCAGTTATCTGGTTCCCATAGTACAAGCTATGCTTAGTTTGGGGCTAGATGGCGCTGTGTGAAATGTCTACACATATTTATTTATTTATTTATACTACAAAGAACATATGGACTGTATAATAGACCGCGATGGTCTATAGACAGTCCAAATGCTCCAGCCCACTGCCGGTAGGTAGCGTACCCAACATGCTGGCAGCATATATAATATTACATTCCAAATTTTGTGCCACTAGTGACACCTAAGTGCTCATGGGTGTTATCATAAATTTTAATTATTATTGATACTTATGAAGATTTTCAATATTAGAGGCATTGTCTAATATGCATTACCGCGCCGTAAGGTTTTTATACATTTTTTTATTATATGCCATTGTAGCAGTGTAGGAACACCTATTACAATTTTTTTATGCAAATTAATGACGAGACGAACTATTCGTTCACCTGATGTTTAGCGACACGTATTACAATATTGTTGCATACTGGTGTGGTGTGGTGTGGTGTGGTGTGTGGTGGTGTATTGTTGGTGTTGTTGTATATTGTTGTTGTGTTGTTTGTTCTGCGTCTGGGTGTTATACAAACAAAAATGTATAAAAGTATTGTATCAGTTATCTGGTTCCCATAGTACAAGCTATGCTTAGTTTGGGGCTAGATGGCGATGTGTGAATTGTCTACACATATTTATTTTATTTATTTATTTATTGTGTACTACAGTATAAAAACCACGAAAAAATTTGTTGTATCGATCAGTAAGTTTAATTTTGATGGTAAGACAAAATTAAAATTAAAACAATTATTAGTGGAGAGTGCAATGGCATAACCGGGTTTTCTTCAAACTCTAGCTCCTGGTCTATTATCAGAAATAGTGCCAGCATTTGAAACGAAAACAAAGAACCAGCTGTAAGTATCGGGGGATTACGCCATTTTAGAAACCAATATTTGAGAGCTCGAGCAAGAAATAACTGAAATGAAGTCCTTAGAGACTTCCCCTGGTGAAGGATAGTGGATTTAATGCTGAGCTATTTGTATCATTTTAGATTGGTATTTGTATTTTGTAAATGATAAATACAACGTACATTAATATTAGTAGGTTTATATTATTATTAAAAAAATACACTACATTGCATTTTACATTACACTACATTACACTGTAATACTTACATAAAAAAATATGGCGTAGGTGGTAACTGGCACGTTGAATTGTAAAACTATTGTGAGTTTACTCCTTTTTGAAATAAATAGTGGGTTACTCGCCCTAAAGAATTTCATAATATAGTATATTATGAAATAAATTATGATTACGGTCCATAGGCGCACTCACAGCCTGGGAAAATTTGCTAAAAGAGGTGACTTCCTTTACTAGGTTTAGAATAAACCCAGCCAAATGAAACAAAAAAGCATCACATACGATAACGCTACCAGGAATGCAGCATCAACTAGGAATATTTTAAGCCGTATGCAGCAGCATTCGATGGCTTTCAGTCGATCCTCGTCAAACCTAAATAGAGAAAAATACACCACAGCTTTATTGGCGGCTGAATCACAAACGAGTGCGGTGCCTTTATTAGTTTCGTGGTACGGTCGTCGACACAGACTAATTGCAGTAGCTATAAAGAAATTGAGTTTTTATTTTTCGAAACCTTTTTTTTACTTTTTTCACGTTAACGCGACAAGATAGTCGATCACCTGGTGTTATGCGTCACGGCCACCCATATCAGACTGACAGATCAGTAGACTTATCAAGTCTCAATTGCCCAGTCATTTCACTGGCAATAATACTGTTCGAACCAAAACACAAATAGTAGTGTGTGCAGTAGATAGCGTGCAAGCAGTATTGCTTGCAAACTACTACTTGGCGGCATAATAACTGGAAAAGCGGTAGTACCTGCCTAGAATTTTGTAAAAATCATCACTACTTGTGTTCGACACTATTTTAACTTAGAAAAATATATGAATAAATGGATGAGCACCGATACTTGCTACCCAAGAACATGACCGGTACAAGGCTACGACACTGATACGACATGGCGTAGCGGCGTAGATGCTCTACACGAATCTAACGCTACGAGATAGGCTAAGAGCTTCTCCGGATTTACAGTATGATAAATGTAGGTACCTACAATGGAGAAACTCTATCTCTTCAATCCAAAACCAATCTAATCTATTATATATTCTGTATTTCGAATAAATCATAAAAAAGAGCTCATCTACGCTAAAATATTATTTATATTATATCTTATTCAACATTTTCAATTTGAAGTTACTTTAGCCATTTTGTTAGATTTGTAATAATCTCAAAGTAAATTTGGACACGTAAATCTTCAATGTATTTTTCATCTGATTAAATTAGTGTTTATTCAAAGAAAGACCTTCTTTGAATAAATGTTATTTTCTTTCTTTCTTTCTTTCTTCGTTTCAATTATAGTATAAAAACACCCAACCATCTTTTATCTTCGATTTTTATGTCACAAACTTCAATAGATATCTTATTCCAAAACATTAAGCTAAAAAGGTACAGTCTTTGTGTAACAAGACCCCATTTGTTTTTGGAAGTTGCCGAAATATTTGAAATAAAATATTGCGTCGTTTTTTACAAGAGTTTTCTACAAAAAAGTTTCGCAAAATCTATGAGTAATTTTATTGCATGAAAATAGATACCAGTGTTATAACTATAGATGTTTATATAAATTATTAGGTTTTGTTGATTACAAATATATTCCGCGATGACGTTAATAAATTTTCGTCGGTAATACATCCTGGTCCGGCACGGCACTACCCAGCATTACACAAAATAAAAATAAATGCTTTGCTGGCGATACTGAAGACTATGTAAGTTCAGAATGAGCATATTGTACTGGACTATAAACCAAATTGACCTTGATTTATAATTGGTGCTAGTACATAGGGGGTCTTTTTAATGTGATCCATACTATTAAATTAAATTTTCTTCTTGTGTTATGGAAGAATATACATCATCATCATCATCTTTATCAACAGTCTGTAGACGTCCACTGCTGAACATAGGCCTTCTTCAGAAAGCTCCTCTTTGATCGGCTTGTCGCCTACTAAATCTATCGGTTCCCCGAAGAAATATTACAAAGTATTTATTATAAAAAAGTAACATATGACCCTTCTTATAGGAAACAAAACTACACCTTACAATGACTTGGCAAAATTGGCCAATCCGTTTAGTTTTATAGGCGGTCAAACAGAAACACGCAAATATTAATACCACCCTTTTTTGTAGTTGGATGAAACAATCTCCACCATAGAAAACCTACCATAACCTTCATCCGTTCAAGCAATCACCAACATGCAAATAAGCAATTCTGCCTTTACGTTTTGGAAACTCATTAATTTTCTTATTTCCTTGTCAATAACCCAATGGCATTCCGTAAGAGGGAATAAAACCGGCGCCTCACTTTCTACTTTGTTTCGAATAGCTCGCTATAAAACTTGTTAGGATGGCAAACGATAAAATTTGCAATTTGGGAAACAATAATGGCGAATGATTTTAGGAAACTTTTTAGCGGAAAAATAAAAAGCAATTAGCGGGTGGTATAATGGTTTGTCTATTACTTTTTGCAGAAGATTCTTTTTCATTTATTTTCGTGTTTTTTGATGGTTTTGCGAAAGGATAAATGTTTATATTATTATGTATTTTGTTATCTATCTATATAAATTATGGAAAAAGGTTTAGTAGTAGTTTAGTTTTATAAAATAGTTTTATTGTATTTGGTATCTTAGTTTTAATAGGTAGGTATTATTAATCTTTAATGTTATTTACTATTTAAGTTGTTATTGTAACTTGGTGAATGTTAAATTAAAAACTTTTTTCCATACTTTAGATAGATATAGATTTTTATTTTTAACTTTCAATTTATTTATTTATTTATTTATTTATTTATTTATTACATGCTTTCATACAATGTCATTTAGTGTAACTAAAACTAAATACCTAGTCCTAAATATTTCATTGTATGAGCCCTGTGAGGGCGTTGCACTTCGGGTGGAGCTGGAGCGTACATATCTATATCTAATAAAAATAGCAAATTATACTTATTTTAATTGAATTTCGTCATCTTATATACAATTTAGGTCAATTTATATATTATCATTATCATCATTTTAGGTAAATTTCAAAACTGAATTAATTTTATATCACAATTGTTAGATTAATTATTAATCTTACCTACTTTGATATTAATACTTTTAATTTTTATCATTTTGTACATCGAGTGTAACAGGACCGAGCGAACTAAAGTTTATCTGCTTTAAATTCTTCGACTTTCTTTATATAATTTTACTACAATATTTGTTATGGTTGTTCGAGGTAAATGTAAGTCATATACAGATTCCACATGTTACACAAAATTATAATAATTGTAGTGCATACTTGCATAGTAAAACACGTTCACGAGTACAACCCACTCCTATGTCATGAATGCATGTGAGAAACGGTGGAGCTACTGCACTATGAACCCTTAAAAGAAACAAGAATAAAATACAAAGATTATTAAGCCCGTTGATAGCTCGTAAACAAATTACTCTTACAAACACGACTCACCTACGGGGGCAGAAGGCGAGGTAACAAAACGAGACAAAGTCATACGAAATTACAAAGGACAGAGCAGGATGGAACAAAAGACACATTGGGTGTCCCGCTTCCTGTCGTAGGAATAGCAGTTGAAATAAACTACTAATTTTCGTACGGGTATCGTTGTTCAACTGGATTTATAGTCAATGATAAAAACGGATCTGACGTAATACAGCTGAGATTTTAAAACCCGTCAACCTCGAGCATTACATCACCATCAGCATGCTCTTTATCATCATCATCATCATCACCATTACTGGAACATTTTATGTCAGCAAACAAAGGCTGTGCTCTTCTGCTATCTTAAAGCGTTAGGTTGGCGAGGTTAACTGAGCTGGCAGGGGGGAAAACACAAAACACCTCAAGTGGTACCTATGTCAGTGCATGCCTTTGTCACCCAATTCTGAATAAGAATAAAAACTCAATGCGTATAAGTGCACATGCATTCTTTCTTACGCTATATAAACAACCTATTATACGATACGGAGACAAAACCGAATGGAGGTATGAGGAGCGACAAATTGAAGTTCTTTTAATTTCCCATGAGAATAGATGTAACGGAGTCGTTGGCAAAACCCCGTATTATATTTCAAATAGCCTAGAGAGGTAACGTTTTAATGATTTATTGAATAAGATGGAGGAGACGCATCAACGCGGTCTGTCGTATAACAGGCCGTGTTTTGTTCCAACTTTGTTACACTTTTTTTTCCATCGAATGCTATTCAGCAAATGTCTTTAATAAAATACGCATAGCATAGCATGTTCATGCAATTTATTTTTTATTTTTATGTAGTTGTTAAGTAAAAAATCATCATCATCGTCATCATCAATTTCCTGGAGACGTCTACTGCTGAACATAAGCCGATGCAGCGTAGGCAGGCCTATTACTAGGTGGACCGATGATCTGGAGATAACCGCGAGGAGCCGATGGATGCAAGAGGCGAGCAGCCGGATCTCTGGGATGTAAAAAATAAAGCCTTATTATTCTGAAAACATAGTTTAGTTTTGAATATCTTTTCGGTCTCCAATCTTCTTAGAACGAAGATACTGTTAAAATACCCGAATATAAGATTTCAAACATGTCTACATGTTTAATACTAAAGCGAACTTACAACTCGATCTCTGTTCAATAAATCACGTATTAACTATACATACAGCTTTCTTTCTTTCTTTCTTTCTTTCTTTCTTTCTTTCTTTCTTTCTTTCTATTTATGGATTATTATGTAAAAAAAATGCAAGTCAGTATACCAGCTAAGTTACAAAGATGTGTGCAGTATCCGCAAATAGGGCCTTTTATCATTAATTAATTATGTGTCACTCAGATGTACTGAAATAATAATGCGGTGGCGTGTCACTAGAAGCGTAAGCTCATATAAATGTCTGGTTGAATTAACTTATGTGATGTTTTAATGATAATTAGTGGACTTGGTTACATATGAAATTTTATTCCAGTGGATTTCAATTTGAAGAGAATAAGTAACTCGACTATTGATCTAAAAGCAATCAGTGACATTCATGAAACATGTTCTAAGTTTTATGTTGATGTTTTCAAATATTCTAATAAAAATCTGGTATCATTTCAAAGTAGAGAGAATAAAGGAAAGCTGTAACAATTTATGATAGTAATGATTCTGTCGCATGGCGCAGCGTAGACTGGTCCACCACTGGGGGGACCAGCGATCTTATTAAAATCCACGTGGAGCCGATGGATGCATGAGGCAAACAGCCACTCAAATTGGTATTTCAGTGAGAAGGCCTATGTTCAGCAGTGGACGTCTCCAGACGCAGTGGCAGTGTTGCCTGCTCAGCGTAATCAACAGATTTATTTCAAACATGAAGAAAACAACTTAAATAAAATAATATTTTATACATTTCGATTTTGATTGTTATTGAACTAAGAAAGCTACGGTACGAGCTTTGCAATATTTTTAATAACTGCTTCTCGAGGCGATACAAAGGATCTCAACAATGAATACGGCATGCTATTATTCCACTGTCAAAGGCTGCGTTTCAACTATGGATCACGTTGAGTGAAATTGAGACGAGGTTCAATGTAACTGTACTATTATCGCACGTCTCTGAACATTGTACAGTGCACTGCAGTAGAGAATGTTCTCCTCGTAATAATTAACACCAATACTTTAGCTCCGTTTTGTGCTTTAGTTAAAAACATCCTGTGACATTTGTATTGGTGAGTGAATTCTTTCTTTGCATTAAATAAATTAATATATTTTATGCTATAGTATACCTACATTTATGAACGTTTAAATTAGAATACCTGGTGATGATAATATTTAGGTACTACATACACACAGCTACTATGGAATGACATGAAGCTTAAGAATGTCATACATTTGTGAGGTCATAATGGCAAGTAGATTGAAATATAGAGATAACGGAAGAAAATAATGAATGAATGATTGAAGTTTTGATAATAAGGTAATATAAATGACTGAAAACACAGCTAGCAACACGCACATATAATTATCTTAAAACGATAATCATAGAGATACATTACTGTCTCATTTGATACGATACACTCATTTCACTGTTAGTTTCCGATTCAAAGCAACTCAAAGATACGTTTGTACGAAACATTTTTCAGAAACTTTTATTAAAATTGCATTTTTTTTTTAAATAGAGTAACTCAATTGTAAGTATTATACGTGACGATAATATTTCTGACTATTACGCAGCAAGTATGTAGAAGCATGTACCACCGTAAACCGCGTCATCATTTTTCATCAGGTGATATGTTAAAGAAAAGAAATGGGTTTTCAATATATTATGCCTGAATGACACACTACGGTAAATCACATCTAATACCTATATTGAAGGAAAACAGGTAAAGTTTAGCGAAGTATTATGACTGTATTCTGTGGTAGTTTATACAAATTCAAATATGAAATATACGTGTGATAATTTTTAATCTATGATGATGTAGATGATATCCGTTCAGCAACAAGCATTTTTTTATATTTTTTAAATCATTATATTTTATTGGGCAACAGCTCCTTTGTTCGTAGGTACTTTGATTAGGTATAGGCCAGGAGCCAAGTATGGATATAATCCGACAAACAATATGTAGGTACTAAAGAATCGTTCCAAGTTTAATAAGCTCTTGGCAGACACTGTGCAAATGGCAATTAGCTGCAGTTGCCAAAAGTTTAGCATTACTTGCTAAAATTGATCGCGATTCTCTTTGTTAATTTTGAGATGAACTACAAAAATTGCTTAGAACAGTGGTTCTCTTCTTATCCCTGGTTTTTTGTACGTTTGTTAAACTTAAACTTATGTCAACTTAAAAATGCGGAACCCCTGTTTTATCATCGGCTGTTTTTAAATAATGAGCATCCTGTATTTTTAAGTAGACATGAGTTAAGCTTTTACAAACTTATAAGAATTTCTGATGTCTCTTCCAAATCAGACTTGACAGATACATGTTCAATATTCTATCAATCCTGATTCGGTACAGAAATAAAAACAAGAACAAAATGATTATTATGATCACTTTCATTTTTAATGTGAATCATACGACTGAAACCATGTTTTATAAGCAAATAAAGAATATTATATTTTTTGCCAATATAGTTTTTGTAAAGATATTTTATTGTTTGATGATTTACGTGAAATAAAATATAATCTTGCTTATTTCCATACAGTACAAATAATTTCACAATATAAATAGGTAGCTCTCCAAAAAATAAACTATCTGCCAATGAATAGGTCTGTCTCCATTAATAAAGTTTTCTGCTCTCATGTACCTAGGTTTGTACCCTACACAGTGATATTTCACAGCGAGCACTCGCATAAAAAAAATGGTACACACTCGAGCGTGGCAGGTGATAAAATACCAGCGAAAAGTTATTGCCCCAGATAGCACGGTGTGTTGTGTTTTGAAAGTAACTTCGTAATTAAAAAGTTTAAAGTTTCACATTGGAGGTGACGGGTGCATACGTACTAATTATTAAAGTTGCATGCGCTTTCCGAAGGCGCGGAATAAACGCAGTAGCTGGCATATTGTTGTAAATTATGTTAAGCTGTTGTCGAATCTATAACTTATCTATTATTGTGTAATATTACCTTAAACTAATAGATAAGGATTTTAATTTAATATTAATACTGCTTATCTATTAGTAAATAAATAAACTAATTAAGGTGGTTTATTTAATTTTTGCTCCGATGGATGCAAGAGGCAAGCAGCCGCTCAAAGTGGCGAATTTTGCGGGAGGCCTATGTTCAGGAGTGGACGTCTTCAGGCTGATGATGATGATGATGATGATGATGATGATGATGATGATGATTATGATGGTGATGATGATGGTGATGATGGTGATGATGATGATTTAGTTTTTATGTAAAATTTCGTCGCGAACGTACATTGCAAACGCAATGACCTTACTTTGGGACATTGAGAAACAAAGGATTTTCTTTGCATGCCGGAAGGGGATTTTGCAGCATCTTTTCCAGACATTAAATTCTTTTGCAATCACCAAGCCGCCAAGTGTGGTGATTATGGTAACCCCCCCCCCCCCCCCCCTCCCCCCCCCCGGGCGTTTTATGGAGAAGGCATAGTAGTCAGCAGTGAGATGTCTCATGTTGATAACATTCTTATTCCGGAAACGGTGATCGCCAGAAAATACTGCGGTGGCCAAACATTGCGTCTCTTAAGTCGATATGCGTCGGTTCGTGTGACATCACTAACGTCCTCTTGTGTATAATATAATATATTTAGGTACGGTAAGATAGCTTCTACATACAAAATTGTAACTTGTACTAAATAAAAATTGATTGATTGATTGATTGATTGACGGACATACAATATAGCTTTACAATTTCACATATAAACAATAAGTATATCGATAAAATTAAAAAAAATATATCACAGTAATTTTCATACAAAATCCAGTAACATTAGGCAGAAAGCACAATAATACTGAGTACAATATCGCGTAGAAGCTTGTACAAGGCAGTATGTATTTTGCATTCACTGCAACCGGGAACTAAGCAACGCAATCCTGGATAATAAACAGTGCTTCAAACATTTGCAGGAGTTAAACATGTTACCGCGCGCTGCCAAAACTTAGGAACGTTTTGATGATAATTTCATATAAGTAACCACTATTGGTTTACAGTGAAGATGAAAATAGAAATTAATGACTTTGATATCAATATTATAAAAACGGTTTAAACCGACTGCTATCGTTTCAGTTTTTGATTTAGAAACCAAACTACTGATTGATTTTAAGAAATATATTTATATGAGACCAATTGCAATCTGTAAACTTGTCAATTCAAATAAAAAAAGATTTTTTAGGTTTGTTTATAACTGACAGAAAAATAAATAAATAATACAACAGAGTTGAAAACCTCGCGTTTCTAAGTACGGTTGAGCATTTGCTTTATCTACAGCTCTAGCCAGTTACAAAACATGTCCTGATTCAAAAACTCTGTGTAGGACAAATTAATAGAATTATCATGATTCTCTGATATTTTGATATTTTTCTTATTCTATAATGTGAAAGAGTTTTAACTAAGACTTTATGACCTGAACTCATAGTCTAGAATCTGATTACTAGACTGTGTGATGTGTCAGGATGACGTGTGCAGTTTTATTTTAAAGGCCCGAGTGACACTTCAACTGTTATGTGCAGCCGTATCGCTTAACACCAGGTGAACGACTAGCTCATCACGTCATTCATTCTCATAAAAAAAAACTAAGCTTACAGTGTCCATATAAGAACGTGGTATATTTCGCCTTCGTGTCTAGTAAAGCCGGCCTAATTTACCGGTATATGGGCTCTAATATGTATCTTGGATACCTAAACGTCACCCGGAGGAGACATTGGATCTCCGGTACTTTGTGTTTCTGAGATCGTGTAGACAGTAGAGGAATATCTACGTGCCGTGCAATAAGATCTTCATAACCAAATTAGGCTTTGCAAGCAATTTTCCCGCGAAACTAGAAGCTGCCAGGTACCTAAGAATTAATAAGAGAATATAAGTAATGTTTATTCACAAATACCCAGAATCAATCTTGTCCATTTTCTTGTCTGATGTTATAACTAAAGTAATCTAATTCCAATATTCTGTTGTGTATTTAATCGTCATCGTAACTTTTGTTATATTGTTTTCACAGGCCAAATTATATTATAGTGATTTTTTTAAATATTTATTTTCTCTAAGTGCCAATTCTAAAAGCAAAAATCTATACCTCACACTTTTTAGTAAACTTTGTTGTAGTTTGTAAACTTTTATAATATTGCAACAGCAATAATCCATACTACTTAAATAAAATGGCTACATCTCACCCAATAGTACGACATCTATGTACGCCATAAAAATGCGAATAAAAATAAAATATACCAAAAGTAACGCTCCATTCTTGGATACTTTCCAAACCGTAGAACAAACGCTTCAGTTGCAATATATTGGTTGAAACTGCTTTTTAGATCTTTAATTGCTATTAGTTAGACTCCATTTTGCCATTCTTATTCTAAGATACCGCACTAATTACTGTTAAAATATTTTTAATCGTATAAGTTGTTAACAAGGTCTGAAAGCACGCGTACAAAAGACTCAAAATACTGCACCGTAGTTATTTATTGAATAAAAAGTCCATACAAAGGGACAGCAAATATTTAATGCCCTATTTATTTATTTATTTAATTGCATTACATAGACTTAGTATATACTACTTAAAATAAATTAATCTAAATCAATGTACTCTGACAAGAGTGTTGCAATGTCGTTTTAAAGCAGACAGGGCTTAAACAGTAACTTATGTATTACTCTATCTCAGGTATCTATACATAGTTAGGTAAATAATATTATAATACTTATAATTTAATAATGATATAATAATTATAATCCAAGGGACCATAGTAACTTTCCTTATGTCCTAGTCTTAACTAGGGTCCATAGTAACTTTCCTTATGTCCTAGTTAAGACTAGGACATAAGGAAAGTTACTATGGACCCTAGTCTATAGGTCCATAGTAACTTTGGGACTAGGGACTAGGTGGTCTAGCAAATATACCGACCACTAACGCTAACGCCTCACGCTAACTCCAAAAATGTATTGAAATTTCACTGCGGAAAAGTTAGCGATTTCCGAAATGTCATTTCAGTACATTTTGGAGTTAGCGTGAGGCGATTGCGATGTAAGCGATTGTGATCTTTGCTAGACCCCCAGGATCCTTAGTAACTTTGGTATGTCCCCAAATAAAGCCATACCCTTAACTCCACTGCAACTTTTGTAGGATTTTATTTGTGCCATCACAAATCGTCTTTTATACAGACCAATTTATTTTACGCAGGCAACACGTCCGCCCGAATTTCCGTGCTCTTCCCCTAATGAATTCAGTCACAGAATAATTAATATAAAACATTTTACGGTACACAATAAAGTGTACCTTCTGTAAACCCCTAAAAACCACATGGTATAAAGTAGTCATAATGCGTGGCCTCACTAAGCTTTTACGCTAAAGGACCACTTACAAGCTTGTAGAGTCTGACGCAAAATTGAAAAGGCACAGTCAAATTGCAAAACTTTACTTTAGTTTCATTAGGAATTAAATGTTATTTAAATGATAGGTTTATAATTTTTGTGCTTTAAGTAGCCAACAAGCATACGGTCTATAAGGAAGAGGTCACCGTAGTAACCTATAGACATCCGCTAGCCATGCAACGCGTAGACTATTTTCAACATTTGAGTGGTCTGGGTTTGCAGAAAATTATATAATTTTACCAGGCAAATGATATCAATTTGGCACTTTGATTTCAGTTTCAGAACAGTCTCTCTCACATATTTAAAAAAATGTTAAAAAGAACCGACATAAGACACCGACAGAAGAAATAAGAATGTGATTCTACCTAATTTTAATTAATCAGAATATTAATTAATGTTGGAGCTGCAGTAATAGAAGTATGCAAATAATTTAGTCTGTTACTAGAATATTCTTGAATATTAAATTTAATTTTAGAATGTATCTTTTAACATATTTTATACAGGTCGTATTGAAATAAGTTATACATCATTTCACCGATAATTATAATATATAACTGTTTCATTATCACGAGTTATTATATTTAGTACATACAGAAAAGCATATCGTATGTTAACAATATTGGTTTATATCTTTTGCCAGAATTGCACTTGGTACGTTTGTTGGTCATCAATCATTATGGTGTTCTATAGCGGAGACCTTAATATTTTCAGCAGTGGACTTCTTTCAGATGACGTTGATGATGGTGGTGATGATGATGATAAACAAAGCTCGTATTAAAATATTGGTGAAGTGTTTAGAGGTAACTTATGCCATAATAATTATTATGCTTCTGGCTCTAATAATCTTTAAATCTTCAAAATGTTCAACAATCTCCAATTACAAATTTAATTAATATCTGTTCAGCCATTTAATTTTATACATGATAGAGTGACAAACTATATAGTAAGTAATAGTCAAAATGTTAGCGTTTTCTCTACAGAGACTATCATGCCACAGCTATGTAACACGTTGGCCATTGCCATAAACTGTGACCATATTTATTTAAATAAGCATATTATGCTTACTGCTACTAATAGATGAGGTATAGACTGAATCAAGCAAACCGATTACCCGCTTTGCATAGAAACAAGGTTGTTATAACAATCAATCGATAAGCCAGTACACGCACTGGCCAGATATTCTATTATTATGCGATTGAATCCGATAAGCCAGAACAGATTGACCAGATTGTGAGTCACGATAATTGTATTCGTTCATGAGTATAAAATTTGGGTATTGGTGAGATCTAGTGGAATGGGGAAGAAAGGTTCTCAAGCGGTTACCACGAACCGGATGGCGCAGCGTAGGCCGGCCCCCCACTAGATGGACCGATAATCAGGTGAAAGCCGCGGGAAGCCGATGGATGTAGTAGGCGAGCAGCCGCTCAAAGTGGCGCTCTCGGGGGAGGCCTATGTTCAGCAGAGGATGTCTTCAGGCGGTTGATGATGATATCTAGTGTAAATTACACAAGTTTAGCGTTTGTGTCGTGGTTTACGTCCGGAAAAATCAGACACAGATTTCTCAATCATGGATTATTTGCGTCTGGCGGGCCAATTTTCTTTAATTTAACACAAAAAAAAAATAAAAAAAAAACAGCAACTCTAAGGATTTTTTCTATTGCAATATTATATAAAGAAACAAAAGATAATCTCGGCTAATCAGCTCCAAGTATGCCAGCTGTTTCTAAGAATACATTAATTTAAGAGATTATTTCAAATAACTTAATAAATAAAAGTAATAAAAATAGAATTATTTCTTACAACCTTCGGGGCTAACAGTGTTTTTTAATAAAACCCTCTAGTGGTTGTTTTTGTTGGATGACGCATTCTTGTAGGATGCATCTGCTTATCAAATTAATGTAGCAAGAGATTGGGTGTATGGCTAAGTTGCACCATTTTTAGTTAAACTCAAACTACAGTAATTAACACTCCGGTTCACATGAAACTGTATTATAAGTACGCTATTTAATTATTGTCACCTACTGTTAACTTAAATTTGCATAACATTGGTTTTTTTAAAATGAATTGATTACGAATTAATGCGAAACGACAAATGTTTTTTGTTTGACGTTTAGGAGGAAAATGTTCTTTTTCATCACTCTTATGCTTTCTACATGTATCCTCTACTTAGTTTGTGGCTTTCTAACACAGCTTTCTAAATACTGTAATAAGCTGTTCTAAATTCAAAATAGAACTTTTGAACATTGAAACTGGCCAAGAAAATGAATAAAAGTAAAGTAGTTTCCCTTCAAACATTCTCCAAAGAGCTATAAATCCTTAAATCTGTAGAGAAATACTGCACGTCGTCGTCGGTGCAAGCCCGATGGCCACCGACGTCGCATTGTACTGAGCACGGTCCAGTAGACAGACGTCAAGCTCGAATTTGGAATGCAAATTCCTCAATCGACAGAATACGATGCCCGACTCCACTGAATATTACGCCGTAGCGAACGATAAAAAATCCAGATAATTAAATGACATATTCTCTTAAGAGCGGGCTTTTATATTGCCCTTTTACTTCAACTACATTTTAAACATATTAGTGAAAGTGAACAACTAGTTCTCAATAAAATTAATATCATGAAACAGAAAAGAAAGGCCTCTCGTCTGAAGAGTAGGTTCATCTAAATGAGAACTGAACTAGGCCTGATAGTGATATTTACAGTCACCAGTAGTGATAGTCAGTATAATTTTAAAAAATTAGCCAACATACGATTGTAGTATGATGGATGATTGTAGTAACGGAGATTGTAATGAATAAAAAGCAATTTAAAAGAGCGGGAATTTAAACATGTCATGGTTGACAGCTGAAAGACGGAAAAAAAATGAGAGCTTGGACGAGGCGGAGATTGGAGAAAAAGCTAAAGAAGGTGTTCTGTGGCAGTCTGAGGACTTTGACCTTCACTCGGAGGCATATCCTGCTCCATCATAAAGTGGATCAAGCACCACCTTCGCACCTACCTCATATTGAGAGACTGAATCTGTGCTACCTGAATCTAGCCGCTCCCTCTGACGTAGAGGTCGTAGAGCCATCATACCAGCGCCAGACCTAGACGAGAAACCGGCCTTTCCGCTTGTCTTCACTCCACCGGTTATGTAACCTATCCCTTGTCTACCTACTTCCTCCCTCCCTGGTGTTCAACTCGTATACCATACCTGTGCCGTGCTAGCCATTAGAGACTTTAAACTATTCTTCCGTATCTCTTTATATCTATTATATCTTACTGTTTACTCTAACGTGCTCTTTCTTTCAGTCCTACTCTACTCTCCTATATACCTACCTTATGTCGCCGTCTCCTTCCAGGGTCTGATTAGGTAGGATTAGGATCTAGCCAGGCATCCTAGGACCCTGGGCGGAGCCGTAACGTGACAAACTCTTCTAATTTAATAGTAAGTAAATATTTTTTATATTCTTGGACCACTAATGTATTTCCAGACGAGATTCCTTTGAGTCATGAATGCGTAATTTGTATTTTTTTTCACCATAAAACCACTGTGGGTTAATTATGTAAATAAAAGAAAAAAAAAACACTTTTATAAATAATCTCCTTTTGAAAGAAATAGATATTAAACATAGTGAAAATGGAGGAGCCATGGGATGGAAAACTTAAAATTATTTTGGTGAGTATTTGTTCACAGAAAAAAAGCGAAAATACTTATTCTGTGTCAAGGTATTGTGGACCATGGTCCCTTTCTGGGTTCCTAGATACAGAGAATCTTAGTTAGGGTCCAGGATCTATTAATGTGATCGTTGGGCGTTATTAAACAACGCGTAATCGTAGGTAATTATTTTATCTATTTATAAATAATTACATTTTATTTATTTATAAATATGTAACAAATGATTACGATCACACTTCGGTGTCATGGCCGTCCATACTTACAGAACTATAAATTTCTATTCCTTACAATAGTTACAAGATTGCACCTGGGAGCTGTCTGGTTCCGGTCTAAACTTAGATGTTGTGTATAGTCCGAACTCACCCTGCGAGGAAGAGTAGTGGGTATTGGCAATTTGAGTTATCAACCTGGGGAATACAGGTATCATTTCTCTTGTGTTATAGATGAAACTGGACGATAACTTTATTGGGTTAAATTGTTTGTCTGAATCGCGCTATAGGTAGTTGTGATGCTAATTCGTATTAGCGGAAATGTTATAGTGGAGTAGAAAATCCAACTAATATAATTTTATTGTATAAATAAATGATATTCCTAAAAAAATAAGCAGTCGTAAAAACATCGTTAAATATCTCAAACAATTACAATGTTCTTGTATTTTTTTAATTCCATTTTAAACACAAAAATGGAAGTATAATGCAGTATATGAGTACTAGCAGCTTTTGTAGTTCTACATGAAACTCTTTTGCATGTAAATAAAATATAGATTTTGGTTTAATATATCTATTTTGATTTTTTCTAGTATTTATATTCTGGTTTAACCTATTTAAGATAATAATATATTGGTTCATATAATATATCAGCCTAATTGAAGCCTATTGGAGTTATATGTAGGATTAGTAGGTATGTGAATTTATTATAGGTTATTAATAGCTTCCTCAATTTACAAATGTTTTAAACATTGGATGTCTTCAACGTACCATCAGGTGAGTGGTCAAATGCAATGCCTATAAATTATATTAAAAATATACCTACTTATTTCATTATTTGATCACCGTCCAATCACAAACATAATGCAAACTTTATTAATAAGGTAAAAGCAACCTGTATTGTAATTAATAATGTTTAGGCGAAGTTACACAAAATTTCCCAGCCCCTTTCATCGTAATTCAACACGAAGCCCTA
Organism: Ennomos erosarius; assembly: GCA_963580505.1. Taxonomy (NCBI): domain Eukaryota; kingdom Metazoa; phylum Arthropoda; class Insecta; order Lepidoptera; family Geometridae; genus Ennomos; species Ennomos erosarius. Next base: position 12,673,911 of record OY756986.1, read on the forward strand.
AACTTTGGAAGGTCACAGAAACATAATAATAAAGTTAATGTAATGCTTTTTGACAGAACTCTTTGAATGCCTTCTCCACCGAATTGTGCTAATTTATTTCAATATTCGCCTTTCATGTCGCATTATCGTTCTCAATTATCTGTAAACAAAGGGTACTTTAATTATAAACGTTATTTACCAACTTCATCCTTTGTCATGTTTCTCTGAGTTCGGAATTAGTGAGAATTACTTGGAGGGAATTAGTTCTGGTGGGACAAAACATGCATCAAATTAAACAAGGCACTTTGTGAAATGAAAAATGCTTTGGTATTTATTTAATTACGTCAGACACAATAGCGTCTCGAAACTTAAATGCATTAAATGCGAATTACTTTGAAGGAAATATTTCTTATAGGTCCATAGGTTTGACGAAGTAATTACTGTCAATGCATGGAACAAACCATTTATAATGTCATTAAAAACTAATGAAACCCAGTAATATAAAGACCAATGGTTAACTTGCCAAAGTAGCATAATGACAAATACACATACTATTTACTACTAATGTAACGTTGTACTTACGTTACATAAATATTTTTAAGATAATATTTTTTTTATTATAAATCTAATATTAATAAAAACTAAACACTATTTAAAACTAACTAAAACTATGTACAATTACTTAAATAAACAACTTTGAAAAAATATAATAATTTCATTAACCCGTCTTTATAAGTCGAGCTTCATTTTAGCCACCAGTTCAATCTACTACATTTTGTATTCCGTGGTTCTTGCGCATGCGCAGGCGCGGCCGCGGTCTCATCGCCGGCGCCGCCCGCCACCCTCACATTGCGAAACAATCGTCTGGGAAGAACGCACGTTATCGGTCGCGGTCTCTGATACGTTTATTTTTCGTAATTATTTTATGATTAATGTAACCGCGGCCATACACTAACGTCACTACGCGTTTTCTCAAATTTTAAAACGAAATCTAAGTGATTTTTAGGACCCTGCAATTGGGTAAGTGGTGCACATAATAATGTTTTGAATCAGTTCTAAATTCTAATGTAGCTTCAAATGCTTGGGCTTTAAAAGGTACTTATTATTATGACTTTAATTACTGTGTATTTATAGTCTATCATTTCTCATTAATTCTACCAAATTTCACCAACTTTATTTTAAATCTCCAACACCTACCCTCGCATCTCTTTTCTCAATTTATTAATTTTAATTTCATTTCCGCCTAATTTGTAATCTCCGTATCTGATTGAACATCCACGGCATCACAACTGCATAGTGCTTTGCCTCCGCTGTCGCCGTGGGTGTTCACAACTTGCTGGATCTGGCTTTAACGCCATATTCTTTATGCGCGTTCCAGGGTCCAAGATTCATACTCCAAGATACCTACTTCCAAAATTGGGCCACACAGCCCACAACCAACAAACCACGTACGGACCCTTACGTTGGTCGATTCCGGCATCTCCTGGACTGTAAGCGCCGACGCTCCGGCACACCACCAGCTGACATCCACCCCTGGACTGGACGAACTTCGAGCGCCCACCTACACTGCGACTCGCACTCCAAGGCAGTACCAGTACCAGGAAGAAAAAGATAGAAGTGTCTAGGCCCTAACCCACGCTATTTGCCCCTACCGCTGTGCTAGACCTTGTGGCAAAATAAAATTCAGTGTTCACAACCTGCTGTCTATTTTACCAAACTTCCGTCAGGTAGGTAACTTTCCTTAGGCAGTAGGCTCTGCACGTGACACTCTCTTACTCTGATTTTAACCAGTATTTAACGTTTGTCATTTTATTAGAGTACCTAAAGCTTGTAAAATTATTTACGATCGATACTGGATCAAAACCTGCACCCCTATTCCCAACCTATCGAAAACGTTTCGATTCGAAATCTACACTCTCCGTCTCTTTCATTCTAAACGTAGATGAAGAAGACGGAGAGTTTAAATTTCGAATCGAAACGTTTTCGATAGGTTGGGAATAGTGGTGCTGAAATGAACAAGAATCAATGGCCGGTAATGCAACTCGCACGAGCTGTCCAATAATCCTCCCATTTAGACCGCATTTAGATTTACTGGAGTAATTCCTGCTATCGAGCTCTTGTGATCGAGAGGTCAATAACACAGTAACTTTTCTACCTAACGCATAGTACCTATAATAATTGACTGAACTATTCCTGTCTAATATCATATTACATACAACGGCGCCGCCTCTTACACTATTCATACAGTCAGTCTGCAGCGTTCATTGGCCTTCTGCTATTCTGTTGTGAAGCTAAAATTTCATTTGATGGATTTCATTTTTAACTAGTCCTAATCCTAATATTGCAATTTGCTTCTGTTTTTAAACCTATTAATCAAGCTTCGATTGCTCATTGTTTATTGTATTATGTACGTAAACTAAGTGTTATTTCTCATGCAGTGAAATGTAAATTTCTTTTGAGAAAATAAAGTTTCTTTAATCATAACTAGCTGCACCGGCCTGGCTTTTCACGGGTTAGTTTTATGTCCTGTAATCTTATATCGTAACTCTTAACACACACCAACGTCTGCTGCTGGTAGACAAAATTGTCATTCCTCTGATTTACCACCACTTGAAAAGCTAAGTATGAAGGTGACATGAAATCGGGAAAGACAACTTTCTCTACCACTCTTACTAGGCAGGCTGGAAGATATTCACTGCTGAACACCAGGCCTCCTCCATAAAACGGGGCACTTTGGATACACATTTGGATACACAATATAGGGGATAGCCATTAATCGCCGCTAATGCTGCTCCAGCTTTAACTCATTCAAGGTCAAAAGAAAATCTGAATAGAACAAAACATGTAACTTATAAGAACTCATGCCACGGAATCGGCCTCAAGGCGTCAGCCTCCGTAAGTAAAGGTCATAAATACTTTACCTTCCCTAGAGAGTAGACGTCACGCGCAAAAAAGAACGTTCCAGGCCGACTTCCACGTAATTCAATAAAAAGGGCTAGCCGCACTCCCCGAGGGCCCGATACCCCGCGAGTCATACCCAACAAATTGATGAGATTTACAGTGGAGATTCCCGAAAGTTAGCTGGAGGGAAATTAAGTTGGGTAAACTTTTGACTTCTTCAGGCCCGGACCCTTGTCGCTATGTAATGTTCGGCGCAGTGGCGAATCATGCGGTATTTGTCGAAAACTTTGCAGCAATTAATAATATTATCTTTCTTTTTACATTTGGTAATTGGGTAGTTCTCATCGATGCTCAAATTTGATGGTCACGAGGTTATATTTCCTAAACGGCTTAAGATACAAACATAATTTGTGAATTAAATGATGAAACATCTATTAGGCTACAACAGAAATAAAGCTTGTCATAATAAAAGCAAAAATAATACCTTAAGTTAACACGAAATGGTCAAAAACGGGGTAATTTTTCGTGTTCTCATCGTGTCACAGTCTCCGATGCAGTAAAACATTTGCTTACCACTTCACCAAATTTCACTGTATTTGTATGTAACATATACTGAAATTATCGTAATTAAATAAACTTTACACTAAATAGTCTAAAATAAATCTTTTCATCATTATTTTTAATTTAAAACAACATACGCGTCGGTCACGCGGATATGGGTTCTTTAAATTCGCGTGATATAACGGCTGCCTGTTAAACAAAACATCAGCAATCAAACACTGAGTGTGGTCCGGTCGAACGTCAGTCGTGTACTGGCATCGCAGACGTAAGACGTGTGGCGCAACGTGCCGGAAAAAAATAATATCGGTAAGCTTGTATTTGTTCACAGGTTTACCGATCACACGTGCACTACATTTTTTGGGCATTGTATTTCAGCAATTGAAATCAAAGTTAGCTCATCGAAACCCTAAAATGTGCGAGATATTTATGTAGTATTTGATTTAAATCGATACACTTAACTTTGCAGCAATTTTACAAAAAAGGGATAATTTCGTCAGTTTCGTGTCATAAACTTCGTGGCATTTTAGTCATGAAACTGATTTTGGTCTATGAAACTGATTTTATGCATTCTTTTATTTAGAAATGTAGCGACTGGTGTGAGTTTATTGAAACAATTCTAGTTATTGTAGTATGACAGATGTAAGATAGTGTTTTGAATAATTATGTAAACGTGTTTTTATCGAGAAAAGATGGGTCAATTCGAACTCACTCATCATTCATTGTGATTAATAATCATAGCCTAAAAATGGATGAGTTCGAATTGGTAGGTATGTCATGTTATCGCGAAAAGGGGTGATCTGGACCGTGGTAGCCTAGTAACTCTCAAGTTGGGAGAACCTTCCTTCGAAACTAGCATTGTATTATGTTTAATAATTGGTACATAAAGGGGAAGAGCTAGTAAGAGTACCTACGTTTGGTAGGTAGTAGATTAAAAGATTATGGTTACATACCATTTTTCTGGTTTCCGGGAGAAGCAGCCTATTGCGAAGATTCCGGTAGGTAGCTAGGTAAAAGGTACCTATAGCCCAAGTTCACATTCTATGAACACTTTTCTTCACACACGTTTACCGTCGGATATTATGTACCTAAAGTATGTAAGTATTAGGAACTATCACCAAAAAGTTCTGAAATTATTAATAACGTCACGTCATATCACAATACTACCTATTCTTGACGTAAGTACGTATATAGGTACTAGGTAGGGAGGTAGGTACCTACTAGGTACATTTTGGTCCCCCCCTGCCAACATTTCAATCATACTTTAATTATTTTGCTCGTAGGCCCGACTCTGAACACGTAAAGCTCATATTTAAAAGTTTATGGAAAAATCATGAAATCAGGAGTTTCTAATCCAAAAGAATACCTAAAGATGTGCCAGATATTGTCTTTTGTAGTGAGATTTGTTTTTATATATAAATCGTTATAATATAAGTATAGATTATTTCTATTGTAGTGAAGGTTGTTGTTCTATTGAAAAAATAACGCAACTCATAAATAAATCCACTTTTTAAATACTCAGGATGCTTCTTAATTAATAAAGCTATTAATACAATAACTATCTGTTTTTTGACAGCAGAGGCTTATTACCTATAATATGTATTTAAGTGGATTAGTATTCGTATTTCGTAGGATGAATAAACTCAGGACCGAACTGATAATAATAATATACATAGATTTGGTTATTAATACCATTTGTTTGCCAGTTTAATTATGAAAACAAGATTACGCTGTTATTTTATGAACATTTAGTCTTATAAACAGTAGCAAAACGTGAGAAAATGATAGCTGTAAAGTTACTGAGTCATTTTCGTGATCCGATGCGTCGCTTTCGTGGCCTCTAAAACTTCAAAACCATTTATCACCCAAAAAAGGCTTTCTATTTGATTAACTTATATATTAACTTACTCGTCTTATAAAGCGCTATAATTTACTGTACAAAAATATTTGAAATAAGCACAATATAAAATTGTACATGAAACTGACGATGAGAATCGTAAAAATGAGAACGAGCCAATTATAAAACTTGAATTAACGAAACCAATGACTAAATTAAGGCAAATTCCGACAAGCACCAAGCTTGAGCATGATAGGTACATAATCCAAATGCATGTCCAACAGTTGTATACATACAATATCTCATAAAAATGCAAAAATCAATTTATGACTAGTCCATATATTTGCTGAAACCATAAGGTTCTTTCTGTTCAAATCAACAGTCCTATAATTCACGTTTCCAAGTTCCACTACTGTATTCCACAGTCCTTATCGTTGCGCATTTAGCAAGCAAAGGACGCGAAATCTTGTCTAATTTTAAGTATTTTTATAGACATTAAATACTTATCGCCTATTACCCAACTTAAAATTAAAAAATGTTGCTGTTATATTTTAACTGTCATAAATAATAGAAGTGGACTTTACAATCTTCGTTTGATATGTGCTATCATCTTAGTCTACGTGGCATTGCCAAAATTGTGGTCACCCCTCCACAAAGGCCATTAACCAAGAATTGAATTGAATTGAGTTCTCAATATTTTTGTATGTATGCCAGTTTGGTCAAAGAACGGAAATATTCTGTAGGATATTGCCATGCAACCAACAACCGATGACGAAGAAAACTTCTGAATTGGTGACCACGAACCTTAAAGCGCAGCGTGCGTAAACACGACCTTCAAAACTATGGGAAGGTTGAAGATGCTAATGTTAGATGCAAGTAACGATTACAAATGGCGTACCATATTAAGACGCTGACAGGACCCAATGCGAGCACGTTTATTACAGCAGACGAACTTGAAACTTATTTTGTACCTTATAGGGTCGCTTTATGCATAGCAAAAATATGGCGATTAGGTTGCGTTGCACTTCGACTTTTCCATTTTTCGGTACAAATAATTAGTTATAAAAGAAAAGCTTATTTATGATTTATTTCAATGGGGTGTCTTATTATAATGTAACATTTTAGGACGTTTGAATGATTTTTTAGCGGTCACTTCACGATTTTTTCTATCGAGAAAACTTTTCATAAACGTGTTTCGGTTTCAGCAGATGGAAAGAAGATATGAGTATTAACGTGCATTTTTTTCAATCCTGTAAATGGTATAAGTTTTGAGATAATCACGTTCAAAATAGTCGATTTGGGAGCATTCAGCGCCTTAACTTAATAAAATACAACTACCAAACAACAAAATAACTGACGTTAATGTTTTAATAACAACGATTTCCCTCTTTTTCTCTCTCTATCTCTCTGTTTCTCTCCGTTCACTCCACTCTCTCTCTCTTTCCATAAAGAGGAAGATAAGTTATCAAATACCTACGAATTATTAGCATCAAAAGAAAAAGGCACAAATACACTTTCAATGCAAGCTTCATGCAGTTGAATACCATTACATTAAACCAGGTTTAGCATAAACTCGACTCGACTGAAAAGAAAAGCCAATTTTTGCTTATGATTTATTAAAACCAAGGTAAAACCAATTATCACGTATGGTCTATTAGGACTAAGGAAATCCAATTATTATGCATGCTCCATCAGGCCATTCCAAAAAATTGACTTATCTTTTCTGTCATGTTTAATTTGTGTAGTGTGAAAAGTTAATCCTGTGCAAGGAGTAAAGAGGCAAAAACAGCAGGTTCCGTTACTATTGATAAATTGTATTAAATCGGGCCCAGATAAAAGTCCATACGCATGTCAGATTTAGTCAAAGTGGGTGCCCGATTAAGCCAGAGTGGGGTCTATAGCAAATGCGAAAAATCCACTTGTGTTGAAGGCTTAAATTAACGACTACAGGAAAATTGCATTAAGTTTATTTCAGGCAGTGGAATATAACGCAGTGGCGGATTTTACCTCAACGCGGGGCCCATAGTGAACTTTTAAAAGGGGTCCCTCGATTTTGAGATCCCAAAATTGTTCATTTTTGATTACCTACGGGCAATTAAAAATGATAACAAACACTTTATTCCACCACTTTTTAGATAGGTTAGGTGCCCTATTCATCTTACAATAAAACTTATATTTCTTTTTTATGCTTGGAATCCATTTTACTAGTCCACCACCACCAAAGTGTGTGTGGAACCAAAAATGACACGTCGTTATTGTGAATAACTAGTATTTCCGATTTCTATTCGTGAACAATGATCACACTGCCCCACAGGAATGGCAAGATTAAATATAAAATGTTACAGAAATATCCAGTGCATTCAAGTATCCTTTACTATTTCAGTATTCATGCAATTTATTATTTATGGAAATAAATAACACTACATAATCCATTCGACTGACTCAGCGCCTATAGTATGGAAGAAACATAGTATGTACTACTCTAGATATTATATTATCTGGGGGTTAGTATAGTTTTAAGCATAAATTAGGCTTACATTTGACTAAGGTCTCATTATGCTTGCTCATCTAGAAGATACCAGTACGGGCTTTTCTCTCATATTTATTGGTGTAACCTGTGGTCTTTCTATTAAACAGATATTGGAGTCATAAGATTTGTGCTAATATTTAGGTATGCCAAGGAGTCCGTATAATTTGCTAGCTCTTGATCCGCCACTGACCATTAATTAAAATTGGCTTATCTTTTTAGTCGAGTTTAATTTATGCCCCCGAACTTTTCCTTTGCAATACGTAGCGATAGTTCCGATAGCTCTATCTGTAATAAAAGAACTAAGACGTGTCAAAAAAAGTGTGTTCCGGAAATGCCGCCAATGCTATATAAGTCCATTCCGCGAGAAACGACACAATTGGTCGGAATTCGTCCTCAGCATCGGTGCTGTCGGCGATGCGAGGATATCTCATTTATAACGCTTATCATTGCTCGGAAGTGGGATCGTCAACACGAACAACCATTTCTTTAGTTGTGGTTACGAATTTAGCGATAAATGTACGAGTGATATTATTTTTTATGGTTTTCTTCGTTCACTTTAGTTGGCCTATCAAACTGTAACGCAACCAGTTAGTTTTAGGCTTAACTTAGGGGACGGGGGTTTAAAAATAAAACAAAATCTGTTAGTTTTTGACAACCTTAACTATTGATTAAAAACTTACCCTTAACTTTTTTCGCCCACGGAGGGTAGGTGTATAAACATTATCCGAACACACTCTTTGCTATTTTTACCAATTAAATTAAATTTGAAGTGATTTTAGTGTTAAATTTATGTGTATGTATAACAAGTAATAGTGCTACTTCACCTGCCAGTTAAATTTTCTACTAGTCTCCACCAAGGATATCAAAACTCACTGCTAACATGGCTACATCAAACCAACCCATGTTTGAGGTTATGGAGGCCCTGAATAAAAGAATGGCTCAATTTGAGAGTGAACTGCAACAAACTCCCCCAAGGCCTCTACTGATAGTCTGGCAGCAGACTACAATGCTTTCAAAACTTTCACATTGCAAGTTCTTCAAGCATTTCAGCAGCAATTGGTTGGTCTTGCTCATGATGTTGACCAGCAGGAGATGCGAAGCCGCCGCAAAATATTGCTTATTTTTGGTGTGTCAGAGGCAAAGGACGAGGATTGTGCTGTGGCGGCAGCCAAGTTGATAGCCAGTCACCTGCATATCACTGATTTTAATGTTGGGTTCATTAGCCGTTGTCAGCGTATGGGTCGTGCTACGAAAGATAATCCTCGTCCTCTTCTCATAAAGTTTAGAGAACTTGGCGTGCGCAATAAGGTATGGTACTCCAAAACCAAGCTGAAGGGTACAGGGATTACTCTTTCAGAGTTCCTTACAAAACTCAGGCATGAAACGTTCATGGCAGCCAGGCAGCAGTTTGGCGTAACTAACTGTTGGACGCGCGACGGTTACATCCACATAATCAAGCCTGATGGTATGCGCCACCGTGTGAGCAGCCTCGGTGAGCTGCAGAAGATTGTGCCAGCGGCAAGCAAAAAACAAACTGCAAGTGCAGCCACAGTTCTGGCAGAAAAGAATCTAGTGCCACCGAAAACCAAACGAGCTGTCACATTAAAAAAGTAACCTGTGGCAGTTCCATGACATAAATAACTTATGGTATTCTAATATCTTAAGCTGGATACTGATGCGCTCATCTGTACTGTGTGTTATTGTTCACTTCAATTATTTTCGACTTTATTATTTTTATTTACCGGGTACATACATACATACATTACATACACATATACATACATTGCATACATTACATACATTATTGTTTTAATCTATTTTCATTCACAGCTATTTTTTGTTCACAAGTTTTTGTTTTGCATTGTATGTACCCAATTTAATTTGCTTATAGCAGTTTGTCACTGCTGACTGACAGATTTGCTGTCATGTCTGTTTGATGGTTTGTATTTGACCATAGATAATATCCATCTTTTTTTATTTCTCTTAATCGTGGAGGCTAATGCCGTTAGAGTTATTAAGCCATAGTTTTGTGTAAAACAATCGTTAAATTAATTTTAAAATTTATTATATAATTATTACATTTTCTTTTTTGTTTCTTAAATTTATATTATTATTAAGACCTGTTTATTTGGTTTATAATTCAAAATTCTAGCAACTGGCAGGATGAAGTAGTTGGAGTAATAGAAACCAGTTTATTTTACTTTTTTTTTTAGTTTTTAGTATTTGATTATAGTAGTATTACTATTTACATATATATATATATATATATATTTTAAATATTATTATATATTAGCTTTATATTTATATTCATTTCTATGACATGCAGGCATCTTTCGACGACAAAAATCTTGATGCTGTACTAGTCTCCGAGTCCTGTAGGGCGATTATGTAACTTTTATTTCAATCAGTTTCATTAAGAAATATGTATTTATTATAGTTTTGCGATTATGTACGACATTCTGTATCAATCAAAGTCAATAAAAGTTCGATTGCAATAAGTTTGCTACAGAAAAGGATTTGACAGAACAAAAATTTCATCGATATGAACATTTGCGATTACGTACATAGATTTCAGCCGAAATGACGGCAGAAATTACATTCTCCATAGAAACAGGCTAGAGGTTGTTTCTTGCGAACTTTTATTGTTGTTTTTCTTCACATTGAGCATCTTCAAGCAATATAAACGCATAAGTAGTAAATCATAAAATACTTACTTACTATATCCAGTGTGACCATCTAAATTGCAGATTCTGCCCTAAATAGGCAAGAAATCTTCCTCAACAAAGAAATATGCCTCAAGTCTTTTATAATATATTGCTAGTTGACCCAACCCGGCTTGCGCGGGTTAATAATTTTTACGTCTTACCTAACCCTGTTTAAGCGGCTTCAATATTGATCGATTGTTCGTGTTACGTTGGCGCGCAAAAACGTCGTTGGCTGTACGCGATTATCAATAGTTATGTATCCTCCTCTCTTCTAATTTTTGCGTGCCCGACAGGGCCCATGACGTTTATTTTTATGTTTCAGCCCTTTGGGGGCTGACCAATGAATAAAAAAGTAATCATATGCAATTTTTATTTATATCTTAAAAGACAAATAACAGTCAATTAGCGCGCCAGTTTATCGGCAGTAGGATATTGATCGGATGAAAACTATCTTAGTTACATGGTTGCTAGTGAGACGCTCCCTCTAGTCCGCACGGCAGGTATGGTATTTAGTTTCTTCTAGTTTCAGTGAGGAAGTCTGATGAATGAATTACAAATTAATATTATTAAGTTATTAAAACTAATAAAGAGCTGCAGCTATGAGACCTCCGATTTTTACTTCAAAATATCAATAACCCCCATATCTGCCGAAAGATGCCACGTTTTTAAAATAGTAAACTTGAGAGCTAGTTCTGCCAAATGGCAGAAATCTGCCACAAATGGTCACAATTATTATAACTCTATTTTTTCATTGACAATGACATTTCCTGTTTCAACAAAAACATAGGCCAAAGAACCGTATAATGCAGCCAAATAAAAATGATTAGTCATTTCAACACGTTTTCTATATAAACCTTGCTTTTTAAATTGGTCGGGTTGGCTGCAACTTCACTTTGGTTGTTATCGATAAAAACCGATTGAAATAGAAATAAAAACCCTTACGTAATCGCAAATTATCGATACACACATGTAGCTATTTCAAATGTGTTTCAATCAACCCAGTGTTTGTAACAGCTTTACATAATCGCTCTACTGGTTAAAACCTCCCGTCCACTTTATACTCCCTTCCTGGCTTCAACTTGATTCGTAATGATCGCACCGGAAGTGGTGGTGGTGGTGTAGCTATCTATCTCCGTACTCATATTTCCTATTCGATCCTTAGCATGTCTTCACAACCACCACCTTCCAACGCGGGCGAACATTTGCTTATTGAGGTTTCACTTTCCCATTCCAAAACCCTTCTCGGAGTCTACTACAGCCCTAGTATTCGTATCAACTTTTTCTCTTCATTTGAACAGATTTTAGAAAATTTTATCCAAAATTATACCCATAACATCATCATGGGCGACTTTAATACCTGTCTTCTCAAAAATGATTCTCGGTCTTCAAATTTCAAAAATATTATCAATGCTAGCAATATGCACTTACTACCTCTTAACGCTACACATAACTTTCCAAACTGCACCCCTTCTCTTCTTGATGTCATTATAGTATCATCTCTACAGCATGTTGCTAAACATGGGCAATGTGCTGCCGACTCCTTTTCTTACCATGATCTTATCTATCTCTCTTATAAAGTTCGTCCTCCAAAACCTAAGCCCAAAATTCTTTTGCGACGTAACTTTGGTTCTATTGATATGGAGAATCTTCGCAGAGATGCAAGTGCCACTGATTGGAGTTCAGTAATAAACGCTCAAACCATTGATAACAAGGTTGAAATCTTCAACTCTCTACTAGTGAAGCTTTACGACACGCATGCTCCGATTAGACCCGTAAAGATGAAGCACCTTCCTGCGCCCTGGCTAATAGATGAGATAAAAGTCCTTATTCATAAAAAAGCTATTGCTAAGGCAAAGTTAAAATTTCGTCCTAATGACGATAATAAAGAAAAATACGTGACTGCACGTAACCGCTGCAATAGGGTGTGTAGGGATGCCCTGCGCCACCATATTCATGACTCGGTTACGGACGAAGATCCAGCAAAAGTTTGGAAATTTCTAAGGTCATTGGCAAATCACGTCAAGATACGATTCCAAAAGACTTGGATAGAGATTCCCTCAATCAACACTTTTCTTCGTCATCCAGCATTGATCATAACGACAAAATGGACACTCTAAATTATCTTTCCACTCTGCCAAAACCTGACTTTTCTCCGTTTCATTTTAGTCAGTTCACTGCTAGTGATGTTAAGAAGAGTATCCTTTCTATTCAATCTAATGCAATGGGAGGCGACAATATTAGCACGAAAATGGTTATCCTCATTTTGGATGAGCTACTTCCCATTATATGCCACATCCTTAACTACTCCATTTTGAATGGTGCCTTTCCTTCTATTTGGAAGGAGGCACATTTAATCCCTTTACCAAAAAAATCCAATCCCATTTTATTTTCGGAATTCCGCCCCATTTCGATCCTTCCGTTCCTGTCTAAAGTCCTTGAGCGTTTAGTTCAAAGCCAACTTAATTCTTTTCTTCCACGTAATAACCTCTTGAACCCCATGCAGTCTGGCTTCCGCCCTGGTCATAGTACTGTCACAAGTCTCATTAAAATTACTGGCGACATACGACTGGGAATGGAAGCCGGTCAGCTAACTGTCCTGACTCTTCTAGACTTTAGCAACGCATTTAATGATGTCGATTTTGACCTTCTGTTGGCTACGTCCGTACAAATAGCTATGACTGGTTTCATAGCTATTTGTACGGACGCCAGCAGCGAGTTCGCATTGAGGATTCCTTTTCCTCTTGGTGCACTACTGCAGCGGGCGTCCCTCAAGGCGGCGTCTTATCTCCTCTTCTTTTCGCAATTTTTATAAATTCTATATCCCATTCTCTTACTTCTTCCTACCACCTATATGCAGACGATCTTCAAATTTATTTGCAGACTCTGCTTGACAATCTAGTTGAAGCCATTAACAAAGCTACTGCTGACTTGGGACGTATAGCTGACTGGAGCAAACATTTTGGTCTAAAAGTTAATCCTTCAAAGACGCAAGTAATCATCGTCAGGAGTTCACGGATGATTGCAAGGTAAGATTTCTCTGGACTATGTAACGATCCAGGGTGTCTCGTGACGTCACAAATATTAGAAAGTTTTCTCAATTATAAATATATTCAAAATCAAATAATTTTACGAATAAATAAAAATCCAAAAATAAAGCAAATATTCGTTTGATACTGCACTAACTGGTATAGGACATAGAGATAGGTATGAAAGTAGTTATTTAAACGTAAAATGAGGTAATATTAGAAAGCATAAAACCTCTTTAATTATATTTCATACTAAAATCGCGAGCTAGCAGTCTAGAATGTGTCAAAGACTTTTCAAAGAATTTCAGATTGGGAGATGGGAGTGGTGATTAGGAAAGGAAAAAGAAAAGATGGCAAAATATAGTTTTTTCCAGGTTTATTGTATTACTAAAAGATGAAAAGAAATCCATGGAGTGAAGAAAATCAATCAGCAAGAAGGAACGGAGCAGTTCTATTTAAAACAGGAATAATGAATTAATATTACTTAAGACCATCAGGTTCAAAGGGAAGTACTTCGCTATATTTAGTCTGTGGAAATTGAAAGGTGAAATCTTCTAATTCATTGTTTAGTAGGTGTAGTTCTTTAGTATTTGAAGATATACACGGACGGAAAATGTTTGCTGCTGAGCAAAGCGCTTTCCTGGTAGGTTGATGTTGAGTGCAAATGCTTATTGTAGGACAATATCGTTGTGGACATCACGCTGAGCGGATGATCTGATGATGGCAGATGGTTTTAATGTACAGAAGGGAAATCCAATGCTATTCTTTGCATATTTCCTAGTCGGCAGGAGCTTAGATGATGATGAGTGTAGATGCTTATTGTAGCACAAGATCATCGTGGACATCACTCTAGGCGGAAGGTCTGATGATGGTAGGGGATTTTAATGTAGAAAGGAAGCTAGTGTTATTCACTGCACATTTTCTTAGCCGGTGGAAGTTTAGCGATATTCACGAAGGAGATGAAAGTTTTATTCTACGCGATGATTAAAAATATCGTGAATGTATTTGAATACTGACCTTTCATTTTAGATTTTATGTGATGATTTTTGATTTAATCCTAACTGGAAAATTATTGGGAATAATGTTGTAGTTCGTTTTAGTATTAGTCAATAATTATTTTCTTAGCAGGTTGTTGTTGTGATCACGGAGATGATCGAAAGATCTTATTCCCGCATGAAAATTGAAGCATACTCTGATCTATATTTATCACACTCATTTTATCATTCAGCAAAAGTAGGTAGAGTTTTCTTTCGTCAGATCATGAAGGAAACACAAAGGTGGAGAGGAAATCTTTTCCCTATTTATTTACTGTAAGTATCACGAGCGTATTTGAATATCATTCTAGTAAATTCAAAATAGGTAATGTTTTCATGCGCCTATAACGTAAAAACTGGAAATTTAGATTAAGGGCTTCCGTAATAGGTAAAAGATATTTATCTCGAGCAAGTCAGTGGCGACTATGAGCTGGAAGACGCAGTGTAGGCTGGTCCCATTGGGTGGACTGATGATCTGGTCCGAGTCGTGGGAAGCCGATGGAAGCGGAAGACTAACGGCTGCACAGTGTGACATGGGTTTATGATGATGATGGTGCAAGATGATGATGGTGATGATGATGGTAATGTTTAGGACACCTTCAGGATGGTAAAGACGACGATGATGATGATGATGGCGATGATGATGATGACGTCTTTAGATGATAAAGCTGACGATGATGATGATGATGGCGATGATGATGATGATGACGTCTTCAGGATGATGAAGCTGATGATGATGTTGAGGGACGAGATAGGCAAAGATTTTATAAGATAAGATGCAATATATTTATTTATCTCAAATCTATGGGCATAGTTCAGTTTGGTGAAGTTTAGATTTGACATTGTTTTAATGAATTTTCAATAAAATTTAACTTTTATTTTACAACAAATTTATAATATTTTTCAAAAAGTAATTATTGTCCTTCGTATTTATATAGGTCAAGCACAAGCAGTACCTTGTTAGTGACTCCTTACCACACGGATAGGATAGCTAATTGTATAAATTCGAATGAGAATAACGTCTTGTTGATAATTGATATCAATAATATATTTACAACTTACAATACATACACTTTATTCTACGGATCAAGCATAACTTTAGCATATTTCATTATACTGAAATACGTCTTAGATATATGGATGATTTCTATGAAAGTTCAGGAGAAGCAAAGTCAGCCTGAGAATTCATAAACGGTTCAATGTCTATAGTATACAAAATATATGCATAATATTATTATAATATCAATAAATACGGGTATGGAAACGATTAGGAATAAATGAAATGAAACGAAATGATCTTTATTTCCGACACACAATATCGCGAAAGGAACAATATAACACGGAACATAAAATAAGAAACTTATATAAATATACTAATTATACTCTGAAGCGATATTGCACGATGTCAGAAACAGATCCCGGCTCAGCTCAGCATACAACTTATTATCATTGTGTAATTACTCCGAAATAAATGTCCTGAATTTTTATTCAACATTATTAATCTCCATTTCATGTCGGCCGAATCTTCGAGAGAGGAGCAGAGGTTCCACACGGCGAGGTTGCGCATAATGCATAACCTACGGGCTCTTCTTTGTAGGACGATTCATCAAGACATGTCTGATTGTCATTCTTCGAAACTTATTTAAAAGGTCATGTGTTTTCTTATAGATAATAGTATTTAATCTCGACAGTAGATGTATTAACTCTAAATTTACGGTTTCCCAAAAATATTATATCGCTTCGTAAGTCGACTTTATAATTATTGTAAAATCAAATATTGTAAAACCAAACATGATATAAAAAAGATAAACCCTGAGGAGTTTCTTTGGGCTTCTTCTCAATCAGGAGTAATCGAAGTTTCCGGATATATTTTTAAAACTCAAAGTTAGTTATGAACGACAACATAATTTTAATATTTAATTATTTCCTCTGGGTACTTTAATTCTATAAAATTATTTTATAATTTAAATTATAATTTAAACTATTCCGATAAAGTAAATTCTAAATTCATAATCGTTTGAAATAACTTTTTCAATAAATAATTTGAGTTTTACTTATGTTTTTATTTATTAATCTATAATATAGAGCATAACGTAGGAAAGTAAGGGTAACGAATTCTAAACTATCATCATAGAAGGCCACTTTAATAAACCAGATTTAGGTTTAGGATTAATTTATAGTTTGGAATTGGGGCTCAGTAGACGGCGTCATGATAAGCAG
The DNA here is from genome assembly GCA_963580505.1 of Ennomos erosarius. Lineage (NCBI taxonomy): Eukaryota > Metazoa > Arthropoda > Insecta > Lepidoptera > Geometridae > Ennomos > Ennomos erosarius. Next base: position 12,690,701 of record OY756986.1, read on the forward strand.
AAGAAGTTTATCATGACTTCGCTAATATGGTTAAAATAGGCGTAAGGAAATGGTAGAATGGGTTGTAAGCATTTCCGGTAGAAATGATAACATTTTTGTACTAGTGGGGAATCTTGGATTAAAAAGTTGGTAGTGGGCTAAAGTTGTAAGCACTTCCGGTAGAAATGATAACATTTTTGTACTAGTGGGGAATCTTGGACTGAAAAGTTGGTAGTGGGCTAAATTTGAATTTTATATTTTTAGGTAGTATTCGTTTAGAGATTCTGATATATACACTTGAAGTAAGGTTCTAAAGTTCAATTAGAGGAAATACTTCAGGTTTTCTAAATTAGGTTAATATGAGTTGTTTTGTGGGAATTTACGTTTTATTATTTACAGTGGATATAGGATTAGCATTCATCATAAATTCCGATTACAATGCATAGTACGAGAATAGATATTTTAATCTACTAAATTATTTGTGTTTTGATTAGATGTTAGTTAGGAATTGTCTCATTACTTTAAAAGGACTTGGATTACTACATTATCACAACGTACGGGTTCTACCACTTTTAGGAGACGATCACTTGGCCATAACAAATCTAGAACATACAACAAGCTTAGGTTAATTTTGGGTTCTTTCTATCGGTATTGATTATTGTTAGCGGTTATTTATTTCAATTTATAGAATATTGAAATTTAGGTATTAAAGTAAAGTTAGTTATTAAAGATGCAATTATATGAATTTAGGGGGGATAGGGGGGGGGGTTCTTACAACTACCTAAAATTTTATTTGATGGGGTTCCCATTCCATACAGCTCGCAAGTTAAAAATTTAGGTATCTTACTTGATAACAGTCTCTCTTGGGGTCCTCAATTAGCCGCAGTCAGTCGTAAGGTGTTTGCCTCTTCCCTTAGGAGATTACGCAATTTCCTACCGACCGCCACCAAAGTTATGCTTGCACAATCTCTCCTTCTTCCAATTCTCGATTATGCCGATGCCTGCTACCTTGATCTTACGGAGGACCAGCTGAATAAACTTGAGCGCCTCCAAAATTATTGCATAAGATTTATTTTCGGTTTAAGAAAATACGACCATGTCTCACACTTTCGAGCAAAACTCAAGTGGCTGCCAATACGTCTTCGCCGGAATACTTATATACTTTCTCTCCTTTACAACATATTGTTTAATCCCTTAACCCCTCTCTATTTAAAAGAACGGTTTCAGTTCTGGCATAATACGCATCAGCGTAACCTCAGGTCCACAGAAAACCTCACATTAAAAATGCCTATTCACACTTCTTCTTTTTACGACAAATCTTTCTCTGTACATGCCGTACGCCTTTGGAACGCGCTTCCGATTCCAACCAGACAGGCTCAGTCGCTGGCTACATTTAAAAATCAGGTAAAAAGTTTTTATTTATCGCAGTTGTAAGTTTTTAATTATATTTATTTTTGTATGTATATATTGCTATGTATGTATATGTATGTATATAGTATATGCTTATGTAAGTATTATAATTAATATAGCTTTATTTATTCCTGCAATAATATGTATTGTAGTCTATGATATTATTATTTATTTATTTAGTAGGTATCTAATCTATTCAATACAATTTGTTTACACCACCGACCCCTATCTCTCCAATATTTCTTTCCATCCAAAGGTTGACTGGAAGAGATCGCTTTTAGCGATAAGTCCTCCGATTGTACTGTAGATTACGCTATTTATTTCTGTTATTGTTTATTTTATTCTTGGTGTACAATAAAGAATTTTTGTATTGTATTGTATTGTATGCTCTATGAATTTTAGGGGTTTCTTGATTCCCATGGTTTCCATAAAACTCATCTTCGTTTTCCGATCACCCATGGCCGGTTACCTATCTCAACAAAAATTTAAATCTGAACAACTTCTGGTTATATCAGGTTTTTTAACAACACAGTCATGTCGGGATACGTTCTAGTATAATTATATAGTAAGCCACCTGTGCCTTACTAGTATTTCTAAATTCAAATAATGAAGTTCTCATTATTCGCCGGTCCAATAGCCCCAAACGCTTCGTTCGCCAGGAAAGCGGATGGCAAGATGCAATGAAAAATAAAAGGTGCACAATACAAAATGAACAAGAGTTGCTCTGTTGTCACTGTCATTTGTATCTCTGTGATTTCCAGGCTGCCTGGAAGGTATTTTTTATCTGAAATACTGCAAACACTTGTCGAATATTGTATATGGTATTGGCAGTCTGCATTGCTCTTGAACGTTTGAGAATTAGTACCGACTAAGTTTTTTGTTCGTTGTAGCCCGATTTGAATGTTTGTTTGAAAAGATATTATTATTTTTCAAACTAAATGAAAATGAATGCGCCGAATATCTTACTTATTTGTAGTGGACTCGCAAATTTTGATTCAGCGTGATTTATTTAAAATGAGTAGCGCTCAAAGCGCTAACCGTTCGGTAAAGTTAGGCAACGTTCGCTGCGGCCATATGATCCGTGGCCGCTACCGGTAATAAGTGGTATTTTACAACTGAGCACTACCGTGCTTTGGTGGGCACCCGTCAGTTGTGAGAAAATTAGTCGTTAAGCCAACCTTTGGTTTGGGCGGCTTGGCAATTCTGACACCAGAGCTGACCACTTGCCTACACGACAAGAAGAAGGAACAGGTTCAAAATGAGATCAGTACAATAAAAAAATCACCTATAGCTTCAAACGTACGAGTACCTATATTACGAATTGAAATGCTCTTCAGTTTTTTAATACTTTATTCATTTAACGTTTGGCATACACAATTGCACATGTTGTCACCTTTTCAAAATATTGTACAAAAAATAATTTCTAACTATAAATTTCAAAAATAGGATCTCAGTTATTTGATATTGTACCTTGCTAAGTAGATTTATAAAATGTTAATTTGTACAAAGATGTTGCGCGCGCGTTATAGCAATATATTTTGCAAGTATTAATAATTCTTGGAACTACGATTACTGTCGCTCAAGAATATTGTACACCCTAAAGATAGGTTCGTAGAAATCTTATATCAATGGGATTCAAAGGGTTCGTTTCTTCCACGAACCACCTACAAGATGTTGAATGAATTTCTACTTTAGATTTTTCCACTACGAACTGTACGAGGAGCTTCATGAAATGTGCTAAAAGCACTGAACCCTGGCGTGGAAATGAACTAGCAATGCCCGGTGATGCAGACGTTCTATTTGTTTATAGTCAGTGGTGACCAATAGTCATCAGGTAGAGATGTTTACTTGTTTTCTATAAAGAATTAATGTTCTTTGTTAAGTTGTAAAGTTGTAGTTGTAAAGTTGGTGTTACTCTTATTATGAAAAAATATGTCGAGTTTTATTTTTATTTCACTTTTTAATTTTAACACGCAGCCTTTTCTTTAGCGTATTGATTTGGTTTAAGATTTTAATATTTTCTGCGTGATATAGTGCTACTACAAGTTAATATTCGAATGTAAAATGCCGCAATAAATATTAATTCATTTCAATCTTCTTGGAACGAACCAACAATATTTATTCACAGTTCAGAAACCTGTACCTCTACAAAGGTCATCGTAAGGTTCAATGTCCTTAAAAAACCTGGGTTTTAAAATATCTTTATTAATATTACTTTGAGGTTTCATCCACTTAACTATCTCAAAAAATGCACAGAACCAAAGAAACCATTTTGTTTCGAAATGAATAAATTAAGGTTTGGTCAATTAAATTTTCTTTCTGAATTTAACTGAAAATTCAGTACACTTTGGACCTCATAATAAATATAATATAAGGTTAAAAAGCGAAGATTTTACTGTACCCAGATGAATACTGCTGCACATACCTAGCCGAAAAGAATGATGAATGGTAGTCAACGCACCAGGGCCTTTATTCTCTATCAATTATTTACTTCAAAACCACGCGAATTCCTTGTCTTACAAAAGAACTCTGCAAAAGTCTATTCTCTATGAAACGGAAACAAAACCGCGCAAAATGAATTTGGAATTGGTACGATTTGAACTGTCAAAAATCATTTGTTTTACCGAGACGCGTTCCGAAACCTCAACACATCAAAAGATAAGACCACTTATGTTAATATATTTTATTCAAAATAAAGATAACTTTAATGTAAAGTGAAGGTATATCTAACGCTGTGACACGATTTGAACAAGACACGATAACGACGTGGTTTCGTATCGTGTGGAATCTGTGTTTCCATAGAGAATAACCGCCCAGTATTGCCCCTGCATCATTGTCAATTATTGTTATAAAAGAAGCTACTGTCTCTACTTATATTGTACTTTCTAAGGTATCAATGCCGTCCACTTGTGAAAATTCAGAATTCTGTATTTGTAATTCACTCTATCCATGAAAATGGGGGTGTTTGCCGTGGGATGATGGGACTAACTTAGAGGTATTCGTTTGAAAACTTATAACAATGTATTAATATTCATTTTCATGCGTTGGGAATCTCACTTATCGTTTGTTAATTTATCATGTGGAAAGTTTTTTGAACGGAGATTTACATAAATTTAATTTTTCGTAGTATTCAACCACGGAGCAAAGAAAAAAAAAACCGCTTGTGTGAAAACGTCATATTTTTCATAGCTCTGTGTATTCAACCAACCTGCAACATGTTATGGGCAGCCATGACGCTTACCATCAGGCGAACAACTAGCTTATCACGCTATTAGTTTATATTTAAAAAACTTGAAATCATACAAGGGATTCTTATGTTGAGTTGTGGTTTTTAGGGTTCCGTACCCAAAGGGTTCCGTACCTAAAACGGCTAAAATAACTAAGTCTCCACTGTCTATCCGTCCGTTCAGTATCTATAATACAAATCTGATTTTTTGGGTTTCTAAATACCCGGGGTGTGTGGGACTCGAACCTATTAAATTAAAACACTCCAGTGATCCATCCTAACTTTGTCTACGGCATTTACCGTCTCACATGTGTTTAATATTGCCCACAGAGTCCACAGAGTAAAAGTAACAAGACAAAATAACCCTCTGTCCCTGACTTTCCGATTTGTTGCCGTCGCACTAACAAATGGCTCGAAATAGAGCCAATAAACTAAGTTGGCTGCTCCCAAAATGGCTATTACCCGTTGACCGCTAGAGTCAACCACGACCCCAAACATTGGCCACATTAATTATTTAAATGGACAACACCAATCCCTTTGAGGTATTGTCGCTAATTTTCTTGTGTTACGCCTTGCGTTGTACTGATTCCTTGGTTAATTGTATAATCAACGGGTATAAATGAACAACGTTAAATCTTTGGTATAAATAAATATTCTGTAAAATCTTAACATTGGTTAGAATGAAACAGTAGTTAATAGATAGTGCCTACTATTAATTATTCTGTCTCAATTTTATTCGAATTTACGTATTGAAAAAATATATATGTGAAATCTTTAAATACGTAAACTTATCGCTATAGAAAGAGACACTATGATGTGTTTTTAAAAAAATACGATACTGAATACGGTAAGTAATTTACACTCGAGTTAAACTCGTAACTCTTAAGTATACCTATGTATGTATGTTATACAAACCACAGAGCTTTAAAAGAAATGACGCTTCGGAAGGCGAAACTTATGTCTTGCTCTGTGATAGGTACCTATAAACTAAAACATAGAAAAGTTTAACTTTTATATGATTAGTGAAATAAAAGCTTTTATAATCTTTTGTTATAAATGTTAGACAATTAGAAATAGGATTTATAGTGTATTTGTTTTGAGTTTTGAACATCTGATCATTGAGTAAATTAAGATGGTGGGTGTGGGTGATGGGTGGGTGAAATATCATGTGATCATAACAAACAAGCTTTAATTATAAATTAAACAATAAACAACAGATACTATTTCAAAACATTTTTAATCGGACGATGTTTTTTTTTATAAATGAAGATGTTGTGGTAAAAATGTTTAGTTGGACATTTGTATAGGTAATCTTCTTATCCTATGCGGTCAGAAAACTGATCTGGATCGCTGGCATATCAATTCCAATGTAATTCTTATACTAACGGAAAATAATATCTAAGACTGCATTAAATAAATTCAATGGCTACATTTCATTTATCAAAATCATGTAGAACCTGCAACCCCCAAACGAATATAATCCGCACTGACGAGACAAAATTTACCTTTCAAATAAGAGCACCGCAAATCTTTTTCCCCATTAGACACACTAAAGTTCTGTGACTCCCTTGCTACAGGGGACGCAACATTAACTTTCTTCCGCAACATCCTGAATTATTGCCCACAGATGGACAATCCAAGAACCCGTCCAAAAACAAAAGAACCATTCCAAAAACTAACACGGCCGTGCACAATTAACAACGGTCTCCTAAGGCCTGTTGCTAATGTACCGGATTGCGGTCAAACGAACAGGGATACTAATTAAGGAGGATTGTCTTACCGTCAGCGATTCAAGAAAACATCTGACACTTATTAAGTAAATTCTATAACGAAGACGCAGCGTAGGCCGGCCTCCCACTAGGTGGACCGACAATCTGGTGAAAAACCGCGGGTAGCCGATGGATGCAGGAGGCGAGCAGCCGCTCAAAGTGGCGCTCCCTGGGGGAGGCCTATGTGGCCTAACAGTGAGTGTCTTCAGGCTGTTATGATGAGGTATATTCTATTGGCATTAGAATGTAGAAATCGTTGGTTACAGCATGACCATGATAATAAGTAGTAAGAAAGCGGTGTGTCGGAAAAAGGAAAAAATCTTGGCTAAACATGCGGGATTGGACAAACATTGCCAGCTTAGAAGACCTGTTTCATTGGTACGGGGTCGAGTTATATTCGCAGAGCTGATGGCCAACCTCTGTAGTAAAGAGGCACCAGAAGAAGACAGCATGTAAAATATTTCACTAAAATGTATTTTAATTAATACAGTGCTTTTTTGTATGCAACGTGCTCCAGTCTCGACGAATAAATACAAAACTTAGTTATTATTGTTTTGGTTTCTTAGTTTTGTTGGTTGGTTTAATCAAAAGCCAAATTATCTCAACCCGCTACCCGCTGACACTCAAACAAGCCCCTGGGTGAAGTCAAACGGTAACACTGGTTTCCCAAAATGTGCCCACAGCCTAAAATAACATTAGTGTTATAGCGAAAACGTACTTTGTCCCACTAAGGTTAGATGTTAGTACGGCCCGGGCTCAGGTAAGTAACAGCTGTAGATCAATTATGAATTACCAAACACTTCTATGCCAGTAGGTGTACTACTATCGTCAAATCCGGTACATAACAGTGAACTGGCAGCCTTATTCCAGCCTTTATTTGTATTAAGGATGCCCACAAATGCAGGCAGCAAATTTCAAAAATAAAAAAGATATTGAGAGTCAATTTCTTAGTATGTTCCGGCACAGTTTACTGAATATGTTACTTCGGTTCCAGCAGCCCCAATTTGAAATCCAGTGTCTAATTTACACCCCTAATACTGTTTTGTTATGGCTGTGTGTATGTGCAGTCTTAATTGCAGATGAAATGCAGATAAATGTAATCTTTTTTATCTTATTTTATAACATTATCTACGAAAGTGTATTTTTGTTTGGAGTTAAGTAAGCTCCTCCCGCTTTAGAAAACAAACTCAAGCTAGCGTAACATACGTATTGGATCGATGATTAAAAAATAATAAACACAGGGCGGTTATTCTCTATCGATTCCCTACTTCCCTACCACGCGAATTCCTTGTCTTACATAAGAAATCTGCAAAACTCTATTCTCTATGAAACGAAAACAAAACCGCGCGAAATGAATTTGGAATTGACGCGATTTGAACTGTCAAAAATCACATGTCTTACAGAGATGCGTTCCGAAACATCAACCACATCAAAACTTACCACCACTTATGTCAATATATTTTATTCAAAATAAAAATAACTTTATGTAAAGTAAAAGTATTTCTAACGCTGTAACACGATTTGAACAAGGCAAGATAACGGCGTGGTTTCGTATCGTCTGGAATCTGCGTTTCCATAGAGAATAACCGCCTAGGTTTCGTAAGAGCTGGCTACGGGAATATCCAGGGAATGGGCAGCAGCAGTCTCAGCTCGGTACAGTAAAATCTTCTGCGATCATTAAGCCGACTATCAAGCGTGCTGATTAAGTCGAGCGTGTGATCATTAAAAAAGTGGTGCAGAATGTAGTTGTCTTAGCGAGTTCCCACCGATAGCGTGTTTTTACCCCAGGCAGGGCTATTTCCGCAGTTTAAAGTTTGTTGGATAGTTTAAAACTAACTTTTCCAGCTATTCCCACTAACAAGCAAATAACTTAATTAGTCCACTACCTAGTGATGGATTAATTAGCATTCACATTCATTTTTAGCATGCTCAATTAGCATTTCGCAAATGAAATGTAGTTGCGAAATTCTGTGAAATATGAAATTTCATATCAATTAATTTAGTTCATTTTCATTTTGAATTTAATTTTTAATATAAAGTTTCATTTCATGTTTCATTTCTTTTTCATTTCATTTTTCATTTCCATTTCATTTCATTTTAGCAAATAGGATAGCAATAGCAGTCAGCATGCTATGACCCGTGAATTAGCATGTTTATGAAATTACCGCAAAATTTTTAACGCAGTAATTGCCATCGCTACCACTACCTATATTTATCAGTATCAACGCTAGTTTACTGGAATAAAAACTACATTAATTATTGCGTTTTTATCGATGTGTATATAAATATTTTTCTAAAACTAGCATAAAATCACAGTTCACAGTATGAATTGTATCGATATCGATACTTTAAATGCACATCACTCAGAACGGAATTACTTTGAGTACCACGTCTCGATACCGGCTCAGACAATGGTAAGGAAAAATAATGACATCGTAGTAACAATACCTACTTTACTGGCTCAAACACGACTAACAAATATAACGAAAAATATCATATTATTTTGGTATGTATTTTTACTTGTAATCTTGAGGAACTAAACTAGCAGTTTTTTAACTAATCCGTGAAATAATTACTCGTATTTTGATGTGTTTGCTCTTGGAAATTTCTACTTTTTTTACAAATTTGTTCTAATCAACCTTACCAAATATGTTCTATTAATATTTAGTGAACCTAATGAGTAATTAAAACCATTTACCAACCTAGATTACGGTTACAGCGTCTCTTTCATAAAAGGCGATCCTCGTTAAGAACTTGATATGCCCACTTTATTTATTCAAAACCTTTTAGTGGACTTTTAGTTGCCACTTTTCACCTATCTATATAGAAGCCTTTACCCTGATTGACCGACTGACAAATAACATTCATCCCAAACTAATATAGGTACCTATAGAGACTTGACATTCTGGAGATGTCTTTTATGGTGTAGGGTACTAAGAGATGAATTTTGAAATTCGAACACTTAGGGTAAACATGCCTAATTAGGGTGTAAGCATTGTATACAGAAACGTAGATGAAACCATGGGCAGCTCTAGTGTCATATAAGTAATTACACAAAATTAAAAAAGTGTACTTTATAATATAAAAGTGAGGTTTATTTTAAGCGAAATATTATACAAAGATCTTTACACACATTCATGTAAAACAAGGGCGACTAATCCAAGAAATTAACACTCACCAAACGTAATCCAAACCATCGCACCGTCTAAATGGCGAGCATTAAAATAATATATTAATTAAAGGGGAAAATATTGAATTAATTATGGCTGGTGGAGGCGAGAGGGCGCTACGGCCGGAAGGTAATGCTGTGGTGAAGATTTATACCTTACCGCGCCGCCCGCCCGTACGATGCCGATGGGCGGTTTGGAGTACAAGGCAATAGCGGAAGTCTTATCTAATTCTAAGTTAGATTATATAACCACAGACCAAGATATCTGAAAGGATGTGGGAGAGGCCTTTGCAGCCGTGGGACAGTATAGGTTAACAAAAAAAACGTATAACAACAATAAACATTATAATAATACTTTTAAGTTGAATAGGTTTGGGTCAACGTTCATATTATTTTTGATTGGTAGTTTGCTTAGTGATATGCAGACGCAGGTTAAGTTATAGTTCTTGCGCAATAAATAGGGCTTATTTTGAGCTTTACAGGAAGTATATAGCTCATAGTGCGAGATCCGACAGCACAAATCCATACAAATATCTACGTAATCGAGTACCTCAATAGGCTATCTTTAGATCGTTAGCTGACACTTAAACCTGTAAACAAAGGTCTGCCAATTCTGGTCCTGCCAGGTCATGGAAATCCAACTTCAAATGCTTTGAACACTAAGTTCCGGCAAGCTTAGACCTGGCAGATCTTTTAATCTGTTATCAGGGACACCTTGGCTATTAATGGGCATAGGTTTTATCGGGGTACTCGTTGAGATGGTGAGAAGGGCACTTCGTAAAGGTCTACCAGGTACTTCCGGCAGGATCTGCGATGGCAGACCAATTTTATTTTAGGAACCTTATGGCGTAATTATTAAAATAAAAAAACGTCAAATTTTTTTTCTGATTTCTATGACCCGGCAGGATCAGACCTGGTTTTTTACATGTTTATGTGTCGTTTAACGATCTACAGATAGCTTACTGAGGTATTCGATGACGTAGGTATTCCTACTGTGTGATCTCGCACTATCAGTACGACTTTTCGGTAAGGGCCTACTATTTTGTGTTTCTTTTTCTTTCATTTATTACATGGGTTAGCATTTGGTCACATCTCAACTGATGGTATAAGTGAAAATAAAGATTAAGCTAAAAATAGGATAGGTTTACCCAGAAAATACTTATACCTATTTATGATTATTATATCAGTATCACCTGCTCAGCGTAATATACCCAGGACTTGAACCTGAAAAATTGCTAAATTTCTCTAATTTTTCCTTTACAATCAGAAGATACCTATTCCCTATTTTTATATACTTTGTTCCATAGGTGCTCGACAACAGCCAACCTCTCAACACTTGGGGTTCTACTTATCTAATTAATTAATACCAACATTATAAACACACGCGCAAGATTCTCGGCGCTTCGCAGCACAAACATAAACAGGTGACGACTACCCGCTGGAAGGTAATGTTCATGTGTTTATTGCAAAGAGAGATGCGCTAAGTTATATTATTATAATATACATTTTCATACTTTTAATTGACAAGGTTCAAAAAAACCTTCAAAATACGCAGACATAGGTACTCGGAAATATACAAATGGCTAACGTCGCAATAAGTAGCGGCTTTGACAATAACGAAACCATTTAAATAATTTTTATTTTACTCAAAAATGCTCGTAATGTGGCCATCATTTTGGCAACCTTCTTTAAGAAAAGTCGGCATTGCTGTGCTACAACGCGCTAGCAAAGTTGTATGAAATTTGATTGCTGGTAAGTTTTGCGACCAGGGCGGGTATTCTCTATGGAAACGCAGTTTCCACACGATACGAAACCACGCTGTTATCGTGTCTTGTTCAAATCGTGTTACAGCGTTAGGAATACCTTTACTTTACATAAAGTTATTTTTATTTTGAATAAAATACATATATTATGGTGGTAGGTTTTGATGTGGTTGATGTTTCGGAACGCATCTCTGTAAAACATGTGATTTTGACGGTTCAAATCGCGCCAATTCCAAATTCATTTCCCACGGTTTTGTTTTCGTTTCATAGAGAATAGAGTTTTGCAGATTTCTTATGTAAGACCAGGAATTCGCGTGGTTTCAAAGTAAGGAATCGATAGAGAATAACCGCCCTGCAATGAATCTGCAAACTTATTCATTTCGAAGTAAAACCGTGAAAAACGATAACTAATCGCTTTTTGCATTTTACGTTTTAGTTATGACACACCGTGTATATCTAGTGCTGCCAAATTAAAATAAACCTTATTAATTTGATAACATACTGTAAAAGATAAGCGTCATTACTATAAACTTTGATCATTGTTTTATCAACTTTAGTGACCACGGCCTAATTTTAATCTTGTTACCACCCTGTATTTGGATGGTCTGATAAATTTTGTGACGTCACATCATCAACAGCCTGAAGACGTTCACTGCAGATCATAGGCCTCCCCCAGAGGGCGCCGCCTCGAGTGGCTGCTCGCCTCCTGCATCCATCCGCTCCCCGCGGTTTGTGTGACTTATTGATTTAAATATCAGGGTTCAATGCCTGTTTGTTTTTGTTTAAATATTAATTTTGTTACGGAAACAATAGCTAGATAGATAGATATATAGATAGATAAATAGATAGATAGATAGATAGGTCCGGGGTGTTGTTGTAAGACAATAGTCGTTAAGCCAAGTCATGGCCTAGAAATGCGCAAATGGTGTCAGAGCACCAGATGGCGTAACATGCGCACCCGAGAAAATTTATCGTCGCTGTTAGAGTGAGACACACTTAGGCACTGCCATAGCCTTGTCACGGTCTCTCACAAGATAAAGTATCGAGAAAATTTTGTCGTGGTGCGCATGCTAGCCGGGATGAGCTGGCCAGGAAGATACCACCACCAAGTAAGTGCCACCAGCCTGTAGTCCTAGTACGAGTTTCGATAGTTTACTAAAATTTGATTCGTTTAAATTTTCTCCCATACATATCTCTGCAGTGCCCCTAGCGGACACGTTGATGAACTAAAAATGGCAGTACAAATTTTAAATGGATTCGCGCGTATTCACGTGTTGGTAAACTCGTACTTGGGGTACTGTTTATTTTGCACCAACTCTTTTTCGCTAGAACCAGACTACTCTAGATTTCAACGAACGCAACGATTGGAAAGGATTATCTCAAGCGCTACTCTAGAAACCATTCCAGTTGACGCCAGACAGTGAAATTCCCAAGCTGTAATGTAATTAAGATAAAATTACATATTTATCGGCGTACCTACCTTGCTAATTAAATACCAATAAATTATCAAAATATCAAATTCACGTGCATTGGTTACATAATATTAGTAGTGTAACGTAGGTGTTTACTTGTCAAGCAATGTTTATTCAACATCATCAGCGGAAACACGTCTACTGCTAAACATATTCCTCTTCTATAGAGTGCTTTCTTTCTTGCATACAATGGCTCCCCTTGGTTTTGACCGCCCATTGGTCCACTTGGTGGACGAGTGAGGTCTACGCTGTGTTTTACGCCACTTGAAAATCTTTCTTCCCCATCGGTCATCAGTTCTACAAGCGATGTGGCCTGCCTATTGCCATTTAAATTTTACTAATATTTAGAGGTTTGTAGACTATCATCATCATCATCATTAACAGCCTGAAGACGTCCACTGCTGAACATAGGCCTCCCCTAGGGAGCGCCACTTAGAGCGGCTGCTCGCCTCCTGCATCCATCGGCTCCCCGAGGCTTTCACCAGGTCGTCGGTCCACCTAGTGGGGGGCCGGCCTACGCTGCGTCTTCCAGATCGTGGTCGCCACTCGAGATCCTTTTTTCCCCACCGGTTGTCAGTTCTACGAGCGATGTGGCCTGCCCATTGCCATTTCAACTTGCTAATCCTAAGAGCTACATCGGTCACTTCCAGACTATAGTTCTAATTTAATGTTTTACATGTTTTTTTAGTTTGTTTCAAATTATGCCGACCACTTTCACGACACTATGTTGCTTTATCCTTCCTCTTTTAGTTACAGATCTATGGTTTCACATTTCTACCTATGACAGCAACTCAGCAGTGGCTATTTGTTCTCGTTTCTTCGTTAATCAAACTTCGCCGTATATTTTTTAGTGGGAATCGTAACTCTTGCACAGACTGTTTGTTACAACTTTTGGACGTTTTGGAATCGTATTCAACGGGATCTCGTTTCTATTCTCCTTTCGCTCGTCTATTGTGTTTTGAATTCTCGATTTTATTCACATTGCAGTGAGTGGGTTAAGTTTTTTTTTTTAACTTACAATGAATTGTGTGGAGATTGCCAGTAAATAAAACTCTAAAAATGGCGCAAACATGCTATGCCTTCGTCCATTAGGAATAAACATCCATAGATACCTATTCATAGAAAAAAAACTTAATAAAAATAAAACTATGAGATAAAAAACGGGCCCGATAGCTCAGTTGGTAGTATCCCTGCCTTCTGAACTGAGGCTGTGGGTTCGATTCCTACCTGGGACAATCATTTGTGTGATGAACATAGATGTTTGTTCTGCGTCTGGGTGTTATATTGTATTCTATGTATGTATTTACAAACAAAAAGTATATAAGTATTGTATCAGTTATCTGGTTCCCATAGTACAAGCTATGCTTAGTTTGGGGCTAGATGGCACTGTGTGAAATGTCCACACATATTTATTTATTTATTTAAAAAGTAAAATTTAGTTCATTGAGTAGGTGTACAATAACAAATTATACATTTTAAAGTAAAACATATTTTATAAATTATTTAATTTACTTATTTTTATTTGATCATTAAGTGCTGCCTAATGCCTATTCGCAATTGCAAATTAATTGACGTTTGAATTTGACTTTTACTTAACTATAAACTAAACTCTCTTTCTACTCCATTATTATGGAATCTTTATTACTGAATACTTAATCAGAAGTACTCTTAACCCCGGTAATACTTCAAAACCTTCAATTATTTCCCCACAACTCTATTCTTACGCCCACAAAATACATAACGAGGTCTACACAAACCCCTCCACAATAACAACACAAAAAACAATATCACTTAATGGATGTCAAGTACCGCCATTGTGAGCGGAATAACGGAGCAATTTTACGATTATCCGCTACGTCCCTAAGCCCCATTGAACTTTGGCCGCAGAGAAATTAACCTTGCAGACATCTTATGGTGTTAGAATAAGTAAATACCTACCGATGAGTTGCAAATTAGTGATTTGTCATCACCACCATCAACAACCTGATGACTTCCATTGCTGAACATAGGCCTCCCCCAGAGAGCACTACTTTGAGCAGCTGCTTGCCTCCTACATCCATCCAGCTCCCCGCGAATTTCATGAGATCGTTGGTCTGTCTGGTGGGGCAGCGGCCCTCGTATATGATCTGCACTTGCACCTAAAATTATTAGCGTCTGCTGTTGAGCGGCAGACGCGCGTCAGCAGTGCTGCTAGCTTAATCGTAATAGGGGGCAGTGCTTTAGTTGGATTGACAGGTATCTTCTAGGCAAGCCACCGTAGGCCGAGTCATCACTTACGATCAGGTGAGACATAGGTCAAATGCTTTGCCTATAAATAATGATTATAAAAAAATGACAATTTTAAAATCGTAGATTCAAACCATCTCCATCCCGAACCGAAATATTTCTTCTTTTAAATTCAAATGTACAGAGAGAGAAAGTTAATTTAATCTAAATAATGATTGAGTTGATGGTATGATTAGTCCAGTTAAATTCTAGTCAATGGTTGAAAATCAAGAAACATCCCTCCCTCAGACTGAAAGAAAGTCATTGAAAAAATGAAGACCGACGAAAGTGCTCCTCATTATGCAAATGAAAACATCTTTTATCCATTCCCATTAGCTGTTTTGTACAAAGTATTACTTGTAATTTGCAAACAAGATCTTTTCCAATTTGTCTGGAGTCTGGGGTGCTCCACTATTGTACCCGTACTAATGGTCGGATATATTTTCGCATTAGACTCCTCCGTTGTTCTGCGGTCGTCTGAGAAATTGTTCGTAATTTTACAAGTTTTCCTTTATAAAAAATAAAAACAGTATTGTAATTGGAGACGGCAATGAAAGAAGAGAAATGGACTCTCTTCAGGCGCTTGTTTCCGAATGTGTATAATTATCATTTAACCGTAAAATTTACACTAATCTAATTTCCCAATTTCAAAGAAAATTAAATTAAATGAATAAATGATTTTTAATGTAGAGTAATTTATTAAAATACACTGAGAATGAACTGATGTGTAAAAATCAAGACAGTCATCGGTAGCGGTTACATATTAGAGCCGTTTGGTGTTGAGACCTTGGGCCTATGGGGACCGGGAGCTCATCGCGTTTTCGAAAGTCTATCAGAGCTCCTGGTCGATGCGATGAGTGACCAAAATGCTGGCACTAATTTGGCTCAACACATCAGCATTGTAATTCAATGAGGCAATGCTGCCAGCATGTTGGGTACGCTACCTACCGTACCGGTAGTGGGCTGGAGCATTTGGACTGTCTTTAGGCCATCCTGGCCAGTTTACAGTTCAAATGTTATTTGTAGTAGGTAATGTAGTAGTAGTTCTAGTCAGTGTAGTAGTTGGTTTGAGTAATAAAGGCACACTACCCGTAGAATATTTCTTAAAAACAAGACCATCATCATTATTAATTTTCGAATCTTTATTTTTAATAACACCGCAAAATAATGACATAGTTTAACTTACTTTGGCCTTCTATTTACCTTATATTTATATAACCTTCTACTCAGTAATAGCAAAATATGGTAATTTAATACCTACCTGCATGGATGAAATAAAAAAAAGAGGATTGAGTTTTGATTGACATCGAACTGAAGCCCAAAATGACGGACATATTACATATGTGTGTCAGATAAAAGTAGGGCGACTGGCTGCCTATGATGTGAGTGTGTGCGTATTCCGCTTGTACGTACGAAGCGTTCCGGCTTCCTAAGGGTGCTTCAGTTTCGGATCAGACAAGATTCCCTCCTTCTTTTTTTATTAGCTCCATGCCTGCCTGCATAACATTCTGATATCCATTGCGCGTTTCTAATATTCCAATCTCTTTTTTATATACCCTGAGGGCTGATAAAGTATTAATTACTTCTATTTTGAGGAGTTAATTAATATTATAATGTATCTGCGTGGGATTTAGAAGATAAGATAATAATGGTAATAATGAATCATTATTCATGTTATCATGCTTAGTTATCTGATACTTAAATTGATAGGTGAATATTAACATAGGTTGGAAATATTTTGTTTCATATTTTCTTTGCGACGCAATTTACAATTTGATGATATTTTGAGTCTTTATATTATGAGTTTGATGGCTTTTGTCTGTATCGTAGATATCAAAACTTTTTTTATTATTATTTTCGTTTTAGGTTAGTTCAGTGTTATGGCGTTTGATACCAAAATAAATGGTCAGTTAAGCGCAATTCAGACCGACGAGGAAATACCTAATTTTCTTCGAAGAGATAGCAGTTACTAGTACATTAATTTACTATACATGTTATAAAAATATCTATCTACTAGCTATAACTTATTAGTTAAGGGATAGCAATAAACCAAACGTTTATAGAAATATCAAAAGTTGATGTAAGCAAATAATTGGTTCAAATAGCTAGGTAGGTATAGATTGGTCAACGGTTTTGTCATCATACAGATTTCTTGGTACTTTAAAATACCGATTATAATAGTGTTTCGTCATTTCTTCTTTTTATCAAATTTTAACAGCTATAAAACTTCATCTATTGAGGCCACTCTTTGAATACCATTGGTGTCTTCAGCATGCTCCAGAATTGACTGATAACAAATAAGAATGTTATCTTCAGACGCAATGCAATAAGATACAAGTATTGTGATTGCAAAATCGAATTCACGTACAAAATTTCACAATTGATTGTTCATCTACAAACTACCTACTAAGCGATATATTATCAACATTCCCTCGATATCAGGCTGATAAGTACCATAGACTTGCCGGTTTGGTCGCAGAGTCTATAGGCTGTCGAACTTCTCATACGTCTCTGGATTTTTATTATATCTATTTATTTTTTGTGCGTATCGTGTCACGTTTGAAGTGCCGTCTGTGCCTATGTTGATCCTTAAGCCAGCTACCATCGGCTTTGACGAATCTGAGAACAATTTCTGGGAATGGTTGGTGGAGATTACACTATGAACAAGGTATGCGAGTTATGTGATGACAATTTGCCGATGAATTCGAGACGTCGATAATTAGGTTCGACGTCGATAATGTGTTGATTGCCCAAAATCAATCTGATAAACAAATCAAAATTGAGATGTTTTATTGTTTAATGGAATATAGATTTTGGCAAAAGATAGTGAAATCAAAAATGAAAATAATATGTTAGCGTTCGTTTGGTAATAAAATATATTTTGCCTGGTGCCTTTATTTTTTAAACTGACTAATAAAAACTACTAAACAAAAATAACATTTGGAATGTATATTAGTCGCAATGGCCGTCCCAATTTATTTAATTTATAATACTCCAGCCCATTACAGCGGGTAGCGTACCCAACATGCTGGTAGCATGCATTCAAATGCCGTTTTTTGGCGAAGATCTAACGACATAATAATATAGGTACTTATCAAGATCTTATCTATGATCTTTGAACTAATAGGTATAGGCACGAATAACAGAACGGTGTTTCATTTATTCATTGAGTTCTTTTATTTCCACATTTTCTTACCACAATAAAACATAAACGCTAAAATTTTGGAACATCATAATGTCGTAAATGTTATTTCTGCTTCTACTACAAAGATTTTTATACGCATTAGATTTAAATACCTAATGCGTTTTTACTACCAAGTGTAAAGCACTATAAAAATCTACTAGTATTTTGCTCCGTGCGCGGGCCGCGTGCGGCCCGCGAGGACGTTTTCGTGGCTGTTGTATTTATAAAAATGTTATACTTTAGTTTAAACTTGTAATTTTGCAAGTATTAGTACAAAACAGCGGTATTTTTCAAAGAAAATGATAATGCGCTTGACTTTGCATGGCGGCCATCTTGAAAAATGCTGTCAGTCAAGTAAAAGGTCAAAATTTGAAATCAGCATCCTTTATAACCCCCAAATATAAAATATCAGCCGAATCCGCGTTACTATAAAATCGGGCGCCATTTTGAATCCGCCATCTTTGAATTATTTTAAGACTGTAAGAAAGCCTCCGTTGTTCTCCGTTGTTAACATGAGTCCAAACACGCTATGCTTGCCTCTATTAGTTTCGATAGTGTGCGCCTTTTAATTTTGTATGGCGGCCATTTTGTTATGTTTCTTCAAAGAGTGTCTATTTTATTCAAGGTTCCCGAAAATATTCAGTTGTTAGGTAAAAAAAGGTAAGTGGTGTTGAAGTTAGGTTAGATTAGCTAAAGCCAATTAAAAACGTCGCATTAGTAAAACATTGTAAACGTAGCAATGGGTAGTTTGATCGTCATCGCAATAGGTAGTTTGTAGCTCCTCCTCGCTTCGCTCGTCGTCGCGATAGGTAGTTTGAAGCTCCTCCTCGCTACGCTCGTCGTCGCGGTAGGTAGTTTGAAGCTCCTCCTCGCTTCGCTCGTCGTCGCGGTAGGTAGTTTGAAGCTCCTCCTCGCTTCGCTCGTCGTCGCGGTAGGTAGTTTGAAGCTCCTCCTCGCTACGCTCGTCGTCGCGGTAGGTAGTTTGAAGCTCCTCCTCGCTTCGCTCGTCGTCGCGGTAGGTAGTTTGAAGCTCCTCCTCGCTTCGCTCGTCGTCGCGGTAGGTAGTTTGAAGCTCCTCCTCGCTTCGCTCGTCGTCGCGGTAGGTAGTTTGAAGCTCCTCCTCGCTTCGCTCGTCGTCGCGATAGGTAGTTTGAAGCTCCTCCTCGCTTCGCTCGTCGTCGCGATAGGTAGTTTGAAGCTCCTCCTCGCTTCGCTCGTCGTCGCATTGGTGGTTTTGAAAATATGTATGGCAGCCATTTTGAAAAACGGTGGATGTCTAAAAGAAGCTAAAGCATGTTAATCAGTATCCTTGGGGACACTCAGATATCAATTTTCATACGGATTGAAGATCCATAAAAAAGTTCGGTAAAATGAATGAAATTTTTCAAAATGGCGGAATCAAAATTTTTTCCCCATATTCTTGCTAAGTATCTAGGGGGAGTCTTAGATATCGATTTTCATCCGGATCGGATAACTTTTTCTATAAGTCGGTACGTCTCCATCCGCCATCTTGAAAAAATCAATTTCATTTGTGTTCTGTTTTGTTCCTTTATACATCTTTACTCGATCCCCAGAAACAACTTTTCTATTACATTCATATTGGAGGCGTAAAAAAGGAAAGTTCATATTTCGTTAAAATCACCTTTGTATGGCAACCCTATTGAAAAATGGCGCATGTCAAAATTTGATTTTAGAATGTTGATCAGCATCCTTAGGGACCGTCAGATATCGATTTTGATCCGGATCGGAGAATTTTTTTTTTCCGCTATGACCAAAATTTCCGCCATTTTGAAAAAAAAAATTTGGTGTTCTTTTCCCTTTTGGCCTTCAAACAATATTAGTTCGAGCTCTTTATACTAAAGTATCATGGTTTGGACGTCATTTCCGGTTTAAATTTGTATGGAAATTTTTTTTTTCCGCCATTTTGGTTTTTTTTTATTTTCTCTAAAATCGTCCCAGGGTTTGCTATGACATTCCTGAGAACGCATATGACCCATCTCACATCGTTTAGCCAGGCAGTTGATGATCACGATGATGGAAGGTCGGAAGACCAGTTCATGAAATATTTTGAATTTCGATTGTACACTTTCATACAAATTTATAAAAAAAAGTTCAAAATTTCCCATAGGTATCGAGAAACAATGAGCCAAAAATGAAAAAAAAAATTTGTATGGCAGCCATCTTTAAAAATGGCGGGATCCGAAATATTTTTTCAAATATCGAATCAGGGACCCCAAAAACCCCCCGATGCAAAAAATCAGCCCGATCGGACAACTTTCAAAATGGCCGCCATCTTGGATCCGCCATCTTGGATTTTCATGACGACCATCCGAAAGCGCCTACCCTCCTCTATGACATTTGGTCGAACACACCCCACCTACCTCTTACGGTTTCCGATTTATAAGCGTTTCAATTTTGTATGGAATTTTTATTTTTTTGTATGGCAACCCCTATTTTTTTTTATTTCTCTCCAAGCGTCCCAGGGTTTACTACAACTTTAGTTAGAACAGGTCACCCATCCGACTTGTAGTTTCCGAGAGCCGTTGACCGGTTCCATCAAGGAGACGATTTTTTGCTGATGTCAGATTTTTCTGGTTGTCACGTGACCGATCTCTATACAACCTCATACTCGGTTTTTCTCCACCACTTCCAGGAGTTCGGGAACAAAAATGTCAATCATGAGTGAGTGAGTGAGTGAGTGGGTAACGAACTTTATATATTATAACTAGTATTTTCCTCCGTGCGCGGGCCGCGTGCGGCCCGCGAGGACGTTTTCGTGGCTGTTGTATTTATAAAAATGTTATACTTTGTGCTAAACTTTAAATTTTGCAAGTAAAAGTACAAAACGACGGTATTTTTCAAAGAAAATGATAATGCGCTTGACTTTGCATGGCGGCCGTCTTGAAAAATGCTGTCAGTCAAGTAAAAGGTCGAAATTTGAAATCAGCATCCTTTAAAACCCCCAAATATAAAATATCAGCCGAATCCGAGTTACTATAAAATCGGGCGCCATTTTGAATCCGCCATCTTTGAATTATTTTAAGACTGTAAGAAAGCCTCCGTTGTTCTCTGTAACATGAGTCCAAACACGCTATGCTTGCCTCTATTAGTTTCGATAGTGTGCGCCTTTTAATTTTGCATGGCGGCCATTTTGTTATGTTTCTTCAAAGAGTGTCTATTTTATTCAAGGTTCCCGAAAATATTCAGTTGTTAAGTAAAAAAAGGTTAGTGGTGTTGAAGTTAGGTTAGATTAGCTAAAGCCAATTAAAAAACGTCGCATTAGTAAAACATTGTAAACGTAGCAATGGGTAGTTTGATCGTCGTCGCGATAGGTAGATTGAAGCTCCTCCTCGCTTCACTCGTCATCGCAATAGGTAGTTTGTAGCTCCTCCTCGCTTCGCTCGTCGTCGCGATAGGTAGTTTGAAGCTCCTCCTCGCTACGCTCGTCGTCGCGGTAGGTAGTTTGAAGCTCCTCCTCGCTTCGCTCGTCGTCGCGGTAGGTAGTTTGTAGCTCCTCCTCGCTTCGCTCGTCGTCGCGATAGGTAGTTTGAAGCTCCTCCTCGCTTCGCTCGTCGTCGCGATAGGTAGTTTGAAGCTCCTCCTCGCTACGCTCGTCGTCGCGGTAGGTAGTTTGAAGCTCCTCCTCGCTTCGCTCGTCGTCGCGATAGGTAGTTTGAAGCTCCTCCTCGCTTCGCTCGTCGTCGCGATAGGTAGTTTGAAGCTCCTCCTCGCTACGCTCGTCGTCGCGGTAGGTAGTTTAAAGCTCCTCCTCGCTTCGCTCGTCGTCGCGGTAGGTAGTTTGAAGCTCCTCCTCGCTTCGCTCGTCGTCGCGGTAGGTAGTTTGAAGCTCCTCCTCGCTTCGCTCGTCGTCGCGGTAGGTAGTTTGAAGCTCCTCCTCGCTTCGCTCGTCGTCGCGATAGGTAGTTTGAAGCTCCTCCTCGCTTCGCTCGTCGTCGCATTGGTGGTTTTGAAAATATGTATGGCAGCCATTTTGAAAAACGGTGGATGTCTAAAAGAAGCTAAAGCATGTTAATCAGTATCCTTAGGGACACTCAGATATCAATTTTCATACGGATTGGAGATCCATAAAAAAGTTCAGTAAAATGTATGAAATTTTTCAAAATGGCGGAATCAAAATTTTTTCCTATATTCTTACTGAGTATCTAAGGGGAGTCTTAGATATCGATTTTCATCCGGATCGGATAACTTTTTCTGTAAGTCAATACGTCTACATCCGCCATCTTCAAAAAAAACAATTTCATTAGTATACTGTTTTGTTCCTTTGTACATCGTTACTCTATCCCTAGAAACAACTTTTTTATGACATTCATATTGGAGGCGTAAAAAAGGAAAGTTCATATTTCGATAAAATCACCTTTGTATGGCAACCCTATTGAAAAATGGCGAATGTCAAAATTTGATTTTAGAATGTTGATCAGCATCCTTGGGGACCCTCAGATATCGATTTTCATCCGGATCGGAGAAACTTTTTTTTCCGCCATGACCCTAATTTCCGCCATTTTGAAAAAAAATTTTTTTTGAATTCTTCCCTTCCGGCCTCCAAACAATATTAGTTCGAGCTCTTTATACTAAAGTATCATGGTTTCGGCGTCATTTCCGGTTTAAATTTGTATGGGTGATTTTTTTTTCCGCCATTTTGAATTTTTTTTATTTTCTCTAAAATCGTCCCAGGGTTTGCTATGACATTCCTGAGAACGCATATGACCCATCTCACATCGTTTAGCCAGGCAGTTGATGGTCACGATGATGGAAGGTCGGAAGACCAGTTCATGAAATATTTTAAATTTCGATTGTCCAATTTCATACAAATTAAAAAAAAAAAGTTCAAAATTTCCCATAGGTATCGAGAAACAATGAGCCAAAAATGAAAAAAAAAATTTGTATGGCAGCCATCTTTAAAAATGGCGGGATCCAAAATATTTTTTCAAATATCGAATCAGGGACCCCAAAAACCCCCCGATGCAAAAAATCAGCCGGATCGGACCAACTTTCAAAATGGCCGCCATCTTGGATCCGCCATCTTGGATTTTCATGACGACCATCCGAAAGCGCCCATCCTCCTCTATGACATTTGGTCGAACACACCCCACCTAACTCTTACCGTTTCCGATTTATAAGCGTTTCAATTTTGTATGGAATTTTTGTTTTTTTGTATGGCAACCCCCATTTTTTTTTATTTCTCTCCAAGCGTCCCAAGGTTTACTACAACTTTAGTTAAAACAGGTCACCCATCCGACTTGTAGTTTCCGAGAGCCGTTGACCGGTTCCATCAAGGAGACGACTTTTTGCTGATGTCAGCTTTTTCTGGTGGTCACGTGACCCATCTCTATGCAACCTCATACTCGGTTTTTCTCCACCACTTCCAGGAGCTGAGATCAAAAATGTCAGTCAGTGAGTGAGTGAGTGAGTGGGTAACGAACTTTATATATTATAATAACTAGTATTTTCCTCCGTGCGCGGGCCGCGTGCGGCCCGCGAGGACGTTTTCGTGGCTGTTGTATTTATAAAAATGTTATACTTTAGTTTAAACTTGTAATTATGCAAGTATTAGTACAAAACAGCGGTATTTTTCAAAGAAAATGATAATGCGCTTGACTTTGCATGGCGGCCATCTTGAAAAATGCTGTCAGTCAAGTAAAAGGTCAAAATTTGAAATCAGCATCCTTTAAAACCCCCAAATATAAAATATCAGCCGAATCCGAGTTACTATAAAATCGGGCGCCATTTTGAATCCGCCATCTTTGAATTATTTTAAGACTGTAAGAAAGCCTCCGTTGTTCTCTGTAACATGAGTCCAAACACGCTATGCTTGCCTCTATTAGTTTCGATAGTGTGCGCCTTTTAATTTTGCATGGCGGCCATTTTGTTATATTTCTTCAAAGAGTGTCTATTTTATTCAAGGTTCCCGAAAATATTCAGTTGTTAGGTAAAAAAAGGTTAGTGGTGTTGAAGTTAGGTTAGATTAGCTAAAGCCAATTAAAAAACGTCGCATTAGTATAACATTGTAAACGTAGCAATGGGTAGTTTGATCGTCGTCGCGATAGGGAGTTTGAAGCTCCTCCTCGCTTCACTCGTCATCGCAATAGGTAGTTTGTAGCTCCTCCTCGCTTCGCTCGTCGTCGCGATAGGTAGTTTGAAGCTCCTCCTCGCTACGCTCGTCGTCGCGGTAGGTAGATTGAAGCTCCTCCTCGCTTCGCTCGTCGTCGCGATAGGTAGTTTGAAGCTCCTCCTCGCTTCGCTCGTCGTCGCGGTAGGTAGTTTGAAGCTCCTCCTCGCTTCGCTCGTCGTCGCGGTAGGTAGTTTGAAGCTCCTCCTCGCTTCGCTCGTCGTCGCGGTAGGTAGTTTGAAGCTCCTCCTCGCTTCGCTCGTCGTCGCGATAGGTAGTTTGAAGCTCCTCCTCGCTTCGCTCGTCGTCGCATTGGTGGTTTTGAAAATATGTATGGCAGCCATTTTGAAAAACGGTGGATGTCTAAAAGAAGCTAAAGCATGTTAATCAGTATCCTTGGGGACACTCAGATAACAATTTTCATACGGATTGGAGATCCATAAAAAAGTTCGGTAAAATGAATGAAATTTTTCAAAATGGCGGAATCAAAATTTTTTCCCCATATTCTTGCTAAGTATCTAGGGGGAGTCTTAGATATCGATTTTCATCCGGATCGGATAACTTTTTCTATGAGTCGATACGTCTCCATCCGCCATCTTGAAAAAATCAATTTCATTTGTGTTCTGTTTTGTTCCTTTATACATCTTTACTCGATCCCCAGAAACAACTTTTCTATTACATTCATATTGGAGGCGTAAAAAAGGAAAGTTCATATTTCGTTAAAATCACCTTTGTATGGCAACCCTATTGAAAAATGGCGCATGTCAAAATTTGATTTTAGAATGTTGATCAGCATCCTTGGGGACCGTCAGATATCGATTTTGATCCGGATCGGAGAATTTTTTTTTTCCGCTATGACCAAAATTTCCGCCATTTTGAAAAAAAAAATTTGGTGTTCTTTTCCCTTTTGGCCTTCAAACAATATTAGTTCGAGCTCTTTATACTAAAGTATCATGGTTTCGACGTCATTTCCGGTTTAAATTTGTATGGGTGATTTTTTTTTCCGCCATTTTGATTTTTTTTTATTTTCTCTAAAATCGTCCCAGGGTTTGCTATGACATTCCTGAGAACGCATATGACCCATCTCACATCGTTTAGCCAGGCAGTTGATGGTCACGATGATGGAAGGTCGGAAGACCAGTTCATGAAATATTTTAAATTTCGATTGTCCAATTTCATACAAATTTAAAAAAAAAAGTTCAAAATTTCCCATAGGTATCGAGAAACAATGAGCCAAAAATGAAAAAAAAAATTTGTATGGCAGCCATCTTTAAAAATGGCGGGATCCAAAATATTTTTTCAAATATCAAATCAGGGACCCCAAAAACCCCCCGATGCAAAAAATCAGCCCGATCGGACCAACTTTCAAAATGGCCGCCATCTTGGATCCGCCATCTTGGATTTTCATGACGACCATCCGAAAGCGCCCATCCTCCTCTATGACATTTGGTCGAACACACCCCACCTACCTCTTACCGTTTCCGATTTATTAGCGTTTCAATTTTGTATGGAATTTTTATTTTTTTGTATGGCAACCCCTATTTTTTTTTATTTCTCTCCAAGCGTCCCAGGGTTTACTACAACTTTAGTTAGAACAGGTCACCCATCCGACTTGTAGTTTCCGAGAGCCGTTGACCGGTTCCATCAAGGAGACGATTTTTTGCTGATGTCAGATTTTTCTGGTTGTCACGTGACCAATCTCTATACAACCTCATACTCGGTTTTTCTCCACCACTTCCAGGAGTTCGGGAACAAAAATGTCAATCATGAGTGAGTGAGTGAGTGAGTGGGTAACGAACTTTATATATTATAACTAGTATTTTGCTCCGTGCGCGGGCCGCGTGCGGCCCGCGAGGACGTTTTCGTGGCTGTTGTATTTATAAAAATGTTATACTTGGTGCTAAACTTTAAATTTTGCAAGAATTAGTACAAAACAGCGGTATTTTTCAAAGAAAATGATAATGCGCTTGACTTTGCATGGCGGCCATCTTGAAAAATGCTGTCAGTCAAGTAAAAGGTCAAAATTTGAAATCAGCATCCTTTAAAACCCCCAAATATAAAATATCAGCCGAATCCGAGTTACTATAAAATCGGGCGTCATTTTGAATCCACCATCTTTGAATTATTTTAAGACTGTAAGAAAGCCTCCGTTGTTCTCTGTAACATGAGTCCAAACACGCTATGCTTGCCTCTATTAGTTTCGATAGTGTGCGCCTTTTAATTTTGCATGGCGGCCATTTTGTTATGTTTCTTCAAAGAGTGTCTATTTTATTCAAGGTTCCCGAAAATATTCAGTTGTTAGGTAAAAAAAGGTTAGTGGTGTTGAAGTTAGGTTAGATTAGCTTAAGCCAATTAAAAAACGTCGCATTAGTAAAACATTGTAAACGTAGCAATGGGTAGTTTGATCGTCGTCGCAATAGGTAGTTTGAAGCTCCTCCTCGCTTCACTCGTCATCGCAATAGGTAGTTTGTAGCTCCTCCTCGCTTCGCTCGTCGGCGCGATGGGTAGTTTGAAGCTCCTCCTCGCTACGCTCGTCGTCGCGGTAGGTAGTTTGAAGCTCCTCCTCGCTTCGCTCGTCGTCGCGGTAGGTAATTTGAAGCTCCTCCTCGCTTCGCTCGTCGTCGCGGTAGGTAGTTTGAAGCTCCTCCTCGCTTCGCTCGTCGTCGCGGTAGGTAGTTTGAAGCTCCTCCTCGCTTCGCTCGTCGTCGCGGTAGGTAGTTTGAAGCTCCTCCTCGCTTCGCTCGTCGTCGCATTGGTGGTTTTGAAAATATGTATGGCAGCCATTTTGAAAAACGGTGGATGTCTAAAAGAAGCTAAAGCATGTTAATCAGTATCCTTGGGGACACTCAGATATCAATTTTCATATGGATTGGAGATCCATAAAATAGTTCGGTAAAATGAATGAAATTTTTCAAAATAGCGGAATCAAAATTTTTTCCCCATATTCTTGCTAAGTATCTAGGGGGAGTCTTAGATATCGATTTTCATCCGGATCGGATAACTTTTTCTATAAGTCGATACGTCTCCATCCGCCATCTTGAAAAAATCAATTTCATTTGTGTTCTGTTTTGTTCCTTTATACATCTTACTCGATCCCCAGAAACAACTTTTCTATTACATTCATATTGGAGGCGTAAAAAAGGAAAGTTCATATTTCGTTAAAATCACCTTTGTATGGCAACCCTATTGAAAAATGGCGCATGTCAAAATTTGATTTTAGAATGTTGATCAGCATCCTTGGGGACCATCAGATATCGATTTTGATCCGGATCGGAGAATTTTTTTTTTCCGCCACGACCAAAATTTCCGCCATTTTGAAAAAAAAAATTTGGTGTTCTTTTCCCTTTTGGCCTCCAAACATAATTAGTTTGAGCTCTTTATACTAAAGTATTATGGTTTCGACGTCATTTCCGGTTTAAATTTGTATGGAAGATTTTTTTTTCCGCCATTTTGAATTTTTTTTATTTTCTCTAAAATCGTCCCAGGGTTTGCTATGACATTCCTGAGAACGCATATGACCCATCTCACATCGTTTAGCCAGGCCGTTGATGGTCACGATGATGGAAGGTCGGAAGACCAGGTCATGAAATGTTTTGAATTTCGATTGTCCATTTGCATACAAATTTTAAAAAAAAAGTTCAAAATTTCCCATAGGTATCGAGAAACAATGAGCCAAAAATGAAAAAAAAAATTTGTATGGCAGCCATCTTTAAAAATGGCGGGATCCAGAATATTTTTTCAAATATCGAATCAGGGACCCCGAAAACCCCCCGATGCAAAAAATCAGCCCGATCGGACCAACTTTCAAAATGGCCGCCATCTTGGATCCGCCATCTTGGATTTTCATGACGACCATCCGAAAGCGCCCATCCTCCTCTATGACATTTGGTCGAACACACCCCACCTACCTCTTACCGTTTCCGATTTATAAGCGTTTCAATTTTGTATGGAATTTTTATTTTTTTGTATGGCAACCCCTATTTTTTTTTATTTCTCTCCAAGCGTCCCAGGGTTTACTACAACTTTAGTTAGAACAGGTCACCCATCCGACTTGTAGTTTCCGAGAGCCGTTGACCGGTTCCATCAAGGAGACGATTTTTTGCTGATGTCAGATTTTTCTGGTTGTCACGTGACCGATCTCTATACAACCTCATACTCGGTTTTTCTCCACCACTTCCAGGAGCTCGGGAACAAAAATGTCAGTCAGTGAGTGAGTGAGTGGGTAACGAACTTTATATATTATAACTAGTATTTTGCTCCGTGCGCGGGCCGCGTGCGGCCCGCGAGGACGTTATCGTGGCTGTTGTATTTATAAAAATGTTATACTTTGTGCTAAACTTTAAATTTTGCAAGTAAAAGTACAAAACGACGGTATTTTTCAAAGAAAATGATAATTGATCTGACTTTTGCATGGCGGCCATCTTGAAAAATGCTGTCAGTCATGTAAAAGGTCAAAATTTGAAATCAGCCTCTTTTAAAATCCCCAAATATAAAATATCAGCCGGATCTGAGTTACTATAAAATCGGACGCCATTTTGAATCTGCCATCTTGGAATTATTTTAAGTCTATGAGAAAGCCTCCGTTGTTCTCTTTAACATGAGTCAAACACGCTATGCTTGCCTCTATTAGTTCCGATAGTGTGCGCCATTTAATTTTGTCAATTTTAATCAAGGGTCCCGAAAATATTCAGTTGTTAGGTAAAAATAGGTTAGTTTTGAAGTTAGGTTAGATCAGCTAAAGGCAATTAAAAAACGTCGCATTAGTAAACATTATAAATGTAGCAATGGGTAGTTTGAAGCTCCTCCTCGCTTTGCTTGTCGTCGTGATGGGTAGTTTGAAGCTCCTCCTCGCTTTGCTTGTCGTTGTGATGGGTAGTTTGAAGCTCCTCCTCGCTTCGCTCGTCGTCGCGATAGGTAGTTTGAAGCTCCTCCTCGCTTCGCTCGTCGTCGCGGTAAGTAGTTTGAAGCTCCTCCTCGCTTCGCTCGTCGTCGCAATAGGTAGTTTGAAGCTCCTCCTCGCTTCGCTCGTCGTCGCGTTAGGTAGTTTGAAGCTCCTCCTCGCTTCGCTCGTCGTCGCATTAGATAGTTTAAAGCTCCTCCTCGCTTCGCTCGTCGTCGCGATAGGTAGTTTGAAGCTCCTCCTCGCTTCGCTCGTCGTCGCGGTAAGTAGTTTGAAGCTCCTCCTCGCTTCGCTCGTCGTTGCGGTAGGTAGTTTGAAGCTCCTCCTCGCTTCGCTCGTCGTCGCGATAGGTAGTTTGAAGCTCCTCCTCGCTTCGCTCGTCGTCGCGTTGGTGATTTTGACAGTATGTATGGCAGCCATTTTGAAAAACGGTGGATGTCTAAAAGAAGCTAAAGCATGTTAATCAGTGTCCTTGCGGATACTCAGATATCAATTTTCATACGGATTGGAGATCCATAACAAAGTTCAGTAAAAAATATGAAATTTTTCAAAATGGCGGAATCAAAAATTTTTCCCCATATTCTTACTAAGTATCTAGGGGGAGTCTTAGATATCGATTTTGATCCTGATCGGATAACTTTTTTTGTAAGTCGATACGTCTCCATCCGCCATCTTGAAAAAAATCTATTTTATTAGTGTTTTGTTTTGTTCCTTTATACATCTTTACTCGATCTCCCGAAACAACTTTTCTATTAAATCCATATTGGAGGCGTAAAAAAGGAAAGTTCATATTTCGTTAAAATCACCTTTGTATGGCACCCCTATTAAAAAATGGCGCATGTCAAAATTTGATTTTAGAATGTTGATCAGCATCCTTGGGGACCGTCAGATATCGATTTTGATCCGGATCGGAGAATTTTTTTTTTCCGCCATGACCAAATTTCCGCCATTTTGAAAAAAAAAATTTGGTGTTATTTTCCCTTTCGGCCTCCAAACAATATTAGTTCGAGCTCTTTATACTAAAGTATCATGGTTTCGACGTCATTTCCGGTTTAAATTTGTATGGGCGATTTTTTTTTCCGCCATTTTGAATTTTTTTTATTTTCTCTAAAATTGTCCCAGGGTTTGCTATGACATTCTTGAGAACGCATATGACCCATCTCATATCGTTTAGCCAGGCCGTTAATGGTCACGATGATGGAAGGTCGGAAGACCAGGTCATGAAATGTTTTGAATTTCGACTGTCCACTTTCATACAAATTTAAAAAAAAAAGTTCAAAATTTCCCATAGGTATCGAGAAACAATGAGCCAAAAATGAAAAAAAAAATTTGTATGGCAGCCAGCTTTAAAAATGGCGGGATCCAAAAAATTTTTTCAAATATCGAATCAGGGACCCCAAAAACCCCCCGATGCAAAAAATCAACCCGATCGGACCAACTTTCAAAATGGCCGCCATCTTGGATCCGCCATCTTGGATTTTCATGACGACCATCCGAAAGCGCCCATCTTCCTCTATGACATTTGGTCGAACACACCCCACCTACCTTTTACCGTTTCCGATTTATAAGCGTTTCAATTTTGTATGGAATTTTTGTTTTTTTGTATGGCAACCCCCATTTTTTTTTATTTCTCTCCAAGCGTCCCAAGGTTTACTACAACTTTAGTTAAAACAGGTCACCCATCCGACTTGTAGTTTCCGAGAGCCATTGACCGGTTCCATCAAGGAGACGACTTTTTGCTGATGTCAGCTTTTTCTGGTGGTCACGTGACCCATCTCTATGCAACCTCATACTCGGTTTTTCTCCACCACTTCCAGGAGCTGAGATCAAAAATGTCAGTCAGTGAGTGAGTGAGTGAGTGGGTGAGGAGCTTTATATATTATGACTAGTATTTTCCTCCGTGCGCGGGCCGCGTGCGGCCCGCGAGGACGTTTTCGTGGCTGTTGTATTTATAAAAATGTTATACTTTAGTTTAAACTTGTAATTTTGCAAGAAGTAGTACAAAACAGCGGTATTTTTCAAAGAAAATGATAATTGATCTGACTTTTGCATGGCGGCCATCTTGAAAAATGCTGTCAGTCATGTAAAAGGTCAAAATTTGAAATAAGCCTCTTTTAAAATCCCCAAATATAAAATATCAGCCGGATCTGAGTTACTATAAAATCGGACGCCATTTTGAATCTGCCATCTTGGAATTATTTTAAGTCTATGAGAAAGCCTCCGTTGTTCCTTTGTTATGAGACCAAACACGCCTTGTCGGCTTCTATAAGTTCCGATTGTGGGCGTGTTTTAATTTTGTATGGCGGTCATTTTGTTTTGTTTATCAATTATATGTCAATTTGAATCAAGGATCCTGAAAATATTTAGATCTTAGGTAAGACAGGTTAGTTAGATAAGCTAAAATCAATTAAAAAAGTCGCATTAGTAAAACAAAGTAAATGTAGCGATGGGTAGTTTGAAGCTCCTCCTCGCTTCGCTCGTCGTCGCGGTAGATGGTTTGAAGCTCCTCCTCGCTTCGCTCGTCGTCGCGGTCGATAGTTTGAAGCTCCTCCTCGCTTCGCTCGTCGTCGCGATAGGTAGTTTGAAGCTCCTCCTCGCTTCGCTCGTCGTCGCGGTAAGTAGTTTGAAGCTCCTCCTCGCTTCGCTCGTCGTCGCAATAGGTAGTTTGAAGCTCCTCCTCGCTTCGCTCGTCGTCGCGTTAGGTAGTTTGAAGCTCCTCCTCGCTTCGCTCGTCGTCGCATTAGATAGTTTGAAGCTCCTCCTCGCTTCGCTCGTCGTCGCGATAAGTAGTTTGAAGCTCCTCCTCGCTTCGCTCGTCGTCGCGGTAAGTAGTTTGAAGCTCCTCCTCGCTTCGCTCGTCGTCGCGGTAGGTAGTTTGAAGCTCCTCCTCGCTTCGCTCGTCGTCGCGATAGGTAGTTTGAAGCTCCTCCTCGCTTCGCTCGTCGTCGCGGTAAGTAGTTTGAAGCTCCTCCTCGCTTCGCTCGTCGTCGCAATAGGTAGTTTGAAGCTCCTCCTCGCTTCGCTCGTCGTCGCGTTAGGTAGTTTGAAGCTCCTCCTCGCTTCGCTCGTCGTCGCATTAGATAGTTTGAAGCTCCTCCTCGCTTCGCTCGTCGTCGCGATAAGTAGTTTGAAGCTCCTCCTCGCTTCGCTCGTCGTCGCGGTAAGTAGTTTGAAGCTCCTCCTCGCTTCGCTCGTCGTCGCGGTAGGTAGTTTGAAGCTCCTCCTCGCTTCGCTCGTCGTCGCGATAGGTAGTTTGAAGCTCCTCCTCGCTTCGCTCGTCGTCGCGTTGGTGATTTTGACAGAATGTATGGCAGCCATTTTGAAAAACGGTGGATGTCTAAAAGAAGCTAAAGCATGTTAATCAGTATCCTTGCGGATACTCAGATATCAATTTTCATACGGATTGGAGATCCATAACAAAGTTCAGTAAAAAGTATGAAATTTTTCAAAATAGCGGAATCAAAAATTTTTCCCCATATTCTTACTAAGTATCTAAGGGGAGTCTTAGATATCGATTTTGATCCTGATCGGATAACTTTTTTTGTAAGTCGATACGTCTCCATCCGCCATCTTGAAAAAAATCTATTTTATTAGTGTTTTGTTTTGTTCCTTTATACATCTTTACTCGATCCCCCGAAACAACTTTTCTATTACATTCATATTGGAGGCGTAAAAAAGGAAAGTTTATATTTTGTTAAAATCACCTTTGTATGGCAACCCTATTGAAAAATGGCGCATGTCAAAATTTGATTTTAGAATGTTGATCAGCATCCTTGGGGACCCCCAGATATCGATTTTCATCCGGATCGGAGAAACTTTTTTTCCCGTCATGACCGAAATTTCCGCCATTTTGAAAAAAAAAATTTTGTCATATCTTCCCTTCCGGCCTCCAAACAATATTAGTTCGAGCTCTTTATACTAAAGTATCATGATTTCGGCGTCATTTCCGGTTTAAATTTGTATGGGTGATTTTTTTTTCCGCCATTTTGTTTTTTTTTTATTTTCTCTAAAATCGTCCCAGGGTTTGCTATGACATTCCTGAGAACGAATATGACCTATCTCATATAGCTTAGCCAGGCCGTTGATGGTCACGATGATGGAAGGTCGGAAGACCAGGTCATGAAATGTTTTGAATTTCGATTGTCCATTTGCATACAAATTTATAAAAATATGATCAAAATTTTCCATAGGTATCGAGAAACAATGAGCCAAAAATGAAAAAAAAAATTTGTATGGCAGCCATCTTTAAAAATGGCTGGATCCAAAATATTTTTTCAAATATCGAATCAGGGACCCCGAAAACCCCCGATGCAAAAAATCAGCCCGATCGGACCAACTTTCAAAATGGCCGCCATCTTGGATCCGCCATCTTGGATTTTCATGACGACCATCCGAAAGCGCCCATCCTCCTCTATGACATTTGGTCGAACACACCCCACCTACCTCTTACCGTTTCCGATTTATAAGCGTTTCAATTTTGTATGGAATTTTTATTTTTTTGTATGGCAACCCCTATTTTTTTTTATTTCTCTCCAAGCGTCCCAGGGTTTACTACAACTTTAGTTAGAACAGGTCACCCATCCGACTTGTAGTTTCCGAGAGCCGTTGACCGGTTCCATCAAGGAGACGATTTTTTGCTGATGTCAGATTTTTCTGGTTGTCACGTGACCGATCTCTATACAACCTCATACTCGGTTTTTCTCCACCACTTCCAGGAGTTCGGGAACAAAAATGTCAATCATGAGTGAGTGAGTGAGTGAGTGGGTAACGAACTTTATATATTATAACTAGTATTTTGCTCTGTGCGCGGGCCGCGAGCGGCCCGCGTGGGTGTTTTTGTGGCTGTTTTGTATTTATAAAAGTCTTTGTGCTAAACTTAAAATTATGCAAGTACAAGTACAAAACGGCGGTATTTTTCATAGAAAATGATAATAGAACTGACTTTAGCATGGCGGCCATCTTCTTCGACTTGACAGTATCATTTGCACCGTGCGCAGGATGAAAGTGGCACACTTGCACCGTGCGTGGGCCGCAAGCGGCCCGCACACGGTACAAGTGTGCAGTTGCAAGTGTTGATCATGACCGACAACTACCAATGACAATTCGGTACGAACGACATCACATTTTGAAGGTTTAAAAAAATTTGACATTTGACATCTGTCGAAAATTTGACATTTGACATATGTCAAAAATTTGACAAATGACATTTGACATCTTTCAAAAACTTGACATTTACATCTGACATCTGTCTCATCTTGACAGCGGTGTTAAGAACCGGGTGCAGGTTGAAAGTGGCACACTTGCACCGTGCGCGGGCCGCTAGCGGCCCGCACACGGTACAAGTGTGCAGTTGCAAGTGTTGATCGTGAACGACCACTTATACCAATGACAATTCGCTAAGTCCGTCATCACATATTGTAGGTTGAAAAAAAAAAATTTGACATTTGACATCTGTCAAAAATTTGACGTGTCAAAAATTTGACATCTGTCAAACATTTGACATCTGTCAAAAATTTGACATTTGACATCTGTCAAAAACTTGACATTTAGTCTTGATAGCGGTGTTAGAACCGTGCGAAGAATGAAAGCGGCACACTTGCACCGTGCGCGGCCCGCAAGCGGCCCGCATACGGTACAAGTGTATAGTTGCAAGTGTTGATCGTGACCGACCACTTATACCAACGACAATTCGCTAAGACCGTCGTCACATTTTGTAGGTAGAAAAAAAATTTACATTTGACATGTGTCAAAAATTTGACATCTGTCAAAAATTTGACATTTGACATCTGCCAAAAATTTGACATTTGACATCTGTCAAAAACTTGACATTTGACATCTGACATCTGTCTTATCTTGACAACGACAAATCGCTAAGCCCGTCATCTCATTTTGTAGGTTGAAAAAAAAATTGACATGTGACATCTAACAAAAATTTGACGTCTGTCAAAAACTTGACATTTGAAACTATTTTTGACATTTGACACCTGTCAAAACTTGACATTTGACATCTGTCAGAAACTTGACATTTGACATCTGACATCTGTCTAATTTTGACAGTGGTGTTAGAACCGTGTGCAGGTTGAAAGTGTTGATCGTGACCGACCACTTATACCAATGACAATTCGCTAAGCCGGTCGTCACATTTTGTAGGTTGAAAAAATGTAACATTTGACATCTGTCAAAAAAAAATTGACATTTGACACCTGTCAAAAATTTTGACATTTGTAATTTGTCAATCTGACATCTGTCAAATTGGCATCTGTCAATATCTTGGCCTTATGGTGTAGGTGATGAACGGAAAACACCAATATGCACGACGGCAATATTGAAAAATGACAGATGTCCAAATTCTACCAACCCATGCTGATCAGCATCCTTTGGGACCTCCAGATATCGATTTTTATTCCGATCGGAGCACCTTTTTTTTCGGAACGCACTGATAGACCGCCATTTTGAAAAAAATGTTTGATCACCGTTTGCTCCTCTCAGTACCGTACAATATGAGAACAAATCGCCCTTACAAAAGTCTCACAGTTTCAGCGATAATTGCTAATTAAAAATTCTAAAAAAGTCAAATTGAATGTATGCAATTTTTCAAAATGGCGGTATCAAAAAAATTTTGAGACATTCCTACCAAGTATACCGGGGGATTTTCAGATATCGATTTTCATTCGGATCGGATAACTTTTACCATGAGTCGGTACGTCTACAGCCGCCATCTTGAAAAATATCAATTTCGCTGTTATTGCATTTTGACCCTTACAACATCTATACTGGATCCCCAGGACCGACATTTCTAAAGCTCTCGTAACGGAGGCGCAAAAAAGCAAAGTTGGTATTTCGATAAAAGTACCTTTGTATGGCAGCACCGTTGAAAAATGACAAATGTCAAAATTTGATTACAGAATGTTGATCAGCATCCCCGGGGACCCCCAGATATCGATTTTCATCCGGATCGGATAAACTTTTTTTTCAGCAATGACCGAAATTTCCGCCATTTTGAAAAAAAAAATTTTTGCCGATCTTTCCCGCCGGCCTCGAAACAATATTAGTTTGAGCTCTTTATACTAAAGTGACGTAGTTTCGCCGTCATTTGCGGTTAAAATTTGTATGACGGATTTTTTTTTCCGCCATTTTGATTTTTTTTTGACAGCTCTAAAATCGTCCCAGGGTTTGCTATGACATTCCTTAAAACGCACATGACCCATCTCGTATCGTTTAGCCAGGACGTTGACCGTCCCGACGACGGAAGGTCGAAAGACCAAGTCGTGAATTTTTCTAGAAACACCTGGTACACCTTGACACGAATGTCCATAAAAGTGGTCAAAATTTTCCATAGGCATCGAGAAAGAGTCCGTCAAAAATGGAAAAAAAAAATTGTATGGCAGCCATCTTTAAAAATGGCGGAATCCAAAATATTTTTTCAAATATCGAATCTACGGCCCTGAAAACCCCCCTTTGCAAAAAATCACCCCGATCGGGCCAACTTTCAAAATGGCCGCCATTTTGAATCCGCCATCTTGGATTTTCATGACAACCAACTGACAGCCCCCGTCATTCCCTATGACATTTGGTCGAGCATACCCCACCTACCTCTTACCGTTTTCGATTTATAAGCGTTTCCATTTTGTATGGGATTTTTATTTTTTTGTATGGCAACCCCATTTTTTTTCATTTCTCTGTAAACGTCCCAGGGTCTACTCCAACTTTAGTTAAGACGGGACACCCATCCGACTCATAGTTTCCGAGATCCGTTGACCTGTTCCATCTCGGAGACGACTTTCTGGTAACGTCATATTTTTCCCGGGGTCACGTGACCGATCCCTATACAGCCTCGTACTCACTTTTGACGGACCACCTTCACAGGGCCGGGAACAATGATGTCAATCATCATCAGTCAGTCACTATCTCCTGGGTATTTAATTTTATATAAGAGTAACTAGTATTTTGCTCCGTGCGCGGGCCGCGTGCGGCCCGCGAGGACGTTTTCGTGGCTGTTGTATTTATAAAAATGTTATACTTTAGTTTAAACTTGTAATTTTGCAAGTATTAGTACAAAACAGCGGTATTTTTCAAAGAAAATGATAATGCGCTTGACTTTGCATGGCGGCCATCTTGAAAAATGCTGTCAGTCAAGTAAAAGGTCAAAATTTGAAATCAGCATCCTTTAAAACCCCCAAATATAAAATATCAGCCGAATCCGAGTTACTATAAAATCGGGCGCCATTTTGAATCCGCCATCTTTGAATTATTTTAAGACTGTAAGAAAGCCTTCGTTGTTCTCTGTAGCATGAGTCCAAACACGCTATGCTTGCCTCTATTAGTTTCGATAGTGTGCGCCTTTTAATTTTGCATGGCGGCCATTTTGTTATGTTTCTTCAAAGAGTGTCTATTTTATTCAAGGTTCCCGAAAATATTCAGTTGTTAGGTAAAAAAAGGTTAGTGGTGTTGAAGTTAGGTTAGATTAGCTAAAGCCAATTAAAAAACGTCGCATTAGTAAAACATTGTAAACGTAGCAATGGGTAGTTTGATCGTCGTCGCGATAGGTAGTTTGAAGCTCCTCCTCGCTTCACTCGTCATCGCAATAGGTAGTTTGTAGCTCCTCCTCGCTTCGCTCGTCGTCGTGATAGGTAGTTTGAAGCTCCTCCTCGCTACGCTCGTCGTCGCGGTAGGTAGTTTGAAGCTCCTCCTCGCTTCGCTCGTCGTCGCGGTAGGTAGTTTGAAGCTCCTCCTCGCTTCGCTCGTCGTCGCGGTAGGTAGTTTGAAGCTCCTCCTCGCTTCGCTCGTCGTCGCGGTAGGTAGTTTGAAGCTCCTCCTCGCTTCGCTCGTCGTCGCAATAGGTAGTTCGAAGCTCCTCCTCGCTTCGCTCGTCGTCGCATTGGTGGTTTTGAAAATATGTATGGCAGCCATTTTGAAAAACGGTGGATGTCTAAAAGAAGCTAAAGCATGTTAATCAGTATCCTTGGGGACACTCAGATATCAATTTTCATACGGATTGGAGATCCATAAAAAAGTTCGGTAAAATGAATGAAATTTTTCAAAATGGCGGAATCAAAATTTTTTCCCCATATTCTTGCTAAGTATCTAGGGGGAGTCTTAGATATCGATTTTCATCCGGATCGGATAACTTTTTCTATAAGTCGATACGTCTCCATCCGCCATCTTGAAAAAATCAATTTCATTTGTGTTCTGTTTTGTTCCTTTATACATCTTTACTCGATCCCCAGAAACAACTTTTCTATTACATTCATATTGGAGGCGTAAAAAAGGAAAGTTCATATTTCGTTAAAATCACCTTTGTATGGCAACCCTATTGAAAAATGGCGCATGTCAAAATTTGATTTTAGAATGTTGATCAGCATCCTTGGGGACCGTCAGATATCGATTTTGATCCGGATCGGAGAATTTTTTTTTTCCGCCATGACCAAAATTTCCGCCATATTGAAAAAAAAAAATTTTGTGTTCTTTTCCCTTTTGGCCTCCAAACAATATTAGTTCGAGCTCTTTATACTAAAGTATCATGGTTTCGACGTCATTTCCGGTTTAAATTTGTATGGAAGATTTTTTTTTCCGCCATTTTGGATTTTTTTTATTTTCTCTAAAATCGTCCCAGGGTTTGCTATGACATTCCTGAGAACGCATATGACCCATCTCACACCGTTTAGCCAGGCAGTTGATGGTCACGATGATGGAAGGTCGGAAGACCAGTTCATGAAATATTTTGAATTTCGATTGTCCACTTTCATACAAATTTAAAAAAAAAGTTCAAAATTTCCCATAGGTTTCGAGAAACAATGAGCCAAAAATGAAAAAAAAATTTGTATGGCAGCCATCTTTAAAAATGGCGGGATCCAAAATATTTTTTCAAATATCGAATTAGGGTCCCCAAAAACCCCCCGATGCATAAAATCAGCCGGATCGGACCAACTTTCAAAATGGCCGCTATCTTGGATTTTCATGACGACCATCTAAAATCCATCGAAAGCCCCCATGCCATGGTGCTCTATAACATTTTAGTCGAGCACCCCCCACCTACCTTTTACCGTTTACGATTTATAAGCGTTTAAATTTTTCATGCTTATTATTTTTGTTCATTTCTCTACCACTGTAGTTCGGGTATAAAACGCTTGCGTGTTTTAGAGTCGTACAACGCCATCTAGTTTCTTTTCTTATAAGCTTCAGTTAAAAAATGATAGGTGCATTACAACTTTATATAAAAACCACGTTTTTGTATGAAAGGTACTAATTTTTATGACTGGTTTAGAATACATTTTTTCGTTCCATTAGTTTATTTTTATCTGTTACCGTTTCTGAGATCCCTTGGGGTTCTCCAACTTGGAGACGACTTAGCAATGAAGTTAATTTAATGTTTTTGTTTTTTTCCATTACGCACACCAAAAAAAGAACAATTTGAAAAACAATTATTTTTATCAAAATGAAACGATTTACGGATAATCGATTTTTTTCGTCCAATAAAATTTATTAATTTAATATTAAAAATCGGTTTGCCCTCCCTTAGGTCACATTTGGCGAATAATAGTCTGTAGGTCACATCCCTACCTCAACTCAACTTGTACCCTGTATTCCGATTCACGCTGTAATCGCTATAATCGCTCACAACGCTCACGTTGATAATTCGTTCTGATTCAGATATTACGCTCACGACTTTGTGCGCTGTCAATGACCCGAAACTACCAATCACAGTCGTTGATATCGCAAGATGGCGTCGGTCATGACGTTTGTCAAAGGATATCGTTGTCGCACTCACGGCCATTCAATACGCGTATTTAGCGTGATTATATCGATATTATTACAGCATGAAACGGAATACGGCCTTAATAAGAAGTTTGATATTATCGATTACAGCGTGAATCGGAACACGGGGCAAGAATTGTCATTAAAAGCGTTACATACCACAGAGTACATTGGTAAATACTGAAAGTTACATACTCTTTGGTCATTAAAATAAAAAAAAGTTACTTTACAAATACAAAATAAAATAAATAGAAAAATGGAGTTTTGGCGGGAAAGTGAATAAGTTCACGTCATTGCATTGTATTATTTCTCAAAACTTGTGCTTTTTCCAGTGTTGATGTTTAAAATTGGTGGCGTTTTACGCATTAAGTGCGGAATTACGTGCATGAGTGTGGTCAAGTGTTATAATGTGGTTTTTCGTGTTGCTTCCAAAATTCCATAGAAGCTTCTTGTAAAGTTGCCACCACTTTACTTGAGCATGATTTAGACTGGACTATGACTATGACTAAGATTTGACTACGTAAAATATTCTAAAACTCGATGAAAATATACAATACTTGACACTGGCTTAATACACTATGTTAGGAGCCAACATATAAAAAAAAATGATGTAATGCGTATTACCAATGTACTCTGTGATGCGTATAAATTCTTTCAATCTTTACCAATGTACTCTGTGATAAATTCCGTGCTGAATATCTGTTGTGAATCTTGTAAACAACAACACAATAAACAATATTAAGCAATAAATGTACATTTTAATAAAAGGAATCACATAAATAAACACCCAGCAGCAAGATCATGGAAAGCTGTGGTTCATGTGGTGATTTTCTTCACATTTATCTATGCACATATAGGTATAATAATTATAACATTATCTCCATAGAAGAATTCCTTTAAATCACGCCATATTTGTTACACAGGCGAATTCTGTTTATTTGCCATCTCGTCATCTGCTTAGCTTTGTACCTTAATTGCATAGGTCTAGATTCTAAATCTATGTTAATGTGTTAAATATCAACCTAAAACCATTTGAAGTTTGTACGTGGGTAAAGTGTAGCATGTAAAAAAACGAAAGTAATATAAATAAACAGGCAAGTGCAAGTTGAAAAAAATCATGTTTGTTGTATTTGTTGTATTGGCAGCAACAGAAATACACCATCTGTGAAAACTGTGTTTTAACTATCATGGTTCATGAAATACAGCCTGGTGACAGACAAACGAACAGCACAGTCTCAGCTATGTGTCCATTTTACTCTTTGGGAACCTAAAAAGATTTTTGCTTTATCTAAAAATGCATTAGACACTGTAATTTTTTATGATACTAATACAGTGTGGTCTTATCCGGTACAAACGAAAAACAGCCCAAACACTGTCAAAACAATAAATATGTTAGTAGTAATGACTATTAGTATAAAAATTCAGTGAATAAAAGCTATTTTGTAATGTCTGATGGTTGTTGATGCATAATAATGCTTTTATGGAATTAATAGTAAATTTACCTTAAATTATTTTCTTTTGCAGCCCTATTTTTGCTGTAATCAAGAACTTGATCAGATGTATGGATACCAGATATTACAGCAGGCTGCAATGACTGCATGAAACAAATGATTTCAGTTGCAACAGGGTGAACAATTAATTATAGAATCCATTTATTCACAGATGTTCCAAATACAACCTTAGCAAAGTTAATGGTGTTTTATTTACTTTTTTTTCAATGTATGTAGGTAGTTTCAAATGAAGGGAAATAATATTAGTAAATTGCCTGTTAGCTAAAAATACATACATAGATTGTACTTACCTACTGGTCTCATGCAAGGCATATCTTAATTTATGTTTAAACCTGGTACCTAATAGTAATTATTGATCTGGTCAGTACCTACTGCGAGGAGCTGATGGTTCATCATAGTCCATCATCATCATCAACAGTCTGTAGCCGTCCACTGCTGAACATAGGCCTCTCCCAGAAAGTGCCACTTTGAGCAGCTGCTCACCTCCTGCATCCATCGGCTCACCGCGATTTTCACCAGGTCGTCGGTCCACTTAGTGGGGGGTCTGCCTACGCTGTGAATCTTAGATCACACTATTATTATGATTGGTATATTGTGATAGTACTTTCATGGACTCTTGAACATAGTACATCGGTGTTATAAAAATAAATCAAGGGACCAAAGAAACTTTGAGACACCATTTTCTAATTATTATTTTACCACATTAATTCACAAACACTGTTTCAGTCCTTCAGGATATTACATTTACATTCTTCTTAGGATCTTTACCACTATTGGAATCATTTCCTAAGTTCCAGCAGCACAGTTACATGCTTTATGATCACAGGTAGACTGAAAGGGCAGATAGGGTGGTAAAAATCTAGGTTTTGGGCAGTTTTTTTGACTCTTTCCCTTCTTTTGTAACCTGAAAATGATAAAGATAATAATGTTACACAGTTGTATTTGTTATAGGTACTGTACATTTTTGAATTTATTAAACTGAAGGATTACTGTAGTTACTATGCTTTTTATGCTTTCCTGGATTAAATTCCTCTTGTGTAGGGAATGATTCTACAAGCCATATTGGTAACTTTAGTTCTGCACACAGGAAACACCGAGCTAAGCTCTCTCCCTTACTCATGAGGTTTGTGTTATAGTAGTAGTAGTATTATTCATTTTAGGACCTACCAATAAGTTATGAATAGGCATGTCACCAGTCAGATGTCCACAGCTGAACATAGGCATTCCCATTAGAAAGGAGGATTTGATTATAATAAAAACACAGAAGAAAAGGAAGAGGAAAATAAATAAATGTGTGGACATTACACACAGCACCATCTAACCCAGAATTAAGCATAGCTTGTACTATGGGAACCAGATAACTGATATACTCAGATAAACTAACAGTATATAATACCCAGACAGAGGACAAATACCTATTTTCATCACACAAATGTTGGTACCAGGTGGGAATCCAACCCACAGTTTCCTAACTATTCCACTGCAACTCTAGATCCAAAGTAGCATTATTTAAAAAACATTACCAACTTGCAACCCTGCATATTATTCCCAAATACCACCTCAGGGCAATGTACGGGCAACTGGGAATATACCGGTTACATACATAAAGTGTGATTCAAACTCAATGTCAGCTTTGAAGTCGGTGAGAAGTATGAGTGCAGCATGTGGATGGCTTGGAATGCACTTCATAGCCGCCATTGAGTTTGTACCACACTACCAAGAGATAGAAATATACGTATCTGTTACCTGGACTTAACACAATTACCTTACCTATACCACAGAATAAATATATAGTACTTCTATACCAAGACCCAAAAAAAAACACTTTGATACATTGATAAGATAGTTTATATAACAATAGAAAAGAGAAACTGTCTTTATATGACATAAGTAGCACCTCATTATATAATTTTATACACCTACATAACTATTATTATTATATTGAATTGTTTCATTTTGATTTTGCATGCTTTCTTTGAATAAAAACCAATTTGTATCATCATCAACAACATGAAGACAACCAGGCCTCCCCCAAAGAATGCCGCTTTAAGAGACTGCTTGCTTTCTGCATCCATCGGCTCCCCATGGTTATGGTCACCAGGTTAGCGGCCCACCTTTTTTCCCTTCTGTTGTCAGTTCTACGAGTGATGTGGCTTGCCCATTGCCACTTCAACTTGCTGATTCTAAATAAGATAACATAAATTACACCATTATACATACTACAAATAAATATATACATACTTACTTCATAAAATTGCTTTGTTTACCTCAACTATTGGTGAAAATACCCACCCTAAATCTATATTAAGCTATTATTCACAGTTTCCCCATAAGCTTAGAAGATTAAATAATAAAAACTGTATCTATAGTGTGGTAGTAGCATACCACACAGCCACAGAATTAATATATTATATAGGCTAACAAGAAGGTTTACAGTAATAGGTGACCTAATTATTTACCTGATGCTAAACCAAACTCCAAATTATGACAGAGGAAAAACCTCTGTCATAATTAACATCCATCACTGAGCGCTTGTTTTTTGGATCTTTTATAGGTTGGAACTCTGAAAATGAGACAAGGTAGCATTGAGTTAATAAAAAACAAGGAGGATATTAATACTTTAGGTACTAATAAACAAGCATAGAATTTTAGTGTGTTCTGGGTGAAGAGCATAATTTGTTCCTGGTATTGTTATCATTTTATGCTAATGCTTAGAATAAGTACCTAGTCTATGCATTTCTGCAGTATATTTTGAGTCTGCTTTTACTTGCTTATCTTGTATAGTAGTAAATTTCGTTTATCATAAGACTTACTTGTTGCTATACGTGTCAGAACCCACAGCAAATGACACCCACGGGAACAAATAGGCTGGTTCTATTCTCACATCACAGAATTCCCCCTATTACTTGTCTCACATACATAAATAATGTTGTTTTT
The DNA here is from genome assembly GCA_963580505.1 of Ennomos erosarius. Classification (NCBI taxonomy): domain Eukaryota; kingdom Metazoa; phylum Arthropoda; class Insecta; order Lepidoptera; family Geometridae; genus Ennomos; species Ennomos erosarius. Next base: position 12,735,168 of record OY756986.1, read on the forward strand.
ATTATTACAAACAAAAATTAAACCGCCGCCATCTCTGTGGCCGCCATATCTATCTAGTCAAATGCACAGAGAACTTTGCTATATACGTCAAATGTCAAAACATGAAACTGAAGTTAGCCGTATGCGGCCATCTTATTTCATACGATTAACGACCTTATTTGAGAGCCGATAAAGTTTCTTACTGGATGACAGGACAGGAATATATGACTTTCTGAGTAAGTATTTTTCGGTTTTTGTATGAAAAATATGATTTTTTGTATAAGAGGTACCTTTTTTTATTGTTTATTTAGAATCGTCCCAAGGTTTACTACATTTTCGTTCAATTAGTTTATCTTTATCTCTTACCGTTTCCGAGATCCCATCTGGAACTTCTTCCTGGTACCACTTTCTGATGCTGACATATTTAATTCTTTGCCTCGGGATTTTTCCGCACAAATCTCTCATAGATTGTAAGGTCGTCCGATGGCTCCTTCTTACGAAAACATTCATGTCAATAAATCATCTGTCACCGTTTTTTAGCTTTATATATCTGTTAAGATTTTCCTCCGTGCGCGGGCCGCGTGCGGCCCGCGAGGACGTTTTCGTGGCTGTTGTATTTATAAAAATGTTATACTTGTTGCTAAACTTTAAATTTTGCAAGAATTAGTACAAAACAGCGGTATTTTTCTAAGAAAATGATAATGCGCTTGACTTTGCATGGCGGCCATCTTGAAAAATGCTGTCAGTCAAGTAAAAGGTCAAAATTTAAAATCAGCATCCTTTAAAACCCCCAAATATAAAATATCAGCCGAATCCGAGTTACTATAAAATCGGGCGCCATTTTGAATCCGCCATCTTTGAATTATTTTAAGACTGTAAGAAAGCCTCCGTTGTTCTCTGTAACATGAGTCCAAACACGCTATGCTTGCCTCTATTAGTTTCGATAGTGTGCGCCTTTTAATTTTGCATGGCTTCCATTTTGTTATGTTTCTTCAAAGAGTGTCTATTTTATTCAAGGTTCCCGAAAATATTCAGTTGTTAGGTAAAAAAAGGTTAGTGGTGTTGAAGTTAGGTTAGATTAGCTAAAGCCAATTAAAAAACGTCGCATTAGTAAAACATTGTAAACGTAGCAATGGGTAGTTTGATCGTCGTCGCGATAGGTAGTTTGAAGCTCCTCCTCGCTTCACTCGTCATCGCAATAGGTAGTTTGTAGCTCCTCCTCGCTTCGCTCGTCGTCGCGATAGGTAGTTTGAAGCTCCTCCTCGCTACGCTCGTCGTCGCGGTAGGTAGTTTGAAGCTCCTCCTCGCTTCGCTCGTCGTCGCGGTAGGTAGTTTGAAGCTCCTCCTCGCTTCGCTCGTCGTCGCGGTAGGTAGTTTGAAGCTCCTCCTCGCTACGCTCGTCGTCGCGGTAGGTAGTTTGAAGCTCCTCCTCGCTTCGCTCGGCGTCGCGGTAGGTAGTTTGAAGCTCCTCCTCGCTTCGCTCGTCGTCGCGGTAGGTAGTTTGAAGCTCCTCCTCGCTTCGCTCGTCGTCGCGGTAGGTAGTTTGAAGCTCCTCCTCGCTTCGCTCGTCGTCGCGGTAGGTAGTTTGAAGCTCCTCCTCGCTTCGCTCGTCGTCGCGGTAGGTAGTTTGAAGCTCCTCCTCGCTTCGCTCGTCGTCGCGATAGGTAGTTTGAAGCTCCTCCTCGCTTCGCTCGTCGTCGCATTGGTGGTTTTGAAAATATGTATGGCAGCCATTTTGAAAAACGGTGGATGTCTAAAAGAAGCTAAAGCATGTTAATCAGTATCCTTGGGGACACTCAGATATCAATTTTCATACGGATTGGAGATCCATAAAAAAGTTCGGTAAAATGAATTAAATTTTTCAAAATGGCGGAATCAAAATTTTTTCCCATATTCTTACTGAGTATCTAAGGGGAGTCTTAGATATCGATTTTCATCCGGATCGTATCACTTTTTTTTTAAGTTGATACGTCTCCGTCCGCCATCTTGAAAAAAATCAATTTCATTAGTATCCTGTTTTGTTCCTTTACACATCTATACTCGATCCCAAGAAACACCTTTTCTATTACATTCATATTGGAGGCGTAAAAAAGGAAAGTTCATATTTCGTTAAAATCACCTTTGTATGGCAACCCTATTAAAAAATGGCGCATGTCAAAATTTTATTTTAGAATGTTGATCAGCATCCTTGGGGACCCCCAGATATCGATTTTCATCTGGATCGGAGAAACTTTTTTTCCCGCCAAGACCGAAATTTCCGCCATTTTGAAAAAAAAAAAATTGTCATTTCTTCCCTTCCGGCCTCCAAACAATATTAGTTCGAGCTCTTTATACTAAAGTATCATGGTTTCGGCGTCATTTCCGGTTTAAATTTGTATGGGCGATTTTTTTTTCCGCCATTTTGAATTTTTTTTATTTTCTCTAAAATCGTCCCAGGGTTTGCTATGACATTCCTGAGAACGCATATGACCCATCTCATATCGTTTAGCCAGGCCGTTGATGGTCACGATGATGGAAGGTCGGAAGACCAGGTCGTGAAATGTTTTGAATTTCGATTGTCAACTTAGATACAAATTTAAAAAAAAAAGTTCAAAATTTCCCATAGGTATCGAGAAACAATGAGCCAAAAATTAAAAAAAAAATTTGTATCGCAGCCATCTTTAAAAATGGCGAAATCCAAAATATTTTTTCAAATATGGAATCAGGGGCCCCAAAAACCCCCCGATGCAAAAAATCAGCCCGATCGGACCAACTTTCAAAATGGCCGCCATCTTGGATCCGCCATCTTGGATTTTCATGACGACCATCCGAAAGCGCCCATCCTCCTCTATGACATTTGGTCGAACACACCCCACCTACCTCTTACCGTTTCCGATTTATAAGCGTTTCAATTTTGTATGGAATTTTTATTTTTTTGTATGGCAACCCCCATTTTTTTTATTTCTCTCCAAGCGTCCCAAGGTTAACTACAACTTTAGTTAAAACAGGTCACCCATCCGACTTGTAGTTTCCGAGAGCCGTTGACCGGTTCCATCAAGGAGACGATTTTTTGCTGATGTCAGATTTTTCTGGTTGTCACGTGACCAATCTCTATACAACCTCATACTCGGTTTTTCTCCACCACTTCCAGGAGTTCGGGAACAAAAATGTCAATCATGAGTGAGTGAGTGAGTGAGTGGGTAACGAACTTTATATATTATAACTAGTATTTTCCTCCGTGCGCGGGCCGCGTGCGGCCCGCGAGGACGTTTTCGTGGCTGTTGTATTTATAAAAATGTTATACTTTAGTTTAAACTTGTAATTTTGCAAGAAGTAGTACAAAACAGCGGTATTTTTCAAAGAAAATGATAATTGATCTGACTTTTGCATGGCGGCCATCTTGAAAAATGCTGTCAGTCATGTAAAAGGTCAAAATTTGAAATAAGCCTCTTTTAAAATCCCCAAATATAAAATATCAGCCGGATCTGAGTTACTATAAAATCGGACGCCATTTTGAATCTGCCATCTTGGAATTATTTTAAGTCTATGAGAAAGCCTCCGTTGTTCCTTTGTTATGAGACCAAACACGCCTTGTCGGCTTCTATAAGTTCCGATTGTGGGCGTGTTTTAATTTTGTATGGCGGTCATTTTGTTTTGTTTATCAATTATATGTCAATTTGAATCAAGGATCCTGAAAATATTTAGATCTTAGGTAAGACAGGTTAGTTAGATAAGCTAAAATCAATTAAAAAAGTCGCATTAGTAAAACAAAGTAAATGTAGCGATGGGTAGTTTGAAGCTCCTCCTCGCTTCGCTCGTCGTCGCGGTAGATGGTTTGAAGCTCCTCCTCGCTTCGCTCGTCGTCGCGGTCGATAGTTTGAAGCTCCTCCTCGCTTCGCTCGTCGTCGCGATAGGTAGTTTGAAGCTCCTCCTCGCTTCGCTCGTCGTCGCGGTAAGTAGTTTGAAGCTCCTCCTCGCTTCGCTCGTCGTCGCAATAGGTAGTTTGAAGCTCCTCCTCGCTTCGCTCGTCGTCGCGTTAGGTAGTTTGAAGCTCCTCCTCGCTTCGCTCGTCGTCGCATTAGATAGTTTGAAGCTCCTCCTCGCTTCGCTCGTCGTCGCGATAAGTAGTTTGAAGCTCCTCCTCGCTTCGCTCGTCGTCGCGGTAAGTAGTTTGAAGCTCCTCCTCGCTTCGCTCGTCGTCGCGGTAGGTAGTTTGAAGCTCCTCCTCGCTTCGCTCGTCGTCGCGATAGGTAGTTTGAAGCTCCTCCTCGCTTCGCTCGTCGTCGCGGTAAGTAGTTTGAAGCTCCTCCTCGCTTCGCTCGTCGTCGCAATAGGTAGTTTGAAGCTCCTCCTCGCTTCGCTCGTCGTCGCGTTAGGTAGTTTGAAGCTCCTCCTCGCTTCGCTCGTCGTCGCATTAGATAGTTTGAAGCTCCTCCTCGCTTCGCTCGTCGTCGCGATAAGTAGTTTGAAGCTCCTCCTCGCTTCGCTCGTCGTCGCGGTAAGTAGTTTGAAGCTCCTCCTCGCTTCGCTCGTCGTCGCGGTAGGTAGTTTGAAGCTCCTCCTCGCTTCGCTCGTCGTCGCGATAGGTAGTTTGAAGCTCCTCCTCGCTTCGCTCGTCGTCGCGTTGGTGATTTTGACAGAATGTATGGCAGCCATTTTGAAAAACGGTGGATGTCTAAAAGAAGCTAAAGCATGTTAATCAGTATCCTTGCGGATACTCAGATATCAATTTTCATACGGATTGGAGATCCATAACAAAGTTCAGTAAAAAGTATGAAATTTTTCAAAATAGCGGAATCAAAAATTTTTCCCCATATTCTTACTAAGTATCTAAGGGGAGTCTTAGATATCGATTTTGATCCTGATCGGATAACTTTTTTTGTAAGTCGATACGTCTCCATCCGCCATCTTGAAAAAAATCTATTTTATTAGTGTTTTGTTTTGTTCCTTTATACATCTTTACTCGATCCCCCGAAACAACTTTTCTATTACATTCATATTGGAGGCGTAAAAAAGGAAAGTTTATATTTTGTTAAAATCACCTTTGTATGGCAACCCTATTGAAAAATGGCGCATGTCAAAATTTGATTTTAGAATGTTGATCAGCATCCTTGGGGACCCCCAGATATCGATTTTCATCCGGATCGGAGAAACTTTTTTTCCCGTCATGACCGAAATTTCCGCCATTTTGAAAAAAAAAATTTTGTCATATCTTCCCTTCCGGCCTCCAAACAATATTAGTTCGAGCTCTTGTTTTAATTTTGTATTGCGGTCATTTTGTTTTGTTTATCAATTATACGTCAATTTGAATCAAGGATCCTGAAAATATTTAGATCTTAGGTAAGACAGGTTAGTTAGATAAGCTAAAATCAATTAAAAAGGTCGCATTAGTAAAACATTGTAAATGTAGCGATGGGTAGTTTGAAGCTCCTCCTCGCTTCGCTCGTCGTCGCGGTAGATAGTTTGAAGCTCCTCCTCGCTTCGCTCGTCGTCGCGATAGGTAGTTTGATGCTCCTCCTCGCTTCGCTCGTCGTCGCGGTAGGTAGTATGAAGCTCCTCCTCGCTTCGCTCGTCGTCGCGATGGGTAGTTTGAAGCTCCTCCTCGCTTCGCTCGTCGTCGCGGTAGGTAGTTTGAAGCTCCTCCTCGCTTCGCTCGTCGTCGCGGTAGGTAGTTTGAAGCTCCTCCTCGCTTCGCTCGTCGTCGCGATGGGTAGTTTGAAGCTCCTCCTCGCTTCGCTCGTCGTCGCAGTAGGTAGTTTGAAGCTCCTCCTCGCTTCGCTCGTCGTCGCGATAGGTAGTTTGAAGCTCCTCCTCGCTTCGCTCGTCGTCGCGGTAGGTAGTTTGAAGCTCCTCCTCGCTTCGCTCGTCGTCGCGATAGGTAGTTTGAAGCTCCTCCTCGCTTCGCTCGTCGTCGCGGTAGGTGGTTTGAAGCTCCTCCTCGCTTCGCTCGTCGTCGCGTTGGTGGTTTTGTCAGTATGTATGGCAGCCATTTTGAAAAACGGTGGATGTCAAAAAGTTCGGTAAAATGAATGAAATTTTTCAAAATGGCGGAATCAAAATTTTTTCCCCATATTCTTGCTAAGTATCTAGGGGGAGTCTTAGATATCGATTTTCATTCGGATCGGTTAACTTTTTCTATAAGTCGATACGTCTCCATCCGCCATCTTGAAAAAATCAATTTCATTTGTGTTCTGTTTTGTTCCTTTATACATCTTTACTCGATCCCCAGAAACAACTTTTCTATTACATTCATATTGGAGGCGTAAAAAAGGAAAGTTCATATTTCGTTAAAATCACCTTTGTATGGCAACCCTATTGAAAAATGGCGCATGTCAAAATTTGATTTTAGAATGTTGATCAGCATCCTTGGGGACCGTCAGATATCGATTTTGATCCGGATCGGAGAATTTTTTTTTTCCGCTATGACCAAAATTTCCGCCATTTTGAAAAAAAAAATTTGGTGTTCTTTTCCCTTTTGGCCTCCAAACAATATTAGTTCGAGCTCTTTATACTAAAGTATCATGGTTTCGACGTCATTTCCGGTTTAAATTTGTATGGAAGATTTTTTTTTCCGCCATTTTGGATTTTTTTTATTTTCTCTAAAATTGTCCCAGGGTTTGCTATGACATTCCTGAGAACGCATATGACCCATCTTACATCGTTTAGCCAGGCCGTTGATGGTCACGATGATGGAAGGTCGGAAGACCAGTTCATGAAATATTTTGAATTTCGATTGTCCACTTTCATACAAATTTATAAAAATAGGATCAAAATTTACCATAGGTATCGAGAAACAATGAGCCAAAAATGAAAAAAAAAATTTGTATGGCAGCCATCTTTAAAAATGGCGGGATCCAAAATATTTTTTCAAATATCGAATCAGGGACCCCAAAAACCCCCCGATGCAAAAAATCAGCCCGATCGGACCAACTTTCAAAATGGCCGCCATCTTGGATCCGCCATCTTGGATTTTCATGACGACCATCCGAAAGCGCCCATCCTCCTCTATGACATTTGGTCGAACACACTCCACCTACCTCTTACCGTTTCCGATTTATTAGCGTTTCAATTTTGTATGGAATTTTTATTTTTTTGTATGGCAACCCCTATTTTTTTTTATTTCTCTCCAAGCGTCCCAGGGTTTACTACAACTTTAGTTAGAACAGGTCACCCATCCGACTTGTAGTTTCCGAGAGCCGTTGACCGGTTCCATCAAGGAGACGATTTTTTGCTGATGTCAGATTTTTCTGGTTGTCACGTGACCGATCTCTATACAACCTCATACTCGGTTTTTCTCCACCACTTCCAGGAGTTCGGGAACAAAAATGTCAATCATGAGTGAGTGAGTGAGTGAGTGGGTAACGAACTTTATATATTATAACTAGTATTTTGCTCCGTGCGCGGGCCGCGAGCGGCCCGCGTGGGTGTTTTCGTGGCTGTTGTATTAATAAAAATGTTATACTTTACTTTAAACTTGTAATTTTGCAAGTATTAGTACAAAACAGCGGTATTTTTCAAAGAAAATGATAATTGATCTGACTTTTGCATGGCGGCCATCTTGAAAAATGCTGTCAGTCATGTAAAAGGTCAAAATTTGAAATCAGCCTCTTTTAAAATCCCCAAATATAAAATATCAGCCGGATCTGAGTTACTATAAAATCGGACGCCATTTTGAATCTGCCATCTTGGAATTATTTTAAGTCTATGAGAAAGCCTCCGTTGTTCCTTTGTTATGAGTCCAAACACGCCTTGTCGGCTTCTATAAGTTCCGATTGTGTGCGTGTTTTAATTTTGTATGGCGGTCATTTTGTTTTGTTTATCAGTAATATGTCAATTTCAATCAAGGATCCCGAAAATATTTAGATCTTAGGTAAGATAGGTTAGTTAGATAAGCTAAAATCAATTAAAAAGGACGCATTAGTAAAACATTGTAAATGTAGCGATGGGTAGTTTGAAGCTCCTCCTCGCGTGGGTAGTTTGAAGCTCCTCCTCGCTTCGCTCGTCGTCGCAATAGGTAGTTTGAAGCTCCTCCTCGCTTCGCTCGTCGTCGCGGTAGGTAGTTTGAAGCTCCTCCTCGCTTCGCTCGTCGTCGCAGTAGGTAGTTTGAAGCTCCTCCTCGCTTCGCTCGTCGTCGCGGTAGGTAGTTTGAAGCTCCTCCTCGCTTCGCTCGTCGTCGCGTTGGGTAGTTTGAAGCTCCTCCTCGCTTCGCTCGTCGTCGCGATAGGTAGTTTGAAGCTCCTCCTCGCTTCGCTCGTCGTCGCGGTAAGTAGTTTGAAGCTCCTCCTCGCTTCGCTCGTCGTCGCGGTAGGTAGTTTGAAGCTCCTCCTCGCTTCGCTCGTCGTCGCAGTAAGTTGTTTGAAGCTCCTCCTCGCTTCGCTCGTCGTCGCGGTAGGTAGTTTGAAGCTCCTCCTCGCTTCGCTCGTCGTCGCGATAAGTAGTTTGAAGCTCCTCCTCGCTTCGCTCGTCGTCGCGGTAAGTAGTTTGAAGCTCCTCCTCGCTTCGCTCGTCGTCGCGGTAGGTAGTTTGAAGCTCCTCCTCGCTTCGCTCGTCGTCGCGATAGGTAGTTTGAAGCTCCTCCTCGCTTCGCTCGTCGTCGCGTTGGTGATTTTGACAGTATGTATGGCAGCCATTTTGAAAAACGGTGGATGTCTAAAAGAAGCTAAAGCATGTTAATCAGTATCCTTAGGGACACTCAGATATCAATTTTCATACGGATTGGAGATCCATAAAAAAGTTCAGTAAAATGTATGAAATTTTTCAAAATGGCGGAATCAAAATTTTTTCCCATATTCTTACTGAGTATCTAGGGGGAGTCTTAGATATCGATTTTGATCCTGATCGGATAACTTTTTTTGTAAGTCGATACGTCTCCATCCGCCATCTTGAAAAAAATCTATTTTATTAGTGTTTTGTTTTGTTCCTTTATACATCTTTACTCGATCCCCCGAAACAACTTTTCTATTACATTCATATTGGAGGCGTAAAAAAGGAAAGTTCATATTTCGTTAAAATCACCTTTGTATAGCAACCCTATTGAAAAATGGCGCATGTCAAAATTTGATTTTAGAATGTTGATCAGCATCCTTGGGGACCGTCAGATATCGATTTTGATCCGGATCGGAGAATTTTTTTTTCCGCTATGACCAAAATTTCCGCCATTTTGATAAAAAAATTTGGTGTTCTTTTCTCTTTTGGCCTCCAAACAATATTAGTTCGAGCTCTTTATACTAAAGTATCATGGTTTCGACGTCATTTCCGGTTTAAATTTGTATGGAAGATTTTTTTTTCCGCCATTTTGGTTTTTTTTTATTTTCTCTAAAATTGTCCCAGGGTTTGCTATGACATTCCTGAGAACGCATATGACCCATCTCACATCGTTTAGCCAGGCCGTTGATGGTCACGATGATGGAAGGTCAGAAGACCAGTTCATGAAATATTTTGAATTTCGATTGTCCACTTTCATACAAATTTATAAAAATAGGATCAAAATTTACCATAGGTATCGAGAAACAATGAGCCAAAAATGAAAAAAAAAATTTGTATGGCAGCCATCTTTAAAAATGGCGGGATCCAAAATATTTTTTCAAATATGGAATCAGGGACCCCAAAAACCCCCCGATGCAAAAAATCAGCCCGATCGGACCAACTTTCAAAATGGCCGCCATCTTGGATCCGCCATCTTGGATTTTCATGACGACCATCCAAAAGCGCCCATCCTCCTCTATGACATTTGGTCGAACACACCCCACCTACCTCTTACCGTTTCCGATTTATAAGCGTTTCAATTTTGTATGGAATTTTTATTTTTTTGTATGGCAACCCCTATTTTTTTTTATTTCTCTCCAAGCGTCCCAAGGTTTACTACAACTTTAGTTAGAACAGGTCACCCATCCGACTTATAGTTTCCGAGAGCCGTTGACCAGTTCCATCAAGGAGACGACTTTTTGCTGATGTCAGCTTTTTCTGGTGGTCACGTGACCCATCTCTATACAACCTCATACTCGGTTTTTTTCCACCACTTCCAGGAGCTGAGATCAAAAATGTCAGTCAGTGAGTGAGTGGGTAACGAACTTTATATATTATAATAATAATAATAATAATAAATAATAATTACTTTATAACAATGCCTCATCAACAGTTATTTGATAGGCACGGTTATTGTATTTGAATGGCTTTTTACCAACACCGACTAGAGTAGTTTGTATTAGTCAATAGTGTTTCAAATACCATCTTATTTTTAGTCTGTGATTTCAGTCTTGAAAACAAGAGCTACGCTAAAAGCCTCTTTTATGAAGCTAAAACTTAATTTTTTATAATGCCGTGTGGTCAATTTTTACATCATCTTTATGCGCACACGCATTTAATAAAATACATTGGTACTGACAATCAACGAAGTGATACACAAAATAAAGTGAAATGGAAGAAAGTTTCTAGTAGTAAGATAATTATGATTGTAAATAATTTTGTTTGTATGGCAGTGGTTAAATTGTTATTCCTATAAAACATGAAGAAATACGTACTTATCACCTATATCTGCTGTCTAAATACGGTCTGAATAAAAGTAAACATACTGCCACATGATTATGAAAACAATCATAAAATTATACAAAATCAGTTTTTACGCGATATGTAAGATTGATATCATTGATATGTTTTTAATATTACAAGGTATTGGAAATTTTTCGGCTCTAATCGTTAGATTAGGGGAACAATTGGTACACATATCAAAATGTAGGAATGGTAGATTGCATTACGGTTAAAAAGTATTGCGTCAGCATGGATGAAATAAAAAAAAGAAGGATTGAGTTTTGATTGACATGGAACTGAAGCCCAAAATGGCGGACATATTACATATGTGTGTCAGATGAAAGTATGGCGACCGGCTGCCTATGATGTGAGAGTGTGCGTGCCCCGCTCGTACGTACGAAGCGTTCCGGCTTCCTAAGGGTGCTTCAGTTTCGGATCAGACGGGATTCCCTCCTTCTTTTTTTATTAGCTCCATGTGCGTCAGCATATATTTAGCTGTATATGTGTCAGAAAATGTCCATATCAGAAATAATTAGATTAAAATAATAAAATAACCACCTTTTCGGCAGTTTCTGTTTCAGATATTAATATTAATTCCATTGTGTACATAGTGGAATATAAAATTGAGTAACAGGATCAGGGAGGAGTTAGACACGTTATGAACCCCATCGGGCGCAGCACATTTGGATAGCTTTTGCACTGTGGCGTCTAAATGCTTGGCAAATTAATTTGGCGTATCTTAATGTTTAAACATTGTCGTTTTGTCGAACCCTTGAGTCCATCTATATTAGCTACTACTGGAATGCCACAGTGAATGTATCACGGATACTTTTTTTATGCCCTAAAAATATGTCATAATATATACAACATGTTTTTAATAATTACATATATAATTATACATACATACACTACAAAGGCTCATGGAGCATCAACGTAAAATTTTACTCTCATTTAGGTTGCAAAAAAGAAGAAAAGTTTCAGAAAGAAAGTTTTTATTTATTTATTTATTTATTTAGACAATAATTATGTAGAGACGGCTTGATGAGATGAGCAGCCATTCCATGACGTTCTGGCCAACGACTTCACCTAATTTAACATTATCTTTTATGACTTACATGATATTACCGTCCTTGCCAAAAAAAAAAATTTGTGTGGATTTTAAATTATAAATATGCAGTTTAGTTTTACAGTTACTATTGATATTTTCGTATTAAAATTAAGCTTTTGTTATGTTGCATTGCACTCAAACTTACATGTCATCCCCAGATCGATGGGGCAGACAAGTATAATTTCGAATTTATTTCCAATTGATTTATAATTTTGTAAGATCTTGACTCTTGATTTTGTGAGATTTTGTGATTTTGTTTGTTTTTTGTGAGCTGCTCTACTCGTCTCGCTGTCTCAACCAATAAACATAAAGGATGTAGGCAAGAAGTTGTCGGCACCCGGTAGCGGCGCTCCTCAGACCAACTTCTGCATAACATTATTTGAATAGCGAATCGAACGGCAGCGACTCCATTCATCTCCTTACAATCCCAGAATTTACATCTAAATGAGAACGATTATTCCCTTGTTTGAAGGGATTAAGTTTTCCACCACTTCCCAATTTTCACCAAAGTTTCAGTAATTACTTTATTGGTGATTACTAAACTAAGACACCGGTATCTGAATAGATTAAAGTGGAGTTTACAAGAAAAGCTGTTCCGATTCTGTTCCGGTTTTAGATGATTAGATTACCGGACGAATTGAAAGTTGTTCCGGGTTTACGCAAATTGAGCTTAAAGCGACGATTGAACCTTTTCCAAAGAAAGTTATCTCAATGGTTATCTGTGGTGAATAGATTTACGACTTTGATTAATTTGGAAGAAAATGTTCTTCATTTAACATTTTGTTAATAATAGTATAAGTAAACCAAAAAAGGTCATGAATTTATTTATTTATTTATTTATTTATAGAACACCAACATAATGTCATTATTACTATTAAATGTGACTAAATACTAAGGGTAACATGGTTAATGTCATCGCAATTAATAATAATAGCATTAATTTTAGGCGCAGACTGCTTACATTTAGCGAGTATCAAAAGTTAAAAGAATAATATAAAATAAAAAGTTTAGAACAACTAAACAAAAAAGTATATAAGTATTGTATCAGTTATCTGGTTCCCATAGTACAAGCTCTGCTTAGTTTGGGGCTAAATGGCGCTGTGTGAAATGTCCACACATATTTATTTATTTATTTATTTTTAACTTTAATTGAACATGCAGAATTATTGTAATGACAAAAAAAAGTCCAAAAATCCAATCCAGAATTGAATCCTAATTACTAAATATATCTTTAGATATAGTAGAAAAGAGAACTACAATTTTTTTTTTACTCACATCCTGTAATAGGTTTGCTATTTATTTATTATTATGATAATAAATAAAAAAAAAAACAATTTAAATGTAGCAGTTCCCTACGGCATAGGTACATTAGGTTTTACGTGTCGATTTACAAAAAATATTATTTTTAATGCGAATAAAGATAATTAAACAATTGCCTAAACCTAGCTAACAGCTTCGTCATTTACACACATAATATTATTTCATCTAATAACGGTTATTTTTTTGTTATAGCCACAGGAAAACGGGAAACCAGCAGTGGATTCAGTATCAGGGTCGTCGACCCCCACTCCAGAAAGGGCGTCATGGGGACGACCCCTGGAGTTCATCCTGGCCTGCCTTGGCTATGCCGTGGGGCTGGGCAACGTGTGGAGGTTCCCTTACCTCTGCTATAGGAATGGAGGAGGTAAGAACTTCTGAAAGGCGCAGCATAGGCCGGCCCCACATTAGGTGGACCGACGATCTGCGGCTAACATGCGCACCGCGATAAAATTTTCTCGACACTTTAGGTCGTGAGAGACCGCGACAAGGCTATGGTATAGCCTAAGGGTGTCTCTCTCTAGCAGCGACAAGATTTCTCGCGGTGCGCAAGTTAGACCATCTGGTGAGACCCGCGGGGAACCGATCAAAGAGTGGGCGAACAGTCTTTAAAAATGGTGCTCTCTGGGGAGGCCTATATTCAGCAATAGACGTTTTGAGGATTATGTTTTGGTGATAAAAATTTACAAGTTGTTTAAATATAAAAAGTATATAAGTATTGTATCAGTTATCTGGTTCCCATAGTACAAGCTATGCTTAGTTTGGGGCTAGATGGCGCTGTGTGAAATGACCACACATTTTTTATTTATTTATATTTATTAGATAAATAAAACAATTGACGTTAGCATTCCAATTTAGGATCAGAATTATTTTAGTGAGTTTATTTTCCATTCGCTAGCAGTCGATCAATTTTTCTTTGATAAGAGATTTAATCGGTGTTGAGAATTAATAATTTAGTAGAAACTACAATAACTTATCCAAGTACAATGGGGTGATTGAGTTACTAATCATTTCCAGTTTGTTAATATGGAAAATTTGCGCTATCTTTTAAAGATACAGAATTAGGTTCGCACGATAGGTTACCGAGGTTTAAGAAAGTTTAAGGAGCTTTTATTTTTTTACATCAGAGTTATCTTAAAATGATTATATAACTAATTATATTTTCTTTATTGAAGACTTCCTTTTTTAAATATATATCATTTTCGTAGTAACAATACCTACATTCATAATAATATGATTTTATGTTCCTAAAAGTATTCTATCTATGACGCTCTCATTTGCATGCAATTTTATCATGATCCTCTAAGCTCGTGTAGCTATTTATATTTTACTGGATAACCGTTCAACAAAGTCACTGCATTTAGCCACTTGCATCACATTGACGTCATCAACCTTTCAGCGTCAAAATAGTACTTGAGCGTGTTTGATATTCAAACGTCAACAACCGCACTTACGTTGATGAATGTTGTAATATCATCAGTTTATTATAATTTATGTCTCATTTTGGAAATATCTGGATATATCACTAAGTATACACACTCGCTCATTTTTTTTGTGAGAATGAATTACGTGATGAGCTTGTCGTTCATCTGATGTTAAGCGACATGGCCGCCCATAACAGTTGCAGTGTCCCTCGGAACTTTAATATAATAAAGTTTCCCGTGACACTGCACTGCGCACGTCATCCTGAAACATCACACAGTCTAATCAGATTACTAGACTGTGTGATCAGATCATAAAGTCTCATTTGCCCAGTAATTTCACTAGCTAAACCTCCTTCAAAGCGGAACACAGTAGTGCTTGCACACTACTGCTTGGCGGCAGAATAATTGGCAAAGCAGTGGTACCTATCTAGACGAACTTTGCAGAAAAGTCCTACCACCTAGTAAAACTCTCCCTATTCATGATTAAACTCTGATTGAATTATGCATCACGGAGTTGATCCTGCATTTTCATTTTATTTTTGGAAAGTAAAGAGATGGATGGTGTCTTTGCATCTTATTTTGACTATCTAAATTCTGTGATACTAAAATAAGAAGGTAAAAGGCCAGTAACATTGAAGCCTTGAGGGTCCTAAAAGAATGCATCTCCGTAAGGTTTACATACCCACTTTGATTTTTAGAGTGTCGGTATTAAAGATAATTGAGTTTATAATAACCATAAGAATGAGAAAGTGTGTGAACGTTGGTTGGAAAATTAATGATGGTAATATCAAAAATTTAACAACATTAAACTGTAAATAATGATTTATAATAATTTTACCAACGGAAAAAATTATGCAGTTGGGGATAATATAACAGCTGTTATGAAAGCGAATAATATAAATTACAGGTTTATGACTGATTGCTTAATAATTATGAATAAAATTAGTGGGTTGATCCGATCTTAATCCTCGAACGGATAAAATAATTTTATAAATACGTAGCGATAAAGTGAAGCAACCTCTACCAATATATATTATAATTAGTTCTTGGAAATGATAGCAGGTTTTATCATATTTCATTGCATAATCAATCAATACGTAAAAAGAGATTATACGCAACATTATTAAATAATACTCAGAGGGTTGTGATTTTAAAGTTAATAGGTTATGTATATTTTCGAATCGTTTTTAGTTATTTAATTGGTTTAGATTAGTATTTATATCATTTTATTTAAGTCATTAAAATAAAATTACATTAACGGATCTAATTTTATTATTATAATTTACTAATTCAAATTACAATAATACTTTTCAAGATGGTTTTTAATTTCAGCAATACAATAAAAATTTTAAAAATTAAAATTAAAATCTCGCAAATGATTTCTTCTTCTATTATAAGTTAATATTTTAAGTTTTATTTCATTCAGAAATAAACAATAATATGCTGCAACCAGGCCAATCCAAACTCTCTATTATCATGTATTATAAAAAAACTGCACAGTATGTCTTTAAATTTTGCGTTACTTCTCCAACTAAAATTACTATTCTTGTTTCAGGCGCATTTCTCATACCTTTCTTCCTGATGTTGATATTTATCGGCCTTCCGCTCTTCTACTTGGAGTTGTATATCGGCCAGTATACCGGAGTCGGTCCTCTACAAGCATTCAGTTCAATCGCTCCATTTTTTAGTGGTCTGGGATACTGCACCCTCGTGGTCATCAGCATTATATCTATCTATTACATGATCATTGTGGCCTGGACCCTATTCTACACTATTGTGTCGTTGACCGGAAATCTGGCCTGGGGATCGTGTGATAATGATTATAACACTGATTGTAAGTATTTAGTCAACAGAAAGTATATCAATGTATTGATTCTTGATTATTTTTAAGGTTAATTTATACCCTTTCTCTAACTGGTAAGTTTAAGATTAGGTAGATTTTGTCGTCGTTGTTACTTCAAAGATTATATTGGTTTGTGATAAAATTAACTGGTCACCCAACAGTTCATTTCACAGGCAACTTAATACAGTATTTCAAAAACTTTAGAGCAATGTTTCATACATACATACATACATATCTTTTTTATTTCAGTCTGCTACAGTGGAGAGTATGACAAGGCTTGCAGAGAAAACAACACAGGAACTGCCAATGATCTGACCTATTATTTAAGACAATGCATGCCCATCGGAGATATTTGCATCTCTAGTGGGTTCCAGCCGTACAATGGATTGTACTGTTTAAATGACACTGAACAGGTGCCATGGTATTCTAATATTACGAGGACGCTAGCAGCGCAAGAATATTACAAGTGAGTAGATAAAATCTTTTTACATTATAATTATTATACTATTTACATCATATCACCCCTTATTAAGTACTTATTAGGGTTCCGTGCCCGAAGGGTAAAACGGAACCTATTATTAAGACTACACTGTCCGTCTGTCTGTCCGTCAGTCCATATGTATCTCATGAACCGTGTTAGTTAGACAGTTGATCACATAACTATGATGTATTTCTGTTGCCGCTATAACAACAAAGAATAAAAACCATAATAAAATTAATATTTATGGAAGCTCCCATAAACAAACGTGATATTTTTGTTCATTATTATAGATAATGGCACGAAATCCTTCGTGCGTGAGTCCGCCTTGCATTAAGGCGGTTATTTTTTAATTTTGAAGAGAAGCACCTCAATGTTTTGTTTATAAATTGAGGTTGGTTTGTTTATTCTTGGTCAAAGCGACGTTTTGTTGTCAAATTCGACTGAAAATCACTATAAATATACTAATTGAGTTGATTCTCTAGAAAACATGTTATGTTAACAATCTTCTATGAAACACTCAAGTATATTTCTAATCATCTCAAGTAATCGAGTACACGTGTACTTTAACCGTGAATACCTTCCCTCCACCGTTCTCAGTATTACTTTACAGAGGGCTCTTATCTTCGTTAATCTAATTAGTAACTGTTCACGATTTCAATGCTTATCAATGTAACGACCTTTCCTTAATCAGACAACACCCAATACTTTCGGCAGGCGAGATTAGCATGACTAACAATAATTATTGTTTTAAAAGTTAAGTTCTAAGTATTAATTAAGTGCAATATAATTATATATTGAATAAAAGTTTCATCAGTAACAGCATTCTTAAATATAAATCAGCAACAAACATGTTCAACGAAGTGTTGAAGAACTCACATCAAATATTCAAAATCAAAGGCATCTAGGGTATTTATAATTCATCGTTTGGGGTTTGTACAAGTTTTTGATGAATTGGTCATCATCATAATCATCATTAACAGCCCGAAGACATCCACTGCTGAATATGGGTCTTCCCCCATAGAGCACCATCTTGAGCGGCTGCTCGCCTCCTGCATAACGCATAATTATATTCACCATAATATAGGTACCAAGATTCTATAGCTCCATCATACATAATCACAAGTAATAATTGCACAATTAAATTGTGTGAATTTTGGCTTCGTATTGGCTGATCAATATTGATCAAAGTGTATATATATTCCATGTATATGTATATATTCCAACTTTGATATTATAACATTAATGATACATGGTTTTAACCTCCGTTTCTCCTTTTAGCAAATCCGTGATATAAATTATTGGAATATTTTTGATTATTTATATTGCAATAAATTTTAATTGGGGTATTGACTTGTTGCAATCTTAATCCGACGGGTAAGTATTATAATAATGAGTGTGACATCGCATTCTTCATTACCTAACAGTGCGGCTTGTACTAAATATTACGTTTATATTAAACAATCATCATTATTAGAAAGAAAATACATTTATTCGTGACAGTAACACACAACAATTGGCCTGAAGGCATCCACTATGCACTGCTGATCAATACTCAATACTCAATTTGACAGCCTCCGTGGTGTGGTGGTTGAGCAGGTTGGCTCATAACCAGGAGGTGGCGGGTTCAAGTCCCGCGACAGGACAAGTATTTGTGCCCGAAAAAATAAAGCGCAAATACTTGTTCTGTGCCTGGGTGTTGTGAGACCATGGTCCTCGTAGTTCCTGGGTCCCTAGATACAGGGAATCCTAGTTAGGGTCCAGGATATATGTATGTGATCGTTGGGTAAAAAAAAAACATTTATTGTAAACATTATTGGTTACATGCAGGTGTTAATAATAGCATATATCAACATGGTTTTTACCGTAGAGCATCACTTTAAGCATGGGCTCATCCTCTTTGCATCTAACGACTTACCACCGTGGGTTTTAGTTCAGTCAATTGGAGTTGTAGAATGAATAAGAGCTCCGGAAAAATTAAAATTGACAAAAACTACTTTTATCAAATATTCACTCATGATTGCATCCTCTTAGGCTGCGAGGGTCCTGATAAAGTTTCATTTCTCTGATTGATGATATCCTCATCCTCAGAGGTGAAATCATCATCCTCAGTGGTTGGTGATTCATTCTAAAGCCCTACATTGTCTTCATCATCATCCTTATTTATTTATTTTATAGGTGCATATAACAGATAATGGAACATACAATTACAAAACAACATGATTTAAACAGTAAATAAAATCAATCCCATAATCCAATAACACATGCACTCTGCCTGGTACAAACAGTGATAATTACATACCTATGATAAAATCGAAAAATAAATATTAAAAAGGAAAGCAAACGAGTATAACTTAATTCGGCCTTAACGAGACAAGAGAAAATACTTATACAACTAACACTGTGTGAAATTTATACCTATTAAAATATATACAAAACAAAATATATAGTTTTATAAATACATAATAAATATATCTAGGTAAAATAATCACTTCTAAAGTTACATTAAATATACAGGGTTACAGGAAAAATTGTGCTAGATCCGCTAAGGGCGTGGAGTTCTCACCATTTCTAATTTATTTCACTATGAAACACCCTAGCCTAAACTTATAATATTATTTTTAGATATCCGTTAGAAAAAAATACAGATTCAAATATTTTTTTATTTCTTAACTTTCACTTGTCTACTATAGTCTATTAAATATTATATTATGTACTATTTTATTGATTGACGTCCCAAAGCATCTTATTACACATGTAAAAATGCAATAATAATAATAATAAGACACACAAAATATTTAAAAAAAAAATTAAAAGTCGAATATTTCGAAAAGGGTTAAGTTTAGGCTAGGGTGTTTCATAGTGAAATAAGTCAGAAATGATGGGTACTCCACGGCCTTAACGAATCTAGCACGATTTTTCCTGTAACCCTGTATATCTTCAATACACTCGAAAAAGGAAAGGAGACAAAAAAAAATGTTGTGCTAACGTACATAACAAATTATATTCAAGCATCGCATCGCATTTATTTATGTATTTTATTTATTAATTTATCGCCCCTTTAGCCTGTTTCAAGTGCATTAAAAACCAAAAGCACACAGATGGCCCCGGGATACAAAAACGTACCATTTACCTTATCAATGTACCATTGAGGCATTTCCCTTGACAGTGAAGGCACGCCATTGAAGCGTTGATTTCCTATATCCCCTTTGCCATTACCACAATCCTTGGCGTAGTGGCAATATATCGTTTTCAGTAGGAGCTCTGGTGCTGGCGAGTCTACTGTTCTTATTGGCACCAAGGTATCTCGTACATGTTCCCACCCCCACTCTTGAGGAGGCTCATTACCGAGCCCTTACTGCACTTGGTGGTAGGTGCACCATGAATGTTGTTGATCTGCACTCTCACTTGGTAGGAGGTTGGTTGGTGGAAACTGAAGTAGGGTTCATGTTTGCCACTACCTCATGAAGGACTGGAAGCGGTACTTGTACAGTCTTGCTGGTGCCCATACCATATTTTGAGGAAATACATTTTCCCTGGGTAATAGTAGCTATGTATTAGTGGTAGTTGTATGACTGTATTTGCTATATCAAGGAATAAAGGCCTGTCCATTTAAAAAACACGTTATGTTATCCATCAAGGATTGCTCTAATAGTTTCATTCTTATACAAGGTGACCTTGAATTGGTATGCTGGCCCGAAAGGGGGTAAATCTACACCCCAAGGTAGACTAATTTTCTTCTACGACTTTACTAAATTAATAGTTTTTCATTTAAGAAATGCCATGTAAAGTTCGAAAATAGCTTTAGCGCAGCTGGGTGGTTGAACTTCGTCCTTGACCGAGTGCACATATGTGAGTTTAACGACCTGTGTTTAGAAATGAATTTCCAGTATCTTGTAAACTCTCGTAGCGATCGCACGTGCAATTTTTACCATGTGAGTTTGGAAACACCCAGTTTCAAGTAAGGCTCTCACAACTTGTAGGGTATCATGGTCCCAGCCCATTTTGGGATAACATACCAACCAATTCAAGGTCACCTTGTATTGAAAGATCCTTACGCCCACTGTTATTAATTTTATTTTTCTTTTGTTTTAGTGAAAGAGTATTGGGCCGAGGTGATGCTACTTGGGAGAACTGGGGCACGATTCAATGGCATCTTGTTGGAACACTTTTCCTTTCCTGGCTTATTGCTTTCTTTTGTGTTATTAAGGTATGTGGTTTTGGAATAGACTATAGTGACCGAAACAGCGTATTTTTCCGGTTACTTTCATACAAGTTGTACCTACGGAAATAAAAATTCGTGGTTAATCGTTACTATTCATTACTTGTATCGTACAATTTTTATTTATACTAGTTTTTTAGGTTCAAAATTAAAGATTAGGCATAGCTTTTTTTTGTATCGAATTGAAAACTTGAATTTTCCAAGATTTACCTATGAGGCATAACTTTAGTACTTATTTCATATTAGTTTTAACGTTATACCTTCGGCTCCTAAGAAACAGTATCTTGTGGCAGATATTATAAAACGGACGTACAGCAAAAAAAAATCATTTTTGCTAAAAAAAAAGGCTATTACTCAGTCGCAGAATTTAAAGCAGATAAACTTTAGTTCGCTCGGTCCTGTTACACTCGATGTACGAAATGATAAAAATTTAAAGTATTAATATCAAAGTAGGTAAGATTAATAATTAATCTAACAATTGTAATATAAAATGTATTCCGTTTTGAAATTTACTTAAAATGATGACAATGATAATATATAAATTGACCTAAATTGTATATAAGATGACGAAATTCAATTAAAATATGTATAATTTGCTATTTTTATTAGATATAGATATGTACGCTCCAGCTCCACTCAGAAGTGCAACGCCCTCACAGGGCTCATACAATGAAATACTTAGGACTAGGTATTTAGTTTTAGGTACACTAAATGACATTGTATGAAAGCATGTAATTAATAAATAAATAAATAAATAAATAAATAAATTAAAAAAAATCCTAAAATTTGATATTTTTGGAAAACAACTGAAATTATCTATATCTTTATTCATACAATTCTAGGGTGTGCAATCAGCTGGAAAAGTGGTATACTTCACGGCTCTCTTCCCTTACGTCATGTTGACGGCTTTACTAATCCGAGGAGTGACCCTGGAGGGGGCAGGCGAAGGAATCCTGTTCTACTTGTCTCCTGACTGGGAAACTCTGCTGGAACCAAGGGTTTGGGGAGACGCTGCTTCTCAGGTAAGAAGTTAATTAATTGCACGTTAACTACAGTAAAAAAATTTGCTCGTTGCTACAGGGACTTCGCTGGTCAAAGATATCTCTATAGCTTTCTAGATAACTCGGTTGCTGTAATCTTCACCAACCAATCAACAGAAAGAAAAACAGGGTAGGAAGACCTCTCACTAGGTCCAGAAATCCACAGACAGGGGTTGGATACAAGAGGCAAACAGCCGCTCAAAGTGTTCGTCCATGGAGAGACCTATGTTGAGCTGAAGAAGTTTTCAGGCCGGATTGGCTAACCTTATTATATTCAGTTTAGGCTTTTTAATTGTATGTGGTGATTCATCATTATTCATCATTAACAGCCTGAAGACGTCCACTGCTGAACATAGGCCTCCCCCCGGGAGCGCCACTTAGAGCGGCTGCTCGCCTCCTGCATCCATCGGCTCCCCGCGGCTTTCACCAGGTCGTCGGTCCACCTAGTGGGCGACCGGCCTACGCTGCGTCCTTCCAGTTCGTGGTCGCCACTCGAGAACCTTTCTTCCCCATCTTCTTCTTCCGGTTGTCAGTTCTACGAGCGATGTGGCCTACCCATTGCCATTTCAACTTGCTAATCCTAAGAGCTACATCGGTCACTTTAGTTCTCCTGCGGATCTCCTCATTACGGATCTTATCTCGCAGGGAAACACCGAGCATTGCTTAAGTATTTTTGTGTGCTCATACACTGATTAACAGATGACGATGAACCTTAACTAACAGAATAATTATTTAATACGGTTGAATTCAATTGACAAAATAATAACCATCATCAATTTCTAATAATATAAAACTTCATAATTCATCGCACGTTCGAGCATCCGTCTAAAATAGGTATCTAGCTAATGGCCGCTTTTAACGTTCAATTAAAATTTCGCGAGTTTAGCAACCATCATCAATTTGATGGATCGATCCGTCGAAACAATGTGACCTAATAATAGCCATCATTATATTCGTAATTATTTAAATGGCAGTTAATTACCCTCAGAGGGTGAAGGGTGCTAAATTATTAATACACTTCTGTGGAGCTATATTAAACAGCCGATCTGTTAGTATTTAAGGTGGAATGCTATGAAGTGGGAAATTCAAATATAAAAATCTATGACGGAAGTTAGGGAACGTAAGTATTAGCTATAGTGGTGGACTATAAGCCATTCAGCATTCAGCTATTCAGGAGACCTCAGCGCTGAGGCTCAGCGCTGAGGTCTCCTGAATCGCTATGCAGTTCAAGGCAATCTACAGTTGCATCAATCAGAGAAACCGTACCGGGAAGATTTTTGTAGTCATTAGAGTTTCATTATAAAGCTTAGTGGTTAAAGCGTCTTCGTTTCATAGTGATGAACAATGGAGGTATAATAATAATCCTCTGACATGTTATGTCCTGGAATTATTTAACTTCTTTTAAATTAGTTTTTTTGGAGTGTATTTTTTTTTTAATTTAGAATGCGTGTTTAAGATAATATCTCATTGCATATATTATTTTTGGAACCATAAAAATTTATTAAAGAAGCATTATGGAGCTATCTATCACATTATATAGACACTCTGTCACGTTACATCCGTTCCTTTCGTGAAAAAGGTAGAATGGAACGCTACAAGTTAATGAGCAGCTCCTCCCCTACCTAAACAGTGCCTAGGTTGACAGGATCCTAAGAGCTGAAGAGAAAAAAAGGAATTGGTAACAGATATTTATTTTCGTAAATTTTACAAGCTTTGTAGAAAGCAAAAAAAAAGAGTCTCTAGATGATGCGGAAGAACGCGAAATTTAAGTTGTTTACGGCCTACAAGTTATCACGGTAGAATTAGAATGTTATTGGATCCAAACAAGGCCCACTTCCGGGTCTTCAGATAAACAAAGCCCGCTTCCGGTCTTCAACGAGGCCCACTTCCGGGTCTTCAAACAAACAAGGCCCACTTCCGGGTCTTTATTCAAACAAGGCCCACTGTCGTTATAGAGACTGAGGAATTCGTTGCCTTTAGTTTGTCCGACTTCCAGAGCTCAGCGGCTAGCTCATTCAGTTATTAGCTTCTGGATCCAGAAGAAGATTCTCGTCCTTCCACCGTCGATGAAGTATTATTACGCAGCTCAGATTCAAGATGCAGCAGCAGGAGACACGCAGGTATTAGTCGTCAAAGCTTTGACGGACAACGGGCCGGAACATGGTGATGAAGTTATATTGCCACTCAATGTTTGAAAAAGGCAAGCCGGTCGTCTCACTGGTTGACGCTCGGCGATAGATTCGTCGTGGTAGATACGGCGGCCGACGGTGACAACAGATGTAGTTTCGGCGATCAGCTCTCGGCAATAGATTCGTCGTAGTTTCGCGACTGGCTGTAGCGGATGTAGCTCGGCGATCGGCGATTTGACAATGGATATGTCGTGGCGCAGCGATTGACGTAGATGGAGATTCACTTCACAATTTTGGTGTTGGATAGCCAAAGATGGTTTTTGAAGGCGTTCTTGAGTTCCCGGGCCTTGCCTGGCCCGGGAATGGCCTTATATCAATTTAGTGTTCCTCGTTCGAGGAGTAAATTGAGACTGCTATTCCATAGCGACAGCTTTTCTAAAGAAACCTCGCTAGCATTCCAAGGTTCTAGATTTTTGCAGTTTTCAAAATTTTGAATACAGAATAGTAAAAAAAAAAAATCTAGAGTCAAAATACATACAATCATGGCCAAACTATAAAATACCTCACTGAAATTGACAATAGAAAAAGAAAAATATGAATTTGAAGAGAAACTAAATTCGAAACAAAAAAAACAGTTTCAAAACAACTGCCATCCGAGCAGTCGTGTCTAGAAATCGGGCCCGTGACCCGCGCGCAAAATCGATAAAGTGATGTAAAATTTTGAGAAAATCAAGTTTTTTTGTGCTTAAATTACTGTGAAAAGGACTGTCAAGTGCTGTGATGTGAAAGTTGTGAATGAATAATAGAAACCAGGTAATATATTATGATATATACATACATGTAGCATTACATATTTCCCCCTTCCAGTCATAGGTAGTAATTGATAAATCGAGGGAGGGCTAGGCTGAGTCTGAGGACAAGGATTGTGAATGTCAACTAACACTTCTTCAGAAGATCCTGAATAATCTGAAGTTAAGACTTCAAACCGTTTTTGGAGCGTGAAGAAGCGAGATCGTATGTTTGAGCATGACTCAACAAATGGTGGAACGGCGTTAAAGCGTTCGAGGCGATAATGAAGATGATTTACGAAAGATTCAACTTTCCTCAGGTTACTTTTATCATCCGTGGCTTTGAGGTGCGAGATTTTACCCTCGACGTAATTAAACGTGATCTCTGCTTGGGAGAGGTCATGTTTGAGAGGTATTGGAGAAGATTTTATGTCCTCAGGTTGAATGTGACTCAATTTTGCCAGCTGCTCCTTAAGAGTTGTCAAAGTGTCAGCTGGTTTTTCACCTCTGATAGTCACTTCATATTCCAGTTCAAGTTTGTTTAGAAACGAGTATTTAATGGGTCTCGCCATAGTCACAAGTTGAAGTCAATAGTCAAGGATAAAATCAAGTCAAGTTTAAGTTCGTTTAAGTACTATGCGAGTGTTGTAGAATGTAAGTGTGATGTTCCGCGTGTACTGCCTGTATAAAAATAAATTAAGCAAGTACCTAAGATATTACGTTAGAGCCAAAAGTCAATATCAAATTTTAGCCTACTTGAGTAAGTATTATTTTAGAATTTAGAAGAATGTTTTAGAGGGTTCATTTTAGTTGGGCGCCAAACTGTCACGTTACATCCGTTCCTTTCGTGAAAAAGGTAGAATGGAACGCTACAAGTTAATGAGCAGCTCCTCCACTACCTAAACAGTGCCTAGGTTGACAGGATCCTAAGAGCTGAAGAGAAAAAAAGGAATTGGTAACAGATATTTATTTTCGTAAATTTTACAAGCTTTGTAGAAAGCAAAAAAAAAGAGTCTCTAGATGATGCGGAAGAACGCGAAATTTAAGTTGTTTACGGCCTACAAGTTATCACGGTAGAATTAGAATGTTATTGGATCCAAACAAGGCCCACTTCCGGGTCTTCAGATAAACAAAGCCCGCTTCCGGTCTTCAACGAGGCCCACTTCCGGGTCTTCAAACAAACAAGGCCCACTTCCGGGTCTTTATTCAAACAAGGCCCACTGTCGTTATAGAGACTGAGGAATTCGTTGCCTTTAGTTTGTCCGACTTCCAGAGCTCAGCGGCTAGCTCATTCAGTTATTAGCTTCTGGATCCAGAAGAAGATTCTCGTCCTTCCACCGTCGATGAAGTATTATTACGCAGCTCAGATTCAAGATGCAGCAGCAGGAGACACGCAGGTATTAGTCGTCAAAGCTTTGACGGACAACGGGCCGGAACATGGTGATGAAGTTATATTGCCACTCAATGTTTGAAAAAGGCAAGCCGGTCGTCTCACTGGTTGACGCTCGGCGATAGATTCGTCGTGGTAGATACGGCGGCCGACGGTGACAACAGATGTAGTTTCGGCGATCAGCTCTCGGCAATAGATTCGTCGTAGTTTCGCGACTGGCTGTAGCGGATGTAGCTCGGCGATCGGCGATTTGACAATGGATATGTCGTGGCGCAGCGATTGACGTAGATGGAGATTCACTTCACAATTTTGGTGTTGGATAAACAAAGATGGTTTTTGAAGGCGTTCTTGAGTTCCCGGGCCTTGCCTGGCCCGGGAATGGCCTTATATCAATTTAGTGTTCCTCGTTCGAGGAGTAAATTGAGACTGCTATTCCATAGCGACAGCTTTTCTAAAGAAACCTCGCTAGCATTCCAAGGTTCTAGATTTTTGCAGTTTTCAAAATTTTGAATACAGAATAGTAAAAAAAAAAAATCTAGAGTCAAAATACATACAATCATGGCCAAACTATAAAATACCTCACTGAAATTGACAGTAGAAAAAGAAAAATATGAATTTGAAGAGAAACTAAATTCGAAACAAAAAAAACAGTTTCAAAACAACTGCCATCCGAGCAGTCGTGTCTAGAAATCGGGCCCGTGACCCGCGCGCAAAATCGATAAAGTGATGTAAAATTTTGAGAAAATCAAGTTTTTTGTGCTTAAATTACTGTGAAAAGGACTGTCAAGTGCTGTGATGTGAAAGTTGTGAATGAATAATAGAAACCAGGTAATATATTATGATATATACATACATGTAGCATTACAACTGTTATTCTGAACGATGTGAATTTCCCTCTTTAATAGATATCATTTGTAATCTTGTTATCTACTACTACGTATATAGGTATATATCTATTTTCATATCAAAAGTATTTAGTGCTTTGATTAAATAGATTTGCGATGAAGCCGATAAAAATATATTAGCTTACACGTCACATTTTATTCTAGACACGCCTACTTATAAGCCTACAAATACTTACCACCGACTTTATTAGCACTTAATAAATAAATAAATTAAATAAAACATTTTGAAATTGGTTTTAAAATGTAAAAGAACACACTTAATTACCACACATACAAGGTACATCTATAAAGACAAAAATATAATTAAAAAATTTTAAAAAGACGATGTAGTTTGTTAATTAATTTAATTACAGTGATTATTCTTTTTTAATGACTATAATAATGTCTTTATAAATAAATAAAATATGTGTGAACATTTTACACAGCGCCATCGAACCCCAAACTAAGCACAGCTGTACTAAGGGAACCAGATTTGGCTTCTTACTAAACTCTCAATAAATAGGCTCACTACATCCAAAATTGAAAAAAAAATACATTTTTGTCTCATCATCATCATCATCATCATCAACAGCCTGAAGACGTCCACTGCTGAACATAGGCCTCCCCCAGGGAACGCCACTTAGAGCGGCTGCTCGCCTCCTGCATCCATCGCTCCCCGCGGCATTTTTGTCTAACGCATTATAAACATAGGAAAAAGTACTTGTTTCTTATTTTTCATCGAAATTTTTAATAGAATCGAAAAAATTACTCTTTATTATGTATGTAATAGAACCAAAAAATTGTGGTGTTTTCCAAACGCGTTCGTGTCACAAAAAATAATAAATTCAACCAACAAATCCAACGTTAAGCAATCAAATTACTACGCAAGCAATAGTTAAATGCTTACGTGACTTGAATCACGGTAGAGAGATAAGGTTCGTAATCACGTCTAACAGTTGTTAATCTAGAGGTATTATAATCAGAACTAAATTGATCAATTTGAATTAACTCCCGGAGCAGAGCCTCACATCCATACTTTTAATGGGAAGCTTAACGTTTGACCTACCTCACTGATTAAAACTTAGTCTAGGTCTGGAGACGAGAAACAGATAAGAATTCTACCAATGTAAATAGAAAAAAGTACACATCATAATTATTCTTACAAACTTAGACAGAACCTACTTGAAATCGAGACAAAAATTTATATTTGCTTGTCATCATTGTTTGTAGTGAACATGTAAATGAAACACTCACAGCTCACTGCACTTACACACTTGCACTTTGTCACTTTAGGGGCATAATTATGATACGCATAAGTGCATAATATTATCAAATAGCCAAAAGACATGTACTACTAAACATAGGCTTTCTCCATAAAACTCCACTTGGGGGTTAGCGAGTTTGGCATAACCATCATGCTTGGCAGGCGTCTTAGCCGGCTCATCCGCGGGAAAACATGGAGTGGTTCTATTCTTAAGCCGGGACTACACAAAATAAACTAATGCGAAATATATTTTCTGTCTACTCATTTCTGAATCCCATACGAAACTTACACAATACACACACTACATGCACACGGGGTAGCCTATTAATTTGTTACAATAATAAATCTGTTACTTATACTAGTTTATATTATAATAATAATAATAAATAGTCGTTTCGGCGAACGGTCTTATAGCGAAGAGCCTCGACCAACATCTCGAGAGGCTCTCGCTGGACGGCTGGATCAAGGGTCAGATTCAGAAGGCGGTACTCCTTGACACGGCACGTATTGTCAGGAGGTTCCTCACTCTGCAGCCCTGACCACCGGTAGCTTGGGCCCTGCCCCGCTGCCGGCGGGACACTAGGTTTAGGTTTTTTATAATATTTTTGTAATTTTAATTTTATAAGAAGTATTATAAAAAACATAAATTTAAGAAATATAAATAAATGAGTGAATAATAATAATAATAATAATTATAATAATAACGACTGATCAAATTAACAAAATTAAAACAGAATCGGAAAACTATTTAAAAAATAAATCGAACCATAACCATCAATCTTTACATAACATTCAAACACAGCTATACGAAAATGAACCCATGAATAACAATAGTCCAGACAACGCCGAACTCGAGCAATACAGAATGATTAGAGATGATGGAAGTCCCAATGTACACATCATGAATGAGAGGACAAATGGGCCGGTCCTTATAGGAACATACGAACAACAACAACCTAATGTCAATAGGAATTCAGGAGAAGAGTCTTACCAGACTCTCCCAGCTGAAAGTGCTTCACAGGTAGCTTCTGCTATGAGACCTGCGACCACCAAAGCTGGTAAACCACGCGTGCGCATGCAATGGAGTAAAGATATAAACATATTCATAATGCGCACATACTTCAAAATAACAAATCTTGAAACAAACCTCACATCTTACAGACAACAATTGTATGAACGATTTTGTCAACAGTATCCTAACACCAATGTCTCAGAACAACGGCTGTCAGATCAACGAAGAGCTATAGTCAACAATAAATTTCTTACAACAGACCAAATAGAAAAAATAAAGGAAGAAGTAGCTAAAGAACTGGAACTAGAAGTCAATCAACTACACCCCATGAACACAACACATACACAAAATAATACAAGGAATCGATCCCGCACGCAAAACCAACGACTACGTAGGTTAAACGGTAGTATTACACTAACACAGACATTTGTTGAACAACCAAATGATCCCATGGAGCAAACGACGTATGTGGCACATCTAAACAATGAAAATGTATCTCCTAACCATACACAAGAACAGCTACACAACCACAATGATGAAATTCAACCTGAGGTAGATGAACAGCTAATTACTAAACTAACCAACGAGTTAAAAACGAATATGTCAAAATTCATTAATACGGACCCTACAACTAGACCTTTTCTGCCAAAAATTAAACCTTCTCAGAAACTTGCTGAAGTGGTTTACACATTCAACAAATCTATCGTACCTCACCTAATATCAGAGCTCAATACTTTACAAAAAACACATACACTAGTATACTGTATTGCAACTACTATCATCGAACATTTTAAAATAAAAATTGTGAATCAACCACAGAATGTGACGCAAACAAGAAACAATAATAAACCCCGGTGGCAAATACGCCTAGAAAAAGATATAGAAGAATTAAGACAAGATATAGGAAGACTAACACAATTTAAAATCGGAAATAGAGGTAAAAAATTAACAGTTCGTGTAAATACAATACTAGAAAAATCTAAACAACACAGTACACATGAAGATTTTAATAAAAAAATAGCTGATCATCTAGACACACTGAAACAAAAATTAGCAGTAAAATCTCACAGGTTAGGAAGATATAAAAAATCACTAGATAGAAAAAACAACAATAAACTTTTTCTATCGAACGAGAAAAACTTTTACAGGAAACTCAAAAAAACAACTTTAATTACAGAAACACCATCAGAAACTGCTTTAACCGATTTTTGGGCAAATATATGGTCACAAGATGAAAAACATAACGAAAACGCTGAATGGATTGATAGAGAAGTTAAAAGAATGGAACCAGTGGAACAAATGCAGTTTGATAACATAAATGTAGATGAATTCACTGATATAGTCAACAAAACACACAACTGGAAGACGCCAGGGTGCGATAGAATACATAACTATTGGTATTAAAAACTAACTAGCTTACATAGTACATTAACACAACAAATAACAAATAAAATAAAAGGTGATGACAGCCTCCCGGAATTTTTGACTAGAGGTCTAACGTTTCTGCTGCCTAAAAGTAAAAGAACCCAGGACCCAAGTCAATATAGACCAATTACATGTCTCCCAACCCTTTATAAAATTATAACATCGCTCATATCAAATAGAATTAGTAAACATATAGAATCAAATAACATCTTAGCGGAGGAACAGAAAGGATGTAGGCGACATCACATGGGTTGTAAAGAGCAACTAATAATAGACTCTACAATTCTTAACTACGTAAACAAAAATAAAAAAGGCCTCTTTGTCACATACATCGATTATAAAAAAGCATTCGACAGTATTCCACATAGTTGGGTATTGCACATTTTACAGATATATAAAATTAACCAGAATATAATTCATTTCTTAAAGAAACTATGCAATTCTGGAGAACCTCCCTATATTTGCGAGCTGACGACTATGGAAAATGAATAGTGTAACTATTGTACCCATAGTGATTTCAACGACGGGAGTTATACCTAAACATATATTTTGGAGTCTGACTACTCTAGGATTACCTAAACTGTTATATATTCAATTGCAAAAAGCTGCTGTACTGAACACATGTCGTATAGTGCGAAAATTTTTGCAACTCGACATGGACAATGTTGACACACTAATACAACCAGAACTAGAGTAGCACTTGGTACCCACCCGTGCTACCCTATTAAAACCAGGCGCAAAAACCTGAGAAACGAAAGTTTACCCAAACATAATAATAATAAGTTTATTTCCAGAATAGTTTGATACAGTACAGTAGAACATGTTATATGTGTCGCTTTAATATAGTGAAAAAGAGAAACATTTACTACGGGCCCCAAACTAAGCAAAGCCTGTATCTTGGGTGCCCAATAGCTCACGTTGACAAAAAATTAGTTGCGCCAGGTTGTACACATTCCACGTAGGCTAAATTTAGTTATACTGATAGAGAGAACTATGATAAAACAGTTTATAAGTATATATATACACGTAAGATATAGTAATGCATGCATGATTAAATTATCTACGTCTTGTATATAAACATAGTTCAGTAATAAAATTCTAATAATTAAAATTATACTTAATTGAAATTAACATTAACGCTAATAATTAGGTATAATTATTATGTGTAAGTTACGGTGATTTTAAACAATGACATCTCAATAATTAAAATTATAATTGTGATTAAACATAACGCTGGTAATTAGGTATAGGTGTAACTTACGGTGAGATCATCTAATTTTATCCATTATTCCATCTAAATTTCATTTATTTATAATATAGCAATAGAAATACAATTTAATAAGTGTATTTAAACTTTATGGTTTGTTATTATTGACTAATAATGTGCCTCATTATGGGAGAAGACGCCGGACCCCGAAACACAGTTTTCAACTAGTTCGGGGACCGGAGGCTTCGTATAAAAATTTTTGTACCTAAATTATGTCAATAAATATTTGATTGATTGATTGATTGATTTAGATCAATTCAATCTTCGATTAATATTGGAGATAAATACAGCTATATTTGAAACTTCATCATCTGAATTGCCTTCACGGGAAGAAGAAGAAAAGGGGCCGTTTGCTTCCTGCATCCATCGGCTCCCCTAGGTTCTGACCTGTCGTCAATCTCTATATTCCATATAAGGAGGCTTATCATTTAAAAACTAAACTAAAACTACAACCGAACTAAAGTGACCGATGTAGCTCTTAAGATTGGCAAGTTGAAATGGCAATGGGCAGGCCACATCGCTCGTAGAACTGACAACCGATGGGGAAGAAATGTTCTCGAGTGGCGACCACGAACCGGAAGACGCAGCGTAGGCCGGCCCCCCACTAGGTGGACCGACGACCTGGTGAAAGCCGCGGGGAGCCGATGGATGCAGGAGGCGAGCAGACGCTCTAAGTGGCGCTCCCTGGGGGAGGCTGTTAATGATGATGATGATCATTTAAAAATTAGTTTATTACGACCAACTCTGGTTTTATTTTATTTTTACAGTTTTACAAGTTGGGTTTTTTGCATCTAGGGCAGTTTTTGTCCGTTTGGGTTAAAGTAGATGAAATTGGCTTCAACGCTGGACTAGAGGTAAAACTAATCCGATTACAGCTACCTAGTTAAAGTTGGAATCCTTCGGTACTCTTGCCATTAGACTAGCGCACCTGCATGGAGTAGTTAAGCAACTAGTGGAGTAACCATAGGCTGCGTTTGCATTTAGAATACAGTCATTGTTATTAATTTGTACTTAGTAATTGGCTTAATTTATCATTTATTCCGTTTCAACTTGCTAACTCTGAGAGCTATATCGGTCACTTTAGTTCTCCTGCGGATCTCCTCATTGCGGATCTTATCTCGCAGGGAAACACCTAGTATAGCTCTCTCCATAGCTCCCTGCGCGACTTTGAGCTTACTAATAAGCAGGCCACATCGCTCGCATTTATTCCAGAAGACGCCCACTAAACCTGTACCACTACTGGTCGAGGCATGTGTATAGCTTCACTTAGAAAACACATAGAACGGCTGCTTGCCTCCTGCATCCAATGCCTCCCCGCAGTTTACATACCCCCCCCCCCCCCCACTAGGCAGACTCCCACTAGGTGGACCGACGACCTGGTGAAAACCGCGGGGAACCGATGGATGCTCTTTGGGGGAGGCCCCCAAGACGTCTACAGGCTGTGATGATGATTTTACCTACCAACTTACTAGGTGTTGTATTACTTAGGTGTTACCTAATGTTAGGTGTATTGATTGCTATTAGGTGTAAGTGGGTGGCTGTGTTTCTGTTACTTATAATACATGAATCATTGGGGATGAAAAAGCCTGACTCCTTATTTGTCGGTGCATTACTGAGCGCTCTTTGTCATTCCAAAGTGTATGATGTATGAGTCTGGCAACAATTTCAGAACTGTATTTTATAGTAAAAAAGCTTGTACAACTGAATCCGCACCATTATCGTGTTTTTGGTGACAAACAGGATGCTGTGTATGTAGTCAACTGGTTGAATAGTCCTTGGTTAGCTAGCTCGGTGCAAGATACTTTTAAATCCCAATTTGCTTAGTAGGGGTTACGGTGCGAAGTTTTGGTTGAAATAATGTAATGAATAGTGTTTATACAACAATCACCTCTGCAGAATTACAATCTATGTGAAAATTTGAATTTTACTGAATATTTCTTATACGGGTATATTTTTTCGCACTAAAAGTTACCAAAGTTTACCACAAAGTAAAGGAACCTAATTTTATTTTTAATTTTTTTTTTTTTGTATTGTTTGCAGATATTTTACTCATTTGGTGTAGCGTGTGGATCTCTTGTGACCTTAGCGTCATACAATAACTTTTACAATAACTGCCACTTTGACGCGGTTTTCGTCAGTTTTGCGAACTTCGGCACCTCTATTTACGCTGGGTTTGCCATCTTCTCCGTGCTTGGGTTCCAGGCTCAACAGATGGGAGTCAGTGTGGATGGTAAGTACCTTTTTTTATTTAATGAGTCAGCATTTTTGATACCTCGTTACTTCTAGTACAGATATTAAAATAGTAGTTGCTTCTAGTATACAACAGCAGCACCACCGTCCATGCTTATTGGTATCTCTGTCCATCCAAAAGTTGTCTGCAAGAGATCACTGTTTAGCAATATGATCGCCCATTTTAGCACATGTTTTTATGTTTTTCTGCCCATGTTTTGTTATCTTGGTTTTTTTTATTTTTATTTTTTTTTATGAGAATGAATGACGTGACGAGCTGGTCGTTCACCTGATGTTAAGCAATACGGCCGCCCATAACAGTTGCAGTGTCACTCGGAAATTTAAAATAATAAATTTTTCGCGTGACACTGCACTGCGCACGTCATCCTGAGACATCACACAGTCTAGTAATCAGATTACTACACTGTGTAATCAGGTCATAAAGTCTCATTTGCCCAGTCATTTCACTAGCTACAGTGCCCTTCAAACCGGAACACAGTAGTGCTTGCACACTACTACTTGGCGGCAGAATAACTGGCAAAGCGGTGGTACCTACCTAGACGAACTTTGCAGAAAAGTCCTACCACCTAGTGAAATAAAGTCTTGGTGTCAATAAAGAGCTTATCTATCTATCTACTTAAAATAGTGCTACGCGTTTCATGTAACAGACTGGCCTAGTAGTCGGGCACACAAACATATAAGAAATAAAACACAACACACCAAACACCAATATAAAAACAAATGAACAGGAAATGGCACCGTTCTGAGATCTCTTGTAAAAAATATTTAGAAAAATATTTCCAATTGCAACCTATTTTTGTTATTCCACCCGTGAAATTTATCTGAACGCTGAAAGCGTCAAAATTATCTACCAATTTTATTGCGAACACAACATTTCAATGCTATATAGAAATAGAGCTCTATCAGTCTAAATTTTGTATAGATTTCTATTTCCATCCATTCTGTTCAGGATGCGAAATTTCCATTTATTTTTCAGTAAAACAACAACGTTTTTGATATAACTCAGTCTGCTTAGAATATAGGTAAATGTTTGTACGACTCTTGTGCGGCGCTAGGTACCTACTGTATCTACCTAGATAACATTTTGTGCTGGAGTTTTATTTACCAGCTCCCTTTTGACCTTCATCTTATATCAACTATTCTCCATTTCTCATATATCTTTTACCTAGAGTCCTTCAAAAAAGTATAAGACAATGATCAAGATCATCAGCATAATAATATTTATCCACTCACCTCCTCGGCCAGCGTGGTGGTTATGGCCTATAGGGTCTTAGGAGGCTCACGACCCAGTTATGGGAATACAATAGGCATGATGGCAAATATTTTTTTTGGATAAATTAAAAATATTCTTCAAAAGATAAACATTTGTGAAAACAAAGATAAAATATCTCAAAAAACGACAAAGTTACAAGCTTTTTAAAAACCAGAATAGAAAGAGATATCTCAAACGGCCAGTGACGTCAGAGCAATGTCGTCATAGTACCTCATTACTAAGCTGTGGTAGCTTTACATACAGTATCTTTAGCATGTGACGTCACAGGTGGATTTTTCATAGTAACTGTGGAGGCGCTCTGTTTCGCGAGAAAGGGACAGGAGATGCCTTCTATAGAATCTTTAAAAGCTTATTGCTCCGTGATTTATTTACCGATTTTGCTTATTTTTTCAATTATTGCATTCATTTTTAATAGTAGTCATCATGCCTATTATGATTATGAGCTATAATAAAAAAATATTTAGGTAAAAATATCTTTTGTGTACTTATTTATGCAGTTAGGTTATATTCTACACAGATACGTATATCATCATCATCATCATCATCATCATCAACAGCCCGAAGACGCCTACTGCTGAACATAGGCCTCCCCCAGAGAGCGCCACTTTGAGCGTACGATACGTATATACTTACAAGTTATTAACATTTTGGTTTCATCGGTTTGGCTGTCTGATCATTTACAAAAAACCTAATGCAACCTACGAAATAAAATAAAATCACAAGCAAAAACATACCATTCCCATGCAAAACCAACAACAGTATCAATATATTCCAACAACAGTCAGTGATTCGCTCGAGAACACTCGATCCCTGTTGATTTCGCTGTTACGAATGCAGCGCTCGTACCGAGATAATGGATTGATTAAACTGTAAATATTTCAATGGAAATAGTGCGGTTTGGGAGCCCCGACCGCTAATACTAGATTTGTTTTACTTGTATTTTTGCATACGGTTTCTGCGCCGAGTTCTCTGTTAGAAGTTGAATATTTACACCGCACCACATGCTTTTGTAAAGATACCTATTGACTCTACTTTTTAATCTTAAATTATAATTATGCCACAGCCGTGTAGGCCCAGTGATGTGAGGATTGGACCACCCCATCTTCTCTCGTAGGTGCCGTAAAAGTCAGCTAAAGGAATATGCAGCAGCGTTCTCCTCGGTACATTAAAATATTTTACGATCACCAAGCCGCCTGCCAAGCGTGATGACTATAGCAAATATCCGCTAAACACAAAACGTATTAGAATACTTAAAATGAAAGTACCTACATAGGTATGGTTTCTTTTGGCTCTTTTTGTTGTACATAAATGTAGTATTGCAGGCCTAGCGTGATTTAAATTCAGAGAAATGGTGCATCCTTATGTTTTTAGATTGAGTTATTTACATTTAGCCAAATACATCCCAGACAAACAACGCCAATTCCCGCTAAATCTCACACGACATCGTAACGCGATCCGCGAAAACAAGTGTTAATTTTGGCAGCACGAGAGCTTTGTCAACATTGGCTTATCGAGCGATAAGTCCTGTTATGGCGCAGTTATAGCGGTCACTAGGCAATAAAACCTTTATCGATGGACCAAAAGCACTTGTTATTAATTGATATTGCTGTAGGAAACATGCGGTCGTCGGTCACATGATGAAGGCTTGCACGATTGGAGCTCAATGAGCTGCAATGAGCATCTATCCAATAGTATCTTTAGCTATGCAGTTATCATCATTATCAAAAGCCTGGATACGTTGACTGCTAAACATAGGCCTGCCTACCCCAGAGAGCGCCACGTGGAGTGGCTACTCGCCTCTTGCATCTTTTGGTTTCCCGTTTTTCACCAGATCGTCGGTCCACCTAGTGGGGGGCCTGCTTACGCTGTGCGCGGTTGCTATGCAGTAATGATTACCAATACATACTTTCCTTGATAGCACGTATAGAGAGAAATGCGTCTAATATGATATTTAATTAGTCATCCAGTTCACTTTGACCGCTACAAAAAAGGGTATTAAGCCAAAGCCGAAGCCTTCGGGCTGCCTCAAAGTTCTGACACCAAGGATAACCACTCGCTTTCACAAAGAGGGAAAAATCCTGCATCTGAAACACGGACACGTAGTAAAAGGTCATGTTGTGTCTTATATCTAGGTGAAAGAGTTCAATTTTGAAAAGCGGATCTTTTAAAATTGAACTGTTTCATCTCGATATACGCAGTTGTAGGCGGGCCTACACAACGGAATACTTAACTTTATAATTAAAGAGCAATGCTTCAACCTTTTGAAAATTAGAATAAGCGAAAAGTTGCTTTAATAAAATAGAAATCAACAAATATAAAAAGTAAGGAAAACATCTCAGCTGCAAATATTATTTTTATTTCCATCTACGGCAAAAAGAAGGGTTACTATGTTGATAAACCTATGCAGGTCTATTTTATGATAATCTTTAAATTGACTCAGTGAAACCCATAGAGCATTTATATAGGTACTACCTAAACTTATTGCTACTTCCTGTCGTATATTTACAGTATACTTTTTGTCCTTAGATGTAGCAGAACAAGGCCCAGGGTTAGCTTTCGTCGCGTACCCTGAAGCTTTACTCCAGATGCCTGTCCCTCAGCTCTGGTCTATCTTGTTTTTCCTGATGCTGTTCATCCTAGGTCTTGGATGCCAGTTTGCTGGCATTGAGGCAATCAATACATCTATTGTAGACAGGTGGCCACATCTTAGGAAGAATTATTGGAGGGTTAGTATTTTAAATATAGGTTTTGTTTGATTTGTGCTATTGGATCATATTATAAGTGTTAACCTCTGACATAATTTTTAACTAATTTAACGCAAGGTCTTCTTCACACTTTTGACTAGAAAGGCACTTTGTAGATAAAAAATATGCATCGCATGAGAAAAGTATATAATTATTTATAAAGAAAAACAAAACAAAACTCCGCTTAGTAATTTAACAAACCTAATTAATTTCTAACTTTTCATCACAAAACGTTTCTACAAATTATCAAATTAAACTTATGTGAAAACTATTAAACAACTAAAACTACATTCGCCTGAGGCTCTTTCACACTGACCACATCAGAGCTAAGCTCTCGGGCGTTAGACCAGCGATAACAATCACAACGAATTGCGGTGTGTGGCCAAAACCGCTCGCGGCTTTATAGCCGTCATACAAAATTGGCCAGTGCCAAATGTGAAGCAGTAAAAACGGCACATGTAATAGTCGGACCAACTTCAAGCCCTTCCAACTTCTATTCGCATGAATTATGTTGTTTCATTACCAACCAACAGCTATTAGGGTTACGAAGGAAATACGTATTATAGAATCATAGAGCAATAAAATAATTCCTTTATCAGCAATAATTTTCCAAAAATGTATGGCTAGATTTTTACATCTATGATGAGTCTGTCTATTGTGTATTTCGACATTCTTGAAATAATGGAATGACTGAATATACTACACTATACAAGCCTTGGTCCGCAATGATTGCTTTGCTGGCCACGCTATATGATGGCCTCGAGCTTAGCTTCACTCTGCTGTCAGCCTTCAAGCTTAGTCATCATTGCAACTGTCCGCGCTATAAAGGCCTCGACCTTTATTCCAGCCTATCCATCAAAAGCAGCAATGCTGACCGCCCTGTGATGGCCTGGACCTGCGCTACGCCTCGTTCTCAGCCATCACTCATCGCGGCCAGCAACGCACTCATTACAGACCGTACTGTACTACAAAACATCGATTTTTTGTTGCTAAATAAGACCTAATTTTGATTGAAAGTTATCGTTTACTTGTTTTCAGGTAACTGCTGCCACATGTTTCACGTGTTTCGTTCTCGGCATCCCGATGTGCTTCAGCGGTGGCGTCTACCTCTTCACTCTGCTGGATTGGAACACCGCTTCTTGGGCTATTCTACTCATCGGTATGGCTGAGGTGAGTTAGTTACTTAATAAATTATTGTGGAAGTTATTAATGAACTTCACAAGTTTAACCTTTTACGGCTGTTCACCACATTTTTAATAACACGGGATCTTAACCGCGATTGGAATCATATCAGAGTTCCCGATATTTCAGCATAGTGACATGCACCATGTTTGTCTGCTCCTAATATTTTGAACGTTTTTATCATCCACCTGCATCTTCAGTACATGTATATACTGGGTGTAATTGAATTCATTAGCATCCTTTGAAACTAGGTACCTACTCCTGGTACCGGTCACGTGTGGACCAAAATTTTTGAATTCTAACACATTGGTATGGTAATAATAATAATTCCAAAAAATGGAATAACTTACTTAATCCAATGCTAAAATACAAAATTTAATTGGAATAATGGAGTACTGTTTTTAATTAGTGCATACAAGGTATAAAAACGTTTAAATGTATCAAAATCATCCGTGCCAACCGCGCTAGGCGCCGCGGCAATCTTCATAATTTACAATAAAAATATTTTCGTTTTCACTCTTTACCCTTTAATAATCATCTATAAATGATGTACTATCATGGGCTCAATTTATGCTAATGAATTAAATTACATCCTGTATATATGGTACATGTACTGTTTTTCTCTAACCTGTGTATTTCATGCTGTTCTAGGCTGTGGCCGTATCGTGGAGCTATGGAATCAACCGAGCGATAAATGATCTGGCATCTATGGGAATGAAGTTCAACAAAGTCCTCCGCTTCTATTGGATGGCAGTGTGGACCGTTATTTTGCCTGTAGGAAGTATTGTAAGTAACTAAACGCTGTTTCTTCTTCTGGTTATTTTGACTTAAGGTGTAAATCTTGCATAAACAAGAACAAATCAAACATCTGGATCCGGAACCAAACTCTCATACATTCGTCCCTTTAGCTGGAACATGACTCACGGGTTAATTATTTCTACGCCCTAACCCTGTTCAAGAAAATAGAGAAGAGAGAGAGAAAAAAATGGGGGAAAAAAATGAATTTAATGTGACGGCGAATAGAGGCGTCTCCACTGACATCCATTCAGGATCAGGCGTTCCTACATCTCGATTTTTGAAGTTTCATTTGAATTGGTTCAGTAGTTTTGGCATGATGCGCGGCCAAGATACATACAGAGTGACAGGCAAAAATGAAAACAAGTTACTGTTTGGGACATCGATAGGGGGGGAGTATCGATAAAATAATATAAGAAATCCTATTTTTTTTTAGTATATCATAATAACAATGAACAGAATAGGACCTGTGACAGTTTTATCATAAGTAGTATAGATAGTTCACTAAAACAGAACTCTTTTTATTCTAGGGCATTCTCGCTTTCATCTTCTCTGACTGGACTCCACCAGCGTATGAAGACTACGTGTTCCCTCTATTTGCTGACGTCTTAGGCTGGGCTGTTGGTCTGTCTACCCTCATTCTGTTCCCAGTAGGTGTGGGCTGGGCCTTATATCATGGTTACGTAAGTATCAGTCATAATAATAAATAATAGTAAAGGCCAACGATCACATAACATAGATCCTGGACGGTGCTATTCAAAATTATTTAAATTAAGATTGTGTTAAGTATTTAAGGTATGTGTACAACTGTACAAGTTAAGCGAAGCGTAGGTAGTCCGGCAGCGAGATGGGTTGACGATATTACAAAGATTGCGGGTCAACCATGGACTCGAATGGCACAATACCGAGGTAAATGGCATGTACAAAGTGAGACCTATACCCAGCAGTGAGATGACAAAGGCTGTGGATGATGATAAGTATGTAAAATAAAAAGAATCCGAATAGATTATTTTATAAATGAAATCTCCACTAATTGAGCACCTATCGATAACCTAGCATCGTGCTGTAATCAGGGCCTTATTCATTAAAGATCATTGTCATATAAGATAATGTTACAAAAAAAAACTACCTTTTCTCATCTCTATCATTAACAGCTTTTCTATGTTAAATTGTATCCACTCTTTTCCAGCGCGGCAAAGAATTGTTCACAGAGACTCCGACATGGAAACCAGCCGTGAGAACGGTCGAAGCCCCTCGCTCCGACTCCATCGTGACAGTGGACTCCACCCACGTCGGCCCTTATGACAACGTGGGGTATATTATGTAAACAGTGCACTTAGCTTTAAGCGTGTCTCTAGTCAATGTAGCTGACTGATTAGTATTTTTCTACATAATTTTATGAAAAATAGTAGTCTTTAAATATTTATGAAAATGAAATAAACTGTTTTGTCAGTTTTAGTTTTTAAATTATAATAAATTGTTTAATACTTAAAAGGTTTTTTTGTTTTTCCCTATACTTACAACGGAAAGTTATTGAAAACCCTCCCATACAGTCTGGGGCCTTACCACAAACTAATACAAAACCATCATGGTTCGTGACAGTAATGCTTCAAGGTTACAAAACACGAATTCGTACCATGAACTTATAAAGTATTCCTGCGTGAGAACGTGACGTCTTCATTTTATACAGCGTTATCACTGTCACACGTCGGTGTCAACATGATGTATTTGAGTGAACGATTTAACGTGGCGTCATCAAAACTGCTCTGCGTCGACAATATTACAGTATTCTTACTTTTATATCATTTTTCAAAGTATGATTGAAGTAATAATGTTATAAGAGGTTGTGGTAAGCCCCCTGCTCTTTAGAAACTTAGAATGCCGAAGTAAAATCTATTAAAAGTATTTTTTTGGCGTTTACGATTTCAAGAGGGACAGATGGTAAATTTTATAACCGTTTGACCCCTTAAGGGGCATAGTAAGGGGGACAGGTGGTAATAGTTCTTTTGATATGTCTAAGCGGCTATTTAACTTACCCTCAGAAGAATGATAGCTCTGTTGCAAATACCTCTTACATAACTATTATTAACTGTGTTAATACAAGCAACATTAGTAATTCGTCAACAATAACCCGCGACCTACACATAAAATCTTCAAATATTGTCAGAGCCAAAGTTCCGATGTGGATAAATAAGGAAAACTCTATTGAACACACTACACTTACGAAGTGGCGACAGTCAAACGCACTCATTGCTTTAAGGCACAGGTGAAAGCGATTTTGAAACCGATTTTACCAGTAGCTGTCTATCTAAAAAAAAATATTCCCATGCCTCCCCTCGGCCCTGGCCCCTGTAGGTCTATTTGGTATATTTTTGTAATGTCAAATAACCCTTGGATTTTTCAAGGGGCTTTTGGGGATTTTATCTTTGGATATTTAAACCAACAAACGATGGGGAAGGAAGGTTCTTGAGTAGCAACCACGGACCGGGAGACAAAGTAGCCCCTCACTAGGTAGACTGACAACCTGCTCAAAACCGTGGTAACCCGATGGACGCAAGAGGCAAGCAACCGTTGAAAGTAGGGCTCCGTGGGGACGGCTTATGTTCAGCAGTACACGTCTTAAGGCTGGTGATGACGTTTTGACACGCGGGAACAGGTAAAAATGTTGGTGGACCCATTTGTGACAACGCTATTGTGTTTATTTTTAGTTGAACTTACACGATTTGTTTTTACCTGCTTTTAAGTCCACATAAGTTCTTAACTTCATCATTATCAGCATCATCATCACCATCATCATTATCATCATCATCATCATCATCATCATCATCATCATCATCATCATCATTATCATCATCATCATCAACAGCCCGAAGACTTCCACTTCTGAACATAGGCCACCCCCATAGAGCGCCACCCTGAGGGCTG
Source organism: Ennomos erosarius (assembly GCA_963580505.1). Classification (NCBI taxonomy): domain Eukaryota; kingdom Metazoa; phylum Arthropoda; class Insecta; order Lepidoptera; family Geometridae; genus Ennomos; species Ennomos erosarius. Next base: position 12,778,413 of record OY756986.1, read on the forward strand.
CTCGCCTCTTGCATCCGTCGACTCCCAGCGGCTTTCACCAGATCGTCGGTCCTCCTAGTGGGGGACCGGCCTATGCTGCGTCTTCCGGTTCGTAGTCGCTACTCTAAAACCTTTCTTCCCTATTGGTTGTCGGGTTTTAAGCTCTTAACTTAAGCCCCTGTAATTCTACCCTTACTGCTAAGGACCAATAAGTCTTTTCACGAAAACGTACTAACCTACATCGGTAACATAATACTTACATCAAATATTTTGAACAGAAAATTGTCTCGATTTTCCTTAAGCATGTTACAGTAGAGCAAAACTTAGATAATTATCTCACATGGTGTAAAAAATTACTCTAATAATTAAAACATCAAATAATTAATCGTCAAGTTTGTTTATAATGTTCTTTTCTATAATATTCTTACTTTTTAGCCTTATTTTTTTCTTATTTGATACTTAGGACATAAAGTTTTTGACTTGCGCTTCTAGCAACTTGGTCCCGTTCCCTTACGGCCCAATAACTCTGTCCCGGGAACTTACCACTGAACTTGTCACGTTAAAACCTATTTTACGGTTGCAATAAGTGCACTCGAACTCCCTGGAGTCCGAACACTACCAAATTACCATTTGGAGACTACTTTCTTGTTATTTACTTTAAAAAAGAAAAAGAAAACTTCGTTTTTGGGTGGTGATTTTATTCTTTTTGGTTTGTTCAGTGTGAAGAAAGAAGGTTATTCCCATTTCTCACCACCATCGATTTAACTGGGATTATAATTGGCTGTGTTCTTTGTGCCCTGTTGCAGTTTCCCCTGTTTCCAGCTCCACCTAAGTTTATTGCCCCCAAATCCTATAAGTTGTATGTTTTAGCTTAGGAGATTTACTAACGACGTACGTAGTCATTGTTTTTTTTTAACGTAATATAGTTTTAATGTAAGCGTAGACGTATGGTGCAACAAAGTTTAATACAAATAAAATATTTTATGATTAATATATGACTATCTTGCTCATTGTTCTCACCAAATTAACACAAAGAGATTTTATATTCATTGTCAAAAAGATTTTATTATCATCTCAGGAAATGTTTATTTTACGATCCGTTGCAAAATAATTAAATTTATATCCAGTCATAAACTTTCTAATAAATAGCAACAGCCAATTAAAAAGTCAAGAAATATAAAAGCCACTGAGACTGAAAACTGATATCATCTCGAATTAATTAATTTTTCACCACCATCCAGTGAAATAGCTGACGTCCATGGGGATTCTCGGATTTTACTGAGCCACTATTTTGGTATACAAAGCAGTATGGGAACTGACTTGAAATATGCAAAGCCTGAAGCATGAATAAATAATATACACACCTACTAAATAATAATAAAATAATTTGGTAGGTACATAAAGTAACATGAGCTTCGAAATATTTAGCCACGTAATTGCAATGAAGCATTCTTCTTGCACCTCGTGTAGGCAAGTGGTTAGCCCTGGTGTCAATATTTTTAGGCCGCCCAAAGGCTTCTGACTTGGCTTAACGACTATTGTCTTACGACAACAGCCGGGACCGACGGCTTAACGTGCCCTCCGAAGCACGGTAGCGCTCAGTTCTAAATACCAACTTTTTGCTGTAGCGGTCACCCATCATAGTAGTGACCGCAGCGAACGTTGCTTAACTTTACCGTTCGGTTAAGAACGGCTAGTCGTGCTTCGCTATGAGCGCTGAGCAATACTTAGTAAGCACTTAGGTATATTGTAGATTTTACGAATTAACTTACCACTTGGTAGAAAAATACTAAAAAAGAAGACAAAAATATACGAAAGTCATCCAGACTGTTTCTGTCAGTATTAAGTACTTTACGCAACTTTACTAAAATTATTAGTTATTACAAAATAGTAGCACGCGGACGCGCGTCTGCTGCTCAAATGCTGTTGAGCGGCAGACGCGCGTCAGCAGTGCTGCTAGCTTAATTGTAATAGGGGGCAGTGCTTTAGTTGGATTGACAGGTATCTTCTAGGCAAGCCACCGTAGGCCGAGTCGTCACTTACGATCAGGGTCATTATTCCGTATCGATCCCTTACTTCGAAACCACGCGAATTCCTTGTCTTACATAAGAAATCTGCAAAACTATTCTCTATGGAACGACAACAAATCCGCGCGAAATGAATTTGGAATCGGCGCGATTTGAACTGTCAAAAATCATATGTTTTACCGAGACGCGTTCCGAAACATTAACACATCAAAAGATATGACTATTTTTGTCCATATATTTTATTCAAAATAAAGATAACTTTAATTTAAGCGAAGGTATATCTAACGCTGTGACACGATTTGAACAAGACACGACAACGACGTGGTTTTGTATCGTGTGGAATCTATGTTTCCATAGAGAATATGCCCTGCTGGATAGAGTTGCAATACGCCTCGACACGATGTAATTCGCTGGATAGTCAAGAGCCAATCACTACTATACGATTTAACTGCTAGAGTTGACAAATCGTATGGCAGATTGTAATATGGTGTGTAGGGTACTTAATTTCGGTTTCATAATAAAAGGTTGACTGTGATTCAATACATTGTTAGTGCAGTTAGTGCATCCAGTAAGATTTTTCATTTTCAATCTTAGACTGAGCACGGTCTAATTCTTCTAATGATACATTAGGAAAATCATAAAGTTTACTCCCTCTAAAAATTTACTCAATTCTTTCATTACCATTTTTAAAATAACTGCCCATACTGTCCAATATCCATATATAGCGACAGAATTCTTCGGAATAATCTCTGGAATTAATATGGATTTAATCACAACAGACGTCTTTAAGTATCCGCGGGGCCACTTTATCGAAATTTTATTATCTCGAAACTCAAGTCTAATAACCAACGGCTTGATGACATCGGTCGTTTTCAAGTCTGTCGGTGTTACGTTACTTTGATTGCTCCAACTTTTTAATTAAATGTCGTATCAGTGAAGCGCCGCTCGAGTTGTTCTAGATTTTTACATGGGGAATAAATCGTTTATTTTGCTTCAGACGTATGATTTGTAATTAGATTTCTTGTTTTGTTGGTTTTATATTTCAGCGGGTCTTCGTAAGTTTCAGACTATTAGGTACAGTTTATTTTAATGTGGGGGGCCAAAGTCTGAAGTAATCTTCTATGAATTTGGTATGTCATTAACAGCATTGTAAACGACATTAGCCATGGAATTGATTTTTAAAGTATAAACCACTTTAAGGTATATCTGTAAAGATAGTCCTTAAAATTACACATTAGCCAGCCATGCATAACAATAGCAAGAAGAAATCAAACGGTGTACGAATGTCGTGCGAATAACATCATAGAGGATGTAATTCATCAATCTCTATAAGTCGAACAAACATGGTACCTATTTACTTGCAATTTTTTTATTAATAATATTGTTTTTACCCAACTTCAACGGTTCTCAAATCAGTTGTTTTTTTTTAATATCGTGACAACCGAATCGTTATTTCATGAAACTGAAACGTAAATATAAAGTTAAAAGAGACTTTTCAACAATACCTTTGTCCTATAATTTCATATAGATAACTAATCTGAAACCGACATAAATCGGAAACACGTCTAAATGGTTTCGCTAAAAAATGTAACGCCGCTATCATTCATGAATTTATATAAAAAACCGGACGCGTTTGGAACATTGGAATACATATCGCTCGTTTAGGCTTAGCGCGGGGCTAACGATTTTAAACTCTTTTATAAATAACTATCTACGCCCCGCGGTGTCACCTGCAGAAAAGAATATCCTATTTGTTAATCCTTATGATAAGCTATTCTCTATGCCGAATTAATCACAAATCCGTCCAGCCGTAGAGTTTCATTTTCATTTCATTTCATTTCAGTAACACGAACAAACTTTAGTATATCGAGTGAAGTGAGATAGTGTAATCGTTTTCTGCAAAGCTGTAATAAATAATCTGCGTCACTTTTAAACGCCGTCGTAGACTATAGATAAGCATATCTAATTTGCTGACCATACCGAATATTTAATAAAAAGCACTCTGCAAGACAGCGCTTATTTTATTAACAACAAAGTAAATGCGCGTCAGAAAATATGCAAAGCATTTTCTTGCAAGTCTTGCAGAAAAAGATTGAAACAAGAACAAACTGGAGTCAAAGTTGTGTAACAACTTAGCGCCTACGTCTGCAGATTGGAGCCGCACCTGGCTTCAAACTTATGCCTCTCTCTTACTATTTTTTTATACTAGAAAATGCATTCGGATTGCATTTTCTATCAATTTTGTACTATTGCATCAAAACTAAGTACTAAAAAAAACTAGAAAATACGAGCGGAGCCCGAATAGCCATTCGTTTGTTTAACGTTTGCTGCGATCACTACCTATAAATGGATGAGTGACCAACACAAAAAGTGATATTTTTAAGCGCTACCATTAAAATTTTGTCCCGGCTATTTAGATTTTTGAAATTAAAATAGTAAAATATTTAAATAAATAAATAAGTATACAAGTATACAAAAAAAAGTTATCAAAATAGTTCTAAAAAGTATAATATTAATCAAATAGGAGCGTAATCAAAATATTTTAAATCACGATGCAATCGTTTAGCATTGCTTACTAAATATTGATTATTTGTAAAGTTTTTTTATTTATTTTTGACAACAAAACATACCATTAAACTTACTAGTAGGAGAACCACCTCGCTCGAGCCCGTGCCCGAGTAAAAATGCAAAGGTTGCAGAACGGTACTTAGTTATTAGAGACAATTTGGTACGAACTAAAGTTCCAGCGATGACTCAGGCGAAAATGTTTCCATTTAACTGCCCGTTTAAGGCTGTGTTTATTTTAACACCTTTATGCATTAACTATTTATTAGTGTTCTACAATTTTTGTTTAAGTATGGTCGCTCAAATGTTATGGTATTTTCAAGTCTTTGATTATTACGAGAATCAGAAAAAACCAATGACTGTAGTATATCAAACTAATAGAATAGATACTTCATCATGATCATCAACAGCCCGAAAACGTCCACTGCTGAACATAGGCCTCCCCCAGAGAGCACCACTTTGAGCGGCTGCTCGCCTCCTGCATCCATCGGCTCCCCGCGGTTTTCACCAGGTCGTCGGTCCACCTAGTGGGGGGTCTGCCTATGCTACGCCTTCCGGTTCGTGGTCGCCACTCGAGAACCTTTCTTCCCATCGGTTGTCTGTTCTGCTAGCGATGTGGCCTGCCCATGGCCATTTCAACTTCTTCATTTTAAGGGCTATATCGGTCACTTTAGTTCTTCTTGGATTTCCTCATTCCGGATCTTAGCTCGCAGGGAATCACCGAGCATAGCTCTCTCCATCGCTCGTTGCGCGACTTTGCGAGAATATATACTAAATTGAAGCTAATTAAATACCTCAGTTAAGTACCTCAATGCTATTTTGTATATTTATAGCTCAGTAAACTATAATCATTGCTGAGTTTTATTTTTTCTTGCCTACTCCTTAAACCTCTCGTGTAATAATTATTCACTGAGACCTTTGACTGTAGGTTGAATAGTCGAAGGATGAGACGGCAGCAGTGCCTCCATGGCGATACTATATGCGGCTAGTTGATAACGAAGGATCAGCACCCTGCCTTGCGGCTTTATTAACAAAAACGTGGGGTAGTCCACTCAGGTGAACTAAGCAGGTGGGCCACGGGCAATACCCGGGAGTAGTTAAACCGGCTTTTGTCTTTTTCGTTCGAGTTCGATATTCCAATGACAAGAAAGAGACAAAAGTAACTAATACAAAGCTACTCCGCGTTTACTAATAAGGCCGTTGGACTATATTTATGTACTTACTCTACCTATAGTGATTACTCTGAGCACCCGGCGTATTTTACTTTCATAATTATTATATCAAAGATACAGCAACTCTAACAATATATTTCTTAAGTAGGTAGGCACATAAAAATGTTCTGAAGGTAACAAAAATATCTTGGTCTGTGGTTCTGCGTATTTTTGTAGCCAAGCCAGTGTGCACTGAACCTTAACTTACTTAGTTACAAAAATACCGCAAAATCGTCCAAATAAAGTCATAAAATAGCACACAGTGAAATCCCGATTCTAACCAACGTACAAAGTTGGCTGCACCTGAATAACTCATATTTTATTGCAAAAATTTACTGCTACATACTCCGTGCCTTTATTGATTTTATCGGAAATAGTTTTACTTATTATTATTCTAATATACTTAGCTTTTATCTATAGGCAACGGCTGAATATTACCAATTTTGATACTACCGTTAGCACCAAAATTACTGTCATATTATCACCTAAATACAAAAATGGTCTGTTGCTAGTTTATAAATAAAAATTACAAGATTTTACTACCTGTTCTTGATATTTATAGTACTAATACTTAATAGAATGAAATAGAATGAAATAGAATGAAATAGAATGAAATAGAATGAAATAGAATGAAATAGAATGAAATAGAATGAAATAGAATGAAATAGAATGAAATAGAATGAAATAGAATGAAATAGAATGAAATAGAATGAAATAGAATGAAATAGAATGAAATAGAATGAAATAGAATGAAATAGAATGAAATAGAATGAAATAGAATGAAATAGAATGAAATAGAATGAAATAGAATGAAATAGAATGAAATAGAATGAAATAGAATGAAATAGAATGAAATAGAATGAAATAGAATGAAATAGAATGAAATAGAATGAAATAGAATGAAATAAAAATCTGTCAACACCCGTAGCGAAGTGCAGTACCCAGTCAGTATTATTAGACACAACTGCTGGTCAGGACAGAGAGGAAGTTTTCTTGATAATAAATTTATAAGTATTATTTAGAAATATCAGAATTTTTATTAGATTTTATAACACTACTGCTACTTTTCCCCCCCACTAGGTGGACTAACTATCTGCTGAAAGCCGCGGGGAGCCGATGGATGCAAAAGGCAAGCAGCCGCTCAAAGTGGAGCTCCCTGGAGGAGACCTATGTTCAGCAGTGGACTTATTCAGGCTGTTAATGATGATGATGATGATGATGATGACTGCTACTCTTACACTCCACATTGCTAGTGCTAAGGAAAAATTGGCTATATCAGCTGAAAAAACCTACAAATATATAAAATTACTTAAACTTCGTAAATATTACATGTCATTCATAATTGTTGTATTTACGACTGTATTAATTATCATTAAATTATTTAGAGACATCACAATTATACAATGTAATATGTCTCTGGCATAGTATTGACTAGATAACAAATAAAAACTTAAATCTAAGAGCTCGGTCTACATAATGCAGTCCATATCATTATAAGGACCATTGTAGATAGAGTCCAGTGACATGATGGAGTCAGAACGATTGTCTTCCATAGCCCTCACGGCTGGTTTCCATGCTGCAGTATGTGTGAACAGTTCTTTGCCGCGCTGAAAGGTAAAAAATTATATAAAATAGACAGTAATGTGACTTATCTAAGATACAAGTATCTGAAATACAGATACAAGATACAATATACGTATTTTGTATCTTGTAACTAGATACTTTTTTTAAAATGTATTTGGATCTTGTATTTAGATACTATTTGTCTTGTATCTTGTATTTAGCAAATACTTTTTTTGCTAAGATACTTTTTGTCATAATAAAACTACCTAGGTATGCTTTTTACATTTACATTCTGTTACACCTGCACAATTTTACACTTACATAAAACTGAACATCATCTTTAAATTTAAATCAACCTACACCATTTTACTCACTTCACACTGTAGTATATTCTGTACAAGGAAGTTCTATAATATAAATACTAACGGAACTACCTTGATTCCGTATTACGTATAGACTTAGAATGTACAACAAGTTTGAAATGGGACAAGAAACTTAAGATATTGTGTTCGAAAAACTGTTACTTGTTGAAATATGAATATTTGCGATAAGTAAACCTGTAAGTAGTATTTACTAAATATTAAACCTAGGGCCTAAAGGTATATGGTCCTAAATGGTTTTTAAATAAAATAGCAGTCATTTAATTTACTGAGACCCTGCAAACTCTTGAGTAAAATTGCTAGATAATAGAAAAAACTGAAACACTGAAATTATTACAATATATCGGGAGAAGCATGCATTCCTAATCTATAAAATAAACACAGCCAGACACTACACGAACATGACTATTAATAATTCAATATTTCTGATAAAGCTGTGACACGTCTTCGGGTTAGTACATTTCGTAACATCATAATCACTGAATAAGATTTAAAAACTACAGAAACAGTATTTTGCAGTTTGATAACGGCATTACGGTAAGTATAAGAATTTAAAAACTTAGAATTTCCCGCACAGTAATGAGTAATAAAAAAGGGTAAAAGAAGAATCTTGTAACATATTATTCTAAGAGGACTCTGATTCCTCTATACAAGTAGTGAAAACATGGTGTACTGGCACAGCTGACTTCGAAATCCTATAATATCTAATCTATATAATACCTCGAGATACTCGAAGAAAAGTGATTGATATATGAACTGGTTTTACTCAAGCTTCAATTAAAAACCTTAAATACCTAATTAAATACCTTAAAGTACAGGTGATTTGTCACATTTACGTGATCTATTCATGATTCATAAAATAAGTTGAAGCTTAATAAAAAACATATTTCAAAAGTATCTTGTATCTATAAAAAGTATTTAGAAGATACGTATCTTGTATCTAGTATTTCAGATACTTATTCCAAAAGTATCTTGTATCTGGTATCTCAAATACTTTTTTTAAATGTATCTTGTATTTTGTATTTAAATACTTAGTTTAGGGTATCTTGTACATCTTGTAAAAAGTATCCTATATTGACCCCCGTAATAGGTATAAGCAACCCGTGTGCATTTCCACAAATTATGTTTAAGGGCATGGCTTCACGCCCGAGCGGCGGAACCAATTTCACAGATCTCTAATACTTACTATAGCGAGACCAACAAACATTATTTATTCCTTGAAGGTTAAAACACAGAGATCTCGTGGAAAAGCTAGCCATCAAGGCGTCTTTAGTATAAAATACTTACTAAAGACGCCTGGACCTGATCTTAAGTTTTTTTAAAAGATACTCACATAACCCTGACGTAAGGCCCAGCCCACACCTACCGGGAACAGAGTGAGGGTAGACAGACCAACAGCCCAGCCTAAGACTTCAGCAAATAGCGGGAACACGTAGTCTTCGTACGCTGGTGTAGTCCAGTCGGAGAAGACGAAGACTAGAACACCCTGGAATTAAAAATAAACGATGATTGAACAGTGAGTCATGAGTAGAGATGATGCATTTTGGTGAATACCACGTATCAAATCGTATTTATTTACGATCGTAACAGACTGATTAGATAGACTGTATCAGATGCAAAAGAGTAGAAAATGGTGTAAAACAATTAAAAACAGAAAATAAGAATAATCATGAAACAAACATATGAGAGAATAATAAATCCGCAATCCGTAATGAGGATCCACAGGAAAACTATAGTGACCGATATAGCTCTTAGAATTAGCAAGTTGAAATGGCGATGGGCAGGCCACATCGCTCGCAGAACTAACAACTGATGGGGAAGAAAGGTTCTCTAGTGGCGACCACAAACCGGAAGACGCAGCGCAGGTGGACGATAAGTGGACCGACGATCTGGAAAGCCACGGGGAGCCAATGGATACAGGAGGTAAGCAGCTGCTCAAAGTGGCACTCTGTGGGGGAGGCCTATTTTCAGCAGGGGACGTCTTCAAGCTGTTGATGATGATGACAATGAAGAGAATAGTTAATAGCAATAATTACATAGATATGTTTGGTAATAAATAGTGTAAATCAAACCCACACCACAACCTTAAAGTTCAGAAGGCAGATCTAGTCTTAGTCATTTTTGTCGAGTACCAATTAACATCAAATGATGCTGCATCTATTATGGACAGCCGTGAAGCTTAACACCAGGTGAACGACGAAAACTATTTACTACAAAAAGTGTTTATTTTTGATCGTCTAGTATACTGTTTTACTAACCAGACTTCCAAAAGGCAATACTACGGTCCACATCGCATTCCAGTAGAAGCGGAGGTACTTGTTCAGTTTAATTCCCATGGATGCCAGATCGTCCATTGCACGGTTGGTGCCGTAGCACCAGGATACGGCCACAGCCTAGATACAAGACTTATTATTAGTCATCAGTGTAGAATCTCAACGAGATAAATATAAGTTTTTCATACATAAGTTTTATTGCAATTTCTATGTGTGCCAGTGGAGAAGCTTAAGTTAAGGAAGTATCCTTAATTGATAATTAAGCCAGGGGGCGAAATTGAGCATATTTAAATCTTTGAGTTGGAAACATTACATGAATTGAACGTCGATATAGACTTTACAGAAGACCAAAATAGGAGGGCTGTTTTGACAAATATTTAAAGTCAACTTTCACACACAGTAGCTGGCCTGAAAAATAATAAATTAATATTTGGTTTCCCCAAAAGTCAAAGCTTATCTAATATTTTATTAGTAGAATCAGAATCAAGCAAGGTAAATCAAAAAATACTAAGTTACCTCACCCATACCAATGAGAAGAATAGCCCAAGATGCAGTGTTCAAATCCAGCAATGTATAGAGATAAATACCGCCACCATAGCACATCGGGATGCCGAGGACGAAACAACTAGAGCATGTGCAGGCAGCTACCTGAAAGATAAATAAATATTGTGTCGGCCAGCCTACTGCCACGCTTTAGAGGAATCCTTATTTTCAAACTCAAAAGAGCAGCACCGGGTAAACTGGTATGCAATTGGTTGATATTGTTATCAGTGATAAAAAATGATAGTTGTTAACTTACCTCCACCGGCTCTATATGAACGATGACATGAAAGAAAACGCTCAAAGCTTGTGTAGTATAAGATTGAAAATCTATACTATCTCCATAAGCTTTAGGACAAAGCGGTTCGTAAAAGTCAATGGACTTATAAAATCATTCGAAGACTTATGTCTAAATGCTTACCTTCCAATAATTCTTTTTGAGATGTGGCCACTTGCCGAGAATAGCTGCATTGATGGCCTCGATTCCAGCAAACTGGTTTCCCAGACCCAGGACGAACAGCATCAGGAAGAACACGATAGACCATAACCGAGGGAGAGGCATTTGGAGTAAAGCTTCAGGGTACGCGACAAAGGCTAGACCTGGACTCTGCTCTGCAACATCTGAGGATAAGAAAAATATTTAATCAAGGTGAGGTAGTTCCTTTCTAAAAATAACCAAAAGCTTTTAGAATAGCCGAGTTACTTCCCAATTTTACACAAAATATAACAATAAACTGGATTCGAAAACATTTTTTTGTGAGATTTAAAATCTCTATGATATAATATACCATTCGTTTAGAACTTTGAGAAATCATAAAATAACCTACTTACCATCCACACTAATTCCCATCTGATGAGCCTGGAACCCAAGTACGGAGAATATAGCAATCCCTGCATAAATGGAAGTACCAAAGTTTGCAAAACTGAGGAAAACCGCGTCAAAATGGCAGTTATTGTTAAAATTATTGTATGATGCTAAAGTCACAAGAGTTCCACAGGCTAGATCGAATGAGTAGAATATCTGGGGACAAGAAAAACATATTCGAAAATTTTGTTAAAACTAATAGTCACATTACATTCCGTAATAGACACCGCCGAAGGCACCATCGCCAAGGCTCGTCAGAAAAAATTCATAAATTTACAAATAAATGTAAGACCACGACTAATTAAAAAAATGAAGTTACTTGCACGTCAAATCCATCTTGCATTATACCACCTTATAATGATAAATAATAATTTATTAGTATCAAATTGATAACCAGAATTGGGACTTCAAATTATTGTGTAATTAGGTACAGTTTCTTTTTCATTCAGTTAAGTTACCTGAGAAGCAGCGTCTCCCCAAACTCTTGGTTCAAGCAAAGTTCTCCACTTGGGAGTCAAGAACAGCAAGATCCCTTCTTTTGCTCCATCCAAAGTCACTGCTTGGAGGAGTAGGGCAGTCAACATGACGTAAGGGAAAAGAGCCGTGAAGTATACCACTTTTCCTGCTGATTGTACACCCTGGAATTTTACGAACGGTAATAAATATGAAGTTGATTCCAAAAGTTGCCTTGTATACCATATTATTATATTTTAGGACGCAACCGATAGTAAGCCATTTTCACTACCAAAATGATTGCCAAAAGTTGGTACTTTTATGATTAGAAGCATTAAATAGCGTACACCTAAATAATATAGTAATTTTCAAAGCTATTTCTGAAGAATATGCATTATAAAAACCCACTTCTAGATAGAGTTTCTTATTAGTAAGTACTTGGTACTCCATCATTAGATCCTCGCCACATTATCGTGAAATCGGCCTGGAAGTATGCTTGACATAACAAGAAATTAATTGCTCTTAGGATTAGCAAGTTGAAATGGCAATGGGCAGGCCACATCGCTCGTAGAAATGACAACCGATGGGGAAGAAAGGTTCTCGAGTGGCGACCACGAACTGGAAGGCGCAGCGTAGACCGGCCCCCCACTGGGTGGACCGACGACCTGGTGAAAGCCGCGGGGAGCTGATGGATGCAGGGGGCGAGCAGCCACTCTAAGTGGCGCTCCCTGGGTGAGGCCTATGTTCAGCAGTGGACGTCTTCAGGCTGTTAATGATGATGATGAATAAGAAATAATCATCATAATTGGTTCTCCAATGGCGGAGATTACGAACAAAAACTAGTCGAATTCAATACGTGACTAATTTTATATCATACCTTAATGAGACACAAGAAAGCCATCAGCCAGGAAAGGAAAAGCGACCCTACGATTTCCCATTGAATCGCTCCCCAGTTCTGCCATGAAGTGTTGTCGCGTCCCAATACTCTTTCGCTGAAAAAACAAGGTAGGTATAGCAAATGAAATAGATCTGCAATGATCAAATCAATGTGTTCCATAACTCCTGTTGACTTCAAAATATTTTTAAGGAGTTATAATAGAGATCTATGTCTTCACTCACTTATAATATTCTTGCGCTGCAAGCGTCCTTGTTACATTAGAATACCAAGGCACTAGTTCAGTACCATTCAAGCAGTGCGACCCATTGTACGGCTGCAATCCACTGTAGATACAAAGATTTCCAATTGACGTACACTGTCTAAAATAAAAAGTCAGATCACTGGCTTTTCCTGTGTTGCTTTCTCCACAAGCCCTGTCGTAGTATCCACTGTAGCAGTCTGGAAGAAACGGATTTTGTTATTGTCTTTAATTTTCATAGAACGGCACTTTGAGTGGCTGCTCGCCTTTTCCTCCCCCTTCCTCTTCCTCGTTCTTTCCCGAGAATATTTCTGCCCCATTGATTATCGGGTCTACGAGCAATACGATTTGCTCATTGCCATTTCTTTAAACGTACATTCTGTTAAAACCACAGAGCAAAAAAAAAACGCTTCCTTAGGCGAAGCATCATTTGTGTCATAGCTCTGTGGTTAAAACGATAATTGAGCCGGTGAACCACATTTTTAAATGTTCAAAGATTAGGTTCTTATTTAAAATTAGCGGTCGTATTCAAACTTTTTAAAATGATAAATACTTACAATCAGTGTTATAACTATTAAAACACGATCCCCAGCCCATAGTCCCGACCATGGAAACAAAAGTGTAGAAAAGAGTCCAGGCTACATTGATCATGTAGTAGACAGAAAGAATGCTGATGACCACGAGGGTGCAGTATCCCAGACCAGTGAAGAATGGTGCGATTGAACTGAATGCTTGCAGAGGACCGACTCCGGTATACTGGCCGATATATAACTCCAAGTAGAAGAGTGGAAGACCAATGAATATCAACATCAGGAAGAAAGGTATGAGAAATGCGCCTGCAACAAAAAACCAATTTTAAAATTAAAATCAATTTTTTTCTAACCAATGCTCAAAAGTTAGTATGTTTAACCATTTGGCTACCTTGACTATAGATCAAAAAACTTAACCTAATACGAGTACACCTGAAACCTGTTTGGAGTAGTTTAAACCGATGTAAAAGCATATTTATCTTTATTATGCTTACGTTAAGTACCAGATATTTGTAACGATTTTCTACTATTTACACAATATTACAAACACTTATTATTGTTTAAATTAATAGGAAATCCATATTAAATAATTTTTTTGAAGATAAACTTTCGTCCAGTATAAAAATTATAATATAATACATGAAGTTGTAAATTCTCGCGCGGAGAATAGAAAAATCAGCGTATTTGGAAAAAAAATTACAGAAAAAATACAAAATAAGAGATAAGTATAAAAAATGGTGCGGACATGTCTGCAGAGAATAATAATAGGGAGGGAGGTTTTAGTCCGTAGGTCGCTGGAGTCGGACATACCCGCGGGCCCGTGCCTGCGGGATCCATGAGAATTACTCCCCTCGATAGAAAAAAAAAACTTAACACTTATAATTCTGACGTCTAAATCTAGATGACGTCAGTTTCATGGTTTTTTATCATAATTTTCTGACAAGCTTAAATCGAAAATACATCGTATATGACAAGTATCTATTTACTTATACCTATAATCTATCTATCTATCTATACCATTCAACCATAACTACGTATTTACTGATACTGTGCTGCTTAACTTTCGTCATCGACTAGCGATGGATCGTCAAACTTTTCTGTGTTACGTTATATCAGGTTTTGAAAAATGTTAGTTCTTACCTCCTCCATTCCTATAGCAGAGGTAAGGGAACCGCAACATGATGCTCAGCCCCACGGCATAGCCAAGTCAGGATGAACTCCGTAAGATGCTCTCCACTCCACTGACTGATCTCTGGACCTGTGACAATCATCTTGAATCTTTGACAAAATCTCATACGCACGATTCAAAATTTCATTTAAGTTCTGGGGCCGTACTGTGAGCTCTAAGCGCGATTCAAAAGAGAGCCTATTTTGGGTCGCGTGTCAAAATATTCATAGAAAAAAAACATTGCTATCCAAGATACGCTCTGATTTGAATCGCGCTAAGAGCTCACAGTACGGCCCCTGAAGACTATCATGCAAGCCAGCCAGGTGTAAGATGAAAGCTTTTCTGCATTGTGCCGGATTGCTTGCACGAGTGGTATGAAAGAGAACTTCTCTTTTTTCACACTAACATTGTGATAGGCATATTTGACATTAAGCGCTTTGCAATTTTATAAATATGCTTTGAACAATATATTAAATTATAAGTATTTTAAGTATTCCAATTTAAAATTGTACCTAAAAGGGATACATATTACAGAATAACACAAAAACTAACAGGGGCCGTACTGTGAGCTCTTAGCGCGATTCAAAACAGAGCCAATATTGGATCGCTTGTCAAAATATTTATACAAAAAAACAAAGTGATCCAATATAGGCTCTGTTTTGAATCTCGCTAAGAGCTCATAGTACGACCCCAGATGTCTCGAGAAACATAACTTTTTGAAAAATATTAAAATATTTTTGAAATGTTGTAAGTTTTTTCATAAATCTAAGTACCTACCACTTTCAGACTATGAGTCAGTTTTTAGATCATTGAACACGGTGGCGCTCCTTGTGGTGGTGGGGGTCCTTGAGTCGTTGAACAGTAGGCGATTATTTTATCATACTAAATATACCAGAATTGATTATGAAATGTATGACTGAACTATATTATCTTTTTTCACAAACAAATTATTTTTATTTCATTCTCTTTTAATTCTCATCAATAAAAAGCAAGCTCAATGGAAGTTCATCGAATCGAAACTGATATTTAGTATGATCGAAACTTTGTAATTCTGCTACTCTACAATAGCGATATCTTGTTAATCTAATCTAATAAAAGCTTAGAGATAAAAAATATGCAAAACTTTAGGCATAAAAATCAAACATTATCTTATCTAGGCTAACATTTTGATAACGGCCTCACCCGATGGTAAGTGACGACGCGGTCAACGATGGAGCATGCCATGTTGCCTAGAAGTTATACCGGCTCACTCTACCCATACGTAGGTAACATGCACTCATCTTTGAGTGTGTAAAGCTCTGATCACCTCGTGGTGACTTCCCTTTCTTTAAAACCAAGGTTATGGACCAGACGAACCTTGCGATAACGGGCTGAAACGGGGTTTGGACTTCATTCCATTAGTTCATAAATGACCCACGTCACTTACTGGGGCCCAGGGGCCAGATAGAACATTACCGTATTTTGCATTTTACGAAGACCATGCAGATAGTTTGGTATGACTTGCTTATATTATTGGAAGTAGACAGAGTTTAATAAGAGTTTAATCAATCATATTTTTTTTGTTATCACATGCCAAACCCCTTCGCAATTTCATTGGTGTTATCCCCCAAACGGCACCAAAACTATACCCTACAAATAGCAGCCAAATAAAACGGGCGTTCTGTTCAGCTATTCGAAAAATAAAAATGTATATCTTTACGGCCTGAAGGCTTTGAAATGTCTAAATACAACAGGACTAGAATACTTTCAATGTTCTATAATATTTCTTTACCGTCTATCACTTAATTAAGTGATAGACGGTAAAGAAATATTATTATTAATTTGTAAAAGAAAAGTTTGTAACACAAATAAGATTTGAGCATCCATCCATCTCTAAAGCTGGGACATGGTCAAACGTCAGATGACACTAAGCACCATATCCGGCAAGATGGCGTAGTTCCTCCGAAAACATGTTTATATAGTGGTGACTTCCCTTTCTTTAAAACCAAGGTTATGGACCAGACGAACCTTGCGATAACGGGCTGAAACGGGGTTTGGACTTCATTCCATTAGTTCATAAATGACCCACGTCACTTACTGGGGCCCAGGGGCCAGATAGAACATTACCGTATTTTGCATTTTACGAAGACCATGCAGATAGTTTGGTATGACTTGCTTATATTATTGGAAGTAGACAGAGTTTAAAGAGATCAATAATTAACTCGTAGATTTTTAATTTGAGCCATGATTGAATTAATCTGAATAGATGTAAAAATATCTATAAAAAGAACACCTCCCTTATCTTAGCAAACGTAACTAAAAATAATTTTCATTACCTACTACTTTTGTGTGCAGTTCCTTTGCTAAACCTATAGTGTATGAAGTAGGTGTGTTTTTGTACACACTTTACAAAAATAGAATTTTGAATTTTTGTGTTTATTTAGAAACGCAGTCATCAACTGCAACGGGGCATGAAGTTATTATTTTTAACAGCAAATGTGCATGTGCTTGAATGTAATTTTTGCCAAAAATTGTCAGTCAAATGAAACTATTTGCTGAAACTCAGCCTTCGCCCTTTTTTTTCTCTTTGTTCAAGAACTTTAATTAAAAGATCAGTCAATTGCTTATAATAATAGAAAAAAGGAGTCAGACAGAATGAATGGCTCAGTCGAGTAGCAAGTTTAATGAGTCTAGAAGACCGACTTTATCTGAAACTCGGGGGTTCACTATATCACGAAGTTAAAAAATTATGAAGTGGCATTCAATAAACACTGTTTACAATGATATGAAAAAATTATTGGATCAAAGGGCTGTAAGAGACCAGAAGCCACGTGGTGCTCTATGGGGGAGGCCTAAGTTCAGCAGTGGTCGTCTTTAGGATGATGGTACATTATTTTTGGGAACGCTTCTTTTTGCTGTTTTATATTTTCACGGTTGTTCAATTCATGTTAGTAGTAGGTATACCTGATTAAAGATTTACCTACGTATGTATTAGGTTTTAAAACAATTCCCTTTAGTACTATAAAAACGTATTTTCATTCACGTAGCACATTGAGTAATAAAATGGGCAAGAGAAACAGCGTGGGTGTGTAAACAGACAGCATCTATAAGTACCTACAAGACATTAGGTTACCCATTTCGAACTTCCGCATGAGGACCCGAATTACAATGACTTTACTTTAGTAATACAGATTAGACCAAAAGCAATTGACTACAGTTTTGTAACGACAGTTATAGGTACAGCTAAGATTCCAAATTCAAAGTAAAATTGCTTTTTTATCAAGGTCTGTAGCGTAACTAGCCACTTCATAGAGATCGGTACTGAGAAACGTTTGGCCTATAATCCTATATCTGAACTTTCAATGTGGTAACCACTATGTTTGCAACACAACACTAGCCCTGATTCAAGACTTGAATACAGTACAAAGAGTCCTGTGTGTAGTGAAATTTAAGTGCCTTAGCCACGCTGCAATGGTTCATCATCATCATCATCATCATCATTAACAGTCTGAAGACGTCCACTGCTGAACATAGGCCTCCCCCCGGGAGCGCCACTTAGAGCGGCTGCTCGCCTCCTGCATCCATCGGCTCCCCGCGGCTTTCACCAGGTCGTCGGCAATGGTTAGCGGTTAAATATAAAGGCTACTAAACTGTCGCATCCATTTATCATATAACATTGAAGGTTCGTTCCCAATAGATTTCTTCAGGACCTGTCGGCTTTAAGTTTAATTAACGATGCACCCCACTGAAAGGAACTTGATGCAATAATAGTTTTAACTCGCACACACTGACTCATTGAAGATTAGTAGAAATGAAAATCGATTGAATTTTCTCTACCACAGTAAACATGAAAGGATTTACGGGAAGGATATATTGTGCAGTGACCTATATACATTCATCATCATCATCATCATTAACAGCCTGAAGACGTCCACTGCTGAACATAGGCCTCCCCCAGGGAGCGCCACTTAGAGCGGCTGCTCACCTCCTGCAACCATCGGCTCCCCGCGGCTTTCACCAGGTCGTCGGTCCACCTAGTGGGGGGCTGGCCTACACTGCGTCTCCCAGTTCGTGGTCGCCACTCGAGAACCTTTCTTCCCCATCGGTTGTCAGTTCTACGAGCGATGTGGCCTGCCCATTGCCATTTCAACTTGCCAATCCTAAGAGCTACATCGGTCACTTTAGTTCTCCTGCGGATCTCCTCATTTCGGATCCTATATACATTGCGCCGGCTCAATAGTTTGTTTGTTCAATCATATTTTTTTTGTTATCACATGCCAAACCCCTTCGCAATTTCATTGGTGTTATCCCCCAAACGGCACCAAAACTATACCCTACAAATAGCAGCCAAATAAAACGGGCGTTCTGTTCAGCTATTCGAAAAATAAAAATGTATATCTTTACGGCCTGAAGGCTTTGAAATGTCTAAATACAACAGGACTAGAATACTTTCAATGTTCTATAATATTTCTTTACCGTCTATCACTTAATTAAGTGATAGACGGTAAAGAAATATTATTATTAATTTGTAAAAGAAAAGTTTGTAACACAAATAAGATTTGAGCATCCATCCATCTCTAAAGCTGGGACATGGTCAAACGTCAGATGACACTAAGCACCATATCCGGCAAGATGGCGTAGTTCCTCCGAAAACATGTTTATATGATTTATTTTATATTAATTAGCAGGAAACCAATTTCTTTTTAAGTGATTCAGTGAACTTCTTTTGTGTTCTCTTTTTAATTTTTTACAACCAACTTAAGAAGTTGGAATATTTTATAGCATCATCTTTTAAGAGATTCATAAGAATCACCCCAACCAGCATGGTTAAGTTACATCAACACAAATTCTGTAACATTATTTCATCATCATCATCATCATCATTAGAAGACGTCCACTACTGAACACAGGCCTCCCCCAGGGAGCGCCACTTAGAGTGGCTGCTCGCCTCCTGCATCCATCGGCTCCCCGCGGCTTTTACCAGGTCGTTGGTCCACCTAGTGGGCGGCCGGCCTACGCTGCGTCTTCCGATTCGTGGTCGCCACTCGAGAACCTTTCTTCCCCATCGGTTATCAGTTCTACGAGCGATGTGGCCTGCCCATTGTAATGCTACATGTATGTATATATCATAATATATTACCTGGTTTCTATTATTCATTCACAACTTTCACATCACAGCACTTGACAGTCCTTTTCACAGTAATTTAAGCACAAAAAAACTTGATTTTTCTCAAAATTTTACATCACTTTATCGATTTTGCGCGCGGGTCACGGGCCCGATTTCTAGACACGACTGCTCGGATGGCAGTTGTTTTGAAACTGTTTTTTTTGTTTCGAATTTAGTTTCTCTTCAAATTCATATTTTTCTTTTTCTACTGTCAATTTCAGTGAGGTATTTTATAGTTTGGCCATGATTGTATGTATTTTGACTCTAGATTTATTTTTTTACTATTCTGTATTCAAAATTTTGAAAACTGCAAAAATCTAGAACCTTGGAATGCTAGCGAGGTTTCTTTAGAAAAGCTGTCGCTATGGAATGGCAGTCTCAATTTACTCCTCGAACGAGGAACACTAAATTGATATAAGGCCATTCCCGGGCCAGGCAAGGCCCGGGAACTCAAGAACGCCTTCAAAAACCATCTTTGGCTATCCAACACCAAAATTGTGAAGTGAATCTCCATCTACGTCAATCGCTGCGCCACGACATATCCATTGTCAAATCGCCGATCGCCGAGCTACATCCGCTACAGCCAGTCGCGAAACTACGACGAATCTATCGCCGAGAGCTGATCGCCGAAACTACATCTGTTGTCACCGTCGGCCGCCGTATCTACCACGACGAATCTATCGCCGAGCGTCAACCAGTGAGACGACCGGCTTGCCTTTTTCAAACATTGAGTGGCAATATAACTTCATCACCATGTTCCGGCCCGTCGTCCGTCAAAGCTTTGACGACTAATACCTGCGTGTCTCCTGCTGCTGCATCTTGAATCTGAGCTGCGTAATAATACTTCATCGACGGTGGAAGGACGAGAATCTTCTTCTGGATCCAGAAGCTAATAACTGAATGAGCTAGCCGCTGAACTCTGGAAGTCGGACAAACTAAAGGCAACGAATTCCTCAGTCTCTATAACGACAGTGGGCCTTGTTTGAATAAAGACCCGGAAGTGGGCCTTGTTTGTTTGAAGACCCAGAAGTGGGCCTTGTTTGGATCCAATAACATTCTAATTCTACCGTGATAACTTGTAGGCCGTAAACAACTTGAATTTCGCGTACTTCCGCATCATCTAGAGACTTTTTTTTTTGCTTTCTACAAAGCTTGTAAAATTTACGAAAATAAATATCTGTTACCAATTCCTTTTTTTCTCTTCAGCTCTTAGGATCCTGTCAACCTAGGCACTGGTAGGTAGGGGAGGAGCTGCTCATTAACTTGTAGCGTTCCATTCTACTTTTTTCACGAAAGGAACGGATGTAACGTGACAGTTTGGCGCCCAACTAAAATGAACCCTCTAAAACATTCTTCTAAATTCTAAAATAATACTTACTCGAGTAGGCTAAAATTTGATATTGACTTTTGGCTCTAACGTAATATCT
Organism: Ennomos erosarius; assembly: GCA_963580505.1. Lineage (NCBI taxonomy): Eukaryota > Metazoa > Arthropoda > Insecta > Lepidoptera > Geometridae > Ennomos > Ennomos erosarius. The sequence continues at coordinate 12,799,676 of OY756986.1, forward strand.
TAGGTACTTGCTTAATTTATTTTTATACAGGCAGGACACGCGGAACATCACACTTACATTCTACAACACTCGCATAGTACTTAATACTTAAACGAACTTAAACTTGACTTGATTTTATCCTTGACTATTGACTTCAACTTGTGACTATGGCGAGACCAATTAAATACTCGTTTCTAAACAAACTTGAACTGGAATATGAAGTGACTATCAGAGGTGAAAAACCAGCTGACACTTTGACAACTCTTTTTTTTTTTTTTTTTTTTTTTTATAACATGGACAGACAAACAAGCAGACGGCCCGCCTGATGGAAAGCAGTCACCGTCGCCTATAGACACCTGCATCACCGGGGGCGTTGCCGATGCGTTGCCTACCTTTGAGGACTCTATTTACCCGTCGTTTGAAGTGCCCCATGTTGTAGCTCAGCGGAAACACCTCAGAGGGAAGCTCATTCCACAACTTGCACGTGTGTGGCAGAAATGACCTCGAGAAACGGACCGTGCGAGATTTCCATGGGTCCACGAGGTGTGGATGAGCTTTTTGACGGTAACGAGCAGTGCGATTATAAAACCGCGACGCTGGGATTATGTTGAACAGCTCTTCAGAGCATTCCCCATTGAAAATTTTGTAGAACACACAGAGGGAACCGATGTCTCGGCGCAAACTCAATGGTTCCAAATCTTTGGTGAGCTCAGGATCGTCGGTGAGTCTAACGGCTCGTCGCTGCAAGGAGTCAAGAGGCTGAAGCTGGTACTTTGGCGCACCGTTCCAGAGGTGAGAGCAGTACTCCATATGGGGCCTGACTTGTGCTTTATATAGCATAAGCCGTTGGCCCGCCGTGAAGTACCGCTTGGCTCTGTTGAGTACACCCAGCTTCTTAGAAGCGAGACCAGCTTTACTCTCGAGGTGACTCCTAAACTGGACCTCGTTAGAAATGTCGACACCTAAGATCCCAAGTTTCACCGAGGTGGTAAGAGGAATGCCCTGGAACTGTGGAGCTACAGAAAAGGGGGCTTTTTTGGCAGTAAATGCGCAGACTTGTGTCTTTGTGGGGTTAAACTCGACCAAGTTCAGTCGTCCCCACTCCGAGACTTGGTCTAAGGAGCTCTCGATTTTGGACACAAGTAGTTTTCTGCTTTCCTCTACTTCGTGATGAGGGGCATTTATGCGGCCTGTGTATTGTGCATCACCGGTACCGTCATCAGCATAACAATGAATATTGTTGACTAGCAACATATCGTTGATATGCAGAATGAACAGTGTCGGTGATAGAACCGAGCCTTGAGGCACGCCAGCGTTAATTGTCATAGTCTCAGAGCTGGAGCCATCAACGACGGCTTTGATGCTCCGATCAGACAAAAAATCTGCAATCCACATGCATAGCCCCTCAGGAAGCCCATAAGATGGTAGTTTCGAAAGAAGTGCCTTATGCCAGACCCGGTCGAACGCCTTTGCGATGTCGAGGCTAACGGCTAAGGCCTCCCCCTTGCTCTCGATGGCTTCCGCCCAGCGGTGAGTGAGGTAAACAAGAAGATCACCAGCTGATCGACCATGACGGAACCCGTACTGGCGGTCATTGATTAGCTGGTTAGCCTCAAGATACCTCAAAAGCTGAGCGTTAATCACTCGCTCCATCACCTTAGAGAGCAAGGAAGTGATCGCAATAGGCCTGTAATTCGCAGGGTCAGTGCGGTCACCCTTCTTAGGAACTGGGTGAACGAAGGCTACCTTCCATGAAGATGGGACTTTACCGGTAGCGTAGGAAAGCGAGAAAAGTTGCGCAAATATGGGGGACAGCTCTGGAGCACAGGTTTTCAGTACGATTGCCGGAATCCCATCCGGCCCACTCGACTTTCGCACATCAAGGGACTGCAGCTCCTTCCGTACGAATCTCTGGGAGAAATGTATTTCTGGCATGGACCTTCCACAAGGCGGCAGCACAGGTGGTGTAGAGTCCCTATCGTCGAGAGTCGAGTTGGAGGCAAACAGAGTACCAAGGAGATCGGCTTTCTCTTTTGCACTATGGGCCAGGGTGTTATCCGGCTTTCGAAGGGCAGGAAGATTAGACAAGCAGAAGTTTCCTTCAGCAGCCTTGGCAAGCGACCAAAACGCCCGACTCCCAGAAGGGTAACTTGCGAGTCGATTGCCAATCCTGCTGATGTGGTCACTTCTTGCCTTATTAATGACCCTCTTGGCAGAGCTGGAGGCAGCGTTTAGCTTTTTCTTCAGTGAGGAAGTCCTTGGATCCTTAATCGCACAGGCAGCCGCCCAGGCTTTATATGCGGCCAGTTTAAAACTGGCAGCATCAGCACAGGCTCCGTTATACCATGGCTGACTCCGTCCGCCAACATGTACTACGGAGCTTGGAATGAAGCATTCCATGCCTTGCAGCACAACATCGGCTACAGAGTCAGCACAAGTGCAAGGATCACTCGAGGAAAAACATAGCTGCCTCCAAGGGTAGGACGAATAAAATTCGCGCAGGCCATCCCAATCCGCAGACCGGAAGTGCCAGACTCTTCGCTTCCCAGTAGGGTTTGAGCGGATAAGCCTTTGTATTGGTACAACCGTTCTCACCAAACAGTGGTCTGAAGAGCCTAGAGGTGGTTCAACAGACACCTGATAGAAGTTAGGATGGGTAGTCAGCACGAGGTCCAACAAAGAGGGCGCATGGGTCTCAATATCAGGCACTCTAGTTGGTTTCGCTACAACTTGAGTGAGACTATGAGTTAAGGCAAGCTCAAAAGCAGCATTCCCCGCATGATCAGTAACTCGGGACCCCAACCATTCCTGGTGGTGAGCGTTAAAATCACCGAGGATCACTAACTCTGCGGAGGGATACTGCTCAAGAACTTTGTCCGATACTTCAGAGATGTGCTCAAAGAGGCGAGTGGTCTCCTCATCGCCGCTGTGAGACCTGTATAGACACGTGTAGATCCGAGTTTTACCTCCTAAGTCTACACGTACCCACAGATTTGACAGGTCTCTTACTTCAAAACCGGTGAGACGTCGACAGCAGATATCCTCCCGAACAAACAAGCAAACCCCAGCGCGACGTACAAAGGCTGGTTCCAGTTTGTATCCTGGGTAATGCAAGTAAGATGTATCGTCCGGGCTAGATATCTGAGTCTCCGTCAAAAAGAGCAGGGCAGGCTTTGCTGTCTCGAGATGATAATGGACGGCATTTAGATTAGCATGCAGGCCCCGGATATTACAGAGGTCAACGTGAAAAGTGGATTGTTGAACCGCTGAATAAACGTTTCTCTTTTTGTTGTGTGGCATCATAAGGGTAAAATAGAGGGGTGGCGAAACATCACATCATCTGCCCAAAGCAGCAAAAAAGGCAACTATGGAACAAAGTGCAGAAAAATAGAACTGTGGTTGCCTGGCATGGGGCACGGAAGGGCCCCCGATCCCCCCTGGTAATGACTGCCGGGATCCACTCCGGTCTCCTACTCCGGCACGACAACCATTACACAGGATTATACATGGATGGCGGGACAGCCTCCCAGGGCGGAGATTACAAGCAATCCCTAGGTTCGGGTCCCCTACTGTCACGCGGGCGGCCAGCGGTCAGCCGTTTCATCGGGTCTCCCTGGACCCCATGCCAAACCACCACGTCTATCTTCCCCATCATTCTTTTCTATTGCCAAGGTCGCCAAGATACAAACGATTAACATTTCACCATTGGGACTGGCTTTCCAACAATAGTGCCGGAACACGCTGATGCTATTATAACACCAACATTTGGCGACACGCTTAAGGAGGAAGGTGGTAGCTAGCCAGGCGGACCCCGTGAGAGATCCTACCACCATGCGGAATGTCGAGATGGTTATACCGCCATCTATCGGTGGACGTGCGTGAAATGTTTATCGTCGGTTCGTTGTACCTTAGTCGACTTTTACGACACCTCGGTAAGAAAGAGGTAGGCGCTATTCTACTCTGCCGGACACCTCACGGCTAAAGGAGCAGCTGGCAAAATTGAGTCACATTCAACCTGAGGACATAAAATCTTCTCCAATACCTCTCAAACATGACCTCTCCCAAGCAGAGATCACGTTTAATTACGTCGAGGGTAAAATCTCGCACCTCGAAGCCACGGATGATAAAAGTAACCTGAGGAAAGTTGAATCTTTCGTAAATCATCTTCATTATCGCCTCGAACGCTTTAACGCCGTTCCACCATTTGTTGAGTCATGCTCAAACATACGATCTCGCTTCTTCACGCTCCAAAAACGGTTTGAAGTCTTAACTTCAGATTATTCAGGATCTTCTGAAGAAGTGTTAGTTGACATTCACAATCCTTGTCCTCAGACTCAGCCTAGCCCTCCCTCGATTTATCAATTACTACCTATGACTGGAACCAATCAAACTTTGGAAGTACTGAGTACTCCTCAACCCACTTTACCTTCAAGCATTCTGACTAGTATACCACTGGCTTCCGAGTCTGTACAAAACTATCACACTTCGGATAATTTTGTGAAAGAGCTCAAAACGTTTTCTTTCAATGGAAAATCGTGCCCTAGATCATTTCTTCAAAGATTGGACGAGTTTAGGATTTCTCGAAACATTCCGGAAGGTATGCTTTGCAAGCACGCCTTTGAGATTTTCACAGGTGATGCCCTCCATTGGTTTCGTTTTCAGTATAATCGAAATCCTACCTTATCGTGGAAAGATATTTGCACATTGCTGATTCGAGATTTTGGTATACATGATTACGACTATAAGCTGTTGGAAGCTATAAGGAATAGAACGCAAGGAGCAACTGAGACCATTATCGTTTACGTCTCAATTATGTTCGGTATGTTTGCTCGTCTTTCAAAGAAACTTAGCGAGAGCGAACAATTAGAGATTTTACTCCATAATATAAGACCGTGCTATTCAGTTTTTGTTGCACTTAAAGATATTAAAACGGTAGATTCTTTAATTTCTACTTGTCAAAGTTACGAACGCATTTCTGAACGAGACAAAAATTTTCATGAGCCTAGATCTGAAGACACTTCTTGTGCTGCTGAATTTGCCTATCTTCCTTCATTTTCTAAAGCTTCATTTCCTAAAGCGTCTCCAAACGTAAGGTACACTAATGCAGTGCAGGAAGATAAACATCCACGCTCGTCATCTCAAACTAATGACATTTCTAAAGAAGAATTCTGTTATCGCTGTCGTATCACAGGCCATTCTTTACAAACTTGTACTAAGCCTAGATACCTCATTTGTTTTAAATGTGGTCGTAAAGGCGTGAGAATCAGCGAATGTCCAAAATGTGCTCCATCAAATCAACAAAAAAACTAGCTGACGACTTGAATGGTTTCACTAAATCACATAACAATAATTTTGATCTTAACGACTGGAATCAATGGTTAAATACTATTCGAAATTTTATGTTTTGCTACAAAACAACTTCTGTTTTCTACGACAAAGAAAAAGACTTTAACAGACCTTTTATTAACGTGTCTATAAACAATATACCTTTTTCCGGTCTTTTAGATAGTGGAAGTTGTATAACTATTTTAGGTAATAACTCTCATAAAGATATCCAAAAGTTAGGCTTTAAACTATTCAAGTCTCCAACTCAAGTTATGGTTGCTAATAAACAAAAAGCAATGTCTTCTGGTTATTTTCATTTGCCATTGAGATTTCATAATCAGACACATGTTATCAAAGCTTATGTTTTCCCTGATATTTATCCTTCTTTGATACTTGGGTGGGATTTCTGGAAAGAATTCGAACTCTCCCCAAAGATACTTTCTCTTGAACTCAATCTCGAATCTAAAGATCATACAACTTGTGCTGTTGAAAATCAAATATCAACATTTGATCATCTGTCTGGGAATCAAGTAGAAATTGCTAATGACATAATCAAGCGTTTCAAAAGTATTTCTTTTGAACAACGAGGTAAATTAGGCCGTACTAGTTTAGTTAGTCATCGGATCAATACTGGTGATGCTTTACCTATAAAACAACGTTGTTATCGTCTCTCTCCAGAAAAGCAAAAAGCACTCATCAATGAGGTCGATAAAATGCTAGAATTAAAAGTTATAGAAAAATGTGAGAGTCCTTGGTTATCTCCAGTACTTATCACTCCAAAAAAGAACGGAGAATGGCGTTTCTGCGTCGACAGCAGAAAGCTGAATGCAATTACTCGTAAAGATGCCTACAGCCTCCCTTTTGTTTCTGAGATACTAGATAACCTCAAAAATGCTAAATATTTGTCTAGTATCGATATAGCAAAGGCTTTTTGGGAAATTCCATTACATCCCAAAGACAGAGATAAAACTGGTTTTTACGTACCTGGTAAAGGAATGTATAGATTCACTGTTATGCCCTTCGGATTGACAAACGCTCCAGCAACTCAACAAAGACTCATGGACAGTTTATTCACTCCAGAGTTTGAGAATAAAGTGTTCTGTTACTTAGATGACATAATAATCATAGGTGCGACATTTGAGGAACATATTTCACTCCTACTTAAAGTTCATCAGAAACTTTCTTATGCTGGTCTAACCATTAACTTTGAAAAGAGTCAATTCTTTCGCAAAGAACTGAAATATCTTGGCTACATAGTAGATGAGCAAGGATTGCGGGCTGATCCCAGTAAAATTGAAGCGATTCTAGCTTACGCTGCTCCTACCTCTAAAAAAGAAGTAAGAAAATTTTTAGGTACATGCAGTTGGTTTCGCCGATTCATACCTAATTTCAGTACTATTGCTTCACCACTCTGTAAATTAACGTCATCTGGAAAAAAATCTCCAAAAAAATTTGTCTGGAATGCTGAGGCTGACTCTGCTTTTGCTAAATTAAAAGAATGCTTGACTACAACACCAATACTATCTTGCCCTGACTTTGACTATCCATTTTCCGTTCACTGCGACGCTTCTAACTTTGGGATAGGTGCTATGCTGACTCAGGAAAAAGACAATAAAGAAGTTGTTATTGCATATATGAGTAGATCTCTAAACAAGCATGAGCAGAATTATTCAACTACAGAACGTGAGACTTTAGCTGTCATTACTGCACTTGAGCATTGGCGTTGTTATCTTGATAACGGTAAACGATTTACAGTATACACTGACCATGCAGCATTAAAGTGGTTCCAAAATTTGTCTAATCCTTCTGGCAGATTGGCACGATGGAGTCTTCGTTTGTCTTGTTTTAACTTCGACCTAAAACATAAAAAAGGAAAAGAAAATGTTGTCCCAGACCTTCTGTCGCGTCATAAAATACCCGATACTGCTATTATTGGTGGTGTTGAACCCATATCTAGAGACAATGCATCACAATTGGAACTATATAATAGACTTTTTACTAACTGTCGAGATAATCCTGATGCTTATCCAAATTACAAAATTCTCAACAATAATTTATACCGTTATAATAACTCACCTGATTATCTAAATGAAGATTTTGCTTGGAAAGAAGTTCCACTTCCCTCTGAGAGAATGAATCTCATCAAAACTTGCCATGGTGACTCAGAAAGTAATCCCCATACTGGCATTTTCAAAACATACAAGAAGCTTTCTTTAAGATACTATTGGTCTGGTATGTTTAAAGATGTGGCTAAAATGTGTTCTTCTTGTGAAACATGCCTCTCTTATAAGCATTCGAATCATTCTCCATATGGTCCTATGGGTAAACCAAAAATTTGTTCAAGACCTTTTCAAAGCCTCTCATTAGATCTAATGGGCCCTTTTCCACTCACAAGACAACGTAATCAATTCATACTAGTGGTTACATGTTCTTTTTCAAAGTATTGCCTTATTTTCCCTATCAAGCGCGCTACATCTTCCAATATCATCATGTATTTGGAAAATAATGTGTTTCTGGTACACGGTGTGCCACAAACCATCATCATGGACAATGGTTCACAATTTCAATCTAATGAGTTTCAAAGTTTTCTGAATAAGTATAAAATTCCTTTTATATTTTATTCACCTCGATACTGCCCTCAAGTAAACCCCACAGAACGGTATAATAGAACAATTATCACCGCACTTTCACAGTTGGTCGGAGATGATCACCGTTCATGGGACAAACATTTGCAGAAAATCCAATATGCACTCAACAGTTCTGTAAATTCTACAACTGGGTTTTCTCCATCCTTTCTGGTCTTTGGACGTGAAACCATACCATGTGGTTCACTATACACTAACTGCTCCAACCTTGATAATTTCATTTTTCTTCCTCGTGACATCTACGCCGCTAATTTAGGATTATTATCTAACATCTTCGATAAAGTACAGGTTGCATTACACACTGCACACACAAAAAATGCTGCTCATTACAACACGAGACACACCTTTAAAGAGTTCAACGTTGGCGACACAGTCTGGCGTAAAAATTACGTCCAGAGTAACGCTGGTGCATATTTCAGTTCAAAGTTGGCTCCCAAATATGTCAAATGCACAGTTGTTGAGAAGCTCTCACCTCTCGTCTTTATTTTAGAGGATCCTAACGGCTTAAGAGGAAAGTGGCATGTAAAAGATTTTAAAGTGTAAATAGTGTAGCGGTCGTATTCTGTTTTTTTCTCTAAATTGTATACTTATTCTGTAAATAGCTTTAGCGTATATTATTTTTGTATTGTACAAGGAAACTAGACCCTTTCGGCTTATTTTTTTAAATCCATTTTACAAACGTTATTTTTTTTTCACTCTTTTTGTTTTATCTTATAACACGAGTCGTGTGGGTAAGAAGCCATTGTGTTTACTCATTTTTTTTTATACTTTCTTAGTTGCACATGTTGTTACTCTAATCTTAATTTCCTTGCAATTTCTTAAATACAAGGTTCTTGAATATTAATTTCCTTGACGTCTTCAATACCCAAGGGTGTGTGTAATATTCTTAAAGAGCGGTACACAACTCGTTAAATAAGCCTTTGTGTTGTACATTTTCTTAATTGTAAATACTTATTATCTTTACTCGGGTTTTCAAAAAGGTGCGGATAACGACACCTAATTAAAAAAAATAAGCCTTCGTTATGTATAATGAATAGTTCCTTGTGGAGTATGCGTCATCAAATATGTGAACCATATCCCCTAAGTATGTTTGTGAGCGAGTAAAAGAAGAAGTGCAAGATTTAAGTATGAAAGAGCAAGGTTTTATTCCTAACCTTCAAAATTTTCAATGGAGTTGAAAATTTTCTGGGGTCGTGGGGGAAATATGTAATGCTACATGTATGTATATATCATAATATATTACCTGGTTTCTATTATTCATTCACAACTTTCACATCACAGCACTTGACAGTCCTTTTCACAGTAATTTAAGCACAAAAAAACTTGATTTTTCTCAAAATTTTACATCACTTTATCGATTTTGCGCGCGGGTCACGGGCCCGATTTCTAGACACGACTGCTCGGATGGCAGTTGTTTTGAAACTGTTTTTTTTGTTTCGAATTTAGTTTCTCTTCAAATTCATATTTTTCTTTTTCTACTGTCAATTTCAGTGAGGTATTTTATAGTTTGGCCATGATTGTATGTATTTTGACTCTAGATTTATTTTTTTACTATTCTGTATTCAAAATTTTGAAAACTGCAAAAATCTAGAACCTTGGAATGCTAGCGAGGTTTCTTTAGAAAAGCTGTCGCTATGGAATGGCAGTCTCAATTTACTCCTCGAACGAGGAACACTAAATTGATATAAGGCCATTCCCGGGCCAGGCAAGGCCCGGGAACTCAAGAACGCCTTCAAAAACCATCTTTGGCTATCCAACACCAAAATTGTGAAGTGAATCTCCATCTACGTCAATCGCTGCGCCACGACATATCCATTGTCAAATCGCCGATCGCCGAGCTACATCCGCTACAGCCAGTCGCGAAACTACGACGAATCTATCGCCGAGAGCTGATCGCCGAAACTACATCTGTTGTCACCGTCGGCCGCCGTATCTACCACGACGAATCTATCGCCGAGCGTCAACCAGTGAGACGACCGGCTTGCCTTTTTCAAACATTGAGTGGCAATATAACTTCATCACCATGTTCCGGCCCGTCGTCCGTCAAAGCTTTGACGACTAATACCTGCGTGTCTCCTGCTGCTGCATCTTGAATCTGAGCTGCGTAATAATACTTCATCGACGGTGGAAGGACGAGAATCTTCTTCTGGATCCAGAAGCTAATAACTGAATGAGCTAGCCGCTGAACTCTGGAAGTCGGACAAACTAAAGGCAACGAATTCCTCAGTCTCTATAACGACAGTGGGCCTTGTTTGAATAAAGACCCGGAAGTGGGCCTTGTTTGTTTGAAGACCCAGAAGTGGGCCTTGTTTGGATCCAATAACATTCTAATTCTACCGTGATAACTTGTAGGCCGTAAACAACTTGAATTTCGCGTACTTCCGCATCATCTAGAGACTTTTTTTTTTGCTTTCTACAAAGCTTGTAAAATTTACGAAAATAAATATCTGTTACCAATTCCTTTTTTTCTCTTCAGCTCTTAGGATCCTGTCAACCTAGGCACTGTTTAGGTAGGGGAGGAGCTGCTCATTAACTTGTAGCGTTCCATTCTACCTTTTTCACGAAAGGAACGGATGTAACGTGACACCATTGCCATTTCAACTTGCTAATCCTAAGAGCTACATCGGTCACTTTAGTTCTCCTGCGGATCTCCTCATTTCGGATCTTATCTCGCAGGGAAACACCGAGCATTGCTCTCTACATAGCTCGTTGCGCGACTTTGAGCTTAATAATGAGGCCAACAGTTAGAGACCACGTCTCAGTTCCATAAGTCATCACTGGCAACACACCCTTTGTGGTATTTTGGACATTATCTTTACTCCTCCCAAATCTTATCCTTTTTTAATCCTTTTATTGATTACGATGATTCGACGATACCTACACTGTTTAATATAAAAATGATAGATCTTCAATCACTTAATGTCATATTCCTTAATAATGCTAAGATTTCAACGGACCTTCACTTGAATCAGATAAATCCCACAATCTGGTGGTCCACGCACGCTGACGTCACGCGTCACTCCACATTAAGCCCCAGGGCTGACCCGTTGATAAATGAGGATCTCTGACGGGGACTTAGGAGACGGCCCTTATTGCGCAAGGATGTTAATTATTGTCTTGTGTACTTGCAGGCGAAGTGGGTCAGCGAGGTTCAAGCCTTCGTGGAAAAAAGATCAGTCGTTGGTCATTTTGAATGAGGTTTGAGGGAAGGTGACTTTTGAAGATTATTACAGAAAACTAGTTGATGATGACGACGGAAACTTTGAAGATAAGTAGAAGACGCTTTTTATAGGATTATGGGAGGCCCATTTAAATTTTTATTTTATAGTCTACGACAAGTTACAATCTGGGTCTCTTCAAATCAAGAGTGAATAGGCACTTCATGGGCAAACGTGCTCCAATATAGACCGCATCATCACTTTCCATCAGGTGAGATGTTGTCAAACGTGAGCCCATTTAAGTGTAAAAAAAAAGTAAAAACTGATTTTTTTATACCTATTAAAATATTTTCTTTTTTTTTGCCATCTGGACTGACTGGCATGGTTCTTTTAATACCAGTTTCATGCAATAAACTTAATGACATCATATATAAGATAATGTAGTTTATTGACATAGCTGATGTTTGCATGCATAATGCATGTTTTATTCACTTGCATTATAATTACCTACATACAGCATACCTGATAGAAAATGGGCAATTTAAAATAACATCACGGATATAAAGTTTAATTGAAGTTGCAATTTTGGGAAGTGGTTATCATAAGCGTAGGTAGTAATTAATGTAAAAAATCATTTATCTTACTAAACAAAACTTAGTTACACAATCTTACACGATAAGTTAGCGGAAGCATCTCTCCTTCAAGTAAATTCAAGATGGCTGCCATCATTAATCACGTGACCGAGTCAGCGCGCGTGACGAGGCAGCACTCTTGCGTGACACAGATTGACTCACTGCAGAACAACCATTCCTAACTTCATTTGATTTAACTTTTATTAAGAAATATGATTGTCTTGAAGTAATTTTTTTTTTGTTTTCAGAATATGAATGACTTGACAAGCTAGTTTTTCACCTGAAGTTGAGCCATTGTTGGTGTAAGTGTGTGGTGGTATGAAAATAAGGATTGTTTTTCAGAAGATACTATGCTATTATGGTGACTAAAGGGTGGATTTTTTTGACCAATAGAGTTGTTAAACCAGTGTTTAAAAAAATCTAACAAACTAACTAATGGTCAAAATTTGTTTGAGTTTGGAACTATTGGTGAAAAAACAAAACTCTAAGTGTTCTTTGAAGAAAAATCGAAGGTTACAACAGAGTAGAGTTTCTGGTCTGATTTCAGCGAACTTTTATTATCTCTTCATGATACCTAAGTACAAAGCAGTTGACGGTGAAGCACGCTCGCCTATAAGAAACCTATGCACTATGCTCTTGTAAAGAGTGACTCAAAAAGTAGTGATGGCAAAGAGAGTATATCCATTAAAAAAATGTGTTAAAGAGTGGATTAAATTACTGACCAAAGTCCGTGTTTTGCGGCGCAAACAAATAATAGGCATCTGCTTCAATAAAGTTCTTGGTACTTGAAACTTTGGGAAAACGTAGAAACGTCATGTGGAATTAAAGTAGGTGATAAGAGGTTGGTAAAGTCCGCCCGCGTTACGAAACGCAAATCTCCATAATTAGCTAAGCAATTCGATTCAGAGCCCTGATGCGTATCGGTTTCTACCCTGTAATTCAGAATAAGCTTAGGAGTCAGAGAGTAAGTTTCCGGTCTTTTTTCTTTGAATACAACGGGGTTTCATTTAAGTGATTGCTATTAAAAAAGAACTTTATCTACATTCTCCTTTATTCGTTTTATACGCACTAGCATAAACACTTAACTGTGACTTTTACTGTAGTCAGTAGTATAAACGACTACCAAGACTACCGTAACAATTACATCCAAGAAAATTTTCTCGTTACAAAAATTAGCTCGTAAAATATTAGCTACTGCTACTGCTAATGCTACAGACCACATTTTAAAAAAAATTTACGTCTGTGAAACCACAAAGTAAACGGAAAACAATAAAGGTAAACTTAATGGCTTCTACTACAGGATTTAATCAAAAATGTTGCAGCAGCTGTGAGAGCTATTAAAAACAGAGACCTTTAATATCAAAGCACATTATGTTGTTATTGCATTAGGTTTTGAGACACACGGTTGAAAAAAGTACACTAAGTAGATACTGTCTTATACTTTGCAGGTTGGTTCAAAATTAAGAAAAAACCTAGTTCGTTTTATTTATTTTTTGATGGTATTCATAGATTAAAATAAAAGAATTAAGATAACGCTCCTAGAAAATTGTCTGAAAGAGATAGTAATACCTGTCTTGATCGACAAAAACGCTATTAATAACTAAGCGATGTTGATGTACCTAAAGACGTTTTTTTACGCCCAGACTACTATATCAAAATCGAAATGTACATTGACGTCACAGAGCTATGAAACCAATGACGCTTCGCATGTAGAGAGAAAGTGTTTTTTTTTGCTCCGTGATTGACGTCATCTTTGTCCTACGTCGAATGACGTACAATGCGTGGCGTTCCGGTTATTGCAGGTAGTACTCGTGTTATTTATAGCTACTGCGTATCTAACGAAATGTAGGTACTACCATGGAAAAAAAAATTGCTACTATTTTAATATCTGTGATATTAAAGTATGCTTCAGCGTCATTCATTTCCCACCCGCTCTTTTAACCCACAAATCTACCCACCACGAAAGCAGTATTCAATCCATGAAAGAATTATGTAATTTGCATTGCATTCATTCTATTCGAAAAACAAATTCAGTTTGCATTTAAAGTATGAATAGCTAAGCTTACGCCAATTTTACACGTTTTATTCTCTACAAATAATCGGACACTGTTTACTAACTTCGTACTAATAACGAATTAGATAATAAATATGAAAAAAATGAAAGGCACACCCCTCACATGCCCTCTCTCTCCTCTCTTTCGTACACACATACATCATCATCATAAGCCTGAAGACATCTAGGTACTTTTTATAGGCCTCTTCCAAAGAGCCACTATGAGTGGCTGCTTGCCTTCTGCATCCGTCGGCTCCCTACGGTTCTATATAACAAACAAACACTTGCATTTGACAAACTATGGATGACAGTGCAAAGTGCAAACATAATTTCAATAAATGATTTTAACACAAAAGTTTTGTCTATGATTTGCTTTTCGGTTGTCGGTATGAGTCACGGACCAATTCTCATTCTTATTTGAAAAGCATTACAGTAAGGTTGGACAAATTCCAAGCCTGTGAATGGAACATAACACGCCCGGCACATCAAACGTGACGTGTTAACTGACCGATTAAACGGCGCTTATGCCCTTCGCAGTCACCCTCGCGGCACGCAATAAAGATCTTGGAAGTTGTCGATCAAGGCAGCTAACGGAGGTTCATGTGAAAAGCTAGAATGAAGGATACTTTAACCCTTGTAATCGTCTAATATTTTATAAAAATTTGAGCTTACAAAATGTACCTTTTATACGCTTCCTCACTCTTATGGTGGACTCAAAAATATTAATAAATAATACATACCTTATGTTATCGTGTAAGTACGGTCAACATGGTCAACCACCCCCGCGGGGGGCGGATAGTCATAAGTGGGACCGTCTGCCACTGCATGGGAGACATTTGTGGGGGCAGATAGGAATAAACCAGTAATTTGTTTGATAAAAAACCATTGATAAAATATATTAAAAATTTTATTAATCATGAAATTTTAACTTATTATATGAAAAATGCTAGTTGATAATATAGCCAGAATCACACAGGGTAAGTAACTGACTCCAAAATTCGAGGAATCCATTGCTGATCCGGTCATCATCATTAGCCTGAAGACGTCCACTGCTGAACATAGGCCTCCCCCAAAAAGCGCCAATTTGAGCGGCTTCTTGCCTCTTGCATCCATCGGCTCCCCACGGTTCTGACCAGGTCGTCGATCCACCTAGTAGGGGGGCCAGCTTACGCTGTTACAACCCTGCCCTCTGCTTTATTTTTTTTTTCTTATATTTTGGATCCACACATAATGCATTTAGCCAGTGTCAAGTATTATATTTTTATCGTGTTATAAAATATTTCACGCAGTCATGTCCTATTCATAGTCATAGTCCAGTCTAAGTGAGGTAGTCATAGTCCACTCTAAGTCATGCTCCAGCAAAGTGGTGGCAACTTTACTAGAAGCTTCTATGGGGTTTTGGAAGCAACACGAAAAATCACGTTTCACCACATTATATCACTTGCCCACACTCATGCTCGTAATTCAGCACTTAATGCGTAAAACGCCACCAATTTTAAACATTAACACTGGAAAAAGCAAAAGTTTTGAAAAATAATACGATGCAACGGAGTGAACTTTTCCGCGTTCCCGCCAAAACTCCGAAACGGCACTTTGTTCTTAGTTTCGTCAAAGAGCCCCTCTGCTTTAGTATCAACTGTGTTGCAGGGGGCAGTGTCGTTATGGTACAAATAATTTTAAAACAACATAGAAATCGTAGAAGCAAAAGTAACTAAGAAATTATAAGCTATTAATTAAGTATTTAGTGTTGTTTCAACCTTTTTTAGAATAATTATTCTCTTTAAACAATGTTAGAATCATTGCCAGTATGAAATATTGCGTGCGGTGGGTACCATTTTTATTTTGTAGTATGACATTTTTATTTAAACGCAAATGCTAATATTTAATTTGAGTGTTAATCAACTTTATCTTGATTTTGTGTAAGCTTGGGAGCATCGCTGCTGATTGGTCTATTTCAATCTGTCAACTAATTTAATGTTGTTTTAAATAGTGGTGCCGATTCGGTGGTACTCCGACTAACCTAAATTTTCTCTAATTTTAATTTAGTGCTGTCAAACATCACTTTGCTATTCGGACATGACACCTCTAACTAAAATTTAGAGACTATACGTCTAAATTACTCAACTTAGTTTACAAGCATGTTTAAGTTATTCGGCAAACACATTTTAGAGAAGTTTCTGCCTAAAATTTTAAACGTAAACTGTCAAAATAGACGGCACCTAAAATATGGCGATTAAAATTAGATTATTATGAATCCAGTAATTTCTCTGATAAAATGGTTGTTTTGTGATAAGAATGCACAACTAAAATATTGCACAGCCGTTGCAATATTTTGTGTTACTAGTCCTGGTTTCTTCAAAACATCACCAGAAAATACACAGCCTAAAGACATCCACTGCTGAGCAAATGCCTCCCCCATAGAGCGCCATTTTGAACGGCTGCTCGCGTGCTGCATCCATCGGCATCGGCTCCCGTGGTTTTCCCATCGATCCACCTAACGGGGGGCAGGGCTAGCTCTTTACGCCTTTACTAAAACCCAATGCAGTAAAATGTATATGGCATATTTATTGGTCAATTTTTACATCCTTAGATAGGTACCTAGTAAGTACCTACGATAAATAAATAACGTTCTTTAAATATGTAAATAATTGCGTTATCTGTACATTTTTGTAGATTTTTTTATCACCTAGTTACAGCTACTCAACACTAGAGGCGCGAGTGGCGTTACTTCATTTAGGTACACGACTAAGCAATCCTAAATTAAGTTCGACGTAAATACCGAATGGCTTTTGTGACATCTCGCACCTAAACTAAGATTTTAAAGTAGGCTAAAATTAGAGTTCTCTAAAATCACCGAATCGACACCAGTTTAATTAAAATGTTCTGTATAAATAATTGAAGTAGGTACCTACTTTTTTGAGTTTTTTTTTCCTCACGCAGGACACGGTAGGTATGCATTTTAAATACAACGTATAATAAACTGAATACACGCAGCCTTACTTATAAACGTTAGTTAAGTTTAAGCAATGCTTAAAATCGGTCTCGTTTTCGCTTATATTATTTCACCTCAGAAAGAAGTTGACAGGATATTTTTAGAGTTGATAATAATAATAATTGTTTATTTCCAAAAAAAAGTTACAACAGTTTTTATATATAGATACACAAGTATTCTATAAAAACTGAACAACTAAACAAGAGTTTGCAACGAGGCTCAAACTAGGCGGTAGCCTGTGTCTTGAGACTCTGAGATACGAATTATCTGAAGTGAGGTTAAAGCAACTACAGTGCCATAGGTACCTTATAAATACGAGGGTATCTATCTGATTGTTGACAGTAAAACAAAAAATGGTAATAACCAGGAGTAAGAATTTTTTATTATGAAATAACTAATCTAATTAACTGGTCTCTGGTCTGGTGGACGTGGTCTCTAACTGTTGGCCTCATTACTAAGCTCAAAGTCGCGCAACGAGCTATGGAGAGAGCAATGCTCGGTGTTTCCCTGCGAGATAGGATCCGAAATGAGGAGATCCGCAGGAGAACTAAAGTGACCGATATAGCTCTTAGGATTGGCAAGTTGAAATTTCAATGGGCAGGCCACATCGCTCGTAGAACTGACAACCGATGGGGAAGAAAGGTTCTCGAGTGGCGACCACGAACTGGAAGACGCAGCGTAGGCCGGCCCCCCACTAGGTGGACCGACGACCTGGTGAAAGCCGCGGGGAGCCGATGGATGCAGGAGGCGAGCAGCCGCTCTAAGTGGCGCTCCCTGGGGGAGGCCTATGTTCAGCAGTGGACGTCTTCAGGCTGTTAATGATGATGATGATGATGATGAATCTAATTAAATATTGATGATACAGAACAACACATTTTGTATTAAGAACAAAATGTGAGTAGGATAATAATATTGTGACGTAACTAAGTACTCAATTTAATTTAAAGTTAGTTGATTTGATAATGCTTGAATTTTTGAATCGGTAGTTTTTCTGAGGTGATCCCAAAAACTAATAAGTTTTTATTAATCAACGCTTTTCAGTTTCAACACAAAAGACTGTACTTACAAAAAAAAAATTTTTGATTTCTACGAGATTTTGAAAAATTAGTTATTTAATAATAATAATTATGATACAGCTTATTATGCATACAGAACGTAGTAGTTTAGTGTATCGTAAATAACAATCATTATAATTATTGATACGTGTATCTTGGGACACCCTTATAAGGAGCTAAGTGTGTAGAAAAAGGTATAGCTGATAAAAATCGAAATATCTTCATTACCTAACTTTTGTACCTTATTGTACAACATTACCTTAATCTCCCTGATAATCTCGAACCCTTTGTTTGATCGTTAAATACAGCGGTGTCATTGTAGATTATATAATTATTAATGCTTATGTACACACGCAATTGTTATTTCACTTCTATACCACGGAGGAGCTGAATCATCTCAATCAATCAAGGCATGTAGGGAGTGTAGGGTAGCCATGAATTTTAAAAAGTCTATTTAACATTTCTAATAAAAAAAAACCTAAAAATATATGTAATTTATTTCTTGTTCATATATTTGGTTAGGTTCAGTTTTGTGTACTAACAAATAATGTACAAGGCCTCGCTCTTGCAACAGTGAAGGAATTATTGTGAGGATTCCAACTCCCCTGCCGTGTCTATATAGGCGACGGTAACTGCATACCACATCAGGCGGGCCGTCAGCTCTAATGTATTTCCATGTTATAATTTAAAAAAAATCCACATATGCATGTGTGGCTACAACAAGCATTCGGCCAGCATGGAGGATTAAAGCGACTCTGTGAGAGAAGTTCTAGCAGTGGGAAGTTGCTTTGTTGGTTTCCTCTACCGCAACACTGAACGTATTTAAATAAAAATTGAAATGCCTATAAGCTGGTGGATTAACACATCATGCTCATGTATAAATCATGAGTAGCGCTCATAGCGAAGCACGACCAGCCGTTCCTAACCGATCGGTAAAGTTAAGCAACGTTCGCTGCGGTTACTACTATGATGGGTGACCGCTACAGCAAAAAGTTGGTATTTAGAACAGAGCGCTACCGTGCTTCGGAGGGCACGTTAAGCCGTCGGTCCCGGCTGTTGTCGTAAGATAATAGTCGTTAAGCCAAGTCAGAAGCCTCTGGGCGGCCTAAAAATTCTGACACCAGGGCTGACCACTTGCCTACACGAGAAGAAGAAGAACACATCATCATCAGGCTGAAGATGTCCACTGCTGAATATAGTCCTCCCTCAAAGAGTGCTGTGGCGGCGTTTCTTACGCCTGGGTTAGAACATACTGATTTATAATGCCACAAAAGAGGAATATAACTACTGTTCCTATTGTATCTGCATCTTTTATAAGATCATAAAGCGTTTGAGATAATTAATGGCGCTATGTAGGAACACATAGTACATAACTAGGAAAATCGTAGGTAAATGCTTATTAATTAAGGATTCTACTATGTGAGTCGATCCTAAAATGGCCGGGCTCATAGGGCCCGGGAGAATGCAACCTCCACCCCACCATTCTGTCCTTACCCAGCCTGGTTCTATCCTTATAACATTCTTAAAGATTTACGATGATAGATCGTCTCACATATCAGATAAATATAAAGGAACGAACTCACCGAGTATCTATTCTGCGTCCAGCGATGCCAGCCGTCCTCTGCATCACCAGGCTTCTCCATCCTTCAGCACGCGGTTCCTCGTGCTCACGTGCGCGCGAACCGTCTTACCTCACTGCTAGTTTTTACCAGTATCCGTTTCCTACTACATCGTCGCCCATAGACGAGAGAGTAGCAAGTGACTGCCCTCGCATAACCAACCATTTATTCCCATTGCTACCCTCAGTGATTCTAATAAATTATTTTATGTTGCCAGTGTACAGCTACGCTTGCTTGCCAAATTAGTGATTTATATTTACCTAAACATACGGAATCGCGTATCTCCGCGACAAGCGCCACTTCGTGCGGCTGCTTGCCTCCTACATCCATAGGCTCCCCGCAGTTTTGACCAAGTGGTTGGGATTAACGCATAGGATACTTTTATCCACGAAATGGGTAAGTAATAAATAATTTTGTCCCGATTTCTATGTTAAATCTTGGTGACTCTACCCAAGTCGCGTGTCGACCTTGCCTTCCCCCTGCTAAAGCCTATCTCGTGCCTATTACTTCGTTTTACGGAGTCACGACAGCGTCGCCTAAGCGTTATGCGAAAATAATCTTTCGAATTATATTTATAGCTTTAATTCCGTTGTGAAATCCATCACCCTTACGCTTAAATACCCTTAGCCTACGTAACTATACTATACTAAGAATACAAAAAGTTTAGTTATTTTTACCATAGATCTCATCATTGTCATCACCAGCCAGAAGGTGGCTGGTGGAAAGATAGGCCCCCAAACGCCATTTGTGACAGCTGATTGCCTCCTGCATCCAACAGCTCCCGCAGTTTTTACCAAGTCGTCAGTCCATCTAGGACAGGGGGGCCTATGCTACGTCTTTCAGTACATGGTTGGCAGTCGAGAACTCCATCGGTTGTCAATTCTACGAGAAATATGGCCTGCCTATTGCCATTTCAACTTGCTATTGGGCACGTTGCCCACTGGTAGTGGCATTTTAGATTAATTTAAGTTTACCTATTATATAGTTTTTGATTTTAGATTTGGATAAGTAGCTTATTTCAGTTTAGATTTAATTTAGGTTTTGTTTATTTTATTTTTTAAGTTAGTTATATTAATCTTCTTTATGAGACAAGTAACTACAATGATTATTTTTTTTAATAATTAACACTTGCTATTTGTAAGAGCAATATTGGTCATTTTAGTTCTCCTGCGGATCTCCTCATTTTGGATCTTATCTCTCGTATTACCATAGATCTTACTGGTCTGATAACTGTATGCAAGCTCTATCAAAACTAGTCACCAGCTAAAAGCAACCACACCTACCATTATTAACTACACAATATAAATAAAGTCCACGTCAGCACTTGGTAATGGATCTGTCGTGACCAGTTCGTGCATTAATATTGCTTGTCATGCCTCCATTTGGGCTTTCTTCTAACTTTCGGCGTAAATTATAGTTTTAGTCCGCGAAGTTTTGACTAAATTCTGTAGTAATTTGGGGTGAAAGTTTTATAGGTGTAAACATCATCATTAGAAGTTACTACAGCTACAGCGATAGCTTTGACTATTTACAGGTTTCTAGATACCTCACGGTTTCCGAGGGTTTATTAACATTGATTGATTGATTGATTAATAAATCAAACACAAGACTATATTTTTGTTTTGTTAAAAAATGAAAGATAAGTAGGTACATTGAAGTAGGTCTACTTTTACGTGTAATAAGCTCACTCATGCGCCACTGCGCTAAAGTTTGTCAGCTTCTATGTTTGCAGTTTGCACTTACCACTCTAGTTCCTGGGGCCGTACTGTGAGCTCTAAGTGCGATTCAAAAGAGAGCCTATTTTGGGTCACGTGTCAAAATATTCATACAAAAAAAACATTGCGAAGCAATATACGCTCTGATTCGAATCGCGCTAAGAGCTCACAGTACGGCCCCTGGTTTGTATAAAACTCGCGTGGAATCAACACACCAAATACTGTACGATCATTAGTTGATCAACAGGCAACCAAAGAGCATCCAGTATTTGATGTGCCATGTTGACACGAATTAAAAAAACTTACGAGAACCCGGTGGAAAGTGTGGCTTTGCTAACCTGTATTTTAAGAATTTAGTGCAAATGGGAATCAGTCGTTATTGGAGTCATCATCAACAGCCTGAAGACATCCACTGCTGAACATAGGCCTCCCTTACCGAGCGCCACTTTGAGTGGCTGCTCGCCCCCTGCATCCATCGGCTTTCCACGTCGTCGGTCCATCTAGTGTGGCGTGCCTACGCTGCGTCTTCCAGTTCGTAGACCTTCCTACCGATGTACGGTTACTGGGGTCTAATTTTACACAAATAGACTCACAATTTTATGAGTATGAGATACTGCAACAACGAAGGCCGATCGGATTACCATTATCAACTTTATTTACTGGAACAATCGGCCATTTCTGATGTAACGGTACGTTTAGGTTAAGTCCCTCTATCAGCGGGTATTAAGAGATATAGAGCTGCCACGTGCGATGGTTAATCCTAACTGACAACCCTATTGGGAGAGGTTCAATAGAATTCTATTATATAAACGTGTTTATATCATAATAACAAATATTAAATAATTATATATAATGTGATTAAGTACATAAAACAGCCTTTATAATCTATAAGTATAATGATAACATAATGTCTTAAGTAATAAAGTAAGCCCATTTGCACAAAGATAGTTTTTAAACAAAACCCCATCAGCTTCATTTTAATATTATGACTTCTTCAGATGACTTGGAGGGCGTGAGCTCTAAGCATGATGCTTAGAGCTCACGCCCTCAAAATGTCAACTGCTGAACATAGGCCTTCCCAAGAGAGCGCCACTTTGGGCGGCTGCTCGCCTCTTGCATACATAGATTTAATCACCACGGCCTAATACGACCAAATCGAAGGGGCAGACTGCGATAAGCGCGCCACAAGCCAGGACATGCCTACAGGTTTTTTTGTCAATATACTTACTACCTGTTTAGCGTCCTAGATACAATTCTGTAAATTATACTAATTCTTTTGTGATTTTCTAATGTTTTTTCAACTTAAATGTAAAAAACATTTTAAAGTAATACTAACAACATATCCGGGCTTAGCCTACTTTTAAAATGGGTTCCGCATCGAGTAACAACAATAAATTACATTGTTATTGTTTTTGAAACTTATAAATTAAAGTTTTATGCTGGTCCGTTTGTGGAACACACAGACGATATTTCATTTTTCTAATGACGCCAGATAGCAACCAAGCGCGAAGCGGGCAGCGGTAGAGTTTAGCTATACCTACCAGAGATTTTAAATTTTATCGCTCGAATTTTATAAGCTTTTTATACTGTTATTGTAAATAGGATAACAATTAGTCTCACATCTGAGGCTTACGTCACTTTGGACGCTTGTCATAGGGAGGAATTTGCCCACACATCATCAGCCGGAAGACGTACTTTTATGGATTTTTTTATTCATGGAATTATTTTGGATTTTTCAATAAATAATACGTAGCGTAATCACAGGGGGAAATTTTTAAAAACAATACCAAGCCAAAATAAATTTGGTTGGTCGCGATGCGTTTTAAAATGAATAGGCTAATACTAAATACCGAAGCTATTCAATTATTTATTGAAATAAAGTAAGCACTGTCACAGTTATTAAATAAAATAAATATGTGTGGACATTTCACACAGCGCCATCTGGCCCCAAACTAAGCATAGCTTGTACTATGGGAACCAGATAACTGATATAATACTTAGATACGTTTTTGTTTGTAAATACATACATAGAATACAATATAACACCCAGATGCAGAAAAAACATCAAACAAAATATTGCATGACAATTAAGAAATGAAAACTGGAACAACAAACCGAATTTAAAATTTAAAACATCAGATAAACAAATGTCATGAGCTCATTCATCACAAATTTTAAAACCGACATTCAACATAGCAAAATATTAATCCTACTCAAGAAATCGGACATTGAAAAAGTTGATTCAGAAAATTTCAGACGTGCCAGTTTGTTTGGTAGCTGTTAGCTTGTCAGTACACTTGGCCATATAAACGGTGAAACAATTATGTTCTTACCGATTCTCTTGAGTATTAAAAATGATTTTCGTATTGGATATAAGTACCCCTTAGAGCATCTAAAAATGGAGATGTTAACGTTATAATTCACAAGCACAATTTTTCTGCTAATTTCTACGGGGGACGAGGTAGACACGCATAGCACACGCGCAAACCGCGCGTGTAAAGGCACGCCGCACACCATCTTAAAACACGCACACCGTTATATAAACTGGCGTAGTTACGCAGTGTCCACACGCACATTATGATATTGTAGATGACCGAGTAGCGCCATATGACCGGCAGAGGGGAACGCCTTGCCTTGCCACCTCCTTTTTTAAATGCTCTAAGATGTACTTACCTGAAAAGTTAATAATTTAATTTGATTTAGGAACATCAAAACTCAACAAATACAACTTTTGCCACACATTTTTTTTTAGTTAAAAAAAGAGAGATAAGGATAAATGTATGCGTACCTATTTGATTATAATAATTATGTAATAAATAATAGTTTATTTCGGTTTTCCGCTGTCACCATGAAGTAAACAACACGGTGGTTAGTTCAACACTGATTTATTTATCTTTCATGCCTACCCTATATATACAAATAATAATAGATCCAGTACAATAATATTTGCTTTAGATTGCTGCTGGATAGGTTTGAATTCAGCATTATGTCAATGCATCAATTTTTTATGTGTAAACTAATGACGTGATAAGCTAGTCTTTCACCTGGTGTTAAGCGTCACGGCCACCCATGTAACAGATAGGTATATTGTATAGTATCATCATCATCATCATTAACAGCCTGAAGACGTCCACTGCTGAACATAGGCCTCCCCCAGGGAGCGCCACTTAGAGCGGCTGCTCGCCTCCCGCATCCATCGGCTCCCCGCGGCTTTCACCAGGTCGTCGGTCCACCTAGTGGAGGGCCGGCCTACGCTGCGTCTTCCAGTTCGTGGTCGCCACTCGAGAACCTTTCTTCCCCATTGGTTGTTTAGTATACCAACTATAAAATATGATGTTATCACAATTCATTATGATGATGATGATGTTTACATTGCATTTTTTATAGTGATTATGAGAACACTTAAAAATCATTTTTATTTGTTTATTAAAATTAACTCATTGCTATACTTTTGTTGGCCAATTAGTAATTTCTGTGTTAGCACAATTGCCTTTTGGGATCTTTAAAAAACGAAGCCCAAAAGAGTACTCACTAAATAATGCTCAGCAGCTTCTGTCGCTGACTGTACCAGCACCGGAGGATTTATGGCCTGGCGGGCTTAAAACAAGGTAGGAGTTCCCATTTTGCCTTTATCTTGCTTGTAATACATTATTTACAGCGGAAAAAATTATAGGCATTTGTCTTCGGCCGACTCTGAGATGTCACGGCACTTTGGTACATCTGTAATCATTTTTTTATTCACTTTGTCGAATATTTAATTCAATTTCCTGCTGTATTTATTAAACATCATTAAATAAAAGGATGGATGCAGAAGGCGAGCAGCAGCTCGAGGTGGCGCTCTCTGGAGGAGACCTGTGTTCAGCAGTGGACGTCTTCAGGCTGGTGATGTTGAATATGATGAAATAAACAAATAAAATAATACTAAATGATGAGGAGGGATCACTTTGTAAAAGTGATCCCATTCTTAATAACAAACATATTTTGACGAAATTCAATTAAAATATGTATAATTTGCTATTTTTATTAGATATAGATATGTACGCTCCAGCTCCACCCAGAAGTGCAACGCCCTCACAGGGCTCATACAATGAAATATTTAGGACTAGGTATTTAGTTTTAGTTACACTAAATGACATTGTATGAAAGCATGTAATAAATAAAAAAATAAATAAATATTTTTCCTATATCGGTAATGTAATGTAATCACCTGGGGGCCTACCACAACCTCTTATATACTTCAACCATACTTTGAAAAATGACATAAAAAGTAAGAATACTTGTTGTTGTTGAATATTGAGGTGGCAGAGCAGTTTTGATGACGTCACATTAAATCTTTCACCCAAATACAACTGGCACGTCATACCATTACATCATGTTGACAGCGACGTGCGACAGTGATAACGCCATAGAAAAATGTAGACGTCTCGTTCTCACGCAGGAATACTTAATAAGTTTATGGTTTGAATTTGAACAAAATTATTGTATCCTTGAAGCATTACTGTCACGAACCATGATTAGTTTTTGGTAAGGCTGCACTATTCGCAATCGTAATTTGTTTAGCAAGTTGTAGGTGTGAGCACCTGACTAACACACACATACACTTGATTGTCGTTCCCTCTGACTACTCAGGCAGCAAAAACCAATGAAGTTTTCTCGTTGACAGCTGTTGGGCTAGAACGATTGTTGAGTGTTGACAAGACTGGTTGTTAATCAAGAGCTAAGTGACGGAGTAAAGGACAGCTTACCATGTTCTCCCATTTATCGTAAATATAGCCATAAGTGTTTAACTTTTGCTACCGTTTTGGGGTCTACTTGGGGCGTCTGCCCCACGTAGATCCTAATTAATAATTCCCATGAGCTAAGTTATGTTTTTAATTTTGTATTATATAATATAGACCTACATGTCTAAAACGACTGACGAATGAGGGGTCTCACAATCTGTTAGATCTGTTAAAAGAGCTATGAATAGAAATTGTATCTTGTTAAGTATAAGATAAGCATAGCGTAAGTGTGCGAAACAACATCCTTTCTACTCTTTGTGCTGTTGCAGTCTTTGTTGACACTATAGCAAGCTAAAAGCATTTATATTATGCTCAGAAGCAATTTAAGATCGATTAACATAACGGTAGTGAAATCGTTCGTGTTCCGTGGCTATAGATTGATGTGTCTGTTCCATAGAGTAAGTAACCAATGGAGTGTCGGAACCGTATTGATAAATAAGTGGTAGCTTTTTCTAACCTCTGTTTTGCACGCGTTGTGTTTTCTACTGGTCTTATTATTACTATTACTATTATTATTATTATTACTATAGCAACGATTCAAATTTCAGAACGGGTTCGGTAGGTCCAGAGACTGTCATAATAGATTTAAATAAATTTAAATAACATTTGTTTGGGCCTTTCATCAAACAGTCACGCTGCTATTCTACGTGGGCACGTGTTCTTTTTTATGATAATAAATGACGTCACAAGCTTGTGTTGTTCACCTGAAAATAAGCGACACAGCCACTCATAACAGTTGTAGTTTCATTCGGAACTTTAAATTTAGTTCGCTGCACTGCCCACGTCATCTTGAGACATCAGCACAGTCTAATAATCAGACTGCTAGACTGTGAGATCAAATCATAGTCTCCTTTGCTCAGTAATTTCACTAGCTACAGTGCCCTTCAAACCGGAACATAGTAGTGCTTGCACACTACTGCTTGGCGGCAGAATAAATGGCTAACCGGTGGTGCCTACCTAGACGAACTTTGCAGAAAAGTCCTATCACCTGGTATCCCAATTTCCATGCCATCTGTATAGCTGATCAATCCGTTTTTGCACGTACTACGCACTTATGCGACAACTTTAAAAAACCATTTTAACTTTTTATGAGTATGGCCGCTGATGCTCGGGTTTCCCGTTAAGTTAAAATTCACATGGTTGGGGACAGAGGATTGCGCTGTCCTGATTGTTACGCATACTGCCGTGATCATCCAATCGGACAATTGCCTGATTTTGCAAATATCAAATCCTGAGTTATGATTGGCCCGCACTTAGGTGCCTACACTATACACAGCGTATTTTTTGTGACAAAGTAATTCGTATTAGCGGTCACGTATATTAGTAGTCTCTGGTCTTCACTCACGGCGCTGTTTGCCTTCTACCACTGGCACTGTAATTATATTAAATCAATAACAATTTCGTGCAGCGTCACGCGAATGTTGCGTGCCAGAACTGTTGTCCTGGGGAAATACGGCCCAAGGACTGATCAAACGGAAAATATTGCCTGATTGAAGGCGGCCAAAGCCCGGCGGACAGTTGATTTGTTCCGGCTAGGCTACTGCTCTTTAATCGGCTTTTGTGGAGAACACAAATGGGTCAAAATATCACTATCAAATACATCTTAAATCGGAGCGTAGATCATGCACATTACATTAGTTTTTATTTCGGTTCAATACATGCAGTATTTCAGAAGTTATAACGATAAGTTTGAAAAAATCAACCTCTATTTGAATTTCCGAGATTACGCCGCGCACATTATGACGTCACACCCGCGCTTGGTCCGGTCACCCGCAGCGTGCAAATGCAAGTGCGACTTTCGAATGACCACGGGTGTGACGTCATCGCCTGCCCGCCTTTTTAAAAACCTTCGGCCGGAAATACGCACTTAGAACGTAAATATCACAGCCATGTTTTAAGATATAAAAAAGTGAAAACACAGTTTTTTTCGTCACTTCGTTTAGAATTATTTGACATGTTAATTAAAAAACGTTTGTCAGGTCCATTACGTCATAATCTTGTAGGGTAGTTTAGAATCAACGAACACTGGTCAAGAAAAACAAAAATTGCTTCAAATCAAATAATTATTAATTAGCTCCTGTATCTAGCACAGCAAGGTCTGTCACACACGGCTCAAAAGTACAGCGTGTAATTTTATTAACACTTACGATATTTGATAGGCGTACAACTATTCAGCAGTTAACCGCTTAGGTATCAAACCTCACGGTAAATGACCGCCGCCAGCTTTGCATAGTTTATTAATAGTACCGGAAAGTTGGAACGCTAGCAACCGATTTCAAGCACACCCCTCGAAGATGCTTATGCTTTAGCACGAACCTGGTTGCATAAAAACTAATTATAAGCAAATGACTACCTTTTTCACAGAGTACGAAACAAAATATGCTTCACCGTAGGTGAAAAGCGTCGTTTTCCAATCTTTTTATAACGTAGCCGTTCAAGCCATATTGCTACGAAAATCGTAGCTTATACTACGAAATACTACGTCGCGTAGCACAACTACGGCGTAGCAACAACCCAACAACTAAGAAATAGGAACCCCGTAAAGCCGTTATCAGAAAACGTAGTTCCTCAGCTTTCCCGCTCCTTTATAAAGCAATCACGCTAATTTTCCACACCAAACCACACAAACTTGATTTAAGTTTCCTGAATACACATCCAAGTTTTACCAACATATTAACATAGTCCTACGACTTTAACATCTTGTTTTAAGTTCGTTTCGTGAATCAATACTATATGAAGATGTGCCACAAAAAAGCCGTTGTATTCTGTAGAAAAATAGAAATTGTGTGGTCCTAATTGGAATTTCAACGAAACGAAATCGGCAAGGATGTTTGGTCGGATGTTTGCCAAAAGAGCAACGATTTTAAGTACCCAATGGTCACTTTATAATGAAAAAAATAATATAAAAAGAGGTTTTCGTTTCGGTGATCTTGTAGGTAATATGTAGGTAATTAACTATTATTGATCGACCGGTTGTATTTTACGACAATAATATAATTTTTAGAAAATATTGTTTTATTTTTTTATTGTTCAAATTGATACCCGTTTGTAAGCTTTCTATTTAATCCAGGGGGGTCACCACAACATCTTATAGCATTATTACTTCAATCATACTTTGAGAAATGACATAAAATTATAATTCTGTAATGTTGTTGACGCAGAGCAGTTTTGATTACGTCACGTTAAATTATTCACTCAAATACAACTGTCATTTCATACCGTTAATCATGTTGACACCGACGTGCGACAGTGATAACGCTATATAAAAATGTAGACGTCTCGTTCTCGCGCCGGAATACTTTATAAGTTCATGGTACGAATTCGAACAATATTATTGTAACCTTGAGGCATTACTGTCACGAACCATGATGGTTTCGTATTAGTTTGTGGTAGGGCTGCTGATGTGAAATATTACGTACATTTCTGTGGCTAACGAAGCATTTTCAGTTTGCGTGCATTACAACCGGCCGTGCCATGTAGATAAAGATCGCGCAACGAGATTTGAATTATTTGCTCGTGTAATGCAAGGCCGCATTATTGTGAACAAAGACGAACTTAGATTAGATAATTACCGTTCTGCCGTTATGGAGAGTTTTGCCAACCAGCACGCTTGGCATGCATTTTCATGGTGGCTAGTGGAAAGGCGTACTTACACTCCATCTAGTTTCTACAGTTATCTTTACTTTGCACGCCATAATTAAGCATGGGAGGAACGTTCCTATTATTACACCGTCTTTTATTAATTTTAGTTACACAAAACAGTCTCATATCCATATTCATTTTTTTGCGAGCACATAGACGTAGGAAGCTGGCAGTCGCTCAAAGTGGCGCTCTCTGGAGGAGGCCTATGTTCAGCAGTATATGTTTTCAGGCTGTTGATGATAATGAATTTAAATATCTTTTTGTTTTTCCACTTTCAATAGGTAGGTATATACTTAAAGTGGACAAAATATGGTACAAACCAGAAAATATCCCTAAGCATACAACATGATCAGTTATGTTACATTATAGGTATTATATTATCTGTGACATAATTCACTTTGAACTCAGAGCAGTTTAAACCATATGATTTTGCTGGCGTAAAATCGCTTGCAATAAAAACACATAGAAAAACATACAAAAGTTCCTAGTTAAAAAAATCTTTGAAATATTCCCCCGAATCAAATGGAAACGTCTTCCAATAAAAACACACATTATTTTATCGCACATATCCGACCTCACAACGTCAAAGGTAAGTCAATCAAGTATTAAACACCTTGCTACAGGCTCCGATAAACGCCAGCCGTCCCCCCAATAACAAACAATATCTTTTCCAATACGCCGCGCCGCGTCCTGTAGATTTCTGTTTAACGCAGACGAACGTCTTTTAAGAGATACTATTTCATAGACTTCCAATCATCGCCATAAATAAATTTCTTCGTATTTCCAATTATTATAATTATGTTATTGGCCAGATTCGATTGCGCACAGATTCAACTCTAAGAATAATTGAGAATTATTAAATAGAAAGAGAGAAATGAAATTTCAAGGAACTCTACTATTCTTACTTTGATTCCTGAAAGCTATTACCTGGGCAACTTCAAGACTTGATTGAAAAGGTGCCTTCAGGCTTTTCGTGCTACATCTTTGCCTACACCATCGCATACCCATCGCGGGCAACCACAAGGTCTTATAGCATAATTACCTCAATCATACTTTGAAAAATGACTTAAAAACAAGATTATTGTAATGTTGTTGACAGAGCAGTTTTGATGACGTCACGTTAAATCGTTCACTCAACTCTAAATAATAAATAAATTTGTGTGGACATTTCACACAGCGCCATCTAGCCCCAAACTAAGCAAAGCTTGTACTATGGGAGCCAGATAGCTGATATAATACTTATATACTTTTTTTTTTGGTTTGTAAATACATACATAGAATACAATATAACACCCAGACGCAGAACAAACAACTATGTTCATCACACAAATGTTTGTCCCGGGTAGGAATCGAACCCACGGCCCTCAGTTCAGAAGGCAGGGATACTACCAACTCAGCTATCGGGCCCGTCGAATGTAATACATAATGCTTTTTTATTCAAAGTGCACTCTTAGAGGTCAGAAACATACGTTTGGCAGTTAACGAAGTAAGAGCAAAAAACAATAATATAATTTACCTACTTACCTAAATTAAAATGAAGTACCTAAGTACCTTACTTAAGTTGAAATGGCAATGGGCAGGCCACATCGCTCGCAGAACTGACAACCGATGGGGAAGAAAGGTTCTTGAGTGGCGACCACGAACTGGAAGGCGCAGCGTAGGCAGACCCTAATAAAATACTTAGTTAAAATTCCTTTACTATGTTTTTTTTTGCTGAAATCGCAACCAGCATTCAAACCCGATTACAACCTGCCACAACTAATTGAGATAATCTTCAAATCAGAATAATTGCTTCAAGAGTGAACTGCTCGTCTGCAACCAGTACCAAGAATACGTTTTCCGATCCAATACGTTCCGCGTATCGTAACGTACACCTACCCACAACCCTGCCTTTATACCTATACCTCTACAGTTGCGTATCTACACGTGGCCATGTAAGTAATATTTTGTGGGCACTTCGAACAAAAGGAATCCTTTCAAACGAATGATACGCACCATCGCTAACATTACTCATACAACATTATACATACCGATTACGATTCGGTGCCGAAATAATGTTTTTTGGACAAAACCGGATGTTTTTCATTCCGTTAAAACCGGATATTTCATGGAAATAATATCCGGGTCATTTTAAATGTTATTACGTTTTCCTATTTTATTTGAGTAGTAAATACATTGAAAAGGTTTTGCGGGATTATTCTTGGAACGACATAAAAAATATTATGAAAATTTTCAAAAATTTTTTTTTTCAAAAAAAAAATTGTAGGATCAACAGCGGCCGGAGGCGTTTTTATATTAAATAGACAAAGGAACAAGCGTCTTTTATAAAACACCACTTTGAGTAGCTAAGTAAATACTTGCCACCGATTGTCACCACCTAACGGGTTGACACCTACGATGCTAACAACTGCTATTGCTGTAACTGATACTGATGCAGAATATATGGTTAAGCAATTTAGGTAAGTCATCATCAGCTCGTAGATGTCTACTGCTGAACATAGGCCTCCCACAGAGAGCGCCACTTTGAGTGGCTGCTCGCCTCCTGCATCCATCGGCTCCCCGCGGTTTTCACCAGGTCGTCGGTCCACCTAGTGGATCTGCCTACGCTGCGCCTTCCAGTTCGTGGTCGCCACTCAAGAACCTTTCTTCCCCATCGGTTGTCAGTTCTGCGAGCGATGTGGCCTGCCCATTGCCATTTCAACTTAAGTAAGGTACTTAGGTACTTCATTTTAATTTAGGTAAGTAGGTAAATTATATTATTGTTTTTTGCTCTTACTTCGTTAACTGCCAAACGTATGTTTCTGACCTCTAAGAGTGCACTTTCAATAAAAAAGCATTATGTATTACATTCGACGGGCCCGATAGCTCAGTTGGTAGTATGCCTGCCTTCTGAACTGAGGGCCGTTGGTTCGATTCCTACCCGGGACAAACATTTGTGTGATGAACATCGATGTTTGTTCTGCGTCTGGGTGTTATATTGTATTCTATGTATGTATTTAAAAACAAATAAGTATATAAGTACTGTATCAGTTATCTGGTTCCCATAGTACAAGCTATGCTTAGTTTGGGGCTAGATGGCGCTGTGTGAAATGTCCACACATATTTATTATTATTTATTATTATTATTCGCAGCTAACGTGGCAATAACTACTGCAGCGAAAGCAGCGCAATTTTAGACTAATTATCACATAAGCTACCTAATGTCGCATTTCAGATCTTGGAACCAATTCTGGATAGGGACACTTCCAAAATAGCATCAAAGTCGAATGACATCTTCACAAATTGTATCTAATCGCTCCATTCAACAACATCTTGTGGGCTCTATTAAACATCGCTGCGGTTTTATCGTCGATACAAAATTAAAGATGAAATCTAAGAAAAAAACTCACTTGCGAGATCAATATTGAAGGACATCTCAAAGTGTAACTTTTTACTCCATTTAACATCATCTCGTGGTCACTAATGGTCGATACTCGCAAATACCATACGTATATTGTCACGGCAGATCCAAGGACATTTTTTAGGAAAAATGACGCATGCGTTTCGCCAAAGTCGAATGACATTTCCATTGTATAACTTTTCGCTCCAGATTTAACATCTTCTCGCAGTCGACATAATTTCCAGAATCGCCCTGCAAACACCCTCGCGTCGCATTGCACTAATTTACTCTTAATTATACTGCAGGTGCCTTTATATTTAAATAAATAGCGCTGCAGATTTTCGGAAGATTTAAAAAGTTAATTTTGTTTTTAACTCTCTTCCGAACAGAGGATTATTATAAGGTTGCCCGTTTTCTTATTCATTCTATTTTATACATTTAACTTTCCATCGTTTAATTAAACTATACTGAAACAACTCATAATATTTGTGATGTGCAATTTTGATTCCATCTTATCACAGATTATACAATAGTTACTATGTTATGTTTTACTACTATGCGGCATTTTAGTCGACCAAGTCAAGTGAGCATTGGTTTGGCTCACCCTGTGCGTCCGGGGTAATAAAAAGCCACAGTAGCCGAATAGATACACGGCCGAATAGCGCCTGCTTTAGACGACAAACACACCGAACATTGCATTGAACACTACGTAAATCTAGGATGCAATGACAATAAATCTACTCTAAGTCACATACTAACTCTAACCATAGCATTGTCCGCGGCGTGGTGTTGTATATGTTGTTGTTGTTGATCATATTATTACGGGAGACACCGTAATAATATGATGATTTTAGGGTTGCGCGCACACACAGGCTAATAACGGGACTCTATTAGTAAGCCTCCAGTGTCTCTGTATGTTTGTTTATCTGGGTTATAAGCGGGTAGTTACCTATCTCGTGAACGTAATGTTAGGAAACTGGCCGACTTTTCTTACAGGATATGCGTTATTACGGCAGATTACTTAAATGAAGTCTTTTTGTAATAATTTAGATAATACCAGAAAGGCTTTGATTGAGAGCTGTCCGTTTTGTAATTTTTGTTATCGTTTATAATACAACAAAACTGTTTTTAACGATTTTTTATTGTTTTTCATACCGCAAGCTTCAAGGTTGGTAGTGTCCCAGATAATATAATACCTAGAGTACAGATGCCTCATCCCATACAACGGAATAACTCGGGCTAGTTTACAAATTATTTTTTTCTGCGTAAAGCAAGATTATCAAGCGACATTTATTGCGTTTTGGCGAAATATTGGGCGAAATGAATACACTGGACATTAACTGTTAACGCTCGCGACACGATCACTACATTTTTTTCACGTGCGGGCTATTTTTCGTTTGTCCCGGATGAGACCCCATGGTAGTGCATAGTCTTTAGTAAAATTAATCAATAAAAAATGCAAGTTTTACTTTCGATTAAGATTATGGCATAAATATTATCCAATTAGAGAGCTATGTTATTTGGGGTTACACTAAATAAGTCTACATGTAAATGGAAAGTCTATTGAAAACGGAACCTTTGTTGTGCGAAGCCAACTCGTACTACACCGGTTTTCCACCAACCAGACAAACTTTTTAACTACCACAGACAAATGAGATCAGAAACCAAGATCTCATACAAACACCAAACTTCTCCACTTCCTAACTCTTTACGTCCTAGGTTCCAGATAAATTCGACTTAACGTGTTGTCGGCTAAAGCCCCGTGAACACAGCACGAAGTTTTCTTCGCGCTATCACTAACTATGCAGATATATTTCACCAAGTTTTGTGGTGAAAGAACCCGATAACGGCTGACTCGACAAAAACAGGGCCTACCACAACCTCTTATAGCATTATTACTTCAATCATACTTTGAAAAATGACATGGACGATTTAACGTGCGTCATCAAAACTGCTCTGCGTCAACAACATTACAATATTCTTACTTTTAAGTCATTTTTCAAAGTATGATTGAAGTAATAATGCTATAAGACCTTGTGGTGACCCCCCTGTTCATTCTTAATTAAAATTATGGATAATTTGGAAACTGATTATCGTTAATTATTTCATCATCATCATCATTAACAGCCTGAAGACGTCCACTGCTGAACATAGGCCTCCCCCCGGGAGCGCCACTTAGAGCGGCTGCTCGCCTCCTGCATCCATCGGCTCCCCGCGGCTTTCACCAGGTCGTCGGTCCACCTAGTGGGGGCCGGCCTACGCTGCGTCTTCCAGTTCCAGTTCGTGGTCGTGGTGGTGGTTCCCCATCGGTTGTCAGTTCTACGAGCGATGTGGCCTGCCCATTGCCATTTCAACTTGCTAATCCTAAGAGCTAATTAATTATTTATTTAAATAAAAACGTTAAAACATTGTCACGAGTACTCGTGTTACAATGGGTAGTCTTATCGCTGAGACCAAACTCTCTACCAAATTATCTTTGTGCAAGTAGCGCAGACGCAAATGAGACGGTGGTGTATTATAATAATTATTTTATTATATTCAGCACTTCTTAACACAACTACGCCGGTGCTATTTCTTGAATAATAAATATTTAAACAACAAGATAAACATATTGCGCATTAAAAACAACAAAGTGTTTTACTGTCAGATTTGCCCGGTGACATTGTAATGCATTTAAATTATGCTTTCCTTTAGAAAAGCTAGATTTATGTGGACAAATTTATTGTTGCAGATCTTAGACTTTGTATGTACAAAGGTTTAAGAAACGTAAGAAAGAGACAAGTTAATGGGTAACTGTTTCCTCGATTTTTATATAAACTATTAGATTAGTCGGGTTTTCTCTTAGAGCATCCATAAATGGAGATGTTAACGTTCTTCTTCTTCTTCTTCTTTAATGGATTTCTATCGCTTTTTCGCAATAATTATGCCAATGTCAAGTGAGTAAAATTTGTACGGTTATGTTAAGTCAAAGTCATATTTTGTCAGTCAAAACGCCAATAGTAAAATGGTGGATATTTTACTGAAGGCACTAAAAAGGCCGTTAAAGCAAAAACGAAAATGTATGTTTCTATAGTCTTGAAACTATTTGCCAACATTCGGCACGTTCTCGAACACTGAGCGGATAATAATCCACCCTTATTACACTATAAAGTTCAGATATACACAGGTTTTGAAAAATAAATTCAAAATTCGTAACCACCATTGTCGGAGTTTCTTCAAAGACCGATGTTAATGTTCTAATCCGCAAGAACCAAATTTCTGCCAATTTCTACGGGGGACGAGGTAAATACGTACAGCACACTCGCAAACCGCGCGTGTAAACGCACGCCGCACACAATCTTAAAACACGCACACCGTTATATAAACTGGCGTAGTTATGCATATTATGATATTGTAGATGACCAAGTAATGCCATATGACCGGCAGAGGGGAACGCCTTGCCTTGCCACCTCCTTTTTTAATTGTTCTGATACTATACGACCACGGCATAGGTACCTAATTATATCAATTTCCTCTTTTTGTTAAAAGCGTGTACGTTTGTTCGCTGCCCAATTGCCAATCGAAACTCGTTTTACGTGATACTGCATCCTGAGACATCGGCACAGTGTAGTCTCATGATTACTGGTAATTAACAAGATTACTAGACTGTTAGCTCAGGTCATAAAGTCTCATTTGCATCCTTACAAAACCTGAATATTCAAACAAAGCAGGAAGAACTTCACTTTTAAAATAACCTTAATCTCTCACACCTTCATCTCTTATAACCGAATACTTTACTAACAGATAGATTTACGTTTTTTACGCTCAAAAACCCCGTGCAAGAAATTACATAAAGATTTCATACAGTGGACTAAGAGAGCGCCTGAAATATTAAATTGTAATTTGTGTTTCTTAGCGAGGGCACAATACTGTGCCGACGCAAACTGAAACTTTGCCGTGTTTACTTTCACACTGGGACATAATTGTTGCTGTAACAGCTGCTTCACATCATCAGCTTTTGGCAAAGCGACATTTAAAGAACATGTGCTATTAAGGTAAACTTTTAAACACTAGTTATTCTGATTCTACTAAATGACGAAAGATATTTACAAAACAATCTTCATCAAATCTATTTTCAAACATAAAAAAATCAAAATCAGTTCATGCGTTTGAAAGATACCATTTTACAGACAGGTTCGAACTTCCATTAAACTTACCTATAACACAGATTTTATAATAGTTTTCACCCTTCTGTTTGGTCGGTCGTTAAAAATAGAATCAGCATTCCAAATTCAGACGGCTTTTCATTTAAGCAAGCTTTAAAAGGCCGACAATTTTGCAACACAGTCACGCGAGCGCTTTAATGTGAAAGGAGCTTACACAATGTGTGTGTTGTGCATTTAATTTAGCCGTAGTAGGCAAACGGCAAGTTTGGCGTAACTTCGCGCCATATTGTTTGCAACTTTAGTCAGCTGTTAGGTGAACACTATTTGGGGCAGAGGTGGAAAAAGTTTTGGCGTGTCTCACGTCTCCTTCTGGCATAGACGCAAATCACCAGAAAGTTATTTCAATAATTATTTACGTTTTTTATTTATTATAGCAGTATCGCCTACTCAGTGTAATCTACAGATTAGATGCCATAATAACGACAATCACCAACAGGTGAGACCACAGAGCAAAAAAAACGCTTTCTCTGTTTCATAGCTCTGTTGGTGAGACAGTGGCCAAATTTCAACATCCTATTTAAAACATGCAATTCTAATACCCAGCGACATGAATTCATTAAAACACATCCATAAACCTTGCGATGCGAACGGTTAATATTCCGAATAAAAAGTTAAAATACCCGGTAAAGTTGCCAAATTAAAAACGCCTCCGTGATTAACATTCGCCATCGTAAAGCTGGCGGGCAGTTAAATGCTTGCATCATCATTATTTTGGGCTTTAAAAAAATAAGCGCTCACTCCGCGATGGTGATTCCAGAGATTTACAACTATTGCCACTTGTTTTATGCGCTTGTGAAATCGTGAATATTGTTGTCCAGCTTGCTATTTGCTTTTATTGCGTTCAGTAAAAGCTTCCTCGTCGTGAATCTTTTACAGATTTTAGCGGTGTTTCTTCACCATCTTTGACTTCCTTGGATGTTGAATTTTACGTCACGTTTCTACGCCTTAAAATGAAGCCGGATGAGAGAGGATTCTAAATAGCAGTAGGTACTCCGGGCATCCTTGAATCCACATGTGGATTTAAGAGGAAATATAAGTATCCTTGGATCCATTTGGGATCTAAGCTGTGGATCCAAGTGGATAGATCCAAAACCAGCCGTTTCAATGTAAGTTACTCATACTGAAGTAAATTTTCTGTCAGTTCAGCGACCGTTACCGTGGTATGAAGAGCTATAACGATACTGAAAGTCACCTAACCTCTGAAAAAACTTTTGGTTCCTGAATAGTGAATCTGATAGATGTGTATTCATAGATCTGCTAAATGATAAATTTTGTTTTGAAGATGACTAGAACCTTCATAGCTGATTTAGTACCTTTTCAAAATAAAAACAAAAACATAAAACTCTAAGATAACACGCAGAAGGTATATTTCAGATAAAATTATCTTCAGTTTATAGTCCCATTATAACTTGTGAACAATATAGGTACTAACAGTGAAATAAAGGGGTGACTCACTCATAAAGGTTTATTTGTCTACACTTTTTATTTGTTTGCCGGTGGAAAAATGCTATGAAGATACGTGATTGAATGTCTTTATTTACATTGGAGGGATACAGTATAATATCTTATACGTATATCATATATTCATTTTATGGACTTATATTAAGACTTTACGAAACACATGGGCAATAAGGTCAGGTGCATACATAGGCCGTATCATATTACAGTATTGTTGATGCGTATCACAAATTAATGTAGACTGGTGATGATAGGTGACCATTGGTTTCTTAATACACCGTTTCTTTATTTGTTACCTACAAGTATACGTCTAATGCATATCTATAATCTGCGCTAGTGCTACGGGGGCCACGCCAAGTCGGTGAGTCCATGTTGTCTCACGACAACAGTCATCAGAGCCTTTAAGAAACTACAAAATTCTAACACCAGGGCTGACCCGAGACCCACACGAGAAGGTTGAATGGGTCAAAATAAATACAAACACGGTATATAACGACTATAAAAATTATAAAGATACGGCGAAGCGTGCACTGTCTTTGAGATAAAGTGCATTGTTTAAATAATAATAATATAATAATTTGAATGATGCGTTTCCGAAGTAGAGTTAATTGTTAACGAAATACAATCCATGTCAATATTTCTAGTGATAACAAATGTTTTCTTTTACGTAATGCGAGGAAACGCCATTAGATATCAGACGAAATCGAAAGATGAATTATAAGTTAGATACGCACAGTTTGATACGCCTCGGTGCGCGGCGATGGAATACGAACGATGTTCAATATACACTCAGCTTTATAATGTGTGAGATGAGTTGATTGCGACACAATAAAACGTGTTATTAAATGTCTTGCTATATCCATTTATCTATGGCTATGATCGTGATTATATTTTTACATACGAAAATATATTATGTCTTAAGTTCGTGTTTTCTAGAAACATTTGGGAACCAATAGCACTGTCTTTATGATAAAGCGATATGCAAACTGTCCTGTATTCTTTCCATAAACTTAAGGCCACGGAATCGGATTATATACATGGCATGTACTAAAATATTCCCGCCACATCTCATTCCAACAAATATATGACCCAATATCGTAAATCGTTCTTCACGCAATTCGCAATCAGTATAAATAAAACTCTTTGTCCTGACTGAGCCAGACAACGTACAACAAAAATTGCTGGGAACTTGATACTTTAAAAATTTCCTTTCGTGGCGAAAAAAATAAAGACAGAAACAAACTAAGATTTTTTATGAATTTAACCTCTATTCAAATTAGGTGTTAAAGTTGTATGAAAAAACACGAGCTGAACCACGGGAAACTGGTAGTGATAACTGTTTTATTTTTATACATAGGACCAATATATATATATTGGTCCTATGTATAAAAATAAAATATATATCCTATATATACTATATATATATATATATATATATATATATATATAGTATATATAGGACCAATTTAATTAGCGCTAATGTATTTCTTGACAATGTGGAACGTTTGCTTGATAAAATAAGCGAGCTGGGCTCTAACTGTATTATAGTTGGAGACATGAATATTAACACCTTAGGCGACTTTAATAGCGAACTAAAACGATTGACTGATCTATTGTCGGTCCATAACATGACGAATGAGGTTCAATTCCCTACGCGCGTAACTGCGAATACCTCCACTTGCCTCGACCACGTCTACTCGAGCCTACCTGCGAGCACCGTGTGCACCGCGCCTATTGTTACGCACCTTAGCGACCATCTGGCCGTGAGGAGTGAGTTGGTGTGTACATTGTGACATGTAAATTATTTTTTACCAATAAAATGATTATGATTATGATTATGATTATGATTATACCTTAACTCGAAGGCATTTTTGTTTCCGCTTCTGAATTATTTATTACTGTAATTCCTTTCCAGATATCAGTTTTTCTTTGTCGCTGTTACCTTCTTCGTCCTTTTTACTCAATTCTCGGCGGTAGATACGCATGTTTTCCTTGTAATCATGAACAGATAAAGTTTAGTAAACTACTCCTTTTTGGAGACAATATGAGACTTTAGATTAATTTTTAATTTAAAGGATCAATTCGAATCATGTACGGCTGGAAACTTAAGTCGTTCGTTTGTTTCTTTTTCCAGAGAAAATAAATAAAATAAATAGGTACATTAATTAGATCCCGGCTAAACACTGCATAATACATGATATATAATCGCTACCGCTGTGAGTAATGCTAAATACCGCGTGGGCTCCCGCGCGGTATTTTATATTATGTACTTAGCTCTGCGGCTAGAGTGAAACTTGAGCAAAACTTCATACAAGATACTCTGTGAAGTTCCGTACAGTATGCCACTACCCACAGTGGCAGCGAATAACGCGCCGGTTTGAATAGGCCCTTAATCATACAATTTTAGGTCTGTAGGACTCTTTGACTTACATCTACACTATACGTCTTTAGGTGCCCCTCGTTCACGATCCCTCGGATCAAAAACAAAATCCCACAAAATAGGATCGATCAGTTGCAAGAATCATTAGATGGGATCCAGGATGTGGGAATTGTAAGTACACCACCCATTTTTAGATTTAGTTCCTACAGAAGGCGAATTAAATAACTCCGAGACCGCTCCGTTGCTTGAGAAGACAGGTGTATTTCGAATGATGAACTCAAAACTTACATAACTACCCTAGCTTAGAAATCTTAATTAGTAACTACCTACTATTTATATAATATTAATTATTTATCAAATGCTTACCCACATGTCCTTCATTCCTCCACCCACACTAATCTCTAAAGACAATAAACAATAATTACATACATTATGTGGTGGAGAGTTACATCGCATCCAGGTAGGTACTTTTAAGATAATATAGAAACTAGTTGTTATTTGGGTTATATTATAATACAAGTATCACGTTCAATGGCTAGGAGTTTTTTTCCAACAATGTCTTATGGGCCTTGTTTCAAGATCCCCCTTAATATACCGGGGAGAGAGAGATGGTTCACGGGGTGATGGCACTGATGGCGAGCTTATAGTGCCGCTACTAGCAGCAGCCTGCTGCCTGGAGGGTCATCCTCCTCAACTATTTCCTTTTGAGTTAATTTATCAGTGAG
Source organism: Ennomos erosarius (assembly GCA_963580505.1). Lineage (NCBI taxonomy): Eukaryota > Metazoa > Arthropoda > Insecta > Lepidoptera > Geometridae > Ennomos > Ennomos erosarius. The sequence goes on from OY756986.1 coordinate 12,841,419, forward strand.
GTTTTCCCCCCTTGGCCGGGAACAACGCTCAGGATCTGGGCAGACTTCGACTCCTACGCTTTAGTTGATAGACGTGACAATATACTTGAGCTCCCCCCCCCTTCTCTTATCACTCTAATATAAGAGGGCCTTAGCCTGCATTCCACCCTACCTGGCAACCACATTTCCCCTTTCAAGTATTGCATATATTATGCCGAATATTTTGATGACGATTATTATTGATAACTAGCTTTTGCCCGCGGCTTCGCGCGCTTGTGTTATGTTATTTTTACGTTATAGTCTAATAATAGATCATGCATTTCGTACCAAACAACAAAATCCAATAAATCTTTTCGAAGCTGAGCACAGTAACCTGTATTAGCATAGGTATAGGTATAACGCAAGCATAGCCGTGAGTGGAAGCTATTTAAGCCATTACCTAAAATTAAATGTTTTGAGTCTAATATAAATTTATAACAGTAAAAGAAGTTTCAAACAAAAAACTACAATTATATAAGTACCTCTTCATATTACAACAAAAAGAAATCATCATCACTTCACTCAGGTCTTTAACAGAAGTTTCAGTAAATTTTGTTTAGGTAGTAGTTACCTAAGCAGGCAGGTACAGTTTAGAAAAATATGGAAGAATCACACACGATGATCCTGTTTTGCTCAGTTTTACATATTATCCGCGCGCTTTTTGTTCCATTTACCACATTTTTTTTACCTTCTTAAGTTTGGTTCCATACGAATTGAGTACTTAACTACCTACACATAAGATAGTTACTTACCTACTATAACTATAACCTTCTTGAAGTAACCGATCCTCTATCAATCATTTCCTGCTCCCCTGCTTTATTTAAAAGCCCACAGATCTAAAATATTGTATCTATTAAAAACTTATTTCAACATGCAAGAAGAAGAAGAAGAAGAAGAACAAATCAAAAACAGTCAAAAACGAACGTTACGCGCTATGTTGTTAACTCGAGGATACAATTTTATTGCCATAATGAATACATACATATTATTATATCTAAGTAGGTACCTACCCTTTTTAAACCTTTTTCATCAAATATTTCGTATCGTTGGCTAAATACAAATAGCACCTCCGGCTTACTTGAAAATGTAAGCTTCAATATTGGCTAAGTATGATAATCGCGTGAAGCCTTATGAATAATTATAAAAAGTCTAAGTAACTACCCTTTTAAACAGTTTTCAAAAAATACTTCCTATTGGCTAAATACAAATTTTGTCTAATGCCAAAATAAAAAAGGGTTTACAATGCGTAGCAAAAGCAAGGGTCAATAGGCACAGATTACTGAATATGTTACTACTAAGGCTAAGCTATAGGTACTATAAATACAATTTTAAATACTTATTTCGAATGGTAACGCGTAGTAGATTTTTGAAAACTAATACATAATACCAGATCGCCAATAAAGAATTTTGCCCTCGCCAGAAACCAATAAATCGAAAACATGAATAATAATTTAGTTATGTTTCAATATTGGCTAAATATGATATCGCGTGAAGCCTTAAAACTTATAAAAAAAGTCTAAGAAGTTTTTAGTCTTCTAAATTCCTTGTTCTCTGTGTCGTGCTCATATTCAAGAATATTCTCATACCTATCCTCTTTTTTAGTTTGGACCACAGATTAACTAAAAACTTATCTATATGTAAATACATATGACTTCCTTGGGTACTTACATAATAAACACATTGTTTTTCTCTAATCTGCATTGCATCAATCGCAGACGAAGTTATCGCGCGATGTATTTCGCCGTAGCCCGAAAAGTGTGCCGGTAATGCAGGCGCGCCAATTGTTATTTCCTTTATTTTGTCTTTTAAGTTATAAATAAAAACATGCATTAAATTACTTCCTTATTGCTTAGTGCAGTGGGGATTGTTCAGAATGAAATAAAAATGACTGGGGTTCCGTACTCAAAGGGTAAACTCTTATTACTAAACCTCCGCTGTCCGTCTGTCTGTCTGTCTGTCTGTCTGTCTGTCTGTCCATCAGTCACCAGGATGGACTCATAAATCGTGATAATTTTTCACAGATGATATATTTCTGTTGCCACTATAACAACCGTGATCCGTATTCAAAACGACAGATAAACAGAAAAATAAAAACATCGAGGATAGTCAACAGAGATATTTTTCTGCACCAACTAAACAGCGAAGGTTCGAGCGTATATGAAGCCGTACCATATTAGTAACAGAGTTTTTTTCTTTAATCTGTGCATCCGGATAAACCCGAGATAAAATTGTATTGTATTGTATTGTTAGTAGCCAAAATATAACTTACCTTTTGACACTGGCTAAATACCTACACTATGTGTGGAACCAAAATATAAGAAAAAACTTACCTTGAGCGTGAAGCGGCCATCTTGTTAAAATCCCGTTCCGTTTCATAAATGAAATCTTAATCATTTTCACCAAAAAAAATATTAACGATATTTAAAATTTAATATATCCTATGTTTTGCGCCGGGGTTTTCTAAGCTTATTAGTGAAAACCGGTATTCAGTATTTTCGGACTTGTGCCGTAACAAACAAACAAACAAACAAACAAACAAACAAACAAACAAACAAAATGTCTAAAAAGTAGCTTAACGTGATCAGCGAAAAATTTCAAGCCAACCTGTGTAATTTTTTTTTCGATATCTTGCATTTACAGATTTTTTTATCTCTACAGTTTTATTATATGTATAGATTTATGGAATTTGTTTTAAGTAGGTATTTATACTGTCGTCCTCTCCTCTAATAACAATTGTTGTGCCCAACAGGATCCATAATGATACCAATGCTTGATTACACTATCTAATGTTACATTGTGGAACGCAATAAACATTAATATTTGTATTTGTACCAGACGACCCTTGGGTTAATGTTGCGGTCCGCTCCGCCGCGTCCTCTACCTTGTCGCTGTTGCACGCGGCCACAGATTACTGAATATTTTACGCGGCCCCGGGGACCGCGCGTTAGCCGGGGGACGGTCCCCTTGTCTGGCTTTAACGCGCCCTGTGCATCTTTTTATTTCATTATAGTCTGGCAATAAAGCAATAATCCTGACCAAAATGTAGGTAAGTCTGCTCCAGTGGTACGGGTGAACTGGTTCTTTATCGCGCACCGACAACCGTGACAACCCGTCGCGCCGTCGGCCGAATTATCAGCTGTTTTAACAAACTCCATATCGTACGGATAATTATGCCGACAATATAAAAAATAAATAATATATTTATTAAAAATTACATAAATGATGGAAATACAATAAATTAATCTTAGGAACTAAACATAGGTCTTACAAGGTGAGGTGCCTGTACTAGGATAAACCTGTGTCACAGGCGGCATAGTGCTTGCCTATTATAATAATATTAGAGATGCATGAAATTATTAACAATAGATAGATGTTTAACATTGAAAACTTAAAATATATGTTTCCAAAAGTAAAACATAAAATTATAATTAACCTAATTTAGTTATTAATTACTTGACAATTACAAATTTTAAATTTTAACAAAAATAGAAATTACGTCTTAAACTCATTTATCAATATACAGCAGTAATTCGGTCTGATCGTATGTCAGACCTTGTAAATGCCTGATTGCTTATACAGTTAGTTTAGTGCTAAAATAATTAAGGTCACAGATAGATAATGTCTTATGTAGTTTATGTACAGAAAAGGCCCGAGGAAAAAGAAGAACCTGTTTGTGAAAACAAACTTAGACACAGAAAGTGACGTACAAACAATATATTTCCGTCTCTTTATGAGTCTGAGTAGCGTGCTATTTTAGGACAGTGTACATTACACAGATTAAAAAAAAATCTACGTACATTACTAAGCTATAAAGCCCGTCAAATAACGTTTTATAATGTTTCGCTGTCACAAAATTCGTACATGTGCAACAAACATGGTTCATGGTTATGTAAAATCGATAATGGTTCGGAAATTTCAACAACTGTATACAGTTTCTTGGATTATCAACCTAAATACAAATATAATAAGAGGCATTTTACGAACATGAGTGATGAAAAATGAATTAAAGTCGTTGAACATTACTATATATAGACTATTAACCTCATGTTATCAGGGCGAGTCAACGGAAAGATCATCGAGATTCTCTATGGTGCCAACCTATGCGCACTCAAAAAAAAGGACGGTGGTGTCAGACCAATAGCAGTCGGAATGACCTATCGACGCCTCGCAGCCAAAATCTCCTGTAAAAAGATAGCGCCACAGCTAGCAAATCTTTTTCAACCCATTCAGCTAGGTTTTGGTTCGCGAGGTGGCTGCGAAGCCTCTGTCCATCAACGCGAACTTTTTTGAGTAGCGGTTGTGGAGAGGTGCTCCTGAAGGTAGATGTAAAGAACGCTTTCAATTCTGTTGATAGGGGAGCCTTATTGACGCAAGTGAAAGACAAAATTCCAAATCTGTTCAACTTTCTTTGGCAATGTTATGGCTCTTCAACTAAATTGACATATCATGGTAACGAAATTCTCTCTGCGGTTGGCTGTCAACAAGGCGATCCACTCGGTCCAGCAATTTTCAGCCTTGCCATTCTGTGCCGTTTGCCCCGTCGGTTGTTCCTACCTGCCTAAAATTGATAGGGAGAAATAAACAACCGAGGTATACGCAACAGATATAATTGAATTTTACAATTTACAAAAAATAAAAAAATAGACCGGCAAGATCAGTGGGAGGGCACATAAATTTATGGGGCCGCGGGTTTGGGCACTTTAACCAGTCACCACCTTCCACACACTACCGCGGGAAAAGTACTCTCCTGGTCTGGTACGGGGCCCCTGGGTGGCTGGTGGGCCCAAGATGGCAGCGGCAAGGTGGAACACGCTGGAGACCGTGGAAATACAGTGCGCGGTGAAATTCCCTACCACCGGAATTTTCACCGGTTTTACGGCGGCGCGGTGGTACGGCGGTGCCGGTGGTGTAGACCCAGCTTTGGGTTCCGTAAGTAGTGGCGACGTTGAATCCGTGATTTGTTAAGTCCGTTCTTTGTTCCTGGAAGCGACAAAATTCCACCATGTTAAAATGGGAATCTGCCTAGCTTCCGTTCTGGGAACCCACCGACGGCTACGAAATTACCAGAAAATACTCACCCGCAGTGTAGCATTGCCGTGGTGGTAAAACCAGAACGGAGTTCACAATAAAAGTGGAAATTAGGCAAAAAGATATTGTTTGAAGCTGAAGGCTATTATTACAAGCATACGGCAATGAAAATTAAATAAGGGAAATGGATTTAAATTACATAAATTTAGCATTTTATAAAATATTAGCAAAAAGATCGAAAAGTTAAGGTAGACGCAAAAGAAAAGATGATGAAACTTAACGTATAGAAACTAGTGCATGATTAAGCAATTTAGAAAAAGAAAACTATGATTTGAACACTGTACATTAAAACAATATTAGTACAATTTAAAAATTAACGGTTATTAAGAATACATTTTGGTTTTTTTATGTGCCATTTAAAACTTACCCTATGTCGGGAACACACAAAGAACTCTCAATAAGTGTTTAGAAAACAATAAAAAGGATTTTAAAATAATAATTTGTAGAATTAAGTTTCCGAATTTCAAATGCACAGTCGGCTAGGGCGCTCGGAACTGGCAAAAGTTACACGGATCTGCTTACGACCAAGTCTAGTGAGGACTGTGAGCGATGCCGGCGGCCGTGGTCCAGCGTCGACCACCACCTCCCCGGTACATACCCCTCGGAGCTCTTATGAACCGGTCGGACGTAATAAGGATGCGTTGATTCAATAAGCGCTAAGAAACAGGTGCCGCACTTAGGATCTAGATCCTCGTAGTTATTTAATATAGGTTTATTATAATAATAAGTTAGAATAAGGCTGTCTTGTACATATTTTTATTAGTTTAATTTTTTAAGTAGGCTAAGGATGTAAATATTATTTTTAAAAATACAAATTAATATTAAATGAGTAACGTTCCGTTACATTACCCGCTCGTCCCTCATAAGGATTTTATTTTAAAAATAAAATCCGCATTAACTATTTACTTTGTACCAAATTCTTTGCAATTACCTATCACACTACCATCCATAACATTCAATCCTCATTATTCATACAGCCTTTCAGAAAAACATCCTATAATATTATAAAATTATGAGACGCGCCTTTCATAGCAAAAATCATATGCCATTTAATATGTTCAACATAAGACTCGTTGCAAGAATTGTAAAAATGATTTTAATGGACTCAATTAGGTACAATATTTACCATAAATTTTCAAATCTTTTATATGCCAAGTGCCCAAGTTTTTACCCGACATGTCTTCTAAAACGTAAACAAGTGGCGAGAGTTTTTCAGTAACTCGGCATTTTATATATTTTGGGGCAAGCTTTTTGCTAAAGTACTTGTCCTTGTCACTTAATACGTAAGCACGCTTGTAGACGATATCACCTACATTAAATTCGAAGGGTTTGCGTCTCAAGTTGTACTGAGATGTGTTCTTAACGTGAGCGTGATATAGTGACTTTTGAACCTGATCAAAAACACTGCTTAAGCAACCGAAGTTTTCTGCATAAACATCGCGGGGCATAAATAAAACCTCATCACCTAAATCTATATCAGTGTAGTGCGAACCGCATAGTACTACTTCTCTGCCGAAGACAAGAAAAGATGGGGTAAATCCAGTGGCTTCATTTACCGAATTATTGATTGCAAACTGGACCTTTGGTATGAAAAGATCCCATGACCTGTGATCGCCTTCAACAAAGGTGGAGATACAAGTGATTATTGTTTTGTTGTACCGCTCAACTAAGTTCACTTGAGGTGTGTACTTTGGAGTGAAAAATACGTTAGGAATGCGGTATTTTTGGAAGAAATCGTTTGTCTGACCACTAATAAACTGACTTCCATTGTCCATAAGTATGGTCTGGGGCACGCCATGAACCAAGAAAACTTGTTCCTCCAAAATTTTAATTATGACGTCGGAAGTTGCCTTTTTAATTGGAAAAATATGGCAAAATTTAGAAAAGCAGCATGTCACTACTAGAATATAGCTATTCTGCTTTCGTGTAACTGGAAGTGGTCCCATTAAATCAATGGATATCATTTGGTAAGGACGTGAACATTGTTTTGGCCGACCCATGGTACCAAGAGTAGCGTGATTTTGGGTTTTGTATTGCAGACATACAGAGCACGTACCCACGTATTTTGCCACATCCTGATACATGCCTGGCCAGTAGTATCGAAGTGCAATGCGCCTGTACGTCTTGAAGATGCCAAAGTGACCAGCAGTGGGCTCATTATGGTTTTCCGCAATAATACCATCCCGAAGTTCCTGTGGAACGACTTCTTTCCAAGAAAACTCATTGGTCAAGTGACACTTATTTTTACTGAGGCGGAAAAGAGAATCGTTCTTAATTTGGAAATTTGGAACGTGTACTGGGTTATTGAGGCAGTTATTGTAGATGTTTTTATACCAGTCATCGCTAGTAGTCGCAAATGACTTGGAAGTAACAATCGACGCGACTGGAACGGCTCTAGACAATGCGTCAGGAATGATGTTGTCTACACCACGACGGTGTTTGATTTCAAAATCAAACGACGACAAACGAACACCCCAACGTGCGAGTCGGCCAGTAGGATTGTTTAATGACAAGAACCATTTGAGAGCACTGTGGTCTGTATACACCGTGAAAGTTTTACCATTTTCGACGTAACATCTCCAATGCTCCAATGCTACAAGAACAGCAAGAGTCTCCCGTTCCGTAATGCTGTAGTTCTTTTCAGCCGTAGTTAGAGATCGGCTCATGTACGCAACGGGATGCTCCTTACCATCAACTGTCTGAGTAAGCATGGCACCTACTCCGTAATTACTGGCGTCCGTGTGTACCTCGAACGGCAGATCGTAATTAGGACAAGAGAGTACCGGAGCGGAAACCAAACACTCTTTCAGCTTTTTAAAGGCAGTATCAGCTTCATCAGTCCATTTAAAAGGTGGGGTATTCTTCTTACTTGAAGTGAGCTTGTTTAGCGGACCTGCGATCGTGCTAAAGTTGGGAACGAACCTACGATACCAAGTGGCTGTACCTAAAAACCGCTTAAGCTCCTTGCGACTAGTAGGAGTCGCGTAGTTGAGGATGGCTTCAACCTTACCTGGGTCGGTTCGCAGTCCATTCGCATCAACCACATATCCTAAGTACTTAAGCTCGCTTCTGAAGAACTCACACTTCTCTAGATTGATAGTGAGATTCGCCTTACGCAGCCTGTCTAAAACACGAAGCAGGAGGGAGACGTGATCATCAAAAGAGCTGCTTACAATGACTATATCATCAAGATATGCGAAAATTCGATGATCTACGTCACTTAGCAACGCATCAACCAAACGTTGTTGCGTGGCGGGAGCATTTGTAAGTCCAAAGGGTGTGGTCTTGAATCGGAAAGTTCCGCGGCCTGGGACGTAAAATGCCGTCTTGTCACGGTCCTCTGCAGAAATTGGTACCTGCCAAAAGGCTTTGGATAAATCGAGACTACTAAGGAAATGTGCGTCGCGCAAGTTATCCAAAATCTCAGAAATATAAGGCAAGTTGTATGCATCTCGTTTCGTAACTGAGTTGAGTTTACGGCTATCTAAACAGAAACGAGGCTGGCCATTTTTCTTAGTAACAATAAGAACCGGGGACTGCCATGCGCTTTCGCACGGTTCCACCACATCAAGACTAAGCATTTCATCTACCTGTTCGACAAGTATTTTCTGTTTCTCAGGTGAAAGTCTGTAGTACCTTTGTCGAACAGGAGGTGAATCACCAGTATCAATGCGGTGGGATATCAAATGCGTTCGACCTAATCCCTTATGCTCAAAAGAAATATCCTTAAATTGATCGACGATATTATCCGCGATAGCTTTCTGCGAATCGTCTAAGTTATAGTAGGAATTGATAAAAGTCTGTTGGTTAGTTGCATTTAAATCCATTAGCGGTTCGCGTGACAGCTGTAGCGAACCTAAATATTTTGGACACAAATGAAAAGCGCGCCAGAAGTCGATTCCTAGAATCAGAGATGACTTCACTTCAGGAACTACATAAGCTTTCAGTATGTGAAATTTGTCCTCAAAATTTACAGGCATATTGATATAACCTAAACTATCAAAAGATTGTCCACCTGCAGCAACGATTGACACGTTATCATCAGTACAAACCTTGAGACCTCGGTTAACTAAAATGTGATGCGCATTATTACCTAAAATGGTGACAGCTGCACCCGAGTCAAGTAGACCTGAGACTGTTATGTCATTTACTTTAATATTCACGTAGGGTCGTGTATCATCTAGAGGTTTATCTTCCAGAATTGTAGCAACGTTGTAGCTTTTGAAAAACATTTGTATCGTTTTCAACCATTCATTCCAATCTTCAACATTAAAACGACCTTTGGTTGAAGATGAATCACTACAATTCCGAGAAGCTAGTTTTTTGAATTCGGATTACACCTAGGACAATCAGGTTTCTTAACACCCTTAAAACCACACTTGAAGCACATAATTTCAGTATTCTGGCAATCACTCAAGCTATGGGAGTTATTGCGACAGCGAGGACAGTAGGGTAGTTTCCTGTCAGAATCAGAATCACTCTTGTTTATAGCATGTAAATATTTTTCATTGACATTATTATTAGTATTAGGTTTCATGTATGTATTTTGTTGTTTGTTTTTATAATCATTGTAGTTTGTATTGTTTGTGTGATTAAAGTTTGGTTTCGGTTTATTAAATGTAGTATTAGATTTTTGTTTATAAGCAAACTCCGGTGCTACAGTATCAGACGTTGCAACTGGAGGTTCACGAAAATGTACCAACCGCGATTGGACATTTTCAAAATTCCTACATAGGGTTCGCAACTGATTAATAGTATTTATTTCAGTCGCTGAAGCTAACGTGCTTGCATAGCAAGGTCTGATATTGTGCAATATGATTTCAAGTTTGTCTTCCTCCAGCAAGGGCTTCGACAAACGTGAAAACATACTCGACAATATTGACAAATAGATTGTTATGTTCTCTAGTTCACCCTGAGTCCTAGATCGAATCTCAGAGAGTAATCGATAATCATAATCAGTTTTGTCGAAGTCCTGCTTTAGAAGAACGACAAGTTCCTCCCAAGTCGATACCTGTTCCTTAACACTTCTAAACCAATGTAGTGCGTCATCAACAAAAATTTCGGTGGCAAATGAAAGAAGCTTTGATCCAGAAATATTACGGGCTTCACTAAATTCGTTGGCCCGTTGAATGAAAGAGCGTACACACGACTTACCATCAAACTTTAACCTACCAAATTCAGAAGTTCTATTACCACTATCGCATGTTACCGAAACATGAATTGGTGCGACGTTTTGAGTTTGCGACTCAGAGCTCGAGCCGGGCAAAGATAGTGGATCGACACTCTTCTTCTTCAACACCAGAAAACTTTCATAAAATTGTTTGAAAAGTGTTTTACATTCAGCATGTTGTTGAGAAGTTTTTTCATCTGTATTAATCCTATTTAGTCTGTGGTAAAGATGGTGAAGCATATTTTCGGTACGAGATAAAATATTTTTGTCTGTAACCCCCTCATCTATGATCGCCTTGACTTTCTCCAAAAGTTCTAAAGAACTGCTTAAATCGACCAATGCATCTAGGTGCGAGTACATAATGTCTTCTGAAGGAAAACATTGACTCAGCTTGATGATTTGTTTCCTAAGATCCGCAACAGTAGAACCAGGAGTTTCTCCACGAACACCAACCTCGTATTCTAATTCTGATTTTTGCAAAGACAAAAATTTAATAGGGTACGACATTGTAGTTGTAAATGGCACACAAAAAAAAATATGATCAATGATGTAAATACTCCGTTCTGTTACAATCAGCTTTTAACAGAACGCTATGGTTTGATGATGATGATGGTGAATGATACCTAGATGAAAAAATAAACAGAAAAAAAAAATTTTGCAACAAAAAAATAAAACAAAGCGTTAATAAAAAAAAATTGCAACTGGTGTGAGTACAGCTTAACAAAAACAAAGATTAATTCTCCGTTAGTGTACGAATAGAAATTTTAACACTAGTTAAAAAAAAAACATGGCAACACTAAAAAAAATATTCGAAACAGTATCGACACACAAAGAGAAACACTATACTCACCTCAGCTACTGCAAACCAAAAAATAAATAGCGTTTTACAAAAAACCACACACCGTGCAAAACTAACTACGTGCAGAAGAAGGTGGAAACTGGTTAAACCCACGTAAGAGGGCGCCAATGGGCGCGGGTTTGGGCACTTTAACCAGTCACCACCTTCCACACACTACCGCGGGAAAAGTACTCTCCTGGTCTGGTACGGGGCCCCTGGGTGGCTGGTGGGCCCAAGATGGCAGCGGCAAGGTGGAACACGCTGGAGACCGTGGAAATACAGTGCGCGGTGAAATTCCCTACCACCGGAATTTTCACCGGTTTTACGGCGGCGCGGTGGTACGGCGGTGCCGGTGGTGTAGACCCAGCTTTGGGTTCCGTAAGTAGTGGCGACGTTGAATCCGTGATTTGTTAAGTCCGTTCTTTGTTCCTGGAAGCGACAAAATTCCACCATGTTAAAATGGGAATCTGCCTAGCTTCCGTTCTGGGAACCCACCGACGGCTACGAAATTACCAGAAAATACTCACCCGCAGTGTAGCATTGCCGTGGTGGTAAAACCAGAACGGAGTTCACAATAAAAGTGGAAATTAGGCAAAAAGATATTGTTTGAAGCTGAAGGCTATTATTACAAGCATACGGCAATGAAAATTAAATAAGGGAAATGGATTTAAATTACATAAATTTAGCATTTTATAAAATATTAGCAAAAAGATCGAAAAGTTAAGGTAGACGCAAAAGAAAAGATGATGAAACTTAACGTATAGAAACTAGTGCATGATTAAGCAATTTAGAAAAAGAAAACTATGATTTGAACACTGTACATTAAAACAATATTAGTACAATTTAAAAATTAACGGTTATTAAGAATACATTTTGGTTTTTTTATGTGCCATTTAAAACTTACCCTATGTCGGGAACACACAAAGAACTCTCAATAAGTGTTTAGAAAACAATAAAAAGGATTTTAAAATAATAATTTGTAGAATTAAGTTTCCGAATTTCAAATGCACAGTCGGCTAGGGCGCTCGGAACTGGCAAAAGTTACACGGATCTGCGTACGACCAAGTCTAGTGACGACTGTGAGCGATGCCGGCGGCCGTGGTCCAGCGTCGACCACCACCTCCCCGGTACATACCCCTCGGAGCTCTTATGAACCGGTCGGACGTAATAAGGATGCGTTGATTCAATAAGCGCTAAGAAACAGGTGCCGCACTTAGGATCTAGATCCTCGTAGTTATTTAATATAGGTTTATTATAATAATAAGTTAGAATAAGGCTGTCTTGTACATATTTTTATTAGTTTAATTTTTTAAGTAGGCTAAGGATGTAAATATTATTTTTAAAAATACAAATTAATATTAAATGAGTAACGTTCCGTTACAATTCATCCTATTACCAAACGTTAAGCTTGGATTTTAAGCAACGCTTAAGCAAGCTTAACGTTTGGTACTTGGATGATGGGACATTGGGTGGCGACATACCGTTTATGATGACCTATTTTTATTAGTCGATGAATTCCGAGGGATCGGCCTTGAGCTAAATTTCTCCAACTGTGAACTTTTTATTTCGGACGACAATCCCGCAACTGATTTGATTTTACAAAAGTTTAATAGTTTGGCCCCAAATATAAAAAATATTTTCGATTAATCGTTCTCTCCATTTTTTGAAGAAAAATTCAAAATTTTTCGCTTTGTTCGGAACGTTTAACCAAAATTAATACTCATGTGGCCTTTACTATAATTAAATATTGTCTATTTGTCCCAAAATTTACATATATCCTACGATGTTGTCAACTCTGGAAACATACGGATCTCCTTAACAGATTATACAACATCGTTAAGATTACTTTGGCATCCATTTTGAATATAAATTTAGATGAACGTGAGTTACAGGCTTCTCTTCCCGTACGTTTAGGAGGCCTCGGCGTTCGGTCTATCTCTGGTGTCGCTCTCCCCGCGTTTCTGTCCTCAGGGCATAGCACTCAAATTTTGACTCAAAAAATTCTTGCGGCCTCTTTTGACAATGTAGATATAACCTTTTTTTGGCGACGCCAGGAACGCGTGGTTGTTGGCCTGCCCTGACACAGAATTACCCAAAATCCCTTACTCACAGAGGCTTTGAGACGGGCCGCTCTGCGAGCAAGTACGGAATCAGTTACTTCATACGTGCTCAAGCTCCGCAGATCGTGCCCGCCTCTTAGCCGTTGCCAAGTGGGAATCGGGTTTGTGGCTGCAGGCTCTCCCTTCGCCCAATACTGGCACGCTAATCGATTCGTCGACTTTCCGAATCGCAGCATCCCTTCGTTTGGGCGCATCGTGCTGTGCTCCGCACCGCTTCCAGTGTGGCAGTGCCGTCGATCGGCTTGGTCACCACGGTTTATCATGCGTTAGAAGTGCTGGGAGGATTTCTCGTCACGCTAGTCTCAAAGATATAATCCGTCGAGCTTTTGTCAGCGCCAACTGCGCGGCCATTCTGGAACCCAATGGCCTCGTACGTGACGATAGTAAGAGACCTGACGGAATGACCTTGATTCCATGGAAGATGGGGTGGCCCTTGGTTTGGGATGCAACCTGTGTTGACACCCTCGCGCCGTCACATCTTCCTGGAACATAAGTTGAGGCTGGCGCGGCGGCCGAATCCGCAGAGAACATGAAAAGGCGCAAATAGTGGTTACCCTGGACAGTGGTTACTTATTTGCGCCTTTTGGTGTCGAGACGCTGGGGCCGTGGGGATCAAGTGCTCACAAAATTTACAAAAACCTTTCGGAAAGACTGATCGAGGCAACACGTGACCAAAATGCTGGCCTCTATATGGCGCAAAGACTAAGCATTGCCATACAACGGGGCCGCCTGCATTTTGGGCACATTGCCCACTGGTAGCGGCTTCTTAGATTAAGTTTATTTACTTTTAGTTTTAGATAGATCATTTTAGTTTAGATTTAATTTAGTTTTAGTCCTTTTTTTAAGTAGGTATTATTAATGTTTTATGTTATTTATAGTTTACGTTGTTGAATAAAAAAAACGATTAATTTACCATAGACTAACAGGTATAGACACAAGTGTGAAACAGCTATTGTTCTGATAAATACACGAAGCACGATAAAGCCTTCTGTTAGGGTCAAAAAAGGCCGGAATAGTTAATTTGTGATATAAGTAGGTACCAGCGTGGCGTATTTAAAGATTCAGCGCCCTAGGCCTGTAGGGGTTGCCGCCCCATAAGTTAACAGAAAACGGGATTGGGCATCCCCTTGGTTTCTAGATTAGCAACTATTATCACTAAGTAAGTTGAAATGGCAATGGGCAGGCCACATCGCTCGTAGAACTGACCACCGATGGGGAAGAAAGGTTCACGAGTGGCAACTACGAACCGGAAGACGCAGCGTAGACCGGCTCGCCACCGACGATCAGATGAAAACCGCGGGGAGCCGATGGATGCAGGAGGCGAGCAGCCGCTCAAAGTGGCGCTCCCTGGGGGAGACCTATGTTCAGCAGTGGACGTCTTCAGGCTGTTAAGACGCTGACAGGACCCAAAGCGAGCATGTTTATTACAGCAGTCGAACATGAAACATATTGTGTATTAAATAGGGTCGCTTTATGCTTAGCACAAATATGGCGATTACGTTGCGTTCTACTTCGACTTTTCCATTTTGCGGTACAAATAATTCGTTTTAAAATAAACGCTTATTGTTATGAAAAAAATAGTATTTATGTTTGTTCATATGTTCCCTTGTATCTCCTAAATTACTTATTCTATTTCAAACAGCAAGGTGTCAATCGATAGATCTTAACAGTCTGCGTGCCATAGGTTATATAAAGTTACAATAAATTCAATATGGCGGATTATATTAAAAAGTTGTCTGAGGTGGGTTTTAACTTTTTACCTTTGTTTTCACAATAAAGCATTCATTTACATTTTTGTAAGTATGTTTCTTTGTATACATATTTAATTAATTGTTTAAAGTAAATAACGTTTTTGTTTGGTTATCTTACATAGTCTGTCTGCTTGTGCTATATATATATAAGAAGTGCACTAACCCTGGGCTGTATTAGCTTGAAATATCTTCTTGAGCAATGTTGACTACAAAGCCGCTGTTGCTGATAGCCTTATTGGTAGTCTCCTACTGGGTTGTGCCTTCAGGTTTGTTACAATTGCCTATACTTTGTTATTATCATGATGTTTAATTGTTTATATTAGTATACATAATTATATTTACCTATTATTATTATTATTATTATTATTTTGATGGTTCAGTACCCGAAAGGTGAAGTGAACCCTATTACTAAGGCTCCACTGTCCGTCTGTCTGTCTGGCTGTTTGTCCGTCTGTCACCAGGCTGTATCTCATGAACCGTGAAAGCTAGAGAGTTGAAATTTTCACATGATGTATTTCTGTTGCCGCTATACACAAATACTAAAACAAAGTAAAATAAATATTTGAGGGGGATCCCATACAAAAAACGTGGTTGTTTGCTCGTTTTTATAGATAATGGTACGGAACGCTCCATGCGTGAGTCCGACTCGCACTTGGCCGGTTATTTTATGCTAAAATGGGCATACGTTTGACAAGAATTTCCGTGATAGTAAGTGACAAAGTTTTTTAAGACGACGGGTAGACCCAGATGAGCAGGTCGAAATTCGTTCAAAGAAACGTCGACATTAACGACATAGACATAAATATCAATTCAGTCTGAACTTCCGCGTGGCGCTTACGACAAAGGCAACGCACGAAATGACTGATTTTGGAGGTTTTTAATCAATAACTATGTTAGTATAGTACTTTTCAAAATTATTAATTCATCACATTATGTGATTATTTATTGGGCATACAATATTTTTTTTTGTAAAAATATATTCGATAGAAACTGTATAAAATAGGAACAACTAGGAGATATTTAACCTAAAATAGGAGATATGTTTGCGATCTTTTTATATAGAACTGAATTTATTTATCTTGTATTTGCGTTCACACAAACAAGTTATTGAAACGAATTACATGATATATTAAATTCAAAGCTTCACATGCTCTTATTTTGTCAGGAAACTTGCCAAAAAACACCTTGTTTGCTCTGCCCGTCACCTTAAGGTGGGGCACGTTTGCCCATGAGGTGCCCATTATTCACTCATGATTTGAACTATTACTTTTTGTCGAGTGCCTATACCTACCTACTTTTAGTTTCAACTGACTTCAAAGAAGGAGTTCTCTAGTTTCAAGCTGCAGGATGTATTTTTTTAATGTTTGTTACCGCAGTATCTCCGTCATTTACTTAAACTTATTTTTATTTCAACTTTTAGATTAGTCTCATAGAAAATTTTAACAAAATAAATTAAGTAGTTTCGTATATAAATAAAAATTTATAACTGGAAAAAATATTTTTCACCTTAAGGTGGGGCACGTTTGCCCATGAGGTGCCCATTATTCACTCATGATTTGAACTATTACTTTTTGTCGAGTGCCTATACCTACCTACTTTTAGTTTCAACTGACTTCAAAGAAGAAGTTCTCTAGTTTCAAGCTGCAGGATGTATTTTTTTAATGTTTGTTACCGCAGTATCTCCGTCATTTACTTAAACTTATTTTTATTTCAACTTTTAGATTAGTCTCATAGAAATTTTAACAAAATAAATTAAGTATTTTCGTATCTAAATAAAAATATATAACTGGAAAAAATATTTTTCCGTGCTAGTCGTTCACCTGATTGTAAGCGACTCTGGCCGCCCATAACAGTTATAAGTTACATTATCGCCTAGCGGGTCATTTTTATGTTGTGGATGACATTCTAATTTATCACATAGGTAGTTATGTCAAAAAACAGATAGGTACTTGTGTCCTATGGATTCATTCTTCAGGTTTCTATTTTATTTCCATGTGTTTATTCATTTCCACATATACACATCACGTCATCATCGGCCAGAAGACGTCCACTGGCTGAACACAGGCTTTCTTCATAAAACGCTACTTGGGACGTTTATCATCCCCTATTGCCATGGATTTGCCATAATCACGACGCTTGGCAGGCGTAGTCTTGGTGACCGCAGAATATTATAATGTTAGATACCGGTTAGAATGCTCCTGCGCATTCCCTGGATATTCCCTTAGCCGGCTCTTACGGTACCCAACCCACCAGTAGAAAGATGAGAGGGAAGAGATGGGGTGATCCTATTTGCTTATAAATTTTGTTCCCATTTTAAACATACATAGGTAATATAGGCATGATGACTAATTTTGAAAAACTGTCCTATAATGTTCTAAATTGATTACTATTTCCAAAAAATATATCATTTCAGCAGGAAACAACGATTTACTACGAAAAAAACGCTAATGAAGTTATAAGTTTGAAATTCCTTCCAAAACGATGGCCGGTGTCATGGCGTCTGCTTGTGACGTCACGGCAAAGTAAACCATTAACCGACTGTAAATACTAGCCCTCATCAACATAGAACCTCCATGCTAGCCCTACTAACACCTTAGTTAAGGAACAGGCACAGACTACTTATATGATGAAAATTAGGCCGTATTCCGATAAACGCTAAAATCGATATTATCGCACCAAAAACGCGTACCGAATGGCCGTGAGTGATCCCTTGTAAACGTCATGACCGACGCTATCTTGCGATATCGCCGTCCGTGATTAGCTATTCCGAGTCATTGACAGCGCTCAAAGTCGTGAGCTGAATCGGAACGTTGAATAATCAATGTGTGTTGTGAGCGGTTATAGCGATTACAGCGTGAATCGGAATACAGGGCAAAATTAGCTCCCTACCCCTGTATTCCGATACGGCGTTCCGATTCAAATATTGCGCTCTGGACTTTGAGGTTTGTTATTTATTATTGTTTCTGTACTTTTATTTATGTAATAATATAATAACATAACCTCTAATAGATACGTAGGTACTTACTCCAGATACTAATCTATCAAAACAAGTATTAAAGCTAATTTCACGGTAGGTGTCTACGGGAATTTATAGGTCTTGGACTTTTATTGTTTGATTTATTAATAATATCTTCTTGAATCCCAGTACTGAGATGACAATTAAATAATAATGCATATGTGTACGATATCGGGTCGCTGGGAGTTAAAGAGATATAGGTAGGCACTAACTTTGAATTTTTTACATTTCTAAACACTGTTTAACAAAAGTCTTACATAACCTCTAATAGATACGTAGGTACTAATCTATCGAAATAAGTTCTAGGTACAATAAAGCTGATTTCACGGTAGATACCTACAGGAATTGATAGGTGTTAAACTTATTACTGATTAATAATATATAGGTAGGTACTTACTTTGAAGTTTTTACATTTAAACTCTGCTGAACAAAAGTCCTTGTTTGATGGCAAAAATTCCCCCAGCATCAACAAATCAACTCTAGGCATATTCGAGCTATTTGCCTTGCCAAATCCTTGTTCCATATTTTGGTAATTATAAAAACCTTTAAGTATACAAATTAAAACAATTTAGAAGTGCAGAGATCGTCGGACGTCGAAGCTCGGTTCGTACGAAACCACGGCTACTTCGGCTAGGCATTACGTTAATTACTTTCTTATGACGTCACGCGCTCTGATTGGCGTTCAACTTATCATGGCGGACTGCCGTATTTTTTTGTTTTCATTTATCAAATTTATTATCAATCTCGCCCTAAATATGAGAATAAATACATTTTTTGAAATCTATTTATCCCATTTAATTAGAGAAATGCATTATTTTAGTGATTCTTAGTTACTGTCATCATGCCTATTATTCAACGATGACGACTTTCTTTTGTCTTTTTTCTACAACATTGTGGAATGCAAATAAACAATTGAAATTGTAATTTAGGCAAACAGGTTGGAAATGAAAATATTTTTCAGTTTTTTGGCGGGAACGCGGAAATGTTCACGTCGTCGTTGCATTGTATTATTTCTCAAAACTTGTGCTTTTTCCAGTATTAATGTTTAAAATTGGTGGCGTTTTACGCATTAAGTGCTGAATTACGAGCATGAGTGTGGGCAAGTGATATAATGTGGTGAAACGTGAGTTTTCGTGTTGCTTCCAAAATTCCGTAGAAGCTTCTAGTAAAATTGCCACCACTTTACTGGAGCATGACTTAGACTGGACTAAGACTACCTGACTTAGACTGGACTATGACTATGACTAAGACTTGACTTTACGTGATATTATATTCTTTGACGATGAAAAATTACAATACTTGACACTAGCTAAATACACGACGTGTGGAGCCAAAATCGAAGAAAAGAAAAAAAATATATAATTTTCATTTTTAATCTAAATTTAAATTTAACAAGGAGGTTATATGCGCGATTCCAATCGTCGTTACCTACTTTGTACTTAGCAGTTTTATAAGGTATTCAAATAGAATATTTTCACACCCACAGTAATTAAATTACAATATACTCATAAACTCAGCCGCTCTAAGTGGCGCTCCCGGGGGGAGGCCTATGTTCAGCAGTGGACGTCTTCAGGCTGTTAATGATGATGATGATGACACTCATAAACTGTTGAACCAAATTAACATGGGTGTGAATGGGTATAACGACTATCTGAAAGATTAAGCCTTAAATTATTTTCCGTTTTTTTTAGCGCAAGAATGTAGCGGCGATCCGAACGCATTCAATAATACTGAATGTGGAGGTTATGGCACTGCTAAGTGTGATTATATATACGCTCCGTATTATGCAAGAGATAGCCTCTACGGAATAATGTGCGTACCCAACACTTGTACATGCAAAGATAACCTCGTATATGATGGCTGTGAAAAAAAATGCGTTTCTGTAGAAGATTGTTCGGAATGTTCGAAACAAATCTAATTACTGCAACGAAAATATCGCACGCTCAACAACAATTTCTTGCTATTGCTGTTGCGTATGGATAGATGGGTGGTGCCAAAGGAGCAACCGAATTACTGGTGGAAGGCTTCGGCCGCCGCCGGCTTAGTTACCACCCCCTGGACAGAGCCGCGCTCACAGAGCTCGCTTCGCTCGCGCTGTGTTACCTGTCGTGCCCTTACGTTCAATCGGGGTCCTACATCTATTTATGAAGTACCAAAGTTTTGCGCTGGCTTCGCATGCAAAACGCATGTCTATCAGATCGGAAGCTTTAACTTTGAAAGTAGCTAAATTGTTACGTGTCTTGGCTTGATTTATTTTTTAAAAAAGGAAAATTTGGCGCTCGCTTCGCTCACGCTTTATACTTTACTATGTCTGTAATGAATGGTGCAGAATAAAAAACCAGCCTCAAACAAGGAAAATTTGGGCGCTTTCTTCGCTCGCGCTGTAATCTCTACTGCTTTTGTAATGACTGGAGCCAAATAAAAAACCAGCTTCAAAATTACTGTTAACATAGTTCCAAGTCCGACACAAAATTCTGGCTTCGCCCTTGTCATCACTTAGTTGTACCTACGCTGTATAAGGTTTTTACTGAGACGTCACACATTTTGTGAACGTCGTAGATACATAGGAATTCGGGACAAGTGAATTGGTTGCAGCTACTTCATTTACTCATCACTCATCATAATGGTTACTGGTTAGAATGATAATTTAGGTTTACAATGTTATATTATATGATAATAAAATTATGTTATATATTAATATTTTCACTTTTGCTGTTGTTACTAGACTATAATAGTAGGTACTGGTGAATTATTAGAATAGTTCTGAGTACACTATATTATTGTATTAAATATAAATCATACTGTAATAGGGATATTTTATTTCGTACCTTTTATTACTTAGGTAATATCGATAACGGTTTTTTAACGGGAAATAGACCTTTATTTTTTAAACTAACTACTAAAATGATAAAAACTACATTGTGTTTTAAAAGAGCTGTTCTTACATTACCTATATAAGTATACTACAAATAAATAATCGGTTCCCGAGTGGTAGTTCGTCCACACGGGCGAAGCCACGTGGGTACAAGGTACCTAGACAAGGTAATAAACGGTTATTTTGGAAGATAATTGAATTTACTTAAAAATTCTAACTTATGAGAAAGTGCAATGAATGTTGTGGTGAAGTGAAGAATACAGCAGGCAGTGTTACGAGCGCGGTATAAGTGTGAGACATTGCTACGCATGTGATAAGTACGTACCTATGTAGTGCGATCTAAGGCCCTAGTCCTAGTTTTCGAAAAGTCTCGATACTCACCGGATGCTGCGTCATTTGTGTTAGTTTTTCGCTAATAGTATTATAAATTATTCTGACGTTTGTGTATGGTTTCACGAGAAGCGCCCCTAGTGATATGAAAATCACAGAATATTTATATATTTCATTATTCTTTACAAAAACATAATACAGCATCTGGTGAGCAGTCGGCCGTGAATATCGAGACTTTTCGAGAGCAAAACTTGGACTAGGGCCTCTGTGTTGGACAGTGCTGCGCGTTTTATATACTTACGCGTAGTGAATCACTGTGTAGGCTACGCTTGACTCCCTTCTGTTACCGTCCCATCTATTAATGTAGCGCTCATAGAGCACAGCCGTGCTTCGCTATGAGCGTACCTAACCTATCAGTTGCGGTCACTACTATGATGGGTGACCACTACACAAAAAGTGGTATTTACATCTGAGCGCTACCGTGCTTCGTTAAGCTGTCGGTCCCAGCTGTTGTTATAAGACACTAGCTGCGCCCCGCGGTTTCACCCGCGAATTAAAAGTAGCCTATCATCATCTTCACCATCAGCCCATAGATGTCCACTGCTGAACATAAGCCTCCCCACAGCGCCACTTTGAGCGGCTGCTCGCCACTTGCATCCATCCGCTCCCCGCGGTTTTCACCAGGTCGTCGGTCCACCTAGTGAGGGGTCTGCCTACGCTGCGCCTTCCGGTTCGTGGTTGCCACTCGAGAACCTTTCTTCGGTTGTCAGTTCTGCGAGCAATGTGGCCAGCCCATTGCCATTTCAACTTGGTAACTTTAAGGGCAATATGGTCACTTTAGTCCTTCTGCGGATTTCCTCGTAAAAGTAGCCTATGTGGTAACTAAAATTTTCCGTTGTAACGTCAAGTAGGACCAAACATACGCCGCAACATTCGCATTTATATATTATTAGGAATTAAGAGTAGGATTACCCGTGGCTTTAACTGCTTTGTTCTTGTTAAAAAAAATTATCCTTCACAGAACAGAGCAACCTCAAATTAAAAAAGCCATCTTCTATGACAGGTCACCTTCGGCTACAAAGACACTCTCGCGGGCCGCTTGCGGCCCAGCGAACAGAGCACCCTCGAAAAAAAAACGCCAACTTTTATGACAGGTCACCTTCAGCTACAAAGTCACTCTCGCGGGCCGCTTGCGGCCCAGCGAACAGAGCACCCTCGAATAAAAAAACGCCATCTTTTATGACAGGTCACCTTCGGCTACAAAGTCACTTTCGCGGGCCGCTTGCGGCCCAGCGAACAGAGCACCCTCGAAAAAAAAACGCCATCTTTTATAACAGGTCACCTTCGGCTACAAAGTCACTCTCGCGGGCCGCTTGCGGCCCCACGCAAGCAGAGCACCATCGAAAAAAAAAACGCCAACACCTTCGGCTACAAAGTCACACTCGCGGGCCGCTTGCGGCCCAGCGAACAGATCACCCTCGAAAAAAAAAAAACGCCAACTCTTATGACAGGTCATCTTCGGCTGGCTACAAAGTCAAACTCGCGGGCCGCTTGCGGCCCAGCGAACAGAGCACCCTCGAATAAAAAAAACCCCTTCTTTTATGACAGGTCACCTTCGGCTACAAAGTCACTCTCGCGGGCCGCTTGCGGCCCAGCGACAGAGCACCCTCGAAAAAAAAAACGCCATCTTTTATAACAGGTCACCTTCGGCTACAAAGTCACTCTCGCGGGCCGCTTGCGGCCCCACGCAAGCAGAGCACCATCGAAAAAAAAACGCCAACACCTTCGGCTACAAAGTCAAACTCGCGGGCCGCTTGCGGCCCAGCGAACAGAGCACCCTCGAATAAAAAAAACCCCTTCTTTTATGACAGGTCACCTTCGGCTACAAAGTCACTCTCGCGGGCCGCTTGCGGCCCAGCGAACAGAGCACCCTCGAAAAAGAAACGCCATCTTTTATAACAGGTCACCTTCGGCTACAAAGTCACTCTCGCGGGCCGCTTGCGGCCCCACGCAAGCAGAGCACCATCGAAATAAAAACGCCAACACCTTCGGCTACAAAGTCACAAGTTACAAGTTTAAATTAATTTAATAATTTGATGAGAATTCAATGACGACGTTAAGTTTGTAAGGCTTTCCTGCGGGAACGGGTTATTTTTCCGGGATGAAAAGTATCCTATATGTTAATCCAGTATATAAGCTATCTCTATTCCAAATTTCATCCAAATCCGTCCAGTCGTTACGACGTGACACACACACACACACACACAAACTTTCGCCTTTATAATATTAGTGTGATGATAGTGTGATAGTCGCTAAGACAAGTCAGTAGCCTTTAGGCGGCCTAAGAATTCTAACGCCAGGTCTGACCACTTGCCTACACGAGAAAAAGAAGATCTATTCATTCTTTTCGCCTATGTTTTTCCCTTTCCCTTCTTTCTATCTACCCTTCGACAGGATCAGCACTTCCAAACTCCGTGCGACTTGGCTATCCTTTACTCAAAAGCTTTTTCCCTATTCGATTAGTGCTTATCTTGCCCTTTTCATTTAACGTGAGTGGCGACACGCAAATAAATGTATAAAGATTGCAGTAGTTTAGTATAATAAAACTCGGAGAGTGCAATTTATTATTTAGACCATCTCGCGTTGAGTAGCGGAACTCACGCCACGAACCCAAACTCAGCCAGTGATGATCTAATTCAGCTCCTATAGTTCAAAAGAGCGGTACTATAATTTATTTGCAACTGCAAAAGTGCCACTGTTTTAGTTTTAAATACTATCGCCGATACCCACTTTTTTGATTAGATAACATTACCAACGACGTTTCTTCTGATATTGAATAAAATATTAAGTAATAAAAATGATGTTTTATTATATTAATTTTGTAATTTTTATTGGGTATATTTCATTTTTTTACAGACCGCTAATAATAGTATATATTTTTAAGAAATGTTCAGAATATAAAAGAATGCAATTGATCACAATACTGAAATAAATGAGTCAACTCTATCTTCTTTACCCAGACCTCTATTTATTTTTCATAAAAAGTAGCAGCACTCGTAATGTTTGTTTATGGTATAGCTACTCGTCGCTAGATGGCGGTGGTGGGCTTTACTTGCAAAATTTAATTTGGTATCATTCTGCATTTCGGGACAATGAGTATCCTATAGACTACGCAGTATGAAGTGAAATCATGCCAAGTTTCATTAAGTCGCACAAAGAATCCAACTTGGCTGGGCAGCGTTCGGGAAACTTCAACCTATCTTTTCGTTCAAAATGCTACAGAGGCTGAAAACAATCAGTGTGTGTTGCTAGTGATGACATAATATGGAACTCTTACCTTCTTGTGGTTGGTCGTGCTTTGTTGGCCTCATTAGTAAGCTAAAAGTTGTGCAACGAGCTATGGATGGATATGCTCGGTGTTTCCCTGCGAGATAAGATTTGGAACGAGGAAATCCGCAGAAGAGCTATAGTGATCCCTTAAATTTAGCAAGTTGAAATGGCAATGGGCAGGCCACATTGCTTGCAGGACTGACAACCGATAGGGAAGAAAGGTTCTCGAGTCGCGACCACGAACCGGGGGGTGCAGTCTGGGCCTACCCCCCACTAGGTGGACCGATGACCTAGTGAAAACCGCGGGGAGCCGATTGATACAGGAAGCGAGCAGCCGCTCAAAGTGACGCTCTTTGGGGTTGGCCTATGTTCAGCAGTAGACATCTACGGGATGATGATGATGATGATTATTATTATTTTAGTAGTAAGAAATAAATTAAAGTTGTTATTTTGAATATTACTATAGACACAAGTGTGAAACAGCTATTTTGTTCTGATAAATACCAAATATTTCCTTCTGTTAGGGTCAAAAAAGGCCGGAATAGTTATTTTGTGTATCAGCGTGGCGTATTTAAAGATTCAGTACCCTGAGCCTATAGGGGTTGCCGCCCCTTTAGTTAACAGAAAACGGGATTGGGCAACCCTCTTGATTTCCAGATTAGCAACTATTATCACTAAGTAAGTTGAAATGGCAATGGGCAGGCCACATCGCTTCCAGAACTGACAACCGA
This sequence comes from Ennomos erosarius, assembly GCA_963580505.1. Taxonomy (NCBI): domain Eukaryota; kingdom Metazoa; phylum Arthropoda; class Insecta; order Lepidoptera; family Geometridae; genus Ennomos; species Ennomos erosarius. The sequence goes on from OY756986.1 coordinate 12,866,686, forward strand.
TGGGGAAGAAAGGTTCTCGAGTGGCGACCACGAACCGGAAGGCGCGGCGTAGGCACACCCCCCAGGTGGACCGACGACCTGGTGAAAACCGCGGGGAGCCGATGGATCGCTGCGCTCGCGGTTCAAATCAAGAATCCTGAGCGTAGCGAAGGTTTCAAAGGAACGAGACGCAAAAAAACTTTGCAGCTGAGTGAAACACACAACTTTTCACCTCACTACAGCGAGGAAAAACCAAGGAAACATAGCTTATTCATGGTTATGGGTGGCCGTAACGCTTAACATCAGGGCGGCTATTCTGTATCGATTCCTTACTTCGAAACCACGCGAATTCCTTGTCTTACACAAGAAATCTGCAAAAGTCTATTCTCTATGAAACGAATATAAAACCACGTGAAATGAATTTGGAATTGGCGCGATTTGAACTGTCAAAAATCACATGTTTTACCGAGATGCTTTCTGAAACATCAACTACATCAAAAGCTACCACCACTTATGTCAATATATTTTGTTCAAAATAAAAATAACTTTATGTAAAGTAAAGGTACTCCTAACGCTGTAACACGATTTGAACAAGACACGATAACGACGTGGTTTCGTGTCGTGTGGAATCTGCGTTTCCATAGAGAATAACCGCCCTGGTAAAAGGCTAGCTCGTCCCGTCATTCTTTAAACATTAAAGAAAAAGTGTTATTAATCCATTTTCATGCAGTTGCCGTGCTTGATAGCGTATATAAATACTATTTGGTACTGGACAGTGCGATCATTCTAAAAATGAGGTTGGCGAATGAGAAAACGAAGAAGTATTATAGGTATATTTTAATGGATACAAGGAACTTATAATAAGTTCCTTGAGTGGATATTGGTGCCGATTCGGTGGTACACCGACTAACCTAAATTTTCTCTAATTTTAATTTAGTGCTGTCAAACATCACTTTGCTATTCGGACATTACACCTCTAACTAAAATTTAGAGACGACACGTCTAAATTACTCAACTTAGTTTACAAGCATGTTTAAGCTATTCGGCAAACACATTTTAGAGAAGTTTCTGCCTAAAATTTTAAACGTAAAATGTCAAAATAGACGGCACCTAAAATATGGCCATTAAAATTAGATTATTATGAATCCAGTAATTTCTCTGATAAAATGGTTGTTTTGTGATAAGAATGCACAACTAAAATATTGCACAGTCGTTGCAGGTAGCGGCTAGTCCTGGTTTCTTCAAAGCATCACCAGAAAATTCTCATCACCATCATCATCATCACCATCATTACCACCACCATAATCATCATCATCATCATCATCATCACCATCATTACCACCACCATAATCATCGTCATCATCATCATCATCATCATCATCATCATCATCATCAACAGCCTAAAGACATCCACTACTGAGCAAATGCCTCCCCCATAGAGCGCCACTTTGAACGGCTGCTCGCGTGCTGCATCCATCGGCATCGGCTCCCGTGGTTTTCCCCAGATCATCGATCCACCTAACGGGCGGCAGGGCTAGCTCTTTACGCCTTTACTAAAACTCAATGCAGCAAAATGTATATGCCATATTTATTGGTCAATTATTACATCCTTAGATAGGTACCTAGTAAGTACCTACGATAAATAAATAACGTTCTTTAAATATGTAGATAATTGCGTTATCTGTACATTTTTGTAGATTTTTTTATCACCTAGTACAGCTACTCGACACTAGAGGCGCGAGTGGCGTTACTTCATTTAGGTGCACGACTAAGCAATCCTAAATTAAGTTCGACGTAAATACCGAATGGCTTTTGTGACATCTCGCACCTAAACTAAAATTTTAAAGTAGGCTAAAATTAGAGATCTCTAAAATTACCGAATCGACACCATTAACGAATTTTCAGTGGACTAGCAGTATCAAAAAGGTTAAATCAATACTTGAAACTGGCAAAATACACTGTGTATGTGGAACCATTATATAAGAAAAAAAAAGAAAAAAGGTTAATTTCCAGCAGATCTGTGATTAAATCCTCAATTATTATTGGCGAAGTAACGAATTCTAGCTCTGTGATTGGCGAGAATATTATTAAATGGAAACGTTCAAATTTTAAAAACACTGCTCGTTCGCTAGGATTAAACTTTCGAATGGCAAAGAGAATCTTTCCGAGCCAGTGAGGTGAAAAATAATGTGTACATACATCAAATGCTCACACACTACTACAATGGAGAACCCTTATCTCTATAAAAGAGTGAATTCGGATAAAGAACACAGTGCCCGAGCAAAACAAAACAAACATAAATTCCTTTCATTTTCAATTTACCCCGTTCAAAATCACATGAAAGTTTCACACACGCTTCGGATGAGAAACTCTCTGCTCTTGCTACTCGCGACGATTGCTGTAGGTACTTTGGCTAGATTTATAGCAGGCCCAGTGGATTTGTAGCCCTCTCTTAGATGATAAACAGGGCCCGCGCCGCCTAAACAAAAGTTAATAGTTTGCTTGAACTTTTGACAGTTGACCCTCGTCCCGTGATTGGTAAGCATCCGCATGATGGGTATCTTCTTCAATCAAATATCTTGGTATTTTTTTTAGTATAGAGGATTTGTTTACGATTTGTTATCAATTTCCTCATAATTTTAAAACCAACCGACCAATGGAACACCTTACCAACATCATTGTTTCCTGACAAATACTGGGTGTAATTGAATTCATTAGCATCCTTTGAAACTAGGTACCTACTCCTGATACCGGTCACTTGTGGCCAAAATTTTTGAATTCTAACACTTTGGTTTGGTAATAATAATAACTTCAAAAAATGGAATAACTTACTTAATTAAATGCTACAATACAAGATTTAATTAAAAAAATGAAGTATTGCTTTTAATTAGTACATACAAGGTATAAAAACGTTTAGATGTATCAAAATCATCCGTGCCAACTGCGTTAGGCGCCGCTGCAATCTTCATAATTTCCAATAAAAATATTTTCATTTACACTATTTACTCTTTAATAATCATCTATAAATGATGGAGTATCATGGGCTCAATTTATGCTAATGAATTAAATTACATCCTGTATAACCTGCAGTGGAGTGACTTTTATGCAAGCATGCTCGATCGTCGACCGCGTTGTTCCTTATGTAGGGGCACATTTGTTTATAATATTATATTCGCCGGCGACGACCTATATAAAGGGAGCGAGATGTAATTTAGGCAGTCGGAGTCCTAATTTAGCTGTGAAAGAAGTTTTAATTCTCAGGCATTCGCGGGAGTTGATTCGATAGTTTCTCCATATACTTGCCTTTGAGACGCGTGTCCGCAAATACCCCGGGTTGATCTATTTTATTTTATTTTTGATGTGTGTTCAGTTCGTTGGACAATATACTCGGTGAGAAGTAATGACATTTTTATTTATTCCAATTTCCGGTAGGCTAGGTAAATATTAGAATACGCAGACAAGTGATGACTTTTATATCAACAAAATAAGCGATTACATTTAATGGTAAACTGATGATTATAATATTTAACGTTAAATTGGTGACAATAGATGCCTTAACGGTAAACTTGTGACCCCGACGCTACTTGAGGCCGTAGTCTTAGGCCGTAGGCCTATCTATGATAAAAAATCCTAATGCTTTTGCTTTCGTCCGTCGTCCATTAAGAAGTTTCTACCAAAGTATGGAACTACCGAAGAATACTCTTTATTATTTGTCTATAGAATAAAAACAAACATTCAAATCGATCTACAGTGGTTGAGATATACTTAGTATAAAATACACAAAAAAATATACATCTGAACACAAAACAGGCTCCGTGTTTTAAGGTTGCGTTAATAAGTACTTCTAAGAGTCTAGTGTGGTACTAAATAATAATTTAAACAGAACTTAATTGGTTCTAACGTCAAAGTCCGTAAGCCAGTTCCCCAACATATTGTTTAGCCATTCCTCTATGGTTTAGCCTTTCAGGGCTTTGCTAACAAATTAATTGCGGCTAGAGCAGTGATTTGTGTCCGACACCGCAATAGATCAGTGTCGGGAGAATATCAACGGCCACCTTGAGGCTTGGGGAATATTCGTGTTGTACTTATACCTTTATTCCTACCAACATAATATGTCACCACTCAAGTACGTTATTCGGTAACACTCCGTCTTGGTTAGTAACGGGGTACACTGGAGTATAATAGTTAAAACTATTATATTTGATTTTACAAGTTTTAGTTTGATTTTGTTTCAGTTTGTTTTCTTTTTTTTTCATTAGTTCACAAAAAGGTGTGTTGAGAATTCCTCGATGACAAAAATCATGAAGTTGATTCAATTTTGATATATAAGATGCAAACAAACAAAAAATGTATAGGTACTAAATTAGTTTATACCTGCTATTAGGGATTTTACTATGCGTTTGGCACTCCAACGATTTAGTTAGTTGAAAGAAAATAAATCTTCTATTGCCTATCGGGAACTTCAACCATAATCTTCGTTTCATATATCAGCCGCTATGGTTTTGTCAACATTTTGCTGGTTTTTACACTACATTAGAGCAGTTTAACCCTGTCTAAGGTTCCTCAAGACGATTTTCAATAAGTAGTTAAAAGTGTCATACTGTTACTGTTATAATTATTCGCTGGCTTGATTTTCACTAGCTAGATTATAAATAATGCGTGTAAAAAAGCAAAAAGCTAACTCAGCAGAGGGCTTCAAATTTCCATTGTAGCTAACGGACCGTGTTGTGCATCTGGTCTAACCAAGTCGCCCGAGAATATGCTCTGAATTAATAGCCCGTTGGAGTTATATGAACCGTGCTATGGCAACACTGAGACGACTGGACAAAGGAGTTTAGGGTAATTTCGGGTAAATAACGCTCGAAGGTCGTTCTGTGGCCTCAAGCGCAACATTACGTGCTGAAAGGCAAATTCTAAGTGGAATGTAAAATCCACAATCCATACAAACATATTCATCCGATCTCAAAGATCAATTAATCAGCCTGAACCGAACTGATCCTACAGCATTTATTGTGTATTTACCTTGACTTGATTGGTATAGATAAATATGTGAAATGTCAACACATATTTAAAAAAAAAAAAAATTAAAATAAGTTGGAAGTAATATAAGTTGAGACAGAACCGTGATTACAAGAGGCATACAGCTGGCCTAAGTGACGGTCTATGGGGGAGGCCTATGTACGTAAAAGTGCTATGAATAGCATATTTGTAATAAAAACACTTTGATTTTGATTTTATGTTCAGCATTACCTAGACGCAATAGACGTTTTCAGGCTGATGATAATAATGATGAATATAGCAGAATTCAAAATTAAAGAGAAACAACCTTCGTGGTCTTAAAATTGTCAAAATTATTTACCATTTTTTAAATACCTACACAGTTAGAAACGCGAAAACATAAAGAGATTATTTATGTCTCCCGACATAGTAATTACATCCCTCGAGTCCCGTCGTTGTGGAGACATCCCCAATAATATTTTTGTCAAAGACTATTACCGTGAAATATATATACTTGTCCTAACCCTTGTTTTATTAGACATACATTTAAAAAGTGTTTAACCAATCACAAACAAAGGGTTTCATACCTGTAATTTGAACAGCATATTTTCCGACTCAGTAGTTTTGAAGTCATAAATAGGTGGGTAGACTTTTCTTTTCTTAATTACTGAGTAGTCTTGCTTTTGGCTGCGGTCTCATCTAATGAAGAAGATGCTACTTGCCTAGATGATACCCTATTCACCTTCTACTTCTAACTTTTCTGATAGATTTTCTTGTATCTATAAGAACGGTAGGTTGGCCATAGCTTTTTTCCTGGTTAATCTTAATTGTTTAAATGAAATGAAATGAAATGAAATGAAATGAAATGAAATGAAATGAAATGAAATGAAATGAAATGAAATGAAATGAAATGAAATGAAATGAAATGAAATGAAATGAAATGAAATGAAATGAAATGAAATGAAATGAAATGAAATGAAATGAAATGAAATGAAATGAAATGAAATGAAATGAAATGAAATGAAATGAAATGAAATGAAATGAAATGAAATGAAATGAAATGAAATGAAATGAAATGAAATGAAATGAAATGAAATGAAATGAAATGAAATGAAATGAAATGAAATGAAATGAAATGAAATGAAATGAAATGAAATGAAATGAAATGAAATGAAATGAAATGAAATGAAATGAAATGAAATGAAATGAAATGAAATGAAATGAAATGAAATGAAATGAAATGAAATGAAATGAAATGAAATGAAATGAAATGAAATGAAATGAAATGAAATGAAATGAAATGAAATGAAATGAAATGAAATGAAATGAAATGAAATGAAATGAAATGAAATGAAATGAAATGAAATGAAATGAAATGAAATGAAATGAAATGAAATGAAATGAAATGAAATGAAATGAAATGAAATGATATGAAATGAAATGAAATGAAATGAAATGATATGAAATGAAATGAAATGAAATGAAATGAAATGAAATGAAATGAAATGAAATGAAATGAAATGAAATGAAATGAAATGAAATGAAATGAAATGAAATGAAATGAAATGAAATGAAATGAAATGAAATGAAATGAAATGAAATGAAATGAAATGAAATGAAATGAAATGAAATGAAATGAAATGAAATGAAATGAAATGAAATGAAATGAAATGAAATGAAATGAAATGAAATGAAATGAAATGAAATGAAATGAAATGAAATGAAATGAAATGAAATGAAATGAAATGAAATGAAATGAAATGAAATGAAATGAAATGAAATGAAATGAAATGAAATGAAATGAAATGAAATGAAATGAAATGAAATGAAATGAAATGAAATGAAATGAAATGAAATGAAATGAAATGAAATGAAATGAAATGAAATGAAATGAAATGAAATGAAATGAAATGAAATGAAATGAAATGAAATGAAATGAAATGAAATGAAATGAAATGAAATGAAATGAAATGAAATGAAATGAAATGAAATGAAATGAAATGAAATGAAATGAAATGAAATGAAATGAAATGAAATGAAATGAAATGAAATGAAATGAAATGAAATGAAATGAAATGAAATGAAATGAAATGAAATGAAATGAAATGAAATGAAATGAAATGAAATGAAATGAAATGAAATGAAATGAAATGAAATGAAATGAAATGAAATGAAATGAAATGAAATGAAATGAAATGAAATGAAATGAAATGAAATGAAATGAAATGAAATGAAATGAAATGAAATGAAATGAAATGAAATGAAATGAAATGAAATGAAATGAAATGAAATGAAATGAAATGAAATGAAATGAAATGAAATGAAATGAAATGAAATGAAATGAAATGAAATGAAATGAAATGAAATGAAATGAAATGAAATGAAATGAAATGAAATGAAATGAAATGAAATGAAATGAAATGAAATGAAATGAAATGAAATGAAATGAAATGAAATGAAATGTTTTATTATGTATCGTGTGCTGTGTATCGGACAAGTAAAAATAAAATAAAATCATAAATGTAGGTAGGTAACAACAACAAAAAAAAATCGTCACAGAAAAAGTAACTTACGATAGATTATGCATAGGAAAAAAAAGGATTAATTAATAGGCTCATTAATAGTAATTAATAGGCTGATTTTGCGCAAGCTTTAGGTGGGTATGTACTTATTGTATTTTAGTGATAGGTGTACGTTGTTGTTAGGGGGGAAAATTATTTACGCACGAAAGGGAAATGATCTTACTGAATGTTTAATGGGAAGAAACATTGACCTTGATGTAAATTATTAGAGCATAAGTGCAAAATACGTAGAAAGAGACTATGTATGCGTGAGTAGTAAGGTACTCGTACGTGTAAGAGTAATTATTTTTCGTGTATACGAGTATTGTAAGTGTAGTTATTCTAATCAAAACCTGTTGAAATTATAGGTTGTTTATAATATATCAACTAAAGTTGGTTTATTTGATTACAATCAAAAGATTTTCAGTTTGAGGGTAGTCTAATCCAAATAAGAATGTCTCGATTGTTTTCTTACAGCAAAACTTATGCTTCGAGTAAATGTCACAATTTTTATTGAGTTTGTCATAAAGGAAAGGGCCAAGGAAATATTCGAGTTATCTGTGGCAGCTGGCGGGCGTTTTTAAAGTAAGGTATTTATTGCGGCCTTAGAGAACAAGAGATATTTCGTAAGATAAGGATAATTGATATGTAGGCAGCATCAGATAAGCGAGACCGTAACATACAATTTTTATCTTTATTACTGAAGCTAACTACTACAATAATAAAAACTAAACTAAACTAAAACTAACTACACTACACACTAACTAGCTACACTATACATACTACAAAGAACATATGGACTGTATAATAGACCGCGATGGCCTATAGACAGTCCAAATGCTCCAGCCCACTGCCGGTAGGTAGCGTACCCAACATGCTGGCAGCATAGCCTAAATAAAAAAAATTATCCTTAGTTAAGTGCTTACTTTTTGTTTTACCAATAATTGTTTTAGTAGACCGATCTTAAAATGTGTGTCCCAGTGTGTGAGAATAGGACCACCCCATCTCTTCCCGTGGGTACCGTAATAGCCGGCTAAGGGAATATCCAGGGAATGGGCTGCAACATTCTCTTCGGTACATTAAAACCTTCGATCACCGAGCCGCCTGCCAAGCGTGCTGATTATGGCAATATGATACCTAAACTTCCAAAGTGTGAGTTTTGGCGGGAACGCGGAAAGTTCACGTCGTTGCATTGTATTATTTCTCAAAACTTGTGCTTTTTCCAGTGTTAATATTTAAAATTGGTGGCGTTTTACGCATTAAGTGCTGTATTACGAGCACGAGTGTAGGCAAGTGATATAATGTGGTGAAACGTGGTTTTTCGTGTTGCTTCCAAAATTCCGTAGAAGCTTCTAGTAAAGTTGCCACCACTTTACTGGAGCATAACTTAGACTGGACTATAACTTAGACTTGACTTAACGTGAAATATATAACACTGAAAAATTATAATACTTGACACTGACTAAATACACTAAGTATGTGTGGAGCCAATATATAAGAAGAAAATAAAAAAGTTCCAAAGTGACGTTTCTTCGAGGCTTGTCTATTCAGCAGTGGACGTCTTCAGCACAGAGTACATTGGTAAAAATTGAAAGTCTTCAGGTTGTTGGTGTGTGTGTGATGACTGTGTTGAGACGTGATCTAAAAGTGTAAAGTTAATATTTTTTGGACGCCTTGGTTTTCTAAATCAGTATTGGCCATTGCAATTGATTTAATAACTTTTATCACCTAATTAGATACCTACCTACCTATTGAATGACCTTCATAATAATAAATAGGCACATTCCATGCAACAAGTTCTCCTATCTAATGCGCAAAGTTAATTCTCCAAACTGCCAAACGAGTAATGTCGTAGATGATGTTTAACATATATTGATGGAATGCGCCCGGAACGCCATCGCTCGAAACCATTGTGGTCTGGATTTGAGCGAAATGAGCAGTTGTAACCGCATATTGACTGAGCCACTTTCGGATGAAGGCAGAATATTATATAGATTAACAGTTAGAGACTAATGGAACTGCCATGTGTGTGTATCAGAAAAAATTATGATAATATTATCTTTGTTTAACCTAACCAGCCGGGCTAGCACGACGGTAGACAAAATTGTCTTTCCCTGTTTTATGTCAAATTCTTCATACAATTTACTTGTCAAGTGGAGTAAAACAGGGGAATGACAATTTTGTCTACCGTCCGTGCTAACCCTGCTGGGCGGACTAATCACATGAGTGACAGAGCCCTTTTATTATAATAAAAAATAATAATAATAACAATAATAAATAAACTAAGGGGCTAAGTGAGACCCCTGATTTCTGGCTTGCCTTAACCGGCTGTCCGGGGGTGGAAGTCTCAAGAGCTAAAAACCTAAGCTCCAGGGTGGAAGTGTTAAAAAGCATAACGTTGCGAGTAGCGTTCAGTGAAAGTGCAGCACACCTCTCGACACCCTAAGCCACAAACACCAATGTTGCTTCCTCGGAACCAATATGCGATAGCCCATTTAGTGGGTGGCAAGTCATCGCCTGCCTCAAACATTTTGACATGAACAAGATTGGCAGGTGCCGTTCTCTCATCCCATAACCCAATGTCACCATCCATCAAAAGTTCACCACAATAGCCCATATTTAATGTATACCTATTTACCATGGAGCTAATAAAAAAAGAAGGAGGGAATCCCGTCTGATCCGAAACTGAAGCACCCTTAGGAAGCCGGAACGCTTCGTATGTACGAGCGGAGCACGCACACACTCACATCATAGGCAGCCGATCGCCCTACTTTCATCTGACACACATATGTAATATGTCCGCCATTTTGGGCTTCAGTTCGATGTCAATCAAAACTCAATCCTTCTTTTTTTATTTCATCCATGCTAAATACTTACAAAAAATAGTTTAATATGCCATACCATGCCTTGTCAGTCATAATAATTCATTTAAACTCAAAAGGGCATCTTGGTGTTAGCTTCAGCCCCACCAATGCCTTCCAAATGTCCGGGCTAGACCCGATAGTCTCATAGAAGAAATAAAACTAATAAGACTTATTTCAAAAAATAGTTTCATGGATTTCAACGAAGTATTTTTAATTAAACCTACGGAATACCATCGCAAAAAGTGTTTTCAGGAAAAACGTGGTTATACTTGGCATTGTTCGTAGCATATACTTTTTCGCCATTTTTACGCGTACCTACTTTCTATTTTTACGTAACATGTGCACGGTAAAGGTAATTTAATTTAGACATTTTGCATAACGCAGCTTTTCCGGCGGATGAGATAAAGCGGAACATTCAAGACTCGACACGATCCGTTAAAAGGCGGACGCAAGTTTTGACAAAAGTCATGAAACATGACATTTAGCGAAAGTGTATTTTATAGTTGCATTTTAAGGTGCAGTTTTGAACCTAGAATTTTTTAAATCTGTATATTCTTGAATTAGAACCATTAATAAAAAGGTAGTTTTCCTTCTCACTAGATAACCGGGTATGAAACTTGGTATTCTAATGGATTTTTTCAACGTTACGTATTTATTTAAGAGAAAATTACTAAATTTATTTTTTTGTTCACTGCATAATAACTAGGTAGGTTTTACTAGGTGGTAGGACTTTTCTGCAAAGTTCGTCTAGGTAGGTACCACCGCATTGCCAGTTATTCTGCCGCCAAGCAGTAGTGTGCAAGCACTACTGTGTTCCGGTTTGAAGGGCATTGTAGCTAGTGAAATTACTGGGCAAATGAGACTTTATGACCTGATTACACAGTGTAGTAATCTGATTACTAGACTGTGTGATGTCTCAGGATGACGTGCGCGGTGCAGTGTCACGCGAAACTTTATTATTTTAAAGTTCCGAGTGACACTGCAACTGTCATGGGCGGCCGTATTGCTTCACATCAGGTGAACAACTAGCTAATCACATCATTCATTCTCATAAAAAAAAAAGCTTGATATGAGACTTTAGTACCTAAGCTTTTTATGTTTGTAACTAATGATAGCAATGCGGAATATCGAACATTCACTAACAGAGCCATGCGTGTCGTCCCGTGAACAGATCAAACGGATACAAAGTCTTTACCAAAAATAAAGAAATTCACTCCCCCAAGACGCATGTATCTTTATGCTAATAAGCTGCTTTACCTCCCTTCGAAAAGTCTGTGTCATTTACACTGACCCTATCTAATGTCTGTTAATGCGGTAAATGTACCTATTTATTAAAGGCCGAAGTGAGCATTAAATTTATTCGTAGACTGTATCATTTATGCCCATTAGATTATCAGGTTCATCATCATCATTCATCAGTAACAGCCTGAAGACGTCCACTGCTAAATACAGGCCTCCCCCAAGGCGCCACTTTGACCGTCTGCTCGCCTCCAGCATCCATCGGCTCCCCGCGACTTTCACCAGATCGCCGGTCCACCTAGTGGGGGCCCAGCCTACGCTGCGTCTTCCGGTTCATGGTCGCCACCCGAGAACCTTTCTTTCCCATCGCTTGTCAGTTCTACAAGCGATGTGGCCTCCCATTGCCATTTCAACTTGCTAATCCTAAGAGATATATCGGTCACTTTTATTCTCTTACGGATCTCCTCATTTTGGATCAGATCTCGCAGGGAAACACCAAGCATTGCTCTCCCCATGGCTCGCTGTGCGACTTTAAGCTTAGTAATGAGGCCAACAGTTAGTCTCAGTTCCATAAGTCCTAACTGGCAACACACATTGATTGAAAACTTTTGTTTTGAGGCTGCGGTACTTTGGACGAAAAGATAGGTCTAAGCTTCTCGAACGCTGCCCAGTTCTGCCAAGTTGGGTTACCCCACCGTTGGGCCGAAATTACCAGGTTATCTAGTATTTGCTTTTTGTTTAAATATGAGCTCTAATAAGATCAACTTAGATTGCTATATTTCAAGCACATACATAGTTACTACTTACTACTAGCTCTTAGAAGACGCAGCGTAGGCTGGCGTCCCACTAGGTGGACCGACGATCGCGGGGAGCCGATGGATACACGAGGCGAGCAGCCGCTCAAAGTGGCGCTCTCTGGTTCAGGTGGTCTTCAGGCTGTTGATGAAGACAGCAGATTCAACAAGTAATCTAAAACAATAAATTTATTCCTATACCATTATTAACCTTGCATTCTTAGTTCAATATCTGTATATAAAATTCAAAGTCCTGACTGACTGACTGACTGACTTATATATCAACGTACAGCCTAAACCGCTGGTCGTAGAGATTTGAAATTTGGAGGGTATATTCTTCGTAAAGTGTAGACGTCCACTAAGAAAGGGTTTTTCGAAATTCCACCCCTAAGGGGGTGAAACGGGGGTTTTACGTTTGTATGAAACTTTTTAGTCTGTGGATCGATTAGTTTGAAATTTGGTATGTATATACTTCAGTTGAAAAAAAAATAGATGTATGTCACGGTTTCCTAAAAATCCTCTTCCATCAGGGTCTAAAGGAGCTTCAATGTTTTTTCTTTTGAAATCTGGAGATCAACGCACAGCCTAAACCGCTGGTCGTAGAGATTTGAAATTTGGAAGGTATATTCTTCGTAAAGTGTAGACATCCACTAAGAAAGGGGTTTTCGAAATTCCACCCCTAAAGAGGTGAAACGGGGGTTTTACGTTTGTATGAAACTTTTTACTCTATGGGTCGATTAGTTTGAAATTTAGTGTGTATACTCTTCAATTAAAATAAGAATAGAAGTGTGTCACGGTTTTCTGAAAATCATCTTCCATCAGGGTCAAACGGAGTCTCAAAGTTTTTTCTATTGAAATCTAGAAATCTACTATATTTTGTATGTAATATAGCAAACGTGTCTATACCTACTGACTGACATGTAGTTCATGATTTAATTGCCACACGTGCTTTTTGAAAACCAATAACTGCAATCAAAAAATTTTTCGCGCTCGCTGCCGCTCGCGCTTTATGTTGTTCTACTGTATTTTGTTTGTAATATAGCAAACGCGTTTATATCTACTGACTGACATGTAGTTCATGATTTAATTGCCACACGTGCTATTTGAAAACCAATGCCTACAATCAAAAAAATTTTTCGCGCTCTTTCTTGCTCGCGCTTTTGGTAGTTCTACTGTATTTTGTTTGTAATATAGCAAACGCGTCTATACCTACTGACTGACATGTAGTTCATGATTTAATTTCCACACGTGCTTTGTGAAACCAATACCTACAATCAAAAAATTTTTCGCGCTCGCTCTCGCTCGCGCTTTTGATAGTTCTACTGTATTTTGTTTGTAATATAGCAAACGCGTTTATATCTACTGACTGACATGTAGTTCATGATTTAATTGCCACACGTGCTATTTGAAAACCAATACCTACAATCAAAAAAATTTTTCGCGCTCTTTCTCGCTCGCGCTTTTGGTAGTTCTGCTGTGTTTTGTTTGTAATATAGCAAACGCGTCTATACCTACTGCTGACATGTAGTTCATGATTTAATTGCCACACGTGCTATTTGAAAACCAATACCTACCATCAAAAAATTTTTCGTGCTCGCTGTCGCTCGCGCTTTTGGCAGTTCTACTGTGTTTTGTTTGTAATATAGCAAACGCGTCTATACCTACTGACTGTCATGTAGTTCATGGCCACACGTGCTTTTTGAAACCAATACCTACAATCAAAAAATTTTTCGCGCTCGCTTTCTCTCGCGCTTTTGGTGTTTCTACTGTGTTTTGTTTGTAATATAGCAAACGCGTTTATATCTACTGACTGACATGTAGTTCATGATTTTATTGCCACACGTGCTTATTGAAAACCAATACCTACAATCAAAAAATTTTTCGCGCTCGCTATCGCTTGCACTTTATGTTGTTCTACTGTATTTTGTTTGTAATATAGCAAACGCGTCTATACCTACTGACTGACATGTAGTTCATGATTTAATTTCCACACGTGCTTTTTGAAACCAATACCTACAATCAAAAAAATTTTCGCGCTCGCTTTCGCTCGCGCTTTTGGTAGTTCTACTGTGTTTTGTTTGTAACATAGCAAACGCGTTTATATCTACTGACTGACATGTAGTTCATGATTTAATTGCCACACGTGCTTATTGAAAACCAATACCTACAATCAAAAAATTTTTCGCTCTCACTGTCGCTCGCGCTTTTGATAGTTCTACTGTGTTTTGTTTGTAATATAGCAAACGCGTCTATACCTACTGACTGACATGTAGTTCATGATTTAATTACCACACGTGCTTTTTGAAACCAATACCTACAATCAAAAAAATTTTCGCGCTCGCTATCGCTCGCGCTTTTTGTAGTTTTACTGTGTTTTGTTTGTAACATAGCAAACGCGTTTATATCTACTGACTGACATGTAGTTCATGATTTAATTGCCACACGTGCTTATTGAAAACCAATACCTACAATCAAAAAATTTTTCGCTCTCACTGTCGCTCGCGCTTTTGGTAGTTCTACTGTGTTTTGTTTGTAATATAGCAAACGCGTATATACCTACTGCTGACATGTAGTTCATGATTTAATTGCCACACGTGCTTTATGAAAACCAATACCTACAATCAAAAAATTTTTTGCGCTCGCTCTTGCTCGCGCTTTTGGTAGTTCTACTGTATTTTGTTTGTAACATAGCAAACGTGTTTGTACCTACTGACTGACATGTAGTTCATTATAATTTAATTGCCACACGTGCTTTTTGAAAACCAATACCTACAATAAAAATGTTTGCTCTGTTTGCTGAACCATGAGCGGCGCACTTGTGAAGCTATACATAAAGAAATAATACCTTTTTGTAGGTGTAGCTGCATTTTTCGTTGGAATGAAAATAGGGTCAATTACTATAAGTTTCTGTTATCCTGATTCAAAGCTCAGCTAGCTTTGTTCATTTTTCACTAGAACTACGCGGGCGAAGCCGCGGGCAAAAGCTAGTAAGCACATATAATTACTGTATCTCCATTAAATATAGGTAAGTATCTACTTAATAAGTATTACATGCGTATCTAGTACCCAACTATTATGAGCTAGCAATATTTTTAGAGTATATTTTAGGGGTATTTATATTTACCCTCCCGCTTAAACAGAGCATTTACATCTACACAGTATTCCAATCATATGAATAAATAAGTATCCCAGCAAAGTCTTTTTCCATGTTGAATGCAAATGGCTCTTTTGCATACAGTCTTACAAAAACACTAATATCGTAGACATTTCGGACTTCGGGCTTGCATTTGAGATCATCCCCTATAACGTAGAAGTGTCCAACTGAAGATATTGCTTTCTTGTTTTCTTAGGACGATGTAGTGCGAGATCCCACAGTACAAATACATACAAACACCTACGTCATCGAGTACCTCAATAGGCTATCTTTAGATCGTTAGCTGACACTTAAACATGTAATAAAATCATTTCTGCCAATTCCGGTCCTGCCGGGTCATGGAAATCCAACTTCAAATGCACATACACAGTCTGACCGAAGTCATCATAAAATGTAACATTTAATTTTTGTTAAATTTTCCAAAGTAAAATTTTTTTTTGAGTCTGAATTACTTTTAACTGTTAATTAGGAGAAGCCACTGACTCCTGAAACACAGTGCATACTAGTTCAGGAGTCTATGGATTCATTACATAAATTGCTGTAACCATATTTGTGTCAATAAAATAATTTGTATTTGAATTCCGGTCCTGCTGGTTCATGGAAATCCAACCTCAAATGCTTTGAACACTAAGTTCGGCAAGTTTAAACCTGGCAGACCTTTTAATCTATTATCAGGGACACCTTAGCTATTAATGGGCATAGGTTTCATTGGGGTACTCGTTGAGGTAGGTAAATGGTGTGAAGGACACTTCGTAAGGGTCTGCCAGGTACTTCCGGCAGGATGTGCGATGGCAGACAAATTTTTTTTTACGTAGTTAATCAATGGTTAACTGTTGCCAGCATTTTCATTCGGGTACCTTATGATGTAATTTTTAAAATAAATAAATTTTTACATGTTTATGTGTCGGTTAACGATCTACAGATTGAGGTACTCGATAACGTAGGTATTCTTACTGTAGGATCTCGCACTAATGTAGGGAATTTTCTATTTGATCTTTAGAGTGGGTATTTCATTTGAAATTTTTATTAAAGTGAATGTTGTGATTGTAAGTGTCGGGTCGTTGTCTCCTACTATAGAGATATTCATGAAAAAAAACACATTTACAATTTGACATATCACGTCATCGTCAGGTAGAATAAGTAGACGTCCACTAGGTGGACCATTGACCATAAATCCAGTTGACCAAGCAACGATACAACTTTCCCTCGTACGAACGTAGTAGTTTATATCAACTGCTAATCCTACGAGAGGAAGCGGGACACCCTCTGTCCTTTGTAATTTCGTATGACTTTGTCTAGTTTTGTTACCTCGCCCCCTGCCCCCGTAGGTGAGTCGTGTTTGTACGAGAAATTATGTTCACGAGCTATCAAAGGGCGACCGACGACCGAACCGCTAGGAGCTGATGGATGCAGGAAGCAAGCAGCCACTCAAAGTGGCGCTCTTTGCGAAAGCCACTCTTCAGCAGCGGACGTCTTCAGGTGACGATGATGATGATAAATAATAAGTCTTAAAGCGATATAAGTCCTGTGTAAATAATCAATTATTTTGGTAATTGTCATCGAAATCTGGTAACAATTTTGCCCCGGTAGGTAATAATATCAAACTCAAGATATTTGTGTGAAAACAATTCAAATGTACTTTAAAACGTAGGTAAGGTATACACTATACTGCGAGATAAGATCCGAAATGAGGAGATCCGCAGGAGAACTAAAGTGACCGATGTAGCTCTTAGGATTAGCAAGTTGAAATGGCAATGGGCAGGTCACATCGCTCGTAGAACTGACAACTGATGGGGAAGAAAGATTCTCGAGTGGCGACCACGAACTGGAAGACGCAGCGTAGGCCGGCCCCCCACTAGGTGGACCAAAGACCTGGTGAAAGCCTCGGGGAGCCGATGGATGCAGGAGGCGAAGAGCCGCTCTAAGTGGCGCTCCCGGGGGGAGGCCTATGTTCAGCAGTGGACGTCTTCAGGCTGTTAATGATGATGATGATGAAGGTATACACCACTATTATAAGCCAATTAAAAAGTCTTTTACCATACTACTCTCAGAATTCAATCTAAGTACTTCACTTTCCTCACACGTAGGTACCTATTAATAAAAATAAGCTGGTAGATATTAGAAAGAATCGCTGAGGGAAATTACATTATTGCACCGTGCACCGCACCGTCTTGACCGCGACTGTGCGGCGACTCCGACGATTTCCCAGGAGAACCTATTTAATTAAATCCTAGACCGTCTTTTGTTTAAGGTATCATTCAGTTTTTCATGTCTACACGTCAACGTAAGTACCTTCTTATCCTTTGCCCTATTCAACCTTACCTTTTCTTTTTATTGTTTGTTAGGCGTGCACTTGACCACTAACCTCACCTGATGGTAAGTAACGATGCGGTCTAGGATAATTAATGTAGGCACTGTACATTTATATTAACTATATTGAATTAATGTTAAGTAAAATTATGTTGTTTTGTGACATAATTCTACCTTTAGAATTATTTAACAAAGAGCTAAATAAATTATGATAAATAATGTTTTTTTTGGATGTGTTGTATATTAGATGTGTATTGAAAATTCTACAATACAATAACACGCAATAAATAAATAAAATAAATATGTGTGGACATTTCACACAGCGTCATCTAGCTCCAAACTAAGCATAGCTTGTAGGTACTATGGGAACCAACAATAGAATAATAATAATAATAATAATAATAATATGTGTGGACAATTCACACAGCGCCATCTAGCCCCAAACTAAGCATAGCTTGTACTATGGGAACCAGATAACTGATACAATACTTATATACTTTTTTGTTTGTAAATACTAGAATAGTAGAATAATACTTTTAATTTTATTTCTTCAACTCTAGTATTTATAAGCACTATCGTGTTCTTGATTTACATTATTTACATACTATTATTATTGAAAACGCCATCAAAATTAACAAAACACTATCACTCCCACTGCCCACATTTTGAATTACGACACCCTGCCTGGGCAATGCGCGCTTAGCCCGCCGGAATAACACAGGATCGTGCATTAGTCAAGTCTGGACAAAGGCAGGATTGGCTGACGCTGTAATTTGTCTGCTACATAGAATGGGACTTCGTAAATAAGCTGGATCATGTGACCACGGGTTTGGTGTAGAAATAAACAATGTTAACCGTCCAACTACATACGAGTTTAAATGATTCCCTATTTCTACTATAATCTGAATAAAAGTAAATCGTCGATTTGTTTATTTCATGACATGATGAGGTAGTCATTCACCGGATGTTAAGCGTCATGGCCCATAATAGTTTAGTGTTTACTTTTTTGTGCGACTTTACTTGATAATGTCGCTCACATTAGGAACAATTTGAAGATTTGGCACATAGACGGGCCCGATAGCTCAGTTGGTTATGAACATTTGTGTTATGAACATAGATGTTTGTTCTGCGTCTGGGTGTTATATTGTATTCTATGTATGTATTTACAAACTAGCTACTGCCCGCGGCGTTGCCACGCGTGGACTACATTACTTTTCAGGTTTCGGTTTGGGTAATGGCTTTATTTTTAAAAACTGATTTTCTATCAGCCACACTGAGTTTTCTGCTCGTATAATCACTTCCACGAAGTAAAAATGACATGTCTTAATCATGGATGAAATAATTAATTATAATATTTCCCAAAACAGCGTAGGTACGCTAATTATTATCCTTGATATTCCTGGACCAATTTTGATGAAATCTCCACTCATGGCTACTTAACTATAGAAAATTTTTCGATGATATTTCGATAAGTATCATCGAACTCATGATTAATTAAAACCTATATTATATTAATCTCTAGGCTTTCAAAACATTTTTACAATAGGGCAAAGTCTGGGGGTCTAGCAAAGATACCAACCGCTAACGCTAACGCCAAACGCTAACTCCAAAATGTACTGAAATGACGTTTCGGAAAAAGCTAACTTTTCCGTAGCGAATGACATTTCGATACATTTTTGGAGTTAGCGTGAGGCGTTAGCGTTAGTGACTGTGATCTTTGCTAGACCCCCAGGGCATTTTCCATAACATGTTTCGTACACAGATTAGAGAAAAAAATCTACTTCCATCATTACAAAGAGTATTATTATACTTCTGTATCATTCAAAGAGTATTTAATTTATACGTAACGTAAGAGTATCATTGGCCCACTGCATTAGCCTATGGTGGTAATAGTATGCATTGGCCCTCAGACCTGTGGGCCAAACATAAACGTCATGTAATGCCAAAAATAGGCGTAGCAAGGGTCAAGATTATACTCCCAAGGGTAATTCTCTAACTATCACGGTTCATGAGATACAGCCTGGTGACAGACGGACAGACAGCCTGACAGACGTCGTCAGTCCGTTTTGGGTACGGAACCCTATTGCTAAGGCTTCGCTGTCCGTCTGTTCGTCTGTCACCATCAGGCTGTATCTCATGAACCGTGATAGTTAGAAAGTTGAAATCTTCACAGATGATAAATATATTTTTGTTGCCGCTATTACAAAAAATACAGAATAAAATAAGTATTTAACCCCTTAAATACTTATTTTATTCTGTATTTTAGTATTTTTTCTTTCTCATACATCAAACGTTTTTTTGCTAGTTTTTATAGATAATGATACGGAACCCTTCGTGCGCGAGCCCAACTCGCACTTGGCCGGTTATTTCTCTAATCCGCGGGCACTTAAGTATAATTAACATGTTTGTATCTTGAATGCAATCGATTCATACTACTTACATATTATTTGATGGTATATCTATTTTACTCCAAAAACCCCAAACAACCTGCAAGGGAATAAATAGAAACACTAATAATGGTTAATCAAATCTAATAAATTGTAAAATTTCATTCCACTGTTTAATGTATATTTACTACCGAAATTAACTCCTATTACTCTTTGTTCATGGCCTTGCGCACGTTTTTTTTTCTTTAATCTGTGCCTCCAGATGGACTTTACGTGAAACATGTGAAATATTCAATAACAACACGACGAAAAATTACTATACTTAACACTGGCTAAATACACTACGTGTGGAGCCATAATACAACATGAAAAAAATTACTGTGTCACAAACTAACCGTCAGTAGCAAAAAAAAATTCACCATGAAGCGGCCATGTTGTATAAAATTCCGTCCGGTTTCGTAATGATATTTAATAATTTTGACGAAATTTTTTTAATGATATTTGTATTTTAATATATCCTATGTTGTGCGCTGGTTATTTCTAAGCATATTAGTGCAACCCGCATGAAAATCAGTTCAGTATCTAGGGATTTGTTCAATAACAAACAAACAAACAAACAAACAAACAAACAAACAAACAAACAAACAAACAAACAGCTACAAATTATTGTCCCTAGATGGCGTTAGATACGATAAATTAGAAAATATATGGAGAAGGGCAAAAAGCCTTGTAGTCCTGCATCGCGGTTACGATATTTTTTGAACAATAGAACCTATGGGATAAATTAGATTTGACATCATTATGTGTGTGTTCCGTAGCGCATCAGAATTACACATTTATTATATGTAGGGATAGGGATAGGGATGTAGGGATAGGGATAAAAAGTATCTAAGTATTGTATCAGTTATCTGGTTCCCATAGTACAAGCTATGCTTAGTTTGGGGCTAGATGGCGCTGTGTGAAATGTCCACACTTATTTATTTATTTATTATTGCTAAGGTATTCCCATAAGAGCACAGGATTGGAGTCAGCTAATAGAAAATTCAGACTGCAAAATTTTCTTCGGTTTGTATTAAATTTTCATCATCATCACCAAGACGCTAGCCAAGAGTGATTATAGCAAAACTCTCCATCTACGACTAATACAGCGCAAATAATTATAGCCCTCAAGCTCCAGTTGCAGCTGTGCTGTAATGTCCTTGGTTAAACGATGGTAACGGCCAGACTGTTAGCAGCGAGGTAGAAGAATTTCCAGCAGACAAGTTCAAAGTGTCATTCTGTGGGGAGGCCTATGTTTAGCCTGTTTAGCAGTGGACCGTCTTTCAGCTGATGATGATGACTCAGTAGTATTTACTTAAGCAATTACAAAAAAGTACTTAGGTATCTGTCCCGTTATTATTGGCATAACTCTACATCAAAATCAATAACACCGACACAAAAGAAGTATATATTGATAAAGTTTGTCACGTTCATATTCGCCAGGCTTGTCACGTCGCAACCCTTCATCAAACATGGTCGCCGTACACATAAATAATTTACAACACGAAGAAACGAAGTAAGGAAGAAAATTAACTCTTTGTCGCTCTACACGCATACGGAAACCGAGCTGCGGTTATTTAATAAACCTTTTGTATGTTCGCAGCAGGGATGTTCATCTGGTTTAATGAGGCCCCCATATGTCACTCATATGAAAATATACTTAATGAGATCCAAAACCATAAAAATGTACTTATAAACATGTACCTACACCTACTTCATTATAATAGGCAACCCGTACTTTCACCCACATTTCTTCATGCTTGAGCACCCCATTTGATTTTTTCAGGGGTAATACTTGCAAAACCCCTTTTTACGCCCCTACGATGCCCCTACGCTATAAAAGGAAGACACCTCCAATGAATATTATGATTGTAAGGCCAGTGGTTTACACGGTGGGCTATACGTTGTTTGTCATTCAGTAATTCAGGACAAACCTTTTTAATAAGTATAGACAAATATTATTATAGACAGACATAATAGTGAAAGTGGTTATTCCCCATCATCACAACCTGAAAACATCCACTGCTCCTCCCCCTGCCCACAGAGTGCCACTTTGCCTCCTACATCCAATAGCTCACGCGGTTTTGCCCAGATCATCAGTCAATACCACGGTCTTCCAGTTCGTGGTCGCCACTCAAGAGTCTTGCTTCCCCATTGTGGTTGGTTATAATTATCAAATCCTCTTTGGTAAACAAATAAATAACCGGTTCGAATTTTCTTTACAACAGTGAAGAAAAACATCGTAAGGAGTGTTCAAGAATCATTAAATTCGAGATCATGGTGCCATCTCATCATGGCCTGCACTCTCTCGATGTGAGAGAATGATCATGGCACAGCAATGAGAACGTATTTTAAGCTTGCGGATGATATTCCCAACATCTCCATGGACCTCCCCACCAGTGGGCCAGTTAGGGGCTTAAATTCCAACAGCCTCACTGTGACCATTAGTGACGTAACGTATGTAACCCGTCGATAACAACGTGAAAACTCCAGTCTTCTTTTTACCCCCTTAAAAACAATCCCTAGTTTGCTCACGTCTCTGTACTAACACAAAGCTGTTGGCACACAGAAAATGTATTCTAATTATGCTTGTAGCGACAATGAGTCCGGGTAGATAAAGTTAATTTTTAAGTGTGTGTTGATTAATAAAAATGAAAGTGTACAGTGTACCTTTTCCTGGTTAAATAGTTGGTTAGGACGATTGTAATTTTAGCTTTAATAAATGGTATAATGGAATAGACCACACACCAATTTTTTTGTAAGTAATTAGTTACAGAACCCTAAAAACCACCATGAATAGAAGAGATTTGATAAAACTTGTGAAACTGTTCTTTTTCAAATGACTCTAAAGAGTACAACAAGTGTGCTTTTGCGAATAACATATTTGGCGAAACAGACATTCTGTATGTAATCTCATTCTTAAACCGTAAAAAAAAAGAGTCAATTATTTTTACTTTTTTTTGTGAAAAGGTCTTGTGTACTTTGAACTCATGCACGGATTATTATGATGAAAAAAGTGGGCATGGTATATCACTTTTACCTTCGGATCATCATCATCATCAGCTTAAAGACGTCTACTGCTGAGCTTAGACCTCACCCAGAGAGCGCCACGCTTGAGCGGTCTGGTCACCTCCTGCATCCATTGGCAACCCGTGGTTTTCGCCAGATCATCGGTCGACCAAGTTGAGGGCCGTCCTAAGCTGCGTCTTCCGGTTCGTGGTCGCCACTCGAGTACCATTCTTCCCCATCGGTTGTCAGTTAAGCGAGCGATGTGGCCTGCCCAATGCACATTGCCATTTCAACTTACTACTTCTAAGCGCTATAAGTATCGGTCACTTTAGTCCTTCTGCAGATCTCCTCATTCCAGATCTTATCTCACTACCTTCAGATAATAAAGTAAAACCTCATAAAGTAAAACGTGACTAAGCAGTTTTCAAAGAGCATGTGCTAAACCGAACTCTCGCAACCGAAGGATGACTTTGAATCCACCCCGTTTGGATTAGTGAAGTTGCGAATGGCGTTATCATGTAGGGAGGCGGATCACGGGACAACTTTCGACTTTGACAGAAGAACACGCTTTGTTCATTAACGTTGGTATTGAGTTGTACAAGTGTTTGGAATTGCAAATAAAACGTAATGTTTGCTGCTGATATTTTAAACACATCACGTACGTAAAAATCGTATAAGTAATAATAGGTAATTGTTACGCTAAACCTAAACTATTAAGTATTATAATACTAAATCTACAATAATCTACAAGCTGATAAATAATGAAACCAAAACCTAATACAACAAACCACTACAAGTTAGGCAACGTACCCTACGCTGGCAGCATTGTCACAATAGCAATATATAAATATGTGTGACATTTCACACAGCGCCATCTAGCCCCAAACTAAGCAATGCTCATTAACCTTTGGCCGAGGTAGAGTCCAGTATTTTGGGCACGTGTTGCCTCGACTAGACGGTTGAAAAGATCTTTGAAAATTAAATTCAAAGATTATTGTAAACTATTGTTGTTTATTTTGTACTAGTATGTACCTCACGGTTCCTTTCTCTTTATAATATTTGATTTGATATCCCATTTATGCAATAAAATTGAATAGAGTAAAGATAAAACGTAAACACACTCGTTACATGCAAAATTAACAAAAAATACAGAATGAAACGCGAAACCGCCAGGTTTTCAATATTTTCTTCCCACACTATAAAACGTTAATTAAAACAAATAAGCGGTAGTATGGAAGTTACAGTAATTATTTAAATCGACCGATCGAATCAATATTCATGATTCATTCGGCAAAGTGCGAATTCATCGGTCGCTGGCAAGGTGCCAGGACGGGCCATGTTAATGACGAAATAATTATTGAATGATTTGTGGCCGGGGCCTACATTTAACTTAAGGATTATCTCTTGTAGGCCACTGGTCAGCGTTAGTATCAGAAATATAAATTCACCCGAAGGCTTCTGGATTGGTTTTTAGGGCAAGCTGTTCAGTGGGCTGCATGGAACTGTACCTATCTAAGTATTTGATATTGACTAGGGACCAGATTATATTGGACATAGTCTGGTGGACTAAGTGGATACCTCGCACAGTTCGTTCCTTGAAATCATTTCTGCTACATACGTGTAATATGTGGAATGGCTACCAGCGGTTGTCATTCAAATGAGCTGTTATATAAGTATAGCCTAAATAGAGTAATGGGCATCGGCAACACTCTAGTTTTAACAAAGCTATCTCTTTCTATTCCGGTTTTTAAAATGCTTTTAACTTGGTCGTTTTTTGAGATACTTTATGTTTGTTTTCAGAAATGTTTATCTTTTGAGGAATATTTTTAATATATGCAAAAAAAAAATTTTAGTCATCATGCCTATTTGGGTAGGTAGTATGACTGAATTCATAAAGTTATCACAATTGCCTTTTTTTTTAAATATGTGTAGACATTTCACACAGCGCCATCTAGCCCCAAACTAAGCATAGCTTGTACTATGGGAACCAAATAACTGATAAAATACTTATATACTTTTTGTTTTGTAAATACATACATAGAGTACAATATAACACCCAGACGCAGAACAAACATCTATGTTCATCACACAAATGTTTGCCCTGGGTAGGAATCGAACCCACAGCCCTCAGTTCACAAGGCAGGGTTACTACCAACTGAGCTATCGGGCCCGTCTTGCACTTACTTGTGTTTTAAAAAAACAAGTAAGTGATAAACAGAAGTGACTTAGTTAATCGATACGATGATTTTTATAGCAGTTTAGCCTGCTCAGAGTAATCTACAGATTAATTTGTAAAGGAAAAATTAGAATCACGAGCGGGGGTTGAACCCGCATCCATCCATCCCTTAAGCCCGGGATACGCTTTACTTAAGCTACCATGACAAGTGGTCTCATGTCCAAATTTTTCCTTCACCTTTACAACCAACTTACGGGGTTGGTAGCGCCATCTATTGAGGCATTTTTGAGAATCATTCTATATCCCGGCTTGAGAGATGGATGGATGCGGGTTCAATCCCCGCTCGTGATTCTAATTTTTCCTTTACAAATTAGTCTGTAAATCGATACGTTGTTTTTTAGTAGTCCTATAACTCATTACTTACTGCGTTAATTAAAATTGTTAGCATTCTGAGTTTTTTTAAAGAACTCGAAACATTTTTTGTAGTAATAATGAATCGTCACATGTCGTTTTATGCATTGGTTCGTTAGTAAAAGTACGGTCAGCATACATCAATTTCTGATCAACCAAAAGCTGTTTGCCCGATGATATTTTTATTTCAAACTCACTGTGTTTGCCTTTTTAAATATTTGCGTAAGTAAGTACGTAGAATAAAATATACGAAGGTGCTAGTATAGGTGCCTTATATACACAAGGCAGAAAGTAGAAAGCAAGTTATAAAAGATTCTATTAAGAAATATAGCAAATCACTCTTTGAAAGACTAAAATTGTATTTATAACATACACCTACCCTATAGTGTATTTATGCGCTACAATACAATATAGATAGATAGGTAGAAAATGCTTTATTGCACAATCAACACAAATGTAGATACATAATGCTAGAGACCATCTTCCAGTTAACCTGGGTGTAACTTAGAATTTTTATGTGGCTTAATACAGTATACTACAATATACTTATACGCCTTTGATCCACACAAGAGTTGTTTCTGAATTTCGTTAATTTTATATCGTAAGCAATAACAAGAGCTGTTTGTATATACTTTTTCATATCTTCAAACATTTGGATGTAAGTAATTTAATATTTGTACAAACAGAAACATGAATGGTCTGAATTGATGAGACCACTTTATTTTTGCAATAAAATTAGAGCTAACTATTGCATGCCATAGTAGGTATTAACGACTGCGTTGTATCCATTTACATGAATGTGTACTTCAAGCGAACAAATTGTGTGCACACAATTTGTTTTGCTGACGTTACCGCGGTGGTCAAACATTCGCAATCAGTGAAAACTCGTGTGTTTGCCACCCACGTAGTATGTCCCAATTGAGCATCGAGTACCGTGTGGCCGTCATCTTCAGTAAAATTCAACTCTGTACCAATAGCGTAAGCTTCAGTTTTCCTTGGAAGTTAATGAGATTCTGATAATCAGCAAATTGTAAAATTACATGTGCATGTACGTAGATGGCACAGTAATGTGGACAGTCTTTAATAACCAAGTTGTTAAAAGAACCCGGTACTTTTTAATTTTATCGCGTCTGTATAGCTTTTGTCGCACTGTGGCATATGATATTTCAGTACTATTATGAAAGTGCTAAATAAACCACAGACCTAGAATTTTTTCGTTTCTCTAACTGGATTTTTAATTGGATTTTGATTGGACTTTTCTGTATAGAGAACTTTCTCGTTGAAAACGATTTTTCTGTAATAACACAATATATTTAAATTGAATAATATTTTTTTACATAACTATTAATAGCTCCTCTGAGCAATAAACCTTACCCATGTAGCAGCTCACTTGACAGAACGACGTGTATTTTCTCGTTTGCTTTGGAAAAATCTGGATTAGAACTGGAGCGATTTTCCGCGGAAAGCGGATTAAACCGGGAATCGCTTGCAGTTCAGAGCCTTTATGCCTGGGCCTTCAGAGCTGGAGAGTCAAGGATTTCAGGCTGCCTAGATCTTTCAGCGTGACTTGAAGAGGAAGCCGTTAGCGGCATTCTAAAACCTGCCGCTGGTTTCATCACATAATCTAATTTTTGTAGCTAACTAGCTAACTAACAAACTTCCTTTAAACGTTGGTTATATTTAGTTATAGGCTTAAGATGTTCTACACAATCATGTCAACCTCTCGCTAACGTGAATAGTCATGAGAGGAAACGAGAGAAAAGTATGAGTTCACCGATGATTATACAGAATAACTGTTTTTTTACAATCTACCGTACAATTTATATAAACAACGCCACAGATCTACTGCTTTTTTTCTTATATTTTGGCTCCACACATAGTGTATTTAGCCAGTGTCAAGTATTGTTATTTTTCATCGTTAAAGAATATATCACGTAAAGTCAAGTGTTAGTATAGTCATAGTCCAGTCTAAGTCAGGTAGTCGTAATCCAGTCTACGTCATGCTCCAGTAAAGTAGTGGCAACTTTACTAGAAGCTTCTATAGAATTTTGGAAGCAACACTAAAACTCACGTTTCACCACATTATATCACTTGCCTACACTCATGCTCGTAATTCAGCACTTAATGCGTAAAACTCCACCAATTTTAAACATTAATACTGAAAAAAGCGCAACTTTTGAGAAATAATATAATGCAACGACGTGAACATTTCCGCGTTCCCGCCAAAAACTCCATCTACTGCTTTTGGACAAGTAAACCCACCATTTGTTTTTTCGATCGAGTTCGATATTCGAATTACAATAAAAGACAATAATAATAGTTGGAATAACTAATCCAAAGCTATACGCGCGACCTCCCGAATACGCGTTTATTATAAGTAGGTCTCGAAGTAGGTAGACTCACTAAGAAAGTTTTCTAATACAGAACAAAAGTTTGTTTTCCAACCACTATAATATTAAAAATGTACCGTTTTCATCACATACGTACCTAGAGATGGTAAACCAGTTTTCCTCGATACCTAACTACCTATATTTGTGTAAACAGTATACCATCTGCATACAGAATATACTCATTTGGACTAATTAGTGTAATAGTCAAGCTGTACAGTATCTTATGTTTTGCTTATTAGATCGTTCGCGTACAGATTGTGTGACTGTGTGTACTTTCAATAACTACAAAATACTAATGTCTAATTTGCCGTACAGTTCGCGTTAATTTTAATGTTTTGATTTTAATAAAAAATAACTAATAGCAAATTTTCCGTGTAATGTTGCAGATTGCAGTACACAACTATTTATTATATGTAGATAGATAGATAAAACTCTTTATTGAAACACCACATTTACAGAAACACTCAATGTACACGCACAAGCTTAAAACTAAGTGTCACAACGGGCGGTCTTATCGCTTAAAGCGATCTCTTCCAGACAACCCAGAAAACAGTGAAAGGAAACGACAATAATAAGGACGGTGGTTTTTAGTACAGGAATAATTATAAAACTTTAGATGAAGTGGGTACTTAACTTCATAAAAAAGGTGGGCAACTAGTCATAAACAAAAGTTCAATAAGTAAGTACAATAATAATAAAATAAATAAAATACATGAATACATAAATATTTATAAATAAATAAACTTGATAATATAATATACATAAATACATACCTA
This sequence comes from Ennomos erosarius, assembly GCA_963580505.1. Lineage (NCBI taxonomy): Eukaryota > Metazoa > Arthropoda > Insecta > Lepidoptera > Geometridae > Ennomos > Ennomos erosarius. The sequence continues at coordinate 12,895,773 of OY756986.1, forward strand.
TATGAATAAATACATAATACACACAATGACATAAACATACATAAAATTATATTATAAAAGAGAAAGATGCACTAGTTTTGAACAAGTAATATCGCTATTGGGCGAGATAGTGAGCTTTAACTTTATCTTTAAAAATGTTCAGTGATGGTGCACGTTTAATGTCTAAAGGTAGCGCGTTCCACAATCGAACCGCTTCCACAGTGAAAGAGGAATCGTAAAATGATGTTTTATGCACCGGCATTTTTAACATGTAGTACTCTGATGACCGCAAAGAACGAGGATTAGAAACGTGACGAAATTCAAAACGTTCCTGAAGGTAGCGCGGAGAGGAAGGATGAAACAGAACACTGTACAAAAGAGACAATATATGAGCATTCCGACGAAGTCTAATGGGAAGCCACTTGAGCCTAGTACGAAAAGCGGAGACATGGTCAAATTTGCGCAAGCCAAATATGAACCTTATGCAGAAGTTCTGGAGACGCTCAAGTTTGTCTAGCTGGTCCTCCGTAATGTCAAGATAGCAGACGTCAGCATAATCTAGGATAGGGAGCAAAAGAGACTGTGCGAGCGCAATCTTAGTGGTAGTTGGCAGAAAGTTGCGTAACTTACGCAATGAACCCGCGGAAGCAAACATCTTGCGACTAGTGAGAGCTAATTGAGGACCCCAGGTTAGACACTTGTCAATTGTTATACCCAGGTTCTTCACTGTATCACTAAAAGGAATTGTGACTCCGTCAAACACAACTTGGGGTAAACAATTCCAGTCAATCTTGCAGATGGTCCGAGAACTCCCTACAATAATAACTTGCGTTTTGAGCGGATTTACCTGTAGTCCATGAGTTTTGCTCCACATAGATATTATGTCCAAGTCCTTATTTGTAGCTTGTACTGCCTCAGACAGCTGGGCCAGAGGAGCTTGCCGATAGAGTTGTAGGTCGTCTGCATAGAGGTGGTAGGACGATGAAATGTTTTGAGATATAGAATTAATAAATAAAGAAAATAAAAGAGGAGATAAAACGCCACCTTGTGGTACACCAGCTGACGTGTCACACCACGAAGAAAGGGAATCTTCGAGACGAACCCGTTGTCGGCGACCAAACAAGTAATTATGAAACCAGTCAATCACCATTGGAGATATGTTAAGAGAGCGAAGAAGTTCAAGGAGAATATCGAAGTCGACAGTATTAAAAGCGTTACTGAAGTCTAAAAGTGTCAGCACAGTTAACTGACTGTTTTCCATCCCTAGACGTATGTCGTCAGTGATTTTGACAAGTGCAGTCAACGTACTGTGACCTGGTCGGAAGCCAGATTGAAAAGGGTTCAGGAGATTATTGCGAGTAAGGAAGGAGTTCATCTGATTGTGAACCAGACGTTCTAGGACCTTGGACAGGAAGGGAAGAATAGATATAGGACGATACTCAGAAAAGGATTTAGGATTGGCTTTTTTAGGTAGCGGAATGATTTGGGCTTCCTTCCAGATGGAAGGAAACACGCCATTTGAAGTAGAAAAATTAAGTATGAAGCAAAGGATGGGAAGAATGGCATCAAGAATAGGAATCAACATATTACGACTTATGCCATCGATTCCAACAGCGTTAGATGCAATGGACATTATGCTCTTCTTAACATCACAAGGGCTAAATTGACTTATGATAAACGGAGAAAAATCAGGAGCTACAATGTTTGAAAGATGATTTATAGTATGGGCTTTAATTAAAGGGTCAATAGAGCATGACACGGAAAAGTATTGATTAAGAGCGTTAATATCTAAATTTTTAGGAACTGAATCTAAGCGAGATTTACCAACTCCTAATGATCTGAGGAATTTCCAGACTTTAGCTGGGTCCTCATTTTGAACAGATTCATGGATATGGCGTCGTTGGGCATCTCTACACACCACGTTGCAGCGATTCCTAACCTTGATATATCGAGCCTTGTTGGCATTATTAGGTTGACACTTGTATCTACTTTTCGCAGCAGCTTTTTTATTTTGTAATATCTTAATATCATTAGTGAGCCAGGGTGCAGGTACATGTTTAATTTTAATAGATCTCAAAGGTGCATGAACGTCATATAGTTGGGTAATAGAAGAATTGAATATGGCTACTTGGTCATCGATGGATTCGGCACTGATCACAGGTGACCAATCTATGTTTTGGGCATCGGCTAAAAAGGCATCATAATTGATACCACTAAAATTGCGCTGCAGAATAATAGTTGGTTTAGATTTGGGAGGACGAATTTTATACGATAGGAAGATTAAGTCATGATATGAAAAGGCATCAGCTGCACATTGGCCATGCTTAGCAACATGTCCTAGTGATGATACCATCATGAGATCAAGCAGAGACGGAGCTGAGTTGGGAAAATGATGAGTAGCACCAAGAGGGAGAAGGTGCATGTTACAAGCCTTAACGATATTTTCTAAAGAAGCAGAGCGATAATCGTTTTTTAAAAGGCAAGTGTTAAAATCACCCATAATAACGGTATGACTATAAGAGGGACAGAGATCTTCTAAGATCTTGTTGAAAGAAGAGAAAAAATTATTACGTAATGAGTGGCTATAGTAGACTCCGAGAAGGATTTTGGAATGTGAAAGAAGAACTTCAATAAAAAGATGCTCACCAGCATTAAGTGGAGGCGGCTGTGCGGAAGTGCTAATAACGGAGAAAGGAATGTGCGCACGAAGGTAAATAGCAACACCCCCACCACCACCCCCTGTCCGATCGTTACGAATCAGGTTAAAGCCAGGCAAAGTATAGGAAATTGAGGGAAGAGATGGCTTAAGCCAGCTCTCGGAGACTAATATAGCGTGAATATTTTTTATGTCAAAGGACGTCTGCATATCGGAAAAATGTGCCGGAATGCTCTGCGCATTTATGTGAATAATGTTAAGGTTCTTGGGTACATCAGAAAACTGTGTTGTAAGAGAGTCAGATAGTGACGGAATGCTAGAAAAACTGTCGTCACTGCTACTACTATCGTCGGAAGAAATAGACAAGTAGTTATCACTGTCACTACTACTATTGAATATGTTTAACATAATGTATGTAAATATAATAAATAAATAACAAATAAATACTTGTAAATAAATAAACTATATATATATATATCCTATTATAAATACTTATATGAATAATTTGCCAATAGAGCAGATAAATTCACTTATATGCTCCACCTGCCGGTATCAAATGTGGTATACATAACAACCTCTAAGAAACACTACACAATCCAACACAACCATACGGTATTTTCAACTGCAATAAATTAATTAGGTAACCCCTTTCTTGACAACGGAAACAACCAAAAACATGGAAAAATAAATAAATTGTTTTACTATATTATGTGAAACGAAACGTAATTTTTTTACTATGCCTATCTATGGCAGTGGCTATAACTGTCATTGTCATGTCAGTTTGATGTAGTCATGACACTGACATTACCTTAGCTTGACAATTATTACTTTTACTTACATTACCTCACTTATAATTTTTAATATTTTATATCAAACTTATCAATGAGTATCAGTATAACTATTAAATTAAGACATAACTAACTAACCAAATAAAAGTAATCCAAGAGTAGAAAATACCAGAGAATTAACACGTAAAAAAAGGGGTACCTAGACTAAAACTAACAATCAACAAAAATTACAACATGAATAAATTACGACAAAAAAGAAGAAACATCACTTTTTCGTCACAGCTGGTCGCCTGGGCTTCACCGTCACCGCAGGCTCCTTGTCAGCCGCAACAACTGGCTTCCTGTGCTTCGGCGCAGCAACTGCAACACTCTGCTTGCCGAGGTTATCCAGCTCCGCCAGGCAGCTGACCCTATGCCGAGTGCCATCGGCACTCAACACAAAGATGAAGCCGTCGCGAGTCCAGCACTTGGTCACACCAAACCGTTGACGCGCTGCCATAAATACGTCATGTCGCATCTTCGTCAAAAACTCGGACATAGTGATACCAGAGCCCTTGAGATTTGTTTTAGCAGCCCAGATCTTACCACGCATTAGAATGTCCCGAACTTTGATCAGGATAGGCCTTGGCCTGTCGAGTGACGACGAACGACCCATTCTGTGGCAATCACTAATGTTTTCCATTTTGAACTCTGGTATCTTCAGCTTTTCTGCAACCACCTTAACAATTACCGCCGAGGCATCCTCCTGCTTCTCTTAGGGAATCCCGTGAAAAAGCAATATTTTACGCCGGAAGCGCATCTCCAAACTGTCATTGCTACGGGCCAGTAACTCCACTTGATTCTGCAAAGTCCGGAGGGCATTCAAGGTGAAAGTCTTGAAGAGAGAAAACTCTGCAGCAAGGCTGGAGGCATCCGGAGATGGTGGAGAAGTGAGTGTTTGCTGCCTTTTCTCAAATTCGGCCAGCTTAAGGTGGAAAATCTGTGTCATTTGTGACATACTTTCCTTTATATCCTCCATCTTGCTCTGTGGTATGCAGTGCCAAACAAAAGTGCAAAAAATCAAGTGATAGGTGTGTAGTTTTGTGAGGAAAACACTACCCGGCAGGTACTGTAACTTTACTTTTAATTAAACATACAATCTATGTAAAAATAGACTGTAAATATATTTAAAATAACAAATTAAAATTTTCGTAAAAGTAAATGATGTTTGTTTTGCAACTACCGCCCAGGAAAAAGTAATATATATATAATTATTTATTTTATCGTTTTTCTGAGAACATAGTTGACGTTGCGTGTGGTGCGATTAGATCCTTTACGTAATACCTGAGGTTGACCGAGATCTTGGTCTCGGTCTCGGTTTCGGTCTCCGCATTCTCGGCTAAAAGTCACCGAGATTCTCGGCTATGGCCGAGGCTGTTTTTCCCTATGGGTTCCGAAACTGCACGAGTACACGTTCGTCGCTCAATGTCAGTGTGCGCGCGTGCGTGAAGTTAGCTATTATTAATAAGTACCTATAATGTAATGCACCCCTTAGTGTACCTATTAAACCAAAATTTGTTGTGGACTATTTTCGATATAATTCTTCGGGTCGAGCGGAACCTGTAAACCGAGAAAATGTTTACGTTTGGCGTTAACGCTAATGGAAAAGGGATCTTGAGCCGTGTTGCATGTGCAATTGTGCATGTCCATTGTCCAGTATAGGCTATCGGATACCGTTTTCCATTGGGTGGGCTACATGGTTGGTTACTCATTACATAAAAAAGAACAAAACATTCGCAGCATTAGTTCAAGATGTTTTACTGTCTATATCTCTATGACGTCCATAAGCCCCTGAGAGTGAAGTTATGGCAAGCGCGGAACGGATTCAATAAACAATTGAAATGTATTTTTCCGTAGAATTGCTGGAACCGTGCGGGGAATAAAACGCATGATTACTGTGGAATAACCGATTGTTTCGCCGATACTATATTATTCCAGGAGTTTACCAAGAAATTTATTTTATAGGTTATCTCTTTCTTTATGTGTTTTGGAACGGTTTACTTATACCTTCTTACAAAACGATAGAGGTAATTTTGTTTGTTTAATTTCTTATTATAATCTTTAAGTTGCTTTTCTAAATAAAGTATTGAATATACTGGGTGTAATTGAATTCATTAGCATCCTTTGAAACTAGGTATCTACTCCTGATACCGGTCACGTGTGGACCAAAATTTTTGAATTCTAACACATTGGTTAGGTTATGTTAGTAACTCCAAAAAATGGAATAACTTACTTTATCAAATGCTACAATACAAAATTTAATTAAAATAATGAATTGCTGTTTTTAATTAGTACATACAAGGTATAAAAACGTTTAAATGTATCAAAATCATCCGTGCCAACTGCGATAGGCGCCGCTGCAATCTTCATAATTTTCAATAAAAATTATGTCATTTACACTGTTTTCTCTTTAATAAACATCTATAAATGATGTACTAACATGGGCTCAATTTATGCTAATGAATTAAATTACATCCTGTAAAACTAGTAGTGTACTGTAGTGTAAAACTAAGAATTATTAAAAACTTTTGATCAAACAGTCTTTACTAGGTGGTAGGACTTTTCTGCAAAGTTCGTCTAGGTAGGTACCACCGCTTTGCCAGTTATTCTGCCGCCAAGCAGTAGTGTGCGAGTACTACTGTGTTCCGGTTTGGAGGGCATTGTAGTTAGTGAAATTACTGGGCAAATAAGACTTTATGACCTGATTACACAGTGTAGTAATCTGATTACTAGACTGTGTGATGTCTCAGGATGACGTGCGCAGTGCGGAACTTTATTATTTTAAAGTTCCGAGTGACACTGCAACTGTTATGGGCGGCCGTGTCGCTTAACATCAGATGAACGACGAGCTCGTCACGTCATTCATTGTCATAAAAAAAAGTGAGGGCGTGTTGTAATTAGTGCTGCCACAAACCAAATAACAAATAATGGGTGCTGCCATAGAATAATTAAAAATACAAGTACGCCCATTCCAAATTAGAATTAGAATTAGTACGTTGCGAAGTGAGCGCGAACCGAAAGAATTGGATTAAATCATAGATTCGCTCTCTCATTCTCGTGCGGATCTCGCAAATTGAAAATCAGCATTAGAATGCAGCAAGTGGGGGCTTGTTCAGGGAATCAACTTTATTGTTGGCTATTTCGGCTATTTTTTAGTGGAGTGGACAGGGAATGTAAAAAACACGGGTTTAACTCATAAGCCGTAATCACATTAAATCCAGTTGCAGTCGGTATCCGTTGCGGGTGCAGTATGAGGACTAGTTACCCAGCGTATGAGGTTCTCTGAAAGACGTTTCACTGCATGATCAAACGTGAAAAAGGTGAGGATGTAGAGATTGTGCCATGAGCGTTACTAGTTAGTATTTAATGTATTTGTCACCGTCTTATTGTAAAAACCGTTTGTTTATGAAAAAACGAAAATAAACCGGTTATTTATAAACTGTCGATTTATTGCAAACTGACAGATTGTCTTACAATAAAACGGATGATTTTTCGATTATTTATAAATAATCGTTACCCAGGGGTGAGTTTATAAAAACGGGTTTTAGTAGTGTTTAATTGTGAACAAGGCACCAATTTTTGCTGTAATTTATTGTTTTTTAGAGTCACTAGTGGCTAACGAGTAGGTTATGACGACGATAGAAGCGAGGAGGAGTGTTAGGTTAGTTTTGACCACAATTACGAATACTAAGTGATGCCGATTAATTATAAATAACCGCGTTTTTTTTATAAAAAACGGTTTTTACAATAAGACGGTGACATATTCATTTAAGTGCTTAACCCATTTTATTGCCAACCCGCAATAAATAGATATTTAAATATTATAATATGTGACATAGATATCTCCATTTTAATGAAATCTCTATAACATACGCACAATTTAACATTAATACTAAAGACTAATAGGAAGAATATTGAAGATTATCGTCAACTCAAAAGCAAGAAAATGTAGAGACGTACAAACTTGAGCCTATCCCAAAATATTCACAAAAGAACATGATTAAATTTTCCAAAACAATGTAACGAGTGCGTACATTGTTCATGACAAAGACTCTTATGGAAAAAGAGCCGCAGGCCGGTAACCCGGAACCGACTACAAAACACACGAAATTCAGGAAACAATCATTATTATTACCACTGCTCTGTAAGGCCTCGTCCTCATTATCCGAACTGAATCTTTTGCTGTTGCTGTTACATGCAATGACACCTTGGATATTTTGATATTTATACCTACTATTAGACTAGTGGTCTTTTTGGGGTCTGCACATTTTAAAACTACCCTAACCTAACATCTTTTTCATATAAATATATATTTGTACACCCTTATTAGGTATGTATAATATGTTACAATAAAAACTCAGGACAGGCTAAAATTAATATTGACTGCAAAAGTCAGTCAAAACTAGTTTTAACTAAGTACCAATGTTGATCAAAACCGGTAGAAACCAATTTATTTACATAAGTAGTAATAAATTAGTTTTACGTGACTTGTACTAACGTGCTGCATGTTCAAGACTATCGGTAACCTAAGTATCGGTACCTATTTGATGCAATAGGTCGCCGATCGCCTGCACGCGACGACTCCGAATCATATTGGTCCTTCGAGACATTGGGATAGGGATATTATAAAGCAAAATACACGATCGGGACCAACCACCGACCAAGATCACAATTGTCTCACCTTGGTCGGATTTTACACAAATGACAGACAAATGTGACCTTGGTAGGTGGTTGGTCCCGATCGTCTATTTTGCAAAGGAGTAATTCGTTCTGAACACTGCGTAGATATATAGGTACATATCAACTAGAATCTCATTGAGAATCTGGCCCAGTTACCACACATCGCATAATGTGAGCAGGCTTAATATTGCCGTGATCAACGTTCACCTTCTTACATTCGAGTTCTAGTGTCTTTCCAGGTACTCGCAACTGGGACAAAGGCTTACAACAATTATGAACAGACCAGGGTGACAGAGACCGTTGTTTGCTCATACAAAATTTAAAACCTTTATGAACCAGACATTTTTAAATTACTTTCATGTTTTTGGTGGAATGAACTTTCTCTTCTACTAATCGCAAATAAAATGCTCAAGAATGCATAAAAAATATGAGCTGAAAAACCTGAAAACGTCTCGACCACTCTCAACCGTCTAACATTTTTCTTGTCTCATATTCTCAAGTTAATATAACTCGTCAAGCAATTCCAACAAAGATAAACTCAGCGGAAATATTAAGTCAAAACATGACTCTCAGCGTTACCCAGTTTTTGCTATTTAAATAAATGAGGTTTCCGCGGCGGAACGTACTGAGAATACTAATCCTCTGCACTGCAAGAGACTCACTGTAAAAGGTGATAGATCCAAACAAAGCGATGTAGAGAGACATAACTTCCTCTGGGGAATTCGCGATTTATACAGCTTAGTTAAACTGCAATGGAGACAGTTTTGATGTTAGCTTAGGTGTTAGGCTGTTCGCAACGCAACGGCAACGTATAAGCGCATAACAGTACGAGTTTGAACTTGATGAATATACAGTAATCAATAGGAATGATGGCTACTATTAAAAATGAATAAGTAAATATTACTTTCATAAAGAAGATTAAAAATGAATGCATTAATTAAACAAATATGCATAACCGGTAAATAAATCACGGAGTAATAAGCTTTTAAAGTTTCTACAGGAGGCATCTCCTGTCCCTTTCTCGCGAAACAGAGCGCCCCCCACAGTTACTATGAAAAATCTACTCATGACGTCACATGCCAAAGAGATTGTATGAAAAGCTACCACAGCTTAGTAATGAGGTTAACTGGAAGAAAATACTACTTAGCATTAAACCTCACTAACCAATGGATTTATTTGTCCGATAATAAAGAAATTTGATTTGATTTGATTTGATTAAGTTCGCCTGTACTTGATTTACTCTTGTGCAATAAAGCATTTTCTATCTATCTATCTATCTAATGAGGTACTAAAACGACCTTTCTCTGATGTCACTGGCCGTTTGAACTATCTCTTTCTATTCCGGTTTTTAAAATGCTTGTAACTTGGTCATTTTTTGAAATATTGAATTTTGGTTTTCACAAATGTTTATCTTTTGAGGAATATAATTAATTTATCCAATAAAAAATTTTTAGTCATCATGCCTACTGATATTTTTAGCGGTTGACGAGTAGGTACAATTAAAGTACACTTATTTTGAAGTACTCGGTTAATTTGCTTTTTTCTCACTTTCTTAATAATGTGAAAGCCAGTTTCCAACATCTCTCAAGATGGTTGTACATGTACAATCACCGCGGTTTATCATAATTACCGCTTTATATTGTGTATGGTTTGTAACAAACTGGGCAGCAATTGTTTCACCTGAACCACTCTTTGTGACCACTTTGCAAACAACGGCCAATGCAAACACAGTTACTGACTTTCAAAATTAGTTCGACTTTTTGCCGCGCGACAACTTACATGACGAATTTAACTTTAATATGTACATAACATGGAAACCCCTCAAACTTTCCGAAATATCGATAGGCCGATATAGAAAATGCCAAAACCAGGAATAAACAGGCATCTTTTCATTCTCTTTTCTCATATCGTGACCTTGGACCTGACAAACGTTTTTTAATTTATATGCCAAATAAATTTACAAAAAATCACAAGAAAAACCGTGTTTTCAATTTTTTATATCTTAAAAAATGGCTGCGAGATTTACGATCATAGTGCGTATTTCCGGCCGAACGTTTTTAAAAACGCGGGCAGGCGATGACGTCATCCCCGTTGTCATTCGAAGGTCGCGCTCACTTGCACGAATAGCACGCCGCGGGTGACCGGACTGAGCGCGGGCATGACGTCATAATGAGAGCGGCAAACCTCGGAAATTCAAAAATGGGCTTAAACTTCTCATCGTTATAACTTCGAAAATACTGCATGTATTGAAGTGAAATAAATACTAATGTAATGTACATGATCTGTATTGGTGTTCAATAAAGTATTATTGTATTGTATTGTATGATCTACGATTTAAGATGTATTTTGACCCATTTGTGTTCTCAAATGCTACGTACAAAGTCAACGTACTGCATCTTACATACTGTGGACTGTGGCACAACTGCGACATGAAATTAATTTATAACAGCTTGTTTTGGCATTGTAATGTGTAACTGAGGTTGGATGTGAGTTAGAATGAATAGCTTCGATGGAGGAGGATAAACATTGTTCGGGTGTGCTGCGGACGTTTCAGAGAACAATCACATTGCGTTGTTTGAATCATTGTTTACACAACCTGGATTTCGTTTTCCATTAAATTGTTTGGGATATTTGAGGGCATTATCCAAAGCCTACACAAACTCTTTTCAATCAAATCAAAATAATTATAAAACTTATACCAATTAAACAATAAACTGTGTTCCGGTTTGAAGGGCATTGTAGCTAGTGTAATTACTGGGCAAATGAGACCTTATGACCTGATAACACAGTTTAGTAATCTGATTACTAGACTGTGTGATGTCTCAAGATGACGTGCGCAGTGCAGTGTCACGCGAAACTTTATTATTTTAAAGTTCCGAGTAACACTGCAACTGTTAAGGGCAGCCGTATTGCTTAACATCAGGTGAACGACCAGCTCGTCACGTCATTCATTCACATAAAAAAAAACATTGTTCAACTAAATATAGGAAGATGTAAGCTAACACCAGACCACGAGGCAGGGCCACCCACCAAAACATTGGGCATAATGAGGCACACATGGCAGGATTGCATGGCTTCAGTCACAAGACAGATAATAATGGCAGAAAAGAGGTCTTAATCCAGGAATGGACCTAAAAGTGCCATCGAAATAAAGAAGTTCAGCTGGTAGTTTCTTTTAGGGACGCACTAAGAAAGTGTAAAATATTTTTAAATTAACCCGTAAGAGAACCAAAAAAGGAAACCAGCAACAAAAATGTTTTGAGAACCTTTAGGTGTGGGTCTGTGCTTGTTTCCCAGAGTTATACAACATGCTCTCATAAAGCAAAAATAGTATTTATTCTTCGAATACATAAGTAATCACATTACTTATCATTTCCCAAAAAGGAAAACAAAAGCCTCAGCACAGCTGTTTATGGGCTCCAATACGCTCGCAATAAGAGCGTCACACATCAGTGTGATTTAGTGTACAGTTAACCGGCTCTGTATATAGTCGACGGTCCTGGGTACCGAAGAAGCTCCTAGTTTCCGGGTTCATAATTCTGACTGACTCGCATAGTATTCAGTTTTGTTTTCTTATTTCTTGTAGGCTGATATACATGTAAACAGAACATAAACTTTAGTTGTACGTGATTATTTTGAGGTTTTATCTCATACGGACGTACGGTATCAAGCGCGGACATAAAATAAGGAACTTTTTGAGGCAGGAATTTTTGCGCAAGTTTGATCTTCTGCGGAAGGTCTCTTCCTCTCCTTTTAGCGAATGTTATCTTTTGCAAAGCTTTAGCGAAAATGATTACTATACAAGGTGACCTTGAATTAGTATGTTATCCCGAAATGCGGGGGACTGGGACCATGATACCCTACAAGTTGTGAGAGTTTTACTTGAAACTGGGTGTTTCTAAACTTTGATGGTAAAAAATAAATCCACTCGCAAAATTGCACGTGCGATCGCTACGTGAGTTTACAAGATACTATAAATACATTTCTAAACACAGGTCGTTCCACTCACTTATGTGCACTCGGTCAAGGACGAAGTTCAACCACCCAGCTGCGCTAAGGCTATTTTCGAACGTAAACTTTACATGGCATTTCTTCAATGAAAAACTATTAATTTAGAAAAGTCGTAGAAGAAACATTGTCTACCTTGGGGTGTAGATTTATCCCCTTTCGGGATAACATATCAATTCAAGGTCACCTTGTATAGGGAAAGTGCATGTAGTGCATGAACTTTTGTGAAAACGCTTTCTAATGAAAGTAAGTTGTCTGTATTTGTTTTATATTGTAGCGAAAAATAAAGTGACCTTTAGCCTAAGCATCATCTAGTGAAAGGAGTTACCTACTTGCCGTTTTTAGAATGCGCACCCATAGGTAACTATAATTATGTTATGCAATATATATAGTCCGATCACTTATTTGGTAAGGAGCGAGCACAGATGGATTATGAACTATATGCATAAAATTGTTCTGTTCTGTCATGTAGCTACAAGTACTTACATTGATTTAAAAAATTGAGTCGCTGATACAAAAAAATTGCAGAAAGCATAGTTTAAAATAAAATAGTTACAATATTTCTACTATTCTCTCTTTCTCTCTCTCTCTCTCTCTCTCTCTCTCTCTCTCTCTCTCTCTCTCTCTTCTCTCTCTCTCTCTCTCTCTACCTCGGTATTCCTATTCCTACAAAAACAGTTGCTAGATACCTACTTAATGGTACTTATATAAACCCTTTATTCCGCTGTTATGTCCAGGGTTTATAAGTAAGAGAGAGAGTAGAGCTTTACTACTGTTAGACGCAGTCTATTCATACCTTCCACAGGACATAGAGGCCTCAGTTTACGTCTCGTTCGCACGCCACACGGCAGTAGATTCCTCAACGAATGAGCCAGCACTGGCCAGTTTTTCTTGAATTCTTCGGGCATGTTGGTCATGCCAGAATTAATGAAGATGCTTTTGTTTTGATGAAAACGCTAGCGGGGCGGCATGAATAGGAATATTTTATTTTTGTGCCAGATAAACATAAAATAACTGTATTCGAAGCAAACAATGTTTGTGTACAGATTCAGATGAAAATATGATTGATATTTGTTTATTTGATAAAACTTTGTTGTAGTTGATAAAATACGTTCCACTGCTGTGGCACGTTGACCTTGTCTCACATAGGTAATCGAAGGAGTGTAGACAATAATCCACACACTGTTAAGTTGGTCATTAATGAACAGCCTGAAGATGTCCACTGCTGAACATAGTACCCCACCGCGCTCTGTGGGGCACTTTGAGCGGCTGCCCACCACCTGCATCCATTGGCTCCCCGTGGATCTTCGGTTCACCTAGTGGAGGCCGGCCTACGCTGCGTCTTCTAATTCGTGGTCACCACTTATGACGACAATCTCAACCACGGATCTCTTATGAGGACGTTTTTGCTTATATCGATTTTTTTCTATACTTATTTTTATACAATGCGGCAGTATTGATTGACATAGGCACAGATTTTATAATTGTTTCCATAGAAAATTATATTATTAGAGAGCATGTGAACAAGATAAAGCGTTGATGCTAAAATTCTACGTAGTCTGCTTCGCTTTTATTGTTTGTACTTAGGTATTGTTCACTTGTATTTCATAGTGACCTTTATAATCTTTCCCATTTGATTGCATGTATAGGTATCCATTATAATTATAAAACCACAAGGAGCACAAATGAACAGTCATGATCATCATCAGCCTGAAAACGACCTGCCTCAGCTTGTCCACTGAACATAGGCCTTCTCCAAAGAGTACCACTTTGCGCGGCCGATTGCCTCTTGCATCCGTCGTCTCCCCGCGGACTGAACAGTAACACGTAAGTAATATTTAGGGTTGATGGATATTTAACCAGCTGTTCTTTAGACTAGAATATAGTTATCTGAGGTTCAAATGTTCTTGAATTAGTGAACAAGTCGGTTTCCTCATGGTGTTCTCTTTCATTATTGTGAGATCGAGTGCAAATTCCGCACGTAACTTGAATTATTAGTCGTTGGTGCAGCACCCAGCGCCCAGTGCGATTTGAAACTGAGTGCGTAAAGATTTGCTACCTTTTTACCAAAGCTTCGTTTGTAACTTGTGTAAAAAAAACAGTTATCTGTCCACACAACGGGATTCAGGACATACGAAAGCCAACAGTTGCACAAAATTCCGAGCCTAAACTCTGATAATCCCAAATCCGGCCACATCCAAAACAGTTTTTCAGCGAACTCGTTACGATGCATGCTATCAGTCGAAACTCTTTTCATTTCTCACCGTCCGCCGCTCGCATACCCAATAGATTTTATTTTTCAGTGTCTGCTAAAAGGCAGTTTTCTGCAAACTACCGTAGTTGTACAACTGGTTGGATGTTAATATTCCACGTCCAACCAACACGAGTTGCCGACGTGCCCCGACTCGCAACTGTGCTGCTTGCCGATGCAATGTCTTTAATAGGCGCCATAAATTGAATATACATAGTTAGATTTATGGATAGATGTTAAGAAATTCTTTATGCGAAAGGATGCTGTAGCTGCTCTCGAAGTTGGCTTCTGACAACTGCAGCTTTGCAGAGGCTCAATTTATCTCGTTCATCATAATAAATACCTATTTATGATTTTTATAGCAGTATTGCCTGTTCAGCGTAGTCTACGGATTAATTTTTAAAGGAAAAATTGGTAAGTAGCTAAATCGCAAAATCACTTTATCCTCACGATCGTGATTCGAATGTTTCCTTTTATTATTCGTACTACATATTTTCCATATATTTGTAACCTAACCTCCTGAGTATTTCGGTCTCCTTCGAGCTTTTTAGCGTCATACTAACACCGCTATCAGAAAATAGTGATTTAATTCGAAGTGAATTCGCAATAAACGGCAAAGTAAGATTCGAAAATGAAGACAGCAGTCCGACGAAGAATTAAGTTGGTATTTAGACTGAGCGGCTTTAATTTAAATATCTGCTTGGTTGTATATCCAAGATTGAAAGTGAATCCTGCAACGTTTAAGCAAAAAGAGACAATATATTTTGGGTACGGGGCAGTGGTCCAACTGCTCTATCCCACTAGGTAGACCACGAGCCTTTACAAGTGTCCGTTCGAAACGTAGACCTCAGTGTATTTATTTATTTATTTACATTTTACATTGCTGTTTACAGCCTAAGCCAAACTAGGGACTAAGGGGCAGTTATCCGGAAATATTTTGGCTACTTAGTTGTCCTTTGCCGTAAAAGGAGACAATACTTACAGGTTACGGGGCAGTGGTTCAACTGCTCTGTCTAACTAGTTAGACCACGGGCATTTAATCCGGAAATAGTTTGGCTGGTTGTGCTTTGCCTGGAATATAAGTCTGCACTTTAACCCCGTAAGGAAACATCAGACGAGTAAAATCTGTCCGTGGTAATTACTATAGGTAAGTGATGGTGGGTTAAATAGGACTTTTTCCTATCTGTGCCCCTGAACTTACTGATGGTGCCAACGATACACAGATCTAATGTCGATCTTATAACCGCAAAGACCTCTCTATTAAATAATTATTGTGCTGTTGTAACACAAAAAATATTGTTTTCATTAGAAAGAAAGAAAGAAAATAACATTTATTCCATAAACACACACACAATATCATAACTAAAACAAATTACATGCAATTCAAACAAAAAGAGAGGCAACATTATGCTTTCCCGGCTGTCCCTAGTCTTACTAATGGGGACAGACGGGAAGCCATTATTTTTCATCTTCGTAAATTAAGTTTAATCTACTGTCATCTATCTATCTATATATCTATACATCTATACATATAATAAAACTGTAGAGATAAAAAAATCTGTAAATGCAAGATATCAAAAAAAAATGACACAGGTTGCCTTGAAATTTTTCGCTGATCACGTTAAGCTACTTTTTAGACATTTTGTCTGTTTGTTTGTTTGTTTGTTTGTTTGTTTGTTTGTTTGTTATGGCACAATTCCGAAAATACTGAACGGATTTTCATGCGGTTTTCACTAATACGCTTAGAAAAACCCGGGGCAAAACATAGGATATATTAAATTTTATATATCGTTAATTTTATTTTTGGTGAAAATGATCAAGATTTCATTATAAAACGGAACGGGATTTTAACAATATGGCCGCTTCAAGGCCTCAAGGTAAGTTTTTTTTTCTTATATTTTGGCTCCACACATAGTGTAGGTATTTAGCCAGTGTCAAAAGGCAAGTTATATTTTGGCTACTAACCACAGATGAGAGAAAAAAATGTTACTCTGCTACACTGCTACTGACGGTAATTTTATCTCGGGTTTATCCGGATGCACAGATTAAAGAAAAAAACTCTGTTACTTTTATGGCGCGGCTTCATAAATACGCCCGAACCTTCGCTGTTGAGTTGGCGCGCAAAAACATCTCGGTTGACTATCCTCGATGTTTTTTTAGCGCCCCAACCTGGACACACAGTCAATTTGTTTCCTGCTGCGTGACCAACGTGGGCTAAATAAAATGGAGGAAGCAGTAGCGTTATATTGCATGTCGGCGAATAAATATGTATTACAAACTGTGAGAGTATTATTTGCGATTACAAATATAAATTGTAATAGTATTAATTTATAATTCCTTATCAATATGAAGTAAAACCAATTTTTTTTATTTGTCTGTTTATCTGTCCCTTTGAATACGGATCACGGTTGTTATAGTGGCAACAGAAATATATCATCTGTGAAAAACTCAACTGTCTAACTATCACGATTCATGAGAACATGCTGGTGGACAGACCGACAGAAAGACGGACAGCGGAGGTTTAGTAATAAGGATTTGCTCTTTGAGTACGGAACTCCTATATTTTTGTATTTCATACTGAACAATCCGCACTGCACTAAGCAATAAGGAAGTAATTTAATGCATGTTTTACAACAGTAAATAACAATTGGTGCGCCTGCATTACCGGCAGTGTATCACACTTTTCGGGCTACAGCGAAATACATCGCGCGATAACTTCGTCTGCGCTCGATGCAATGCAGATTAGTGAAAAACAATGTGTTCATTATGTAAGTACTTATACTCAAGGAAGTCAAACGTATTTACATATAGATAAGTTTTTTCGTTAATCTGTGGTCCAAACTAAAAAAGAGGATAGGTATGAGAATCTTCTTGAATATGAGCACGACACAGAGAACAAGGAATTTAGAAAACTAAAAACTTCTTAGACTTTTTTTATAAGTTTTAAGGCTTCACGCGATATCATATTTAGCCAATATTGAAACATAACTGAATTATTATTCATGTTTTCGATTTATTGGGTTCTGGCGAGGGCAAAATTCTTTATTGGCGATCTGGTATTATTTAGTTTTCAAAAATCTACTACACGTTACGATTCGAAATAAAAATTTAAAATTGTATTTATAGTACCTATAGCTTAACCTTTAGTAGTAACATTTTCAGTAATCTGTGCCTAATGACTCTTGCTTTTGCTACGCATTGTAAAACTCTTTTTTATTTTGGCATTAGACCAATTTTGTATTTAGCCAATGATAGGAAGTATTTTATGAAAACTGTTTAAAAGGACTTAGACTTTTTATTATTATTCATAAAGCTTCACGCGATTATCATACTTAGCCAATATTGAAGCTTACATTTTTATTCATGTTTTCGATTTATAGGGTTTTGGCGGGAGCAATGTTCTTTATTGGCGATCTGGTAAAAATGTATTATTTACATGAACTTACTACACGTTACTATTCTAATTAGGTAGATAAAATTATTTTTGCGCTACTGCTACATTCTTGATCGACCCCAAGGAAGTTTTAAGGGACCAGGCAGGGGATCTAGCAATGATCCCAATCGCTAACGCTAACGCCTCACGCTGACTCCAAAAATGCATTGAAATGACATGACAGCTTTGCTAGATCCCCAGGGGGTCTAGCAATGATCCCTCACGCTGACGCTATCGACTCACGCTAACTCCAAAATGTACTGAAATGACATTTCGGAAATCGCTAACTTTTCCGCAGCGAATGTCATTCCAATACATTTTGGAGTTAGCGTTTGGCGTTAGCGTTAGTGGTTGGTGTCTTTGCTAGACCCCCTTTAGTACTTATAGCTACTTAAGTTATATACCCTTACCATTGCTACGCATTTTAAAGCCTTTTTTATTTTGGCATTAAAGTAAGCCGGAGGTGCTATTATTTGTATTTAGCCAAAGATACGAAATATTTGATGAAAAATGTTTAAAAAGGGTAGGTACTTAGATATAATAATATGTAGGTATTCATTATGGCAATAAAATTGTATCCTCGAAATAACAACATGGCGCGTAACGTTCGTTTTTGACTGTTTTTGATTTGTTCTTCTTCTTCTTCTTCTTGCATGTTGAAATAAGTTTTTAATAGTTAAATTATTTTAGATCTGTGGGCTTTTAAATAAACCACCTATTATAGTAAGTATGTTGGGAATGAGACAGCGCGGAAAATAGTGGACATAATAATAATTATAACTGTCGATTCTTTAAGGAGTGGTGGTTTAATATTTGTAATTCCTAATTAGTATTAAGAAAATTAATTATGTACGCGTCGTACAGGTAAATGCATATCTCCAGCAATTTATAAACTTATTATTGACACTGACTAAGTATGTGTAGGTAGTTAGGTACTCAATTCGTATGGAACCAAACTTAAGAAGGTAAAAAAAAGTGGTAAATGGAACAAAAAGCACGCGGATAATATGTAAAACTGAGCAAAACAGGATCATCGTGTGTGATTCTTCCATATTTTTCTAAACTGTACCTGCCTGCTTAGGTAACTACTAAGTACCTAAACCAAATTTACTGAAACTTCTGTTAAAGACCTGAGTGAACTGATGATGATTTCTTTTTGTTGTAATATGAAGAGGCTTATAAAATTGTAGTTTTTATTTGAAACTTCTTTTACTGTTATAAATCTATATTAGACTCAAAACATTTAATTTTAGGTAGCTTCCACTCACGGCTATGCTTGTTATACCTATACCTATGCTAATACAGGTTACTGTGCTCAGCTTTGAAAAACTTTATTGGATTTTGTTGTTTGGTATGAAATGTATGATTTATTATTAGACTATAACGTAAAAATAACATAACACAAGCGTGCGAAGCCGCGGGCAAAAGCTAGTTACTACGTAAAATCTGCGATAAGATACAGATAATCAACCTTCAAACGATACTGAAACTGTATTTTAAGACCAAAGTTTGTCCTCGGTGAGTAGTAATAATGCAGTGCGCCATCTCTTTGTCTCCCTCGGAACTATAACAAAGCACCAAAGAATAATTAGTGCTCGCAGCCGCCTAGCCGGACTGAACTTGCAGCTTCTTAATTATTTCGCTGTATTTCAACTTGGCATACCAACAACTTTTGCAGTGCCGCAATGAACATATATTTAGTAGGTAGGTATTTAGGTATTAGTACCTACATAAATATTCTATACCTAAAATAGATCCGTAGATAGATAGAAAATGCTTTATTGCACAAAGAACAGCTGAGGTATTTACATATTAGATGTACTTAATGTTACTTAATCACATCAGCCCCGGTATTTTGTCTCGCCACCGGTTCAGACGGGAAAAAGTGTGTCATCCGCCCCTGTAATCTTAACAACAACTGCGGTTACCGAGGCGATGGCACAGAAAATGTGTCATCGACCCTGTTATACCTATAACATAATATTGCACGTATTTGGTGCTTATTGGTATACCTACTTAAATGTAGATACCTATGCCTAGACATCACGTTAGCTAGTCTCAATTAAACATAAACCGTGCTTCTTTAACCCCTTAAAATCCGGAAATACCTACATATTATATACCTACCCCTAGTTAAACTCTCTCTCTGCTTAACGGTTAATAAGTATGTCCATGGGGCCAAGTAATTAAGTTAACGAACTTCGTATGCAGATGAGGCGTCTTTATCGCTTTTGGGCTGGAACATCTAATAAACGTCTTTATAAAGAGCCTCCCGTGGTCTTTTATCGAAGGCTAGGAAGGTATTTAAGTAAGAAGCGCCTTCTATGCCCTTTAGTGCAGGGCTAAGAAGTAATTTTTGTGTTAACTATTGTCTTGTTTAAAGTTATTCTGAAGTAAATAATACGCGGAACACCTTTTTATTTCGCTATAATTCTTGTTTGCTAATTTCCACCTAACAAAGTTGTAATATGTAATCTCTGCCGACCACCGGAAACTGACTTCTCGATCTAAGTATCCTTTTCCGCGCCAATATTCCCTTAAAACTCAATTTTAGGTCAAAGAAACCCAATAAATATCGTGACAGATTTAATATACTACCAATACCATCAAAGTAACCTCTTTTAATTATTTTAAATAAAATATTAAGTTACCTAATAAATTCACGATAGTTTCAAACATTTCAGGGTTCCTTAGAAAATGTGATATTCAAAAAGTTATGGAATTGTTTGTCTAAATTCGAATACTTACGACAAATCAAATGGACCCTAAGCAACTACGTTTTCCATCAATTTTCTCTGAAAAATCTATTAATAAAAATGCCTATGTTAATAGGCTGAATTCGCTGTAAAAATTTTAGTACGTATAATAGGTACCTACATTTTATTTAATCAGTGGGGTGATTACGTAACTTTGACAGCAATGCAACAGGAGAAATTTCATTCCGAATATGAAAATTTTCATAGCAACTATGCACATAAACTGCGTATTGAAACTGTCAAATCCATACATTTTTGTGTTTCTATTGGTTGCAATCAAGTTACATAATCGCCTAGTAGATCCAAGACGTTTTTCCCTCCACTACTCTGTACCAGCTTCAATAAACAACGAAAGTTAATTTCCAGAGAAACCATATGGAGCCAGGTCGGCGCTCCAATAACATTCGCCCACGAAAGGTGTTATTGTAAGTATTAATTTAATTAAACAAGAAATTTCATTAACAATAGACCCAGGTATCTAACCAAGCAACTGACTTAATTAAAACAACCTGTATAATAACTTAACATCCTCCTGTACCTACGCTGGCTAATTAATTTCTACCTGTATTATATGGTGTTAGTATCAGGTAATAATTTTAGAATCATTTGAATGTTCGCTGGTGTCGGATACAAAGATAAAAGGTTGAATCTGACAATATCACGACATACTATATCAGAAATCAATGAATTAATGTAACGTAAGAGGACAATTAGACAATGGTAAACAAATAGGTAGGTATCTATTGCATAATAAAGTAATTAAGAATATTCTATTACATAATTATGTAGTAGGTACCTACTGTTCAAACATTATAGGTACAAAATCTTCAAAGGCTATTTTCGATTTTCAGTTACTGCGCACACTCATCGTATATACTTACCTACATTAAGATGTACGTATAGATAGGTACATAGATATTACAGTTTTCTTATAAGGACCAAATACATGTTCAAATGAAAAATAAAATCACAAACCTGACGTACGTACAACTGAAATTAGTTGGCGCTGATTCCCCGCGGGTGGACCCCGCTCACATTTCCTGCCATCAAAAATATGACACGTAAACAGAAACCTTTTACTCAGCTAAAGGCTGGCTAGAGGTCGCCAAGGTCTCTAATATACGTAACAATTTTTTGTAGAAATCTCAAAGGGCCGAAGAGAAGCGAGAAGTGATAGGGGACTGGCCCAAATGGAATCCATTAATCTGATTCTGTCAGAGGAGACGACAACTTGTCTCCTGCGTTTCGTTTTTGCAACGAAGACTTTTACGGGTAGGCTATATTTCCTGGGTTTAATTTTGACGTTTACAATAATTGTTTCCTTTTGTACTGTGCATGTGTTTTAATGAAAATTCATATCAAGAAAACATGATTGCATCCTTGGCAGTCCAGTTAAAAAGATTGTCCTAATTTCTGTCAAATCAAAACTAATTTGTTTGTATGAATAGTGTAGCTACATAGACTGTTTACACCGAAAGCTTGCTTGGCTTGCTTGCTTACATCAGCTTTAGGTATATGCATAACCGCCATCATCATCATCAACAGCCTGAAGACGACCACTGCTGAACATAGGCCTCCCCAGAGAGCGCCACTTTGAGCGGCTGCTCGCCTCTTGCATCCATCGGCTCCCCGCGGTTTTCACAGATCGCATGGTGAAATAAACAAAGTTGCATAAACGTGCTACAGGTACCCACGGACGTGTATACCCTAGGTACCAGGTACCTACCTAAAATAATTATTTGTCTGACGCTTTATAGACCCCTATAGACGGGCCCGATAGCTCAGTCGGTAGTATCCCTGCCTTCTGAACTGAGGGCCGTGGGTTCGATTCCTACCCAGGACAAACATTTGTGTGATGAACATAGATGCTTGTTCTGCGTCTGGGTGTTATATTGTATTCTATGTATGTATTTACAAACAAAAAAGTATATAAGTATTATATCAGTTATCTGGTTCCCATAGTACAAGCTATGCTTAGTTTGGGACTAGATGGCGCTGTGTGAAATGTCCACACATATTTATTTATTATTTTATTATAGACTAGCTACTGCCCGCGGCGTTGCCACGCGTGGACTACATTACTTTTCAGGTTTCGGTTTGGCAATGGCTTTATTTTTAAAAAC
This sequence comes from Ennomos erosarius, assembly GCA_963580505.1. NCBI lineage: Eukaryota > Metazoa > Arthropoda > Insecta > Lepidoptera > Geometridae > Ennomos > Ennomos erosarius. The sequence goes on from OY756986.1 coordinate 12,918,486, forward strand.
TGATTTTCTATCAGCCAGACTGAGTTTTCTGCTCGTATAATCACTTCCACGAAGTAAAAATGACATGTCTTAATCATGGATGAAATAATTAATTATAATATTTTACAAAACAGCATAGGTACGCTAATTATTATCCTTGATATTCCTGGACCAATTTTGATGAAATCTCCACTCATGGCTACTTAACTATAGAAAAATTTTCGATGATATTTCGATAAGTATCATCGAACTCATGATTAATTAAAATCTATATTATATTAAAATCTAGGCTTTCAAAACATTTTTACAATAGGGCAAAGTCTGGGGGTCTAGCAAAGATACCAACCGCTAACGCTAACGCCAAACGCTAACTCCAAAATGTACTGAAATGACGTTTCGGAAATCGCTAACTTTTCCGTAGCGAATGTCATTTCGATACATTTTTGGAGTTAGCGTGAGGCGTTAGCGTTAGTGATTGTGATCTTTGCTAGACCCCCAGGGCATTTTACATAATATGTTTCGTACACAGATTAGAGAAAAAAATCTACTTCGTATCATTCCAAAGAGTATTATTATACTTCTGTATGATTCAAAGAGTATATAATTTATTACGTAACGTAAGAGTATCATTGGTCCACTGCATTAGCCTATGGTAGTATGCATTGGCCCTCAGACCTGTTAGCCAAACATAAACGTCATGTAATGCCAAAAATTGGTTTAGCAATGCGTAGCTCTAAGTGGCGCTCCCTGGGGGAGGCCTATGTTCAGCAGTGGACGTCTTCAGGCTGTTAATGATGATGATGATGATGAATGCGTAGCAAGGGTCAAGATTATACTCCCAAGGGTAAAGCTCTAACTATCACGGTTCATGAAATACAGCCTGGTGACAGACGGACAGAAGGACAGACAGCCTGACAGACGTCGTCAGTCCGTTTTGGGTACGGAACCCTATTACTAAGGCTCCGCTGTCCGTCTGTCCGTCTGTCACCATCAGGCTGTATCTCATGAACCGTGATAGAAAGACAGCTGAAATCTTCACAGATGATAAATAATTTTTTGTTGCCGCTATTACAAAAAATACAGAATAAAATAAGTATTTAACCCCTTAAATACTTATTTTATTCTGTATTTTAGTATTTTTTCTTTCTCATACAACAAACGTTTTTTTTTCTAGTTTTTATAGATAATGATATGGAACCCTTCGTGCGCGAGCCCAACTCGCACTTGGCCGTTTATTTCTCTAATCTGCGGGCACTTAAGTATAAGTAACATGTTTATATCTTGAATGCAATCGATTCATACTACTTACATATTATTTGATGGTATATCTATTTTACTCCAAAAACCTCAAACAACCTGCAAGGGCTTAAATAGAAAAACTAATAATTGTTAAAGAATTCTAATAAATTGTAAAATTTCATTCCACTATTTAATGCATATTTACTACCGAAATTAACTCCTATTACTCTTTGTTCATGGCCTTACACACGGTTTTTTTCTTTAATCTGTGCCTCCAGATGGACTTTACGTGAAACATGTGAAATATTCAATAACAACACGACGAAAAATTACTATACTTAACACTGGCTAAATACACTATGTGTGGAGCCATAATACAACATAAAAAAATTACTGTGACATAAACTAACCGTCAGTAGCCAAAAAAAATTCACCATGAAGCGGCCATGTTGTATAAAATTCCGTCCGGTTTCGTAATGATATTTTAATAATTTTGACCAAATTTTTTAATGATATTTGTATTTTAATATATCCTATGTTGTGCGCCGGTTATTTCTAAGCATATTAGTACAACCCGCATGAAAATCAGTTCAGTATCTAGGGTTTTGTTCAATAACAAACAAACAAACAAACAAACAGCTACAAATTATTGTCCCTAGATGGCGTTAGATATGATAAATTAGAAAATGTATGGAGAAGGGCTAAAAGTCTTGTAGTCCTGCAACGCGGTTACGATATTTTTTGAACAATAGAACCTATGGGATAAATTAGATTTGACATCATTATGTGTGTGTTCCGTAGCGCGCCAGAATTACACATTTATTATATGTAGGGATAGTGACATAGGATGGATGAATTGTCTAACTCGGGCGCTGGCGGGAAGTGGCATGAGATAAAATTATTTTTTTCTTAAAGGTTGGGTGGTGCACGCCTTCATCAGGCCAATGACATAATTGAATCTTTGAAAATCTACAGAACTCCAGTAAAAGATTGCTCACAGTTTATCAAGTCGAGCGATCATAGAACTTTTTTCACCTTTTTCCTGCTGCAATCTTAAAACTTGCTCTCTATTTTAACAAGAATTGCTTTTGGTGCGATATATTGTTTCGTAATTTTAGAGTCGATATTGGAACTAAATCGGGTGAGGCGTCGGGTTGTAATATCCGGCCGATCCGGTTTCATCTGAACAAAACAGCCTTGGGCGGGCAAACATGCTCTGCGCGCCGGCGTCACTCTTTCTTCTATATTATTTGGAGGGGATACCTGAATGTCTATGTTACTGCAAATAATAATATCTTATGCCTTGTAGCCATATATTGATGAGAAAACCCAAAGAGTATAATAATAGGTAATACCTATTGGGAAAAACGATGTTGTAGAGAAATCCGATTTGAAGCGCGACCAGTCCGAGTGCTATAATTTAAGTGTATACTTAACTTATTCAGTACTTATACTTATAGGTCTAAATAAGTTTCATTTTATATTATAGAGGCAGACAGGGACAGGGGTTTTCATTCTATGCAATAGAGAGTAACGAAAATACTCTAGGTTTGTGTTCTATAAAAACAATTTTAGAAATAGGAAAAATAATAGAGTATAAAAAGTAAGGTCCAACGTTCTGTCCTGACGTTCTTTAGGGCCTGCATAGCGATTCAGGAGACCTCAGCGCTGAGGCTCAGCGTCCAACTTCGATTCAACCAACTTTTATTTTATATATATTTCGCTATTTCCGTTCTATTTTCAAATAAAAGTTGGTTGAATCGAGGTTGGACGCTGAGCCTCAGCGCTGAGCTTCAGCGCTGAAGTCTCCTGAATCGCTATGCAGATCGGAATTTAAATTCTCAACGTCCCCACTGGCGTGTAAGTAAGTCGTTCTTAGCTAAAATTAATCTCGTTAATATTTTAAACAGTGCTGCTAGTCAGTCAGATTTGCAGCTAAGCCGCGGGCGCAGCTAGTATGTCATAAACGTCTCAAAAATACAAGCGTCCGACAAGAGCCCTCAACCTTCAGAACGGACCGTTAAGTGGACGCTGAAAAAATGGACACTCATGTGAAAAGGCACCCTCCGTTCCCAGGAGTACAATTATCAGCCCCTCGCAACTTTTTCAATTAGATTACGTTTAAAACAGGCGTTATAAATATGCAGGAGGCGAGCAGCCGCTCTAAGTGGCGCTCCCGGGGGTAGGCCTATGTTCGGCAGTGGACGTCTTCAGGCTGTTAATGATGATGATGATGAAATATGCCGTTGGATGCAAGAGACAAGCTGCCGCTCAATTAGGGACTCTTTGGTATATTCTGCTGTGGATGTCTTTAAGGTGTTGATGATGAGGCTTTAGGGTAGGATAGTACAGAAAGGCATCCGTCCCATCCATTCATCATTTTTCTCTATATCTTTTTCCCTTTCGCTTCCCTCTTTCCATGAACAGGGTTAGGGCAGGGCGTAAAAGTAACTAACCCGTGCGAAGGCGGGGCACAGGTCAGCTAGTACATAATAATTATTAAGTACCTATATATTACTGCCCTAGATAATATAATACCTACAGGTACTACTATTTTGGGCCGTAGCCGCAGCATAGACCGGCTCTCCACTAGGTAGAGACCCGGACATCCGGCCCTCCACGTCCTGGTAAAAGACACGGGGAGCCGATGAATGCAGCAGGCGAGCAGCCACTCAAAGTGGCGCTCTCTGGGGGAGGCCTATGTTCAGCAGTAGACGTCTTTAGGTGAAGTAATAATACTATAAGACGTTGTGGTTGCCCCCCTGGCTTTGCAACATTAAAGTATTCTTACTTTTATGTCATTTGTCAATGTATGATTGAAGTAATATTGAAGTAATAATGCTATAAGACGTTGTGGTTGCCCCCCTGTACACCTACAGTACAGTACTGTGCCTTCATAATTTTGGCTTGTATTCATAAAAAAGAATAAATTAAAAGTCACAATACGTCTCAATATCTTTTTGACAAAGTAATTCGCTCCCGGAAATTATCGGCACAGTTGACTGAATACACTCGCGCCCAAAATACGGTACAATTTTTACATGCGATATCATTATTGTCGAAATTGACTCACCAATTTTTCCTTGCAGAACATTTATTTTCCTTTTATTCAATCGTGTTTTATTTCGTTTATATTTTATGGTAGAAAATTTCTAATACTTAATATTAATGTATAGGTAATATGTGTTGTGACAGGGAAGTATTTAGGGTGACCGTATCTAGAGGCAAGACCCCGGGGCCCCGCTGCACTGGCTCGTTAAGCATTTTAAAATTTAAAATATTGTTATGGGACCTGAAATCTTGCACTTATAATAATAGTGACTGAAGATGGTTGTTGCTCTGGAACTATAGTCATGAAGCCAAGTCAGAAGCCTTTGGGCGGCCTAAAAATTTTGACACCAGGGCACACCTAAACATAAGAAGAAAAAGTTGAATTTATCGCTTCGTTCCAAATTAAGCTCACAAAACTAAAATTTCAGGAATTTTATTACACCGCTGAATATAAAAATTAAATTTATGTCATCAATTTATATCTCATGGATCTCTTAACGTGGATTATGATTGTGTTGACACATTCGTGCAGTCTCCATGACTGGAAATCATGTTAAAATACTTTTAGGGGCCTTTCTGCCAGTTCCGACACTGAATTGAAGGTTCGTATACATTAGTTGTTCCATTTCGTAATAAATTGTTTTGAAACTCGATATAATGTGTCAGGAATAATGCTTTAATGGAATACCCAATTTCATTCGAATGTGTGGCATGAATTATGAAGACAGATGACATGGCGACGTTTTATTCTTGGGGAAATAAATCAATTTTTCTAATAACGTCGTTTTTGTACTTTTAGAAGGATTGAAATTTCTTAACAAAAATATACATGTAAAATGTTATGCATGTATGAATAATAGGAATTATTTTACGACGTTATCCAACACATTTTGCTAAACACTCTTTGATAAATGTTACGTTTAAAATCTTATCTTCTCTCATCTCTATAGTAATAATACTTGTTATAGATACATACGTAGATAATAAAATACGTAGAAAATTAATAATTTGGTAAAAATAAGTATTATACCTAGCAAAAAAAAAACAAAATTCAACTTCATAAATTCGACATTAGATCATTATCTAAACCCGTGGACAGCACTTAATGCAAACGATGACCCATCCTGATCCCGCCTTCCGATTTATTCACGTATTCAGCGATATATTCAACGGTTTTGACAGCGGCCCGGGGTCCCTGCACCCTTCTGCGTTGTGACCGCGGGGCCCTGGGGATTATTTAAGTTGAGTCAGCTACAAGTTTTATAAATAGGTAAAAATTGGTTCAAAAGTCAACCTTTCAGATTTTCTTTCAGCCATATCTGAGAAAAGGGGCTTTGACACGTATAGACAGACAGAAAATGCACAATAAAGTCGTCATAATAAGAGGGTTTAACCTGAAAACGTCCACTGATGAACATAGGCCTCTCCCAAAGAGCGCCACTTTGAGCGGCTACCTCTTGCATCCATCAGCTCCTCACAGTTCTGACCAGGCTGATGATGATGATGAGGGTTCATCTTAGATTTTTTAAAACTGTACCTGATTGTACCTACCTGCTCTATAATGAGGTAGTCGGTAGATAGGATATCTAGGTTATGTGCGGCACCTATTAACCATCTCCACCCCCATACTTATGTGTTTTAGCGTTTTCGCTCCAAACGAAAACTCCATTTAGATTATTATTTGTTACTCTAGCCATATCAAACATTGTAACAAACAAGTTCAAAACCTAGCTTCCATAGATAACTCAGTCAGATGCCAAACATTTCCAGTTCTTTCAGACAGTTCCCGGATATTCGAGACGACCGGTTGCTGACCGGGCCGACACGTACCGGATTTAGTTTGGTTGTTGGAATTAAGCAGAGTGCATAATTATAGACGATACATAAAATTCAAAATAATTCAATAATTTGTACAGAATAAAAACATACCAGGCGTTACTAGTAGTATCATCATTTCAATAAATTATGTGCTGCCCCGTGGCTTTATCCGTGTGGACCTGTATTATCTATGAATCCCATGGGGGTTTCGGGCGAGATAAAGTGATACTATATTTTTCTTTTTTATGCCCGATATTCGAAATGAGGAGATCCGCAGGAGAACTAAAGTGACCGATGTAGCTCTTAGGATTAGCAAGTTGAAATGGCAATGGGTAGGCCACATCGCTCGTAGAACTGACAACCGATGGGGAAGAAAGATTCTCGAGTGGCGACCACGAACTGGAAGACGCAGCGTAGGCTGGCCCCCCTACTAGGTGGACCAACGACCTGGTGAAAGCCGCGGGGAGCCGATGGATGCAGGAGGCGAGCAGTCGCTCTAAGTGGCGCTCCCTGGGGGAGGTGGGGGAGGTCTATGTTCAGCAGCGGACGTCTTCAGGCTGTTAACGATGATGATGATGATGATATTTTTGTCCTAGTCCATATTTTGATCTATTTTACCTATGTGTTCCAATTGAAACGGCCAACTCCGTTTAACTTTTTCCTTGATTTTGATAAATAACCCAAAGACTTCTTTTTCTGGGCCTTGGTAAAAAAAATTATAGTAAGTAACTTATAACAACTCCGGTTAAAATGACTTCTATACTCTACCAACCCTGCTATAAAAAATCCATTTAGGTACAAATATAATTAAACCTCCTGAAACCGTCCCGTTTTTCTAAAACGAGTATTGAAAAATTATTAAGTTACATAATTTTAAACAAAGAGTAATTATTAATATTCCAACAGTGTATGCGAACCCTTAACGGTACGAATACGTAATAAGGTTACTCCGAAACGGGCGACTTGTCGCGGAAGTGTCGCATTGACGCCGGAGTCTGAACGAAATTTGCGGAAAATGATGGAACGACTGTCGAAGTCGCATAGATTATTGAATTCGTTTTACAACTGGGCCACTTTGCAGGATAACTTTGGATTGAACTTCTGAGTTGAATTGCTGGAGAGTTTGTTCTTTCATTGCAAAACGTTTCAGAGACTGTTTTGAATAGCAAATTTTTTACGTACCCGTAATATTACAATTTGAGATGTGAGTGGGTAAGTTACTCTTTTCTTTCTTTCTTTCTTTACTAAGTATATCTACAACGAAGTGAATAAAGCAAATTATAAAGATTGTGTGTGAGGTTCATTGTTGCAACGCTAAATAAGTTCTTATATTAGGTATATTATATACACTATAGTAAAGTTTATCTTGATAAGATATCTATTTAATAGTTTATTATACCTACTGGCTCAGCAGTGAGGGCAGAATATTGTATGGTAGAGTCGTGGGACTCTCCACACTTCAACGCTCTCCGCGGGAAGAGCGTTCTCCTAGTATGAATAGAGGCCAGAGTGTGGTGACCAAGTGGTGGATCAAAGGTTTTTTGAAACGGCTATACTATTTCAAATTCTATAAGAGCACCAATTCTCATAAAATAACGGGCCAAGTGCACTACCTACGTGGCGTATTCTGGTTCGTGGGCGCCACTTGAGAACCTTTCTTCCCCATCGGTTGTCAGTTCTACGAGCGGTGTGGTCTGTCTGCCCATTGCTATATCTACTTGCTAATTCAGGTCTTCAGGCTAACGATAAATCATCATCATCATCATAAACAGCCTGAAGACATCCACTGCTGAACATAGGTCTCCCCGAGGGAGCGCCACTTTGAGCAGCTGCTCGACTCCTGCATCCATCGGCTCCCCTCGGTTTTCACCAGATCATCGGTCCACCTAGTGGGCAGCCGGCCTACGCTGCGTCTTCCGGTTCATAGTCGCCACTCGAGAACCTTTCATCCTCATCGCTCGTAGAACTGACGATGAATAATACTAAGTAATTGTTACGTTAGAATTTCAAACAATAAATCGAACCAGATTGAAATCATTTTACAATTCCAGTAAGTATAACAATATAAAGCGTAATCTCCATCTAAAATATTAGGCTCTAAGGAAGGTAGCCATTTTGTGTTAATATGATTCGTTATAGCCCATTCAACGTAGTTAAATTATGAATTATTCACTTCTACAGTAAATAAACTTAACACCGGAGGAAAACATTACTCAAAGCCGAGTCTGTAGCGTCTTCAACCCTACGAAGGGGTAATAAATTACCCCAGTAAATAGAAAATAAAAACTCCCCAACCATTGAATGTGGAATAAACACGTAGATTTCATACTAACGGCGAATAATGTTGTTATAATAGACGCAAACAAAGATTTATAGGGCTCCCTGTTATTTTGAACGTTTTGTAAGGACATAATCGCATCCACATAAAAACGTGCTGTTTGGTTGTCTCAGTAGTTTTTACGCCAAATGGATGGGGGGAAAGGTCCTCGAGTGGCGACCAGAAACCGGAACATATAGCGTAGGCCGGCTCCCACTAGGTGGACCGACGATCTAGTGAAAACTGCGAAAAGCTGATGGATGCAGGGGGTAAGGTGCTCAAAGTGGCGCTCCATGGGAAAGTCATATATTAAAAAAAAATATTTAAATCAGCAACTTTCTGAACGTTGCTGATTTAAATCTTTATTTATTAATTATATTCTATACAGATGCATGCATATGATACTTGGATCTAGCAGGTATAGATACGGTTGTCAAGACACCATAATCTTTATAGAACTAAATGTACACCAACTCCTACTACAGTTCCTTTTTCTCCCATTACCTAAACCCATTTACTACCTTTAACCTACATCTTTTTTCGAACATTGAACCCATAAAATGCGTTGCTCGTCAAACCTTGCCCTCGTGATTGTGCAATCAGCTCGATGCCACACACGTGTTTCCCATTGATAATAATACAATCAGAATGTTTATAGCCTCCAGGTACAATGAAGTCGGTGATCACCATCGACATCGCTCGTAAACGGGGCATAAAAACTCGCAGAATCGAAACCTGAACAACAGTATGGTAATTCGGGCAGTAAGCCAACTCTAATAAAAATCACATCAGTAACCGGTAGATATCCACTGCTGAACATAGGTCACCCCTATAAACGCCACTTTGAATGCTTATCAAAAGTTGGAATTCATAGTCAAGGTGGGGGCTCCTCTAGAGGATGATTCAGGCGCTGTGCGGCAAATTCTAGCTTTATGCATTTCATAAACAAAAGCCCCCAATCAGGCATGATCCGAGGCTGAATGCTGATTGTCCGAATTTCGTCAACCAATCGGTTCACTTGCTTTCATTTAGTGTTATTTTATTATTTTGTGAAGTGTCGTGATATTTAAAATATGAATAAGGTATATCGGTACCGTTTCTTCAACATTTACCAGTTAAAATAATATATTTAACACAAAATAAGCACACAAAATAATATTTCTTTTAATTTTTTTGTGAGTGAGTGACGGGTGACATTTTGGCGCGACTTTTGATAGTTCAAAAGTCGCGTCAAAATTACACTCGACAGAATTTTCATAGACAACTTGATTGAAATCGTAGAGTAAATACTCTTAAATAATTAAAATAATAAAAAATTAAAAATTAAATTAAATAATTAAAATGCAGTTCCATTAGGGGTTTCTCCAGTAATTGTTTATGAAAGTAAAAGAAGAATGATTACGCATTTAATCTCTAGGTAAAAGTGGAATGATAGATTTTCGGGGTTTGTTCAACCTTTGTTCATGAATACCACTGAAAGAGGATTAAAGAGGTTTGCAATAATCACCAGGCTTGGCAGGCGTCTTGGTGATCGCAGATTAGGGATTAGTATCGCACCAACGGGAAGAGATGGGATGGCCCTATAATTATTCGCACACCACCGGGACCACAAGGCAACTCTAACACTGGAATTCCTAGTCGAGGCGGTGGCTCCTCTAGGATGAATCAGGTGCTGTGCGGCAAATTCTAGCTTTATGCATTTATGCATTTCATAAACAAAAGCAGCCCACAATCTGGCATGATAGGTGACATTTTGACGCGACTTTTGAACTATCAAAAGTCGCGTTGAAATGGCACTTGACAGAATTTTCAAAGACAACTTGATTGAAATCGTAGAGTATTTAATTAAGATGCTTTTCAGTTAGGGGTTTCTCCAGCGGTTCTTTACGAAAGTGAAAGAAGAATGATTCAGCATTTCACGTTTAGGTAAAAGTGGAATGATAGATTTTGGGGGGTTTTTCAACCTTTGTTTATGAATACCACTGTAAAAAACACAATCCAAAAATTAAAATTTTAATCATTGCTTACATTAAGTAGATATACTTAATACCGGGGAAAAGAATTAGGATAACAATATACATGATCTAAATATGGCCTATCTCTAAGAAGGGTAAAATATACAGGATTTTGTAATGGCTTAATATCTTAATTCTTCAATACCTTCATTCTTCAAATAGGATAACAGTACTCGATTTAATGATGGCCTAACGCTAAGTAGGACAAAGTACACAGGACTGTATGATGGCCTATGTCTACGTAGTAACAGGTACATTTATACTTACAGAATTCAATGACCAATTATCTGTTTTATTTAGTTTTATTTTTAAGTAGGCTACTTAAAAATAAAACTTATACTTTACTAACTTTTCATTACAGTCTGTTGGTTATCGAAAATTTGAAAGCCAAATACTATTATTTCACAATTTTATCAAAAGACACAGAACTTTTAAAATTATTCAATTTTTTTCTTTTCTTTATTTAATTTTGAGAAAAAACTTTGCAAGTTTTATTCATTTTGGCTAGTCCTTTATTTTGTTTTTAAATAGTATAAAAATAATTTAAAAATACACAGCTCCACTCCTGATCCTGAAAGCATCGGCAAATCTATACAAGGTACGTTTTACGAGCAGCCGACTCGTGTGTTCGTTAACTTGGACGTAAACGGATCGTTCCTGCATCGTTCCGGAGTCGTTACGTCGCCATAACGTTGCCGTCGACACCGTTTGACAACCATTGTGAGAGTTCCGTTTAATGCTGTAGTGTACTGTGTTGTCTTTGATGGCATACGTTCTAACTTTTAAACATACATCACGTGTGTATTTCTCTAAAACTAACACCTGAAGACAGCCTCCGTGGTGTGGTGGTTGAGCAGGGCGGGCTCGTAACCCAGAGGCGGCGGGTTTGATTCCCGCGACAGGACAAGTATTTGTGCAAAGAAAAAAAATGTGCAAATACCTGTTCTGTGTCTGGGTGTTGTGGAACCATGGTCCTCGTAGTTCCTGGGTCTCTAGATACAGGGAATCCTAGTTAGGGTCCAGGATCTATGTGTGTGATCGTTGGGCGTTATAAAATTCAAATAGATTTTAAGAACGTGGGTACTCTATAATTATCTATTTTGTGGTAGGTACTACTTACAGGTAAACAATCTGCACTACGTAGCTTTGATGGCATAATCTTCATCATCATCATCATCATCATTAACAGCCCGAAGACGTACACTGCTGAACATAAGCCTCCCCCATAGAGCGCCACCTTGAGCGGCCACTTGCCTCCTGCATCCATCGGCTCCCCGCGGTGACCGGTGTTCACCAGATCGTCGGTCCACTGAGTGGGGGGCCGGCCTACGCTGCGTCTTCCGGTTCTTGGTCGCCATGCGAGAACCTTTCATCCCCATCGGTTGTCAGTTCTACGAGCGATGTGGCCTCCCATTGCCATTTCAACTGGTTAATCCTAAGAGCTACATCGGTCACTTTAGTTCTTCTGCGGGTCCTATCTCGGAAAACACCAAGCATAGCTCTCATAATCTTAAGATTCAATATAATAAATATTAATTCACTATGATCCAGAGAAAGTAATTAAAATTAATAACTTTAATTAAAACTCACTCAAATCAAACTAGTATCAAGAATGTTTGAGCCTCTAACGCCAGTTCTTGGTGGTTTATCGAACTTTCCTTTTACATTGGACTTTAAAATTATTAGGTTCCAATTTTTGATGTAATTAGGGCAAATTCTGTGAGTTTTTTTTAATGTATGTATAGTCTGCGTAGATAACAAAATTATATCCACAGCACGCACCTATCGTTTATCTGCTTTTTATACATCATGCCTTTAAGTCGAAACTAAAGTCTTTAAACAACATTTTAACATTTTATTTCCTGGCTTCCAATAGATACACAGGTAATCCGATTGAAACAATACGTCTGTCCGTATCCGTAAACGAATGTTTCCACACCAACAGCGAAACCGGATCTTGTATTCATGTCAGCGCTTCCTTTAAGGTGCACTGAAAACATAGGCGTAGCAAGGCCTTGAATTGGGGGGGAGGGTTAAAAAGTTTATTATTTAATTGTATTTAATGTAACTCCAATCATCCTGTATAGAACTAAACGCTAATTACTTAGGTATACTTTTTTCAAATCGTTTTAAATATAGAAAATAATTTAGATATAAATTAGAATATTTTAAGAAGGCCGTGCCAATTTGTACAGGATAGAAAGAAAAGAAATAAATAAAAATAAAAACTGTTTATTTGTAGCAACAATCACTAAAATATAATACATAATTATTACGGATAGGACTATGGGCTGCCAACCCAAAACTTTCATCGATTTGCTCATGAATGAATCGTTCTGTCGGTGAGTCCTTCGTAGTTAAAATGTTCTGTCGGTGAACTAAGCTTAGGTTGAGAATATCTGGTAATTTATGTGGAAAAAACCCCGCACTAAAAATAAATTACTATTAGTAATCTAGAAACCTATCTTCCAGCATTAATAATGGTTCGTTGGATAGTTTCAGTTTTTCTAGCTTCTGCCCCCAATCCCCCCGGCCTGGCTACGTCCCAGAGATTTACATCTCTATCTACTGCTAACTGGTATTCTAGCTGTTTGCCATTGATGTTGCTATGATTTTTAAATGTGAACGTTTTCTTAAATTTTAATGTTGTGGCAACTCGGCAATGGCTGTTGTTTGCTGCTTAGTTTTAAAGATTAACTGGTGAATTTCGTTTCAAATTTAAAGATGCTAAATAATAAAAAAACTGACACATTTAAATATTGCGATATATCAGTGGACCTAACACCATATTTACGCGCGCGTAAGTGTAACGTTAACGTAAGCCAGTTGTATGGCATTTGATCTGCCCCCCTATTACGATTGAGCTAGCAGCACTGCTGACGCGCGTCTGCCGCTCAACTGCTGTCAAAATTGTATGAACTTTGACAGCAGTTGAGTGGCAGACGCAATCGTAATAGGGGGGTTTTACGTTAACGTTACACTTACGCGCGCGTAAATATTTGTGCTAGGCGTAAATATTTCTGTAGAAAGAGACTTCCCAATAAAATTCTCAATCTACAAAATAAACAGGTTTTTAGCCAGTTACCACACCAAAATTAATAATTATGATTAGTAGGTACGTAATATCGCACCTACGTGTATTTGGGTTCGTACCATCACATTCACTCTACATGATCACAATAATGCTCTTGGTCGTGAAACAGACTGTGGTGATATGTGCTAATTTTGTGCTAACAGTCGCCCATGATAATGGGCGCATCTGTAATTATTTCACTATCTCTTTTCCTCTCGAGCAGTGTGTACTTGATTTATTGTCGTCGCTCCCGCACTTCGTAAGGCTGAGTTGCACCAGCTTACTTTAACGCTAACTTTAACAGCTAACTGTAACCGTCCCCGCTTCGGCGGGCGGGCTAATGTCACAATTCTGACAGTAACTTTAAATGTGATTATGGTGCAACTCAGCCTAAGTCTTTTGAGAATAACGAAAATATTCTAGGTCTGTGGTAGCAATTGAATTTCATCAAAATTAGTTTATAATCCTCAAGTAACATAGGTTTATCATTCAACGATGTTGTTCAACATTTTTTCTTGTTTATATTTTGATCCATGATGCCTCCGCCGCCGGATCTCCCGAGTAAGCTTTTAAACCATCCCTAGAGTGTGACCAAGGGAGGCTTTTACAGGGTATTATGACGAAATGACGAAAACCGGATTAAAATCCTTTTGATACAGATTGGATCTGGGGAAAAAATGTAAAAAGATTCTTTCAATATGCTTTTGTTGTAATTTTGTTATGCGATCAAACTTTTGTTAAAAAAGTAAACAAGAAACTTTGCTAAAAATTAGGAGGATTTACAATGGTTTTAATTTCACAACTATCTCATGCTTTTTAATAACGAATATCAATTATTGTTCACAAAAGGAATGTACAGTCGACTGCAAAAAAAATGGGGAAAGTAATACTGTATTGATTTTCAAAATAATGGAAAACCAAGTAGGAGTAACTACAATGAAAATATGAATTCAGAACACTTAAGTTCTGAATTCATATTTATGCCTCTCCTAAATCACTTGTGTAGTCCCTAGAACATCAAGGTACAGATTTTGGCACAAATAAACAGCTAAGGTGGGTTTTTTCACGAAATAGTTAATGTAACTTAATGGCCACCACCACCCATCACCATTAACCAGTAACCGTTATGGTAACCATTGGTTACCTTAAATATTGGTGGGAAAACCCACCCTAAGTAAACAATTATTTTCCTAATTCAGTGTTTCTTCACTTCCTCAGGTCTACGTTTAAAGCTTCAAGTTTTTTGTCTGTTCCCTTGAGGTCGGTGTTTTTGTGAAGTGATCCATCTTCATTTACCGGTATGTTGTCAGCTCGAGAACTCTCCACTAGGGGTTGCTCTATTGCCTTGTAATTGGATTGGTTCTGAACGAATGATTGCTATTGTTGTGTCTGCAAGAACGTTGCCCTTGTGATAGCTACGTCGAGGATTTCTAATCTGAAAGTGGATGGAAAGTGATAGAAAGTTAAAACTCTATATATTTCGCTGCTAAGATTGAATATTTTTGGAAATGTTATTTATGTCACTTAAACATGGTATTTCAATAACAAAATAAAAGTTATTCGTTGAATAAAACTGTAGTGAAAATATAAAATAACAAACGCAGTGACACAAAGTAACTTATAACTACAAACTAAGTTGAATTTCATATTCTCTTTATTTAGTAGTTTTGTATACTTACTACTTACCTAATATATATTACCCAGAATATATATTTTATACAGCCATGGGAAAATCGTTCCATATTCATGAAAAAAGTGGAGACGCAGACATTTTGTTGATTGTGAAACCTATCACCAATCGTCGTTTCTCCGGCTATCTCAAGACAAGGAATTTATATTATTCGATCGACAATCTTACACTTTTAATTTGCATCATCAGCCGGAAGACGTCTGCTGCTGATAATAGACCCCCTCTATAAAACGCTACTTCAGATGCTCATCATAGTTACCACACTTGGCAAGCGCCTTGGATAATGCTGCTAACCATCCCCAGAACGTGTCTGTTCTTATTACGGCAATTATTATTGATCGTCAAGTAGGTAGGTACTTACCTAGTTCATAACATGACACAAAATACACTTACCTAATAATAGAATAGATAAACAAAAGACAAAAAAAAATCAATCAGATATCTGTAAATAAAAGTAAATATCATAAATTAATCAAATAGTAATTCTTTTTCTCCTACCGGCCTTATTCACCAATCGAAAGCGGCGAGCTTTATCGCGTGTGTCTGCTCCAAACGACCCACCGCGAGAATCTGAAGTTGAGAAACTGCGAGACAGATTACAGATAAATTGTGATTCATTTCGGAGCTATTATAGGAGTTTCAGAAATGAGTAAAGACGACTGGCTTTGACGCTTTAATAGCTTACCTACTTTGGAAGTAGGACGTTACATTCTTAATGGCAGATTAATGTCACAATATGTTTCAGTCATTGATCTCGTATTGAGTACCTACCCTAGGTACGTCCGTGGTTTCAGTATGTATAATCATATAATGTGTTTCCCTGCTACATAAGATCTGAATGAGGAAATCGCAGGAGAAGTGTCGATTAGGCAACGGGCAAACCACATCGCTCGGAACTGACACCGATGGGGAAGAAAGGTTCTCGAGTAGTGGCACTGTCCGGTGATCCGAACATCTGGTAAAACCGTGGGGAGCCTCGAAACATCAGAGTTTTTTAAATATACATGGTATTGTATTAGCGTGACTGTTATTATTTTTAAAAAGTATGCAAGCCACGTCATAAAATAAAAAATAAGTGGGTACTTACCACTTACCTATTCTATTTCGAAATGGCTATCTGCCGCCAAACTCTATCCCATTTTCACCATCAAAATAAATTGAGTACCTAGTAACGTAAATAAAGGCAAAACTCATGCATATTTTAGTTTGTATGCATTTTGGGCTCTGGTGAGGATAATATATTATATAGGAAAGTAGGTACTTACTACATAATAATATAATAATAGATATATTTATTATTATACCTATTCGTAACATGCATCTGCGCTGACGCATCTGATCTGAAAGATAGTTTAATTTATTTTATTTGAGGAACTTCAATCATTACAAATTATATAACAAAACTTAGAGAGCCAGAAAGCCATAATAAAATATCACACGCCAATTTTGATAATATGTCTTCGTGCATTCTAGTTTAGATATAAGTAATATTAGGAGCTTACTTTTGTAAGACATTTCTCGAACCTGCGTTTTTAAATTAGTTCTTTATGCGTTCTTTATTTACGTTAAAGAAAATTATTAATTTTTAAACATAAGTATGTAGGTATGCTTTCAAGTTTCTCTGTGATAAAAGACATTAACATTAATCTGATTAGGTTCTCTGGCAAACATTCCTTATCTGTAACCGTAAAAGGATACCTAATTACATTCTACCCAAAGACTTTTTAAATAGGGGGAATTCTGTGATTCTACCTCTACTGCGTGATAATTTTCTTTTGCGATTATCATATTTTTTCTCAGCTTATATATAAAAGAAGAAAATAGAAGATATTTTCAGGAAAGCTTTTTGCTGATCAAAGCGTTTCATATTAATGTCGTTGTTGACGATGTTGACTTAGCCTAGAGCCTATACAGGAGGAGGAGAACATGCACGTCATTATTATTAAATGTACATACTTAATTATTTTTACTTTGATTATGATTAATATTAAACTGAGACACATACTGATGTGCTGACCGTGGTTTTTCGTTTCGTTATTTCTTCGAGATTATTTTAAGTACAAGCAGGAGAACTAAAGTGACCGATGTAGCTCTTAGGATTAGCAAGTTGAAATGGCAATAGGCAGGCCACATCGCTCGTAGAACTGACAACCGATGGGGAAGAAAGGTTCTCGAGTGGCGACCACGAACTGGAAGACGCAGCGTCGCCGCGGGGAGCCGATGGATGCAGGAGGCGAGCAGCCGCTCTAAGTGGCGTCCCTGGGGGAGGCCTATGTTCAGCAGTGGACGTCTTCAGGCTGTTAATGATGATGATGATTTTAAGTACATAAAGTGGTATAGAACCCACTCAGTTAGCCCGTGAGCCCGTGACTATTGCCCCGTGGTTCCACTGGACCCTTACATATACTTATAGTTAGTGCTTTATGGTACCAACACACCCGGTCCATAAACGTGTGACTTCGATTCTATTTGTGGCGCCATCTTGCCTAAAAACAAGTCATTACCCCAAACATTGCCTACTAAAATTATGTGAGTCCTTTACTTTTTCAGTGCTCATGATTTCAAGATCATTAATAGCAAATACGAAGGTACCTATTAGGTACTTACATTTTAGTCTCCAGTCTTTTATCCTTATAATGACATGCTTTCCATTCATATATTAGGGTACCTATTATACTTAGTCATCATCATCATCATCATCATTAACAGCCTGAAGACGTCCACTGCTGAACATAGGCCTCCCCCAGGGAGCGCCACTTAGAGCGGCTGCTCGTCTCCTGCACCATCGGCTCTCCGCGGCTTTCACCAGGTCGACGGTCCCGCTAGTGGGGGGCCGGCCTACACTGCGTCTTCCAGTTCGTGGTCGCCTCCTTCCCCATCGATTGTCAGTTCTACGAGCGATGTGGCCTGCCCATTGCCATTTCAAATTGCTAATCCTAAGAGCTACATTTCTCCTGCGGGTCTCCTTATTTCGGATCTTATCTCGCACGGAAACACTGAGCATTGCTCTTTCCATAGCTCATTGCGCGACTCTGAGCTTAATAATGAGTAATACTTATTATACTTAGTACTCAGGTCATTTTATTGGTGATCTCAGGAATCAACAACTGTGATAAGGTTTTAAAATACCTAAAGCATCACGTTTAAGTTACCTTTATAAGGTTCCAAGTAGTCCTGCCTTTCATGATGCTGATGATGGTGATATTTTAAGCGCTTGCACCAAACTAAAATGAGCTGGCATAAATAAAGCGACAGTCATTTCCTTTCCTCCGTGATGAGTGCATTATGAGTGTAGGGTTCATTCCAGTAACTATCTTGATGCTTGGTCGAGTGTACTGTCACGTGCAAACAAAGCTTTACAGATCAGAGACGACCGCTAAGCCCGGTACACACGGCCTGTATCGCACCGAAACTTTTCAGGCACAGGGATTTTCGAGGATTCCGCATTTATCCGTTTTCCACGGTTGCCGCCTCTAGAGCGATAAACCGTCCAAGGTAAGCTTTAATATTTATCGTTTTCTTTTAACAGATGATATATCATTGTCTTGTGGATAATACAACCATTGGATCACGTTTTATTGCTGTGCTGGATCAGAGATTTACCACCTTAAAATGGATATAGGTATGGCACAGAAGACTTAGTAGATATCGTACCTAATGCTGGCCACATCTAGTAGATCAAGAAATATTAAACTAATCGTACGGCACTCGTACGCATTTTAACTGATATCTATCGTTCTGCAAACAATCAGCATTTGACAGAATATCACACATAGGTCTGAACACACATATCAAAACTTCTATATATTTCGGTAGTACATAGTGGACATACTTAGTATTATTTATGTGATAAGTAGAAAGCTAGCAGTCAGGACCTATCTAAGTATAACTTTTCTCTTAAAAACCAAAATAAATAATAATTAAATTATCTCCCAGGTAGATCATATTATACAACCTAAGAGACCAACGATTTTAGGACCACCGATGAAAAGGTCACCCAAACAAAAAAAACGTAATAAGGTATACGAAAAAAGAACATGCAAATTAATTCTCATAAGAGCATCTATTATAGTGACGGACGATTGTTGCAGTCTATTCAATATTTATACAATACTTAAGTCAACTTTATATACGTATCACTTGCACTTCTTTTATTTTGCTCATAACTTGAAAGTGGTTAAAGTTTCCCAACTTCATCACGTCGCCTCATCCCCGAGCGCGCAATATTCTCCGCATATGTGACACTTTATGAAAATACAAAAGTACATCAGTGAGCGAGTGTCGCCGTTAATAATGCGAGGTGTGAAGTGTCAAGCTCGAGTTGCAGATGAGTGTCTCCAGTTGTCGAGCCTCCGTGCTCTTACTCTTCTCTCGAGCGGTGACGTTACTTCTGCGACATACGGGTACTTTAAATTGGAACGGGATATTCTGATTCCGTAATGGAACTACTTCCATGGGACTTTTGGGAGTAAATCGGCCTCCGTTTTCTTCCTTCTTCCCTCTCTCTTCTCTTTTCCCTTCGACGCGCTAGGGCGTCAAACTAAATAACTTACCTATTCGAAACGCTTAGTCTTTCAGCTAAACATTCAAGGGGTCTAATAATTATTGTAATCAGGCTATACAGCGTAAATTTTTGAGGTCACTGTGCACTAGACTCGGTTTGAGGCGTAAGCTTAAAGAATACTCGGATAGACTAGATAAATTCAAGATGAAAACGCTTGAAAGCCGTAGAAATATTACGGACTTGTGCACCCTGTACAAAATTGTCAATGGTACGTTTGGTAGTGAACTTTTAATGAATGTCAATTTCAAAGTACCCTCACGTTCTGTACGTAATTTACAGCTATTTAACATGCCACCTACCTACAACAACGTTTCACGGAATGATCCTTTACTTAGGATGTGTCGCACATATGACGGATTAACCGATCCCAGAGACATGTTTTCGTGTAGTCTTATATCTTTTAAGTTTGCTGTCAATAGTTTATTTAAGTAATTAATTCTGTTCTTTACTCACACACAGTTACTCGTATACACACTGTATAGTTAATGTAACGCAGTTACATAGTGTCAATATGTCTATACTTATTTAAGCTGTGTACGGTTATTATTGGACTTTAGGTTTATAATGCTGTGTTAACGTTGGTGGTGTATATTGTATCTAATAGCCTATTGTCTGTTACCGAACCAATTGTAATAAAATAAAATAAAATAAATAAATCAATGTACCTAGGCAGTGAAAGTAATAGATCCATAAAGCTTATACTCTGAAATAAAAACATTCGTCTACGATATGAGAGTACCTGAAAAATTGTTAAGTACCTACTCTTAGTACCTATACCTAGGTAATTAGATAGCATTGTATTAAGAAATCTGAAAATTTAGTATGAAGAAAATCCTAAATATGAAATTTATTCCTGACACCATTGGTATGCGACTGCAAACACTTAGCACATCACATACCTACTTACCTAAGCGAACAAAACTAAAAGCTAAGCATCAGGTAAAATAATGTGGTGATTGCGTTTGCGTATTAAAAAAATTTGCAATCTCTATTATTATCCTTTCTATATTTGCTCAGGGATGAAACTTTCAATGCCCGTACGAGCTTTTCCAAACTTTAACAGTGGACAAGTTTAAATTAAATAAAATGTAACAAATAACACATTGGAGGCCTCCGTGTGTAGTGTACCTAACTTCTTGCGTAACTAATGACTGGGAAAGCAACGCGCCCGCCTCTGTTTGTGGGCCACTTGTCTTACTGAAGTTTTTCTATTAAATTTTTTGGGAATTTCGGACCTGAGGCACAGATCTATGAATCAGTAGGTATGGTAAACTAGGGGTGGCATATTTTTAAAAAAGGAGTTTTCCTTTTGAAGTTGATTTTCACTATGTCCTTAATTGGTCAGCTAAAGTTAAGTGAAGATCTGAGTGGAGAAAAAATTCAATTGAATCTCCCAGTAGATCTAAATCCCCATGATGTGGACGGAGACTTAGACATGAGTGAAGACACTTTGACTGTTAAAAGTTAAGTAGGCACTGTTTATTTATATAGGTAGGTAAGTAATAATCCTTAGGTAACTACTTGTAGGTGGTGTGCGCCTATAATACTAATGCATATTAACCATATCATAATCTTGAAGAAGTGCACATGCAATATCACCCACACTTGAACAAATCTTCCCAAAAGGGATGACAAGGCAACCTTTACTGGTTGCTAGATAGGTAGGTCCCTATATTGTTTGAAGTTAAATTCAGTTTTCTCACTCGCTGTTTCTGACGAAAACCCTTACCGGTTGCTAGATAGGTACCACTATTGTTTAAAGTTAAATTCAGTTTTGCCACTCGCTGACTCCGGGGAAATACGAATGTGGTAGTTAAATATTCTTTAGCATGGGAACTATAGTTGGACCCATCTGACTTCTTGTCGTCCATTGCGGTGGAGCCACGGGAGAAGCTGGTAATTTATATGCAACTTGTAGCATTAACCAACGGTTAAAACAAGGATTAAAACATTGGTAGGTAAGTAATTACCCGAAAGTCTGTCCGTTACGGTTATACCATTCTTAAATCCCCACTCTCGTTCAAAGACTTCTATGGGTATGTATACTTATTCTATGTATATGTAGTACCTCTATGCTCTCGTTCTTCGTTAGCACATATCAAATGCCTAATTGCCTATCCTACCGAACTCACAGCCCCTGCATGTAAGGGCTATATAGTTCGCTAATTGGCTTAACTGGCTTAAAAGCTGTTCTAAAAGAACTGAGATTTGGTCGTCCTCTCCATAGGTATTCATTTCATTCCTAGATGTGTAGGAGCTACTTGTTGCTAATGCAAGTTACCAACATGAGAGCTTCGAAACAACACTCAGAAAAATTCACAGACCATAATATCATACAAGAATTTGTGGAATACGTACCTAATAATATGTTAATGAGTAATATCCTCTACCTTAGGTACTTGGGCTGTGGCGTATTTACAATACTCGTTGTACGATTATACAGACTACCTACCTCCATCATAGCCTCAATATTATCATGCCTAGGTACTTACTTAATTTACTTATTTATTATTTATTTTTTAATTTAATTATTAACCCTCGCTGCCCTGCCTACCTATTATAGGGAAGTACCTATCTAAGTATATATATCTTGTAGGTGGGTATAGAATTAACTGCAAATAAGAAGATGAACACACTTTGCGAGACTATTATAGTTTTTAATTTTAGCAATGACAGTTTTTTTAAATAATACAATAAAACAAAGCAAAATAATAAAATCAGAAATAAAACGACATCAGATTTAAGAATACAAACTGTTTTCCATAGAACAAACGCCTAAGCAACGTAAAAACAGCGATGATCCTTATTGGCCACCCGACCGAGTGAACAAAGAGTTTGATACGAAATCCTATTTGAAACGAGCGAGAATTCAAGGTTTAGTATAAATTCGAATAAAGGGACAACCTACTCCTACTTTTCTTTACATTATTTGGCGGAAAATAAGATGAAAGCTTACAGTAAGCCAAGAGAGTATACCATAGAGGTAGGTAGTTGTATATATTTTTATAATATTTTGATGGCAACTTTGGCAAAATTAGTGCTGTGAAAATTTAAAACACTGTAATAAATGCAAGTTACTAAGTAATAATATACCTACAGTCAGACGGTATATATAGGTTTCATTTTTTATAGGTAGGTAAGTACATATTACGAGACAGGCCTATATATTTCTAAAAAAATACTTTCCTTTACTAATCTTCATCATCAGCAGCCTGAAGTCGAACACTGCTGCACATATATTATAGCCCTCCCCAACACAACACAATGTACTTGACGCTGCTTGCCTCCTGTATCCATCGCGAGCTATATACTTGCTTAATTAGGTTACGATCACTTAACCCCAAAAAGCCTATTATTAGTATAACTGCAAGTAAGTCGGGCCAACCAACCATTTGCGCTCATCTCGACACTCTTTTAAACGTGCAATATTTATGGCCTGCGCGGAAAGTTTTGTCTTGCAGAAAATTTACAACGAAACGTAATTACTTTTAATCTCCGGGAAGCAAGGGAGTATGATATCATTTTGTTGCGACCTCATGGAGCAACTTTCCATTAGGGAGGATTAGGATGGTAACACCCGTGGGAGGCGGAACAACTTTCACGAGTGCTATAGTTGGATTAATATAATATAGGATTTCTTCTGGCTGTTGATACGAGGAGAGCTTTTGCTGATGGTCCTGCCTGCTCATGGTGGCTACCTCCTTAGTCAGGTATAGAGAGTAGACAGCAGCGATGGTTTTTTACACCCCTTTTCTCTCTCTTTAAATGAAAATAAGCGGCGCGACGCGGGCGGGGATTTGTTGAATTTAGTACTAAACAAAGATACTTCGTATGACTGATATACTTCCTTTCTGAGCTAAACAGAATATTCTTTCAATTCAAGTCTCTGTTATTCGCGTCCAAGCTAACTTAAAACAAGGAGCCGCCATTAAAAGCATACCTTTCCATAACGTGTAAACCACTTGCAAATTTATTCAGAACACTCATTTCCCTCGTCAAATAATATTGTGGCAACATTTTCATTTGCTACTAACATAAGTAAACTAGACTTTAGTTGGACTGGGTAAAGTTCAGTTTTGGTTGTTGTGCGACTAAAACATTTCAATTTTAAGTATAATTCAAGCAATTTGCAATGCAGTGCCGTTGTCGTGAGAATGCTACTGGCTGGACCAAGTGTCCCCGAATTTAGAATAATAACATATTAGGTACTTTGTACGTCAGTGCTGGCTGCATTTAGAGAAGCAAATAAACATTAAGCCCTGGCTTAGGGCGTTATTTATATACAGCCATAGTTCAGGTTACATTATTACTGAGTCCGACTGCGAATTAGTAATTCATCGTGGAGACTTAAATTGTTTTTGCGAAATAAAAAGCAAATAAGAAGATGAACACACTTTGCGAGACTATTATAGTTTTTAATTTTAGCAATGACAGTTTTTTTAAATAATACAATAAAACAAAGCAAAATAATAAAATCAGAAATAAAACGACATCAGATTTAAGAATACAAACTGTTTTCCATAGAACAAACGCCTAAGCAACGTAAAAACAGCGATGATCCTTATTGGCCACCCGACCGAGTGAACAAAGAGTTTGATACGAAATCCTATTTGAAACGAGCGAGAATTCAAGGTTTAGTATAAATTCGAATAAAGGGACAACCTACTCCTACTTTTCTTTACATTATTTGGCGGAAAATAAGATGAAAGCTTACAGTAAGCCAAGAGAGTATACCATAGAGGTAGGTAGTTGTATATATTTTTATAATATTTTGATGGCAACTTTGGCAAAATTAGTGCTGTGAAAATTTAAAACACTGTAATAAATGCAAGTTACTAAGTAATAATATACCTACAGTCAGACGGTATATATAGGTTTCATTTTTTATAGGTAGGTAAGTACATATTACGAGACAGGCCTATATATTTCTAAAAAAATACTTTCCTTTACTAATCTTCATCATCAGCAGCCTGAAGTCGAACACTGCTGCACATATATTATAGCCCTCCCCAACACAACACAATGTACTTGACGCTGCTTGCCTCCTGTATCCATCGCGAGCTATATACTTGCTTAATTAGGTTACGATCACTTAACCCCAAAAAGCCTATTATTAGTATAACTGCAAGTAAGTCGGGCCAACCAACCATTTGCGCTCATCTCGACACTCTTTTAAACGTGCAATATTTATGGCCTGCGCGGAAAGTTTTGTCTTGCAGAAAATTTACAACGAAACGTAATTACTTTTAATCTCCGGGAAGCAAGGGAGTATGATATCATTTTGTTGCGACCTCATGGAGCAACTTTCCATTAGGGAGGATTAGGATGGTAACACCCGTGGGAGGCGGAACAACTTTCACGAGTGCTATAGTTGGATTAATATAATATAGGATTTCTTCTGGCTGTTGATACGAGGAGAGCTTTTGCTGATGGTCCTGCCTGCTCATGGTGGCTACCTCCTTAGTCAGGTATAGAGAGTAGACAGCAGCGATGGTTTTTTACACCCCTTTTCTCTCTCTTTAAATGAAAATAAGCGGCGCGACGCGGGCGGGGATTTGTTGAATTTAGTACTAAACAAAGATACTTCGTATGACTGATATACTTCCTTTCTGAGCTAAACAGAATATTCTTTCAATTCAAGTCTCTGTTATTCGCGTCCAAGCTAACTTAAAACAAGGAGCCGCCATTAAAAGCATACCTTTCCATAACGTGTAAACCACTTGCAAATTTATTCAGAACACTCATTTCCCTCGTCAAATAATATTGTGGCAACATTTTCATTTGCTACTAACATAAGTAAACTAGACTTTAGTTGGACTGGGTAAAGTTCAGTTTTGGTTGTTGTGCGACTAAAACATTTCAATTTTAAGTATAATTCAAGCAATTTGCAATGCAGTGCCGTTGTCGTGAGAATGCTACTGGCTGGACCAAGTGTCCCCGAATTTAGAATAATAACATATTAGGTACTTTGTACGTCAGTGCTGGCTGCATTTAGAGAAGCAAATAAACATTAAGCCCTGGCTTAGGGCGTTATTTATATACAGCCATAGTTCAGGTTACATTATTACTGAGTCCGACTGCGAATTAGTAATTCATCGTGGAGACTTAAATTGTTTTTGCGAAATTAATTTTCTTGATAGACGTAGGTAGATCGTTTAGAATTTAGGCGTTTGTGAAGGTGATTGTTGATTAAAGCAAGATTTTTTTTAAATTAGTATTTACCTAATACTACCGTTATTCTTAGTAGCAAGCAGTAACTATCTAGGTATAGTCGAAGCAACTCGTATCTATACCTAGGTATGTACATACAAAAGTAGGTAGGCAAAGGTATCACCTCGTCTTTACTCCATAGTACTACCTGTACTCATAGGTAACTTATTCGTGCCATTGAGTCAGGTCGAATCAGTTAGTTTCTAGATGAACTTTACAGCTCTGTTTTTAAACTCCGTAAATTAGACTAATACCTACCTACCTACGCCGCGCCGGACATCGATCCTTTCATCAACATAAAAACTTTTTGTTTTCATCATCTGTTCGTCCAATTAAAATTGTATGTTGTTTGTGCGCAGAGCTGACACTGTGTGCTTCTAGCTGGACCTAGAATAGGCATGATGACTACTATTAAAAATGAACAAGTAAATATTACTTTCATAAAGAAGATTAAAAATGAATGCAATAATTGAAAAAGTAAGCAAAATTGGTAAATAAATCACGGAGTAATACGCTTTTAAAGTTTCTACAGAAGGCATCTCCTGTCCCTTTCTCGCGAAACAGAGCGCCTCCATAGTTATTATGAAAAATCCACCTGTGACGTCACATGCCAAAGATATTGTATGTAAAGCTACCACAGCTTAGTAATGAGGTACTTTGACGACATTGCTCTGACGTCACTGGCCGTTTGAGCCATCTCTTTCTATTCCGCTTTTTAATATGCTTGTAACTTTGTCGTTTTTTGAGATATTTTATTTTTGTTTTCACAAATGTTTATTTTTTGAGGAATATTTTTAATTTATGCAAAAAAAAATTTAGTCATCATGCCTATTGATCGTGTAAGGGCACATTTACATAGCACGAGATGGTTTGACGTGGTCTGGTTTCCTCCCGGATACCGCACCACGTCGCTTTGCCCCACGCACCAGATGCAACCCAGCCATGCGTGCGCATGAGATGCCTGGCTCCGCTCTAGCATCGTATGGCTCCATCTCCATATTGTGATCCAATAGGGGCCTGACGTGCCTGATAGCTCAATTGGTAGCCCTGCCTTCTGAACTGAGGGCTGTGGGTTCGATTTCCACCCAGGACAAATATTTCTGTGAAGAACATAGATGTTTGTTCTGTGTCTGGGTGTTATATTATATTGTATTCTATTCTATGTATGTACAAACAAAAAAGAATCTAAGTATCCGTTTTCTGGTTCCCATAGTAGCTATGCTTAGTTTGGGGCTAGATGGCGCTGTGTGAAATCTCCACACATTTATTTAAGTATAAAAAAAAACACATACCAAATTGCCAATACTCTGCTGGAAGGCGCGTGGTGGCCGGATGTGGTGGACGTGGTCCCGTCTTAAGCCACGCTGTGTGAATAGGCCCTAAGGATATTAAAAAAAACGGTCGGCCTGCAGCCGTTTTATTAAGTACCTACTCACGATGCAATCTGACTCACAATATGTCGGCACAATCTGTCGTGAGCTGAAACAGTAAAGTATGGAGGCGTGTTAAGGCTCAGTCCTCCAACGTCCAAATTTCTACTCGTTGGATGGGTGACCCATGCAACAAGTTGGAAGTTGGATCATCCGTTCTAGAAATCGTCAAATTGTAACAACAAATTGGTAGAGCAGCCCTACCACAAAGTAATACAAAACAATTATGGTTCGTGACAGTAATGCTTCAAGGTTACAATCATGGATGAAATAAAAAAAAAGGATTGACATCGAACTGAAGCCCAAAATGGCGGACATATTACATATGTGTGTCAGATGAAAGTAGGGCGACCGGCTGCGTATGATGTGAGTGTGTGCGTGTTCCGCTCGTACGTACGAAGCGTTCCGGCTTCCTAGGGGTGCTTCAGTTTCGGATCAGACGGAATTCCCTCCTTCTTTTTTTAATAGCTCCATGGTTACAATAATATTGTTCGAATTCGTACCATGACCTTATAAATTATTCTTGCACGAGAACGAAACGTCTACATTTTTATATAGCGTTATCAATGTCGCACGTCGCTGTCAACATGATTAACGGTATGACATGACAGTTGTTTTTGAGTGAAAGCAGTGAAAGATTTAACGTGACGTTATCAAAACTGCTCTGCGTCAATAACATTACAATATTCTTACTTTTATGTCATTTTTAAAGTATGATTGAAGTGTAATGCTATAAGACCTTATGGTGACCCCCCGTTGTGACTGTGATTGGTGCTACGACTACGCTACGAAGTTCTACGCTACGAGCCGTAGCGTAGATTCGTAAAGTAGTCGTAGCGGTATCGGGTCGTAGCTTACGACCGCTAAGTATATTCATGAGCAACACGTTGTACCTATTTGCGAGTATGAGTTTTATGGCAAAACGGCTTACCTAATTTGGATGAAATTTTGTACGCTAATACCACCCAGATCAAAATAGGATAGGTAGTTTTTATCCCGAATAATTAGGAGTTCAAGTGAGTGAAAGGGAGAACAGTGGATGTAACCGCCGTCCTTGTTCTTGTCTAAATTGCCATCGTGGTTGCTATACTACATGCAAGCAGAAATCGGCCATCCGTGACTGACTTGACTTTATACATGGTGACCTTGAATTGGTATGTTATCTCGAAAAGGTGTAATTCTACACCCAAAGGCAGACAATGTTTCTTCTACGACTTTACTAAATTAATAGTTTTTCATTGAAGAAATGCCATATATAGTTACGATCGAAAATAGCCTTAGCTCAGCTGGGTGATTGATCTTCGTCCTTGACCGAGTGCACATCAATGAGTTTAACGACCTGTGTTGAGAAATGAATTTATGGTATCTTGTTAACTCTCGTAGCGATCGCACGAGCAATTTTGCGACTGGATTTATTTTTTTACCATGGAGGTTTGGAAACACCCTGTTTCAAGTAAGCCTCTCACAACTTGTAGGGTATCATGGTCAAAGTCCCCCCATTTCGGTATAACATACCAATTCAAGGTCCACCTTGTAAATATAAATCAATCAACTAGGTACTTATTATAATCGTAGACTCGGATGTGTTACGAAAAATCCTATCTGTAATTATAAAAGACGCAATAGGTATTAGGTTTTTTCCATAGCATTTCATAACAGTTGTGTCCGATTTTTTTTAATCTAAATAGTTATGCGATTTATACTTAGGTTCACGCCTCACGAAATCTACGATTGTACAAGGCGGTAAAATCGTTGTAAGATCTCATTGTAAGCCCAAGGAATATCGTACTATGGATGGAACTATGGAACGCCCAACTTATGCTTATCCGAATCAATGTAACAAAAAGTGTTTTGGTTTTTTGGCGGGAACGCGAATGCTTTTTTCAGTGTTAATGTTTAAAATTGGTGGCGCTTTACGCATTAAGTGCTGAATTACAAGCATGAGTGTCAAGTGATATTAATGTGGTGTAACGTGGTTTTTCGTGTTGCTTTCAAATTTCCATAGAAGCTTCTAGTAAAGTTGCTACCATTTTACTAGAGCATGACTTAGACTGGACTATGAGTATGACTAAGACTTGACTACGTAATATAATAAAATATTCTAAAACTCGATGAAAATATACAATACTTGTTATTGGCTAAATACACTATATGTGGAGCCAAAATATAGGAAAAAAAAAACATAAAGTTGATTGGTTAATGTCACTGTCATCATGATGACTGTCAATGTCCCTTTGTTGACACTGGGGCCTGATTATCTCGTCGCAGAGGCAGATGTCAAACTTTCATGTTGTTTGTTTTTTTTCATCATACAAATTCCGGCGATTTCTGTGATGTTTCCTAATCCTTTGTATTTTTCGTCGGTTTGCTTCCTACTTGGATAAAAGCTGTGATATATATTTTGTATAATTCGGTTTCGCAAATAAAACAGTTATTAAACAAAAATTTGAAGGTCGGTCGTACGTACCGTATTTACGTATTTTATTCATCCACGTTAATGAGTTTTATTCTAAGACCACGTAAGTTTAGTTACTTACTCTTGCTTGCGTGCCTGTGTCTATTCAAATTGCGGCCCACACCAACACCATATCTAATTGTATTCCAAATCTTTTAGGCTTTACAAGCTTGCGCAGAGCCATGTCAAGTGGCGGCCTGGTTGAAGGCACGATAAGAAATAAACTGCAAACTACTTTGGAGGCTAAGCACTTGGACATAATCAATGAATCATATATGCACAATGTACCAAAAGGAGCGGAAACTCATTTCAAAGTTGTGGTGGTCTCTGATAAGTTTGATGGATTACCCTTGATTAAGGTACTTAGCACTTATTTAAACATACCTACACAGAAAACCACCACCTAATCCATTGCTGCAGCTGTTGTCTGGGTGTCCACGGTCTATTAGTTGCCTACCTGCATGAATACCAAGAACACAAACAATACATGAAGCATCATTTTTTATGCTTCGTAATGAGTACCTAATTATTGCTTATAATACTAAAAGGTTCCTATTATATTATTAAATACCCTAGCCAAGTACCAAACATAACATGTAAAGTTAACTGTTAAGTAATCATGTAGGTAATAAGCTTTTTTACAAAAAGAATGTCAAGATGTAGGATACAATATTATACTGTGAAACAAACCTAAAGGGCTGTCAAGTGTGCTGCAAGTGCCTTGCATCCTGCTCTTACCTCTGCCTGCGTACATCTAATTTTTGCTACTGCACAGGATTTGGGACCAACTTCACAGCCGCTACTAACTTTGTATCGCACTCTTCTGTCATTCAATCCA
This sequence comes from Ennomos erosarius, assembly GCA_963580505.1. NCBI lineage: Eukaryota > Metazoa > Arthropoda > Insecta > Lepidoptera > Geometridae > Ennomos > Ennomos erosarius. The sequence goes on from OY756986.1 coordinate 12,949,165, forward strand.
CACTAAACCCTGTACCATGAATAAGAATAAGTTTATTTCCAGAAGGGTTAGTTACAGTGGAATGTGACTGTTATGTATTGCATTAACAGTAAAAGAGAAATATTTACAGCATGCCCCAAACTAGGCAAAGCCTGTATCTTGGAATATCATCAACAGCCCGTAGACATCCACTGCTGAACATAGGCCTCCCCCAGAAAGTGCCACTTTGAATGGTTGCTCGCCTTCTGCATTCATTGGTTCCCTGGGTGATTATCAAACGACGCAATTGAGGAGCGGCTAAGCCTGCAAATCTATTAAAACATTTGATTTCCACAGTTGTGTATTTTTTTTTCGAAAATGTATCGTACAGGTGTTTTAATGAATTAGTAATAGTCTGTGTAATTATATAAAAGAAAGAGATAATATTTATTTGAAGATGAATATCCTAAGTTCTTTGGCGCATCCATTACTTACCTGTATTTGTTTATCAGAAAAAACTTGCTTATAAAAGAAGAATAAGAATAAAATGTATATGTCATATTGATGACAAATACTTACGGTATTTGAACAAAAGTTTTCTATTCATTATTAGGTTTTGTATTTAAATTATAACACAAACAATTTTGTCCGAGGTAAAAATACTAATATCTTTGGCGCACAGAAACTGTGTAGCTACTCTGCTTAAAAGAACCATGGGGACATATTGCCGACCTTCCCCGCACCCTTTAGTGACGTGCTATTCAACACTAGGAGCAAAAGTGCGCATTCGTTACAATGCGAGAAGAAATATTTTTTTTTCCAACCCATAACGGAGTTTCGCCCGGTAAGTGCCTAATTTCTTCGATGGTTATGGTCTTGCTATTATTTGTTTCTGATGCTTGCATATTTTTGTGCACATTTCCTCAGTCAAACAGTGCGCACATGGCAATAAAAGGTTATAATCGTACATCAGCTGTTTGTGAAAATAAATAATCATTGATGATTTCTAATTTCTTTGGCCCTAATTTCTTTGGATTTCTTTGGCATATTGCGCCAATGAAATTAGCGTTAGTACAAAGAAATTAGAAATAAGATCAATAACATAGTAAATACCATTAAGAAAACGTTAAATGCATTCAAATGTCTATTACGCTAAGCTTATGTTGTTTTAAACTGACACTAATTTGTATAATGGCGCCATTTAATATGTAATTTTTTGGACAGTTATAATCTAGTTAGATTTATTGTGCCATTATGTACAATAACTAAATTAATCAATTTAACTGTGATAATTATAATATACAAGGTGACCTTGGATTGGTAGGATTTTCCCGAAAGGGGGGGGGGGGGCAGGGACCATGATATCCCAAAAGTTGTGACACTTGGGAGTTTTGGCGGGAACGCGGAAAAGTTATAATAATAATAATAATAATAAATATGTGTGGACATTTCACACATCGCCATCAAGCCCCAAACTATACAATACAATACTTATATACTTTTTTGTTTGTAAATATATACATAGAATACAATATAACACCCAGACGCAGAACAAACATCTATGTTCATAACACAAATGTTTGTCCTGGGTAGGAATCGAACCCACAGCCCTCAGTTCAGAAGGCAGGGATACTACCAACTGAGCTATCGGGCCCGTCAAGTAAAGTTCACGTCGTTGCATTGTATTATTTCTCAAAACTTGTGCTTTTTCCAGTGTTAATGCTTAAAATTGGTGGCGTTTTACGCATTTAGTGCTGAAGTACGAGCATGAGTGTGGGCAAGTGATATAATGTGGTGAAACGTGATTTTCGGTGTTAGTTCCAAAATTCCATGGAAGCTTCTAGTAAAGACTGAGACTGGAGTATGACTACCTGACTTAGACTGGACTATGACTAAGACTTGACTTCACGTAAAATATTCTATTAACATTGATGAAAAATTACAATACTTGACACTAGCTAAATACACTAGTGTGCAGCCAAAATAAAAGAAAAAAAAAGTTGTGACAGCCTTACTTGAAACTGCGTGTTTCAAACCCCATGGACTACTACTAATACTATAAATTCATTTCTAAACACAGGTTATTAAATTCATTTATAATGCATTTGATCCAGGACGAAGTTCAACCACCCAGCTGCGCTAAGGCTATCTTCGATCGTAAACGTTAAACAATATACGGCATTTTTCTTCAATGAAAAACTATTAATTTAGAAGAGTCGTCGGAGATACATTGTCTAACTTGGGGTGTAGATTTACCCCCTTTCGGGATAATATACCAATTCAAAGTCAGATAGTATATTATGCATATGTATTGCTATGCTATGCCTTTCTTTACCTATCCTGTTGGTGAAATAATAAAACCTGGAAGTACAGGCTGACTATAAAATATTGGTAGAACTGTTTTTATACTATATTAATTACCCTTGTTTCAGAGCACAAGGTAAATAAAAAAACTACTTCCTATAGCAAAACATAAAAAGAAGTTAGCTAACAAAATACACAAAATAACATAATGTCCAAAGTTAGTGATTACGACTAACTACACGAGAGAAGACAGGCAGAAAACAAAAAAGAAAAAAGAGCACAAGAGATTAGAAAGAATTAGGAGCGCCCCAGAAGATGCGGATTTTATAGCAAAACAGAGAGAGTTACCATAAAAGAAAAGCTGCGAAGAAAATTTTGTCTGTAAGATGACAGGTAAAAATCAAAAATTAATACGAAAACGCAACAGAAATCATTTTGGAAATTTTGCTACAGATAGAAACAGCATAATAAACGTCTCGAAATGATACTAGATTGATATTACATGTGATAATTAAAATAATGTCAAATAAACAAAAATTATAAGTTGTTTTATTTAATAGGTACACCTACTATATTTTTTTACCTAAAAAATAATGTATTTAATGTAATTTCTTATTCCATTGTTAACAAATCTAAGTTCTTTGGCATGTTTCCTAATTTGTTTGGTCCGTTTTCTAATTTCTTTGGTACATGTCTAATTTCTATGGCCAAATATAGTTTAAAATCGTTAAAACTTCGAATCGGCTTGATAGATTTTGAGGCGAATAACACATAAATGTAGGCCTTAGAGACCTTTACAAAGTATGTTATTTAATTTTTGAAAATAAGTAAAAAAAAACTGCGCCAAAGAAATTATGTTTTTTAGGCACTTTTTGATAATCACCCCCCTGTGGTTTTTACCAGGTTGTTGGTCCACCTAGTGGGGGGTCTGCCTACGCTGCCACTACCGTAGCCATGGGATAGCAGAGGCTGCCGGGCACTGGGGGCCATCTTTATTTTGTGCTGGATGCCCAGCTGTAAATGTTTTTCTCTTCTACTGTTAATGTGATACATAACTTGTTCTGCTGTACTGTAACTAACTGTTCTCGAAATAAACATATTATTATTCTGTATTAACCTACCTACTCCCTACCTAGTGTGTTTCATACTCTGCTCAGATGCTGATCAGAGCTTTGCATAACTATCGTTTTATTCATATAATTGCAACTTAAGCAATGATTAAGTATACCAGAGTTGTTCTGTCTCTAAAACAGGCCTAATACCATAAATCAATGATAGGTTTGAATGCATTTTTGCTATGTACCTACCGTTTTTAGACTGAAGTGTGAAGGAACGCTGGGGAAGGCCGTAATAATTATGTTCAGTATCATTTTAATTTCTTCTGAAATTAAATAAATAAATAAATATGTGTGGACATTTCACACAGCGCCATCTAGCCCCAAACTAAGCAAAGCTACTGTACTATGTACTATGTACTATGTACTAACTGTACTATGGGAAACAGATAACTCATATAATACTTAGATAGTTTTTTGTTTGTAAATACATACATAGAATAAAATATAACACCCAGACGCAGAACAAACATTTATGTTCATCACACAAATTTTTATCCTCGGTAGTAATCGAACCCACAGCCCTCAGTTCAGAAGGCAGGGCTATTACCAACTGGGCCATCGGGCACGTCAAGCCCCTGATGGTAAGTGGTGATGTGGTCAATGATGGTATAGGTTTTCATCACCAAAAACTAGTTCAGTACCATTATTATTTTTACCCGGCTCTCCATTTATTCTTAAACTGTAACTTTTCCAGAGACATCGTATTGTGAATGACATATTGAAAGAGGAGCTGCAGACTGGTGTTCATGCACTATCGATCATTGCAAAGACTCCACAGCAGTGGGACAACAGTGACAAGGTTGTGGAAAGCAGCCCTAACTGTAGGGGAGGATTCGGGAAATGAGCAAGGTTTATGAATTTAGATAGCTAATGTTAAAATACTTAAATAATTTATTGTAGTAAAAATATGCAAAGTTGGTTCCTCTTTCAAATGAATTTCTTTATTAATTTTGTAGTGCTAGAATTCGTTTACATTCTATCTCTATGCGGCTACTATACTACAGAAGAACGTTTAGTGAATTAGTATCATGGTTTTTCTGTCATTCATGCATGACAGGACAGAATACTTAACTGGGCATTTTATTCTAGAGTATGGCCCACACATAGCCATAACAATAGGATATAGTAAGTAGGAACATCTTAGCAAGTTGAAATGGCAATGGGCAGGCCACATCGCATCGAACTGACAACCGATGGGGAAGAAAGGATCTCGAGTGGCGACTACGAACCGGAAGACGTAGGCCGCAAACTAGGTGGACCGACGATCTGGTGAAAGCCGCGGGGAGCCGGTGGATGCAGGAGGCGAGCAGCCACTCAAAGCTAATATTTTTATCAGGTAGGGCTTACGGGTTTGACCACAATAATTAAGTAGTGACAATTAGAGGTTGGTCGTACTAGGTAAATCGAGATACTAGGTGACTCTGTGACTGTGACTCAGCCATACCTGTGACAAATACATGTGAATAAATACTAGCGAGTATTTTTTACTCGCGGCACAAGTCACGGTTACAGGATGTAGATATATAATAGGTGTGTCTTTCTCTGACGCCTATGTGGAAAAAGGATGCACCTATTACTTTTGATTTGACGGCTGGCAAAACATGTCGCTGTCACAGGTCCTGTGAAAAAAATACTAGGTTTGTCCCTCTCTGGCACGCTACAGACGCCTTCGTGAGAAAAGGATGCACCTATTACTTTTGAATTGACGCCTGGCAAAACATGTCGCTGTCACAACTCCTGTGAAAAAAATATTAGGTTTGTCCCTCTCTGACACGCTACAGACGCCTTCGTGAGAAAAGGATGCACCTATTACTTTTGAATTGACGGCTGGCAAAACATGTCGCTGTCACAGCTCCTGTGAAAAAAATACTAGGTTTGTCTCTCTGACACGCTACAGACGCCTTCGTGAGAAAAGGATGCACCTATTACTTTAGCACGCTCTCATAGATTCGCGCGCAAGTCACAGTGTCGCTGCTCCCGGAGGTATTTTGTCGCTGTGACTGACTGTGACTTTCTTTTATCAGTGACTTTTACCTGTGACGATAAATACGCCTCACGCCTAGTGACAATCTTTGGTAGTTGATGATGTAGGAAGTACTAAGTAGTACACAAATTACAATCTTCATTTGATGTGCTATTTCAGTCTATGTGCCCCTCACGAAGGCCATGACCCAACAGATTACAGAAAGTAACTTGTGAGCTAAATGTCTCTGTAATAGATAACCATTATTTCAAAGAGTATAGGTACCCAACTATAATTATTATGACAACATTTTATAGAATAGAATAATATTTTATTGTCAAACTGTGTACATGCAAAGGGTCTTAAGTAATAAATGGGTGTCAACAGTTTTGTCCATTTCGAACATACAATATTTCCTTACATATCTCAATGACTAGTTAGATACATGGACAATTGAAAAATAGGTAGGTACCTTAGAGCATTTAGGTAGGTACTTATCTATAGGAAACAAGGTACAGATTATTTTACTGTAGATAGTGAATAATATTAATACATCAATATATCAATTGACTATTGATCAAAGAACTCATTTAATTTACTAATCATCCATTCTTTTAGACTGCATTTGAACCGGTTTCCATGCAAGTTTCAGGTGGACTGGTAAGTGGTTAAGATTTTTATTCTGTAAACCGTAAACATACTTTTATGATACATGTTGTTATTTACTTGTGGAATACACACGTTATGTTTGTATTTAATGCGTAAGTTCTTAGCATGACTAGGTTGTATATTATAGTAGGAGTCCTCATTATTTTTAACAAAGATTATTTCTAGAACAAATAAACATGTCAGCGTTAAAAAGTTATTTGTTTTGAATATATCACAGAGAGAGTCGGTATCTTCCATGTTATAAATACTTCGTAAGCATCGTTTCTGTATTATGAATAGACTTAATATCTACAGAATTCCCCCAAAAAATTATAATACGCACTTATTGCTACACATACAGCGTTACTTAAAACTGATAAAACATAGCAGTATTTATTAATTTTATTATTGATTTTACTAATGTGTTCCTTCCAGTTTAAGTGACAATGTATTGTTATACCTAAGAAATTTGTTACATTTATCTCATTGACTTTATTGCCTCTATTATAAATATTGAGATTAAGTAGTTGAGTTCTGTAGTTTCTGAACTGTAATATTTTGGTTTATGCCGTTAACCTATTTAGTGTCTCGTTAACTTCATTTTCAAAATCAGAATGTTTGAAATTATCTTGAGGAACAAATTTAATATGGTTGCATCATCGGCAAACATAACGCAAAGGTGTTGTATGATATGAGGCAGCTCGTTGATATATAGAAGAAACAGTAAAGGTCCGAGAATACTACCTTGTGGTACTCCAAGGTGGACCTCTTCAAAGTCAGACTGAATTTGTTCTATTGTTTTGGTTGCCTTATTGAATACATCAATTACTGTTGCTTGATATCTGTTACTTCGGTATGATCTCAATAAAGCTAAAGGCGTTCCCCTTATACCAGCCACTTCAATCTTTTTGAGTAGAATCCCAAACCTACTTGTTTAAGTAATTTGAAAATAGCTAATGTAGTATTTTTACCTTTGCGAAAACCAAATTGACTGTCAGTGAGTACATTGTTTACGTCAGGGAATGGTGTGATTCTGTTGAATAATACCTTTTCAAACATTTTGGAGAAACTAGGTAGTATAGCAATGGGTCTATAGTTTTCCATTTCAAGCTTTGAACCTTTTTTATGTATGGGTTTAATTACAGCTTTTTAAGATCATCAGGGAAGCATCCAACAAGAGCGCCGCACTCCAGATACTAGAAAATAATACCTATTTAGATAATAAACACTCGCGCCGCGCGTGGGCCGCGCCAAACTGCACCCGCGAGCCTCCGCCTTCGCCGCCCTTGCCCCTTGTATATTCCAGTAACATTTTCGCAAAAGCTTAATATATATTTTAGGGGATTCTTTCACTTTGTAATGTAATTCATAATTCCAATTAATGTGACTAACAAATTTGGACTGTAGATTTAATGCTACTGTGGCAAAAACACAAACGGTCGGAAAAAAATGTATTGCAGTCAGTAGGGTGTAAATTTCAAATATTGAGATGAATAATTAAACCGATGCTATAGTAAAAAATCAGAATTAGTTTAATTTTTGTTTAGCTTTTACAAATTTTTTTTCGGAAAACCCTTTTAAGAAAATGGGTGATTTTTTTGTTATAATATTTAGATTTTATGAAGCGTCGTGTCCAGGGAATTCATCAGTGTAGGAATTATTCTCCGATTTATAGGATTTTTCTAAACTTTAAACGCCTCTATAAAAATATCCTTTTAGTATTATTAATCGGGGAAAAACAAAAAAATAAACTTGACTGTAGGATTTAATGCAACCCCGTCGAACAAAATTATTTTCCCTGCCCCGACTAAGGCTTACCTGACCGAATAGGGGTAGATACAGTTTTTAAGTTTAAGCTAAATATATCTCTGGGTTGCAGACAAGGTGAATAAAAGTGGAACAGCCGTAGTCTCAAGTAATGTTGTGTTTGAGTGGTTTGTTTGTTTATTCTTCTAGCTATCTGAAGGACTTATTCATGGTTTTATAACATGTTCATAGAGTTGAAACGTGTTATTATGTGTGGTTGATTGAATTTTGAACATTTGATATTGTTCAATCGTTTTATAATTCTGAACTGATTTGGGCGGCCGTATTGCTTAACATCAGGTGAACGACAAGCTCGTCACGTCATTCATTCTCATAAAAAAAAACTTCGCCATTGTTTATGGATTACAAGCAAGAAACCGAACTAAATACAGATTTTATGTAGGCTATTTGACTAAAAATTAACGAGCAAATATTATTCTCTTAGGCCCTCTTGCGCGTTCTCGGTTTAAAATTATAACTGAATACCTAACCCAGAGCTAGTAATTCGAGTTAAGTTGGTAAACAGAAATATCCAGACATTTTCTCTTGCACGTTCGGAATATTGACAGGGGTTAAGCCCGTCACACACGTAGCAATAATATATATAACACGCGGTGGTTTACACGTGTTTTGTAATAAAGGTTGATTTCAAAACACAGTAGGTAATTATGAATTCAACAAGAAGTGCATTGTTATTGGATTTACTTGATGGTTCTTCAGACGACCATTCCGATTAATATCACACACTCCTAATAAGGTGGATATAGTTTTTATGAAAAGTAGTTTATTTATAATTTGGCTAATTTAAATGACTTGTACCTGAGGTAGTATAAAAAGTGACCAGTCGCCAATCAGATATTTACATCGCCGATGCCTAGTCCCGAGTAGACTAAATGGCGATATATCGCCTAAATTGACCACACTGGTCGGGCGGAGGCGGCCCAGGGGGTCTAGCTAAGATTCCAAACGCAAACGCTATCGCCAAATTTTGCTTTTGGGATCGTTCGGGATCCCAAAAGCTTCGGGCTAACCCCAAAATGTACTGGAATGACATTTCGGAAATCGCTTACTTTTGTGGAAAAGTAAGCGATTAATGTCATTTCAATACATTTTTGGAGATAGCGTTAGCATTTGGGATCTTTGCTAGACCCTCAGGCAAAGCGGCAGGAATGGTAAGAGGGGAGAAGCGTCCGAGGAGCGCGTCGGATATGTTGAATTATGCTGTACATTCAAAATATGTCTCGCTATACCATAATATATATTAATATACAATAATATAAAAATATACCATAATATATATTACGGTATAGGTTGGTCACAGAAATATATATTATAGCTGCGTGTGCGGACCCTCGAGAATTTGTATAGAAAACATAAGGTAATATGTCTAGCTATAAATATATTAATATATATTATAGCTACGTGTGTGACGGGCTTTAAGTTGGTAAACCTCCGGCTCAATGCACAGAGTAAAACAAAATTACACCTGACTTATGTATTTGAAGTTGAAGGTACAAGGTATACATATTCTATACTAACTGGAATAAGCTCATAGCATCGTAAATTATACAAAACTAAACTTTAATTTTAATGCCGTAAAATTTACATTAGACTATCGTGTTTGGAGAGAAACGTGGTCTGAGGAAGATAGTACGTTGTGTACCCATGGAGTAGTCTGTCTTTTTCTTATGCCTTATTATCGGAGGTAGTTAACCTGTTTTCATGGGAATACATGTAGGATTAAAAATCTGATAAAGTTTATGAACGGACAATCTAAATGTAAAAAAGGTATCAGAGTTTATGAACGAAGGAAGAAAGAGAGACATGCAAGATGTGAATGGAAGACGTGAGAGTTTTTTTATGCGGTGTTAATAATTAAAAATAGTTTTGTCGGAAAATATAGAAGACTTTGCTGCCTCAAGCCCCCCATCGTTTCATTTTCACGAGCACCAACCAGATTCTACATGCATAATAAACTCAACTTCGTAAATTCTCGATGAATGTAAAATAATGAAATTAGGTAAAATTGACTTACCTACTTACTTTTACTAAAACTGTACTAAAAAACAATAAAGTAGTCAATCGCACAGAAATCATACTTTCTATGGGATAGCATAATACCGTTACTTCGTAAATTAATCAACTAAATTTTATCAGATTTAGTAAAATTAGAAGCTGTAGCATGCATGTACTAAACTGGGGGCGATCCATGTGGGGGCAACTGGGAATATACCACCTACCGGAGGAAGAGCTAGGAATGCCTTTAGCAGTCTATGTATGTAATGTACCTTTGTTGTTTGTATTCATAGCACATGCTGTTTAAGCATCCTATGCTACACACGGTTCTTAGGTGATTGAAGAGATGAAACTGCGGGCCTACTACTTTATTTTAAACTCATTCACAACTCGAGACACAAAAAAAAACTTCTCGAAAAACTTATCGTTTTTGTTCGAAGTGCTTGTTCCAGTTAGTATGGAATATAAGTACTATTATAGAACTTCTTGGAGAGGTATCAATAGAACATTTTCAGCCAGTGTCAATTTAAAACTTATAAAACGTACATACCTAAAGCCGCCTCTACATGCTTGATGTTTGCCACAAACACCTAGTACCCCAAACACCGACCACAAATTACTCAACACATACACTGCATCCACAGGATAGTCAAAAGTGCTAGGTATGGATGGGCAAAAATGGCAGGCGACGAGCGTGTTAGGGCTGCCAACATTTTTTTTCGGAGAAATATATAGCATCTTTTTAATATAATAAAAAACAAAAGATAAACAAATATATTATTTATCAAATATTCATTTTTATAAACACTATCTAATGTCTTTTTTTAAATTAAAAGTATCATAAAATATGCATTAAGTAAAATCAAAAGGGATATTTATTACTATCTGTTTCTTTGTTCTCCGCGATTTTAAATTCATATCGGAATTTCCTTCGTGTGAATATGGCGGGAATAGAAAGCAGGAACGACATTACTTTAAGGGTCTTACTTATAAATGCCGCTTAAAGTTAGTCAGTGTTTTTCCGCGTGACATTTCAAATCAGTCAAAAGTTGACAGAAGGTTTTAAGCAATGGCTAACTTTAAGCGGCGTTTATAAGTGAGGCCCTAAATGAAGAAGGTTATATTGGCATAGCTACTGACCGCATGTTGAAACTTGGCAACAGGCAACTTGAAAGTGACGATGCGATCGAAGGAGTAGCATGCTAGCTATAGCTTATATTTTATGCTGGATACTGGAACACATAGGATACTGATTACCTCTTTTTTTTTTTTTTTTTTTTTTTTTTATTTAAGTTTTTTTCTTTTTGTTTTTTATAATCTCAATTATTCGCGGGCAGTATTCGAAGAGATATATAGAACCTACTAGTTGCGCACAGCGTTTAGCACACAGCCTTGAAATATAGTGCAGTTCTATATATTAATGTATGGTTAGCAACCCTACGCGCGTACTACTGTCTAACGTTTGAATACATCACAAACAACTTTGTCGTTCGACAAACGTATTTGTCAAATCCTTAGAACTATGCACAATTCCGACACTGATACCGATCAATGGTGTTTGCCAGTGATACATGTGTGTTTGCAAACAGGCAAACACCAAAATAAAAATACACACACCCATCCTCAAGTTCGTGTTTGCTATTTGATGTTCGCTGTTTGCCAAGTATGTGAAAGCCGCTTAAGGATCAACATGTCAAATTACCCCTGGGTTAAATATATAACGGGATAAGTGGTCAATTTTCTAACGTGCAAGATAAAATACAGAAATAATCCGAGTTAGGCATTTATTCAGGTAACACGAGGTTAGAGTGAACGCGCAAGTCGGCCTTAAAGTCATATCTGTTGACATTTGCCACGGACGAAAACTGAGTCCCGATAAACTTATCCTATAAACTCACGACATACGACGTATTCATATTTATTCTAGTAAGAACATCAGCGTAAGAAAGAATGTTAAAGTGTCTAATTTTATTATCTACGGCCATGGCCGTAAATTGTGATATTTTGCAAGAACTTGTAGAGCAGAAAGATTGGATAGTGGCTGCTGAAGCGTATGTACTGGTGACGCCTGGCGAGAACTGCTTGAAACATTTCAATTTTACCAAGATAGAAGACCAGTCCTGTAACTGTGGAGGGAAAAACGCCACGTTACTTGACATCACGGGACCAGGCGTTGCAGGACGATATCCCTTCATCGCACTCGACAATACTACGACATTATCACAAGTATCAAGCAGTACATGCGAGTGCCCTGGAGAAGGAAACCACACCACAAAATATCTAGTAAAAGAAATAGAGAAGAATTTCTTAGTGGTAACCAAAAATAAAGATTACGGGTTACTGCCTGCAATTTTCGTAAAGACGCCGCCGCTTAAGTCCATATTACAAGGAATACTTGAAAAGCTTGGATTTGTTCGATTTCTTCTGAGGGACACTTGTTCAATTTAATTTGGATAAAACCTGTTGGATCAATGTGATATTTGGCGGTTATAATACAAAAACTGTAAAACTCTATTAAAAATTCCAAATGGTAATCATCATCATCATCATTAACAGCCTGAAGACGTCCACTGCTGAACGTAGGCCTCCCCTAGGGAGCGCCACTTAGAGCGGCTGCTCGCCTCCTGCATCCATCGGCTCCCCGCGGCTTTCACCAGGTCGTCGGTCCACCTAGTGGGGGGCCGGCCTACGCTGCGTCTTCCAGTTCGTGGTCGCCACTCGAGAACCTTTCTTCCCCATCGGTTGTCAGTTCTACGAGCGATGTGGCCTGCCCATTGCCATTTCAACTTGCTAATCCTAAGAGCTACATCGGTCACTTTAGTGGTAAATGGTAATGGTTGGCTATAATGTGTTCCATATAAAGTAGTCAAGTGTTGTCGTTGGTTTTTTATGAACACAACCATATTTATGATTTTTACAGTAGTATTGTCTGCTCAGCGTAATCTACTACTCAACATTTTTATAATATCTTGTTATGTTGGAAATAAAATCTTATTAAAAGCTATACCTCTTTTTAGCTTACTGGGCTGTAAATAATAAATAATGGTTTATTGATCTATTATAATAATTATTAGTGTACCGGATCAAAAAAACTAATGAAAAATGTTTGTAAACTTTTATTCATAATTTCATACTGCTCAAGTATGCAAAACATACATCATAAAATACATGATCAACAGAACTCACGAGTTGTTTTATTTATATGATTGAAGTAATTATAAGAACAATACCCTGCCTGCCTTCTGAACTGAGGGCTGTGGGTTCGATTCCTACCCAGGACAAACATTTGTGTGATGAACATAGATGTTTGTTCTGTGTCTAGGCGTTATACAGTGGTATTCATAGTCAAAAGGTGAACAAACCCCCAAAATCTACCATTCAACTTTCTCATAGGGGTTGAATGTTGAATCATTCTTCTTTCACTTTCATAGCATCCTGCCTTTGACAATGTCAGAATTGTCAGATTGGGGGGTTATCTGGTTCCAATAATACAAGCTATGCTTAGTTTGGGGCTAGATGGCGCTGTGTGGAATTTCCACATGTATTTATTTATTTATTTTATTTTTATAATTTACAAAATTCGTACCCATTCGCATTAAGTTTGACAGCTGCTAAGTTAGCACTTATCGCTCTGGCATACAATACTGCAATATAGATGCCTATAGTTATTTAAGTACCTAGTTTCAAATATTCGAAAGTGTTACATACTATTTATCATGAATACTTTGGAGTCAAAAAATAATCAGACCTTAATTGAGACATTTTAAAAAGGGATCAGTGTGGTAATTCCCACTTATTTTATGGAACATGACGTCATTGGACAATACAACAACTTTTTCCTTAACTATAGCAAGCTATTCAAAAAAGATATTCTCATAATCGATATTAAATAAATAAATAACGCCCAACGATCACATACATAGATCCTGGACCCTAACTAGGATTCCCTGTATCTAGGGACCCAGGAACTACGAGGACCATAGTCCCACGACACCCAGGCACAGAACAAGTATATGAGCTTTTTTTTTCGGGCACAAATACTTGTCCTGTCGCGGGAATCGAACCCGCCACCTCCGGGTTATGAGCCGACCTGCTCAACCACCACACCACGGAGGCGGTAGTCACTTTCTCAAGTGACACTATAAATAGTGGCCAGTTTGATAAGCGGTAATAAAGGTCTTATAAAAACATGTTCTATACATGTTCTATAGTACAAAATGAAAAAAAATGTTTTATTTCGTCCTCGACTAATTCCATAGAACAAATGGGAACTACCTCTTTAGCGTTATTCTTTTTGACTGCCTTGTTTCCATAATTATATTTGACAACCATAAAATTTGGATTACAAATGTGAATAGTGGAGACTAATCAAGCTATTGCCGTGAAAACCCACGGATTTTTACATAAACTGTTATTATTACACTCGTTTATCAGAAACTGGCTTAATCGTAATAGTTGAAATATTCCAATCACTTGTTTGTTCAGTGTTTCACATGTATATGTCCACATTTACACATTGTTTCTTTTCACATCACAGAGCATGGAAATAAATTACGCTCGCGCCCTGATAAAGTAACAGTGTTCGTGACAAATAATAAACGCTCAGCGCAAACATGGCATGATTGTATGCATTTTGTGTACCAGCAAATGCTTATTAATTCATTCGGCTTCATTCATTTTATGTATAATAAACGCGTTGTAGCTCCCGATTAGTTTCACCATCTTTTGTCTTTTTCGATCTCTTTCGGTATTCATATGTCAAAAAAGGGCAAAAGCATGATTAACTAAGCTAAACCTACTACGCGTTTATTAAGGCCGTAAAACGTGACACTCTTGATGTGGCAGTTTCCGTATTGTAATTTTAGCATTATTTATTTTCTCGCTAGATGGCATTGTCAGTCTTGGAATGAAATTCCCTTGTTTATGGGAAGCTGTGCGTCAGTTCTATCGTAACACACTCGTACAGAGTTCTCAATGTTCATAAACTTCTTGGTTCTCTCATCTTTAAAAATAGTAATACAAATCTATTTACATTGGCTGAACGAGGTTCTCCAATGCCATGATAAAGTTCAAAGAGAAAATGCCAATATTTACGTGAGCGCCATCTCTTTACGATGAAAGAACTAAACTGACAACACCTAAAATAAAACTCGTTATCTCGAAAGTGTCAAGAAGGCGTCTCTATAAGGGCGCGTGCGCAGTTTATCCCCCCGCTTCACTAGCCGCCTAGACCGCCGCACCTCCCGCGCGGCGCTAGTTGTATCAGAGGTTGAAGTTGTCGAGCCGCAGCTTGCCTTCGTTCTCAGTCAAGTAGAGTAAATCTGCCATGGTTTGCTCGCAGATCGATTCCTCCGCTTTTTCAGACATCTGGAATATCATAATTTATAATTTTATCTTGTGCTACTTTCAATAATACAGTTTATGGTTCACATCCGGCTTGAGAACTGACAAGCTCTCAAGCGGGATGTGAAGAAACTAGTACCTTATTTTTTATAATTCATAGGCATAACATTTTACCACTGTCTCACCTGATGGTAATGACGCGGCATACAAAGGTGCATGCTTGCCTAGAAGATACCTGTTCACTCTAGACTTGAAGACACCGAAGTTATAGTTAGCTTTCATGTTAGGTGTTAGGGAATAGATTAGAGAAACGTTAGAAAAAAGTAACATGCGTTTTATACGTAGTATCACAACATATTCTATGGTTCCGAACCCTAACAAAAACAATTACAATAATTTACTCAAAAGTTGTAGTAGTGCCTGCGAACCTGGGTATCACAAACGTCGTATCGACCCCATCTTGACAACCAGCAACCTCATGATCATGACCGATTTTGCTCATATTCAGCACGATTTTTCTTACAGTCATTTGTGTCAGATGTCATTTCAAAATTCAAATAAGACATCATTTCTCACACAGTCCAATCACCCTTTATTACGATCAAGATCCATATAAAACTCCCAAACAAAGAACAAACATAGTTAATTAATTACCACATAAACACTTAGAGCATCTATAAATGAAGATGTTAACGTTATAAACCGCAAGCACCATTTTCTGCCAATTTCTACGGAGGACGAGGTAAACACGTAACAGCACACGCAAACCGCGCGTGTAAACGCACGCCGCACAATATCTTAAAACACGCACACCGTTATATAAACTAGCGTAGTTACGCATTGTCTACACGCACATTATGATATTGTAGATGACCAAGTAGCGCCATATGACCGGCAGAGGGGAACGCCTTGCCTTGCCACCTCCTTTTATAAATGCTCTAAGACACAAACAAGCCAAACTCAGCTTACCGGCCTGTACTTATATTCAGTCGAAGGCGGGAACTTGAAATTAGGTCCAAAGTTGACGCTAACCGTGACGTTCTTGTGTAACGACACGGTGGGGTAGTAGCAGCCGCGATAAATGTCCGCGAACGCTTCCCCTTGGCACTCGCCGTTGCGGAAGAAATATATCTTGCTTCCCGGGAGAGGCTTCAGGCTGTTCAGGGACTCTTGAATGTTATCTTTGTCCTCATAGTACAGGTGGCTTTTGAATTTCACGAGTGGCTGTGGATATTTTGTTCATAGTCAATTAATTTTTCGACAGCATATTTCAGAATTTTCATGAAATTTCGTTCAATGACACAAGTGTATACTGCAGGTGATACTATGGGGCCTTTTAAAATAATTATAATTAGTTAAAATTTTACTTTCACACTGAACCAGCTGAACCTATTTGGCTGAAATTTTCCACATACATTGAACGAAACCAACCTATTGGGCAAAGAGTATGTTTTGCACCTAATTTAGGCTGACCACTATCACGAATTACCTCCGATGTTTACTCACATCTATGGTATGACTATATAAAAAAGGATTATGCTCACCCTGTCCTTATAAGTGTTGGGTGTGTACTTAGTAGTAGCACTTTCCGGTAGAACGATGAGGAAGCCGAGTGTGTCGCCCTCGCCGTAGCCGCTGCTGTAATGCTTCCCGCGAGATTCGTGGAACCTGCGAGAACGACTAGGAGCTAGAAATATGCATGATCGTTCATAATTATTTAAATTTATATCCGATCAAGATCTAAAAATAACATTAGAAATTAGGGGACATACATTATTATGAAGCAGAGTGAAGGGATCGAGGGGAATATCACGTGGTTTATATTTCTTATTTCTGCTAGAAACAGTATATAATTACGAGAAAAGTGAGGTAAATTAAGTGAAACATGTTTCTCCACTAAAATATGGCTATAATATTAAAATGTTAAAGCATAAATTTATCAGTAACACGCAAATTTATTATCTGTTGACATTTGCCATTCAGACTAAAAAGAAACTACGTAGATTACCTAGGTAAAATTACCGATAAACTAGCTATAAATTGTGGTACATATTATATTATCTTCATTCATGTGAGAACATCAGTGCGAAAATCACTGAAAATGTTATTAATTTTGATATCTATGGTAGTGGTCGTTAACTGCAGTTTTTTAGAACAAGGCAAAACGGAGAGTTTGATATTGGCCGCGGAGTCTGTTGGAAGTTTCACGCCTGGACCAAAATGCTCAATGCGCTTCAACTTTACCAAGAATGAAGGCTCCTGTAACTGTGGAGGGATAATAAACGCCACAATGATGGAAGTCACAGGGCCGGGAGTTGCTGGAATATATCCTCTCATGGGATTCAATACTACGGAAGAACTAAAAGCTGAACAAAATCTGACATGCGAGTGCCCAGTAGAAGGATATAACCAAACAAAACTTCTAGTAAAACCGATAAATCAGGATTTCATCATTATAGTCAGGTGCGATGATAATTCACCCGATGAATATATGTGTAAGCCCGGGGTTTTTGTCAGAAGTGCGCCGCTGAGGTCCAAATTACTAGAAGTTTTAAGAAGTCTTCAGGACATTGAACTTTTTTGGAGAAAAACTTGCTCTATTGATGGTTAAAACAGTCAGGTCTTATTTTGATCAACGGAGCTCAATACAGTTGCTATAAAATATTATAATAATCTCAAAATTGAATTTAAATTTTGTTTCTAACTTCTTTGTCGCTTACCACTACGAGAGACTATGATCAGAATAAAGACAACCTACCAAAAATAATTAAGAAAAAACTTCGAGCATTCAATTAAGCTCGAAGAAAAAAAAGTATCTCGTTGGGACTGCGCATCATGGACATCATGTGCCAAACAAATCTTTCAAACTGTGTCTATGTCGATAGCGCTCTAAATACACGGCAACAGAAACCAAATTACAAAAAACCCTTAATAACCTTTTTCTTTTACGTCGGCATTGACATTTTCAACTTTTTAGATAACAGAAGGCAGAAATTAGCCAAGTTTTTCGTAAGCACATTCGGTCATTTATATTCAAAAAAGCCGAAATACGCGAGCGAGCAACAAACAAAATTGTTATCTGTTGCCATTCGGACGAAAAGACTGAGATTACCTAGTAGGTACCGATAAACGGTAGCTATAAAGTTGTGGTACAGATTGTATTATTTTCATTCCTGTAAAAACATCAGAGTGAAAATGTTAAAAAATCTACTATTGATATCTATGGTGGCGGCCGTGAACTGCGGTGGTTTAGAACAAGAAAATTCGAAAACTTTGATATTGGCCGCAGAGCCAGTTGGAACTATCACGCCTGGGGAGAAATGCTCGATGCGCTTCAACTTTACTAAGAAAGAGGGCTTCTGTAACTGCGGAGGGATAATAAACGCCACAATGATGGAAGTCACAGGGCCGGGCGTTGCTGGAATATATCCTCTCATGGGATTCAACACCACGGAAGAACTAAAAGCTGAACAAAACCTGATATGCGAGTGCACAGCAGAAGGATACCATAAGATAAAATTTCTAATAAAACCAGTGGATCAGGATTTTACCATTATAGTCAAGTGCGATGATAATGCACCGGATGGGATTATTTGTAAGCCCGGAGTTTTCGTCAAAAGTGCGCCGCTGAAGTCCAAATTACGAGAAATTTTGAAAAGTCATCGCGATATTGAATTCTTTTGGAGGGAAACTTGTTCAATTGATGGTTAAATTTAAATACAGATGGTATTGGTCTTATTTTGATTAAAGGAACGCAATATTGTCGCTATAAAATCTTAATATTATAGATTTAAGTTGCCCTTGTTTCCTATTAGCTTTGCAGTATACCTAATTCATGTAACACGGTGGTCCACAGCACTTGCGCAGTTGATTGTTTTTAGATTTAGGTAAGCTATTATGAATTCAGAATTTTAGCGTTGATTACGTGGTTGCCTAATAAACATAAACAAACAATGCATACAACATAATCCACGGATCAACCTGTTTTCCGCTTACCACTATGCAGAGACTGTCCTAATATGATCAGACTAAAGACAACCTACCTAAACTAACGAAGAAAAAATCTACATTAGTATCAAAAATGAATGGTTTGGTGAATCTTCATGCCGGCCAGGCACTTAAAACATCGGAGATCCTAATATTTTTTGTAGTAGGTAATAGAATATCCAAAAATACAATAAGACGTTAGCTAGGTTTTTCATAAGTAGGTACCTACATTCGCTTAATTAACATCTTACAAAATTTCGAAATGCGCGAACAATACAGAAGATTCCGCAGAGACATATTATTTCTTCTCTTGAGCAATCAAACACAACAAAAATCACAACAAAATGGTTATGACGTGATTCGCGTGATCGTTCAAACGCTTTCTCGAGAGAGGAGTCGTTTTTCATGCTCATGCAAGCCCTGCAGGTGTCATGGATCCTTAACTTGAGGGGCAAACAAGACGTTGCCTAGAATATGCCTGCTATGCTATGATTCCTCACAATGTTTTCCTTCACAAAAGCTCAAGCTCGAATCACTACCAAGACCAAGTGAGCTGTCATGACTTCTCTATCTAGGGAGGAATCGTCGTTCATACATAGTATGTTTAGTTTGATGATAACTTATAAACCAATGATCGAATCTTATTAAATTTAGCTGATGGGTAGTTCGTTTCAATAGAATTTTTAGCTCTTGTTTGAACAAAATCAGTTATGGGGTCAGTAATAACACTCGAGTAGAAGAAAATTAGGGTCAAGTGAGTCAAATATTAAATCCAGTTTTTACAAACAAAATTTGTTATCACCCACCAGATAACAATTTTGACATTTGGCATTCGGACGAAAAAACTTAGATTACCTAGGTACCGATAAACTGTAGCTATAAATTGAGGTACACATTCTATTATGTTCATTTCTGTCAGAACATCAGTGTGCAAAACAGACGCAAAATGTTAAAAATTTTACTTTTTATATCTATGGTCGTGGGCATTAACTGTAGTTTTTTAGAAGAAGAAAAAACGCAAAATTTGATAATGGCCGCGGAGCCTATTGGAAGTTTCACACCTGGCACGAGATGTTCGATGCACTTCAACTTTACCAAGAAAGAAGACTTGTCCTGTAACTGCGGGGGAATAAACGCCACAATGATGGAAGTCACAGGACCGGGCATTTCTGGAATATATCCGTTCATAGGATTCAATACTACGGCAGAACTAAAAGCCGAAAAAAACCTGACTTGCGAGTGCGCAGCAGAAGCATACCATCAAATAAAATTTCTAGTGAAACCGCTAAATCAGGAGTATACTATTATAGTAAAGTGCGATGATAATTCACCGGATGGTATGATTTGTAAGCCTGGAGTTTACGTTAGAAGCCCGCCGGTGCAGACTACATTACAAATACTTTTAAAAAGTCATCGGGATATTCAACATTTTTGGAGAGAAACTTGTTCAATTTTTGTTTAAATACAGATAGTGGTTAACTTGATTAACGGAACTCAATAAAAACTTATATAAATAGAATTTTGTTTTATTTTGCCCTTGTACAATAGCTGTATTCAAATAACAGAGGTGGCGGATCGGATGGCTTGTACAACTAGGTATGTGCCAGAATCAGATGCAGGTTATGTGGCGTCGTGGCTCGAGTTGTTTGTAAAAGAACCTTTGTCGGTTCGCTTACAACACGACCTCTACAACGCGCACAATTTAACAGCAATATACGCGTGAATTGTCGCGCACAATATCTTACATAAGACTCTTCTATTCTGATCTTCGATTCAACCTGAGACATTACACAAAAATTGACGAAATGCAATAATATGTAAAGGTGGAAAACGCGTTGTTGGCGCTTTTTGTATGCACAATTATTTTGTAAATAAATTTTCTAAATCAGGCCACGGTGCAAAATCAGGGCCGCGTGTCATGCAGATTGACACATTGCTGAGCTGAGCCCTTTTTAATACTAATTTAAGGGTTCTGTTTAATTAGAATATTAAAAGACATTTGACTACTTAAATGCTACTTTAATGAGTACCTATTGAAAAAATGATTTTTTTTCCTTTCTTTCGTGAATGTTAAACTAACTTTGATTGAAGTAGTGTGTGAGCCTTACTTGGTCCCCTTCCGACTGCGCCAGGAGTAAGCGAACTTGTCGTACCCGAGCGGCGCCTGCAGGTTGGCGTACCGCCGCCCCCACCCGAGCCGCGTCGCCGCGCCCTCCGGCATCTCCTCCACGCTCGCCTCCCAGTACCACGCGCCGCGGGACACGCCTGCGGGAGTGGGAGATCGGTCAGCCCTGGGATACGTTTGGCAATATGGACGGAAATATCAATGAAACACCGGGATACGTTTGGCAATATGGACGGAAAGGCCAGTGAAACTCCAGGATACGCTTGGGGATGCGGACGGTGATCGGTGAAATCCCGGGATACGATTGGCAATATCGATAGAAAGATCCGTGAAACACCGGGATACGTTTGGCAATATGGACGGTAAGATCAGTGAAACACCGGGACACGCCTAGGGGGATATGGCGTTTTATGGGGGAGACCTATGTTTACATCTGTGTTCAGCAGACATCTTCCAGCTGTTAATGTAAGTACATCTGTGTTCAGCAGACGTCTTCCAGCTGTTAATGTAAGTACATCTGTGTTCAGCAGACGTCTTCCAGCTGTTAATGTAAGTACATCTGTGTTTAGCAGACGTTTTCTTGCTGCTAGAATACACCTGTGTTCAGCAGACATCTTCTAGCTGCTACAGTACAGCTGTGTTCAGCAGACGTCTTCTAACTGCTATAGTACACCTGTGTTCAGCAGACGTCTTCCAGCTGTCGATGTGAGCACACATGTATTCAGCAGACGTCACCCAGCCGGTAACGTGAGTACACCTGTACATACCGTGCGTGGCCCGCAGCATGCAGTAGCCGCGGTCGCCGGTGCCCGCGAGGCTGGCGGTACGTACCGTGCGTGGCCCGCAGCATGCAGTAGCCGCGGTCGCCGGTGCCCGCGAGGCTGGCGGTACGTACCGTGCGTGGCCCGCAGCATGCAGTAGCCGCGGTCGCCGGTGCCCGCGAGGCTGGCGGTACGTACCGTGCGTGGCCCGCAGCATGCAGTAGCCGCGGTCGCCGGTGCCCGCGAGGCTGGCGGTACGTACCGTGCGTGGCCCGCAGCATGCAGTAGCCGCGGTCGCCGGTGCCCGCGAGGCTGGCGGTACGTACCGTGCGTGGCCCGCAGCATGCAGTAGCCGCGGTCGCCGGTGCCCGCGAGGCTGGCGGTACGTACCGTGCGTGGCCCGCAGCATGCAGTAGCCGCGGTCGCCGGTGCCCGCGAGGCTGGCGGTACGTACCGTGCGTGGCCCGCAGCATGCAGTAGCCGCGGTCGCCGGTGCCCGCGAGGCTGGCGGTACGTACCGTGCGTGGCCCGCAGCATGCAGTAGCCGCGGTCGCCGGTGCCCGCGAGGCTGGCGGTACGTACCGTGCGTGGCCCGCAGCATGCAGTAGCCGCGGTCGCCGGTGCCCGCGAGGCTGGCGGTACGTACCGTGCGTGGCCCGCAGCATGCAGTAGCCGCGGTCGCCGGTGCCCGCGAGGCTGGCGGTACGTACCGTGCGTGGCCCGCAGCATGCAGTAGCCGCGGTCGCCGGTGACGGCGAGGCGGTCCTCGGCGACGCGCAGCTGCGGCGCGCGGTCGTGGAGCGCGAGCAGCACGCCGCCGGGACACAGCGCGCGGTACAGCCACCCCGGGATCGGCTTGCCGCTCCACTCGTTGCTCTCGTCGAACTCCTGGACGATACCCCGCGCGGAACCTTTTATATCGTCCACTAGTGCCGCCCCGGCTTCGCACAACCCTCGCGTGAGTGCAAGCAATAAGTTGACAAATTTGCATCGCAATTGGATGAACGGTACACGTCCTCTGCTAAACATGTGTCCCCGCAGTTCTGATCAGATTTTCGGTCCACCCAGTGGATTATCATCACCCTAAAGACGTTCTATAGGCCGTGTAGTCCTGACGGTATGAGAATGAGAATATAGGATCACTCCATCCTCATCTCTCCTCGTGGGTGCCGTAAGAGCCTGCTAGGGGAATACCATAGAGAATGGGCAGCAGCATTCTCCTCGGTACATTTAAATCTTCTGCGATCACCGAGCCGCCTGCCCAACTTGATGATAATGGCAAACGTCCCGTGCATCCAAAGTGGTATTTTATGGTGATGCCAGTGTATGGTGATGAAACTCTTTTGGCTGGTGACATCATGCCCGGTAACTAAAATAACAATACGAAGAAATCTTTCCAATCTTCTCTAATCTGCAAATAGACGTTAAAAACTAAATTCTAAATTCTCTTCGCTCACCTGTCGAAATGGAGCGTGTGGATCCGGTTCAGCCAGGATATACCGATACCCGTCCTTGTTGAAAGGGTGCTCCGTGGGGTACCCATGTGAGGGGAGCTTTAACGCCCCGAGGTCAGCCGTGCGCCCCTTCTTGCCGACCGGGGCGCCAGCCTCGGCCGCCCCACTCACGGCCGGCCGCCGCTTGCCTTGACGCCCCTTCACGTTGCCCGCGAGAGGTACTACGGATCCAATGAAAATTGCTAATAATATCCTTTTAAAGGATGATGATATATGAGGCCTATGGTGTTATTCGCAACCGCCTGTGGGTAGCGGTAAACACAGCGCGGGATTCCGCCGGGTATTTTGTATGAACTTTCGTTTGGCTCGGAACGTCATACAAAATACCCGGCGGATATTACTTAATCTCTATAAATACCAGATGATTTTTTATAATGGCATGATAACGTACTCATGGAATAATGGAAATTGTTGTACCAATTGTTCGAAATCTGAGAAAATATACAATAAATGGACAATTGAATCCATATGTCTGGACAAACCTAACCTAGGTTTATGACATATTATACCAAACAAGTTGTACTTTTTTGTGTTAGATAAATAAATAAAAAAAATAAAAAACAAAACTGTTCAAACGCTCGCGAGATATACTTATAATTATTTAAAAGGGTGATTTTAGGGAAATATCACAGACGATCGGCTTTATAAGTAGCTGCCATAATTTAAGACGTAAAAATATATTTCTCTCTATTTGATACTATACAATTTCTACTCAAAATGGCGCCTTCTAGTAGAGGCCTATGTTTAGCAGTGGACGTCTTCAGGCTGATGATGATAAAATGTAGGCTATCAAACACATTACGAATGAGCTACTATTCCTAAAGAGTACGATAATGACGCAATTATAGTGATCAATAAGGTGACCTATTAGGTATACCGATACCTACATAAACGAATACACTTACGTAACATACATAACAATAAAACTATGAATTCTAAACAATATTACGCCTCATCTGCCTAAATCGGTCGTAAAAGCGTCAGCATAAATACAAATGTGCTACCTAAACTAAAATCCAGGCTAACAATAAAAAAGTCCTGACGCGCGTTATCTCACTAAAACGACATGTAGTAAACCAATACACACTCACAAACTAGGTGTATAACTATGGATTTAAACGGTTGATCGCTCGATCCTGATTTGCTCACTGAATCAGTGTCTACTATGTATAGTATGCCGACAATAATGGCTTTACAACGGTACTCGGATACTAACTGGTGACCGCAATTAAGTAAGAAATACTTGTGCAACGCAACTGACACAGCGGTCATTTACTCGTACAGGAAATAATATACACATGATATAAGTACAATATAATAATATCAACGATCGAGATAAAAAAAGGAAGGAAAATAACTCACGATCCATTTTACTCGGACCCCGAAGAGAAGTGATGGGTATTACATTCGTTTACTTAGTGCAAGTTGTTCGAAGATAAGATATAAATAGGTACGTATCGGGTCGCACTTCCTACGAAGCAGTGTGTGCTGTGCGACAATACAATAGGCCACGGATAGGCGCTCACTCGGAACGAAAACAAATCGCTGTTTACCATAAAAATGTTATTCGAACAGTTCTATAATAAGATCGAACATTATGTAAACATTCGTTCAAGGCAATTATTCTGATAACAGATGTACCCAACTAATTACCAATTCGTATCGCGTAATGGACAAAATCGAATGTGGAAAAAAGAAATTAAAAACAATAATGTTCGCTTACCAGCCATTAAGTTCAAGGTAATATGGAGTGGACTATTTAAATATAAAATCAATAGAGAAATCGCACGGCTAACACGACGCTGCCTATGTGTACACTTATCGACAAATACACGCACACTAACACGTGGGTGTTTCCTATGTCGCGTGTGTGCGTCAAGTGTTTACAATACATCTACTGCGAGAACAATGTCATTATTCAGTGATGTCTTTGTGACTAGAATTTTATGTATGCACTGGGGATCTGAACTTATTTTTCAGTTTGGCTCGCGGCCAATCTTCGAGAATACTATATGATAGAGGCAGGCGTTCTGATATGGCTAAACGAAAAACCATGTTACCTAATGGTAAAACAAGATTGTACTGTGGCACTGTTAATTATGTGCTCGTATATTTTAAGTAGGTAGGTCAAATTAATTCAAACGCGTACCGATGAATGTTGATTTAAAAATAGCTCATAAGGAAAGTTTTTCAACGAGTGGTGTTTATCAACGAGTGGGGTTTCTCAACGAGTTTAGAGAACCATTTTACGCATAATCTAAGAACAGAAAAGTTGAATCTTACCTGGGAATAGTTAACTACGTCTCAGACATAACATGTGGTGCATCCATTGTATTTATTTTGATACAACATTAAGAACTTTAAGCTAATTTAAAATATCTGCGGTATTGTAGCCGGTGAATGGTGAAATAGAAGGGTTCCCACGGGTCTTGATGGTGGCAGCATGGATCAAAACGAACCCGGAATTTAAAATGACGTCATCCAATTTTACATTTGTGGCAAAACTCTGTACGATGCCATACACGTCGCTGAGAATAGAAGATGGCGGGACATCACAAAGAAGGTCATGGAAGGTGGAGGTGACCCTCACGCGGGGGGTGTGACAAAACTGTTTCTGTGGCAAATTGATGTAACTGTTCAAGAAACTGGGTAGGACAAACAGAGCCTCGTGTGTCGGGCGCACAGTCTTCATTCATAAATCCATTCATTGTTGCAGTGATTCAACACTTTGCCATTTTATTTAATTTAAATCGGCTTGGACAATTTCATTTGCAGAAATTCTGATTCTGGTACAGTGGCTGCTTTATGCTCAAACCAGTATGATCTCGGTTGCTGTGTGTGACCATTCAGTGGGTTTTATTCGAATCCACATGACCACTTGCCTACACGAGCAGAAGAAGAATTCGAATCCAGCCTTCAATAGTTGGAAACACAACAACACAGATGAGTTATTCATATAATGTACGTACACTACACACATATTAGAGGATTTTTGGGTGCCAAAATCAATTAATATCTGTAGTACCTTCTCGCTTCAGCCAGCCCAGCTCATCGCCATATATCGTTAATTTTATCGCGACGCGAGCCCCTAAAACGGTTTGTGAATTTGATATTTTATTTTTTCTTTCTTTTTCACATGTGAATAGGAGAAGAGAGTAATCTCATAAAATGACCTTGAACTTAAGGCGTGGAAGATATATTTTTTATGGCGTGTATCATACGCACGATAATGACATGCATATACACGGTGTATGTCTGTCTTTATTGTCGTTATAAAGTGAATGATATCCCAGTTGGTAGAGTAGAGACGTTGACTTTTAATCCGTATTTCGTGAATTAGAGCACCACACGCGCAAAGGTAAAGATAACGGAAAAGGTAGTAGGGCGTAGAGCAAACTAACGGTCTAATTTCAATAGTTCAGCCGTTTTCGTGGAGTTGTTGACATTTCATTTTTGGAAGTAACATAAGTACAAAATTTGAAAAGCATTTCGAGATTTTCCTCTAAAGAGCTCTGAATACAAAAAATATCACATTTTTATATCCAGTACTTCTCAAGTTATTGTTGGAAACCGAAATAATTAATGAATTGAGAGGGTAAATAGGTACGTGAAAAATATACAAAAAAAAAACGTGGGAAAAATACGTGTCTATTATTTTTAAATAACTTATAATAAAACCAAAAAAATAAGATCTCGTTAGACGCAACGCGTGTGAAGAGTTAGGGAATGCTGATGGCATTATGCCATAGAAAGGGATGCGGCTATATAAACATTTTAATCTTGAAGCGCTTGGTAGCAACAGTCGCTATTAGTTTCTACGGAGTCTCTGTATGATTGTACTACTATTTATGCTGTGATTTCATCAGTTTTTTTCATAGCATTTTTGATATTAACTTATTTCTTTGAAATGATTGGACATTTCCTTCTGGCTGCATCTACCGAAGCCAGCTAAGGTCCTTGGGATAATGGATTACGAAACATAGCTCTGGGCTGGCTTTTCGGAAATAAATGTCCTATGTTAAGTACTCTAAGCACTATTCAATCTGTCACGCGATTTATTGACGCAATCTGCTGGATGGGAGCCGCAACACGCCTTCACACGATACGATTAGCTGGATGGTCGATACGCCTCCGTACTTTCCGCACACAATTTGGCTGAATGCATCAACAGTTACGTGTAGATTGTGTCGTGCGTAGAGTAGGTACTTTAGTCTTGATAGTTCATGCCATCTGTAAAATTTCATATAAAAGCCACACAAATTCAGAATTAAATTATAAAACTTACTGGTAGCAATCCCCATATCGGTGACTTTCAGCTGGCCTTGCTTGATCATGGCCTCATAGTTAGGCTTGATGGCCGTCAGCTCCATGGTGTATAGCCCAAACATTGGGCCTAAAGTAGCGTCTTCTTCGTAAGTGAACAGCACTTGGATATCTTTGATGAGTGCCCGTTGCACTGTTACATACCAGGATTGGGTGACCCTGGAATATTTAGAATGGTTAGTATGACGTTTTAGCGGGTTGGTGCACACTACACTAATGAATAAATCTATAAGTACCTACTTACATCTTCGTTAAATACAATGCGTCAGAGTTTTTCCATGGTCAGAAGAGATAAGAGGTATGTGTTGAAAAGAGAGGTGACTAGAGTTTATCATAATTTTCAGTTCAAAATATTAACCAAGTAGCATTGCCCTTTATTGGGTTGTTTATTTATTATTTATTTATAGGCCTCCCCTATAGAGCGCCACCTTGAGTGGCTGCTTGCCTTCTGCATCCATCGGCTCCCCACAGTTCTCACCAGATCGTTGGTCCACCTAGTGAGGGGCCTACGGTGCGTCTTTCGTAGGATCATCCTACTACATACTAAACATTTACGCAAAAAATATGCAATCACTATTTATTACTAATGGTTCTTTCTCATTAAATTATAAATAATTTTACAAGCAGACTAAAAACATAGAAAAAATCTCCTTCTTACCAGTTTTCTTTTCCAGAAATTGAAAATCAAAAACAAAAATAGACTTTGAACCTTTTCAATCTTTTTTCACAAACTGACAGCTTGACAACTAAAATTCGAAGTTTTAAGAAAATTAGAAAGTTAAGGTTCAATGCATGTTTAATGAAAATGAATCATGATAAACAATAGCAATAACGCTCAAATTTCAATAACCAGAACATAAATAAATAATTATGTGCCTGAAATATTTTTTTTTTTTTTTTTTTTTTTTTTTTTTATATATTTTGGCTCCACACATTGTGTATTTAGCCAGTGTCAAGTATTATATTTTCATCATGTTGTAAAATACTTCACGCAGTCATGTCCTAGTCATAGTCATAGTCCAGTATAAGTCAGGTAGTCATAGTCCAATCTAAGTCATGCTCCAGCAAAGTGGTGGCAACTTTACTAGAAGCTTCTATGGAGTTTTGGAAGCAACACGAAAAATCACGTTTCACCACATTATATCACTTGCCCTCACTCATGCTCGTAATTCAGCACTTAATGCGTAAAACGCCACCAATTTTAAACATTAACACTGGAAAAAGAAAAAGTTTTGAAAAATAATACAATGCAACAACGTGAACTTTTCCGCGTTCCCGCCAAAACTCTGCCTGAAATATTTATACTTTGACACATGAACTAAAAAGTTCCACTACCAATTTTCAGGATGATTCCACTCAACATAACTTTTTACTATTATAGTTTTTTTTAAACCAGATGCTATAATTTTTTTTCTCTCATCTGTGATCCTACTATCAGTTTATTTTGCAAAAAAATCCCAATCAAAGTCCTTCCCCAGGATTAAATCTATAAATTCTATTGCAGGGGTGGCCAAACTTTAGAAGTATGTGGTCTACTTTATGATTCAAAACAGCGGTCTACCGATCCCCCCTCCCCGCCCTTAGCAGCCGATTTTTTATAAAGATTTTAATAGCGGTATTGTTTTTAATGCTAATTGTATTGCAATAGGAGTACTTTTCACTATTTTTTTTCTTCTTGTCTGTCTGTCTGTCCCTTCGAACACGCATCACTCAGGGATGGATCCAGGATTTCATTTTGGAAGGGCATTCCAACAAGATTCAGAGGTAGTCTATACTTGGGTATATTTGCGAGCAAAGCTCAATCAGAAAAACATTGAAAGGCTGTATTACCAAAGGGCGAGCAAGAAAAGCGCGAGCGAAGCGAGCTCTAAAATTTTTGAAAAATATCTTCGCAGATTTCAGAAAAATAACTTTATAATGGCTAGTAATTTATCTCAATGATAAAACAGGACAAGATTGTAAAATCTCAGCGCAAGCGCAGCGGGCGCGAGAAATCAGAGGTGTTTGGACTTGGGTATTATTTCGATGTTTGGACTGTATAAATGAGCGCCACTGTAATAGGAGTAGTACAGTAATAAAAACAGCGCAAGCGAAGCGAGCGCGAAAATAAATTTGTAATAGGTAGTATATTGTATATACTACCTATTACAAATTTATTAGTAGTAGTAAAATATAGTATATTGCCTTTATTCCAAAACGAACGAACAAAGCACCCGCGTGAAATTATCTTTGAACGATCGATTTGTAATAATTCAATAAGGATCGATAACAATTAATTCCACTGTAACAAAATGGATAATAGGTCATCATCATCATCATCATCAGCCCGTAGATGTCCACTTCTGAACATAGGCCTCCCCCAGAGAGCGCCACTTTGAGCGGCTGCTCGCCTCCTGCATCCAACGGCTCCCCGCGGTTTTCACCAGGTCGTCGGTCCACCGGTGGGGGTCTGCCTACGCTGGATAATCGGTACTAGTTTGAAACTCTCGTGTCTGCACCTCGAATGTGTGGTGGTTTAACACATATGCTGTGTAAAAGTGCACCTGAATTGACTCGAAAGTATGGAATTCCAATTTTTGCCTCGCGGGCTACCGCTAATACCTCCGCGGTCGACCGGTCGACCGCGGTCGACGCTTTGTCCACCCTTGTTCTATTGTAATACTTCATAAAGATTGGTTCAGCTTTTATGTTGTGAAAAAATATGTAACAGACTGAGTAAGTCAGTAAGTCAGAAGATGTTTTTTTGGCACAATTCCTGACCACATTAGGCTTTGAATTTAATATATCATGTAGTTCTTTTCATTAACTTGTTGTATGTCCAACAAACATTCACATAATGTGATGACTTCATAAGTTTAAGAAAACTTTGTAGTAAGCGCCACGCGGACGTTCAGACTGAATTGATATTTAAGTCTACAATAATAAGGTTGATGTTTCTTTGAACATATTTTGACCTGCTTATCTGGCTCTCATGGTGTGTTGCCAGTGATGACTTATGGAACTGAGACGTGGTCTCTAACTGTTGGTCTCATTACTAAGCTCAAAGTCGCGCAACGAGCTATGGAGAGAGCAATGCTCGGTGTTTCCCTGCGAGATAGGATCCGAAATGAGGAGATCCGCAGGAGAACTAAAGTGACCGATGTAGCTCTTAGGATTGGCAAGTTGAAATGGCAATGGGCAGGCCACATCGCTCGTAGAACTGACAACCGATGGGGAAGAAAGGTTCTCGAGTGGCGACCACGAACTGGAAGACGCAGCGTAGGCCGGCCCCCACTAGGTGGACCGACGACCTGGTGAAAGCCGCGGGGAGCCGATGAATGCAGGAGGCGAGCAGCCGCTCTAAGTGGCGCTCCTTGGGGGAGGCCTATGTTCAGCAGTGGACGTCTTCAGGCTGTTAATGATGATGATGATGATGATCTGGCCCTACCTTTCACCTTAAATATTTTTTCGAATCAAATAAATTAAGAATTAGTATGGATAGGATCACCAAGCCGGCCAAGCTTGGTGACAATGGCAATCCCTATGATAAGCATTCAAGAGTGGCGTTTTATGGGGGAAGCCTGGGTTCCGCCCAGATATCTTGCAGCTTTGGTGTGATGCATTGGAATATTGTTATTATTATCTTGTATGTCTTCTCTGATTCTCTTATTATTATTATCATTTCTGTTTCATTTTACTCTCGGGTCTAGCCCGGACATTTGAGAGGCATTGATGGGGCCGAAGCTAACACCAAGAGGTTTTGTACCTAATGTATAAAATTAATTATTTCTGTACAAGGCATGGTATGTATATATATATTGTAAACTATTTTAAATATAATGGTAAAAAGAAACTAGGCTATTGTGGTGAACTTTTGATGGATGGTGACACTGGGTTATGGAATGAGATAATGGCACCTGCCAATTTTGTCTCATATCAAAATGTTTGAGGCAGGTGATGACTTGCCACCCACTAAATGGGCCTCATGTAGTGGCTACCACATATTGGTGCTGAGGAAGCAACATTGGTGTGGGTGGCTTAGGGTGTCGAGAGGTGTGCTGCACTTTCACTGAACGCTACTCGCGGCATTATGCCCTTTAACACTTCCACCCTGGAGCTTAGGTTCTTAGCTTTTGCGGCTTCCACTACCAGACAGCCGGTTAAGGCAAGCCAGAGGTTAGGGGTCTCATTTAGCCCCTTGGAATTAGGGTACGCAGTGACGCCACTCACCGACGGCTCGCCACAAAGCTGCTCCTGTGTTATTATTATTACTGGTTGATAGACGAGCAGCATGACTGCTGAATATGAGTATGTTTTTATTAGATAAAATACATTGTTAAACAAGTTCTCCATACCTTCTTGGCATAGTAGTCATCGCTTCCCAGTACTGATCAATGTAAGGTATTATCTCTCTATCTTTACTGAACAGGTTCTTGTTGGTTCCATCCTTGATACTCTCCTGCCGTAAGTTGGCTATTGCTGTGAGACACATCTGTGGGAATGCTGGAATAAAATATGTAGCATTAGAAAGTTCAACTACTATAGTGATGTTTGTTTGTTTAAAACAGTAATACTATTTGTCTGCATTGTCAGAGGTTTAATTTATAAATAATTACAATGGTATCAGTAAGCCAATCATAGGGCTGTGTGATGAACGAGCCTCCAGATCTTCATCCCCAGATAGACGAAATTCTACATGAATTTCATTAGTGCAACCTAACATCAATTGCCCTAGCCAATTGTTTGTGTAAATAGATAAAGAATTTATTGGAGGTGCATACTAATGTCAACAGAGCACCTCTATTAGGATTCTGGGTGCAAAGCATCATATTTTAGTGCTCTCTTGCATAAACTACATTTCTGTATCCACACTGATAGCCAATATTAAGAATTCTACAAATTATACATATGGAGGCCAACTGCCAAGTGACCAAATGAGAAATACTTACGAGCTTGATTCTTCTTGAATGTTTCTAAACCAGTTGGGGAACAGTTCTTGCAGATGAATAAGTAGTTTGTCATGAATGGAACCAGCTTCCCAAGCTGATATCCAATACAGGATTCATGAAACCATCTGTTACATGATGCACATAGCAACTCTGCTATGTTCAGGTTGCGGTCCTTACCACTGTAAGTAAATAAAAAGAACTTTAGCAAATGTCAATGGCAACAAGGTTTGCTTTGAACCACAGATTACAATGTTTGAACTTGGTTTGAACCACCAATCTAATTCAAATCTGCCACTGGATTAAAAAAGCTACACTTACCAGTAACAAGTACCCTGAGATTCACTGGATTTGTTCCTACTTCTATCGGCATTGTCTCCCGGCCTTTGAGATTCTATTTGCGAATTCGACGCACCATCGGCGTCGGCTGATTTTCGCATGGATTCGATCGATGAAGACATTTTTGTTCGTGTAATATATATATTTTATAACTTACACATAATTAGACATCATCTTACTAATGTGCTTGCTTTTTTAACCACTGAATCAGTCTTTGATTTTAACATAAAAATGAGAATTGTTTATCATATTAAAAAAATAATGATAGTATTATATACTAGGGATGTTAAAAAAATCGATTATTTATTCAGAAAAATAAATATATAATAATCGATTTTTATTTACCAAATAATCGATTATTTAAAAATCTTTTTTTTCATTTGGTTTTCTTTCCGCTGGTATTAAAAATAATAAGGCAACAGCCCTACCAAATACACGGGCGTTCAGTGTAAATCACAAGAGTGGATTCAGGGATGGATTTAGATCCAGTGATTTTCCAATAATAATTATTATAATTTATTTTCGCGCTCGCTGCGCATGCTGTTATAATTTTTATGTGCTTTATTTTCAATCTACCAAAGTGCATGTACTGACAAGTTTATCACAATAATTTGATAACTGCAGTAGCAACACTGCTCAATACAGACAGACAAAAAATGGAGCTTTAGAAATATGGTTTGCTTTACCCTTTCTACCCTTACCACTGTCCGTCGGTCCGTCTATCTGTTTGTCTGTCTGTCACCAGGCTGTGAGTCATGAACCGTGATAGTTAGACTATTGAAATTTTCACACAATATGATGTGTTTATGTTGCCGCTATAACAACAAATACTAAAATACAGAGTAATATAAATTTATGTGAGGGGCTCCCATACAACAAACGTGGAGTTTTTGCTCGGTTTTATTCATATTTGTACGGAACCCTTCGTGCGCGAGTCCAACCCGCACTTGGCCGGTTATTAATGTCGTATGTTGCGTATCGCATTTTTTAATTTAGTTTTTGCAGTGGCGTTCATTTCTACGTAATACAGTCCCATAGCGCTAATAAGGTAAACGTTTCCACTCGCTGTGCTCGCGCATTCTTTTTAAAGTCTTGTTCTTGATTGTCTGCAGTATATTTTCTGTTAATTGTCAATTCAAAGAGAAAATTAGGTTAACTCTTAAACTCCCAGCTACCCGATATCGAATACGCATGCATTGTTATTCAATTGGCATGTAAGCGTAAGTTTCGACTTCGATAAGTTATGGGAAAACGAGTACTTAAGTTATTTCAAACTATGAGGTGTGTGCCTCATAAAAAGAAAACACGAGAAGGTTCACAGGGAAAAGAAAGTTTATTCTAGCACAAAAAGTCACTTTATATGCTAAAACAAGTAGTAGGTTCGAAAGCGCGCGCGCGTACAAAACAATCGTCGCTCGTGGACGAGTATTGGCGGCAGACTGACTCGTGGAGTGGTCCGAAAACTCGTAAAATCGCGGGGCGCAGGCGTGCACGCGATGGCAACAGCGCATCGAAGAGAGGGATATAAATCGCGGGCGCACACGAGTGCGAGCGGGATGCTTGAAGGCGCTAACGCATGATCATTTTAAACTAAGAAACGAGCGGGGATACGGCCGCGAGAGGCACGGTTTGGCAACATCTCTTTACGGTTTGCTATATGCTCCCCCTCTAAATCAGGGGAACGCCCTCGCTCCTGGACTAGGACTCTAGGTGCTGTCGCTGGGCGACCTCGTCGCCTTTTTGGGATGACAGGCTTAGGTGGTGGAACACTGTCTTTGCTTTTGTAGGTGGTAAGGTCTTGGATATGATACTTACCAAGGACTTCACCGGGTGATTCTACATGTGATAAGATATAAGTTGTCGGACTTACTTTGCCTGAAATTTGGTACGGCCCGTCACGCTTTGGCGCAAACTTTGCAGTCACATTCTTCGTTGCATTGCTTAGCACGTGGGATTTAAGCAGTACCAAATCACCCACCTGATAGGTTTCTGCAGGTCGGCGAGATTGATCGGCATATTCTTTGGTCTTGTCCTGCTGCATTTCGACTCGTTCACGGATTGCTGTAAGTGAACTGAGGAACTGCCTTAAGTAAGGAGTTATCGATGGGACAAAATTCTCTTTGTCCAGTATAGCACGAAGGTCATGTGTGATCTCAGTGGGGGACCTCATTTCCCTGGCAAAAGTATGTACTACGCCTTACGTAGTACATCTAATACGAATGTTATAGAAAAGCTGTTTCTGGGGATCGAGTAGAGATGTAGTAATGGACAAAACGAAATATTAATGACATCGATTATTTCAAGATGGCAGATATAAGCATATCGACATAGAGAAAAAGTGATTCGATACGGATGAAAATTTATATCTGAGAATCCCCCTAGATACTCAATAATAATATTGGAAAAAAATTTTGATCCCGCCATTTTGAAAAGATTCATACATACAACTGAACTTTTTTATGGATCTCCAATCCGTATGAAAATTGATATCTGAGTGTCCCCAAGGATACTGATTAACATGCTATAGCTTCTTTTAGACATCCACCGTTTTTCAAAATGGCTGCCCTACATACTGGCAAAGCCACCAACGTGAAGACGAGCGAAGCGAGAAGGAGCTTCAAACTACCTATCGCGACGACGAGCGGAGCGAGGAGGAGCTTCAAACTACCTACCGCGACGACGAGCGAAGCGAGGAGGAGCTTTAAACTACCCATCGCGACGACGAGCGAAGCGAGGAGGAGCTTCAAACTACCTACCGCGACGACGAGCGAAGCGAGGAGGAGCTTCAAACTACCTACCGCGACGACGAGCGAAGCGAGGAGGAGCTTCAAACTACCTAGCGCGACGACGAGCGAAGCGAGGAGGAGCTTCAAACTACCTACCGCGACGACGAGCGGAGCGAGGAGGAGCTTCAAACTACCTACCGCGACGACGAGCGAAGCGAGGAGGAGCTTCAAACTACCTACCGCGACGACGAGCGAAGCGAGCAGGAGCTTTAAACTACCCATCGCGATGACGAGCGAAGCGAGGAGGAGCTTCAAACTACCTACCGCGACGACGAGCGAAGCGAGGAGGAGCTTCAAACTACCTACCGCGACGACGAGCGAAGCGAGGAGGAGCTTCAAACTACCTAGCGCGACGACGAGCGAAGCGAGGAGGAGCTTCAAACTACCTACCGCGACGACGAGCGAAGCGAGGCGGAGCTTCAAACTACCTCTTTGGAGAAATAAAACAAAATGGCCGCCATGCAAAATTAAAAGGCGCAACGGAGGCTTTCTAACAGTCTTAACATAATTCAAAGTTGGCGGATTCAAAATGGCGCCTGATTTTTATAAGTAACTCAGATTCGGCTGATATTTTATATTTGGGAGTTTTAAAGGACGCTGATTTCAAATTTTGACCTTTTACTTGACTGACAGCATTTTTCAAGATGGCCGCCATGCAAAGTCAAGCGCATTATCATTTTCTTTGAAAAATACCGCTGTTTTGTACTTTTTCTTGCAAAATTTAAAGTTTACCACCAAGTATAGCGTTTTGAAATAATGATACGCCACGAAAAAACACCCACGCGGCCCGCATGCGGGCCGCGAACAGAGCACCCTAGTATACCATATAACTATATAATTGTAAGAAAATATATCAATATAAATATATACTGCTTTTATAAATAAGATACGAGAAACAAGAAAAAAAAACTACACATTTAATAGACGCGGTATATAGGTACCTACATTTACACACATTCAACGAATCACTAAGATGACGAACACAAACGAACCAGCCTGCCTGCCACCAACCGCGCAGGCCTCACCTGCCCGTACACTCACTGACTACCTACCTTCTAATTATGTAAACTGAACGTACAACTAACAATTTCATTTATAGTATCATATTCGCTTATCTCACTCCCACCTACACAGCATCCGAACAATATCAATATTATCAACTATTGGTATAGTAGCTAACAATGCTATTTGTATTATAATGTACAAATGTTATGTAATATTAATCATTAATTTAATTTACTTATCTACGGCTTACGGCAACGCAAACGACGTGGTCTCTTTAACTACCTGGGTAATGGATTTTCCAACTTTTGGGAATTGGGCTGCTTCTTCATAAGAAACTCCGTCTCTGGACATAACAGTCTTTATGGACTTTTGTCTGTTTTGTTCAGGCCAGGTTCTACAAGTTGAAAAATGGTTTGCAGAACAATACAAACATGTGGATTCGGTTTCAGGGATAAGACAGTCATCATTGGATGGTAGGGTATTGATAGGTCTCCACTTCTAGAGAGGAGTAGTATGAAAACACACGAGTGGGTAGTTGTTGGCCTCTGAAAGTAAGTACAACAGTTTGAGTAGGTTCCCAGACTGTGTTGCCATCTACTTTATTCTTCCTATTAAGGCGTCTTGCTTTCAGGATACTAGTGCAATAACCGGGAACTTGCACAGACTCAACAAACTCTTCCATAGACCAGTCCACAGGTAACCCGCGGACCAGGCCCATCCTGGTAACATTAAATGTTGGGATAGTAGCCTCGTAATTGTATGCTTTCAGCATGGGGTTATTTAAGAACTTGTTAGCACCAAAAGCGGATTTGAATTGAACAGAAATCTTATTCCGTCCAAGCTTCTTCACTCCATCCTGGCATATAAACTCGATCTTGTTGTATGATTATTGGCCAAATCTAATAGGACGAATCGACGTACCTGAGGCTGGATCGGGTTCTACTCGCGACACGTGCACGATATACGGGCCTGCATCGGTTGTTTCATAAGCCCTTATGCCGAGAATTGACATAGCTGGGTGGGTATATACAGTCTGAATAGAAGGTGAAGCTGTTTCAGTGTTCACTATTGTTTTTTTGATAGGGCCTACTGGCTCATTCTCTAAATGACGCTTTTTGGAAGAAGACGGGGGAACGGGATCCGGGGGGTCCGGCGGCTCATCAGAGGAAATGCACTCCATTTCCCCTGATTTGCAGCTGCAACTATAAAATACACTTACCACCACCTACTTAATGGTAAAATATAACTCAGAGGTGAAAACTAGATCGACAAAGGGATTTTATCACACAAAATTTTGACCGAACTCACCAACACGTGTATCTCCTATCACACCGGGCTAGCGACCAAAATATAGGTAAATATCGAATCGAATATTGGCGTAACATCACTAAAATTGAAATTGTTTTTTGACAGATGACATATTCCGATTTACGCTAAAATCGATAATATCGACATTAACGCGCTAAAAACGCGTACCGAATTGCCGTGAGCGCGACAACGAACTCTCTTGTAAACGTCATCGTCATGACCGACGCCATCTTGCGATATCGCCGTCCATGATTGGTTGTTCCGAGTCATTGACAGCGGTCAAAGTCATTGAGCGCAATATTAGAATCGGAACGCGGTCAACGTAGGCGATATATCGCCATTTTGGCTACTCAGGACTAGGAACCGGCGACATAAAAATCTGATTGGCGACTGGTCGCCTTTTAGGCTACCTCAGGGACAAGTTATTTAAATTAGCCAAATCGTAAATAAACACCTTTCATAAAAATTATAGCCACCTTAAGGTCTGAAATATTAATTAAGAATAAATAAAATTAAGATAGAATGTTGTTGTTAAGACGTGAACAACTGAACACGACTAAAAAATCTACAAAAAGTAATTTCATTGATTTTGTATTGTAAAAGCTATGTAAATAAGGTGAATTTTGTTTAAAAGTAACTTAAACGACTGGCAAAAGTTGGTCGTTCTGTCAACATAATTTACAGTATAAATCATATCGCCTTAGACCACTTATTTTCTGTAAAATGTTAAAAATTTTAACACATTTTAACATTATAACACGATATTTTAACGTTTGAGGCTTAGGCTTAGGATTTTTTAGGCGACAGGACCTAAAATTCGACTACTTTAAGCTACATAGGCTGGGAAAAATGGCGAAATTAGTCCCGTCGCTGTTGGCAGCACTGGCGCTATGAGCGATTTTAGCGTGTCTCGGAATACGGGGGAACACAACCTTCACAGCAGTGTTGCCAACCGTACGATTTAAATCGTATTTATACGATCTTTTTGGCTCTGGTACGATGTACGATCGTGAATCCGAAATCGTACGCAAAACATACGACCTTTTCAAAGCTTTTAATCTTCGTAACCAAATAAATAAATAAAGTTCACTTTGTCAAAAAGTCAATAACGATAGAGCCGAAAGAGCTATAAACCAAACCGTCACACGACAAAACCTAGTACTACTCATTTAGTCTTACTCATTTTATTTATTAACGTAGTTGCTATCCAAATAATTTTACTCTACGCATGAGTATTTCAAATTGATTTCAGTTCTTTCGCTTGTCATTTTTTTAATTGAAAGACGTACCTACTCATTTTTTTTGCGTTTCGTGGGGAAATCTCATTCATCATTATGAAATGTGGCCGGAGTCTGGTAACCAGAGTTCCAAAAAATTGCTCAACGTGTGTGTCTAAAATGCATAAATAGAAATAGCCTGTGCCCGTTATGAAACAAATATAATAATAATGAAATGCCAAATGTGAAACATTGTGGACCCTAAAATATTGAATCAACGTAACTAACTAATTAAAAAATACTACTAATGCAATTATACTACCTAATTAAGTACTAATTATTTAAATGATTTCGCATTTTTCATTGAAATTTCTACGCATACTATTTTTTTCGGGAAATTGTAGGAAAATACGATCTTTTCACGTCAAAGGTACGATTCCCTAAAAAATAAAGTTGGCAACACTGCTTCACAGATGCCTTTCCAGTCCTTTGAAAACAAAACAATAATAGTTTTACTTCATACTTACTTCTCTCCATCACAGAGTACATTGGTAAAGACTGAAACTCTCCATCTTCTCTCGTCAAAGTTTTTTAAGCCCAAGGAAAAAGGAACGTCTATATCTCTTCTTTCCTTATTCCCTAGCTCTATCATTAAATCATAGCTTTAAACTTCTCTAATTTAAATATTATGCTATTACTTTATAACAATGGATTCTATTAAAACCACTGATGACCTTATGCTTGAAGTAAAGTCATGTAAAGAGAACCTTCTCTTGGAAATTATCAAAGAACTGTGCAGCGAAAACTTAAAGCTTACAACAAAACTGAAAGGCAAAGTATCACGGATCGTATCCGATTGCGATCTAACTCATCATTCCAGTCTTCATAAACTGAGTGCTGCTGATGAGAGCACTTCGACTGTGTTAGGTAAGTTCAATGATTGCTTAAAATTATGGTAGGAATTTCATATTTCAATGTTTTCCAACCAGCATTAAAACAATCTGGATTTATCGTAAAGGACTGTTTCATGTATAAACCGACGTTTGTTAACATGTTAATAAACTATTTCTATTTCTATCTTCCTCCCTACTTACCATGTTGTATACCTACCACCACACATGTATGGTATAATACTTTGTGGGGAGCTGTACTCTCAGATATCTTTTTCTAAACTTCTAGACAATTCATTCATAATTGTCAGTATGCATGTAGTTCTGTACCTACTAGCCTTACTACAACCATACAATATTTCAAAATGATTTAAAACTTTAAACATGTAATTATAACATGATTTAGTAAAGAAAAGAACTGAAAAGAGCATACATTTCT
This sequence comes from Ennomos erosarius, assembly GCA_963580505.1. NCBI lineage: Eukaryota > Metazoa > Arthropoda > Insecta > Lepidoptera > Geometridae > Ennomos > Ennomos erosarius. The sequence continues at coordinate 12,989,940 of OY756986.1, forward strand.
ATTGCTATCTCTCTCCCTCTGCACTCCACAATACACCCACACACACAATAGTAGAAGAGGGACAACAATAGTTTCATGTTTTCATCAGTTTCATTTCTTCAATGACATACATCATATGAGATTATTTTTTTCTTCCAGGATTCATGCAACGCACCTCATCTGAGCTCACATTTGATGAACAAGTGGAATTAAACCAAGCCATCATCAAAAAGATTGAGGATAAGATACCCACCCTCACTGAAAATTTGGAGGCCCTAAAGCAAACAACAAACACTGGCAAGAAAACTCGTAAAATGCAGATAATTGAACTGCAAGAGAGTCTTGATGATAAGTTGAACACCCTACATGAGCAGGAGAATGAGAAGACCGAGCTAATGATGGAGTGGCTCAATCACAGGCTGAGTGAAGTGAACAAGTTTAGTGAAGACTCAAGTGAGCTGCTTACTATAAAAACTAGGATCTTGGAGCTGAAATCTACGTAAGAAACCACACTAATCTATAATATACATATATATATATATATATATTAAGCTTAATTAATATTATAAATGTGAAAGGTTATTGTGTGTATGTTTGTTTGTTACTCTTTCGTGCAATACCAGCTGGGTGGATTTGGATGAGGCATGAAGGAAGCCTATGCCCTGGATTAAGCCATAGGCTATACTTTTTATCCAGAAAACGGTAATGGTTGCTGTAGAAATGTAGGTGAAACAGCGGGTCGCTGTTACTTATATTTTTTATGTTTTTTTACCTGTTTTTGATATATTGATGACAATATTACAGTAGTCGATGGAACCCTACTACTTAAAAGATATGGCCACTGAAATCCTAAGGGCCAGGTGCTATATTGATAATAGGATTTATATAAGTGTTTTTTTGTTAAAAATAATATTCATTTTATAATCAGGAAAAGCTTGTGCCATGAGAACCAGATAACCAATAGAATACAGGTTAATAACACTAGGTATTTATATCATCAGCCCGAAATACATTTACTGCTGAACATAGGCCTTCCTCATAAACCGCCACTTCGTGGGCTAATCATAGGATTAGCCATAATCAGTAAACACCAGACTTGGCAGGCGGCTTTCTGGGGCACATTGCAGATGATGGCAAAAGGTTTTAATGTACCGGGAAAAAGCTTATGCTAACACAAAGCCGCTGCCTATTCCCTGGATATTTATTTTAAAAAATATGATTTGTCCTATTTGTTCACAGAATTGTACATCTCCAAATCCTGCAAGGTATATTCACAGAGACCAATCAGTCCATAAAGGCTTACAGTGAGATACACAAGGATTTGAAGGATTCCATCAAAGAGACTGAACAATGCATAAAACACTTCAAAGAAGTGATTGAGAGTGATTTCAAATAGTTTATGGTTATTTTAGTTTATCCTTAACTTTAATTAATCATTTCACCAGAATTGTTTTTACCTCTTACCTAATAGTAATTTGACAACTACATAAATTAAAGATTTTAATAGTTTTTGGTTGTATGCTTATAAAATCAGCTTTTTGTGTCCTACACAAAAAGTGCTTTTTCATGGGAAGAGGTTTATTTCAATAGGTGATAAAATTTAAAATTTTAAATTTTCAAAATTTCTTTGTTCTAAAACAAAATTATGATTCCCAGAGAACTAAAATGCAAGCAATTGGTTTTTTGAAGTCTTAGTTAATAGGATTATACAGTATTTCGGTAGTAATTTAAATTCAAATGAATATGTTATTATCATATTAAATTTAGTATATCTGATACAGCACAATTACGCTGTCATTTTAAATATATAAGTAATGCCACAGATATTAAAATAGTAGTGGTAATGCTTAATTTATTGTAACAAAAATAAAGGAGGCATGGGACTTAGATAACCCTATTATGGCTATAAAACACCATTATTAAATAAATAAATAGATTAAGACCTTTTCTAACCTATGGGATGCTACGACTGTACCAAAGTATCAGAATAGTACTTAGACATGTTCAGTAGGAATGTGTTGAATCGAGGAAAGCGTCGAATTAGCGAAAGCAGTGAAGTAGCCAATTAGGGAAAGTGTCATTAGTGACCTAGACCCAAGCAGACAACAACCATCAGCAAGCCACAGAAGTTCCAGAGATTGGCATAAGCACAGATATTAAAATAGTAGTACCTACGCATAAGTGTTTGAAATAAGAGAATACGTGTGTGAAAACGGCCCTCACGTGGCATTGGGTAGAAGTCCTCATGTGCGTTACATCTCTACAGCTGCATGAGTCACAGGATGACGCAGCGTCTGCATACAACCTCAGGGTACTAAATTTCACCGGGATCCGAGATAGATAAGCAACACGACTATCATAAACAAGGAGTATGTGGTAGGTAATCACACATTCTTCACATAAAGCTATATAATACATAAAGAGTAGTGATAGTTCAGGTATAGGTACATTGGCATGAGGCTCTTAAACGAGCACAGGCACAGAAATGGGAATGCTTGGACGAAACATTCAAATAGCAGCAGCCTTGGTGGGTGCATGCAACTCCATTTCAGGGGTGGACCATGTAGGTGTAATCCAAGCAGCAACGGTGGCACTTTACGGTACCTGCCATACATACGAATCGGGATCTGCTGTGCTGCGAGCTCTACGACGTAATAACCACTCTTCGGGGGTACAATGTCAGTCTGCTGGAAGATGTAAGTATAGAAATAGGTACACTTACTCCCCAATGCATTCAGGGACACCGCGGCTCCAGAGGCAATGATGCGGCTGGTGAACTGGCACGGAAATGCGCCCTGTCAATATTCGCAGACCTATCAATCCTCTAGACAGGCGAAGGATGTGTTTCCTGTCTTGAATTGAAGATATTCCAGAAGGCTCTTAAACAATTACGTCGTGTTGTCCAAATTGTCACCGGTCAATGCTCCTTATTGTCCGCAGCGTAGGCCCGCCCCTCACTAGGTGAACCGACGATCTGGTTAAAACCGCGGGCAGCTGATGGACGTAGGAGGCAAGCAGCTGCATGGTGCTCTGTGCTGTGGGGGAGTCCTATATTCAGCACTGGGCAGTCTTCAGGCTGTTGATAATGATTGCTGTTAAGTAAACATCTGTTTGGTTGCACTAGGTGTCTACAGAGGATGCCTGGAGGCAGAGGAAACTCCCGCGCATCTGCTGATGGAGTGCAGTAGCGTCGGCTTGCAGCGAGATGTGTTCCTCGTAGCGCCGGAACAACCCAAAAATGCTGATGGGCAGCTCATGGGCAAACGTGCTTCAGCTGACAGCTTCGTCATTTAACAGCAGGTGAGTTGTTATCAAACGTATACCCATTTTATCATAAAAAAGGAGCCTGCTCCGATATCGGAGGACTGCTGGCGTTTCTGGAGACAACGAGGAATTTTGATGCCTGGGGCACATTAGGTGACTGGATGGAAGTGCGCCACCTCGTTACGCAAAAAGGAAGAAAAAAGCACAAGTAAATAGGTATATCACATCAACAGCCGGACTACTTCTAAATAAACTCTCGTACTAGACTCTAGTACGAGATTTAAATAATTAGTAATGAAATAATTGATCATTTATTCTGTGACACCGCCGAAGGACAAAAATTAGCAAATATGATGAACCCGCGACTCGAAACATAAAGATAGAGATAGAACTTAATCCAGCAAAGTTTTAATTACAATTTTAATGAATGAAATGACTAATGATAAAGTAATGACTGGTTAACGCACTTAGAACAGCTCTTTGTTTTTTCATTAAAAATTTTGCGCATTTCCTACAAAGAATATTGTGACTTGTAATTCATTATTCAGTTATTCTGTGCTTTAAAGTCTAAGCCACAAATCCCATAATACCGTGTACTATATACTCTTAACAAACTCAAAGATAAGGTCAAAAGTAAGAATACTCAATGACGTCAAATGTCAAGGGTAAAACATAGTTTAGCAGCGTACTAGTTCATATTGTTTATCTGGTATTATAATTTGTGATGCTGTTGTTATCGGAGCCATAAATTATAACTATAGCTAATTGTGAACCTAGCCTATACCTTAAGAATAGAAGAAATAACAAAAAGGCGTTATAAAACCAGTAACCTATCTCCCGGATATGTTTTTTTTTTTTTTATCTATTATTTTTTAGGGACTCTAAAAGATCAAATGCAAAGGTCAGATGCAAACGATCATCTAGGTCCTACGAATGGTTCTAATAGTGGACTGTAAAATAATACACGTTCTGTTCGGTTCGTAACGTTCGTCAGACGACTTGCTCGTGTGATTTATTGTTCTTAACTCAACTAAAATTCCTTATTTCTATATCACATACAAGAAAGCTTAAACCTAACGGGATCCGCAGCCCCCAACACGTGCATTGGTCACTACGCCCGCCCTCGCCGCTCGCACCCGCGCACAAACAATGGCAGCGTCATCTCTCGTCCCGTTCTGGACATTGGTGCTCTCGCTCGGGAGGGCCACATGTGCACTGGGCTTGCCGTCCTTAACAGGGACTTTGAGTCGTCCAACGACTATGCCAGCCCCATAGTACCTCTCTCTTAACTAGTGCTCGTAAGCAGGTTATGTAACATTGTGTATCAGCCTGTACACAGACCGATACAGCAGACTAGCCGCGTTGGATGTTTGCGCGGATAGAATGCTTTGAAACACACCCACATCTAGGCGATTAAGCTTAAGCTCATTGAATAGATCGTCTCTCATAGAGGCACTCCGAACACACTCCATCAAAAAGTGATATAGGTCATCTTTGACTCCACACAGATCACAATTAGGACTATCTACGATTCGCATTAAATGCTTAAAACTATTTGAAGGAATGTGTCCGGAGCGCAGTCTGTGAGCGATTACAATTAGTTTGCGGCTCAAATTGATGTTTGCAAACCATGGTATATGAGGAGGCTCACTTTGCATTGTTTGATACCATATGCCTTTTTCTCGAGAAACAATATCAAAATACTCCTTCCAATTATTTAAAATACAATTATTTGTTGAGTACCTCCGTCTTAAATTGAGTGGAGGTAAACATAACTCGTATTCCATTACGTGAATTGGAGTTGTTTTGATAAAACCCCCTATGACGCGTAAGGCTATGTTTTGGACTCTATCTAACTTCAATAGGTGTGTTTTTGCAGCATTATCATAAACAAAACTCGCATAGTCTATTTTACTTTTAATTAATGAAATATACACTTTGCGCAAGTGTTTAGGGTGTACCCCCCAAGATGAACCTGCCAAAATCTTCAGTATATTAATAGATTTCATTGATTTAGCCTGCGTCTCATTGACGTGTCTGTTCCATAAGAGTGACCTGTCCAGCCACACACCCAGATACCGAACGCAGTCTACAACCGATAGGATATGGTTATCAAGTGATACAACCACTTGGTCTCTTCTTCTTCCTCTACTAAATAAACATATTTGTGTTTTCTTAAAAGAAACATCAAGCCCTATTTGTCCTAGTAGCGCAGACACCGAAGTGACACAATTTTGAATCTGGATAACACTATTTTGAACCTTTGAGTTTTGTACATAAAAAACGAAATCGTCGGCGTATTGTAACGAGTTGATAATATTATTATCAATGGATTCATTTAACTTAGATGTAATTATATTAAAAAGCAGGGGAGAGATGGGGTCCCCTTGGGTCCATCTCATATAAACACTGTCCTCGCTATCTTCAATAATCTTTAAACATCTCGCTTTAAGGAAGGCAAATAAATACCTACATATGGTGGCTCCTACATTCAGCGAATCAAGGGTTATAGCAAGCTGATCTATCAGTACATTATTATTATAATATTAATATTATGTAACTTAATTTCATGCTGGGCCCTTATTCCGTATCGATTCCTTACTTCGAAACCACGCGGATTCCTTGTCTTACATAAGAAATCTGCAAAACTCTATTCTCTATGAAATGAAAACAAAACCGCGCGAAATAAATTTGGAATTAGCGCGATTTGAACTGTCAAAAATCATATGTTTTACCGAGACGCGTTCCGAAACATCAACACATCAAAAGATATGACCACTTATGTCAATATATTTTATTCAAAATAAAAATAACTCAATGTAATGTAAAGGTACTCCTAACGCTGTAACACGATTTAAACAAGACACGATAACGACGTGGTTTCGTATCGTGTGGAATCTGTGTTTCCATAGGGAATAATCGCCCTGAGATCATATGGATATATGCTTTTCCAGTTATGTTGATTTAAGATTCAAATTCATCACCAACAGCCTGTAGTGTAGACGTCCACTGCTGATCATAGGCCTTGCCCAGTGAGTGCCACTTGGAGTGGCTGCTCGCCTCCTGCATCTGTTGGCTCCCAGTGGTTTTCAACAGGTCGTCGGGCCATCTAGTGCGGCCTACGCTGCGTCTTCTGGTTTGTTATCGCCACTCCATAACTTTTATTCCACAACGTTGTCATTTCTACGAGCGATGCGGTCTGCCTGCCCACTGCCAATTTAAACTTGGTATTTAAAATACAAATGACTGAACTAATTTTGATGATTCGTCTATAAGACCATTCTGATAGTGATAGATACTGACCATTCTGATCCTTTCAAATAAAAATAGGTTTATAAATGACGGAGATACGACTAGAGACAACAAACATTTAAAATATTTTTTTAATACTTTTTTGGCAGCCTCCGTGGTGTGGTGGTTGAGCAGGTCGGCTCATAACCCGGAGGTGGCGGGTTCGATTCCCGCGACAGGACAAGTATTTGAGCCCGAAAAAAAAAGCGCAAATACTTGTTCTGTGCCTGGGTGTTGTGGGACCATGGTCCTCGTAGTTCCTGGGTCCCTAGATACAGGGAGTCCTAGTTAGGGTCCAGGATCTATGTATGTGATATAAAAAAAAGAAAAAACATACAGCCTAATTGAGGGCCTTTTTTTAAGAAGTCAGTTGAAAAATTAGCTCAAAAAAACAAGCGTTTCAATCGTTGCATTCTTAAAAATAGCATTTTTGTATAGGTAATTACTTTAATCAAGCATCCACTTGCGCCGCAGCATCTGCCCGTACCCGTCTCAATGTAAAGCAGAGGCCAAGATACAGCTAAAATTTTTGGTGCTTTTCTCATGTACCTACATTGCGACTTCGAGTTTCTATAAATTGATCATTATACTGTTATATACGTTTATATAATATTTATCAGTGTTCGTGCTCGTAGAGTGTAGATTAGTCAGCGAAACTAATTTTGAGTTCTGAGTGACATGGCAATCTGTTATGGGCGCCCGTGACGCTTAAAGGCCTATTACACTACACGGTATTCAGGGCCCGGTAGTTAGGGAGGGCGTGGCCCCTTGCAAGGGCGTCGATTACTACACTACACTGAATACCGGCTCCCTTACTCTCTGTGTACAGTCTGAAATTGAACCAGCGCGGATGTAGACGTATCATGGCACCTGTTTTATCTAAACCATTAAAAAAAGCTCGGGTTGCCGTGGCTTTGGTATTTGGATCTATGAATATTATAAAAGAAAAAAAAGAGGAGAAAGGGTCTAGGTCAAGAAATACTTGAAATTAAGAAAAGATCACTCCAATATGAGGATACTCAGTGTTCTAGAACCAGCGGATTTCAAAAATTATTTAAGAATTGGAGAGGAGGAATTTAAATACCTATTAAATTTAGTAGCTCCATATTGTTTCTTTATTATATAAAAAAAAGACACCATTTAAGACAGAGTGTCAGTGCTAGACAAAGACTGGTTGTCATATTATCATTACCAACACAAGCGCTCTCCGCGCTAACCACGCGATGACTGAGTTCCCTAACTACCCTAAGTGTTATTACACTAATCGGTTGTAAGGGCGATTAGGGAGCAAGGCTTGCCGGGACCGCCTGGTCGCCCTAGTTAAGGACCCTTACGCTCTTACTCTTATTACACCACCCTTAGTTAGGGTAAGGGTCCCTAAAAATTGGGTAGTGTAATAGGCCTTTTAACACCAGGCGAACGACTATCACATCACGGCATTCGTTTACATAAAAAGGCAGTATGTGGGTTATAGAAAAAGTCCGATTTTTGGGGCTATACGCTTCTTTAGACGGGCCCGATAGCTCAGTTGGTAGTATCCCTGCTTTCTGAACTGAGGGCTGTGGGTTCGATTCCTACCCAGTACAAACATTTGTGTGATGAACATAGATGTTTGTTCTGCGTCTGGGTGTTATATTGTATTATATGTATGTATTTACAAACAAAAAAGTATCTAAGTATTATATCAGTTATCTGGTTCCCATAGTACAAGCTATGCTTAGTTTGGGGCTAGATGGCGCTGTGTGAAATGTCCACACATATTTATTATTTATTATTATTATTATTTTAAGGCGAAGGGTAGGGTCAGAAAAGCATGTCGAAATTCGTTCAAAAAACCATCGACCTTAACGTCGTAGACTTAAATATCATTTCAGTCTGAACATCCGCGTGGCGCTTACCACAAAGACAAAGCACGTAATGACTGATTTTGGAGATTTTAATTTTATTAATATATTTGTTTGATAGTATTTTCAAAATTATGAAGTCATCACATTATGTAAATGTTTGCGCATACACAATTTTTTGTAGAAATATATTCGATTGAAACTGTATAAAATGGGTACAACCAAATTTTTTGAGGTATGTTTGCGATTTTTTCTATAGAGCTGAGTTTATTTATCTTGTATTTGCGGTCATCACAAACAAGTTAATGAAACGAATTACATGATATATTAAATTCAAAGCTCCACATGCTCTAATTTCATCAGAAAACGTGCCAAAAAACACCTTGTTTGCTCTGCCCTTCGATTTAAGGCTTGTAATAAAGTCCAATAAAGGGGCTGCTGGATGCGAGTCACAATCTGAAATATAGCATGAGGTATGATACTGTCAAGAAAGGTATTGCTACAGCGGAAGAGATTATGAGATTATACGTCCGCAAGCACTTATTATTATTATGTAGGTAGTTCACACAGTTGTCATTCTGACCTCGCCTCGGACGCATGTGCGCTGTAAATCAACAATCTCGCTAAACATGTTTACGATTTACGAGATGTTAAATCTTATTTCAAAAATATTTAAGTGAGTATCATGCCATTCACAACAATACCTTTGTTTGAAACCGATGAAAAGTGTTTGGAAAATTGTTCGTGTGCGGTTTAAATTCTGATTTTATAATAATTATGTTCACCATATCTCAAAGTTAGTAATGTGGTTCGATTGTGCGTTAATAAAACTTTTAATATTATGATCGTTTTGAAGGAATAATAATATACTTACTTTATACTTAGTTTTTATATATTTGATAATAACATCGTCGGCGGGTAAGTCAGTAATATAGGTACGTAAGTAGATGATTATAGGAATAATATAATTTCCTGTTTATTGATAAAAGCAGAAATGAGTGCCTTGTCGTTTTCTATAGTCTACCTAATTACTAATTAGTCATCAGTAAAGTCGCATTGTTAACTTGCACAATCTACAAACAGGATAAAAGTAAATGGACTTTATTGTAATAATAGTTTTTTGTTTTGCCTGTTCGTGATAAATACTTTGTCCTGTATTTTATAGGGTATATAATTATAATAATTATAGTTCGGGGATAAAGATCTTTTCATATTTTTATTTTTATGAATGCGAGTAAAAATACAAGTTATTTTCGTTTCTATTGTTTGCTTTTTGTACGTCTCTGCTGGGAATGGCATTTTAAGACAATTAATTATATAAAGTACTTATATTATACTTATTCATTTTAAATCCGCTATATTTCCGTTTGTGAAAATGAGTTAAAATAAAAAAAAATCAGTACCCTACTGTTGTAAAATACAACAGTAGGGTACAACAGTAGGGTACAACAGTAGGGTAGGGTAGGGATAAACAATACAATTGTTTATCTTTCCGATATTGGTTAAGAGTTTCCAGACCGGAATTGACGTCTGGAATTTCAGCTAGGTACCAAATACCTATTTCATGTTCTACTCTCATAACTCTGTAATAATAATGAAGAAACCTATATCCAACCTAATATTTTACGTATATATAAATGTAAGTATAGGCACAGATATTATAATAGGTATAGGTAATGTTTATATAAAATGTTTACCTACTTATAGTTCTGTTAATTTACTTGTATAATATAAAAAATATATAAGCTCATACATGTTATGTATAAGAACCTTCAGATCAAATATAAATGATCTTGAAACTCGTTTTGTGGTAAACAATTGTGAACCTACCTATGTAGGTAACATGGTACAAGCCAAATAATTAACTTCAATGAAGTGCCTACAATCAGTTGACGACCTTGATGTGGTAAAGAGTTATACCTATTCACACATTCAATTAACTCTGCATCTTAGTCTGAGACTTGTAGGTAAGAGCTTTATTTATTCTGTATAATCTGTAATAACTAGCTAGACACTTTTGTACTAATTGTACAAACTTCCTTTAGGAGTCGAGATGTATTTTCTTGTATTTTGCCTTACTGTACCCACATTGAGTTGCGAAAGTCAAAATACAACATGACAAGAGTAAAGGAAACCTTGTATAATAGATATCTGTGAAGGAAACTGACTAGATGCACAAGTGTCGTAATTATACCTAATTATGTTTGTGGCCTATCAAGGATAGCACGAAATAGCTAATTGGACGAACGGTCGTAGCATCCTCATAGTCATAATTTACAAAGACATTTATTCAGATCAATATTTTATTTTATTTTGAAATGAGGAGATCCGCAGGAGAACTAAAGTGGCCGATGTAGCTCTTAGGATTAGCAAGTTGAAATGGCAATGGGCAGGCCACATCGCTCGTAGAACTGACAACCGATGGGGAAGAAAGGTTCTCGAGTGGCGACCACGAACTGGAAGACACAGCGTAGGCCGGCCCCCCACTAGGTGGACCGACGACCTGGTGAAAGCCGCCGGGAGCCGATGGATGCAGGAGGCGAGCAGCCGGTCTAAGTGGCGCTCCCTTGGGGAGGCCTGTGTTCAGCAGTGGACGTCATCAGGCTGCTAATGATGATGATGATGATGAATATTTTATTTTAAGTACACAACATTTTTACGTACTCTAACGAATACAAAGATTTAGTTATGTTTATGGTTAAATAAAACATACGTATGTGTTTAATATTCAAATACTCATTTATCGATAAATATGTTTACACGACGTCAAATATTTAGAACCATTCATTACTTATCAAAGGTAGGTGACTCGTAGGCGATCACGAGTAGTTAATATCGAATTTTAATTATTTAACTCTTACAAATCTAATCAACTCACAACCGCGCCGTGTTCATAAAAAAATATTAATATTACTTGTTGTCTATTAGATGTATTTACATAGGTATAATACAATATTATATAGGTCATACCTACTATAAAAATAGTATATGTAGGTAAATATGACAAGATCATTAGACCATTTTACTAGGTGGTAGGACTTTTCTGCAAAGTTCGTCTAGGTAGGTACCACCGCTTTGCCAGTTATTCTGCCGCCAAGCAGTAGTGTGCAAGCACTACTATGTTCCGGTTTGAAGGGCACTGCTTGTGAAATTATTGGGCAAATGAGACAATGACCAGATTACACAGGGTAGTACTGATTACTAGACTGTGTGATGTCTCAGGATGACGTGCGCTGTGCAGTGTCACGTGGAACTTTATTATTTTAAAGTTCCGAGTGACACTGCAACTGTTATGGGTGGCCGTGTCGCTTAACATCAGGCGAACGACTAGCCCATCACGTCATTCATTCTCGTAAAAAAAACCTTTAAAAAAAATCTGTGCTAACGCAACAGTACCTACCTATGCGGGATTACCTATTTATAGGAAAGTTAACTAAACGCTAGTATCAGTTTCAGTTGCATACAAAAATAGCGTTATTACTCTAAAAATAATGCCCCCTACAAAGTATGTGGTAATTATACTTATCTATAAATTTCAAAATTAAACCGCAGTTACTCTGCGATAGTTGATAGGTATTGATAAGGTATTATCGGTATATTTAGGTAAGCCATCTTTACAGGTTTTTGACTTCTGACTGATAAGGAAAATTCTTGCATTATAACTTATAGGTATCACTATAGATTTAGTAAAACAATTTTATATGATACATGTTTATGATTAGTATACAAGGTGACCTTGAATTAGTATGTTATCCCGAAAGGGGGTAAATCTACACCCCAAGGTAGGCAATGTTTCTTCTACGACTTTACTAAATTAAAAGTTTTTCATTGAAGAAATGCCATGTAAAGTTTACGTTCGAAAATAGCCTTAGCGCAGCTGGGTGGTTGAACTTCGTCCTTGACCGAGTGCACATAAATGAGTTTAACGAGCTGTGTTTAGAAATGTATTTATGGTAAGTATTTTGTTAACTCTCGTAGCGATCGCACGGGCAGTTTCGCGAGTGGATTTATTTTTTACCATGAGAGTTTGGAAACACCCAGTTTCAAGTAAGGCTCTCACAACTTATAGAGTACCATGGTCCCAGTCCCCCCATTTCGGGATAACATACCAATTCAAGGTCACCTTGTATAGGTAGTATAGTTCAGCTAAGTAAATAAACAGTCTGATGGTCTGCATTCTGTTAATGCACACTTCAAGACTATAAAGACATTATTAAAATAATATGAGTTTTTCAGATAGTACCTCTAATTTTTATAAAAAAATAACTAACAGGGACATTAAAACCAATAAATATGTTTTTCTTTTTCGTAATCGTTAATAGGCTCCTCTGTAAAGTTTCAGTGAAATAAGATCCTTTTTAGGTGATTCTCCGTTCTCAGTCTCACTCACAGAAATATCTACCAAAAGAACTAGAAGCTGGGGCCCACTGAGCTTTGAAGAATATGACGCTTTGCACCTAGTTATTTTTTTTTGCTCTGTGACCCATAATATTTGCTTATCATGCGACTGCGCGACCGATTACCCAATAAGTACTTACTTATACTAGATACTTATACAACATGGAACTTTCTTCTCAAACTTTCTTACGAGTTGCCTATGACATAATGCCACAGAATAGATATGTAGTACTACATAATGCGAGGTCTGCCCATTTCCTGTATATTCCTTTAACCGCCCGGCTCTTGCAGCACCCGCTGGAAGAAATGGGGTGGTCCTATTCGCGCACCGGGACCACACGAAATAACAATAGGTAGGTACTTAAACAGTAGTTTTAGCTTTAACTTGCGATAAGACCGCCCATTGTGACACTTAGTTTTAAGTTTGTGATATAGGCATGGTGACTAGTATTAAAAATGAACAAGCAAATATTACTTTCACAAAGAAGATTAAAAATGAATGCAATAATTGAAAAAATAAGTATAATTGCTAAATAAATCACGGAGTAATAAGCATAAATTTTCTGGAGGGGGCATCTCCTTGATGATGATGAATATAAAAACTAAAAAGAATATCGTGTTTTAGCATTAAGTCCTTTTTTGTTCCCTGTAATAAGAATTAAATAAATAAATAATTAAATAATATACAAAGTAACTCGACATCTGTACCTATGCTGTTTCAGCCGGATATCGGGTTTCCTCGGCGTGGAATGGGCACCACTGAACGTGCCGCTGCAGCGGCGCCTGCAGACCCTGGCCACGGCTGTGTGGATGGGAATCATTCTTGCAGGAGAAGCTATGTGCATCTACTTGTTTGTCAAACTGCTGTATTCAGACTACTGGTGGCTGGCGCTCTTCTATGGATACTGGATGCTGACTGATATAGATATTTGCAACAAAGGTGGCAGGAAGTAAGTGATTCATTTATTTGTTTCAAGGCTTACATTTTGCGTAGGCACCTATCTACTTGCCACAAAGTTTAAAAGTTCATTTTCTAACTATCCAGTCTTTTCCCCCGATATTGCCATTGTAATATAGGCACTTCGTGGAAATTAGGGGAATTCTATAGTTTTTTTTTTTCTATGATAACCTATTTTTTATAAAACCAAAAATGCATAAAAGCACGGAGTTTTAAAAGTTGTTAGAATAGAACACGAAAAAACCTGAATAGTAATGTTGGATTTGACGCCTCAAGGTGTTCAACATTAATTTTTCAGATAATTTAATTAAACATTAGCTGCAGTTGATTATGTACTAAGCTATGTAAGTTGTGTAAGCTATAACTAGTAACCGCTGTCATCTAATCCTTGGGTTATGTTTTGCAAATCATTAATTTTCACTCGATAAAAAACTCAATCTAGCCAATGAAATGAATGGTTAAATGAGACTTTATTATCTGACCTCACCATCTAGAAATCTTTTAGAGACTGTGATGTCTCACAGGATGTCGATGTGTGCAGTAAGTGTCACGCGAAACCTTAGAGTTGAAGCTCATCTATAAGCAAGGAACCGTAATTATCTGAGGGTTCAACCTTAGGGTTCCAAATGACATCAACTGTTATAGGCAATCGCAGGCCAATGAGTAGCTTGACATTAGGCCTAATTTTGATGGCATTAGTTGACAGTTTTAAAAATGCTAAAAATATATCCGTCTTTTACATTGCCATCTATTTGACAAGGACAGCAACAGTTTTAGGAGCTTTAGATCTGTCAACTAAAGCCTTTAAAATTGGCCCCATTGTCACGTTAATTTTTATTTAAAAATATCTTCCAGAGCTGAATGGGTGAGAAACCTTCCAATATGGCGGTACTACTGTGAATACTTCCCTATGAGCCTGGTCAAAACTACGGATTTGGATCTTAATAGAAACTATTTGTTCGCGTGCTACCCTCACGGTCTGATATCCCAGGGCGCCATCGGATCTTTCGCCACAAACGCCTTGGATTTCTACAAGAAGTTCCCCGGAATGACGATTAAATTTATTTCTCTTGGAGGACATTTTCTGGTCCCGTTCTTCCGGGATTTCATTTTAGGTAAAGGAAACTGTAAAATTAATTAATTAGATGTATGCTTGTTGAAGGCCCGTGGGTTCACCCGAACATTTCCTAATACAATCTTAATGGCAGCTGTGAAGTAGTAAAAATTAGATGTGTACGAACTGTTCTCCGGGTTAAAAAGTATCCTTTATTGACGCGGGTAATATTATAAGCAACCTGTGATGCATTTCATCAAAATCGTTGCGACATTAAAGCGTACCACAGTAAAAGACCTCTACACTACAGGCGACCTGGCAATGACGCCTACTCTTCCTTTGTCTACCACACATAAATACAATTTATTTAAATAATACAGTTTGAGTTGCGTATCCGAGACCTCTTTTCAATATTTTGTTTTCGTAACCATATCTATTAAAATTAGGATAATAAAACGTATCCAGCACAGTCAAAAAGTATATGACAGTTGAAAATCACCTTCAAATAATGAATGACTCGGGGAGTTGAGGCAAGTAGGCACTCAAAGTGGCGCTTATCAGGCCTATGTTCAGCAGTGGACGCCTGCTGCTGCTGCTGATGATGATGATGATGATGATGATAAATTCTAGGTTTGGGCGTGTGTTCGTGTGAGGAAAACGGCTTGTTGTACAGTTTGGACCCGAAACGGTATAAAGGGAACTGTGTGGCGATGATGATTGGTGGTGCGGCTGAAGCTTTGAACTCGCACCCTGGGCAGTACAAGGTGTTACTCAGTCGGAGGAAGGGGTTCATACGTGTGGCGATGAAGAGCGGGTGAGCAACCTTACTGGTTTTTTTTTTTAAATAATTTATAGGCATAGATTTTGACCACTGTCTCACCTGATGGTGATGACGCGGTTTCGTTCAGACATATTGTAACGCGCGCTGATACTAACTATTTCAATAGCCTACCTTCATTTCAATATTTCTAGCGCCTCGAACTAATAAATGAAGCTTAGGGTACGTAATCCAAATCAAAGTGAGCCTATCTTCTCATCCCCTACCTATATTTAACGTGTTTTTCGGAGTTTTGGTGGGAACACGGATAACTTCACGTCGTTGCTTTGTATTCTTTTTCAAAACTTGTGCTTCAGTGTTAATGTTTAAAATTGGTGGCGCTTTACGCATTAATTAAATTACGAGCACGAGTGTGGGCAAGTGATATAATGTGGTGAAACGTGGTTTTTCCTGTTGGTTTCAAAATTTCATAGTAGTTAGTAAAGTCAACACTTTACTAGGGCATGACTTAAACTGGACTACCCAGACTGTGGTTAAGACTTATCGTGAAATTTACAATAACATGATGAAAAATAACAATACTTAACACTGGCTAAATACACTATGTGTCAAGCCAAAATGTAAGAAAAAATCGGACTAGTGCGAGTCGGACTCGCGCACCAAGGATTCCATTATCTATTAAAACGAGCATAAAATCCCGTTTGGAGTATGGGAGCCCCTTAATCTATTTTATTTATTATGTTTTTAGTACTTATTTTTATTATAGCGGCAACAGAAATACATCATCTGAGAAAAAATTTAACTGTTTAACTGTCACGGTTCGTGAGATATAGCTTGGTGACAGATGGACAGACAGAAAGACGAACGAGCCTTAGTAATAGGGTTCGCTTTACCCTTTGTGGAGCTGCGGAACCCTGAAAAACGTGTTTCTCATCCATTTTCCTTGTTTCCAGAGCATCCCTGGTCCCAGTGTTCTTATTCGGCGAACCTGATGCGTTCAGACCTTTCGAGAACCCTGAGAACAGTCGCCTGCGAAGGTTCCAGGAGAAGTTCAAGCAGATAACGGGAATCTCGCCCATGTTTGCCATCGGACGGGGCTTCTTTCAGTACTCGTTCGGGTTGCTGCCATTGAGGACCCCTATTACAACTGTTGGTAAGTCTTCATCATCATCATTGTCATCATCATCATCATTATCGACAGCCTGAAGACGTCCACTGCTGAACGTAGGCCTCTCCCAGAGAGCGCCACTTTGAATGGCAGCTCACCTCCTGTTGGTAATACCACAGATATTTAAATAGTAGTTCGTAATACTTACTAATTGTTTAAAGATTTCTGGTTTATAGCAATTGCTTAGCGTAATCAATAGATTAATTTGACAGTCTGTGGTGTGGTGGTTGAGTTGGCTCCTAACCCGGTGGGTTAGGAGCCAAGGTGGCGGGTTCGATTATAGTTTATTATTTGTTTATTTTAGTATTCTAATTTACAGCATTTGTTTTTATGTAGCTTGACTATTAATTAATTAATATGTATACTATTATAAAATCTGTGGCTTGACCATGCTGGTTAGAGTGATTCTCAATAATCTCTCAATAGATGGCACTACCGATCTCGAAAGTAGGCTGTAACGGGAGTAAAATTAAATTTTCTAATTATTTGTAAATGTAATTAATGTTTTGATAATTTATATTTAATAAATTTTTAATGTAATTGTAATATCAATAGAGTGATTGGCTATTTAATCTTTTTTTATTGTAATAAATAAATAAATTAGTACAATTTGGTTCAGATTTAATAAATTAAAGTTAGTTTACAAAGAATTCATTGATTTAATCAGCCGATATAACTTCGGTGAACTTCACCCTAATTTAACTAACCGATTCAACGAATCACCTGCTCACCAACACAATAGGCCTAATTTTGAAGGCTTTAGTTGACAGTATTTATAATGCTAAAGATATATCCGTCTCTTACATTGCCGTCTATTTGACAAGGACAGCAACAGTTTTAGGAGTTTTAGATCTGTCAACTAAAGCCTTTAAAATTGGCCCTATTATCGACTTATCACTAAAGGGTTTACCAATCGCATTCCAGTTGGCGCACCATTGGAAGTAAAAAGAAATCTAGATCCTACAAAAGAAGAGATAGACATGGTCCACGCACAATTCACCGAGCGGCTCATACAACTATTCGAGAGCGAAAAGAAGAAATACTTAAAAAACTCAGATGATACTCATCTAATCATATTGTAAACATTTAGAATGTGGAGCTGAGTGGAGTTTAAGTGAGTACTCAATTTTAGTACTTACGGTTTAATAGTGGAACAAACAAGGGTTAAACCAAATTGAATAATAACTCGGTCTCAAAGGATATGCGTTTGGAAAGCAAAATTCTATACTTAATAGTTGAAGGTCCAAAAACTTACTATTTTAAAGAAATTATTTGCATAATTATATAAGATAATTGTCTAGTAATTAATTATGCATCCAATTCATTAAACTTATAAAAAAATCATTAAAATATCACATACCTATTGCATTATTTAAATTATTATTTAGCAACATATAATTTTAAAAATTCTTTTTATAGACTGATAAGTTCATAATTGAATTACCTTAAAGAGGTAGATTTTAAGCCTATTAATGTTAATGAAATAAGATTTAATAAAGGTTTTTAAATATAATTTCTAGTTTTTAAAATTCTTACTAAAATTAAGATTAGGTTAAAATTATCAAATAATCTGGGAACGGGAGGTATGTAAAATACGATTAAATATTTTTCTATTTTTATTTACTTTATAATTATTTACATTTATATACAACGTTATAATATAACGATGCGCTTGCGTTAACGCACTTCACTCTTTTGAGCATTTTCGTTTGCCACCACCATACTGTATACTAAAAATAGCACTTTTTGAAAATAATAATAACAAAATAATTACAACAGTTTGGTCGAAAACATTTTTTCAACTGACTGTTATTTTTATATTAATTTGATAACAGCGCCATCTTTAGTGCAAAAGTAGCTAAACTACACGACTCTCTTAGTTTCATTTATGATGGTATTAATTATAAATATACATTACGAGCGGGAATGATACAGAGTATGTTCGGGCATGTTACTACGGTACCTGTCTATCATAATAAGATTCTACAAAAAAAACATTAAATTTTGATACAATAGTCATTTCAAAAAAAACCTTTGCGCGCTATTCTTATTGTAGAAATTTCCAGCTAAAACAATATTTTTGTGAGATGAATCTTTAATTTTTAAAAGTACGTAATTGAATAGAACAACCGCGAATACTTTTAAAAATAGTAGTAGTAGTAGTAATTAAAATAGTAGTTTTTACATACTCATTATAAGTACAGATTAAACTACCCCAATAAAGGTATGATGATTTAAAATAAACTTTTAAAATATGGTATCGTAGTATCATGCGGGCGTCAGGCCAGATCCCGCCCATTCAGACACTCGAAACAGAGCTCAAGAATAAAATCCCTATAATATAAACAAAAGTATTAAAAAACAAAATCTCGCTCCACATGCGACAGCATTGAAAAGTTAAAAATACTGACAAGATAACATCGAATTAATTCACTGACACTAAAAAAACGTAAATACTAACGAAATTGATATCACCACAGACATTATTCACGTTTTGAACTTAAAAATACGCTCGAGCGACGCAGATCTATTTTTGTAGACTGCTCTGAAATGTTATATTATTATACTCGTTGAATTTTACGCTCTATAACGTTTAAAACCCCAGTGAAAATGTTCAAGAGCTCAAAATAACTAAATAAACTTAACAAAGGCTCAATGTTAACTAAAAGGCTATAGATGTAATTAAAAATAACAAATGATACCTAGTCATTATTGTAATACATAGATAATTTAATATTAATTAATTTGGCAGTTACACTGGGAAAAGGTCGTACTTTAGAAGACTAGTAATCATATAGATCAAAAAGATTCTAACAAAGGAAAAAAATACTGAAGACAGACCAAACTCATTTCGTGTGAGAAACCACTGAGACATTTGCTAAATAGGGCATCAATTTACTCCTAAAATGTCTATGCTGTCTAACCAGTGTAACTTAAAAATCCCGTAACGAGCATGGCGTTTTACCCCCTAAAGTCACTATCAAAGTTTAAGTTGATCCCAAAAACGTGTTACGTCTGAAATAAACTGATCCATCATTTACTAATGGACTGCAATGGATCGTCACAAACTAGCACGTGTTGTCGAAGCCGTAGTAATCGATCGAAGCCACTGCGGGCTAAAGTCACATCAATGGAAAAGTCAATGTTTATTTGGGAGTCACTCTCACGCTTGTTTTGGATGCGGCGCCGGCGCCGGTGGAGCAGGCTTGAAGCACTGCAAGAGGAACGCTGTATACATTATGAACGCTATTGACAGCGCTATGAGCGCGTACATGAATATGTTTAGCTCCGGCTGCCTGAATCTGTTCTTCCGTAACCATTCCAGCACCTCTTCCTCCGACATTAGGTCGCCTGAAATCGATCGTTTGGGTTAATGAGATGAAATTCGATTTCATATCATGACGTGAAAATGATGACTTACCTCGATAAATACTTGGGAATCTCTTTCTAAAGTATACAATTGCTGGAAGTTTTGTGACTCCCCATTTGCGAGCGTACCGTGGATCTTGCATTTTGACGAATGTTATGTCTAAGTTGTCGGTTTCGCTGTCAATGTTTTCTAGTTTGTCCAATACGGCTCTGCTTTCTGCTGATTTCTCATCTAAAATTTGAAATGAACAGGTAAAATTTCATATTGTTTACATACTCTGACTTTCATTGCTAAACAAAAACAACTTACAGAAATATACTGCCAAGAATTCGTTCTCTTCCAAAAGCTTGTCCAACATTTTCCTATTCACCTCCTCGATTTCGTTTTTTATTTCAAAAACGTCCTGAGAAGTCAGCCACTGCAGCACTTTGTCGACTTGATGTAAGTCTCCGTCGTACAGCATCGGCACTTGCTTTCGGAAGTAAACAAGAGATGGAATGTTTACTACGTTATATGTGGCAGCTGCTTCGGGACTAGCGATCTTAACGAAATCTATACCGTACTGGTCGACTTCGCCATCGATCTGTTCGAGAGACTCAAGAATTTCTTCGCATTCTGGACAATCTTCATCGTCGTCTGAAAATGAATAAAAATAACTTAACTGTTTTAAGATACAGTTTCTTTCACACACAAGTTTGGTTTTTTATAGTTTCGTTGATATGCTCATTTCATTTGGTATTTACAGTGTCATTATTCATAAAAAATGACGTGTGTACTTACAGAAAAATACGACGAGTAAATGTGATTCATACAGTAATCGTTCCAACATTCTGTCGTTGACCGATTCTATTTCATCTGCCAGTTCACGGTTATCGTCATCAATTAGCCATTCTAAAATTGACTCTTCGTTTTGTAGATCACCTTCAAAGAGCAGAGGGTTTCCGTTCCTGAAAGTTATTTGGTGTTAAATACTTGTTATATACTTATTTTAATTCACTACTTAGGTCTCATTTACCTAAAATAAACCATCGCAGGGAAGGTCTTGATAGAATATCGTTTGGCAAGCTGTGGGTCTTGAATCTTCACCATATGTATACCGTACACATCGCATTCATCATCAATATTCTCCAGCTGTTCAAGAATGTGGTCACAAATATGACAATTCAATTTATCTGTAAGAAAACAATGGATTTCATTATTCCTAATAAGCCAAAGAATCAAGTATAATATATGAGTTATTTATACTCTCATCAGTCACTTACAGAAATACACAGCAAGGTATTGTGTATCTTCGACCATATGTTCAAGCATTACTCTGGTAATAAGCTCAATACGGTCCTCAGTCTTCTGAGTTATCAACCATTGAAGTACTTCTTCTTCTTCCGCTAGAGATCCTTCGTACACATTTGGCACGTTATTCTCAAAGTAGACTAGCACTGGGAAATCTGTAGCCCCATAAGATTCAGCTATAGAGAAATCTTGAGTCTTTACAAACTTAATACCATGCCTGTCACAATCATCGTCAATGTTCTCAAGCTCCTCCAGTATGCCAGCGCACTGTTCGCAGTCAGGACCGTCTGAAACGTCGACATCTATTGCCAATCATGGTGTAACAATGATTTGTGAGCAAAACTACTTGGATGAAAAACTGTCTAAGTCTGGGGGTGGATTGAGAAGTGCTATCAATGACTTCATTCTATAACAACACTGTTTGGATGGGGGCAATTCATTTCAAACTGAGAAACAGTCAGGACCTATACAAAAATCCAATATGCCTTAAGTGAATATGGAAATAACGATACTAACGATACTAACGAACGTTTCCAAATAAGTGCAATGTTATACGAATATACGTATTTATAGGACAATCATGCTACATGCAACAAAAGTACTACGTTGCAAGTCAGGGGTTTAACGGGCTGCATACAGGTGCAAGGAAATAAAATGCCGTAAGGTGCAGGCATTTACAAGGGGGATAATGTACCCTCTACTTCCTGTCCCTCTTCGTCTTCGTGGTCTTTTTCTAATTTCTTTTTGCCTGTCTTTTTCATTTTTGAATTGCATATTTCGCACAACGTTTTGTTCCCTAGTAAAAAAGCAACTGGGTTAATTTTGTTATATTATGTTTGCAAAGTTATTCTAACAAATAATTCAATTCTTTACTGCCTCTTTTTCCCCTATACTTACTTACAGTAGAAAGTAGAGAATGATAGAATATTACATCTTAACTGTATCTGAAGAATATAAGTACTTATACCAAATAATAAACGTTAGTTGTGTCATTTGTGTAGTGTAAAACGAAAGGTAAAGTTTATTTAGCAACTTACAAAAATACACTGCAAGAGACGACTCTTCTGCTATCAAGTCCAACAAATCCTGGCCCTCTAAAGCTTCAATGACATCGCCAGCTGGATTCTTCTGCACCAGCAACCAACTCAACAGCTGTTGCTCATCATATAAATCACCTATAAGTGTAATTTTGTTATTGTGTTCAATTGATTACCCATTATCTATTCGCATGTTTTAAATGTTTACGTTACCAGCATAAATTACGGGGTCCTTGGAACCCAATTTGAAGAACAGGACAGCAGGTAGCGCGAATACTCCGTATTCTTTAGCCATTTGTTTGTCATCTATTTTAACGAAGTTGATGCCGGCGCCGTCCGCGTCGTCGTCTATGTGCTCGATTTCCGCAAGAACTCTGGGGCACTGTTTGCAGTCATTACTGTCTAAAACATGTGTGATGTGCAATACAGTTGGTTTTGTCAGTATTCAAATCATACCAAGAATACAATCAGGAGCATTTTAAACTTAGATAATTAGAATATCAAATTAAAGAACTCACAAAAGAACACAGCTACGTAATCTGAAGTCTGCCGTATCTTCTGAAACATTTTCCTGTTTACTTTTTCGATGTGATCTGTTAATTCCATGTTTTCTGGATTCGTAAGCCAATCTAAAATTTCTTCCTCATCATCGATGTCACCGTCGTAGTTGATAGGTTTTGTCTTTCTGAAGTATGTTATTCCAGGCGGGTTTCTAAAGCCATACTTTTTAGCCATCAACCGATCGCTGCATTTTACGATTTTAATTCCGTATTCCGCTGCTTCGTCATCAATCAACTCTACATGTCTAAGCACTTTCGGACTGTCTGGATCATCATCTTTATCTGGAATTACAAAGTAAATGTTGATTTATTCTTATCTTATGTCATTGCTATAGAGCTAATTTAGATTTTTAATTAACTCCGTAAGCTATACTTACAAAAGATTACTGCTAGAAATTCTTTCGTGTCAATGTACTTAAACAGTTTATCTCTATTGATTTCTTCTATACTTTCGTCTTCCTTTTGTTTTACCATCCAATCCAGAACCTCAGATTCGTCCAAAAGATTCCCTAAAATAGTGTCAAAATTTACATTATGCTGAAAACCCTAAGAATTTACAAATATACAAAAGAAACCACATCCATATTAATTTATACATCGGAAACTCACCAGTTTATATCCAATAAATAGCATGCGCGGATACTACTACAGCAATAACATGCTGACATCATTCGTGGAAAATGAGTAATGACAGTTAATTTAATAGAAAAGGTATTTATTTAACAAAAAAAAGTTGTTCCAGCGCCGACTCAACGATACAACGTAACAAATAAATTAAACATCCATGCTAATTTCCGGCCAAACATAACACCTTACATATAGACATAATTTGCCACACAACGCCAGCACTGTTACTTGTTGGCCGGAGGGTCTTGGACGAACCCGAGATATATTTTAGAATTTAACAAATAATTACAAAACAAATGGTATCAGACAGAAGCTGGCCATGTTCCCGCATTCGTCCAATACAAACCGACCCCTATCGAATTACTGAATAGATGATAGTGATATTGATTTTGTATTGCACTATTTTCCGGCTCTGAGCTTTTACAAAGTTATTTTGTTATTCTCGGTACAAAACATTAATAACTATGGTTTTAATTCTATAAGTAAAAAGTAATAGATTTATCAAATGTAGCATTACAAAATAATGAGATTCCATGAAGACTAGAAAACTAAATGAACATGAAATCCTTACATCAATTATAAGTCTTTCAAGATGGCACGGCAAAATACAATAAAAAAATGCCTTCGTGTTGTTGTTACTGATACGTCTCATTTCACTTTAAATTTCTAAATATTGGAATAAATTTACAATCAATATAACGATTTGTACACCTGCTAAAATGTCACTAGACATCCCAATATTTAGTCTCCACTCGATCTATAAAATCATATAGCACTATATTTTGAAAAAGATGATTCTATGGAGTGTATTCGCCATTCAAACGATGTCGCAGGTTTCATGAGTGTAATAACAAGATCAAATGTGCGAATACAGGCCACGAGTAAAATGTTACATCATTCAACTCTGTTATGTGCTAGCAAGGTTCAAGGGACACGAGGTTATTAAAAAGCTAGCAATGTTAATGTGCCATGATAAACTGATGCAAAGTTAGAGCTATTAGACTACTATAGGGTGAAAACAATCGTAAGGACTGCATATAACATTCGTGTCCGCTTGATGCCTCGCGTGCACGTCTGGCTTGAAGCGACATTGAGGATGCCGCGATGCCCTAACTTGGTTTACCACCACCAAATATTCTCAGAGTCGAATAAACCTTTTTTCCCCTTTCCTATTCTTTCTGGTTTCGCAAGCGCCTTGTTTTTGCCTTTGGCTGGTTTCTCCGGTTGTTTGGACTTGTCGATGTTCTTGGACGGCACCTTGGTCGGCGTGGCTTTGGCTACTTTGGTCGGACTTTGGACTTTAGTAGGACAGCACTGGTAGGGTTCGTAAGTCATTTTAGGGACCGCCGGTTTCGCCCCCAATCCAATGTAGAAACAGCGATCGCCTGCAGTCAGTAAAAATTTGGTTTTACAACCCATATAAACGGCAATCATAAGAGAGTTAACTGCGAGTTAATACTGTGCACGTATTTAAGCGCCTATTGTTAAGCGCTATTAATTCTAGAATGAATAATGTTAGTAAGTTTAAAAATCGAAAAACATTTATTCGGAAAGCGGTTCGCGAATGACTGCAGGCGACAGCTAGAAAGGTAGGACCCATGCGGGCGCCGTGACGACCATGCAGATGTAACTAACAAGGTTCCATGCCTCCGTGCGGGGTCTCTCTCGGGGTCATTCTAATCAGTTACCTGTGAACATTCTTTTTATTCTACCAAATAAACTATCATCTTCAGCGTTATCTTGATTGCGACTTCGAACATTAGTACCTACTTTCTGACCTTTTCTTCTTTTGGTATTATGTTCTTCATCATCGTCTTCATCGTCATCATCGTCATCATCATCGTTAGGACTAGATCTCTTTCCAGGAAAACTATTTTTTAATTTGTCATTTATCTTTTTTGTTGGATATCTACTTCTTGGATTTTGTAATTTTCGAATTTTTCTAATTTTTGGGTTGGCATCAATGTCGTCGTCGTCATCATCGTCGTCGTCGTCGTCGTCGTCGTCGTCGTCGTCGTCATCGTCGTCGTCGTCGTCGTCGTCGTCGTCGTCATCATCATCGTTATCGTCGTCATCATCATCATCATCGTCGTCATCGTCATCATTATCATCGTCATCGTCATCTTCGTTGCTTGTTTTGTGTGCCAATTTCCTATTAAGGGTTTGTACATTTAGCCTACTTCCCGGTACTTTTTTATCATTTCTACTAACAAAGGTATTAAACTGAAAAATACTTTTTATTTTCGAAAGTGTAGAATCGTCTTCATTTTCATCATCATCGTCGTCGTCGTTTTCATCGTCTTCATCATTGTCGTCGTCATCATCATCGTTGTCATCATCATCGTCTTCATCATCCTCGTCTTCGTCGTCGTCATCATTTTTGTTCTTTGTGCTGAATTTTCTGTGGGCTTGTTTTTTATTTTTGTCAATATCTTCTGCAAAATGAACTGGTTTTCCTATTGTCTTCCATTCTTCAAAATTTCGTTTGTTTGGGGTGTTTCTCTTTGCTGTTTCTTCTTTCTCATTTCGTTTTAACCCCGAGACTTTTTTATTACCATCTGCACTGGCCCTCGTTTTAGTATTAGCTTTATTTTTGCGGGAGCTATCTTCACCTGCAGGCATTAGTAACTGTCATGCAAAATGACACAGCTCAAACATCCAGAATTTAAGGTGTAAAGTAGTGACAGTTCGTCATTATAAAATCAATTATCAAGAATGATGTCATGCATACAATTGGTAATTTTACATTTCAGAGACTTATTTTGACCTTAATAACGACATTATTAAAAACTTTTATATGGATGTGGATTCTTACTTTTTTGGTCTACAAGCCACTGCAGAACCTTATTTTCGTGCTTTAAGTCACCTATAAACAGGATAGATTGTTAATTTACTTACACAACATTTTAAAATAAGTTTGTCCTCAGTAATAATAATTTAAGAGTGGTTTCAAATTGACGGGGTACTTACCGTCATACATTATAGGTACTCCAGTTTCGTAATAAACCAAAGCAGGGAAACTGAATATTCCAATATCAGAGGCCAGTTTAGAGTCCTTCGATTTTACAAACTGTATTCCATGCTTATCTGTGTCGTCATCAATTGTTTCCAACTCTTCTAGGATGTCATCACAAGTATCACAGTCTTCACTATCTGAAAAATAAACAGTAAATGTCAATTCACTAGTACTTACCGTAACGTTGTAATACTTTTTGACTAGTACATCACTACCCTAGACAAAATACTTACAGAAGAAAACTGCTAGATGTTCGACGTCATTAATAAGATCCTTCAGTGTTTTCCTGTCAACACTTTCGATAATATCAGGCTGAGAGTCGTGCAGTTCCAATACCCATTTAAGAATAGCCTCTTCATGCATCAAGTCTCCCTCGTAGATAGTCCTGAATTTGTGACGGTAGAAGGCCAAAGCAGGTAATTCGGAAAGGTCATATTCCTTATCTACACCGTCATCGGATGTTTTTACGAAGTCGATGTCCTTCTCTTCGCACTCATCATCGATATTTTCCAGCTCACTTAGGATTTTCTGGGATTTCTTATCGCCTTCTTTGTCTGTAATAATTAAACATTGCATACACGCTCAAAGTGAATAAACCAATTTTCCCGAACCTGCAAGACGTGGACACAGATTTTATAATAGTATTGGAATAATTTTCCTCCTGTGGGCTTTCTGCATAACTACAATCATACAGTATGGAGAGCTCAAGAAAAGTGCTAAAAGAGTCCTCTCAAAAAATAACAATGCACTGGTAATGCTCTCAGTGTTGCAAATATTCATAGACGTAGGTGACCACTTACCATCGGTAGTTGAGCCGCCTGTTTGTTAAAATAGTTACTATGAAGCAGGTAAATGGTTATATCATTTTAATTTTATCACGCCTTGTTTCATCAAATACATACAGACAAATACAGACAGATTATAATGGCAAAATATAAGACATTAAACCACATGTGTAATGTACGTCTTTTCTATTTATATTCTATGGTGAGGTACGTTAAAATAAAATAAAATATTACCAAATATTACATTGCCGATTCCATCATACCTCTAAAAATGAAGTTAAATTATTTATTATCTTCTTTAATTCTCACTTCCTTCCCACTCATAAAATATCCTATACTTATATTAACTTTGACATTGTTACTTACAGAAAAATACAACAACGTGGTCGTTTTCCTCAAGGATTTTCTCCAGCATCTTGGAGTTGACCTCCTCGATCTTGCCGGGGATCTCGAGTGTGTTCTCGTCGGTCAGCCATGACAGTACTTCGTCCTCATCTTCGATATCTCCTATAACAGAAATCAGTATTGATCGAAATGCAACGCAGAAAAATGCTCCATGTTTAAGAAAATCTATTCATCTTTCGGCTTTGATGTTGGTAAATGTTTGTTTCGGAACTTTGGTCATTATTGTGACAGACTTACCCTTGTAAATCAGAGGATCTCTGTTTCTAAAGAACACAAGCGTGGGGAAGGTCTTGATGCCGTACTTCTTTGCAAGAGCGATGTCCTCAGTAGTGACGAAAATGATACCGGTCTCGTCTAGTTCATCATCAATATTCTCCAGTTCGTCAAGAATGTTGTCGCACTCGTCGCCTTCTTCGCAGTTACCACCTGAAACGGGATTAGGATTTTGTTTGTGATTAGTGAAGTTTCAAAAGAACCAAGATAAATTTAAAATGAAATGTTCTTGGAGTAAATTTTGGAAATGCTTTTCTTATTAAAAGTTATTTCTGAAATTTCAGCATCATCATTTGTTAAACTTACTGAAGTAAACCACAACGTATTCGTGCTCTTCAATCAAATCGGTCAAGATCTCATCGGTAACCTCTTCAATCGTTGCGCTGTTCTTCTGTTCGATGAGCCATTCCAGGACCTCGTCTTCGTTCATCAAGTCTCCTTCGTAAATAGCCGGGATGTTCTCTTCGAAGTAAACGAGTGTAGGCAGATGGTCGATGCCATACTCTTTGGCTTCTTGCTCGTTGTCCATTCGTACGATGACGATGCCTTCTTTTTCCAATTCATCGTCGATATTCTCGAGCTCATTCAGGATCCTGATGTCTTGTTTATCATCCTTGTCATCTGAAATTAAAATATTAAAAGTTTAATTTAGGTTTGGATTTATGACTGTTACGTTTGACCTGATTTAATAATTCCGGTAAATTGAAAATGATGCCAGTGGTATACTTACAAAATATAACTGCCAAAAACGGAGTGCTGTCGATAAGTTTATCCATCATTTCATCGGTAACTTCAGGGATTTCGCTGTGTCTCTTCTGATGCAATAACCAACCCAAGAGATCATCTTCCTTCATTAAATCGCCTTCATAAACATGAGGAATGCCCTTTTCAAAGAATACCATTGTTGGAATAGTCTCAATACCATATTCCTTGGCTTCCTTATCGTCATCAATCTTGACGAAGGCAATATCATTCTGGTCACATTCGTCATCTATGTTTTCGAGCTCAGCCAAGATCTTCTGACTTTTCTTGTGGTCCTTGTCGTCTAAAATTAATTCGAAGAACTGTATTTCATTTATATGTCAGTTCTAGACATTACGGTTTATGCTTATGAAATCAAATTGAGGTAATATTAAAACGTTAGTGTTAAGACTATTGTTTCAGGACGAGCTAGAGTTAAGGTTGTGTGAATGAACCAAAAGTGATTTTATAAATTAGGCACATGTGCCTAAGTTTTAGCAGTACAAAACAACTTTTCTCTATGAAGAATTTTTTGTACTTGTAAAAACAAAGCATTGAACAATAAAATTACTTAAGATATGAAATTATTACTACTGTAATTAATGAGTAAAAGTAACTTACAGAACAACACAGCGACATAGGGCATCTTATCGATGATCAAATCGAGCATTTCATCGGTGATGTCTTCAATCTCATCACTTTCACTCTGATGTCTCAGCCAATCTAACACCTTTTCTTCTTCTTCGAGGTTGCCTTCATAATAAGTAGGAATACCCTTTTCAAAGTATAGCAGTGTAGGTACTTTTTCAATGCCGTATTCTTTGGCTTCATCGTCATTGTCGATTTTGACGAAGGCAATGCCGAGTTGATCGCATTCATCGTCAATGTTTTCCAGTTCGTTCAGTACTTTCTGCGATTTGCGATCGTTGTTATCATCTATGGATAATAAAATATCACTTTAATTAGAGAATTATAAAGAAATAAAAACGTACGTTTTCAGAAATAAGAAGTAGTCAGTAGGTAACGTATACCTTCCCTACCAATGCTTTTTAGTCTGATAGGCCACTAACTAAACTGTTTTAGTTAAAACCTAATAAATATGCTGATCAAATCATTTGCTAACATAATCAAACGTTTCATAACTCCCCAGTTGAGGGATGCTAGAGGCAAGCAGTCGCTCAAATTGGCGCTCTATGATGACTTGGCTTTATAGGCTTTTGTTCATCAGCGGACATCTTCAAGCTGTTATAATGTTTAAAATTAAGTTACACCAAAAATAGACTTACAAAACAGCACGGCGACAGTCTTTCCGTCCTTAATAAGGCGGTCCAGCATCTCATCGGTGACGTCTTCTATTTCATCTTTCTCCAGCTGATCGACAAGCCATTCCAGCATCTCTTCCTCGTTTTCTAAGTCACCTGAAATTTCAGAAATACCCCAGATAATATAATACCTACAGTACAGATGCCTCATCCCATACACCGGAACGCGGGCTATTTTACAAATCATTTTATTTCTGCATAGCGCAAGATTATCAAGCGACGTTTATTGCGTATTGGCGAAGTATTAGGCCAAATGAATACACTGGACACTAACTAGTAACTCTCTAGACACAATTACTACATTTTTTCAAGTTCGGGCTAATTTTCGTGTGTAGGTGACACACGAAAAATGACCCCATGGAAATACTAACTTTACTCTAACAAATTTTTCGTTTTCCAGTTGTAGTATACCTACCTATTTTGAATTAGAAATGGTTAGCACTACTGATAAAGAAAGTAACTGTTGGATTCCAAACTCACAAAAAACATATTTTATTTATCTACAAACTAACTTAAATTCCCGATAAAACTATAAAAGAGTGAAATATCATACCGATGTACTGATATTAGATTATCATCATTACACCCATCGTAATATTATTTCGGTGGTTGCAACGGTGCAAGAAACATGACCTGCACCATTGCATTTTGCAGCTGATTTTGGAGACAGTATGACATTGATGTTATTCAGTAGTACAAAGAAAAATGACCTTACCGTCGTAAACATTAGGGATCTGTTTCTCAAAGTAGACAATAGACGGAACATCATCGATACCGAAAGCCCTGGCGGCCTTCTGGTCGTCGATCTTGACGAACTGAATGCCGTGGCGGTCGCAGTCATCGTCGATCTTCTCAAGCTCTGCGAGGACCGTCATGGACTCTTCATCACCGTGGTCATCTGAAACGTAAAGAAAAATTATTGAGTTAATTAAGTTTTAAACTTAACATTATAAATAAGCTGTTCAAAATATTTAAGCGCTGAACTTCCAATAGTCGCTGTTCTTATTGTTAGGGTAAGAGAGTATTTAATTTCACTATGAGAATAAACTTAATCTAACATAGACTTTTAAGTCCTTTTAGTGACTTTAGCCCCGCCTTTAATAACTTAATTTAGAAAAACATATAATACTGATTAATTATGATTCTCAGTATTTATGATTTTATAGGAGTATCGCCTGCTCAGCGTTATCTTTACAGCATTTGTGTTGATGTAACTTGACCATGCTGGTTGGGATGATTCTCAAGAATTTCTCAATAGATGGCGCTACCAACCCCGTAAGTTGGTTGTATAAGGTGAAGGAAAAATTCACACATGAGACCACTTGTCACGGTAGCTTAAGTAAAGCATATCCCGGCTTGAGGGATGGATGGATGCGGATTCAATTCAAATTAATCTATGATTCTCAACACTAAGATCATATTAAAATGACTTGGTGGAATTTATACTTGAAGGAAGTTCGTTGATAATAAAAATGTGGCGAGTTGCCAATGGCCTCAATTAAATCTGTCTATGAAATTAGACCATTATTGTGGGCCGAGTTTATGGCATACGCGAAAGTTGATACTAAAGTAAACGTGTACGAATCACTTTTAGTAGTTCATTTATTAAAGCGTGATGTGGATTGTAATGCCAGTTTCGCAGTTACGCAGTTTCTTTTTATGGGCAAAGTTCTTCTATCACAATATTTTTGGAAATGCTCGAAAAGATATTGTATGCAACTTACAGAACAGCACCACAAGATTGTCTACGTTTCCAATGAGGGTATTCAAGGTCTTGGCGGTGACATCTTCGATGACGTCTTCTTCGTCCCCAGTCGATTTATTTGCGATGAGCCATTCAAGGACATCTTCTTCCCTGCTCAGTTCTCCTGGAAATTTGTAAACATGTGGCTTAGATACGCTATATTACCAGTAAGAAATGAAAATGTCAAATAAGATATTGGCAATTAAATATGGTAAACATCTCATAAGCACACAGGTCAAAGAGCAGAGTCGAAACAATCGCCACATTTATGAGCATCTATATGCTCGGCAACCGTATATAAATAAACTGCAAAGCTTCGGCAACAGTGCACTCATTAAGCACAATTATACACACTTAGGAGTAAATTGAATCACTGTATCTGCCGCTAAACATAATTGATCACCGAATTGCTATCTTGTTTCGCAATTCAAACGTCATTGGCCATAAAAATGAGTCACTTACCTTCATAGATAATAGGTATCTGATGCCTGTAGTACACCAGTCTTGGCAGGTCTCCAAGACTGTACTCCTCAGCTAAATCCTCGTCGTGGATCTTCACGAAACCGATGCCGAGCTGGTCTGCCTCGTCGTCGATGTTCTCCAGCTCTTGGAGAGCTTTAGCGCACTTCTTGCACTCCGGCTTGTCTGCAACGTTAAGCCCATGTATAAAAACCCGAGCCAAATCTTCTTTAAACCAAGGATTTCCTAAGTCATGCCTCATAGGTCCTAAAGCGGTGCAGTTAAGGGCGTCTAAATGAGTTTTACGAGAAAATTAATGTGTGCGTGTAAGCCAGTGTCGTGCGTGCAACATGATACACTGCTGTCTTAATATAAATACGTGTATTGTGGTGCGAGTGATCGTTTGAAGCGTAGGAATCAAAAAGAGAAAACTTGTTTATGCTAGTGTCTCTAGCATATTTTCCCTTGTGTTCTAGGGGTGCTAGTATATCAACAAAACTCTGTTGCTTTAGTACACCATCTTAAAGACCAAAGTTTTTCGTCGTTTAGTAACGTGCAGCAGCTCATTGTTCGCTTTTAATATAGTTTATTATGGTTTGTTTATGATATTTGTTTCAGTTACGTCATAAGTTAGGGCATAGTAAACAATGTTTATCATGACGCTGTGTTGTTTAAAAATATTTAGGTCAAGGTCACCATGCACTTTTTCTGCAAGTTCGTGCAAATAATAGAGCCCCGTTTCAGAGGTTTTCGTTATTTTTATTGAGTTAGCGTGACCATCTTTTTTATTCGTTAAAGGTTGGGTGAGCGTTTGACGTCGAGATTCGTGACATGTCGGTCCGTCAATCCGAGCTTGCTGGCGAGCCGCATATAGCTCCGCAAAAATAGCTCGCCTCGGCCCGATACTGCAAACGTGGTTTTGATTCTAGCCTTCCTTACACTACGCCAGATTAACTTATGTCGAATCGCAGTACAAGCAATTAGAGATACAGTTAATCAAGGAATTGTAGCGATAGAAGAATAAAATAACATGAGAGTGGAAAGAGAACGTGAATTGCTAAATTAAATGGAAATGTTATTAGAATGATTACAAATAGGATAAAGATTGAGAATAATTAACGATGACTCATATCTCTAGAAATGTTGTATCCGAGCCAAATGTTACATTAGGTCTATTCATCATACATTGTTGATTTAAGTAATGTGAACTGGGTTCACATAATTTTAATTTCCATTGATTTAATAACGATTCCCTGTTGTAAATCTATAAATTCACGAAATAAGCGTGAAGCAAATAACATCTGAAACATAAAATTCTATCTACGAAGCTGGAAGAAATATAGCAAAACGGACAAGTAAGCATGCCGCCGGCTGAGATCTTACTTACTGTTTGACGGGCCGCAACTTTTGTGATCAGGACCTACGTCAAAAACACAATCAAATCACACGCACAAGTAACAACTCTTCGACTACTCCTCGCTAACATATGGGTTACGATTCACAGGTCTACACTGACAGAATTTACAGTTGATAGTTGTAACAGATGTTAGTTGAAAATAATGCCTTCAATGTACCACATTAGCTAATTTACGAAGAACAAAACACTCGTGATGCCAAGCCTATACTTACAGAAGAGAACTGCTACGTAATCTGTGTCCTCGATGATTTTTCCTAGGATCTTTTGGTTTACTTCTTCTATCCGGTCAGGAAGGTCCATTGCTTCTAAACTCGTCAAGAAATCCAGGACGCTCTCCTCGTCCATGAGATCTCCTAAAATGTACGTGGGATATCAAAATGAGTCTAGAGCAATAAAATGCCCATTAAATTCTAAAATACATAAATGAATGATAGCTGTATCTGACAATGAATCATAGAGAGCTCCACTTGTTTAATGGCTTCCTACATTATTACATACTGTTTCAATAAGATGTTGATTTCCAGTCAGTTCTGTGATCCGCTTAATAATAATTATGTACCTACCATCACTCATCATCATCAGGATGTTGTACCTACTGTAGTAGTGAATAGCAAGCTTTCCGGAACCAATTTAGAATCCTACGTTTGTATCTCTCCTATATCAATGTGTTGAATCTTAAACTGCGTGTTTCTTTCAATTGTACCTATGTAGAACTTTATTATTCTGTTTTTCTTTCTCCTTTGCCTCATCTCTACATCATTGATCACTTTGTACATTATAATTAGTTACACATAACAGTGTAGTTTCGATTTAAGATTTGTGTTTACCTTCGTAAATAATCGGTTCCTTCTCACGGAAGTACGTGAGGGCGGGGAATTTCGTGATGCCATACTGTTTCGCGAGCCGCTTGTCGTTGATCTTTACAAAGTCGACGCCGAATGTATCGGTGTCGTCGTCGATCTTCTCTAGTTCTTCGAGCACTTTATCGCACGTCACACAGCTTCTCGCGTCTGCGATGAAAATTGTTGATATTGGAAAAATGTTTATTACTAATAATGACATTAGTAGATCTAATCATTTCATCTATAAGTTACCGTCATGCAAAAAACAAGCCAATGTTATGTCTGTCTTTGCGTTATTGAACTTCCTCATGGAACAGGCCGTAACATTTCAGTAATTTCGTTTTAATCGTTTTTATTTACATAAACGTATAATAATATTCGTTTCAAAAGCTCTACTTAGCTAAAACTTAACTTACACTTAAAACTTAGCAAAAGCTACCTTTTGGAATGTTCATAAGGTAGTTCTGATGTAGATTCTATATTTTATGTAAGTAACTTACTAAGTAAATAACTTATGTGGAGAACATATCATTACATACGATGTACAACTTTATACAATACACGTTAATGACATAATAGAATGTTAAGTATCTGTTTTTTTTTCATACTACGCCTTGTTAAAATAACCGGCATCTGTTTAAAAAAGAAGTTCATTATGTCTAACACAAGTTCCACAAATAAACTACAAATAATGTTAAACTTTGGAAGTAACCGTTGCGCCGCGCCTCGCCTACGCCATTAAAAACGTTAAAACAGAACATGCTGCTAACATTGAAACGTTGACAATTAACAAAACAATCGTTGGGGACGTGACATCAACATTTGGCAGGGAGTTTTCTACCTCGGCACTCGACTCTACTACAGTCATACAGAATTGAGTAAATAGATGTGGGTAGATACTAAATACCTATGAAAGCAAAGCGAGACGCCGTAATCCATCAGAGTGTTAAAATCTAGGAGCAGCAGAAGGCATTCGATCGCATTTACCCTCCAGGACAAAGAGACATAAATATGATAACAAACCATTAACACGATAATCAATGGTGTTACAGGTTCATACAACAGGACCCGTTGCCAGAAAATTTGAAAAATGCATCGAGGTGGCCTTTGTAGTATAGATTAGTTAGGTTAGGTTAGGTTACTACTTTATTTAGGTACAGTGTACAGACACAAAAATTTGCAAAACTAATAACATTCCTTGCCCTAAACATAAGTATCGTATACCATAATATGTAGAGCAGAGGTTACTTGTAAAGGCTAACTGTTGCTTGTTAGATCGATAAGTAGTTACCTAGCTGCAGTATCTACAAAATCTGTAGCAAAAATCAAGTTAGTAAAGTCCTTAAACTTCCTAGCACACAAATGTTTGGGGGAAAAAAAACTTAAGCAAGTGAAAAGTATACTGATAACCGATTGATTGTATCACGATGGACAGTGTAAAAACCAATCTTTTCTTTTTTATATTTTAAACCTAGAAACCTGTACAGCTGCTTGTGGTTTGTTGTAGACATCTGAAACGTCAGCAACGAAATAAACTCGTATATCTTCCACAGCAAGAGATCGTGACTTGACTGCCTACAGTGCCGACGCAACTGCGCTGCATGAGTTGTATTTATGGCCGACTCACCGTCTATCCCACATACGCTTCAGTTGTGCTTGCTTTTAGTTTAATAGCCTCAGCATCTTTATGATGCCTGAACATAATGTAAATGTTATTATCCTTGGCATTTATAATGATGAACTTTATTTTTAACGATTTTTGTTTGATATTGATATGATTTTCCTGCGAACTATTAACGCTAGCGCCGTAAAGTTATTGATATCGACAGCATTCATTAATTTTTTTAATTAAGTAAATGATTAAATCTAAAATTTATACTTACAAGTTTGTTTCTAAAATTCATCATTTATAGCATTGCTTTCCCAAATACTAACAAAACATATATGTAGGTAATCTTTGCTTACAATAATAGCTCTACCAACCAGATGGCTCATTCCAAAGTGGCTTTACACTTCCTACGCCTGCATTTGTTATTGACGATAAACTTTCATTAAAAATAAACAAGACTCCGTTTTGAAGATGCTCTCGAAGTAAAAGAAGATCATAAAGATGGAAACGATGCCTTTGGATCTTATATAATTAGACGATTTGTTAAATAACATTACTTAAATACAGCCACTGATGTACACAAGACCACGGCCTCAAACCAGCAGGATGATATGAAAGCATAAACATCAATGAAGTTCAGACGTAATGTGACGCATACACGGTAGATATATTACCAGTAGGTTACCTACTTAATATATTCTCAAGTACGAGGAGTATTTTGGTTGTTAATATGATGTAATTTGTCAAATAAACATTGT
This sequence comes from Ennomos erosarius, assembly GCA_963580505.1. Lineage (NCBI taxonomy): Eukaryota > Metazoa > Arthropoda > Insecta > Lepidoptera > Geometridae > Ennomos > Ennomos erosarius. Next base: position 13,026,929 of record OY756986.1, read on the forward strand.
AGTGGAGGAATAGTGGTTTTGTGTTTTGGTTGTCTCTGTTTGAAATAGGTTAAGATAAAACAAGAATAGTTCATGGGATAGATTTTAAACAGTGGAGTGAGTTGGAGGGCGCAGTTTCAAAACCCGCTGGTTGCTAAAATTTTGAGGACTATATATATTTTCTTTACAAGAATAGTTATCAAGTTTACAATCATAGGTATCAATTATTTATCAGGATAGGACAAATGATACAAAAGTGATATCTACTTAACACAAAAACAATATCTATTGATACAAGAACGATATCTTTATAAAAATTTATTAAATTGTATCAATTTCTATTCTAATATAATTTAATTCTGGCAAAGGCAGGTTAATGCTACAGGAGCTTTTGACACCTTAGGCTGAGTTGCACCAGCTTACTTTAACTCTAACTTTAACGCTAACTATAACCGTTCCACGCTTCGCAGGGCGGGCTTATGTCAAAATTTGACCGTAACTTTAACTGTGATTATGGTGCAACTCAGCCTTAGTTAATTCCACGGAGCATTGAAACAAATGACGCTTAGCGCCTTTTTTTTTGCTCTGTAAGTAATTTGACCTAAAGTCGAAAAAATATTTCTTGAAATGCAAACTACGGTCTACAATCTACATAATATCTACCTACGTAATAAAAATCATTCATTTTATTATACACGGATGACGTGAATGACGACCCTGTTCCATGTTCAGTTTATTTTCTGTTTCTCTGAATTGTATGGGAAAAGAAATCTACGTCAGAAAAGCTATAGGTACGACTAATATTATAACAAATTAGCTGCTCGGTCTGCTCGGAACAAATCAAGGACTGGGTTCGTGGCCCTGCTAAATAACCATATATTTCTGAAATAGCTTTAGCGTAATCTGCTCTAGTATAGGTAGTTATACCTACATATCCTCAATCATAAATTTCTGATGTCACTTTCACGCATTCGTTAGTTTAAGTATGATTCTGATAATGCTGATATATACTCACATAAATAAGCTGTTTAAAGTGGCATTCCCTGTACTTAATGTTTTTGAATCAAGTGATATGACAATCAAGATTATGAAAATTTGCGAATACAATACATACTTATGCTTATGTGCATTCAAAATCTAGACTCTAGGTACGTCTATACTCATCTACAAACTCATTCCACGGAATAATTAATTTAAAAATATACAATAACAACGTAGGTATTAAAATATTTATAATACCGTCCTCTGCAGTTTCCCAACTAATGATTCTTTGAAAAATAACACATCACATTCTGTAGCACCTATCTACAGAATGTGATGTGTTACTGTCCAAAATCGAACATGCCAAAGAATCATTTGTTGAGAAACTGCAGAGGATGGTTTATCAATGAAAACGATCAGCATAATAAAATAATGACGATTAGTAATATATGATTTCAATAACCAACCTGCTAATTATTAAAAAAATACAAAAAAATCAAGCATCAGTAGGTACTACAGAAAATCAATTTCATTTTAAATTCATCAATATGCCTGCTTACTCTATAGATAGAGGCTTACAAATTAGGTAGGTAAGTACTTTACATGTTAGTTGGACATAGCTACAAAAGTTCTAGTAAACCAGATTTAAAAATATTTAACTTAAATGCAATCGTTTTCACTAAAATCATCTATGATTTTTAGGAACTTTGAGTGTTCAATGACTATGCCCCATAGTCGTCAGGAACAGCGTGAAGACTTCCACTGCTGAACAAAGGCCTCTCTCAGAGATTGCCACTGAGCGGATGCTCGCCTCCTGCATTCATCGGCTCCCCGCGGTTTTACCAGATCTTCGGTCTACCTAGTGGACTGGCCTACGTTGCGTATTCCGGTTCATGCTCGCTCCATATTAGTGCACATTAGACATTTAATTGCAACTATAATTTTTCTCGTATCAGAAATGAAAAGGCTTTTCTATAATAACAATAAACAATTTTTTTTTATAATTCAATAAAACGCTAATTTAAACAGGAATGGAATCAATTAATCACCAATAGGCCATCGCGGTCTATTAAACAGTCCATATGTTCTTTGTAGTATGTATAGTGTAGCTAGTTAGTGTGTAGTGTAGTTAGTTTTAGTTTAGTTTTGTTTTTATTGTTGTAGTAGTTAGCTTGAGTAATAAAGGCATATTGCCCGTAAAAAAAAATCAATCACCCAAACCTGAGTTGATGAGGTTCTTACTTTACTCATCTTACTAAATATACGTTAACACTTAACAATATTATGTTTAGACTCGATGTTGGATATCGTCTAGCAGACGCAGATGTGAAAAATATTCAAATTACTAAACATTGTAAATTATATTGACCTTTGCGTTATAACAGCCAGCTAACAATAATTTCATACCTACTTCTTACAAGTTACTACATGATTAGTAGGTAGATGTAGGTAGGTAATTGATTTTAATCCTGTATGTATCGAAACGACTGCTAAGCAATATGACTAAGTAGGGTAATCGCCCAAGTAGCAACGTATTAGACGCAGTAACAAATGGTAATAGTATCTGATTTTTACTGTTAGTGTTAGATTAAATAAGTGTTCATAAACTATCTATAGTTTAGTTATAATAAGCAAGTAGATTAATAAGTTTAATCAGCTAAAATAAGTCATTATCAATTTCAATAGCTACTTACCTAAGTAAAATCAATAAACATTTTTTATATTTTCGTTTCAAATTTTTGTTTAGGGGGGTTCTCCTTACTTCAAGCTTTTCCATTATTTATCTTACTTGAGGTGGTCTTTTTCAAATATGTAAATATGTATCATGAAAAGTTGCAGCAATTGAACCAAAACTGTATGTTTATTAAAAAGCTTTGAAAAATAACTTTGTAGAGCTATTTACAATAATTGCTGTAAAGAGTTTCCCAAGGTTCCTTTCTAGGTCCGTCACTGTATAGTGTGTATGAATAAAATTCTGAATGTTTGTCAGTATGTATTCATTTTTTCATCCTAATAAAGATCAGGGTCGGTAATTGTTTAGCTTTACTTGGCTTTAGCAAATAAATTGAAATGAGTTGAAATAGCATTCGGCAGGTCACATCGCTCGCAAAACTCACAACCGCCGATGCTTGCAGGAAGCGAGAAGTCGCTCAAAGTGGCTCTCTCTGAGGGAGGGATATGTTCAGCAGTGGACGTTTTCAGGCTGTTGATGATGATGAGTAAATAAATTGCGGTCATTGGCATTGCGCTCGTCTGTAGCTATAAGCTTAAGTAAGTAGTGGTGAGGTCGACTTTGATGTGTTCGTTGGTTCGAATTCGAATACTTCAATAGTATAAGCTTGACTTGAGTTTTCGGTGAAGGAAAACATTGTGTATTTTCTACAGGGCCCTTATTCCGTATGACCATTCACGCACGTAACGCGGCGCGTTACGATATCTTCGTGGAATGGTTTTGGGTTTAAAATGCTATTCTGTATGCCGTTGTCAAATTTGACAAACACGACAACACACATTACACGCACGTCAAAAAACAGAAAACACTGGGCACAAACAATCTAACGCGTGGCATACAGAATACATTTTTTTGATTCCATGTTAATTCCATGTCGTGGCGCGTTAAAGCCCGCATTTACGTTTGGAGCATGTTATACGTCACGCGTTATTGGCAAAGAATCTCATGTGTCATAGCGAATAACCCCCAAGCTCGTGTGGCTTGTTGCCCCCTTCAAGTTACTGTCGTAAAGCCCCTTCCTGTGTACCTGTGGATCGTTCAGGTTGATAGCTCTTGGCTATATTTCTGAGAACCAATAAGAAATAAAAAGAGGCGTTCATCAAATTGTGTTATCTGTGTCAAAACTAAACGAGCGTGAAATAAGTCACTGGACGAATGAAGCATTTCGGTGGTCAACTGTGTTGACGAACGGGATTTTATGTTACCGATGAGGAATGACCCGATTTTTTAAACAAGAGTACAGATAAGCATAGGTACATGAACTTCACGGCCTGCCTGATGACAAGCAGTTACCATGAGTATGGACATATGCAATACAACACACAGGCGTTGCCGATGCCTGTCCTTTTAAGAATTGGTTTACGCGTTGTACTTAGCAAGTATTTTCATTTATTGTCTACTAATGAATGAACCTAATAAAATCGATCAGGCTCTACGATTTGTATCTAAGTATAGAAATTATTTTATAGAGGCTGTTTATTTACATGCGATGTTTAATTTAAAGCTGCTTTGTTAAAATTAATGTATTGTTCTGCGTAATTTTCATTAATCCAGTAGTTAACAGTAGCACCAGTGCTTTTGGATGTATTCCAATAGAAACACTTGCTACAGAGACTTTTCTTGATTGTCTTAAAATCTACTAGGCAACTGAGCTCTATTTTTGAGGCAAACCTTTTTTTTATACATGGCGGAAGAGATGAATGAGGTCCGCAGACATGGCAACGACTGCAGATAAACATACGTCAACATTATTAATGAATATCCGTCGGTCGAATCAGCTCATGACATTGAGCTCACGTTCAATCGGCACACATGCGCAGACGCACACACAAGCAGCACTTTCAGAAAATGACGAACGTCAAGAATGTGACGTGTCAACAAACAGATAGCATCGACAGTTGGCGACAAAAGAAAATAGTTGGAATGCCGATAGCACGTAATGTTAGTCTATTTCAGCAGCACATGCGGCGGCACACAGTTATAACCGAGCGGCGAGCGTAGGCGCCGTGCGACCTTGGAGCCAGCAACGGTGGAACGGTGGAAAACGAGACTCGGGACCATTTTAGGCCGCGCCGACGGCCGCACCGGTCGCCGGCCCGGTCAAGTTTTATTGTCTCCACATCTCGATTGCATAACTGAGTCGTGAGCCTCGAAATATCATGCGCATGCGAGCCGGTGTTATCTCCGGCCGAAGATCATTAACTCGAGGATAACCCATTTGGACGGGTGCCGTCGCAGAAGCTCCGCCACGGCGGCCGTGCTGGCCAACCGCCAGCCGCCAGCTCGCTAATATAGCCGAAGACGCGCGGCCCTCGCGGCGGGCGGCGGGCGAGTGTGCGCGCGCACTTACACCAGTACACCGCGACGAAGTCCTTGTCCTCCAGCACTCGCTCCAGCTGCTTGGCGGTCACCTCCTCGATCTGGGGCTCGGGTTTGTTCGCGGCGGGGGCGGGGGACTTGCGCGCGGTCGCGGCCGCGGTCAGCGCTAGGAGCGCCACCAGAGCCTGCAGCCACCGAGCCATGGCGAGGGCGCGCGCGGACTGAGCCGCGCCGCGCCGCCCGCCCTGCGCGCGCGCATCGCCGCCCGCCCACACCGCGCATGCGCCGCCGCCACCCGCCACGTCCAACACTCGCTAGCGTTTGTTTACATCGCGACGGCTCGCTCGCCCCTCTCGGATTCTCAGATCGATCGAAATACCAATCGTTATCAGGGTATCTATCACCTCTCACATTGATGACTAATCAGTTGATCGCGCTTGCGCTACCTCTCCGCAGGGCTGGTCATGCTAAACTTTTTTTATTTGTAGGTAACTACCTGAATTCCGATACTCATACATATAGCCCGTGGTCCCTTACTGTTGGCCTGATGAATAAGCTCAAAGTCGCGCAGCGAGCTATAGAGAGGGCTATGCTCGGTGTTTCGGTGCGAGACAAGATCCGAAATGAGGAGATCCGCAAGAGTACTAAAGTCACCGATATAGCTTTCAGAATTAGCAAGTTGAAGTGGCAGTGGGCGGACCACATCGCTTGTAGAACTGACAACCGTTGGGGAAGAAAGGTTCTCGAGTGGCGACCACGAACTGGAAGACGCAGTGTAGGCCGGCCCCCCACTAGGTGGACCGACGACCTGGTCAGAACCGTGGGGAGCTGATGGATGCAAGAGGCAAGCAGCCGCTCAAAGTGGCGCCCTTTGGGGGAGGCCTATGTTCAGCAGTGGACGTCTTCAGGGTGATGATGGTGATGATGATGATAATGATGATACATATAGAAGGAGTACTTCTCGTGTAGGCAAGGTCAAGCCTAATGTTGAATTTTTAGGCATGCCAAAGAATTCTGACTTGGCTAACGATTTATGACAATAACTGGGAAGCACGGTAGCGCTCAGTAAATACCAAGAAGCATTCCACTTTTTGTAGCGGCCACATATCAAAGTAGGTACCTTGATCGTAGCGAACGTTGCTTGATTTTACCGATTGGTTAGGTAGGAACGGCTAGTAGATTTCTTTTTTTCTAATCTGTGGGAACGGCCTAGTCGAGCGTTGCTATGAGGACTCAGTCACTCAAAAGTAGGTATCTCTAAAATCTCTATCTATTAACAGGACTTAAAAATTAATTTAAAAAAAAATGTTGAACTGTTTTCTAAGGCTTTTTATAAATCGCTTCTATCTACCTACCTATTTATCATTATCATGAATTTGTCTCATGAATTTATTACTTATCTTCTAGGTGAACAAGCAAAAAAAAACGCTCTATAGTGTCACGTTACATCCGTTCCTTTCGTGAAAAAGGTAGAATGGAACGCTACAAGTTAATGAGCAGCTCCTCCCCTACCTAAACAGTGCCTAGGTTGACAGGATCCTAAGAGCTGAAGAGAAAAAAAAGGAATTGGTAACAGATATTTATTTTCGTAAATTTTACAAGCTTTGTAGAAAGCAAAAAAAAAAGTCTCTAGATGATGCGGAAGAACGCGAAATTTAAGTTGTTTACGGCCTACAAGTTATCACGGTAGAATTAGAATGTTATTGGATCCAAACAAGGCCCACTTCCGGGTCTTCAGATAAACAAAGCCCGCTTCCGGTCTTCAACGAGGCCCACTTCCGGGTCTTCAAACAAACAAGGCCCACTTCCGGGTCTTTATTCAAACAAGGCCCACTGTCGTTATAGAGACTGAGGAATTCGTTGCCTTTAGTTTGTCCGACTTCCAGAGTTCAGCGGCTAGCTCATTCAGTTATTAGCTTCTGGATCCAGAAGAAGATTCTCGTCCTTCCACCGTCGATGAAGTATTATTACGCAGCTCAGATTCAAGATGCAGGAGCAGGAGACACGCAGGTATTAGTCGTCAAAGCTTTGACGGACGACGGGCCGGAACATGGTGATGAAGTTATATTGCCACTCAATGTTTGAAAAAGGCAAACCGGTCGTCTCACTGGTTGACGCTCGGCGATAGATTCGTCGTGGTAGATACGGCGGCCGACGGTGACAACAGATGTAGTTTCGGCGATCAGCTCTCGGCGATAGATTCGTCGTAGTTTCGCGACTGGCTGTAGCGGATGTAGCTCGGCGATCGGCGATTTGACAATGGATATGTCGTGGCGCAGCGATTGACGTAGATGGAGATTCACTTCACAATTTTGGTGTTGGATAGCCAAAGATGGTTTTTGAAGGCGTTCTTGAGTTCCCGGGCCTTGCCTGGCCCGGGAATGGCCTTATATCAATTTAGTGTTCCTCGTTCGAGGAGTAAATTGAGACTGCCATTCCATAGCGACAGCTTTTCTAAAGAAACCTCGCTAGCATTCCAAGGTTCTAGATTTTTGCAGTTTTCAAAATTTTGAATACAGAATAGTAAAAAAAATAAATCTAGAGTCAAAATACATACAATCATGGCCAAACTATAAAATACCTCACTGAAATTGACAGTAGAAAAAGAAAAATATGAATTTGAAGAGAAACTAAATTCGAAACAAAAAAAACAGTTTCAAAACAACTGCCATCCGAGCAGTCGTGTCTAGAAATCGGGCCCGTGACCCGCGCGCAAAATCGATAAAGTGATGTAAAATTTTTGAGAAAAATCAAGTTTTTTTTTTGTGTTTAAATTACTGTGAAAAGGACTGTCAAGTGCTGTGATGTGAAAGTTGTGAATGAATAATAGAAACCAGGTAATATATTATGATATATACATACATGTAGCATTACATATTTCCCCCACGACCCCAGAAAATTTTCAACTCCATTGAAAATTTTGAAGGTTAGGAATAAAACCTTGCTCTTTCATACTTAAATCTTGCACTTCTTCTTTTACTCGCTCACAAACATACTTAGGGGATATGGTTCACATATTTGATGACGCATACTCCACAAGGAACTATTCATTATACATAACGAAGGCTTATTTTTTTTAATTAGGTGTCGTTATCCGCACCTTTTTGAAAACCCGAGTAAAGATAATAAGTATTTACAATTAAGAAAATGTACAACACAAAGGCTTATTTAACGAGTTGTGTACCGCTCTTTAAGAATATTACACACACCCTTGGGTATTGAAGATTTCAAGGAAATTAATATTCAAGAACCTTGTATTTAAGAAATTGCAAGGAAATTAAGATTAGAGTAACAACATGTGCAACTAAGAAAGTATAAAAAAAAATGAGTAAACACAATGGCTTCTTACCCACACGACTCGTGTTATAAGATAAAACAAAAAGAGTGAAAAAAAAAAATAACGTTTGTAAAATGGATTTAAAAAATAAGCCGAAAGGGTCTAGTTTCCTTGTACAATACAAAAATAATATACGCTAAAGCTATTTACAGAATAAGTATACAATTTAGAGAAAAAAACAGAATACAACCGCTACACTATTTACACTTTAAAATCTTTTACATGCCACTTTCCTCTTAAGCCGTTAGGATCCTCTAAAATAAAGACGAGAGGTGAGAGCTTCTCAACAACTGTGCATTTGACATATTTGGGAGCCAACTTTGAACTGAAATATGCACCAGCGTTACTCTGGACGTAATTTTTACGCCAGACTGTGTCGCCAACGTTGAACTCTTTAAAGGTGTGTCTCGTGTTGTAATGAGCAGCATTTTTTGTGTGTGCAGTGTGTAATGCAACCTGTACTTTATCGAAGATGTTAGATAATAATCCTAAATTAGCGGCGTAGATGTCACGAGGAAGAAAAATGAAATTATCAAGGTTGGAGCAGTTAGTGTATAGTGAACCACATGGTATGGTTTCACGTCCAAAGACCAGAAAGGATGGAGAAAACCCAGTTGTAGAATTTACAGAACTGTTGAGTGCATATTGGATTTTCTGCAAATGTTTGTCCCATGAACGGTGATCATCTCCGACCAACTGTGAAAGTGCGGTGATAATTGTTCTATTATACCGTTCTGTGGGGTTTACTTGAGGGCAGTATCGAGGTGAATAAAATATAAAAGGAATTTTATACTTATTCAGAAAACTTTGAAACTCATTAGATTGAAATTGTGAACCATTGTCCATGATGATGGTTTGTGGCACACCGTGTACCAGAAACACATTATTTTCCAAATACATGATGATATTGGAAGATGTAGCGCGCTTGATAGGGAAAATAAGGCAATACTTTGAAAAAGAACATGTAACCACTAGTATGAATTGATTACGTTGTCTTGTGAGTGGAAAAGGGCCCATTAGATCTAATGAGAGGCTTTGAAAAGGTCTTGAACAAATTTTTGGTTTACCCATAGGACCATATGGAGAATGATTCGAATGCTTATAAGAGAGGCATGTTTCACAAGAAGAACACATTTTAGCCACATCTTTAAACATACCAGACCAATAGTATCTTAAAGAAAGCTTCTTGTATGTTTTGAAAATGCCAGTATGGGGATTACTTTCTGAGTCACCATGGCAAGTTTTGATGAGATTCATTCTCTCAGAGGGAAGTGGAACTTCTTTCCAAGCAAAATCTTCATTTAGATAATCGGGTGAGTTATTAAAACGGTATAAATTATTGTTGAGAATTTTGTAATTTGGATAAGCATCAGGATTATCTCGACAGTTAGTAAAAAGTCTATTATATAGTTCCAATTGTGATGCATTGTCTCTAGATATGGGTTCAACACCACCAATAATAGCAGTATCGGGTATTTTATGACGCGACAGAAGGTCTGGGACAACATTTTCTTTTCCTTTTTTATGTTTTAGGTCGAAGTTAAAACAAGACAGACGAAGACTCCATCGTGCCAATCTGCCAGAAGGATTAGACAAATTTTGGAACCACTTTAATGCTGCATGGTCAGTGTATACTGTAAATCGTTTACCGTTATCAAGATAACAACGCCAATGCTCAAGTGCAGTAATGACAGCTAAAGTCTCACGTTCTGTAGTTGAATAATTCTGCTCATGCTTGTTTAGAGATCTACTCATATATGCAATAACAACTTCTTTATTGTCTTTTTCCTGAGTCAGCATAGCACCTATCCCAAAGTTAGAAGCGTCGCAGTGAACGGAAAATGGATAGTCAAAGTCAGGGCAAGATAGTATTGGTGTTGTAGTCAAGCATTCTTTTAATTTAGCAAAAGCAGAGTCAGCCTCAGCATTCCAGACAAATTTTTTTGGAGATTTTTTTCCAGATGACGTTAATTTACAGAGTGGTGAAGCAATAGTACTGAAATTAGGTATGAATCGGCGAAACCAACTGCACGTACCTAAAAATTTTCTTACTTCTTTTTTAGAGGTAGGAGCAGCGTAAGCTAGAATCGCTTCAATTTTACTGGGATCAGCCCGCAATCCTTGCTCATCTACTATGTAGCCAAGATATTTCAGTTCTTTGCGAAAGAATTGACTCTTTTCAAAGTTAATGGTTAGACCAGCATAAGAAAGTTTCTGATGAACTTTAAGTAGGAGTGAAATATGTTCCTCAAATGTCGCACCTATGATTATTATGTCATCTAAGTAACAGAACACTTTATTCTCAAACTCTGGAGTGAATAAACTGTCCATAAGTCTTTGTTGAGTTGCTGGAGCGTTTGTCAATCCGAAGGGCATAACAGTGAATCTATACATTCCTCTACCAGGTACGTAAAAACCAGTTTTATCTCTGTCTTTGGGATGTAATGGAATTTCCCAAAAAGCCTTTGCTATATCGATACTAGACAAATATTTAGCATTTTTGAGGTTATCTAGTATCTCAGAAACAAAAGGGAGGCTGTAGGCATCTTTACGAGTAATTGCATTCAGCTTTCTGCTGTCGACGCAGAAACGCCATTCTCCGTTCTTTTTTGGAGTGATAAGTACTGGAGATAACCAAGGACTCTCACATTTTTCTATAACTTTTAATTCTAGCATTTTATCGACCTCATTGATGAGTGCTTTTTGCTTTTCTGGAGAGAGACGATAACAACGTTGTTTTATAGGTAAAGCATCACCAGTATTGATCCGATGACTAACTAAACTAGTACGGCCTAATTTACCTCGTTGTTCAAAAGAAATACTTTTGAAACGCTTGATTATGTCATTAGCAATTTCTACTTGATTCCCAGACAGATGATCAAATGTTGATATTTGATTTTCAACAGCACAAGTTGTATGATCTTTAGATTCGAGATTGAGTTCAAGAGAAAGTATCTTTGGGGAGAGTTCGAATTCTTTCCAGAAATCCCACCCAAGTATCAAAGAAGGATAAATATCAGGGAAAACATAAGCTTTGATAACATGTGTCTGATTATGAAATCTCAATGGCAAATGAAAATAACCAGAAGACATTGCTTTTTGTTTATTAGCAACCATAACTTGAGTTGGAGACTTGAATAGTTTAAAGCCTAACTTTTGGATATCTTTATGAGAGTTATTACCTAAAATAGTTATACAACTTCCACTATCTAAAAGACCGGAAAAAGGTATATTGTTTATAGACACGTTAATAAAAGGTCTGTTAAAGTCTTTTTCTTTGTCGTAGAAAACAGAAGTTGTTTTGTAGCAAAACATAAAATTTCGAATAGTATTTAACCATTGATTCCAGTCGTTAAGATCAAAATTATTGTTATGTGATTTAGTGAAACCATTCAAGTCGTCAGCTAGTTTTTTTGTTGATTTGATGGAGCACATTTTGGACATTCGCTGATTCTCACGCCTTTACGACCACATTTAAAACAAATGAGGTATCTAGGCTTAGTACAAGTTTGTAAAGAATGGCCTGTGATACGACAGCGATAACAGAATTCTTCTTTAGAAATGTCATTAGTTTGAGATGACGAGCGTGGATGTTTATCTTCCTGCACTGCATTAGTGTACCTTACGTTTGGAGACGCTTTAGGAAATAAAGCTTTAGAAAATGAAGGAAGATAGGCAAATTCAGCAGCACAAGAAGTGTCTTCAGATCTAGGCTCATGAAAATTTTTGTCTCGTTCAGAAATGCGTTCGTAACTTTGACAAGTAGAAATTAAAGAATCTACCGTTTTAATATCTTTAAGTGCAACAAAAACTGAATAGCACGGTCTTATATTATGGAGTAAAATCTCTAATTGTTCGCTCTCGCTAAGTTTCTTTGAAAGACGAGCAAACATACCGAACATAATTGAGACGTAAACGATAATGGTCTCAGTTGCTCCTTGCGTTCTATTCCTTATAGCTTCCAACAGCTTATAGTCGTAATCATGTATACCAAAATCTCGAATCAGCAATGTGCAAATATCTTTCCACGATAAGGTAGGATTTCGATTATACTGAAAACGAAACCAATGAAGGGCATCACCTGTGAAAATCTCAAAGGCGTGCTTGCAAAGCATACCTTCCGGAATGTTTCGAGAAATCCTAAACTCGTCCAACCTTTGAAGGAATGATCTAGGGCACGATTTTCCATTGAAAGAAAACGTTTTGAGCTCCTTCACAAAATTATCCGAAGTGTGATAGTTTTGTACAGACTCGGAAGCCAGTGGTATACTAGTCAGAATGCTTGAAGGTAAAGTGGGTTGAGGAGTACTCAGTACTTCCAAAGTTTGATTGGTTCCAGTCATAGGTAGTAATTGATAAATCGAGGGAGGGCTAGGCTGAGTCTGAGGACAAGGATTGTGAATGTCAACTAACACTTCTTCAGAAGATCCTGAATAATCTGAAGTTAAGACTTCAAACCGTTTTTGGAGCGTGAAGAAGCGAGATCGTATGTTTGAGCATGACTCAACAAATGGTGGAACGGCGTTAAAGCGTTCGAGGCGATAATGAAGATGATTTACGAAAGATTCAACTTTCCTCAGGTTACTTTTATCATCCGTGGCTTCGAGGTGCGAGATTTTACCCTCGACGTAATTAAACGTGATCTCTGCTTGGGAGAGGTCATGTTTGAGAGGTATTGGAGAAGATTTTATGTCCTCAGGTTGAATGTGACTCAATTTTGCCAGCTGCTCCTTAAGAGTTGTCAAAGTGTCAGCTGGTTTTTCACCTCTGATAGTCACTTCATATTCCAGTTCAAGTTTGTTTAGAAACGAGTATTTAATTGGTCTCGCCATAGTCACAAGTTGAAGTCAATAGTCAAGGATAAAATCAAGTCAAGTTTAAGTTCGTTTAAGTATTAAGTACTATGCGAGTGTTGTAGAATGTAAGTGTGATGTTCCGCGTGTCCTGCCTGTATAAAAATAAATTAAGCAAGTACCTAAGATATTACGTTAGAGCCAAAAGTCAATATCAAATTTTAGCCTACTTGAGTAAGTATTATTTTAGAATTTAGAAGAATGTTTTAGAGGGTTCATTTTAGTTGGGCGCCAAACTGTCACGTTACATCCGTTCCTTTCGTGAAAAAGGTAGAATGGAACGCTACAAGTTAATGAGCAGCTCCTCCCCTACCTAAACAGTGCCTAGGTTGACAGGATCCTAAGAGCTGAAGAGAAAAAAAAGGAATTGGTAACAGATATTTATTTTCGTAAATTTTACAAGCTTTGTAGAAAGCAAAAAAAAAAAGTCTCTAGATGATGCGGAAGAACGCGAAATTTAAGTTGTTTACGGCCTACAAGTTATCACGGTAGAATTAGAATGTTATTGGATCCAAACAAGGCCCACTTCCGGGTCTTCAGATAAACAAAGCCCGCTTCCGGTCTTCAACGAGGCCCACTTCCGGGTCTTCAAACAAACAAGGCCCACTTCCGGGTCTTTATTCAAACAAGGCCCACTGTCGTTATAGAGACTGAGGAATTCGTTGCCTTTAGTTTGTCCGACTTCCAGAGTTCAGCGGCTAGCTCATTCAGTTATTAGCTTCTGGATCCAGAAGAAGATTCTCGTCCTTCCACCGTCGATGAAGTATTATTACGCAGCTCAGATTCAAGATGCAGGAGCAGGAGACACGCAGGTATTAGTCGTCAAAGCTTTGACGGACGACGGGCCGGAACATGGTGATGAAGTTATATTGCCACTCAATGTTTGAAAAAGGCAAACCGGTCGTCTCACTGGTTGACGCTCGGCGATAGATTCGTCGTGGTAGATACGGCGGCCGACGGTGACAACAGATGTAGTTTCGGCGATCAGCTCTCGGCGATAGATTCGTCGTAGTTTCGCGACTGGCTGTAGCGGATGTAGCTCGGCGATCGGCGATTTGACAATGGATATGTCGTGGCGCAGCGATTGACGTAGATGGAGATTCACTTCACAATTTTGGTGTTGGATAGCCAAAGATGGTTTTTGAAGGCGTTCTTGAGTTCCCGGGCCTTGCCTGGCCCGGGAATGGCCTTATATCAATTTAGTGTTCCTCGTTCGAGGAGTAAATTGAGACTGCCATTCCATAGCGACAGCTTTTCTAAAGAAACCTCGCTAGCATTCCAAGGTTCTAGATTTTTGCAGTTTTCAAAATTTTGAATACAGAATAGTAAAAAAAATAAATCTAGAGTCAAAATACATACAATCATGGCCAAACTATAAAATACCTCACTGAAATTGACAGTAGAAAAAGAAAAATATGAATTTGAAGAGAAACTAAATTCGAAACAAAAAAAACAGTTTCAAAACAACTGCCATCCGAGCAGTCGTGTCTAGAAATCGGGCCCGTGACCCGCGCGCAAAATCGATAAAGTGATGTAAAATTTTTGAGAAAAATCAAGTTTTTTTTTTGTGCTTAAATTACTGTGAAAAGGACTGTCAAGTGCTGTGATGTGAAAGTTGTGAATGAATAATAGAAACCAGGTAATATATTATGATATATACATACATGTAGCATTACAATAGGCGAAGAGTCATTTGTTTCATAGCTCTGTGGCTAGGTGCCTAACTGCCGACCACAGAGCGAAATCGCATTCTCTAAGTGCGAAGCGTCATTCATTTGTTTCATAGCTCTGTGCTACAAACTAAGTAATGTGCTGACCAAGTTCTATAAATAGGTAGGTAGGTGCTGATATATTTTACACAAAAGCAACGAACATTGTTCTACGTATAACTTAGTACGTCAGATACTAGACTACTTGATTTTACACTGGTATGGTACAGTACCTACCTAGTTTTCATATTATTACATTTTATTATTATTATTTATTTGAGAGTGTGCTGACCGCTGTTGACCAAGCAAGTTCCATAATATCTATATTCTATAATGGAATAGAATTATACTTGGAGCTAATTAAACCCCGTCAGAACAATATTATACTGGCTAAATAAGCAAATAAGTCATGCCATATGTGTAGTAAAAAAAAGTATTTTCGACCGTTGACAGTGCTATCAATGTCAACGTCAGTTCAGACGAGTAGGGATGTACTCTTACCATAGATGTCGATATTTTTCTGAGTCTTCGCAAAAAACGTTAATAATTTCAGTAAGTATTAGTTTATTTATTTAATACTGTCCATTTTTAAACCACTAACTTTCATTATCTTTTGACAAGAATCAAGATAAATAATTATGTACATAACGAAGACAATTCAATTTAACGAGGATGAACGTGAAGTGTAGCTAGTCGCATATCACATGTTAGACGCCAGGGCCGCTTATTGTAGTAGTAGTAGTGACACTTTTTTTTTGCATTATTTGAAACTTAATTATAAAGTTTCGCGTGATCCTGCACTGCGCACGGCAACACAGTATGGCAACCCAGGCAGCGCATCTTAGTAGCGGCCGACCGAGACGTGTATCTCGATTGCCTCTACTCTCCGTCCCACACTAGATAGTCTGTGGTCTGTGGAGCTGTCAGTAATTATAATTATTCGCGCGCGCACGCTTTTTAAAGAAGGGCATTGCTTAATAAACAGCCGCGGTATTTGCTATTTATTTACCCCTCTTCCATGGAGCTATTAAAAAAAGAAGGAGGGAATCCCGTCTGATCCAAAACTGAAGCACCCTTAGGAAGCCGGAACTGTTCGCACGTACGAGCGAAATACGCACACACTCACATCATATGCAGCCGGTCGCCCTACTTTCATCTGACACACATATGTAATTATGTCCGCTATTTTGAGCTTCAGTTCGATGTCAATCCTTCTTTTTTTATTTCATCAATGCCCTCTTCATCAAAATACTTTTACGTCATAAAGTCATACGTCATAAATAACAGACAATTTCTTTTTTATGTACATTTGATATACATGTAGCTGTGAAAAATGCTGGTATTCGAGAAGTTAAATGTGATATGTCGACACGTTTTATCGATAAACTGTGTGACGTATCCGTGCGTATGCCTCACTAAAACATTCCATTTTTTGCGGACAGCCAATCAATGCATAGCGTGAAACGTCACTATTCACGTGGTAGGGATGACAGGTGTTTTGTGATGAAAGATTTCCGAACGAATCATCGATTTTTTTTACTCCGTTTTGCGTTTTGTTTCTTTGTGAGTTGTGTGGTTGGCTGCTGATTCGTTTTCTTTTATTCGGCTTTATTATCAAAATTCCTGTCGCACGGGCACCGGTATACTCGTATAAATGTGATGTGAAGTGTCCTGTGAATATAATGAATGTATTTGATTAGCTTTAATAATATTGTGGTGTTACTACTTTATCTCAAGTTTGGGTAAGTAAAAACTTCCAAAGTTTGTCTAGTATTCATAATTACCTGGCGGTTGTATTGTTCAATGTAGATAATCTTATCGTGAAACTAAAAGTGTACACGACACACGAGTCATTTTTGGTTCTATAAAGAAAATGAGAATGAACAACCAAACACAATTTTAAAAGTTTTCGAACTTCCTTTTCCAAGCAAAAGTTGTGTAATTAAATACAATAACCCTTCAAAGATTAGCGCATAATTATATTAATATAATATAATTATATTGCTTTAATTACTTTTATACAGTATGTAAACTGTTATTGTACACCAGATTCACTTTTTGTTTGTAGAAACATACAAAGCATCTGGTTACCGGGCAAAGTTAATTCATTATTTTATAAATTTTGTAGGTACCTGCAACAAGAAAGCATAGTTTATCCGCGTAGAAGATATTATTATGCTACAATAATATCTCTGATGAACTGACAAAGTTTACTTTAAGTTTGTTTCATTAACATAAAGTATTCTGGATGGATACAGAACAACCACCTTATCACTTAATAATAAGATCCTATCTGATATTATCAATTTAGGATTGTGATAGTGTTCTTTGTTTGAAACAACCCACTGCTTTGCCCATTGTTCTGTCAGACAGTAAAACAGGCAAAAATTGCACCTCTGTTATTCTGTGTGGCTAACTGAGGTTTAGTTTTATGATTTTGCGGTATGTTTTTTCTCTGAGCAACAAACAGATATATAGAAAACTTAAAATTTATATACTTTTTGAATAATCCATCACACTTTTACTGGTTTAGTGTTATTTAACCGCTATGGCTGCTGTATAGTAGCAAAAAGTAGATGTGCATGAGCAAAGGTAAGAAGAAGGAGGCTCGCACAACACTTTACAGCCACCATTGAGTTTGAATTACAATCTACCTGTACCTATGTGTTATACTAAAATAGCTTCATTTTACATTGCTGCTTCTACACTAAAAATGTTTTGCTGCATACATAGTATTCCAGGAGTCACCGTTGAGCTGTAACGTAGATGTACAGCACCTCCTGGGATACTCAAATCCCATATGTTTGTTCCGAAATTTCAATCTGTTCATTCATTATATCATACCCGGGATCTGCTATAGGTACCAACCCTATTCATATTTAATCTGGTAACATGGAACATATAAAGATTTACTTAATTAGCAATTATTTGCTTAATTTTATATATTATATTAACTGATATATTTATTATAGTTATGTTAGAAGAAGGGTTCCCGCCCGGTGACGCTGTAAAGGTTGGCAGAGACCAACAGCAATAGTCCGTTCAAAAAAAAATAGGAGAAGGGTGTTTTATCCAATCTCAGTTAAACCTCGAAAGTTGTAAATTATGTACTTTTACATAAATTGTATCTTAGACAGCGCATTTATAAAATTTTTACGAAAACACTGGATATTATGCTGGAAAATGCCATAACTTTTACTTTGATGCAACCTTACTTTTACTGGTAAAAAAATATAATAGGTATTGCTTAACTTGCAAACTATGTAAAACTTTCCCACTAATCATAATCGAGTTCATAATATCTCTGATAAATCAATAGTCAACAACGTTTTATCAGCTGATAAGTACAGCAAATAGAACTTTGTTCCAGAACATTGTAGCATATTTTAATATAATACCTAACTTTTAATGAATAATATAAAATTTTCCCTAAACTGTTTCACTTTTAGCAACAAGAATGTATTTTCAAATTTTTACAATGAATAAATGTGAGTGTAAGATGAGATTGGTCTTATTATCAGCTGTTATCTTTTTTTAAAGTCTGATTCAATGCTAGATAAGAATTGTGTATTATAAATTATACAAAAACTATTTCTTGGAATAAACCTAATAACCTACTCGCGCCACCCTGCTGCAATTGCCATCATAATCATTATAATTACCTAAGTATATAAATCATTTGTTAAATACCGCAAGATAATAATGCCGCCGCGATAAAACACCCAATATGCGATAATCGCTATCAAAGCGTATCGTCGAGTCGATATTGTAAGGACGCTTATCGTAAGGAGTCAGTGGCTACGTGTCCGTACACTTGTCAACACTGAACATGGCCGATTACCGTGCAGGGAAAGCCGGCATCAACGCCGAGGCCCAGGCCAGGATCAACAGCAAGTACAACGATGACATCGCCCAAGAGACTCTCGAATGGATCAGGAAACTGACCGGCGAGCCTGCCAACACCGCCGGTGACGCCGAAAACCTCTACGAAGTTCTCAAGGATGGCACCCTGCTCTGCAAGCTAGTCAACGCCATCCAGGAAGGATCGGTCAAGAAGGTCAACCAGTCTTCGATGGCATTCAAGTGCATGGAAAACATCAACGCATTCCTCGAAGCCGCGAAGAAGCTGGGCGTGCCTGCGCAGGAGACTTTCCAGACCATTGACCTCTGGGAGAAGCAGAATCTGTATTCAGTGGTGATCTGCTTGCAGTCGCTAGGAAGGAAGGCGGGCAACTTTGGCAAGCCTTCCATCGGGCCGAAAGAAGCCGACAAGAACGTTCGCGAGTTCACAGAGCAGCAGCTGAAGGCTGGACAGAACGTGATCTCTCTGCAGTACGGGACGAATGCGGGACAACAGAGCGGCATTTCTTTTGGTACCCGACGCCAGATGTGATGAAGTTCCTTATAATTTTGTTAGCTATTAAAATTTAATAAATATGTTTTGTATTATTTTGTATTTATTGCCTTTTATTGGTGACAAGGTGTGGACTTGTGGAGGGCTATAGTTTTTAAATGGCGCAGTGCGTAATACTGGAGAGATAAGATAAGCCACTAGAATGTCATATAGGTGCAATATGCATCAACACCGTCCGTACGAAACGATACCTAAATGATTATCCGAAATAAATGCTGAAGGTTCTCATATGTTTATCTTAGCTTGTAGTTCGTTCTTTAACTAGATTTGTATTGTAATTTGTAACATTATGCACGGCTATTTTATTTTATGTAGGTACAAGAAAACAGAGCCAACATTTAATTCCAGATTCCAGGGTATCCGATCTGATAATATTGCTTCTCAGGAAGGCGTAGAAGTTTGGCGTTATCATAATCTCAAATGCTATTTAGATGTCGAATCTCTCTTATCAATCTAGGGTTTAGCATCGGTATGTTGGATTGGATGTACAAATATCATAATTACCACGCTACTTATAGTACTTAGAATAGAATAGAATAATATTTATTCAATACTTGCTTAAACTATGGTACAGAACATGTTATATTAATGTTACATAATATGAACTAAGAATAAGAAACAAACACAAAACAAGTATTTAATGGGCGTCGGCTCATCATGTGCATGCGGTCGATGACAACCAGCGCTGGTTTTCAGCCTAGAGCCAGAGGGGGTGTACTTAATCACGTTTAGTCAATTACATCAAGCCATATGAAAAGCTTTGTGTGCAAATGGATTGTAGAAATGGCAACATTACGGTTTTAGTATCAAAATCACGCTGGAACAAGGAATTCAACGAATGGTTAATCAAATAGGTATAAGAACCTAAGGTATTTCCGGCAAACGCTATCTCAAACTAATACTTAATTCCTATTTCCTAGGAACATGAATGACCTGTAATAGGTATTACGTTATATATTTCGTTGCTATCAAAGGCACTATAAAAATTAAACGATATCGCGGTAATCCCTGCTTCGGAATATTAGGTATGATGTAATTTTGATATGGAAATATTCGATAAGAACATTTTAATGTGCTGCACTGTCTGGCTGATTGTACTTGGAACATAATCATTAATACATAGTCAGTTATGGTTGCTTAGACTTAAATTTTAGTGTTTTTTAAATTATTACTTAATAGAAACCTAAGGTAATGCGTTTTCTACTATGGACGTCTACGGGCTGTTGATGATGATGATGATGATGATGATGATAACGTTTCAAATACCTATCAAAGCTATTTAAAGACATTTTTCAAAATGTATGTTGCGTCGCGAATCGATACTAACTTGCCCTTGACCATATTTAAATTCCGTTATATCGTTAATTAATTAGCAGTTCATCTATTAAAATGTAGAAAATACTGGTTTTACGTTCTCTACTTGACTAGTAATAATTTTGAAGGTCGTGTATTTCGTGTTGGTCTAATAATAATTTAGTACTAACGACCTAAAATCAAAGACTTCTATTGCTTATATCTGATTTAAAAAATTTGTATTAGGTAGCTTAAATGTACGTGTTGTTCTAATTCTAATATTAATTTAATACAATAATCCAAAATATAAAGTAATATATTGTATTATCATCATTTGTGACTGAACCTTGTCGTTAATTCATACCTTATAGCCTTCTATGATGTCACAACGAACAATGACATATTCATTATTTTAATACTAACTACGTAACTAAACATAAAATTATTATCTCTATAATGAATGCGCATAGTTTTCCTCCATGATAAGTTTAGTATAATAAATGAAAACTCAATCTCTTCCATAATTTCACCTTCACCTTTATGAAATGTCATGGGGCTAATACCGCTCCCTAGAGTACACCCCGTGGAATTTTGCGTCAAATCAACTTATCGATCTAACTTTTGTAGGCAAAACCGTTTCTAAGGCATTATGAACGCCCGGCGGCGGCATATTATTTTTGATTATACGCAAAAAAAAGTACCTACTTATCCTACTTAATTTTTGGTTATTTCATCGTTTGGTAAATAATAATTCTGAATACTTACACATTTCATTTTCCGTCACGAAACGTATATTGCAGGCTGAGATTCTTTAACTCTTTTATTTTGTGCGTAATAAACTAATTTATCAATTTTATTGAAAAGAGGTGAGGCATACACATAACTATGACGATTTAGTTGTATCTACCTACTATTTATATCGTGATTTTTATTATAGCTCGTCTTTGTTATGACAGGTTTTCTTATTTTAATTCATTTGCATATTCATTATTAGTTTTAATTTATTAGATTACTCATTACTGAATTGCTATGACGTCTATGCGGCACATGCTTATGTTGTTTCTGTGGTACAGGAACGATGATTACTGATAATCATTATTGAATTACGAATACGATGCATGCAGGAGGCAGCCGTTCGAAGTGGCGCTCCCTGGGGAGGCCTATGTTCAGCAGTTGACGTGTTCTATAGAATTGAAAGTGTAGCACTTGAACCGCACAATAAGGGCTTATTAGAAAAAGTGGGTAAAGGCTGTTAATGAAATATATGCCGTTAATGAGTTTGGGTTTAATTTTTAAAGGTTTGTCTTTTTTGCTGAAGTAATTAACAAAAGTGCAGGTAGCATTGTATGAACGTACCGTCATGGTCGTGTCTACCGCCACGGCAGCTCCCGCAGCCGGATGGCACGGTCACGCACCGATGGTCCAGGAAACACGGATATCCGACCCCTAGCAAAAGCTCAATACATTTCAACACCTATCTCGCTCAGGTGGACAAAACTAAACGCAAGACTGACTATATTTTAACTATATTAGTCAGGACAAATAAAAATGTATGTTCATGTCACACATGGAGTAAAGAAATAAAATTATTATCTATGTTCGATCACAGTAGCGGCCGGCTCAACATAAGCCGGTCAATGAACACGCCGTGCGTGTCTCCGGGGCAGTCCGGGCCCTATTTTCTGATCACGAATAATTTGCCAATGACCCCTAATTTCCATGTACAATATACTACACATATTATGCATAATTATAAACATGAGTGGACGGACAAACAGAATCCACAGTTCCTAGAAATGTTTGGTTTACAGCTGACAACATTGTTGTATGAATTGTTTAAGGAACAGTATGGCCTATGTCTTTCGTAACTTGCGCATCATATTGAGAAATTGGAATAATTTGAAAGTATAATACCAAGTGTGATCCAATAAATAACGGTAAAATCATATCCCATAATAGCAAACAACAGAACGTATACTAAGCGACACTTTCCCTCTCATTTCATTACATGAATTACAATTTTGATGAATAGTCCGATACAAACATCAACGTAGAGAAAGCTTTTAACGCTCCATCTATACACGAGAATATCAGCCACTTGATCGCGATGATTTAGCAAGATCGGTAACGAGTTGCTAGATGACCTTACGATTTGGAAAGTGTTAAACAAATCACGGGTGAAATCATCGGCTTTGCCGTATTCTTATGAAAGAATATTCTCTACTTCCCACGTTATACGATATCGATCGTTGTTGCAAGGCTTCAGAGTGTTCCGCTACAGTAGCTCGGCCATAGGCTGGTCAAGCCTCCGGTCCCGTTACGTCGGTTCGAGGAGATTATCTGGTACTAACGGGATGATGTCCGCTTCATGGGCTCTCTTGGCGGCGCATTCGGTGCCGTTGCACCTAATTACGCCAACGATTGGCTTTCACATTCGTACAATCTGCACCTGCAGTAATTTGACTCACTATACATATTCTCTCCTACAGTCAACCGTCTTCGGTAAAACCATTTCAGGAAACAATTTCAGCGTTACTCTGTCTCTATTTGACAGATTTATTCTTTTTTTAAACATTCTGTTCTATCTGGATGATTTAAGTGTTCTTGTGTAGTCTTGAACCATAAGAGGACAGATTGCATTAATTTTACTAGTTTCTTTAGAATGCGACATGTTACCTACTATAGCGTGTTAAGATTTGGCGTGCTGGAAATAATTCGTTTCGTGTTATGTCATGGCTTGCGAAGGTGCTCTAGATCCACAACAATAAGCAAAATTGTTTTTTGTTTTAAAGTTAGTTATGATTTCGTGAAATATCTGCTGCAGCCATAGTAAATTTCAACACTAGAATATGGCTGGAATGGCTACAATATTATTTTCATCCACATTTTAATCGTTTTACACTTATTTTTAGAAAGAACTAAAATCAATATTCTATCTTTGACTTTTGGTTTTCTACTACCATTCTTTTGTTCTATGCTATGTGCATTGTTATTGCAATAAAGTGTACCTATTCAACTGTGTTGGAAACAGAATTTTTTACATCGCATTGCCTATTTCGTCGATTTGCAACACCAATTGAAACTGCGTAGTTCAGTTTTCCCATTAGCATCATATATCCGTGCGTCACAGTTTCAGCAAGGGGAGCCAGAGCGACCAATTGATACGGCCCTGCACATGCCCCGGTGATGATTTATTCGTTAACCTGCATTATATTGATACAGCTTGACCTCAATCATGGCGGCATATGCATTTTCAATTGCCAATCGAACTTAGGCTGCATGATACAATTCAAAACCTGTAATATAATCTTAAATTTCCACTACCACTTATATTATAACATTGAGTACTATTTACTATTAAAATTGTAGTTATTTGGTTATTGGTCTATTTAGTTCGACAATTACCTAATAACTTTGAATAAAGCCAGGTGATATTAAGATGTAGTCGATTTAAGATTTCTTCTCTTTGCGATGAAGTACACCTACGTAGCATTCACTACGCGATGTAGTCATTTTGCGATCTAGTCAATCTAATACTAACCCATTTATAATATCAATTAACATATCGTCGGCATTCATTTCATCCAGTTACGGGTTATCATTTTTAATCAGAATAACCATTATCTGATTATGGTTTCGTAATGAAAAAGTTACATGGAATGCGGAATTGTGGAAACCGTTCCATGTCGACGGTCCGTGAGCGTTGTTTTCATGATGTATTAGTTTAGTTTATCTTGTATCGTTTACATCATATCTGTTGTAATTATTTTCTTTATTCTCATCCGCAATTTTTCTTCGTGTCTATCTACATGAATCTCATTACTCCCATTATCATAAGAAGTGAAATCAAACGTGCACTTTTGTAGCTGACTTGCGTATTTTAATTTATTTTATTTATTACCTACTTTATTACGTTATTTAATTTATTTAATACTTACAGGCAATCTTAATGTTAGAATAACGACCATGTCATTTGTGGCTTAAAAAAATATGAAAATAAATAAGTCATTTACAAACTCTATTGATTTTGATTCAGCTCTAAACTACTACATTTAATTTTGTTACACTGGCATTCGTCCCAGACGGCTAAACTAAAGTTTAGACTAGTTGATATTCAACCTAGTGTTAAAATTTGCAAGTCTTGCATGAAGCATTCATTAATTTGCGTAAACGCTGCCATCGTTGCATTGGTCAACACTCAGCACAAAAATGTGACGCTAAAACTGCATTGAACGTTCCGTTATCTGATAATAATGTACTGTCCAAAATTGACCGCTTCTTGGAAGTTGCAATAAGCCCAACACTAGCGTTACATTTACCGGTTGGTAAGACACGATTCGAGTATGACCGACTTGTCCGGAACCAGTTTCTTCGGTGGCGACCAAAAACGCCGTGGGTCAACCTTGGCATTGACTACACGATGACTAATGAGTACTTCGCAGTTTTTTCATCTAACATGTAAGTTGTTACGTCGAATGATGGATCAGTCGCGTGCTATGCAGACTTAAACGTGGATTTCATAACACAATTTAAATAGTTATGGTTGCGTTACCGCACACCGTCTCGTGTTTATTGCATTTTTTTAGCATTTGGACTGAAATACTTTTGTCGAGTGGCCGTTTAAGTTTTACAACCATTTTGCACATGTCTTGCGTTTGTGTTCATTTACTGACACAGTTTAGTTGTCACGAAGCTCGTCTGGCTTCAGTCAGAAGGAATAATTGCTTTGTCAGTCACGTTTTGATATGTCTACTATGGTGAGGTGAGCTCTTTTTGCTTTTTTGTCGTCAGTTTCAAGTTATAATGTCTCCACGAGCTTATTTTAAACGATACATTTTCATGTAGTCTGCTGTACTCATTTTATTAACTTTCAACTTTAAATACTCCAATGAGTAGGATTTCAACCAGTTATGTATGGCGATATGCCGAGCTACACGTAGTAGGTACTTAAACAGGTGTTCAGTTATGCTGCCACCTACACTGTAACTTGCTCAATAAATTTGCAATCCGCGCGTTCATTGCCTTCTAGATGTACACAGACACACTCATCCGCTTGTCCGATCTCGAGCAACTGATTTAGTGAAACTTGAATAGTATAGCAACCCAATTTTCTTCATTATTATATGCATACATATAGGTTTCTGTTGCACGCTGAACATTGCAACATTGAATCAACTTTTGTCTTAACTCACAAGTGAATTATGAGTAACACATACTTAAAAACTTGTACATTATCTGTTAGAATTTTCATTGTGTTTTAAACCTTGGCTGCGGCTTGCCAGTGGCCAGATAAGATAAAATATTGGCTGATTATGCTACGTTTATCATTTGAATAGAATCTGTTTACGTTATAATTTGGAGGTGTGATTTACATTTGACCATTGTGTTTTTACTGTTCAAATGAATCTCTTCTAATTAAGTGATCATTTTTACATCGTAGTGAGTTTGGATTTATGATGTTCATCAATGCGAAAT
Organism: Ennomos erosarius; assembly: GCA_963580505.1. Lineage (NCBI taxonomy): Eukaryota > Metazoa > Arthropoda > Insecta > Lepidoptera > Geometridae > Ennomos > Ennomos erosarius. Next base: position 13,053,021 of record OY756986.1, read on the forward strand.
TCAGTGTGTGACTAAGAACTTTCTCAAAATGAGATCATATTAAAGAATAACAATATCAACCATATCCTTTTGACTCTTTACAATTTGCTGGTGAGTACTGACTACCCTGCTAGCGGCCAGCGGCAACCCAGACGCCAATTACCATAACAAATGTTCACAATCATATCATGCGACCCCGGAGGTCGTTAATGACAATTTAGTTTCGCACAGTGAACCTCTAACTCTGACTCACGGCAGCGTTAAACGTTCAGGATATAATAAAGTTCATTATTAATGACATCTGGTTTCTTATGTTTGCCCTTTTTCACTCTAGTAAACTCACAATACCTGTCACTTCCAACTACTCTACCCTCAACTCTTCTCTACTCACCTTTTCTCCGAACGTTGATCTCAAATACTGAACATTACATTTGATTGTTTGTATTATTCTTGTGTTTTAATGTGTGGAAATGGTAGTTTAATTATTGCTTAGGAAGCTGGTGGCAAAGCGTCGTGCGAGACATTTGTTTGCTCTATTAAAGATAGTATATACATATATTTACTTTAATGACACCTGTGTCTATATGGTAATCAAGTAAGTTATATTTTGTATGTTTTGGAAATTCTTTAACGACATCAATGATATTGATGAATTTTGTGTTATTAAGTACTTATTAATATCTGTATCTGAACTGTGTATTCATTTCGGTGGTCAAGGTTACCCTTTTTAGTTGTTCTTATGTATCAAAAATACAACAACAAACAAATGACTGTTGCCTAAATTATCAGCAATGTTGTTTTTTGATATATATTTTTAATTTTCATACATTCTTGATTTGTATTGTGTTGTGGTTACAAAAGCATAGCGTGCGAAACACTCGTCCGTTTGAATGGTTCATGTGAATTCCAAGATTTAGGGCAAAGTGGCTGGGCAGGTTATTTGGAATTGAAATAAAGTTACGATACATTGCTGCTCTGTGCATATTTTAGATACTATCATTTTGTTTGCACGAACAAGTTATTTACGTCACATTATTTACTCGTACATGTTAGAAAACATCTTGGAGCCGACAGCTTCCCAGAAGGAGCAATTTCCTCTTTCCTTTCTCTTCCGGAATGAACATTATACAAGGAGGTATCTATTGAATCTTATTTTGTCATCTAATAAATTAGGTAAGGAGAAGTTCAGATTGGCAAGCATTGACAGCTTGTTGACACCAACAACGATCATAAAACGATAACTATAAGAAAGTTTTACGTGCAAGCCATTAGTTAGGTAATAGAAGAAGCTCGTTAAAATGTCTCATTTTATAGTCGCGACAAGAACATAAAAGCTTTCCCGTATGTAGTTTCAAGGCGACGTAGAAAGTAAAGTAAGGAAGGTGCGGTCAATTATCTGAAAACGGCACAACTGAAATGTAGCGAGGTCAACTCTAGCATCACCACTGATACCATATCCCTGGCTTTCACACTACAATAACTGTTTGAAGCTTAACGTAAGGTATTTAGGTTGTGATTCCTTTGGCTAAGGGTCTATAAAGCTCTCGCTTTTATGGTCGCAAAACCATTGTCCGTCCCGATCTAAAGATGTCAGAGGTCATTGGCATGATTGATGTTTATTTTGTGAAAATAACCACGCTACCTTTTGTCAGTGCTTTGACCTGACCTCAATTCCTTGATATAGTCCTACGTTTAACAAGACAAGGTTATATTTCTTAATACGAAAAGGTCCAAGTAGGTAAATATATATGTATTCAATTCAGTATATTATCGTGATTAGCACCTACCATGTTTTAATATTATTAGTTTTAGCTTTAATGACTACTTGAATGTTCTTTTACACCTGGCTTCTCTGTTTTGCATCTTTCGTACTCAAGGCTTCTCGAATTACTAAAGCATAAAGATCAGAAGAGACGAAGGCCACACAAACGATATCTTATAGTTATTTCCATGTCAGTGAGCACACGCAGCACGCAGCGCTTGATTACACAATTATGTATATTCTTCAATACGGGCCATGAGCATAATGCATGCGAGTTATGTTCTCAGTCTATTTTACATTGTTTGTTACTTCCCAAGATTAGTCCATCTCACAGAGCTATGAAACAAATGATGCTTCGCCTATAGATAGAGACGAAATTAATCATATTATTGCTGCCAAACTTCGGTACGGGGTACTCTTCTGTGTCAGTTTGATATTATAGGGTAATTTCGCTAGTTTCCGACCACTTAGTGGAGTTGTCAAGTTTAGGTTGCATAATAAAATGTACCAGTATCATTTTTTGACTTGATGCTACTAAGCTACGTTTCAAATATTATACTCTATATTTTTATCAGATTATCAATCATTTTTTATAATAACCGACCCTTTTATAAATATCTAAACCAAAGGCTAATAGTAACTATGTTGCTAGTTTTCGATCACTAAATTATGTTTACGACCACTTTTTCGCTAGTTTCCTACCACTATAAATTGAAAGACGTAGGTGCCTGACTGCTTGTGGTAAATAAATGATAGAAACAATGATCAGAAAGGCTTCTTTAGATCCTCTGTCTTGTATTTTCATGATTTCTCCAGCTTTGAGGCACTTACTCATATAAAAAAGCATGATCTTTTTTCTTACTGAGACCGCCAAAAATTATTTAAGGATATGGCTAAAATATCAGCTATAACAAAAAAAAATTGGCTAACGTAGTTTATAAACATAGTTATGTTTACAAGCTAAATACGCTACTTTTTTTGTAATAAAGCCAGCCCACATTAGACTCTGGGCGAGAAATATTCAATGATGGTTCGATCAGTTGGTCACGCCTATTTTGCGACCACCAGCATTAATCGTTTTTTTTAAATCGTGTCTGCACTAATTAGTTAAACTTACAAAGTAATCGACTATTTATGTACTTTTATATGTAAATAAATACGTATTTATAATGTTTTTGATATAGTTTGCTTTTGCGGTCGAATAGCATTTTTCTGCAGCTGGATTAGTTTTCGACCACGAGCGATTTTGGGTATCTGTAGTTTTTAAACCAGATGGTGGATAAACGTGGTCGAAAACTGGCAGTTAAAATGTATGTGCTTTTAATTTTCAAAGCTTTAAAATAGAATTGGGGATTTCTCGTATAATATTTGTTACAAAACTGAACCTATTTGGACATAAGATGTGTTCACCGCAAACTTTTTATTTTTTGTATTTTTTCATCAAATGTACATTAAACGGTCGGATATAGGAAGTGGTCGCAAAACCGGCGAACTTACCCTATGGCAGAAGTACCGATAGTGATGTAATGCGTTGGTTAACCTATAATTATCGACACATCGATAGTTTCTATTAGGCCATCCGGAAATTTGTTACAATAAGTTTTAAATGTTTTCAATTTATTTTGTGGTTAGATTGACTTCTACTAATTAAACTTTTAATATCTTTTATGTTTATTAGGTTTCCTACAGATCCTAATATAAAAGATAAATAGATATTCGCAACTGGACAGTGCAATTGGTTTCCTCAAAAACATGATACGGTTTGCTCTCAGCATTTTGAAGCTGAATGTTTTATGAAAATGTCTAACCATATACGTTTATATTTTGACGCTATTCCCACATTGAAACTCTATCCTATTTTTAACGAGGTACTAGGTGGACCGATGACCTGGTGAAAACCGCGGGGAGCCGGTGGATTCAGGAGGCGAGCAGCCGTTCAAAGTGGCGCTTTCTGGGGGAGGCTTATGTTCAGCTGTGGACATCTACGGGCTGATGATGATGACTATAATTTCTCTTATACGCATTTATTATTTGATGAGGACATTATAATGATGTGGCGTGCTCGCCCATGAAAGAGTTTTCATGTAGCCTCCATGGAGCTATTAAAAAAAGAAGGAGGGAATCCCGTCTGATCCGAAACTGAAGCTCCCTTAGGAAGCCGGTCGCCCTACTTTCAGCTGACACACATATGTAATATGTCCGCCATTTTGGGCTTCAGTTCGATGTCAATCAAAACTCAATCCTTCTTTTTTTTATTTCATCCATGGTAGCCTCATAGAAAACCATTGCTCTTGGTTGCTAAAGACAACTGATCTCGTTGATTCTACGGAAGAATCTACGTCTTAGTCGATATTGAATGAAAAAATTCACTTTCTTTTTATTTTGTAAACAGCTGTAAATTAAAATATACATCGCATGGTGAGCTGAAAAATTACCTTTATTTACTGCCAAACTAAGGACCTCCTTCTATTAAATAAGTGTTTACCTACAACACCTCAATGATACTCAATATTATTATTATTTTTCCTAAAAATTCATCTGAAAATTGTATTTTCAGATGAATTCTATCAAAAAGAAACATGACGCAATAATACTGATGAATCATCAGCAAAACGTGTTACCTATGTATTTGGAGTTTTAATATATTATTTCGTTTTATAACTTGTTATGTTTCTTCTATTTCAAACTTTAGTTTATAGATATAATTATACTATCACACATCATCAGGCGGCAGACGTCTACTGCTAAACATTGCCTCCCCCATAAAACCTCACTATGGACGGCTATCGGATTAGCTTATAAACTTAATCTTTATAACCATAAACTGACGATAAACTACCTCTATACTTACACACATTACATTTGCCATAAAATAGGTGAGGTGGACTGTATATCCGTGACGCGAACATGACGTACCTACCAATACCAATACATTCAATTTTATTTATTTTAGATTTATACCGGTATGTTTATCGGCTGGCCATTGTCGACCCGGAATAGAGTATAATAGAATAAAATAACACTATTACACATAGAAATACGCACAAAAGGCACAAAAGATATAGGTAGGTACTAAAGTGTACCTAATGATACAATCAGGTAAGAGGTACCTTACCGCGTACTTAACTCATATCAAACTATCGATAAAAATATATCGACTCAACCCACAGCACGTTTTGCTGACAGCAGTGGCACTAATGACAAGACAATTGCTATATATGTCATCTGCGCAGGTAAACCATAGAGGTTTCATTGTAATACCTGACACGCTTGAATTGTATGAGAAGTTTCGAAAAGGCGCCTCTATGTAGAGGGAAGCGTTTTTTTTTTTTTGCTCTGTGGTCCATCTCAATAAACTAAAAATAATAATTTGAATGAGCTCTAGTTCTGACGAATCTTAATCAGATAAAAATATTATAGCAAATGTTATTTTCAAATACGTAAATGTGCAAAATCAAAATCACGATCACGCATTTAAATAGGAAGTAATAGGTCAATTTTGAGGTGGTATTGGTATGTTGATATGTTCAAGACTCGTAAAATAATTCCAAAGCATAAATAATTAAATTAGAAAATAAGATTCGTCCATCACACAGAATAACAGAAGTTACTTTAATTAATGAAACGTTCTAAGAAGTAATCTACCCAGATAATTAAATTAAGCCTGTGCTGCTGTGCTGTGACTCAATAGCTAGTCACATTAATTTCAGCATTCTGTCAAGTGCAAGATAATTTGTGTAGCAGTGGCTTCGTATGACTGAACCATTTATTTCTTATCTATAAAATGTATGAAGCATCCATTAATCCGTCCTGTTATGTATAAAGTGATCTTGGCATGAAGTTTCATAGCACTTATAATAAAATAACGAGACGGACCGATGATGTGTTTCCATATCTTTCAAAGTTTACGTACTATTCGCGATTTTGATTACATATAATACCAAAAGCTTCAGTGCTTAAACGAATCAAGTTATTATAATATCAAAAGATATTTTATGTATAGAATTATATTTATTTACGGCTCCTAGATTATTAACAGAATCATTAAATGCATCAGATAAGACTAAAATTTTATTTGCACCGATAACCATCTGATAAAGTTCTGATAAGATACTAGTATTCCTAGAAGTCGAAGCTCCAATGATCGCCATTTCGGCATCGTTGTTGCTTTTGATCGTACTAATCATTTAATTATTTAATTACAAACTGGTTAATAATAGACATTGATAGTGCTCAGTTCAATATTAGAAGAAATGAGTTTTGCTTCACTGTGAGTTAATTAATAAAATTCTACATTCTGGTTCTAATCATTGATTATAATCAGTGTCTTTTTGCCTTTAAAAATTCGTTCAGTTCAGGGCGACCGGCGACCATGCCCTGTTTCTCTGTACCCTGATTAATTGTTTCTGTAAATGTTTCATTATTTCATGTAAATACATTGGAACCGTGACCGTCCAACAAAGACAGCCATTCAATTTAGACGGGTTCAATGAAAAATAAGCATCTTAGTCATGTCTGAGAATGTAGAGAATGATACTGCAGCGCAATTTAATTACCTGCTATTGTTTCAAGACTGTGAATTCGCTTGATCGTATCGCTAGCAAATTATAAAGCAGTCTTAACCTTGGTACTAATGTCATGAGAATGAAGATTAAACGTTCGAAGATATCAGTTCGTTGCCTTAAAATGCCTTAAATGCTTAAAGAGTTCCTTTTATCGGTAGTTCCGTGCTAATAGGATGTCTTTCTTTGTTTCCAAACGCTTCTATATTTATATTTGAATTAAGCCTATTTAGGATTTGTTTTATTTGTAAACACTGCTTTAATAGTTTCGAAGTGGTAGAGTTTATTACTATTACTCATTGTTTGTTGTTGTTCTCTAACCAGTAATACTTGCGATGAATAAATCAAGCATTTGTTGATTTCTATTTAATTTGTAGTACTTTTGTATGTACCTACTGTGCTTCAACGGCTTCAAAAGATCCGCAAGATCCTCATCATCGTGCTTTGTATTGTTTGGATTGGTTTGCGCTCGAGGTAATTTAGGCGCGCTTTCGTGTAGTTTCTCGTTGCTTTCCTCTCGCTGCGCTGAATAATTTGCATCCGTTTATTTACGCCACTTGTTGTTTGTGCTTGTTCATACGCTTTGCGCTTTCCTTTTGTACATTTTGGATAATTTCGTTGTGCTCATTACAAATTCAATGTTTGTTGGAGTATCTTAACATTGATGATGCTGAATTTCTAATAAACATATGCGTTTTTAAAAACATTTTATAACTAAAAATAGCTAAATTAGTTCTTCAACGTTTTTAAGTTTTGTGCTTACCACACCAACGAACACCATCTCGTTTTCATTAAGTAGATAGTTTCGAAAGTAACTATTATTTTAATGTATTTCCGGGCTATAGGTACAGTTGGACCGATCTTCATGTTATTTGATAGTTGTAACTCGAACCTTGGGTACAGGATACTTTGTATCGCTATTACTATGAGCTATAGACGCTATAGTCCAAGCGTTGATGAAACCGACGAGCGCCGCTGGTAATTTTATATTTTTACAAAAAAGCTAAATACTGTTGGGCAATAAACATTTAATTTTTAGCTAGTTACAAACCAGTCTTGTGCAAACGAATTTGCTTTTTGTGGTCTCTAACGCCTTCACGGTACGTGACAATAGTTTACTAGGCAATTTATTTCTCGCACCGCCTTCCATAATACTTTCGCCAGATTATAATTTTTTTTTGATAAAATTACCTACCCTTAACCTTACTTGAGCATCCGGTAATATGTAAATCTAAGTTTAGTCGATTTCATTTGTTCCTTTGGCATTAGAACGTGTACGAATGTTATTCATAGAGATAAAAATTGAATCTTTATCTGCTTATCATCATCACATCAATCATTATCAACACCATTTACACCGTCATCATCATCGTCATCACTCTTAAACAGATCTCTTGTAGTATTAAGTTTATTTACGATCACTTTTATTTAAATTCAAATATTGACAAGTCTGCTATCCACACATCGGTATGTTATTGAGGCGATTTTTTGTTTCCGGTAAATCGCTAACCGGAACGGTGCCCGAGCGGACATTACCATTGTTGTATGTTTTTATTCCATTACGTAACTTGGTCATATGAAAGTGTTACAGTATGCCTGTTTGCCACGAAAGTGAGTTAATTGCAAACTCTGGTTAAACTTTGTTATTACTCTTTCATTACGGTTGTTAATCCTGCTGATATTATGACATGTTCGTTAACAACTTTATACTGTTGCACTGGCCTGGTTCTGAAAGCTTTGATGTTACCGACTTTCTGTATTTTGTGTCTTTATTGACAGCTTCTAGTATCACCTCTCTGATTATTGGTTGGGGAAACTATTCTATGCTTTGGGAAGTGTTTGGGACTTTATCGTCTGGTATTTTTCTAACAAAGTGTCATCCATGTCAACTGCATTTACGTTTTTCGATCTTTTTGATTCCATTGGCCTATGATAGCTCTGCTGCACTATATTATTCTTTTATCGAGTCTGCGGTAATTAGTATTCGTAAACGGTAGTGTTTATGTATTTTTAATCGCTTTGGGATCGTTGCTGCTTCTTGAATAGCAAATAGGAAATGTTTGGTACGGTCTTCGGTCTTCATATCATGCAAATGCGTTTATTCTTATGACAATGTTTTATTCATAACCTATGCATATTATGAAAGGAAGTACCGCATAACTAACCGTATGGTTAGTTATGCGGTGCGAAACGGGCTAATCTTATATTTTATTTGCGTTTCTTGGTATTATTCCAACTATTTTACATAAAATCAGCTGTGGTCTACGATTTTGGTTCGTAAATTATTTAAACGACAACTTATTTCTTATTAGGCAGTTAGGCGACTTTGTTGAAATTGTGTTCAGCTATTTTAAAGTAGCCAAACTGGTGCATAGCTAGATTTTAATTGACCCAGTATTCTAATACTGATTTCCTGTAACATTTATTGGCGAAAAGTAGTTCCGAATTCTAATCACTTCTCGTTATAGGTATACTCGTAAGCTTTCTCTTGTATGCGTTCCTTTTCTTGTCACTGATCTCATTATTCTTTAGGTAACTAGTTTAATATGGTTTTGACTTTACCTTGAGAATATCGCCTCAAGCTTCCATTTAAAAAATAAAAGCCAACCTTCTTCTCGTGTAGGCTTCTGATGGGGGTGTGGGTTTATGATGTCAGAATTATTAAGCTGTCCAGCTACGTTAAGGTTAAACCTTCTGACTTGGCTTAACGGCTATTGTCTTACGTCAACAGCCGGGATCGACGGCTTAACGTGTCCTCCCAACATCTCCGAAGCACATAAATGTAGCGCTTAGTTGTACCACTTTTTGTAGCGTTTACCAATCAAAGTAGATAGATAGATAGATAGATAGATAGATAGATAGATAGATAGATAGATAGATATATAAACACTTTATTGCACACACCAAATAATAATACAATTTAAAGTAGTAGTATATAGCAATAATAATTGACATTGTGCACTTTGTGATTTTATCTGCTTAGTAATTATATTTAATTTGACTTGTAAAAGTGCTATGAATAGCCTATTTGCAATAAAACACTTTCCCTTTTGTCTTTCAGTGACCGCAGACGATGCTTAACATTACCGATCAGGACGGTTATTCTGTATGAAAACGCAGATTCCACACGATACGAAACCACGTCGTTATCGTGTCTTGTTCAAATCGTGTCACAGCGTTAGATATACCTTCACTTTACATTAAAGTTATCTTTATTTTGAATAAAATATATTGACATAAGTGGTCATATCTTTTGATGTGTTGATGTTTCGGAACGCGTCTCGGTAAAATATATGATTTTTGACAGTTCAAATCGCGCCAATTCCAAATTCATTTTGCGCGTTTTTGTTTTCGTTTCATAGAGAATAGAGTTTTGCAGATTTCTTATGTAAGACAAGGAATTCGCGTGGTTTCGAAGTAAGGAATCGATACGGAATAAAGGCCCAGTTAGGAACGGCTTCGCTGTGAGCGCTACAAAAACCAACAAAAAGTCCACAAAATATAAATTATAACCAATACAAAACCACGGACAGGCTTGCCTATACAGTATTCCCAGACCTCCATTACCTGTATAGTATATATATTCCCTTTTCACCCCATTTTAACATTCCTGTCCCCTTGTTGCAGTGAGGCATGACTATCGACAAGCAGCTGGTATGGGTGCGAGACCCGGCCGAGGGGTTCGTGCAGGCGCGGCTGCACGAGCTCATGGGCGAAGAGGCGGACGTCTTCCCTCTGGACAACAAGTACCCGCGCCGCGTCTGCAGCTTCGAGGATATATTCCCTGCTGGGGACCCCACTAAAGAGGTTGAAGATAACTGTAAGTTACTCAAAGACTGACAATGGCGATTATTGCATCAAGTAATAGCCAGTAACTCGTTGGTTGTAGAGCTCAATTTGGAAATCAAAATTCAATGGTTTGATAGTTTAAATCTTTCGACTGATGATGATTCTAATAAAACAGCACTTGCTGCAAAATGTTAAATTCCATCGAGGTTTTAGGTGATAGATATGATCTGGAATACTACATGAATACATTAAATAAATATTTTGTAACTTTTTGTCTCGTTTAATTTCATACTGATGAAGTTACTGCAGTATGCATCGACGAACGACCCTTTAACATGTTTTGTTACCCTTAACATCAGGCCTGAAATAAAGGAATACCTAAAAAGAAACATAATTATTATGCAGGCTATAATGATTAGGTACCTATTCTCATGTTGATGATTATATGGTCATGATAGATCTAGCAAGTTAAAGCGAAGTTAAGTACAGTCAATTATGTTTTTCAGGCGAACTAATGTTCCTGAACGAAGCCACATTACTGAACAACATCCTATCGCGTTACAAGAAGAACAAGATTTATGTAAGTAAACCGTAATCTTTACTTCTATGACTCATTTACGGAGCAAACATACTGGGTTCACCTTGAACGTAACACATATGTTGTACTTGTAGATAAAATTCTGCCTTCTAATGTGTTGTGGATTAATATAGGTACCGTATTTGCATGATTATGCACTTACGGAATAACGGAATAAGGTTGAATCAATGACTGGCCTGATAGCTCAATTGGTAGAATAGAATAGAATAGAATAACATTTATTCAATACTTGCTTAAACTATGGTACAGAACATGCTATATTAATGTTACATAATATGAACTAAAAATAGGTAGTAGCTATGCCTTCTGAACTGTAGGCTCTGGGTTTGATTCCTACCCAGGACAATCATTTGTGTGATGAACATAGGTGGTGGTTCTGTGTCTAGGTATTATATTGTATTACAAAAAAAAAGAATCGTATCGTAGTGTTATATCAGTTATCTCGTACCCATAGTACAAGCTATGCTTAGTTTGAGGCTAGATGATGCTATATTAAATGTCCACACATATATTTTTTTATTACTGCACTATTTTGAAGGAATGTACCAATTTATTGTTCCCATGTGAATGAAATCATGATTCAAATGTGAATTAACAATAAATTCATTGACTGCGTTGATGAGTATTTGTATATTGGTTACCGCTTTTCGTTTGCCTCATAGTGCCGATTTTCTTGAATGAGTTTCCCAGAAAATTAAGTGCTGAATTTACTGACGTTTTCTTGCTATACAATGCAATTGCTTTTAATATTACGTCAAGACTTTACGAGGAAACCGAGTAACTGAAATGTTACTTTACTCGAAGTATCAGTGATAATAAAAATAAATAAAATATCATCATTACACTTGATCTGATGTGGGTGGTAGCTCCAGTTAATGTATTTAACCACCTTGTGATTTGGTCCTTATTTTTTATAACTCTGGGCTTATTATTTCATTCTTCAGTATGTTTTGTCAATTTGACTTCACTTATATTTCAAAATCAGAACCATCTAGATGAAGGATGCGGGTGTTTCTTTCTACCAAAATAGCACTATGAATAAAAATTTATATGTAATCATTTAGTTTCGATTTTCTAACTGTACCTATAAACTGTACAGGTATCTTGTGTACGTACTTTCGATATTTGGTTGATTACTTTGCAAACTATACGATCTTATATAGGATTGGCTAGCCCAAGACAACTCGCAATTTGATACCGTGATCACATCATCATCATCGTCAACAGCCTGAAGACGTCCACTACTGAACATAGGCCTCCCCCAAACAGCGCCATTTTGAGCGGCTGCTAGCCTAATGCATCCAACGGCTCCCCGTGCGGCTGTCACAAGATCATCGCTCCATATAAATACATGTGATATTAAAATTCTATTCGTATAATCTTTCCAGACATATGTAGCGAATATACTGTTAGCTGTGAATCCTTACGAGGACATTCCCGACATGTACTCGTCTAACACCATCAAGAAGTACCAGGGCAAGTCGCTGGGTGAACTCCCACCTCATGTGTTCGCTATTGGTATGTTGCATCTCTTTCGAATCCTGTACCCCGATTCCCAACCCATCGAAAAAGTTTCGATTCGTAATTTAAGCTCTCCGCCTCTTTCATCTACATTCGGGATAAAGGAGATGAAGAGTCTAGATTTAGAATCGAAACGTTTTCGATGAGTTAGGAATCGGGATACTGTTGTTATATCATTTAGATTTATATTATTGTGATGTTACTTTGAACAGTAACGCTGTAGGTGTAGGTATCATATTATCTGTGGCTATAGTAAAATAAGTTTTTCCCTATAGAACGTACCATATCTGGAGGACATCTCTGACATAACAAAATTGGGTCGCAACTTAAATGTACAATCAGACAAAAAATCACATTATATATTTCCTGCTAAGCCTTAAAAAGTATAAAAAGATCTTAATTCCTACTTGCTATCATGTTCAAGGTTTATAGCTAAAAAGCCTCTAATTGAGAACTTTTATCTTGCAGCCGACAAATCTTTCCGCGACATGAAATCTCTGAAACAGTCGCAATCCATCATAGTCTCTGGTGAATCGGGCGCGGGCAAGACTGAATCTACCAAGTACATCCTGAAGTACCTCTGTGATCTGTGGGCTAAAGGCGCAGGCCCGATCGAGCAGAAGATTTTGGATGGTTAGTCTTTAAACTAAAACATTGCATGCTTCTTAGTGTATCTACTTCTAATTTTATCTCTGTAACATGAATCACAATGCCCTAAAGATTAGGGCCATAATCAAGAGATTAAGTTCTGTGGTCATATAAAATATGTTATATATATTCAGTGGTCTGTGAATATATTTTAAACTGTGATAAAATTAAATACTGCTTTATTGCATCTTATACACAACTATCATACATACAACTGGAGCTTTTCAGTTTTCAATAATTATTGTTTCCTGTAATCGAATTTTTTGGAACCCAAATATTGGTTATAGCGGATGAAAGATACTAAAATCTCCAAACCCCTTTTGATTTTTCTACAGGCAACAGTAATGAAAATGATACCTACAATAAAAATACAAAGTATTCTGTTTCCAACTTTTTGACTATGAATTTAAAACATCTATAAAATAATAGCAACCGTGTTAATAAATTCAAATCTGTGCAGTCGAGGCTGCCTAATAATTAATTAGTTACACATTGATTTACGTTTATTACATCCATGATGAATGCCTGCTGCAAACGAATTAATGTTACTGGAAAATTAGCAGATCTTGGATTTGAAAATGGTGCATGAATAATAAATTAACAATATCATTTATATAAGCGGTTTGGCAGGAAGTTTGTCTAACCGGTTTGTACCGTTTTGAATACTATTTTCCTCAAAATTATTGTGTTTTCGACTCTTAGGGACAAAGGTCGGATAGGTACAGAAAAAGACCTACAACATCGCATGCTGAAGGGCATTTTGTTCTTTTATCATTACGATTATATTTTTAAACTACCCTTTTTCTTGATTACAATCAATTCAGGGCTTATTATTTTTCATGATTACAATGTTAAAACTTATCTGCACAGCAAATCCAATCCTAGAAGCGTTCGGCAACGCCAAGACAACTCGCAACAACAACAGTTCCCGTTTCGGCAAGTTCATGGAGGTCCACTTCAGCAACAAGTACCAAGTGGTCGGCGGTCACATATCGCACTACCTCCTAGAGAAGTCTAGGATCTGCACGCAGAGTGCCGAGGAGAGGAACTACCACGTGTTCTATCTGCTCTGTGCGGGGGCGCCTCAGGAGTTGAGGTCGGCGTTGAATATCACCAAGCCTGATGATTACTTGGTAAGTAAAGTTATGTTCTACTAGAAAGTCACGCCGCTCATTTAAGGTCTTTTTCTTGTCGTGTAGGCAGTAGTGGTCAGCCCTGGTGTCAGAATTTTTAGGCCGCTCAAAGGCTTCCGACTTGGCGAACGAGAGAACGTTACTTTATTTTATCCTTTGCTTCGCCATCTCCACTGAACTGACATCAGCTTCGATGGTGTCATCTGAGATTCGCCATTCCTTCGTTTCCAAACAGATATGGTCCAGTCCTGGGCCAAAATGTATCTACTTTCTGACATTTTTGTAAATATCATTTAACGGTCACCCATCCATATACTGACCGCAGCGAACGTTGCTTAACATAAGCCAACACTTCTACAGATATCCACAGAAATAAAATTATACTAAATTCCCTTTTTAAGTACCTGAAAAACGGCTGCACGCAATACTTTACGGGGCCTGAATCTGAGAAGAAAATCAGCGCAAATCGTAAAAGCAAGCAACAGCAAGCCAAAGGTGGCCTTCGGGATCCCATACTCGATGATGTTGAAGACTTTCAGAGACTCAACCAGGTATGAAATAACACTAGACACCCTTCTCTAAACCTCATTTCTAAATAGGTAGGTACACGTATCCCCATATAACGTAAATTAATACGTACCCAAATTCAACGCAATGATCAAATAGATGCATTAAAATATAAGTACTTAATTAAGGTTAAATAAACCCCTTATTTAGGTTCTCGAGTGGCGACTACGAACCGGAAGGCACAGCGTAGGCAGACCCCCCACTAGGTGGACCGACGACCTGGTGAAAACCGCGGGGAGCCGATGGATGCAGGAGGCGAGCAGGCGCTCAAAGTGGCGCTCTCTGGGGGAGGCATATGTTCAGCAGTGGACATCTATGGGCTGATGATGATGACTTAATTAAGTTTGTATCTATAGCAGGATAAATCTTAACAGTTAAGTAGTTGAATGAACTAGCAAAAACTCGAAAGTACCTAACAATATAACGCGATTCAGACAAAACCAAGATAATATTGTTTTGCCATATGCCTATGTGCAGTGGGAGAGAGAGAGCAGTAGAAATGTCTGCTCTTTTCAGATCTATTCCTTATTTTTTTCTTATGTAAACGAATGACGCTGTCTAGCTAGTCGTTTGCCTGGTGTTAAGCGTCACGGCTGACCATATCAGATGCAGCGTGTCACTCGGAATTTCAATTTTATTTTGCGGTACACTGATATTGAAGTCTGTTATAATACTTTTGAAATAAAGCCTTTATGTAACAAAAAGATTACAAGCAGTTTGAGACGACATACAGACTAATAGTTAAATACATTTGAACAACTCTACCACATCCATATTCTTACCTAACTTTTCAATTCTAGGCATTATCTCGCGTAGGGCTAACAGAGGACGAGATAAAGTCCGTTTACTCAGTAGTAGCCGCGGTACTACATCTCGGGAACGTGACGTTTGAAGAGGATGCTGGAGCGAGGGGCGGATGTGGTGTCGCACCTAACTCGGAGCCTTCATTAGCTACTGCGGCTAGATTGTTGGGAGTCGATCCTGGGGAACTGAGAATGGCTTTAGTATCAAGACTGATGCAGAGCTCGCGAGGTGGTGCTAAAGGAACTGCTATTATGTGAGTGTTATCTGTCTACCTCACACCTACATGCATAAATCCAGGGAGCTGAGAATGGTATATTATATTTCAATAATTTAGCAAAAGTTTTGTTAAAACTCCGTGCAACTAAAGAAACAATTCTAAAGAAAGGTGAAAACCATAGTATTCACACTTCCGCCACTCTGTCTGAAAGTATAGTGGGAATAGGAAAATGATAGGTCTTCAACTTTTTTCGTGTTTACTTCCATCTAACAGGATAAATGAGCGCTGTGGCTAAATGCTCGCATGTTGCGGGATAAATGGGCACTATGGTTAAATGCTCCTTCTAATGGATTAATGAGCACTGTGGCTAGATGCCCCATCTAGCGGGATAAATGAGCACTGTGGCTAAATGCTCCATCTTACGGGATAAATGGGCACAGTGGCTAAATGCTCC
Organism: Ennomos erosarius; assembly: GCA_963580505.1. Classification (NCBI taxonomy): domain Eukaryota; kingdom Metazoa; phylum Arthropoda; class Insecta; order Lepidoptera; family Geometridae; genus Ennomos; species Ennomos erosarius. Next base: position 13,069,055 of record OY756986.1, read on the forward strand.
TTCTAATGAAATTTATGAGCACGGTGGCTAAATATTCCATATTGCGGGATAATTGATCACTGTGGTTTTTACTGGTTATTATTTGGTCTGAGCCACTATAATGCCACTTACGTGCCTAGTTACTTACTTATTGTAATTTTGTATCATTTGGAAGCTACCGCAGTCTTTTCCTGCAGCTTTTTATATTGTTTTTTTTTGTATTTTTGTTAGGATATTGTAATATTTCTTATTGTCACTTCACAGTACCTTTTAATCTTTAGTAGGTAATTTAGTTATATTTAATATGTACTCATGTAAGACCGTAGCTGTAATGTAACCGCACCGTGACGACACTGAACCGGCCCCAACGGAAGACCAGCGCTGGTTTGACGACCAGCATTATGCTGAGTTGGGACCGATTTGTGGCAAATGGTCTGTTGTCAATCATATTTTGTACTAACTCGTTTTTGTTTTTGTCACAAATAAATTATTTTTCTTTCTTTCTTTCTTTCTTTCTTTCTAAATGCTCCATGTAGCGGGATAAACGAGCACTGTGGCTAAACGTTCCATCTAGCGGGATAAATGAGCTCTGTGGTTAAATGTTCCATCTTGCGAAATAAATGAGCTATTTGTCTAAATGTTCCATTTAGCGGGATAAATGAGCACTGTGTCTAAATGCTCCATCTAGCGGGATAAAGGAGCAGTATGGCTATCCATTAGCTTGAGCCATGGCACTTATTCCCCCCAGGGTGCCGTTGAAGACGTACGAAGCGAGCAACGCGCGCGATGCGCTGGCGAAGGCGGTGTACAGCCGCCTGTTCGACTACATCGTACATCGGATCAACGCCAGCATTCCCTTCCAAGCTTCCGCTTATTACATCGGAGTGTTGGATATCGCTGGATTTGGTCAGTCATTTTTATTATTTCAGAGAAGGCTGTAATTTTTTTGTATTTACTAGAAGCAGTGGTAGCATCATAACATAGCTTTCAGTTTGATACTGACAAGTACTTAGATGACGTATTTTTACCAGTTATTTTGCTTTAAAACCCAAACTACTCAACCAACTTCGATTACATTTCTATGGAGATAAATATATTTTTTCGTCTTCCACAGAATACTTCCAAATGAACAGCTTCGAGCAGTTCTGCATTAACTACTGCAATGAGAAGTTGCAACAGTTCTTCAACGAACGTATCCTCAAGAACGAGCAGGAGTTATACAAGCGAGAGGGACTTAATGTGCCCGAGATACGGTTCGTTGACAACCAGGATTGTATTGGTAAGTAACATTTATACTTATAGCTAGCTAGTGAGCAACATTTATACGTTGACATTGAGCAAATTTTTAAAGTTAGCAAGTGAGCAGCATTTATAAATAGCCAGAGAGCAAGATTTATGGTTGAAAGTAAGCAACATTTATGGTTAGCTTATGAGAAACATTTAAAACTAGCAAATGAGCAATGTTTATGGTTAACAAGTGAGTAATGTTTATAGTTAGCAAGTGAGCCACATATTTTATGGTTTGCAATCGCCAGGACACGTAACAAAACACCTTGTTTATTATATACCCTTCGCCTTAAAAAGCCAGTTATATAGTGACTAGTAGTATAGACAAGATCTAAAGAATAATTTCGTTACAGATTTGATCGAGAGCAAGAACCATGGCATATTCCACCTTCTGGACGAAGAGTCAAAGCTGCCCAAACCGGAGTTCGGACATTTCACACATTCCGTCCACAAACAACTTGGGGCTAACAATAACAGGTAGGAATGATTTTAAAGTGTAAACCACACAATTAATTTTGAGGACTATAATATTTCTTAATAATATATAATCATTAGCAAGTACCCAATTTGCTAAATATGTTCTTCTAAGAATTGAAGCAAAACACATTACCGTGTTACAAAATCTTTCCACTAGGATTTCTGCTGTCTCTTTCTAATCATGCAGAAAACAGCCCTTTTAGAAAGAGATAACGAAGCATTCAACTGCACGGATTATTTGCGTGGCACTTTACTTGATTACTACCGAATTCAGAATACATAACAGTTATGTCGTGACTTCTTATTAGGTTACATATCTCATATCTGTAATGTTGAAGCCTAACTCGCCGTTATACCCGTTTGCACTAAAGATTGACAGCTCATAAATTCGCACTATCCCTCTATGACGTACCTACTGCAACGCATTTGGATACGTGGTCTGCTAAATACGGCATATCAAATTGTATTTATTGTTTTTCTTTTTTTTTTGTTTAATTTTTTTATGTTGTTTTGCTTGTCCTGAAGTTCGTGTCACGATGATGGGTTCCGACTGAAAGTCAGTTATTGAGGTCGCAAGACCATGATTGCATGCTGAGTCGGGACCTATAACATATTGTACGATGGTACCTACCTACCTATTATTTTTGTTCTCTGTTTTATTTTCGCGTTGTATGTAATGTTGTGTGATGTCCTGAATAAACGTATTTTCTTTCTTTCTTCATGACGTATTCAAACCAAATAAAAAAAATATTGAATGAATGAAAGATTTCATTCTTAAAGTAGGATATTACGCTAATTTAGTGGGACGTTAAATAAAACCTTGCGAGTCCGGTGAACAATTGACTTTATTTCGCTACCCTCAAACTAAGCAATAACTAATAATATCGTAGTATCCTACACTTACCTATTGCAACGCATTTGGGTACGTCATAGAGGAGAAGAGAGGCTCAAGATGCGCCGCCCGAGACACGTCTTGAGCGACCCGGAAGATCCTATAGCAGCCGTTGTTTCGGCTGCGCTAGGATCACCGGACCAGGCTAGCCCTCCTGGCTCAGGTACCGATTTCGGCACCGGTATAGGATACCAGCGTAAGACAATCAGACACCGACCCCGCCGGCGAGGTCGATACCCCCGTAGGTTAGCTAGAACGGTCGCGACTTCCATAGGGTCCACTCCTCCAGCGGACGTAGCCTTCTCGATCCTCTTATCCCGGCAACAGCCCAAGCCGAGGCTCGCACCCCAGGGCGGTTATTCTCTATGGAAATACAGATTCCACACGATACGAAACCACGTCGTTATCGTGTCTTGTTCAAATCGTGTCACAGCGTCAGATATACCTTCACTTTACATTAAAGTTATCTTTATTTTGAATAAAATATATTGACATAAGTGGTCATATCTTTTGATGTGTTGATGTTTTGGAACGCGTCTCGGTAAAACATACGATTTTTGACAGTTCAAATCACGCCAATTCCAAATTCATTTCGCGCGGTTTTGTTTTCGTTTCATAGAGAATACAGTTTCGCAGATTTCTTATGTAAAACAAGGAATTCGCGTGGTTTCGAAGTAAGGAATCGATACGGAATAATGGCCCAGGGGTGCCCTTGAGCTAGTTGCCCCCCACTTTTATCGGCTGAGTGCCTTAAGCGCCTGCCCTCCCGCCCGGTGACGCTGTAAAGGTCGTTAAAGACCGACAGCATTAGCCCATTCAAAAAAATACGTCATAGAGGAATAACTGCAAAACTTTAGCGTCGACACACATGAGTATTTTAGATGATTTTATTTTTAGATTTAGACTACAATACGTAGTTTATTGAGTTGTATAAGATTCAGTTGACGGGAAACCGTGCGCATTACAATGTCCGGCAGGCTGCAGGTCCCGCGCGCGTCGCGGCTGAAGGCGCACCGGACGTTGCGGGACGACGAGGGATTCTTGCTGAGGCACTTCGCTGGCGCCGTCTGCTATAATACTGTAAGTTAAACACAAACCAACATCGTTTAAAAATACAAACTACTTTTAATTTCCGAGCAAATATTTGCTGTGTATTTTGTATGCTTTCAAGTTCGAGGTTCAAAGAAAACAGAAAACCGCATATAATCTAAATAATGTCACGTTAGCTGGTTCAAAGTAATACCGTTTGTTTTTTCATTATTGAATTGTGTTAAAATTCTACAACTCTGTTATTTTACTAGGTGGTAGGACTTTTCTGCAATGTTCGTCTAGGTAGGTACCACCGCTTTGCCAGTTATTCTGCCGCCAAGCAGTAGTGTGCAAGCACTACTGTGTTCCGGTTTGAAGGGCATTGTAGCTAGTGAAATTACTGGGCAAATGAGACTTTATGACCTGATTACACAGTGTAGTAATCTGATTACTAGACTGTGTGATGTCTCAGGATGACGTGCGCAGTGCAGTGTCACGCGAAACTATTATTTTAAAGTTCCGAGTGACACTGCAACTGTTATGGGCAGCCGTGTTGCTTAACATCAGGTGAACGGCCAGCTCGTCGCGTCATTTATTTTCATAAAAAAATTCTTTCAATAATTAGCATTTTGTGTAAATTAAAATGTTTCTTATCTTGGTTTGACCTAAATACCAAATAAAAGATGAAAGATGTAATAAAACTTTAGTTTTGTTACATCTTTCATCATCGCGTCCCATCAGGTGAGATTGTGGTCAAACGCTAGCTTAGTCATTGATAAAATAAAGCCTCTATCCCTTTTATTTCTCTCTATTCCAACTCGAACATCTGAGTCATTTCCATTATTCATGTGTCAAAACTACGTAACTTAATTATCTATTTCTCATTTCCAGAATCAATTCATAGAAAAGAACAACGACGCACTACACGCGTCCCTTGAATTCCTAGTTCAGGAGTCGAACAGTTCGCTCGTACAACAGTTGTTCCAAACAACGGACAACAACAACGCAAAAGGGAAGCTCAACTTCATATCCGTTGGAGCAAAGTTTCAGACGCAACTGTCTCTGCTCATGGAGAAACTAAAGGAAAACGTATGTTAACCATTCCCTTTATTCTAGGCTAGAGGGCGCTCCGCAACTTACCCGTTTTCCTGCAGGACCTCTAAATTGTGCGGGTAAAAAGTATCCTATTTTGATCCCAGAAATAAAAGCAATCAGCGTGCAAAATTTAATCAAAATAGGTTTAGCTGTTTTGGGGTGTAATAAAAGTTTTACTTTCGTGTTAACTACTAAACTGAACTCTAACGTGATACAGCTGCAAAAGATATGTTCTTAAAATTGATTTACCCACGTGTATCTAGTTTTTCTATGGAAATAAGAGTATCGAGTTGATGCACCTGTTTGTCTGCGAGTCTGTCTGACGCACGTAGTGAAAGAAAATTGACAAAATTGCCTCACATAATGAATGAACAACTTCTTAGCTGTGTGGTCCGGAAAGAGATTGGATGGGATGCCCCTTTATTATCCGAAATAAAGGACTTTTATATATTTGTTTAATGGGGGAGGCCTACATTAAGCAATGGACGTTTTCCGGGATGATAATGCATAGAAGGCATGATGACTACTATTAAAAATGAACAAGTTAACTATTATGTACATAAATAATATTAAAAACGAATGCAATCATTGAAGAAATTAATAAAATCGGTAAATAAATCACAGAGTATTAAGCTTTTAAAGTTTCTGGAGGGCATCTCCTGTTCCTTTCTCGCGAAACGGAGCGTCTCCACAGTTACTATGAAAAATCCACTGGTGATGTCACATGCCAAAGAGATCGCTACCAATGATTAGTAATGAGGTACTATGAAGGACCAAGTTTTGACGTCACTGCGTGTTTGAGCTGTCTCTTTCTGTTCCTGTTTTTAAAATGATTGTAACTTTGACATTTTTAAAGATATTTAATTTTTGTTTTCACGACTGTTGTTTGAGGAATATTATTAATTTATGCAATGAAAACAAAGTCATCATGCCTATCATTATTTATTGTAATGATGTATTTATCTGGTGTGGTGTCGTATCGCAGGGCACGAACTTCGTCCGTTGCATAAAGCCGAACTCCCGCATGTCGAGCCGCGCGGTGGAGGGGTCCCTGGTGCTGACGCAGCTGCAGTGCAGCGGCACCACGGCCGTGCTCGAGCTCATGGAGCACGGGTACCCGTCCAGGGCGCCCTTCCAGGACCTACACCAGATGTACCAGGGGTACCTGCCGCCTAAACTGAGGACTCTGAGCGCCAGGGTCTTCTGTGAGGTGAGATACTTAGCTGCTTAGCTCTTTAGTGATCTGCATAGCATGTCCCAGGGATATCTGCTGTCTAAACTAAGGAGTCTGTCTGTCAGGGTCTTCTGTGAGGTTAGGTACTTAGATTCTTAGCATTTCAGTGATATACATAGCATGTGCCAGGGATATCTGCTGCCGAACCTGTAGAGTATCTCTGCCAGAGTCTTCTGGGAGGTTAGTTACTTAACTCCTTAGTTCTTTCGCGACGTAAATAGCATGTACCAGGTCTACCTGCCCCTTAAACTGTGGAGTCTGGCTGCCAGGATCTTCTGTGACGTGAGATACTTAGCTTCTTACTCATCTTAGCCTTTCCGTGATCTCCCCAGGTTTTACAGGGTCTATCTGCCACCGAAAATGTAGAGTATGTCTGCCAGCGTCTTCTGCGAAGTTAGTTACTTAGCTTCTTAACCCTTCAGCAATCTCCACCACATGTATCTGCTCTATCTATCTACCGTCTACTAAAGAATCTGTCTTTGAGTTGAGTTACTTAGCTTTTTAGCTCTTTAGCGATCTGCATAACATGTACCAGCTCTATCTACCGTCTAAGGAGTACGTCAGTTAGGGTCAGACTGTTAGCTTCTTATTTTAGCTCTGCTTTGATTGTTGTTATCGTCAAAAGATCCTAAACTACATTGGGATTCTACCTGCTACCCAAGCTGTACAGTCTCTCCGCCAGGATCTTCTGTAAGGTTATTTACTTAGCTTCTCAGTTCATGTACCAGGTTTATCTACCGCCTACAAATATAAACCACACTTGGTTCTACCCGCCGCGCCGCCTAGGCTATGCGACCTGCAGGGTTACTCTTGACACTCGATTTCAATCGTAATTCGGGATTTGGAACGAAATCGTGGCATTTGGTACCCTTAAATCCTATACTAGCGGACAATTGGAATCTTTGTCCATGGAATTTTATGGAACTAAATGTAATCGACTCATTTCTACACCATCCGCTTTTTTATCAAATTATTTAACATTGGAATTGGTGATTGATTCGGATTAGAATTTGAGTGAAATTGGGATTGTATTCAATAGTAACCCTACTGGGCCCTTATTCCGTATGACCATTCACGCACGTAACGCGGCGCGTTACGATATCTTCGTGGAATGGTTTTGGGTTTTAAATGCTATTCTGTATGCCGTTGTCAAATTTGACAAACACAACAACACACATTACACGCACGTCAAAACACAGAAAACACTGGGCACAAACAATCTAACGCGTGACAGAATACAATTTTTTGATTCCATGTTAATTCCATGTCGTGGCGCGTTAAAGCCCGCATTTACGTTTGGAGCATGTTACACGTCACGCGTTATTGGCAAGGAATATCATGTGTCATAGCGAATGACCCCTCCCCCTGTATGACAAGGTATTTTGCGAAGTCTGTCACTCAACAACATGCCTAACGGTTTTGGATAGTGAAGTTAATGTTTCTTTTCAAACACATTTATTAAAAATAAGCTTGCTTTATTTCCCATTGAGCACTTTATTTAATATTATATAATGCTTAAGCAGCGTTTACACACGCAGGAAACTTATACAATAAGTATCGAACTCTATCAGCAGCAGCTTGCATTTGTAAACTAAATATCAAGTACATTCGTGGCAGATTGTCGAAAGGTGATTGGTGGGTGTTGAAATCGCGCAACACTTCCGCCTTTTCCATGTGTCAATGCGGCCTCAAACTCAAAACAATAACTTCTCATCCTATAAAACATTTTGCATGCTGGTAGGATGATATTGAAATACTTGTCTTCCATTCCCGCAGGCTATAGTCCACAGCTTCGGTCTATCCGACAAGGACTACAAGTTCGGAGTGACTCGCGTTTTCTTCCGTCCCGGGAAGTATTCGGAATTCGACACCATGATGAAGTCGGATCCTGAGAACCTCAAGTCTATAGTCGACGCTGTACTGTCCTGGCTTGTCAAATCTAGATGGCGGAAGAGCATATTCGCTGTGCTTTCTATTATCAAATGTGAGTCTTATAAAGTGTATTACAGATTAAAAAATTTGGTGAGTGTGCTGCAGAACTGCACGGAGAGTCTAGCCCGCGTTTGGTGGTCCGTTTTTGTATGGTATCACGATAAGCGCCCCTAGTGAGCGAATTGTGAACCACAAAATGCACGTGATTCTCCATACAAAAAGTCACCGAGAGAACTGTCAAATAAACTCTAACAAGCTCTCAGTTATCTGAAACGTGTGGACATTTCACACAGCGCCATCTAGCCCCAAACTAAGCATACCTTGCACTATGGGAACCAGATAACTGAGAGCCTAGTTAGAGTTTATTTGACAGTTCTCTCGCCTTTTTTTTATTTATTCATAAAGGAAAAACGCGTTTATATAAAAATTATAAAACTCAATTTTGTTTTCTGTATAATAACTGCCCGGTTCAGTTGTGCAAAATCTAAAACTAATCTAAATCTACTTTGACAGTTCCAAAATTATTGCTGCTTCTTTTGTACATGGCACGTGCAATTGAATAAACGAATTTGATGAAAGCAAGAAACTATTGTGGTCCCTCTTCCACTATTGTGTTTAAGTGCAGAGGTAATGAGACACCGATAGAAATGTTTGCTCTTTTCAGTTCATGCCTTTATTGAATCGCATTATACTAATATCAAAACCTGTTGATATTTAAAGAAACCCCGCTCCTATTTCAATTGCAGTAAAGAACAAGATCCTGTACCGTCGCGAGTGCCTGGTCACCATACAGAAGTCGGTCCGCGGGTACTTGGTCCGGCGCCGCCACCGGCCGCGATATCGCGCCATCGCCAAGATTACTGCGCTAGAAAACAACTTGAAGGATATGGAGAAAGTCACTGCACAGCTGAAGACCGAAAAGGCGAATGCGCTGAAAAATATTGATAACTTAAGGAGTAGTATCAAGAACGCTGTCGCTACTATCAAGGTTAGTTCATTTGCTTTATTGTTTGTGAGTAGTAGGTGATTATTGGGCATTTCAAAACACACTTCAAAAACCAATGGGCATTTCAAAACAGATTATCTCTACATATCGGTGTCACTGTCAAAACACAAATTTTAATACAAATTGGGCATTTCAAAACACACTTCAAAAACCAATGGGCATTTTAAAACAGATTATCCCTACATATCGGTGTAACTGTCAAAACACAAATTTTAATACAATATGGGCATTTCAAAACACACTTTAAAAACCAATGGGCATTTCAAAACAGATTATCCCTACATATCGGTGTAACTGTCAAAACACAAATTTTAATACAAATTGGGCATTTCAAAACACACTTCAAAAACCAATGGGCATTTCAAAACAGAATTTCCATACATATCGATGTCACTTTTAAAACACAAATTTTAAAACCACTCTCTAATAATGAGCTCACTTCGTGTTCACTCAGCTCGTTCATTATTGGAAAAAGTGTTCTGAAATGCCCAATAATCACCTACTTTTGTGATAAGCTTATAGCCTTTTTTGTCTTTGGGATCTTGGTTCGCTTGTCTTTGATTTGTTTTTATGAGGGTTGCGTACCCAAGCTCCGCTGTCTGTCTATCCGTCTGTCACCAGGCTGTATTATCATGAACCGTGATAGGCTAACGAATAGGTGGTTACGTCATTCGTTTATGTAAAAAACTAACAATTCCCGTAGAACTTTTCGAGCCGCGTTATTGTGCAACCCTCTAATCTTCATTTCTTCGTTTATTACCGTCTAGACTTTAGGAGCTAATGTACAGATATTGATGAAGAAGTTCTAGTACGATAATTATATTCTTCTCGTGTAGGCAATTAGTCAACCCAGGGGGTCTAGCAAAGATACCAACCACTAACGCTAACGCCAAACGCTAACTCCAAAATGTACTAGGATGACATTTCGGAAATCGCTAACTTTTTCGCAGCGAATGTCATTTCAATACGTTTTTGGAGTTAGCGTTTGTGATCTTTGCTAGACCCCCTGATATCAGAATTTTTAGGGCGCCCAAAGGCTTCTGACTTAATGATATTTTTGTATTTCAGGGTAATGAGAAGCTGAGCCGCGATCAAATCGAGCAGCTTTACACGAAGGTGACGAAGGATGTTGAGTTACAAATGGCCGCGCTGCACAAATCCATGGTCGATCAGAAGAATAGGTAACAGTACTTCATAATTTGCAGTAATGTTTGATAAATGATTGGAAAAGCTTTGACACTTAACTTTTTTAACAATTAACTTTTTTAACAATTAACTTTTAACGCTGATGTCTTTAAATTGATTTTGAGAGTAAATCGCTTTGGCAAGTATCAAATATCTCAGTGATAACTTAAATAAAAGAAAAGATGTGAAAAGAGCTGACATTTCTATTGCTATCTCACTCCCATTGCACTTGGACATAATGGCAGAAGTGAGAAAAATAATATTATGTAGGCAGATATTTCTAAAAAATTTGGCAACCACACTTTAATCAGCACTTCACAACTCACCGGATTAGAAGCACTCCCAACTGAGCTATGGTCACATACTTAATTGTGGTATACATACACATAAAATCCATTCCATAATATATTCTAACTTTCGTCGAAATCAATGGATTTACGAATGAAAACTGCACGTGTCGGACGCACACATGGTAACATTTGTTTTTCCAGGGAGGAACAGGAGCGGCTTCGCAAAATGGAAGCGGAAATGCGCGCGGCTGAAGAAGCGAAAAAACAGGAGATGGAGCGAATTAAGCAGGAGGAAGAGCATAGGAGGCTGTGAGTATTTATTATTTGCTTTATTTGTATTTTTTGATAGTTTTTATAATGTTACTGAATTATTATAATCTTTTGAAATTTTATGTGTTTTAACAATGCTATGGTTCATTATGAAAATGAAACAATCGCTCGTGAAGTATCTGTAAAATGAAAGTTCGAGTGCCCTTTTCTACTTTGACTTTCATAGAGACTGTGTACATATTTAGTATATTTAATTTAAGCAAAGAACTGTTTTTTTTTTCAATCAAGGAAGTAAACGAGTCGTTTTATTGTTCAGTAAAGCGGAGATGGAAGCGCGGCGTAAGACCGAAGAAGCGGAGAGACTGCGGCGAGAAGAACAAGACAGGATCACCGCGATGAACCTTCAGAAACAAATGGAAGAGGCTGCCAAGGCAGACCATGAGAACAGGGAAAGGTACCGCTCAATATTTCGTCAATAGTTTATTTGGTTCTCATTGGATATGTGTATGCCTCGTGCTCCCGGAGATAGATTAGGATCATCCCAACTCTTCCCGCCGGTGCCGCTGCCGTATAAGCGGCTAAAGGATTTTCAGCAGCAGCCAAAACACCGGCTAAACATGGTGGTTATGACTAACCCAGGGAGGTTTATGCTCAGCAATGGTCGTCTTCCAGCTGATGGAGTCAGAAAGTGTGTAGTATGTTAGCTAAAAAAGCCTCATCATCATCAAACCGTAGATGTCCACTGCTGAACATAGGCCTCCCCCAGATAGCGTCCCTTTGAGCGGCTGCTCGCCTCCTGCATCCATCGGCTCCCCGCGGCTTTCACCAGGTCGTCGGTCCACCTAGTGGGGGGCCGGCCTACGCTGCGTCTTCCGGTTCGTGGTCGCCACTCGAGAACCTTTCTTCCCCATCGGTTGTCAGTTCTACGAGCGATGTGGCCTGCCCATTGCCATTTCAACTTGCTAATCCTAAGGGCTATATTGGTCACTTTAGTAGTCCTTCTGCGAATTTCCTCGTTCCGGATCTTTTTCTTACTTTGGTTTGTATAAATTTCACAGTTCAGTGAAGATGTTTTGTTTTTTTTTACGGGCAATATGCCTTTATTACTCAAGCTAACTACTACAATAATAAAAACTAAACTAAAACTAACTACACTACACACTAACTAGCTACACTATACCTACTACAAAGAACATATGGACTGTATAATAGACCGCGATGGCCTATAGACAGTCCAAATGCTCCAGCCCACTGCCGGTAGGTAGCGTGCCCAACATGCTGGCAGCATTGCCTCGTTGAATTGCAATGCTGATGCGTTGAGCCAAATAAGTGTCAGCATTTTGGTCACGCGTCGCAATCACCAGGCGCTCTGATAGACTTTGGAAAACGCGGTGAGCTCCCGATCCCCACGGACCCAGGGTCTCAACGCCAAACGGCTCAAATATATAACCGCTACCGAGGTTACTATATTTGCGCCGCTTTAGCTGCTCAGCCGAACTAGCCGCGGCGCCGCCGGCCCAGCGTGCGCCCGGGGAGGTGACGGCGCCATGGTGTCGACGCCAGTAGCGTCCCACACTAAAGGCCGCCCCATCCTCCAGGGAACCAAAGTCATTCCGTCAGGTCTTTTACCATCGTCACGCATGAGACCATTCGGTTCGAGAATGGCTGCAACATTGGCGGTGGAAACAACATTGTTACATTAGTTATGCCCAATGATGGAGCTAATTACATTTCTTATGTATTTTACAGATTAGAACAAGAGAGAAGAGATCACGAGATGGCCGTGAGACTCGCCAAGGAAACCAACGGCCACGTCGAAGGTTCGCCGCCACAGCTGCGCAGGTATTACCAACCTTGCTCTTTTTAATTACTCTATTAGATTCATAAACAAACAAGCAATGAAGACTAGAACTATAGGCGTTTAAAGGCCTAAAACAACAGCTTAGACTCTAGAACCATAGGCGTAAAATGTCTAGACTAGAAACCGCCTAAGGCGAAATGAGGGTAGTTTTAACATTGTAACTGAGCTAATTGGCTCCTTTTGCCAGATGATCACGAAGTATTAAAAGAACCAAACTAAAGATCAAATTATAGTTGTAGAAAGAATTGCTCTTATTCTCTTACATGTCATTGTAATGAAATTGTGTGGTAAAATGTTTAATCGATACTTCAGAAGAAAGCAAAAAAGTATGGAAAGTTTCACAACCCCTTCACATACTTGTTGATTAAGAGCTAACTATAGCTAATGTACATTTTATTGTACATAAGGTTTACGAGAAAACTGTCATCAAAACCATTGGGCTGATTTTAAAACAGTTTTGGTTTAGTTTTTTTTTATGAGATTGAATGACATGACGAGCTAGTCGTTCACCTGATGTTTAGTTGAACTTTGATCGAGAATAAAATGGACAAAAAAATTGAGCTGTATTTAATCATATTCCGCTTCCGTTCAGTTTATCGAAAAAAATATAACTATAATGGCTATTTGATGTGTCATACTTCTATGGTAGAACTGTCTTTGTTTAATGATGTAGTGAATTTTTCCTTTACTGCGATTGTTAAGTTAGTATTTGTGCACAGGAAAACAAGCGCAAATACTTATTGTGTCTGGGCTTTGTGGGACCATGGTCCTCATAGTTCCTGGGTCCCTAGATACAGGGAATCCTAGTTAGGGTCCAGGATCTATGTATGTGATCGTTGGGCGTTATTTTTTTTTTAACCGTGCGATTATTATGATTATAAATAAATAAATAAAATACAAAAAATATTTCTAGGTTGAAATAAGTGATTTCTTTTATGCACACTACAGGGTCAGCGAGATTTCTTCCTGTATATAGCTTAGCACTGTGATTTTCGCCATCACCACGTATTTTTACTATTACAACGTAATATTAAATCATAATCAAATAAATTATATTTCCATCAAAAATCTCAAGGATCCTACAAATTTAGAATCACTGACTAATTAACCAATGAGGTGTTTAGATTTCAAGACATTCTAGCCGTCTCATTGGTCAATTCAACTCGATTGCAATCATTCCAAAGATGTTAGGAACCGGTAGGTATGAAAAGGTCTTTACAGAAAAACATATTATTCATTTTGAAGGGTGAATAATGTGACAAATACTCACACATATTATCAAAAACAGTTACATAAAGACTGTAATACATAGAGCATTTACCAGCAACAATCCCTTACAGCTTTCCCAATATAGATAATGTTATAGTTTTATTTTAGCGGAATTACACTAGATATTCTTGTTTCATTTTGTATTTAAGAAAAAAGAGACTATTATGCCATGCAGTAAATGAAATGAGGTGGATAAAGCGCCATATTCGGCCATCGTCACGTAACTTATAACTTGTGGTCAAACGTTACCATACAATAAGCTGTCAATTACGACGATGATCATGATGGCAGTGAGTAATATAATCGTATGTCCGCACAGTTTCCCCACAATGGAGTCCATGAACGGGGAGAATAAGTTGAACAGGTACCACACAGACTTGGCCTATTCCTTCGCACTCTGGCTTGCACACTAACCCCCGCCTGGTTTCTCACGTTTTCCAAACTCATGTCCATTTAAGACCAGAATCTCCGTGTATCCTCTATCTCGCTCGCGCATTGCGTCATTTTTGAAGGTATTAAATGGTAGAACTTACTTTCGAAAATTCCAACCGTTGAAAAATCCAAACAAGTTTTCAGACGTTAAAACAGGAAAAGCGAAAATCAACTGGAGATTGAGTTTTAATGTATGAAATCTTGTTTGTATTAATGTGATTTTTTTGCTGAACATTTGTGACGTTATTTTGCATGTTTGTCAACGGTTGGAATTTTCATAAGTTCTACTGTACGGACACATTCGTTTATAATATTGACGACACCGGCGCCGACCTATATAAAGGGAGCGGGATGTAATTTAGGAGTCGTCTCTCCACTACCGCGTCATGTCATTGTTTATATTATATAGACCATTTCTTAACACTGGTGACCTTCGTCGGTTTTATGGTGCGGTTCGGAACTCAGGAACGCGTGTGCAATGAACTTTGAACTCTGTGTGCAGTGCAGTTTTCAGTTTCACATGACGTGGCGAGAGGCGATTCCCCGTCGATGATTTGCGACCCTCACCATTTAATACTTTCATAAATGTCGTAATGCACGAGCGAGATAAAGGATGCACGAAGATCCCTTAACGCATCAAATACTGTTCGATCATGGTTTGATTCAACAGGAAACCAATTAGTGTTTAGTATCTGGTGAGTTGATACTGGGTTGGCAAAGGTAAGAGGAACCGGGGTAACCTCTTCTAACATATCTTGACGATGCTCTGACGCTTTCCTTTCTTTTTGTATCTGCACGAATGTATCTAACTCTACTTTTAATCTTGTAGGATATGTCTTTGTGGAAACAAATCGCAGATTCAAAATAAATAAAGGGTTCAAGTATTTGCCAATAATGGTATCGAATCTGGTGTACAATGTTTAAAGCAGTTGCTATTGCTATTATTTCTATCCAAATGAAAAAGATGGCAATATTTTAGAAGATATTATGTTTAGTTATTTGTATCTTCTGGGTTTGTTTCCGCAATAACTTATCATGTGCTAATTTAGTAGACACAATAATAATTGTAGCATGAAACTTCGTATGTAACTGACAATAAGCAATTACTTAATACATTTTTTGTTTAATTTGTAGGGAGGTTAGTTTTAGTTAGTGGTTATGTTTAACCAATAATCGCATGATCTAAATAACTTTAAGCATGATTACATGTACATGTAACAATGGTTTTAACTCTTTATTTTTTATCACAGAGCAGAAAATGGCTAACGTAATATTACTTTAATTCCTAGCGAATAACCAAAGAGTTTTTTTTAATGAATAATTACAAAACACGTCATTCCTCATCATTCTGGTAAACAACTAATCACTGATAAACATTTTGAGATTATGTTACATTTAAAATATATTTTACTTTTCACAATTTAGCTTACATAAACCATAAAAACTAAATTAACAAATCAACTTCTAACGATTGATCTTTTATTAATATTGTTGAGACAGTATTCAAATGTGACATGCCGAATACCTAAGGTAGTCTAGCTAAGTTATTCAGTGCAATATTACCTTTGTTACACTAAATAATTATAAATATGTAAACAGGTCAGAGCGAGTTAGAATGCAGCAAGCGATGCAAGGTAAACAGAAGTACGACTTGTCCAAATGGAAGTATTCAGAGCTACGCGACACGATCAACACATCCTGTGATATTGAACTTCTTGAGGTAATTTCACTACAAATCTCTAAAACTAATGAACTTCAAATGAAATAAACAAATGAAAAAAATATATATAAATAATCTGAAACTCGTCAAGTCGCGAGTGAATAGGTATCTTCTAGGCAAGCACGTACCATTGTACACCGCATCGTCACTATCCATCAGGTGAGATTACGGTAAAATCCGGGCCTATCCAGTTATATAAGAAAATAATAGTAATCTTATCAATTTTTTGAATTATTCCTTTTTTGAATAGAAAATAAATTATGACTGTATATTACCGGTGCCGGTACCGGTACCGGTGGTGAAAGCCGCGGGGAGCCGATGGATGCTGGAGGCGAGCAGCCGCTCTAAGTGGCGCTCCCTGGGGGAGGCCTATGTTCAGCAGTGGACGTCTTCAGGCTGTTAATGATGATGATTACCGGTGCTGAATTGCTGACATAGTATAAACAGTCTAAATGTTATTTGAGGCCACGATATTCGTGCATCATCTCTCGCTCCAAACAAGTTTTTTGTTCTGTCCTCTTTTAATGTATATGAAAACTGGTTTGGATTGATGTGATGTTATTTTTAAGGTTTTGCTACGAATAAAAGTTCCGTAAGTTCTATCATTTAATACCTTAAAGAATGCAATGCGCGAGCGAGATAGAGGAAGCAGGAATATCCTGGCTTTAACCAATACAATTCAACTGTTCTATTACGTAACATTCGAATACGAAAATATAAAAAATAACTATATTTCAGGCGTGCCGTCACGAGTTCCACCGTCGCCTGAAGGTGTATCATGCTTGGAAAGCAAAGAACGCGCGCAAAACTACCAACCTGAATGAACAAGAGAGGGCGCCACAGTCTATTATGGATGCCGGTGAGTACAGATACTAAAATTATAAAGGTGACATTTGGTTTGAGTCTTTAGGCTTGAGAAAGAAAGAAGACAAGGCGCACGAAGTGTTCCGTACCGACTATGAAAAATAAAAAAAAACCCTTCAAATATTTATTTTATTTTGTTTAAGCTAATAAACAAAATAAAAATACGAATAAATAAGCTAATACGAAAGTATTTTATAGCGGCAACAGAAATACATCTTCTGTGAAAATTTTAACTGTCTCACTATAATGTTTCATGAGAAATGCAGGTTACAGATAGACAGACGGAAAATGGAGTCTTAGCAATAGGGGTCGCGTTACCCTTTAGATATGAAACGCTCTGGGGAGCCGATGGATGCAGGAGGCGAGCAGCCGCTCGAAATGGCGCTCTTTGGGGGAGGCCATGTTCAGCAGTGGACGTCTTCAGGCTGTTATTGATGATGGAACGCTTAAAAATCATAATTATGATAGACATGATGACTACTATTTTTTTTTGCATAAATTAATAATATTTCCCAAAAGATAAACATTCGTGAAAACATAAATAAAATATCTAATAACAAAGTTATAAGTATTTTAAAAACCGGAATAGAAAGAGATAGGTCAAACAGCCCGTGACGTCAGAGCTGGGTCATTCATACTACCTCATTACTAAGCTGTGGCAGCTTTACATACACTCTCTTTGGCATGTGACGTCACAAGTAGATTTTGCATAGTAACTGATGATTCCCTCTCCAGAAACTTTATAAGCTTATTACTCCGTAATTTATTTACCGAATTTTTTATTATTTCAATTGATGAATTCATTTTTAATCTTCTTTATGAAAGTGATACTAATTTTTTTTATGAGAATGAATGACGTGCCGAGCAAGTCGTTCACCTGATGTTAAGCGACACGGCCGCCCATAACAGTTACAGTTTCACTCGGAACCTTAAAATTACAAAGTTTCGCGTGACACTGCACTGCGCACGTCATCCTGAGACATCACAGTCTAGTAATCAGATTACTACACTCTGTATTTAGTTATTATTTAGGTTGTATCATGGGGTGCCATCAGGCACAAACGAAAAATAGCCCGAACTTGAAAAAAATGTAGTAATCGTGTCTAGAGAGTTACTGGTTAGTGTCCAGTGTATTCATTTGGCCAAATACATCGCAATAAATGTCGCTTGATAATCTTGCGTTGTGCAGAGATAAAATAATTCGTAAAATAGCCCGCGCTATTCCGTTGCATGGGATGAGGCATCTGTACTGTAGGTATTATATTATCCGGGGTTGTATTATTTTTATTGGTCCAACCCCCCCCCCCCCCCAGCCAAAGCCCCCCGGCTGCCGGTGAAGGGCGAGATCCTGGGCGCCCGGCACCGGTACTTCCGCATCCCGTTCGTCCGGCCGGCCGCGGGCGACGAGCGGCGCGGCTGGTGGTACGCACACTTCGACGGGCAGTACGTCGCCAGGCAGATGGAACTGCATCCCGACAAGACGCCCGTCTTACTGCAAGCCGGTATGTAACACTGAATAATAAATAAATTTGTCCCAATCATGCCGCTTAGATCATCTATAAATGGAGATGTTAACGTTATAATCCGCAAGCACCATCTGCCAATTTTTACGGGGGACGAGGTAGACACGTATAGCACGTAAAACACGCACACCGTTATATAAACTAGCGCAGTTACAGTGTCTACACGCACATTATGATATTGTAGATGACCAAGTAGCGCCATATGACCGGCAGAGGGGAACGCCTTGTCTTGCCACCTCCTTTTATAAATGCTCTAAGACATGCCGTGATCTTCCACCTGAGGTTATTCCGCATAACTACAGTAAAGAAAGAGTCCTATCTAAGGATAGGCAACGCACCCTTGGTGCAGATGTCCACTTACCATCAGGTGGGCCGCCTGCTTGTTGGCATAGTTCCCGGCCCCCTAACTATGGGTCCCTGTATCTACGGACACAAGAACTGCGAGGACTATGCTCCCACACACAACAAGTAATTGCATTTTTTTTTTATGCAATAATACATATACTGTCGCGAGAATCAAACCCGCCGCCTCTGGGTTATGAGGCGACCTGCTCAACTACCATACCGCAGAGGCTGTCAATTTAAAGTACGAAATTTTCGAATTTTTTGTTGGTTGTAAAAGGTGGATGAAAAATTCGGACATGAGACCACTTGTTCGGTAGCTTAAGTAAAGCCCGGCTTGAGGGATGGATGGATGCGGGTTCATCCCCGCTCGTGATTTTAATTTTTCCTTTACAAATTAATCTGTAAACCACGCTGAGCAGGCGATACTGCTATAAAAATCATAAATACTAGAGTTAAAGTTGTATTTCGTCTACCCAGGTGTGGACGACATGCAGATGTGCGAGCTGAGCCTGGAAGAGACCGGCCTCACCCGCAAGCGCGGCGCCGAGATACTAGAACACGAGTTCGAGCGGGAGTGGGCGCGGCATCACGGCGCCGGCTATGTGCCGCCCGATCTCAGGACACGATAGGTAACTGACCGCCAGACGGAGGGACGCGATAGGTAACTGTACCGCCAGGCGGAGGGACGCGATAGGTAACTGTACCGCCAGACGGAGGGACGCGATAGGTAACTGTACCGCCAGACGGAGGGACGCGATAGGTAACTGTACCGCCAGACTGAGGGACGCGATAGGCAAAGCAGTAATAGTTACACAATAGTCTTCACAAAAAAAAATATTAACGGGTTTAAGTTAGTATTTTATGGTTATTGTGATCATGTGTGCTTAGCCATATTTAGCACGTGTCGAGTACCTACTTATAAATTTTGTACAAATATGGTATATGCCAAAATGAAATGAATTAGTCATGCATAACTGTAGGATATTGACCTACTAACTACTACTATTATATATTATATCTACTTAAAAATAAAAAAACTTATAAAATAAATAAATAAATTAATTGTATAAATTGATTGTGACTTGTTTCGTTTCAGATTCCATTAAAACATTCCGCGAACACCGTAGCATCAAGTACACCGCACACAGAAAAGCTGCAAATGAATTGGAATTTTAATATAACGAACATAAGAGTTTATTTAGAAATTATACTAGTGCTTTACAACGTGCCTTCGCAGGTTCCTAGGTATAATATAGTGCAATATTGAGAGGGCCACCGTATTATATATTCAGTTAATGAACTAACTGTTATAAATGTTACTATCTCGACGTATTTTCGAGTTTTTTTTTCATTGTCAAAGTTATTTTTAGTCACAATTTTACAACATTGTTCTTAAAAAGGACTTTATTAATATCTAAATGCGTAATATAAGTACATGTTTTTTGATTTTAAATTCAACCATAAAACAATCGAAATTACTAAGGAATTGAGCGTATTCCATGATTTAAATAATATTTTTGGAAAAGCCCAAAGTATGAAATTTATATAAAGAGAGCTTGAGTGGATAAATAATATCAGTATTTTATTTCGTATCGTACACTTTTGGATATTTATTAAAAATGTTTTAGGCAATTTTTAGAACACACGCAGTGGTATGAATTAATTATAAAACGGATAGAAATTGTTAGGCATTTGTGGTATTTATATACTTAGGTGACCGATATAGCTCTTAGGATTAGCAAGTTGAAATGGCAATGGGCAGGTCACATCGCTCGTAGAACTGACAACCGATGGGGAAGAAAGGTTCTCGAGTGGCGACCACGAACTGGAAGACGCAGCGTAGGCCGGCCCCCGACTAGGTGGACCGAGGACCTGGTGAAAGCCGCGGGGAGCCGATGGATGCTGGAGGCGAGCAGCCGCTCCAAGTGGCGCTCCCTGGGGGATGCCTATGTTCAGCAGTGGACGTCTTCAGGGTGATGATGGTGATGATGATGATATACTTAGGGTTATTCTGTAAAACTACAAAAGTATCTAATACCATGGTGCACGTATACAGCAAATTGAATCGCAGTACCGTGATAATGATACTGTAATGCAAATCTAATAGATTTTCTAAGAATTAACATTAATGGAATGCTAACAGATGAAAAAAACTCACGCATCTACTTTCTAGCAAACATTGCGAGTAAATTAGCAAATAACTTTGCACTGCTGAAGTATTATTGCATTTTTGGGAATGCAGCTTTTTTCGTAATTATATGCAGTTGTAAAATCTGTGCATATTCTGTTTAGTGCCTGCTTTTGTTTAAACGATTAACAATAATTTTATTGACTGCCAGAGAATTTCATATATTTATTATTAACTTACCTTACTATCCATGATTCCCACATCAAAAGACTAAAGTTATTACCTCTTTCTTTAATAAAACTTACATCGAATGAAAAACATCTTATATGGCAGCTATGTTTAATAGCTGAAAGCTAATTTAGAATATACTGTGATGAGTTTTGGCGGGAACACGGAAAAGTTCACATCGTTGCATTGTATTATTTTTCAAAACTTGTGCTTTTTCCAGTGTTTAAAATTGGTGGTGTTTTACGCATTAAGTGCTGAATTACGAGCATGAGTGAGGGCAAGTGTAATAATGTGGTGAGCATTTCCAAATGCTCTCAAAGGTGAAACGTGATTTTTAGTGTTGCTTCCAAAACTCCATAGAAGCTTCTAGTAAAGTTGCCACCACTTTGCTGGAACATGACTTAGACTGGACTATGACTACCTGACTTAGACTGGACTATGACTAGGACATGACTGCGTGGACTATGACTAGGACATGACTGCGTGAAATATTTTATAACACGATGAAATTATAATACTTAACACTGGCTAAATACACTAAGTGTGGAGCCAAAACAACAAAAAAAAATATACTGTGATTGCGAGTTGTGAGGAAAGACAGTTGAACATTAAAATATACATTCCTAACTTTCAGTATGAAATCAGTATGTAAATAAGTATTTAAAACATTCCTTGTATTTTCCAGTAATTATAAGTTATATGAAAACATATGAAAACTTATAAGTAACATGTTTTACAAAGTACAATACAGTAGAAATAGGAGTAACACTAAGTGCCTTAAGTTTTATGCCGTGGATGGAATACATGACCATAGTAATTATTGTTTGTTTTATTGTAACTATATGCTTTACCAAAATAAATGAGAGTTGATTGAAGATTGTTTCATTTTCTTTAGCTACTTGACAAAATGAGTGTGTCCTATGCAAGGAACTTATCCCCTACCTAGTCTGTGTATACGTATAAATTCCTTGGTTCTATGTTCGCCTATAAGTTTTTTTTAATGCAGGTAGTTTTTATATTTTTATCAGTTTATGGATGTTTTTGTAAATGGTTGGCTGATTTAGTTAATTCTTTTTTTTGTTTGTTGAAAATCTGATGATGGAATAAAGTAAAAAAGCCAGAAACTATTGAATGAATGCCTGCAAGCAAATGCACCGTCTATTGCACAGAACATTGGAACAAATTACGCTTTGCACCTAGAGGCGAAGCAATATTTTTTTGCTCTGTGGGCTATTGGTTCATTCATGGGGTTCATTTTTGTGAATGACTAGGGGGTCTAGCAAAGCTCCCTCACTCTAACGCTATCGCCAAACGCTAACTCCAAAATGTACTGGAATAAATTTTCTAAAATCGCTAACTTATGTCATTTCAATACATATTTAGAGTTAGCGTGAGGCGTTAGCGTTAGTGGTTGGTATCTTTGCTAGACCCCAAGGGAATATAGGAGTATCTCTTAGTAGTCTGTGGGATAGGTCGGAAGTTATAGCGTAGGTATATAGGTTATTGAGTAGGTATGATAATATTGATAATATATCTTCATGGGGTCATGCATGGCCCAAACAAACTATTTGGACCTTCAATATGGACAATGACGTAAAATGCCTCCTTGCATGAAGCTGTTCAACATGGGTATAGGTCGTTTAGAACTATGGCTAGACCCTCATTTTCTTTACCCCAGCCTCAGACTAACGAGATGGTATATACCTTCACACCTTCACCTATCTCTATAGAGGCCCCCCACTGGCCCCTACACAGACTCCCACTTTTGAACTTTGCTATATGGCCCTTATTCCACAGATTAGTGGTTTGGCACAATTCTGTCAATGTCCGTTTTATGCTAGTGTCATTCTTATAATTATGTCGGCTGTCGTTAGCGTATTTAACAGTCAATGTCAGACAGCCATCAGCTGTAAGTGTCAACCCATCAAAACCCACCTGTCTAGTGATGATCGATATTTCACTTTCTATCGATATATCGTATTGCTTATTATCCGCTCAGGGGGTCTAGCAAAGATACCAACCACTAACGCTAACGCCAAACGCTAACTCCAAAAATGTATTGAAATGACATTTGCTGCGGAAAAGTTAGCGATTTCCGAAATGTCATTTCAATACATTTTGGAGTTAGCGTGAGGCGTTACCGTTAGTGGTTGGTATCTTTGCTAGACCCCCAGGCGCTTCAACCACAAGTGCGGCCGGCATCGCGCAACGTAGACCGCTCCCCACCACAATTGTGGCTTACAGCTGATTGCACTACTAGGGACGGCAATCAATTTTTAGAGGTGTCACTCGTTATAAATCGACTAAAATTGAAACTAGTTGAACATCACTATCGAATAAAGTAAAAGTCTATATAGTTCAGGAGAAAAAAAAACGCCTCAGTCTAAATTGCATCTCGCGCCGAACCGGCGCGCGCCGGCGACGGAGTAATTTCCTTTAGGTACGGCGGAGCGTCAATTATTATGTGTAGTGTTGTTGTGTGTGTTTTTTATACTGCAACACACGTAAAAATGCATTTGTTTAGATAGCCAAGTAATGCTACTTATCAAAACTAGTTTTGAAATTTTAAAACACTGCTTAGGTTATTCGTATAAACCGTAAATATGCAAAACCATACTGCGCTATTTGAGGAGCGCTTTGGGACCTACCTACGCCCGCCGCACCGTGCCGGACTGGTTATAGGTCTACCAGAATTAGGCATGGATCATTTACAAGGAGCAGATGAAAAATCATACGATTTTATAAACCATAATTAACTCTGCTACTTTTTGGAACTTACTATGCTACTAATCACAGTGTGATTAATCACACTTGATGAATCGTGGATTCGGATTTCATAATACGAGAGTAGCATCAGCGGTCAATATCAAAACATATAATTTTTTTATATTTTAGAAAACCAGTAATGTATAAATTTATAAAAACTGCGTTAGATTTCGTAACCATTAGTAGCAGGTCGGAACTTTGCTGGGTTGCTCCAAAGAGGATATAATCACTTCGTTTTGGGTTGCTCCTAAATCGCGTCTGTGTTCCTTTTCGTAAAGCACCGCTAATCACCATGGATCATAAATTCATTAGGCATATGAAAAATCGCAGCCTGTGAAAAATAGCAGGTGAAATCACAGTGACTAAAATAAATCATGTGATGAAATGATTATGATTTTAAAGTAGCAATCATTTCCATGCCTAACCAGAATCTCATGAAACAAATTTTAAAAAAAGAAAACTGATTTTTATATGGCAATACCAAATTGTCACCTTTCAAATGAAATTAACAATTGACCGCGTTGTTTTGATACTTTCGGGTTTTTGTTTCGTGGACCAAGTAGAGGATAGTATTAATGAGGCAGAAACAAGAAAATTAATTACGACAGATTAATTGGAATGTTATGGAAAAGTTTTGTGTTATAAATATCTCTTTAAACCTTGGTCATCATCTGATGAAACCCAAAATGCATGTGAAGTTTCAAGCCGAAACAATTTTTGTGTTCGGTATGAAATAAAGTTGAAGTAGCTGTATCTACATAAATGATGGTTTTATTTTTGTTTACAGGTCACAATGAAAACTGTACCTATGAGTACTGTCTCAGTAACGTGCGCAGTGTCATACCAAAACAGTTAAAGTTGAGAATTTTAGTTGTCAAGGTGGGCGGAAGTGAAAGAAGTATCAAGACATATTAATCCATTCATATCCGATAGGTACTGCCTACTACAAATTTTATTTTCACTATTTTCATCAGATTCTGGTAGATCTCTATACACAAGAGTAAATAAATAAATAAATAAATAAATAAATAAATATCTGTGGACATTTCACACAGCGCCATCTAGCCCCAAACTAAGCATAGCTTGTACTATGGGAACCAGATAACTGATACAATACTTATATACTTCTTTGTTTGTAAATACATACATAGAGTACAATATAACACCCAGACGCAGAACAAACATCTATGTTCATCACACAAATGTTTGTCCTTGGTAGGAATCGAACCCACAGCCCTTAGTTCAGAAGGCAGGGATACTACCAACTGAGCTATCGGGCCCGTCAAAGTACATTGTATTGTATAGCTTTATACACATAACACTGTTGTTGTTTGAATCAGTGGCATGTCACGAACTCAAGGACATACACAATAAATATAGGTACTGCTTGTATACACGATATTACAGTAGTATGGCTATGTATTAGTACATCAATGTTAAATCACATTAAATCCCTCGACATGCAAACGTCTATGTTCGATTGGTTAAGGTAGGTACTAAGTATACCATACATTTTATTTCGATTCATGACTTGATAGGTAACAAAATCAATATGGAAATAAGGTTGCCATACGTACAATAGTAGTGGATACAGTAGGTACAGATTTAAATATTGTGTATGTATAATTTACATAAAATGTACCAATATTCAATATAGTACCTATGCTATATAATATAATTATATTATGCTAGTGTGAAAGCAACGGGCGTAATTTACGACACCCAGAATATTTTCCAGTATTAGTAGTAGGGGCCTATAGGTAGCTACAGTATTTAGTAAATAAATACTACAGTTAACTTGACGCAAATAATCAAGATCATAATCATAACAACAAGTTTTTTGCACACACAATTTCACGTGATTTCTTCACTCATTTTCAAACTGTCATTGTTGATTCTGTATATGCTAAATTGATGATGGACTCTTCTCGTTTTATACATTTTTATATTTTTTTTAGTCACAGTCATAATATTAATGCGAATATTGTAAATTAACGTGATGTTGTATGATTGTATATATACCTGTATAGCGATACAAAATAACCATAATGTAACGCATGGAGTTGTGTCGATCGATACACTGAATGTCGATACTTTTTTATCGGGTATCACTATCTATCATCACACACGTCACATGTTTGTTTTGGTGTTTTTGGTATTTGGATGTCAAATAAAATGTCAAATTAGGCAATTATTCAAAGAGATTATCAAGTTTCTAGAAAATATTTCCAATTTATCATTATCAATTTGTTCTAATCTAAGAAACAAACAACGCTAGATTTTATATCAATTTCATCCAACCATTGAGCCAATAAAGTGACCAATATACAGTATTGAACGGCCCATCGGCCCATAAATATGAATCTCGACAGACGCTGGCCGTTGCTATTGTTATTATTTTCTGTGTGCGTGAAAGTTCACTCCCTTGCTTATGATGGTAAGTAGCCAGAATAAAGTTCTCAGTCACTCTACTTTATTAACTACATGTACCTAACCTACTATACTAGGGTTGCTATTACCATGCCAAACAATCGTGGAAGAGACGAGGAAGATGACTACCGAGCGCTTCAGGTTACCTCTTACCTCTCTCATGCCTGATCGTGTAAGATTGAATTGAAATTTTCTATGATCAAATTTTTGTACCAATTAAGTAGATTTATTTATATTACATCAATTCTTTTCAGTACACTGGTTGGGAGGACCTACAACCATAGAAAGAGATATCCCATCTTCCAAACATTCAATTGATATCTACTGCTACACTGGCACTTCTAAGAATCTTTTTGCACTGTGGCAGACTGTTAAAGTAAGTACCTTTTATTTACATTTTACACAAAACCAATGTCTTTATCATCATAAACCTGTATTTAGTTACTGTTAGACAACATGCATTTGCCTTGAACCCAGTTTCTGCCTAATTTCTGTTAACCACTGCACATTTGCACAATAGTATACTGTGCATATTTTGAAATGAATTCACAATATTATAAGTAATACCTAGTGTATTTTTTTCCTTTATTTGTTAATTGTTTTATTCTATTTAAAAAATATATAAAAAATATAAAATAAAATTTCCAGTTCCACATAAAAATAAAGAATGATGAGTTCCGTCAATACATTGGCACGGATCCTGAAGAGGTGTACAAAGAATACACAGAAGACAGCTACGGCTGGTCTGTAGTCAACCCATTTGCCAAAAAAATGTACAGGACAGTATCTGTTAATCTGTTCAATCAGACATGTATGGCCATCAATACAAGAGAGAAGCACATCATTGAGCTGCAAGTTCAGAGTAAGTGTGAGATTTATTAATTTGTTAAATTCATTTAATATTCAGTTGCACATTACCACTGCTGTGGTCGGGCTTCAAAAGTAAAAGATATCTGGCATTGGTGTGTAGTCACTTACATGCTCTGGAATATTCTTTCAATGTTGCTGGATCCATGTCTCATTATTATAATATTATAATTTATGGTGATAGCTCTAGAGGGGGAAATTCTACATTTTATCTCTGTTATTTTCTAGTTTCCAAGGTGATAATATTCACTACTGGTAATGGTACTGGTAATATTCAAGAATTGTTCCCAGTAATTCATTAGTATCAAATCCCGCTGGTTGCTAAAATTTTCAGTTAATTTTAGGGGATTTTTTAAAAATTTATCTTTGCAGCAGATTATTTTTTTCTAATTTCCAGGAGTGGACATCTGGCGTGTGCTGCTGATGATCCTCGGTATCACGCTGATATTTCTGTCGAGGAACCTCAGCGGGAATCCCGTATTCTTCTACTTATGCGGAGTACTGGTTGGAGTGTTTGCATCTTTCATGGTGCTTGTGTATTATGTCAGCAAGCTGCTGCCTAAGGTATGGAAGTTTTATGGAATATAGAGATACCCTGCGATAATAATTTTTTATAAAAAAGTTAAAATAACTATTTACAAGGTCTTATATACCTAGATTAATTAATTATCAAATTTAATGTCCTGTACTTAAATATTATGAGGACACACACAACACACATTAATTAAGTAATGTGGCCTCCTATCCACACAACTAACTCTACACAAGAAATATATATATATTGTTTTGTATTGCACACAGAACTTCCTGATAAATCATTTCGTGGTCCACAGAAAACCTTAACATACAGCATCCTGATTGGTGGATGGACGGTAGGGGTGTACCTATTCCAGCAGCTATGGGAGAACATCCGCAGCATCATCAACCAGTACCAAACATATGCCTTCTGGTACACTCTGACTGTCGGGTTTGTTAGCTTCCTCGTCTGCTACAGAATAGGCCCGCCGAAGAATCGGCGGAGTAAGGACCTTGTCATGTGGACTCTTCAGGTGAGTTTTATTTCTTCACCCCTGTTGCAAGAGTGTTATGTACATTTGCGTGTTGTAGGTATCTCTGTGTTTATGGCATTGTAATGATCAAACGGATGACTATATTTTTTAGTAATAGTGACGTGTTCAAGTATGTTTTGCTAGGTGGTAGGACTTTTCTGCAAAGTTCGTCTAGGTAGGTACCACCGCTCTGCCAGTTATTCTGCCGCCAAGCAGTAGTGTGCAAGTACTACTGGGTTCAGGTTTGAAGGGCATTGTAGCTAGTGAAATTACTGGGCAAATGAGACTTCATGACCTGCTTACACAGTGTAGTATTTCGATTACTAGACTGTGTGATGTCTCAGGATGACGTGCGCGGTGCAGTGTCACACAAAACTTTATTATTTTAAAGTTCCGAGTGACACTGCAACTGTTATGGGCGGCCGTATTGCTTAACATCAGGTGAACGACCAGCTCGTCAAGAAATTCATTCAGATAAAAAAAAAAAAAGTTGGCGTGTTGATTAGGTTGTTATATTATGTCGGGGTATTAAATTGAATAGCGTCTCTTGACAAGATTTTATCATGAGGATGTCGTGTAGTTGACGACGACACGTTACGCTCATTGGTTGACGACAGCCGAAGATCAACAGGCAACCAATGAGCGTTCAGTATTTTAATGTTGACATGAGTTTAACTTTAACAAACGTATCAGAAACCGGGAGGTTAGCTGGATAA
This sequence comes from Ennomos erosarius, assembly GCA_963580505.1. Taxonomy (NCBI): domain Eukaryota; kingdom Metazoa; phylum Arthropoda; class Insecta; order Lepidoptera; family Geometridae; genus Ennomos; species Ennomos erosarius. The sequence continues at coordinate 13,097,929 of OY756986.1, forward strand.
GTTAAGGCTTAGCAGCGAATTCTACTTTATTGCGTTGGAACAAGGCACAATTTATTTTAATGTTTTTGTAGCTTGAAGCTGTTGACGTTCTCTGGTTCTACCTTCAAATCCCCTCTTCCAGAGTATGGGTGTTCTGATGGTATTCTTCAGCAGCGAGTATCAGGAAGCATCGGCCGCAGTCATTGTAGTAGCGCTGCTTGTTAAATACTTCCCACAAGCACTCACGCGCAGGGTACAGGGATATTGGTGAGTTTCACATAATCATTCATTGCAACAATATTATAAATGCGGCAGTTGCGGATTTGAATTAAAAAATGAGTATAATTACTAAAACAATGTTTCGTAGAAATAACGTCTCTCACCCACGCCTTTACACACTACCCAAAGGTTAACTGGAAGAAAGTCCTACTTAGCATTAAGTTCGCCTATGTACTCAATTTACTCTTGCGCAATAAAGCATTTCCTATCTATCTATCTACCCTGTTATAATAGCCCATTGCAAAGGAGCGTGACTTACGTTATTTCTAATGGGGTTTTCTCGGTGCTCAAAGTCTTTAGTCGGACTGACATTAAATCTATTTTAGCTTATCCGCTGTGTGTGGTTTCAGTTCATAACAAAAAAATATGTTTGTTAGGCGTTGCAGGTTCCCCCCGAAACAGCGTCTACTATCAAGCGAGGAGTACTACGAGGAAGGCGCCCGGGAGACGAAGCAGGCGCTCGAGAACCTTCGCAAGTACTGCTCCAGTCCGGACTGCGCTCAGTGGAGTATCATGCTCAAGCTTAATGACTCTAAACGGTAAGTGCTATACGACAGTTATAAATTTCCACACCATTACAAAAACCCGCTATTTTGTTCAGTAATTACTCCAATTCTATGGATGGTTATCGAGCAAGGCTCATTCTAGAAAAAGGTGAATTTTTAAGTGAGTCTGGCCAAATCCGAAACAGGAATAGCCAAAAGTACTCAAAGGAGTCACGGGCTGGATTTTGATGAAAACTTTAAACTGAATCCAATGATGCAGTGTTTTTGAATAATCAAAATTCCTAGCCAGGATTCGAACCCGTTGATTTTGGAAACCACACCCTGTATATTAAATCATTCATTAGTGTCGCTAATTCTGGGAAGTACCTAATGACATACACAATACACATATAGGTATACAGCAAACTTAATCTCTCTCTTTTTATTATTACCTTTCTCCGTCCCTAACCCTATTACCCTCGAACATTATAATCATAGTGGGAGAAAGAGTATTACCATGGGGTCCCATCAGATACAAACAAATAATAGCCCGAACTTGAAAAAAATTTAGTAATAATGTCTAGAGAGTTCCTAGTTAGTGTCCAGTGTATTCATTTGGCCAAATACTTCACCAACACACAATAAATGTCTAGTTTTTAATAGTACTTACGGGATATTTACCGTGATTAGAATCATTTTTGAGTTCCCGATATTTCGCCACAGTTACAGTCACGGGTAGACTGAAGTTGCGGGTGGATGATAAAAAGTTCGAAATGTTAGGAGCAGACATAACGGTCTACCCTTTTTCTTAGTCTTCATCATGTCGCTTGATAATCTTGCGTTATGCAGAAATAAAATGATTAGTAAAATTGCCCGCGTTATTCCGTGGTATGGGATGAGGCATCTGTACTGTAGGTATTATCTGGGGTAGTACTTATTCTCCACTGGTTGGACAGAGCTGGCGAAGAAAAAGGGAACAACCGATGCTAGTTAGCCTAGTATGATTTTTGAAACTTTTTTAAAACTTTTTTGTTTTTTTTTGCTGGCTGGTATAAAATAAAACAGCTGCTTCATCCCACAGGTTCGCTAGTTTCGTCGAGGGCAACTCCCATCTCAGCGACGACGAAGTCCTGGGCTACGAGTCTTACGCGTTTTCAATGGAGCGAAGTCGAGGCAAACCAGTCGCTAACTCAACCAGGAACCAGCTTGATATCTCTGATGATGACGGCACGGAGACTGATGATGATGATTGAAAGAAGTGATGACTTGGTGGAAGTAAGATGGTAAATGAACCTTAAAGGCATTGACTATAAATCCAGTTGACCAACGATACAACTTCTCGTACGAAAACTAGTAGTGTATTTCAACTGCTAATCCTACTAGAGGAAGCGGGACACCCAATGTGTCTTTTGTTCCATCCTGCTCTGTCCTCTGTAATTTCGTGACTTTGTCTTGTTTTGTTACCTCGCCCCCTGCCCCCGTAGGTGAGTCGTGTTTGTACGAGAAATTATGTTCACGAGCTGTCAACGGGCTTTATAATCTTTGCTTAAAGGCGAGCTTGTGTTAATGTTTTACTAGACTGCTACTGTATTCCATCCAAGCAACTCTTGTTGGTTCATCATTAACAGCCCGAAGACTGCCATCGCTGAACATAGGCAGTAAAACAAAACCCTATTTTATTAGATTTTTGTAAGACATGTTTTAATGTTTTTTAATTCCAGCTTGCAACTTTGGCAAGCAAGTTAAAAGCGAAATAAAAAAGTATGGTTTTAAAACGTGGGCCCATTTGCAACACTCATGCACGTTCGCGAATACTGAAGGTCAATAATCCACCATCCAACTTTATTACAAATTTAATTTCAAAAACATACTGATTTCGGAAAATGAAATCAAAATGTTATAACCGCCATTTTCAGTTTCTCATCAAGCACTTCATCCACGGCTTATGAAGCAGTTTTAAGTTACGTGTGCGTGTCTCAAATCAAAATGGTATAAAGCCATATTATATTTCCTTTTTGTATTGCTATTGTTAAGTCGATAGCACCTTAGTCGATACCGAAAATTCCGATTTATTTATTGCTAACTTTGCTTCCGTCGGCTGATGAGATTCCTTCCATACTGTAAAAAGTGCGTTTCAGAATAATTTAGTATTTTGGGTCTGATAGTGTATAATTTGAATTTTTGTTATAATTAGTCGTTAACGCTAGTCGTAACTTTTATTTTTTAAGCCTGTAAGAAACGTATAATAGCGTTTTATTTAAATTTAGTATAGCTTTCGTTGTATGTTTTGCTTTATTATATGAAATATTTATTTAATCTTTGGCTTATTATTGTGAAACATTCACATGATCTTGGCTTATTTTTTTTTTGTTGGCTTCATATAAATGTATACATATTTTTTTATAAGTATACACTGGGGCCAATTTTAAAGGCTTTAGTTGACAGATCTAAAGCTCCTAAAACTGTTGCTGTCCTTGTCAAATAGACGGCAATGTAAAAGATGGATATATTTTTAGCATTTTTAAATTTGTCAACTAAAGCCTTCAAAATTAGGCCTAATATTTCATTAATTAATATAATTATTTCACTGGTTCTAAGCTTTCTCATTGACGCTGAAGACGTTGAGAAATAGGGTTGTCAAGTATTTTGACATTACATAATTGGTAATCGTAAAACGCTTATTACTAAACAATTCTTTATATTTTCAAGTTAGAATAATAAATAAAATTGTGAATAACAAGGGACTGAGTAGGTATTTTAAAATAAAACATTTACTGGTTAGTAATTATTTAATTAGTGCATCTAGCATAATGTTAAGTTTTGTAAATTAATATAACATCACAACATTATTTTGATACAACATTTAACATTAGCTCCTTTATTTATGGTTTAATATAAAATATAAACAGTTTCTTTGTATAGTAATATATCAGTTGAATTGGTTTCGTATATTGATCTCATTTTGTCGTTTGTTTTTATTGTATGCTAGAGCGAGATAGGTCGCTGACAGCGTTATCGCAACTGTGACGCGATTTCGTTGCTATCCTTCTCGCGTTATAACATTTCTAGCAGAGTTAGAGATTTCAAGACCTTTATCCACATACGTTAATAAAAATTATTGATATTATTGTTTGGACAAATAAAGTGCAAGTTGCAACCCTATCATTTCTACATGCCTGCATTTAAACTAAGAATAAAACAACATTGGACAATTGGACATGGTGTTATAAAAAATGAAATAAATTAATATGTGTGGACATTTCACACAGCGGCCTCAAACTAAGCATAGCTTGTACTATGGGAACCAGATGACTGATAAATACTTATATACTGATTCTATGTTGATGGTGTTATAATTATTTGACAGTTTTTTTTTACTGTGACTGATACAGTCACATAATTTTGTACTTAGCCACTAGTATTCAAAATATACTTTTGTAAATTACATTTAATTACAATTTATGTTATTGAAAGCCATACATTAGTACCTAATTTGAATAAATAAAAATATATGTAAATCTACGATTGACTGTATAAGTGCACTTATGTATTTAGGCTTATCGTAAGGCGGAGTTGAATACTTCATCATCGCAGTTTGTGTGTGACATGAAAAGTATAAATAAACTAATATTTTTGAATTAAAAAAAATCGCTTCTTTTATTTATGGTTTATGTTCCATTTTGTTACTAATGTTTAGGAAAAAAGATAAGGATTAAAATTAAGTTTAGTCATTACAAACTTCATTAAATATTTTGTTATAAATATTCTATCTAGCCCCTAAGTAATCAAAGATTCCCTGTATTATGGGAATCAGGTAACTGATAGAATACTTATATACTTTTTAGTTTGTAAATACATACAAAGACACCCAGACACAGAACAAACACCTATTTTCATCACACAAATGTTAGTCCTGGGTAGGAATCGAACCCACAACCTATAGTTCACAAGGCAGAGCTACTACCAACTGGGCTATAAAGCTAGTCACAAAAAAATCGCATAATACATTTAAGTTTTAAAATAAAGCATACATTTAGCATTTAGTACATTATGGCACCTATGGGTTAGAGCCTAAGGTTCAGTTTCAAGCGGCTCTGCTCGCTTTCTTGCTCTTATCCAATGTCTGTGGTGGCGGCGGCGGCTTGGCTGACATGTGGCGGCTGTACAGGCTGGAAGTTGACTTAACAGGTGGGTTTGTTGGTCAAATATTAGCCATGGTGCAGATAGTACTTTTGGGTATTACCTTGCTCCCCACTACGATGATAGTGGGGAGCAGAGTATATAATTTACGTGGGAAGAAACGGTACTTATATGTTTCATAGTGGGGAGAAAAGGATAAACCCAAATGTCATAAGGGATTAGGGAACAAACACACATAAGCTTTCGCATTTATCATCATCAAAAGCCCGAAGACATTCACTGCTGAACGTAGGCCTGCCAAACAGAACGCCACTTTGAGGCTGCTTGCCTCCTGCATCCATCGGCCCTCCGCGGTTTCGACCAGTTTTCTGATCGTCGGTCCACCTAGCATAATATACAATACGCAAAATGAACACTACGAAAGAATTTAGTTAGATACCGCACAATTTCAATGTATTGAAAAAATGTCGCTTTCTTGTGTGCTCTGTGGTAGGTAGGTACTTACACTTTATAAGTCTCGGAGCGCAGGTAGTCGAGTACGTGTGAGGGCCCCAACTTCAGCTGGTCTTCGATCGGAGGCACCCAGAAGTTGCCTTCCAATCTTAGCACTGATTTGTTGCTGGCGAGGTCCAATGTACCTGTTTAAATTAATCATAAAAATATTTTCAAATTCAAAGTATAAGCGGCATTATATTATCTGGGGTATAAGTAAATATTTGGTGGTAACTTTGTGTTGATTTTTCAGAATGCGTCACGTAAAATGGCGCGCATTCCACATTCATTTCTGTTTTGGTTTCGTTTCATAGGGAGATTTTTGCAGATTTCTTATGTAAGACAAGGAATTCGCGTGGTTTCGAAGTAAGGAGTCGATAGATAATTAGGGCCCTGCCTATGGGCTTTTCTGTAAGGTGTCACTATACCTAAATCTGTTGCGTTTAATTTGAAAAGTAAATTGTGTTCCATTCTCACCGATCTCGGGTGGAAGCACGACGAGCCTGTTCCCCTGTAGATGCAGCTCTCGCAGCCGAGCCAACTGGCCCAGCTCTCGGGGCACCTCTATCAAGTCGTTCTCGCGCAGGGACAGCTGGAAATGTTAAGGAAACTAGAATTATTTCAATACACTCATTGATAGTGACATGGTGACAACATAGGGCTCATTTTAATTGGTCGTTAACTCAGTTGTTATAGTCGGCAAACCCCCGATGTGGGCTATCGATTAATGAAAATAGCTGCTTGATAGACGGCAAGGTATTCCCCGCACGCGGCCTAAGGATGACCATACATTGGGCGCTAGCAAATTGCAATTGATATATTTTAATATTTTGCAAAGCACTCTAAGTATCAAGTGTGATGTGTGAGCGAGGTACTTACAATCTGCAAGTTCTTCAGATTGCCAATTTCTGGCGGCAAGAATTCAAAGTCATTATCTCCCAAATACAATGCCCTTAGGCTTTCTGTAAAAATAAAAAAGATTCAAATAAGATAAGGAATATTTTAAAAGGTTTGAACAAAAACAAGAATGTATGTACAAAATAATGTACATAGTCCAAGACTCATAGCAAGAAATCTATATATTCCTCTATGCCTCTTCACTTTTGGCAGCTAGGTACATTAAAGTAGGTATAATATAATTTTTGGGAGATTTTGGTAGTATACATATTTTTTGTAATAATTAATTTAAAATATATTACCAACCCATTATAAAGAAGTTCCCTGGCAATGTCTTCTCATTCAGATTATTATATGTCAGGTCCAGAATTTCCAGCACAGGGAACACTCCAAAGCCCCTCGGCAGAGTGTTCAGTCTGTTGAGAGACACATTGAGGATCCGGAGCTTTGGGAGGGACGAGAGACTGACGGGAAGCTCTTGGATGTGATTGTTGGCAAAGTTGAGGATTTCCAAGTTGGTTAAATTGGCGAGAGCAGCGGGAACAGTGGTGATTTTGTTATGGCTGAGCGATAGCCGAGTGATGTTTATCAGAGTAACTGAAACAAATGAAGTTATAGATTTTTAAGTGAAGTTGATTTTACAACCATAGACAAAAACACACTCAGCTATGCTTTTTAATATTATAATATTGATAAACACCTACTCTACAACAGGAGGAAATGCTAAATTACTAACATACAATCATGTCTACTAACATAGCAATAGGCATGATGACTACTATTAAAAATGAACAAGTAAATATAACTTTCATAAAGAAGATTAAAAATGAATGTAATAATCGAAAAAATAAGCAAAATCGGTAAATAAATTACGGAGTAATAAGCTTTTAAAGTTTCTACAGGAGGCATCTCCTGTCCCTTTCTCGTGAAACAGAGCGCCCCCAGTTACTATGAAAAATCTACTCGCGACGTCACATGTCAGAGATTAAAGTAAAGTAAAGTAAAGTAAATATTTATTCAGCCAGAAAGATTACATGCATTCCTTAATGTAATAATAACCAACAGACAAATTCTACAAACCAAAATTAAAAAAAAAAAAAAATAATTAAATACAAAAATTAGTAATGAAGTGATTACTTAGTTGTTTACCAGTTATATATACAAGGCGACATGATACAATATTAACATTTCACAATGGGCCCCAAACTCGGCAGAGCCTGTATCTTGGTGGCCCGGGCTTCACCGTTAACAGTTTGTTGTGTCATGGCGCGCAGCTTATGTATGTGTAAGACACAAGTACAATTCCGTAATAAACTATGAGGAAATAATGTAAGGTTAGTTTCATAGTGCTGTGTGGTACGCGTGTAGCATGAGGGTGTGTAAGTGTGGGGGTGAGTAAATGAATGCGTGTGAAATGTGTTTGGTTTATTTGTGTTGATGAGAGTACCTGGTGGCTATTTTGAATGGGAAAATTATGTTCAAGAGTGCAGTATATCATTTGTGTAGGTATAATTACATGTTAATATAATTATGTTTAGGTAAGTAGGTTGGTCCTCTGCTGGGGTTAGCGATAGTGATGACGGTGGCATGCAAGCTAAAGAAATGGGTGGCTAGGTGACTCGAAAGAAGGAAACTATCTATAATGTCGATAGTTTCCTATTACTAGAAACTGACTGTAAAAAGGTAGGTGCTTCAATTATTAATAAAAAATTGTTAGATCAGGCCAGCCACAGACAGACATAATCTATGTTTGCGAGGAGGACTGTACTTGAGTGAGTGGATTAACAAATCATGTTTTTATTATTGTATGTTGTGTATTATGAATACACCAAAAATTTAGAGTCTAGAATTCTCCATAACTAGTACAGGACAGATTTAGGTATTATAGACTTTTACTAACGCTTCCGTTTCCTCGTACGTCATGCCCATAAGCCAGTTTTTTATTTTAGCACGTGCTTTTCTATGTGTGCATTCTTTTAGATCGCACAATTTGCACACCGCATTATAAGTAAATGCATGCAGGTATTTCGGTAGTCTACAAGCAAACACTGTCTTTATCTTTGGCAACGGAACTCTTTTCGAGCGTACTCTCGTTCGTGATTGTTGAGGTTCTGGTGCATTTATGTGACTTTTGACCACCGCTCTCTGAACGAAGAGTTTTCTGACGCTAAGAACCTCTTGAAGATTGTATGAAAAGCTACCACAGCTTAGTAATGAGGTACTATGACGACATTGCTCTGACGTCACTGGCCGTTTGAGCTATCTCTTTCTATTCCGGTTTTTAAAATGCTGGTAACATGGTCATTTTTTGAGATATTTAATTTATGTTTATACTAATGTTTATCTTTAGAGAAATATAATTTATTTATCCAAAAAAAAATATTTTTGTCATCATTGATCATGCTTATTAGCAATGGTTTGAGAATGTTGGTTTACTCCGCCCGGTGACGCTGTATCCGCCCGGTGACGCTGTAAAGGTCGTTAGAGATCAACAGCATTAGCCCGTTCAAAAAAAAAAGAGAATGTTGGTTTTGTAAGATAGATCTGCAATAAATTTGCAGGCAGTCTGGACAATGGAAATCTTCAGGCCGAGGGCAAGTCCACATTGAGTCCTAACGGCCTTATTAATAAACACATAGCAAGTAGCTTTGGATTAGTTACTCCCACTTTTGCCTTTGGAATATCGAACTCGGCGACAAAAGACGGTTTACTAATCCAAAACCAGTGGCGGATTTACACATTTGCCGCCAGTAGGCTATTCAATTTTTGCCGCCCCTATATCAGTATAATAATAATCTCCTCTGCAATAACTAGTCCTAGTTCACGATCGTATTTTTTACATTTTCTTTGTCAATGATATTGCAGTTAGAAAACTCGTCATTTCAGCTGTAGTTATTAAAAATCAGAGCTCTCAATCTTAATGACATGACTGAATGAAAACGCATTAGGAATCAGCGCATATGAACATACCTTGGCAGATCTCAGAAGATTAAGAAATGGGTAGTAATTTTGCTCAATCAGAAAAAACAGGGATAGTTTGCAAAACGAAAGTGTGAGCGCAGCGAGCGCGAAAAATTAGAATGTTTGGACTGTAGAAATGAACGCCTCTGTAACAGGACAGGTATAATAGTAAGAAAAGCGCAAGCATAGCGAGTGCAAAAATTTTTCAAACATGTCGTGATGTTTTTTATTTCTCTTCGGGTATTTGGGGCGGCAGGATACCAGTGGCGGGTTGCCTCGCCCGTGCCGCCCCGGGCCATGGCCCTCTTGGCACTAGGATAGGTAAATACACTCCTGTTTATGTGCCTACAATGGGACTGGTAACAAAACACCGAGATCTTGTTTGTTTAAAGAGTTACATTTTCAAGACTTCTTTTCTCTGTTTATTAATTGAAGTATTTATGAACAATGAATAAAAACTTTGAGCCAATTTTGCTTGGCACCCTAGGCTCCAGCCTACTCGGCCTATTGGTAAATCCACCACAGTCCAAAACTACTCCATGTTTTTTAATAATGGTGTTAGATATTAAGCAGTGTTTCTTCTGATGGTCTACTCTCTATCGAATCGGGTAATATGTAATGCATTTTAAGGTTTTTTTTACGCGTAAACATGTAATTTAATTTATAGAATAACTGATAAAAATAACGAAATACTGAAAAAATAATTAAAAAATACAAATAATTGCAACTAAAAACATTATTTACAATGCAAATACGCCATCCAGCTCACCACTGCAGGGTAAGGTTCCCAGAATACTGGCAGCATGACCTCTCTGGATAAGGAGGCTGTTTTAAGTTTATTATTATTACAGATTAATTTGTAAAGGAAAAATTAGAATCACGAGCGGGCATTGAACCCGCATCCATTCATCCGCCATCAGCTGGGATATGCTTTACTTAAGCTACCGTGACATGTGGTCTCATAAAAATCATAAGTATTTATTATTATTATTTATAATCAGTTGAAAACCAACTCAACAGGAAAAGATAAAGATATTATAGTACATGTTATATGCACAAAGTTATTTTTCCTCATAATTACCACCAATACTGGAGTTGATGACATAATTACTTATTATTTTGATCCAGCAGACCTTTGAGACTATTATGTAGATGTAGAATTGTAGACTATTTGACAAGCTAAAATAAAATGTATAATATAAGATTATTGCAGCATGGGAAGCCAGCTTTAGATTTCAACTATCAACAGTAGGTAATACTTTTTAAAAAGAACTTAGGTGATTTAAAAAAGAACTGCACTTACACACTTGGAAAACAGAATACTTTTCTCTTGTTTTGACAAGAAAAATGGAACAATGCTTTAACCAGTAGTAATTCTATGGAACAATGCTATAATTCTATAATCGGCATGATATAAGAGAAAAAAATAGATCTCAAAGTAACAGTTAAACATGATAACTTTACTTTTCACAAAATTCGAGAAGAGTACCATGTCCACACCTGTTCAAGCACTAAACCAAATAAGTTTTCGCTGTGGGTGTATCACTTACACAATCCAGGGATTTCATCAAGACTGGTGATTCCTTTGTCGACTAAATCTATTTCAGGATTCCCAATTTCTTTTGCTTCTTCTACAACTTTTTTAGCTTTCGACATTTTGGCAGTGTTTAGAATACAGTAAACTGGAGTTCTTTTCTGTCTGAGTTTGACTCCTAGCTGAAGTCGGGCGAGGTCAGTGTTGCCAACCCTGACAGCCTAAAAAACAGTAAGACAGCCTAAAAAAAACAGTAAAAAACAGTAGCATTGTTATTTCAAAACAATAAATCTGGTGTTTTAATAAAACACATTTAAATTCATAGAAACTGTGTTTAATATACATTATTTTTATTCCAAAGAAAATTTAAGAAGTGCTCAAAGAAATTAATTATATTTTTAATCTTCTTCCGAAAGTGAGCCGTGATATTCAAAGATAGATTATGCAATCCATTTTGACTTTACTTTCTTTTGCTATTTGTTTTGGACCTTATGATTTTTGGACGTTTATTCCTAATCAATCACTTTTTTTCTTTTTAGGGGGAGTTTGTTCATATAATAAATCACTGCTTATTCATTGTTTTAAAATGAACACTTTCGAAAATACGTAATATACAAAATAATTGATCTTGCTTCAACTTGACGAAAACAGAGAAGTGAAAATAATGATTTCCAGGACTTTCCCCTATAATAATGTTTAGTAATTAAGTAGTAGCAACTTTTGTATGCGCTATGTTGAATGTTTATTGCAATTTATATCAGATGGCTCTAAAATTATAGAAAAACAGTAGAATTTGTGCCTAAAACAGAAAACAGGGTTACTAATGAAAAAACAGCAAATCTACTGTTAAAACAGTAGGGTTGGCAACACTGGGCGAGGTTGATGACTCATCATCTCATCTCATATCAACAAACAGCTGTTATTATTTCCAAGGAAAAATGTTCCATGGCCAACATGCCAACATTTGACACAGCCTATGACTAGCATGAACACAAAATTGTGTCATGGCATGGAGGTCTATGGAGAGAGCCAAAATCTGCCAATGCGGCGTTGCCGCTCCGCATCCTTCGTGTAAACATACTGTCTTGTATCTCTGTCTAATACACGAATTGATGATTCTATGTTGATGTGTCATGGGTTCACTCTTGGCTAATGAGGCGCTTTATTAAGGTGGTTAGTCACGCTCAGCGCGCCAAATTCAAATTTTCTTGCTTGTTTTGCTAATTATAGCTTAATTACTCAACGCAATGAGGAGTTTTATTTAAAAAAAAAGCTGTAATTTTATAAAGACCCGATAGATGGTGGCAAAATGGGGGTTTTAAGTTATGTCATTGTTAAGATAATTATGTATCGAGTTTAATATCCTATCTTTATTTTATGGAAGACATATACTCTAATGGCTTTCTATCGACAAATCGACATTGTACCTTATGATTCACTCAACTGAATTTGATTTTCCTTGTATTCCGTGGTTTGAAACTACGACCATGTTTGAAATACGTCGTTACTACGTCATTTAGTAACAGAAGCGGAACTAGTTTTTTTTAAATAAAACGTCTTATTAACTAAATAAGACACACAATAGAGAATCTTGTGTGGACAATTTTTGAGCACCACTTCACAAGTACACTACTCATCATAATATAAGCAAATCAATGAAACATCCTATTATTTTGATATTATTATTATGATATTGTTGGTCTGTGATGATATTATTGTTCTGGATGTTCTCTCCTTTACTCTCATTTGATGATGAAATTATCGCAAATATATCCATAGTGGAACATTTTTTGAAAAGGCATGAGCGCATGTAATGTAATATGTCAATGTCAACGATATTGCTCTCTCCAGCCTCCAACCCAACTAGGGATGTGACCTAAGGAGGGAAAAAATTATTTTTCAATAATCGATTTATTTTTGGACTAAACTAAAAATCGAAAATTTTAAAGAAACAATCGTTTTATTTAATATAATTTTTTTTGTATATATAATGGAATAATAGCAAAAAACAAAATCAATTTAATTAACAGTAGAGAGCATAATAATTAGCCACTACTTCTAAAACCAAAGAGTACAGTGTATATATGTGAAAAGGAGCTTTGGTAATTAAAGACTGCACGATACTATATAACACTTATTTATTGTCCAAGAGCTTATGAAATATATCCTTGCCGAACCGAAATTTTCGTCGTGATTGACTCTGTCAAAAAGTAAACAACTTTCATTTGTTATTTTTTCTATGTTCTAATTCCGAATGCTCTCGCAGAGAGCATGAAGAAAAGAAATAAAAACTTCTTGCGACGCCACATCACCCCCCCACGGAGAAGGAAAAACTGATTTAGAAAAAAATAAAAATAAACTATAATTACAAGTCAAGCACTTCTCTAAATCTAACCCTCCTACCAGCCCTGGTGGTAACCGGAGCAGGTGTTGAGGCAGGAGCTGCGACTACAGCTGGAGCTGGCACAGGCGGAGTAGATGATGCACCACTACTTAATGTTAGACCAGGATCCAGATGCGCAGGCTTCACCCGATCTACACTAACGGTAGATTCCTTCCCATTTACAACCAAGGTTAATGTCTTATCCGACCTCTTAAGGATCCGATGCGGTCCGGAATATGGAGGCTGTAATGGGCGGCGAACCGTGTCGTCGCGAAGAAATACGTGCGTCGCTGTAGCTAAATCTTTGTAGATAAAATGCGATGGTTCAGCGTGCCGAGAAGCGGGTATGGGACGTAGAGCTTCCATACCACGTCTTAGATCCGTGACAAAATCCGCGATGTCACTAGGACTTGCAGGTACTTCTGGAGGCACTATGAGTTCACCAGGCAAACGGAGTGTCTCCCCATAGACCAACTCAGCAGAAGATAATTTTAAATCCTCTTTGAGGGCCGTCCTCATGCCGAGGAGAACAAGTGGCAACGCTCTTGTCCATGTGTTAGCATGGCACATTAGCGATGCCTTAAGCTGGCGGTGCATGCGCTCCACCATGCCGTTTGCGCAAGGGTGGTAGCTGGTGGTGCGAACTCGTTTTGTGGCGCATACATTTAGGAGACGTTTAAACAACGCGGACTCAAATTGGCGTCCTTGGTCAGTTGTTATAACGCTGGGTACTCCAAAACGAGATATCCAACCGGATACTAACGTCTCTGCCACTTCCTCTGCAGTTATTGACGTCATAGGCCATACCTCAGGCCACCGCGTGTACCTGTCGATAGCGGTGAGACAATAATTATATCCATCGGAATGCGGTAACGGTCCTATGATATCAATGTGGATGTGCTTGAATCTGCCAGAAGGTGTACCAAAATGCCCGAGAGGCGACGTAATGTGTCGGGTAACCTTACTGCGCTGACAGTCAAGACAAGAGCGCGCCCACTTGCTACAGTCCGAGTTAATGTTCGGCCAAACGTAGCGCTCAGTCACCAAGCGAACGGTTGCCCGCACGCCAGGGTGGCTGAGGTTGTGACAGCGGTCAAATGCGGCGCGTCGAAAAGGTAACGTGAGATAGGGACGTGGTCGACCAGTGGATGTGTCACATAAAACGGAGACATTAGTGCCTGGAATGACGATAGGTTCCAGTTTAAGTGAAGAATTGCCGCGCACTTTGGCTAGTTCTTCGTCAGTATCCTGAGATTCAGCGAGTGCAGCGTAATCTTCTTCCAGCGAGATCGACTCGACGCGAGACATGGCATCAGCTACGACATTATCAATGCCTTTGATGTGGACTATGTCCGTGGTGAATTGGCTGATAAATGACAGCTGATTCAGCTGTACGGGTGGCAACTTCTCCCGTCGCTGTACAAAAGCATAAATAAGCGGCTTGTGGTCTGTGTATATGGTCGCATGCTGGGCTTCTAAAATGTGCCTAAAATGCTGCACGCTCTCATACACAGCCAAGAGTTCGCGGTAGTACGCGGGCCACTGTGCCTGCTTAGCGTTAAGCTTCTTACTAAAGTAGGCCAGTGGTTGCCAGTCGTTTTTGTCGTCGATGCGTTGCTGAAGGCATGAACCCACATGAGTGCTTGAGGCGTCTGTGAATAGGCCAAGCGAAGCATTGCAGTCCGGATGAGCTAAGATAGTAGCGGACATTAAGCTCCTCTTGCAGGTTTCAAAACACTCCTCGAGCTCAGGCGTCCATATGAACGGCTTATTGCCTTTGCCTTGTATTGCAGTAACGGCGTCGATTAACGGCGCCTGATACTTAGCTGCATCAGGCAAAAAACGACGATAATAATTTGCCTTGCCAATGAACCTGCGCATGCCTTGTACAGTCTTGGGTTGCGGATATTCCACCAGAGCTTGAATTCTGTCCTCTGGTGGACGTGTGCCTGCTGCATTGATGCGATAGCCAAGGAACGAGACTTCTTCTGCTCCAAAAATGCTCTTAGTGACGTTGATGACAACTCCATAGTCGTGCAGCCTCTGGAATAAAATTTCCAGGTGTTCTGCATGCTGTGCTGGACTGCTGGAGTACACTAGGATGTCATCTACGTATGCAAAGCAGAAGTCTAGGCCTCGCACCACTTCATCGATAAATCGCTGAAATGTCTGTCCCGCGTTACGCAACCCAAAGGTCATGTACGGAAATTCGTACAACCCAAACGGTGTAATGATTGCCGTTTTGCAGATGTCACCTGGATGGACTGGGATTTGCTGGTAGGCTTTAACTAGGTCTATTGTGCTAAACACAGTAGAGCCAGCTAAATTGTGCGCAAAATCACCTATATGCCGAACGGGGTAACAATCTGGAATAGTGCGGGCGTTCAACGCACGGTAATCTCCGCAAGGACGCCACGTCGAATCCTTTTTGGGTGCGAGGTGTAATGGAGAGGACCATGAGCTGCTTGACGGTTGAGCAGTACCAGCGTGAACCATATCCTCGAACTCTTTCTTCGCGATGCGGAGCTTCAAGGGTGCAAGGCGGCGCGGTCGAGCTGTAACGGGGGAACCATCCGTTGTATTAATGTAGTGCACGGTGGTATGTTTAGGTTCCCGTGGTGCTCCAGGTGGTCGCGTGATACTTGGGTACCTAGCCAGAATCGCAGTGTATGGCGAGTCAGGCAAGGATACTACCTTGACGCTTGGTTGGTCTGCTGCACGAAGATCTGCGGCAGAAGAAAGTCCAGTCTTGCCATCACGCAGTCTGCCTTGGGTGCAGTCAGGTAGCAAGTGGTAGTGTGACAAAAAATCCGAGCCTATAATGCCGCTCTCTACGTCTGCCACTACGAAACTCCACTTAAACTCGCGCCTAAGCCCTAAACATAGATTTAGCTGCACCAAACCATAAGTGCTAATTTTAGTACCATTTGCAAAAACTAAGTCATATGGCTGTGGTTCGTATGTGCGGTTATTAACATACCGACGCGGTATGCAGCATAAGTCCGAACCAGTATCGACCAAAAATTTTTGGTTTGAATACCGGTCGGTTACGAAAAGACGGCGACTTGATGTAGAGCAATCGGCTGTCGCCTCTACCGACCGCTGCTCTGGTTTCCCTGGATGTTAGGTGAAGCACCGGACCAATTGCAGGGCGATACGCACTTGCGTGCTTTAGCTGCAAATCGGTCGTGGTAAAAACACAGTTCCGGGTTGCGTGGACGTGAACGACTACGGCTACGACTACGATTGGAGCTGTTGCTACGCGCACGACCATGGTCACTAGTAGTAGCGAGCGATGCAACAATGCGTGTAAGCTCATCCACTTTTTTAACCAGCTGTTGTACTGTGCTGTCACTATCCGCTCGCGGTGGTGTTGAGTTCGCATGACTGGAATAAACCTCCAATGTGGATGGAGCATTAATTTCCATCAAACTGTCTGCTAACTCGCTAAGCTCACCTAATTCCTCCAACCGCTGGGCTGCCAGAACTGTTTGGAGAAAACGTGGTAGCCGGCCCATCCAAATAGTTTTCATAAGCTCATCAGGAAATGTAGGCCCCGCTAAAGATTTAAGGTGCCGCAGGAAAGATGACGGCTTCCTGTCACCAACCTGCTCTTTTTCCAGTACGCGTCTGACCTTTTGTTCGCGAGAGTCGGAAAACCTAGAAACTATCGCGTCTCGTAATTTTGTATATGGCTGTACCTTCAGTGGCTGTATAATGATGTCTTCTACTTCCCTAGTGCAGTTGGTGTCCAGATGCGCAATTGCAAAATTAAATTTTGTCACTTCTTGCGTGATATTATTGATACTAAATTGCGCCTCTAGACTAGCAAACCATAACGCAGGACGGTCCTTACAAAAAGGAGGGGTGCGGATGGATACCCTATTTACGATCATCCTTTCCATGCCGCTCGTGCCAGGTTGGTCGTGATTCGACGGTAGTGTAGAAGCAGGCCTAAATTCGTCAACCTCACTATCACTCATATTGTACCACCAAAACCGGTAGGAAAGTCAAACGAGAATGTGCACCGAAAAAAAGCATAATCAACCCGAAAGAGAGAGAAAAAAAAATGAGGGTGTGGTGTGCGTGCAAGGTAACATGCGTATATAAAAGGCAAGCATAAAACAGTAACTATAAAATAAGGTCAGTATAAAAGTTGTATAAAAGATAAATTAATCCGCTTCGCCTTAAATAAACAATGTACCATCACCTTAAGTAAGCCTTATCAATGTACAAAAAATCATAAATTTTAATACGGCACAAAAAAATATTTGGACAAACACTTTATACCGTGACTGTACTTGTTATCTGTTGTTATCTCAATGTTCGCATGCACGCAAATTATTCCATCACCAACACGAACGAAATAATATCAATGTTCGGTACCTCTTGACATCCAGAAAATGATCGTCTTAGTCCGCGGGTCACCTGGTTCTAGTTAGCGCTGAGTGCAGCTCCAGTTGCACGACCACGGGCGTTATACTGCTCCCCGAAGAAAGCGCTCGCAAGGGGGGCGTCGCACGTCGTCAGCGTTGCACGTCGCGAATTCACCAGCGCCGTGCAGTGCAGTTGTGCCGTGCAGTGCGACGTCACTCGTCAGCTTCGCGCGCTGCTAGTATCTCCCAATATGTATAGAGCCTGTGAAATTCCGCAGCGTTTAGGTGCGTTGTACGAAGGAGTCACCGTTTTGGTAACTCAACTTTGGTCACCACTCTGGCCGTGGTAACCACGTTGGTGTGTAGACACGGGCTCCTTCACGTTCCGAGGGTCACCACTTTGGTAATTAAAGACTGCACGATACTATATAACACTTATTTATTGTCCAAGAGCTTATGAAATATATCCTTGCCGAACCGAAATTTTCGTCGTGATTGACTCTGTCAAAAAGTAAACAACTTTCATTTGTTATTTTTTCTATGTTCTAATTCCGAATGCTCTCGCAGAGAGCATGAAGAAAAGAAATAAAAACTTCTTGCGACGCCACAGAGCCTATGATTTTTTAAATTGCGCAAGCGTAGCGTACGCGAAAACCCACATAATGACAGCTAACAGGTACTTACATGATGATTGATTCTACCCTGTGATTTCAAACACAATACCAGGGGGTGGTAACTCAAAGGAACGAGTATTTGTATGGAAAGTGGTGCCCTCAATGAACTTTTGGCAGACTTTTATTTGACAGCTAGTTTGACACTTGATGAAAGATGGCGGATCTGAATGATTCGAGATCAACCGTTCGTTCGCCACGCTTCTGTTTTCGAATTTCTCGCGATTTCCATCATTGTTTTTCTGTTAATATTGTTTTTTGTTATTGTGATACTGTTTTTGTTGTTTTCTTTGTTATATTTTCTGTTATTGTTACACTTTTTTGTTAAATATCTAGTGGTATAATGTCATCCCGTGCAAGACGACGTTATTGTGTGTTTGGATGCTCACCAGATCTTGGTAAGTGCTGTTCCTGTCATAATATTTCTCCTCACATCATCAGCTGGAAAAGTCCCACTGCTAAACACAGACCTCCTCCATAAAATGCCACTTGGACGCTTATCAAGAGGTTTGCCATGATCACCACGCTTGGCAGGCGTCATACTGATCGCAGAACCTTTTAACTATTTAGGATCTTAAGATTTTTATGTGTGTTGCAGGTGCATACATGCATGGGCTTCCTCACCCAGAGAGAAGGGTTGACATGTTCGAAAAATGGGTCTCCATCGTGGGAAATAAACTCACGGAGAAAGATTCTATGAAAATTTTCAAAAATAAAAAAGTGTGTTCCCATCACTTTGAGTTAAGTGAAAAAGTGGCAAGCCATCGGCTGAAGAATTCTGCTATACCATCTTTGCACTTAGAAGGTGAGTCTACATTGAAGTAAATACCTATAGCTAAGAGGACCATCTTAAAAAGTTTATTAGGTAGGTAGGTACTCAATTTCACACATCTTTTGTTCCAAGCGGCATGCAATTTCGGCTTGTAATAGGTTATAACATGTAGTTGAGATAATATTCAGTAAGTTTCTACTGTTGTTTACATATAAAACATAGTGGTTATAAAAAATAAAATAAAAAGATGTGACTGTTGTCAAGTATAGGAACCACATAGTTTACGTGAAACTGATCCAGTTTGTACTTCAGCAAAATTAAAAACAAACTAGCAGCTATAATCTGGAACATTGGAAAGGATCCATATTATAGGCCTATGTTTATTTTATAGCCTAATGGCTGAAATAAATAGTTTATTATTATTATCTCATTTATTAATCTTTCTTAAGTTTAAGTTTTTTAACAATAATGATATAAAAATAAAATACAAAAATACTATAAAAAACAATGTAACCTAGAGCGCCGCTGGCAGCAGGGCAAGGCCCAAGCTGCTGGTGGTCAGGGCTGCAGAGTGAGAAACCTCCTGACAATATATTCCGTGTCAAGGAGTACTGCCTTCTAAAACTGACCCTTGATCCAGCCGTCCAGTGAAAGCCTCTCGAGATGTTGGTCGAGGCTTATTGTTATTAGTGCAGCGTTTTGTTATGTTAGTTAGTATAATATAATACTGCTTTAATAATAGTTAAATTCATTTCAGGGCGACATACTTCTCCAAGTGTTCTGGTCCAACTTGAGCACAACTACTGTATGGATATCTTCTGGCTGATTGTGTGAAAGCATGTCTGTAATGATGGTATAAAATGGAAAAGTGACCCTCAACATTAGGAACATGTACTCCTATATAGTCTAAAATTTTTAGCAGAATCTTCTGAAATTAAGTTTAAAGTTTAGCTTTAGAGAATGTGACACCGTTGTAGTGGAAATTATTTATGTAAAAAGTAAAGTAATTAAAATGTACATAAACCAAGATATCTTTTAGTTGCCCAAGTATGTAGTAGTACTAAGAAAAGTATTCTATTCTGACACTAATTAGGTATTCTAAGATACTGTATAGCGCATTGAAGATTAGGCAGTATCAGTTCATTATATTAATAACTTTGCTATGTGGGTTATTTTCTTTGTGTATCAACATTAAACATTGTAATAAATAAACCCTCCGGCGTCGTTTTATTATGAATCGCGACACCAGAGGGTAAACATTGTATTATACCCACATTGGCAAAGTTATTAATTTAATGAGCTGATACCTGCCTATATTTTATTGGTATGGTTGTATATATATGCATACCTACCTATAGGTACGTACAGTTTTAGTTTACCAAAAGACGCTTGGAGCGCTAGTGTGCTCGTGGATCCAATTTTTCACGCCAGATGGCTCTCTTCTTCTATAGGACAGTTATTATACTCTTTGCACAATACCTTAATTCCTCTACATTACCTGCCTACTTTTAGTTAAGGAGTTCCTAACTTCCCAATTGGGTAGGTGAGCACTGATAGGTTCCTAAAGCTCTTTTTATACAAATATACAAAAAAAAAACCTCTAACAACAGTATGCTGTCATCGACTGAATAATTTTTAGAAGTGTTTAAGTATGTACCTACTTCATCATCTGAATATGAGATCTGCCTAGAAGTTGATAGAATAAAAAAAAATTCAAAAATCGGTGCATAAAAGATTTCATACGGATTTTGGTTTGTTGATCTCGTACAGATTTATACAGATTTCTAGACTTTTCAGTACAGATTCTTAAATTTGGGAGGTGGTAACACTGTCTGATTCTGATAATTACTTCATTAAATAGTGACTGGCCTTTGTTTTAATTAGACGGCTGTGTTCTTTTGTTTATTATCTAAATTATCTTACACACCGACTGAGACCAACGCCAACGAAAAATTATCGTTATCAGTGAAATTATCACGAATAATATTGAGCGAGTGTCAATATTGATTGAAGACTTGAATGGAGTATAAATTTAATAATCACTCAATCTATTCGACTTTGATATAAGTGAGTGAGTACATTAGTGAGTACATACTAACATGTGATAGTAATAATAAGGTGCAATCTAGACCTAATTTTCTCGGTAGGAAAATTAATTAATCTATGTGTTTTCTTGTGCTAGATTATCATGTTGGCCAAAGGTGTACCTTTATTGGCAAATGTATGTAATAAATTCCGTGTCGTCCCGGTAAACGAATAGGACCCCCCAAGAGTCGGCTAAGGGAATATCCAGGGAATAGGCAGCAGCATTTTCCTTGGTACATTCAAATCCTCTGTGCCATATCTCCATCACCAAGGTGCCTGCCACAAGTGTAGTAATTGGCAAATCCCCCTTAATAAACGTCTAGCAGAGTTTTTTGGGGGAGGCCTATCATCATCATCAATATTCCGAAGATGTCCACTGCTGAACATAGGCCTCTCCCACAAAGTGACACCTTGAGTTCAGCATAAAATAAATTTATCTATAATGCTAAGCTGTATGTTTCCTTTTAGTAAACAGTTACCTATTATTAAAAAAGCCAATGTTTGTGACATAGGTGTACTTCAGTTTAAGTTTTGAATTTAGAAAAAATCCAGTTCAATGGTAGCTGTCCAGTTTTCTAGATTTTTGTATGATTGGATAAAGATTTAATTTTATCTAACTTGTAAACTTTCTGTACCTACATGCTTGCCAGTTATGTACAAGTTTCATATGGCATTGGGTGAGTAGATACCAATAATACACATTACACTATGATATCTTATTAACTTAAGCTACTTTTGAATGTTATTATAATAGGCATGATAACTATTATTAAAAATGAACAAGTAAATATTACTTTCATAAAGAAGATTAAAAATAAATGCAATAATTGATAAAATAAGTAAAATCGGTATATAAATCACAGAGTAATAAGCTTCTAAAGTTTCTGGAGGGGGCATCACATTTGTCCCTTTCGGGATACAGAGCGCCTCCACAGTTACTGTGAAAACTCTACTTGTGACAACACACGCAGAAGAAATGTTATGTAAAGCTACCACAGCTTAGTAATGAGGTACTATGAATGACCCAGCTCTGACATCACTGGCCATCTGAGCTATCTCTTTCTATTCGGGTTTTTAAAATGCTTGTAACTTTGTAATTTTTTGAGATCTTTTATTAGTTTATGCAAACAAATATAAGTCATCATGCCTATTATATTAGGTAAGTATAACATGCTAGAATTGCTTTTCATTGTCCTTTATATTTAAATCAACAGAATTGCAGGAAATAGCCTCTCACTGAGCTAACTACAGTGTGTATCAAACAATACATCGATATTCATTTAATAGTAAAAACATGTAATAGCCGATTTTCTCTGCATTTTGTTACTTTTTTCTCCAACATGCATGATGATAATATGAGTTGTGAAGTGTTATTTATTTATTTATTTATTTATAAAATGATAGTAAGCTTACAGTTTAACACCAAAACGCTCCCTATCTTATATTATGAGTATAAAATAACCTAAACTCACAGATAATCGCCGCTAGGGTTATGTTTCATTCTGCACATAGTGTAACTGAGATATTATAACAATGTATCTTTTCTTGGCTCGTTACACACATTAAGTATTATTAATTAATAAAAGACAATGGGGGGGATAAAAAAAACACATTGCAATTTAATATAATTTTTGATGAACCATGAATAAATATTACCATAATTAAGTATCTTTTTTTTATAACAGAATCATTATAACCCGCCGCAGTTCCGTCCACTTAGTGGGGGCTGTAAGTTAAAATATGTTCAAATGTAATTTCCAGAGATGAGCGAGCGTCCACAGCCTCTGAAAGCTATAAACCGGCTGTTTGAAGGTCGGGAGCCATGGCAGATCGTCTCCATCACAGCTTCCTCGGTGCTGGCAGTCGTGTGGGCTCACAGTCTTTACAATGCAAGAGAGAGTATGTGCAGTTTTTTTACATTGACTATTATTTTATGTGACAGCTTCTAGGTCATAGAAGGAAGCTAATCTATTAATGTCAAGTCTCTATGTTCAGCGGTTTAGGCTGTGCTGTGTTCATTTCATTTTATATTATGATGCAGTTTTGTTTACCTGTACCCTTCAGTATCACCTGTATTGACTGTGAAACAGTGACCACATGGTGCCACACATTTTTCAGTATAAAAAGTGGCCTATGTGCAATTCTAGGGCTATATTCATAGATTCATATATCAGGATATGCCCGAAGGAACATTTTATTTTGTCAAAACGGCGTGGGAAAAGTCAGCGCCATCTATTAGATTTCGCGTGAACTACGACAAGTTGAGAAAATTAGGTGCCTATCGCTGCCATTATGTCCGTCAATGTTTATGTTTACAATGATTATTCCAAATATAAATTCGATTATTTTGTTACAAAACAGAGTGTAAATATTGAAAATATTGAATTACTTGAGGTAAGAAACTTGGTCTTTCTTTTTACTGCACTTTTCAGTATAGATGTGCAACCCTTCACAATACAACATGGCATATTTTGTTTGTGACATTCGACCAATGCCATCTAACTTCCATCACAGACTGAGCGCTAGTGGATGCCAATCTGTAAAATTGGCTCCCACTTTGAAGTGACGTTTTAACCTGTCATTAGGCCTGTCCTTAAGATATACATGTCTATGGCTATATTATAGTACCTACACATTACATTCTTTCAAAACTGCTTGCTTATCCATTTCTTAACTTCAGCATTTAAAATATTAGTTAAAGGTAGGGGGAATAAAATAGTACCTACCCACTGTAGACAACCAATGTGCCTCCTTCAATTAGTTAAAAAATGTTTGAATGCACGAACTTATACCCAATTCGAATATGATTAAAATGAATGATTTTCGTAAAATATACACCCCAAACACCTCAAGTTTTTTTTAGAGAGACTTTTTTTTTAGTTTTATTGCAGTGTCCCTTAGTGTGGTTGTTTATACCGACCATTTGAGGTTTTTTTTTTATTGTCTTTCTGCAATTCAAAACCGATGTAACTCTTAGGATTAGAAGTTGAAATGGCGATGGGCAGGCCACATCGCTCGTAGAACTGACAACCGATGGGGAAGAAAGGTTCTCGAGTGGCGACCACGAACTGGAAGACGCAGCGTAGGCCGGTCCGGCTAGGTGGATCGACGACCTGGTGAAAGACGCGGGGAGCCGATGGATGCAGGAGGCGAGCAGCCGCTCTAAGTGGCGCTCCCCGGGGGAGGCCTATGTTCAGCAGTGGACATCTTCAGGCTGTTGACGATGATGATGGTGAATTTAAAACCAGCGTAGTAGACAATGTTCATGATGCTTGATTAATGCAGAATAAGTCTGCATATATAATTGAAAAGAACAATTCGTGTTCTCGAAATTACTCAAAAGCAAAAACTTGTAAGTAATGTTAGGTATACTGTTAGATATATCCAACAATTATATCTTTGTTCTTGAATAAAATTAAATATCATAATTATCTAATACAAACTATATTAACAAAGCCCTATTACTATTTATGAAACTCCATTCCTAACCAGATAATATTAATCCTTTAGTAATTACTTAGATTAAGATAAGAATATAAGATAACATAATAAATCACAAAATACTTCATAACATGGCTAGTGAGCTAGTTAGGTACCCCACTGTTTGCGATGTAGCAAGACGCGGGAACCGTTAGTTTCTTTACCTTTTCCGGTCCGTTACCTTTTTTATTAGGGTTCCATACCCAAAGGGTAAAGCGACTCCTAACCATATTACTACGACTCCGCTGTCCATCTGTCTGTCTGGTCTATTTGTCTGTCTGTCTTTTATTTTTATTTTCATTAGGCACCTAATTATTAATATAATAACTAATTACCTGCCAAATCTATTCAGCATAGATACAGCATAAAACCTATGATGGAGATTGTAAAAAAAAAAGATTAGAGATTAGTTTACTAATAGGTAATTTTGTAAAACTGTTTAATCTGGATTTGGCGATAAGAACTTTGCTTAGCTGATTGCTAATAAGAGTAATGATCATGATGTCATGTCATTTTTTTTATGATACATTTTTGATAGTATTCCGTAGGAGGACTAAAGTAACCGATATAAGTTAAAATGGCAAACGGCAGGCCAAATCGCTTGCAGAAGTGACAACCGATGGAGAAGAAAGGTTCTCCAGTTGCAACCACGAATCAAAAGACGCAGCGTAGGCCGGGCCCCCTACTAGGTGGACCGACGATCTGGGAGCCGATGGATGCAGGACGCGAGCCGCTCGAGGTGGCGCTCTCTAGGGAAGGCCTATGTTCAGGAGTGGACAATTTCAGGCTGTTGATGATGAAAGCGTTAATAAATTCACGACATTTCTTGTAACATAAAACACGTCGATTTTCAGGTGTTCCAACGCGATTACGTAAGGAATTCTTCCGATGGCTGCGTCGCGTACCGGTCGTCAGACGGAAGATTGACGAGAAGATGTCTGAGATCAACCGCGACTTCCGGCGGGACGTGGCCAAGCGGCTGGCGGGGGTTACCACCAGGAGGCAGCTGCCGGAGCGAGGCCTCTCGGCTGAACAGGTCGCTGAGGAAGTGAAGGATCATCTTAATTTGGGTAAGAAGTTGGTTGGTTTTGGTCAGTTTTTCACCAAAATCATTCAAACTGATGTATTAGACAAGCCTACGCTATAGGTACGTCTGCCAATACGCGCTCTGAATACGTCTAATGATTTTCCGTATTTCGTCTTGTATGATCGGCGCGTTGCCACTTCACTGTGCTATTTCACAGAGCTTATATATTTTAACTTTAGTTCTATAGCGAAAACTAATTGTTATCTTCGGTGTTGGCAAGATTCTGAATAAAAAGCTTTTCGTTGAAAATTGAAACAATTGTTTAACCTGAAAATCAAATTCAAATTCAAATATTTGTCACTGAATACAAAGACTCATTACAGGTATTTTACACATCCTCTCATTACAGACCTATGCTCGGTCGCCGATTCGGTAAGCCACAGTCTAGTCAGAAATGTCGTTCGTGAAATAATCAATTTGTGAATGAAATTACGACGCGAAGTTCTATAATACGGGCCTAAAATTAATCATAAGTATTTTGGCCACGCAGTTTGTATACTTAGTATGTATTGAAAGAAATGCGGGATGGCCTTGTCAACTGGCCATGCCTTGTTTACACCATTGACCAGTCGCCTGTAGTTAGAGCCGTGATATCATTGAAATTCGAACTGATCTTTGTTACTTACACCTGGTAATTTATTCGATGTTACATTAATCATGGCGAATACTTTTACATCGATTCCTCGCATCCTATGTGACCACGCGCATGGAAATGTTATCAAAGTAATAATGTTGCGTTTAATAGGCATGACGACTACTATTTCTTTTGGCAAAAACTAATAATATTCCTCGAAACAAAACAAAAATATCTCAAAATATGACAAAGTTACAGCCATTTTAAAAACCGGAGTAGAACGAGATGTCTCAAACAGCCTGTGACGTCAGAGCTGGATCGCTCATAATACCTCATTACTATACTGTAGCGTTACATACAATCTCTTTAGCATGTGACGTCACAAGTGCAGTTTTCATAACAACTGTGGAGGCGCTCTGTTGGATTCCCAACTCTACAGATTTCTAAATGTATGGATACCCAATTTTATAAAAACCTAATAGTGCGGGTATACATTGTAATTACAGATTCCCAATTCAACAGGGCCCAAAGTCTGCTATTTTGCGTCATGAGTAATTGTGTCATAATGGTTCATGAATGGTACCATAATGACAGATTTTGACACTAATGTTAGTCTACAAACCATAAGTGGACTACCATTAGCGTCAAAATCTATAATGATGACAATTTTGACACCAATAGTAGTCTACAAACCATAAGTAGACTACCATTCGTGTCAAAATCTGTCATTATGGCACCATTCATGAACCATTATGACACAATTAAAATAGCAGACTTCGGGCCCTGGTTCACAACTTAGTGGGGTTAGGGTCATTATAGTATGGGTTGTAAAATGTCTTTGGTCCAATCCAAACTGTCTTAGCTGCAGAATGACTATGTATGCAAAACAGTAACGTTTAATATTTTATTATTACCTTCGTACCTCAGCCTCATATTGATAGGTATAATGATAGTGCGAGATCCGACAGCACAAATTCATACAAATACCTACGTCATCGAGTACCTCAATAGGCTATCATTAGATCGTTAGCTGACACTTAAACATGTAAAAAAATCAGGTCTGCCAATTCCGGTCCTGCCGGGTCATGGAACTCCAACTTCAAATACTTTGAACACTAAGTTCCGGCAATTTTAGACCTGGCAAACCTTTTAATTTATTATCAAGGACACCTTGTCTTTTAATGAGCATAGGTTTCATCGAGGTACTCGTTGAGGTAGATAAATGGTGTGAAGGGCACTTCGAAAGGGTCTGCTAGGCACTTCCGGCAGGATGTGCGATGGCAGACCAATTTTATTTACGTGTTTTATAAATGGTTAACTGTTGCCAGAATTTTCATTCGGGTACCACATGACGTAATTTTTAAAATAAAAAAAACGTACTCGATGACGTAGGTATTCCTACTGTGGGATCTCGCACTATGAATGAATCTTCTGAGTTCACCTACTTCAGGTAAACACGTATTGCCAACAATTTCCAGGTGTATACGAGTGGAAAAGCGGTATGATATCAGGCGCGGTGTACCACGTATCGCAAGACATATCGCAAGTGGCGTGCGACGCGTACGCACTGACTGCATACACCAATCCGCTTCACGCAGACGTCTTCCCTGGAGTTAACAAAATGGAAGCCGAGATCGTTAGGATGGCTATCAACTTGTTCCATGGAGACGACGACTGCTGTGGAACTGTAAGTTTAACAAACAAAACAATATTCTATAATCTGTATCACCTGTAACAATATTACTAATAGTTCTGCGAACTGTAGACCTCGCGACCATAAACAAACGGTTTTGCAACCACGCGCCATGGTGTAACTTCTTAGTTCGTCCCGAACTCAGACTTCACGGCCTTATATCTCAACAACCTCTGGACCAATTCGGTTCATATTTGTAACACTTGTTTAGAATTGAGTACCCATTGCTTCTGTCAAATATTATCAAAATGGCCTTGTAAATGATGCTGCTGCAACCTTCCCCCTTTTTTGGGAACTACCACACCAATCTACTAGGTGGTAGAACTTTGCAAAGTTCGTCTAGGTAGGTACCACCGCTCTGCCAGTTATTCTGCCGCCAAGCAGCAGTGTGTAAGCACTACTGTGTTCCGGTTTGAAGGGTATTGTAGCTAGTGAAATTACTGGGCAAGTGAGACTATGACCTGATTACACAGTCTGATTAGTAGTCTGTGTGATGTCTCAGGATGACGTGCGCAGTGCAGTGTCACGCAAAACTTTATTATTTTAAAGTTCCGAGTGACACTGCAACTGTTATGGGCGGCCGTATTGATTAACATCAGGTGAACGACCAGCTCGTCACGTCATTCATTCTCATAAAAAAAAAATCGCCGGCGATAAAAAAATTCCTGGCCTCATAGAACTTGTATGCCAAGTTTCATCAAGATTCGTTGAAAAATGCGACCTGCACGCGAGTACGTACATCCGGACAGACGAAAGCAAATTTTGGCAAGTTGAAGCAGAGACTCGCTCACTTCGTTCGCTCAGTCATAAAGAGGAGATATTTGATTGTTTGTTTGTTTGCATTGAATAGGCTCCGACACTACTGAACGGATTTGAAAAATTATTTAACTGTTGATAACCTACAACCCAGCTATCCCCGGGTGACATAGACTATAAAAGTTATGTCAAAAAAAAATTAGGGGTCGTTACTAAAACTCCAATAATGTAACCCAAGGTGTACAAGGTTACATACACAGAGTTACGGCGTGAAGCTAATTAACCCGCGCGAAGCCGGGGCGGTTCAGCTAGTTAATTATATGGAGTGAAATTAATAGTATTAATAACCAATGGGGAAGAAAGTTGTCGAGTGGTGACCATAAACAGGACACCAAAATCGGCCCAGTACTTTGGTTTATAAATCAAAATGATTGAAAAAAAACAGGTACTTATGAAATTAAGGCAATTGATCATCAGTTATTATATGGATTATATGTATATCATAGTCTATGGAGTATGGTTATTTATAATTATACTCATTGTATTTGGTTGATTAGTATAATAGGTATTTTTGGAATATTCGAGTAATTCATATAAAAAGTCACTATTGGTAAAATACAAATATACTTTATTGAACACAAAAGTACAACAATGCACACATAATGCACATGACACAGAGTAAAGAATGTTGGAACAACAGGCGGCCTTATCGCACCAAGCGATTTCTTCCAGGCTTAAAAAGCCGGGAAGAAATCGGAAATTACTCATCTATGAGTTTAAATCTGTAATTGAAAAACAAGTATCCCAGGGCACACACTATATTTTCCATACAAAAGCGGAGACAAATTTGTCCCCTAATTCAGCTGTCTAACTATCACGGTACATGAGATACAGCCTGGTGACAGACGGACAGACAGTCAGGCAGACAGATGGACAGCGGAGCCTTAGTAATATTTTTTTATTTTTTATTTGTGTGGACATTTCACGAAGCGCCATCTAGTCCCAAACTAAGCAAAGCTTGTACTATGGGAACCAGATAACTGATATAATACTTAGATACTTTTTGTTTTGTGAATACATACATAGAATACAATATAACACCCAGACGCAGAACAAACATCTATGTTCATTACACACATATTTGTCCTGGGTAGGAATCGAACCCACAGCCTTCAGTTCAGAAGGCAGGGGTACTACCAACTGAGCTAACGGGCCCGTAAAATGATACCAGAGCCTTAGTAGATTACAGCCTCCGTGGTGTGGTGGTTGAGCAGGTCGTCTCATAACCCGGAGGTGGCGGGTTCGATTCCCGCGACAGGACAAGTATTTGTGCCCGAAAAAAAAAGCGCAAATACTTGTTCTGTGCCTGGGTGTTGTGAGACCATGGTCCTCGTAGTTCCTGGGTCCCTAGATACAGGGAATCCTAGTTAGGGTCCTGGATCTATGTATGTGATTGTTGGGCGTTATTTATTATTTATAGTAATAGGGTTCGCTTTGCCTTTTGGGTACGGAACCCAAAAATATCGTACCTTTTCCTTTTTTTATCGCAGTTTTCGCCTGGCAAGAAAAAGTTGATTCCAAAGAATATAACCTTTAAACCTATAGATTCAAGATAAAAGTATCCTAAGTATCCATTTTTCAGAAAGATAATAAATACCTAAAATAATAGTTAAGCCAGTCGGTATCGGTACCTACTTGTGCATTAGTAACAACAACCACGCAACGCACAATTACATTTGCAACGAAGCTTTAGTAAAATAACGATTCTTCTAATACCTGTGCAGAAACTCAAAACCTACGTATGGCCGTTTTGTTACTATTTACTAGTTACGTTAGGTAATGGCCCATTACCTAGTTATCAAAATAAACGGTTTCAGAAACAGTTATTATATTGCCATCAATACCAGTAAACAGTTTCGGTACTACAATATGGCGCGCCGGCCGACCCACCTCTATTTTAAACTTTTTAATGATTTTCTTAATAATTAGTAGCATTCTTTATTACAAGGTCGACGGTCGACCTTATATCAAAAATATCTAAGCTGCAAAGCAGCGGGCAAAGCTAGTATAACATAACACGTTTGTTTGTTTGTTTGTTGTAAAGTGCGATACATTCTGATTTAATACTTCCAAGTCTCGGCGACAAACGTTTGCGTGTTTCAAGGGTGTACGACGCCATCTAGTTTCATTTGAGGAACTAATCTTGTTCGTAAGAAAACAATATTTTAGTATTGAAATTCTCATGAGTGTGATTCATTTTAAATATTGTTTTCACCTCAGCAGCTTGAAATGGCACCCTTTGCTGCGAGAAAGTGATTTTTTAATATTATGACTTTGCGGTAAGTGTATTTAGCCAGCTTTAGGTTATATTTATATGATGGAGTTTTGGAGAGAACATTATTTTAATTTATTTTCTTTTCTTTGTCATGCTTTTAGCGTGAACGCTATAGTGTTTCGTTACTAGGTAATAAGTACCTACCTGTAATGATGTTCTCACTGCTGAGGTGAAAAGTTGTATGTGCTACTTGTGAGCAAAGTTTTTGCATCTCGTGCCTTTGAATCCTTCGCTTGCTCGGTATTCAACATCAGCACTCAAAGCAAACAGCAACTTTGCTCTCTTGTTGCACAAATAACTGTTAACCGACTGTACCTCTTAAATATTGTGTCATGAGGGACAGTCGGTTAAGTAATATCTAAAACAATATTATGTTAATTTTTTGAGTTGTCCAGCTTTTGTTTTCACAACTGCTTATTTTTGAAGAACTTTATTTATTTATAGAAACGAAAGAAAGAAAGATGTTTTATTACTGACAACAAAAATAGACGTTTAGGTTAATAGACGTCAACAAACAAGGTTTAGGCTGTGCGTTGATGTGTAATAGAGTAAGGAGTTTGTATTTTATATACAGTTTGATCTTGAATTGGTATATAATCCCGAAAGGGGGTAAATCTACTCCCCAATTTATTACTGCGACAATGTACCATTTATGTCAATATATTATTTCATTTCATTTCAAGGTAGACAACATTTCTTAGACGACTTTACTAAATTAATAGTTTTTCATTGAAGAAATGCCATGTAAAGTTTATTGGGCCCATTCCATCATTAAAAATAGTTAACATGGTATTGCGGTTTTTTTATAACATAACATTAAATAATATAAAAAACACTCAGATACTAAACTATTACACTAAACAACTAAACTAATTTATAAAACTAAACTACTACCGAACTAAAACTATAAAATTAACAATACCTATAATACAAAACTAATCTAGCAAACCACTACCAGTAGGCAAAGTGCCCAAAATGCTGGCAGCATTGCCACGTTGAATGGCAATGCTCAACCTTTGCCCAAAGAAGAGGCCAGCATTTTGGTCACGTGTTGCCATGTAAAGTTGACGTTATAATATTATCCAAAAACAGCCAGACAACAGCTTTAGCGTAAGTGCACGCAGCTGGGTGTAGTTGAACTTCATCCTTGACCGAATTACTTAAACGACTTCTCGAAATCGCAGTTTTATGTAAGGCTATCACATCTTTTGGGTATCAGGGTCCCAGTATCCCCCTGCAGGATAATATTTTGATTGCAAATATCGAATCGAAATGAACTTCAGTAGTGTATTATTGGGCATTCTGGCTCAATTTCCGATTCCTCCAGGCTCATGCTTCGCCTTCCGTCTCTCCAATTGATCCAGCAATGCCCAATAATATCATGAATGAAATTTACTTGAATGAAACGGAAATCGCTCGAACGCTCAATAACTTACGACTGGTTTTTTGATTGCGTTGAAAATAGAAACTAAATCTGAGGTTTTGTGATTCCGTTCATAAAACAGAAACTTATGTAAAGTTACAAAAAACAACAAACGTTCAAAACACCCAAACGCTCAATAACTTACGACTGTTTTTTTTGATTGCGTTGAAAATAGAAACTTAATCAGAATGAGGTTTTGTGATATCGTTCATAAAACAGAAACTTATGTAAAGTTACAAAAAATAACAAACGTTCAAAACACCCAAACGCTCAATAACTTACGACTGTTTTTTTTGATTGCGTTGAAAATAGAAACTTAATCAGAATGAGGTTTTGTGATATCGTTCATAAAACAGAAACTTATGTAAAGTTACAAAAAATAACTAACGTTCAAAACACCCAAACGCTCAATAACTTAAGACTGTTTTTTGATTGCGTTGAAAATAGAAACTTACTCAGAATGAAGTTTTGTGATTTCGTTCATAAAACAGAAACTTATGTAAAGTTCAAAACACCGGAACGCTCAATAACTTATGGGTGTTTTTTTTGGATTGCGTTGAAAACAAAAACTAAATCAGACTAAGGTTTTGTAATTCTGTTCATAAAACAGAAACTTATGTAAAGTTACAAAAAAAATAACAAACGTTCAAAACAGAAATACAACGTTCAAAACACCCAAACGCTCAATAACTTACGACTGTTTTTTTTGATTGCGTTGAAAATAGAAACTTAATCAGAATGAGGTTTTGTGATATCGTTCATAAAACAGAAACTTATGTAAAGTTACAAAAAATAACTAACGTTCAAAACACCCAAACGCTCAATAACTTAAGACTGTTTTTTGATTGCGTTGAAAATAGAAACTTACTCAGAATGAAGTTTTGTGATTTCGTTCATAAAACAGAAACTTATGTAAAGTTCAAAACACCGGAACGCTCAATAACTTATGGGTGTTTTTTGGATTGCGTTGAAAACAAAAACTAAATCAGACTAAGGTTTTGTAATTCTGTTCATAAAACAGAAACTTATGTAAAGTTACAAAAAAAATAACAAACGTTCAAAACAGAAATACAACGTTCAAAACACCCAAACATTCAATAATTTATGAGTGTTTTTTGATTGCGTTGAAAACAGAAACTAAATCAGAATGAGGTATTGTGATTATGTTCTTGGACATTTTGCTCAATCTCAATTCCTCCAGGCTCATTCTTCACCTTCCGTCTCTCCAATTAATCCAACAATGCTCAATAATATACATGAATGAAACGGAAATGCAACTTTCAAAACACCCAAATGCTCTATAACTTAAGAGTGTTTTTGATTGCGTTGAAAACAAAAACTAAATCAGACTAAGGTTTTGTGATTCAATCTTTCCGGTTGATAAAGCAATGCCTAATTACTGATTGAATTTACTTGAATGAAACAGAAATGCAACGTTCAAAACATTCGAACGCTCAATAATTTATGAGTATTTTTTGATTGCGTTGAAAACAAAAACTAAATCAGTATGAGGTTTTGTAATTCCCTGTTTATTATACAAAAACTACGTTAAATTAATGAAACAGAAATGCAACCTTCAAAACAGCCAATTGCTCTATAACTTATGAGTGTTCTTTTATTGCGTTGAAAACAAAAACGAAATCAGACGGAGGTTTTGTGATTCTCCTTTCTTTAAACAGAAACTATGTTAATTTAATGAAACAGAAATTCACCGTACCTAATATCCGTTCCAAGTCCGGGTCCAGGTGCAGCAGAAGACACACAACACGGTTTCACTTCACTAATAAACGTTGTTACTGAATATAACATAATGGATTATTTTAAATTATTGTTGTATGCCTTTAACATGAATTAAAAAATGTTTCGGTCAGCCCATGTATCTCTAAAAGAATGCTCAACATAGAATAAGTATTAGACATTTTTACTGTGACTCCTCGACCAGCACAAATCCATATTTACAAGAATGCTCAAATTTTATCGAATATTAGAAATTTTTACTGTGATGAAATGTATGACCAGCAAGGACTACAATAATGTGTTGGTCAAAATCACAATACCATTTTACAAAAATACTCAAACTTTATCGAATATTTAATTTTTACTGTGATGATACGTGACCAGCATGGACTACAATAATGTGTCGGTCGAAATCACAGAACCATTTTATAAGAATACTCAAAATTTATCGGGTATTCAAAAATGCACTGCGATTAAAAAACGGACCACATGGACTACAATATTGTGTCAGTCACATTCGTGAATATTTGAATTTTATTGAGTTATTTATTGGAAAATGTCCTGTGATTAAAACATGACCCAAAAGAACTACAAAATTGTGTCGGTCAACAACACAAAATTTATACAAGAATATTCGAATCTTATTGAGTTATTTATCGGAAACAGCACTGTGTTGGCAGCACAAGTTTTGTTGTTATACGAGAATACTATTCGAATTTTATTGAGTTATTAACACATGAACATCAAGGACAACTTTTTAATTGTAAGGATAACTTAAACACTTAATACAATCCTACTGTAAATCCTAAAAGTTATATTCAGTATATCAATCAAACACAACGTTAAACACTCGCGACGGAACACTGACTTGAACTGAATGTATTATGAGTTAATTAAGGGATGTGCCTTGCGAATCACGAATCGATAGAACCGATTCACATCGATAAAGGAAAGACAATGTGGGTTATTAATTTTTTAAACAAATTATTACACATACATGAAATATGAGCAAATTTATAATATTATGAATATTTTATGTAATGTTATATAAAATGCTACAAAACAACATAATAGAGCTTACCTAGGCACAGGAATATTTTTATTGTTTTATGAACGAAATACTAACAAAATATACTTTAAAAATCCAAAACATAGTATGATAACAAATAATATTAGGTACTATACAATCAACATTAAAATCGAATGATGATTAACATCACTAGCAACGATAACACTGAGTCAACTTCGCGTAACTTTCAAAACTTGCAAGCATTGCAAAGTCGCATCATTTTGCACCGTTTGTGAAGAGGTACTTTTCATAATGTAAATTGATGTGAACATATGAATGTCAAAGCCACCGCCGCGTGTGAACATAAATTTGATATTTTAGCTCGCTAGGTTTATGCTGCTGTTTTGCTTCATATTTTTAGTATCTACGGTGTATAAAATAATATATTATAAGGTATCGAAAAGATGAATCTACATTTTTGTTATATAGGTTTTTCTTGATTTAAATCGATCGACTGAAAGAGACCTATAAAAACACGTAGCACATTATTATAGTTGTAAATGTGTCACTTGAATTGAAATCACATAAGCACTGACTAGATTGAAGGCAGAGGCTATCCTTTATTGAATTTGATCAGTAAAAATAAATTTCGTAAATCAAAAACCTAAACTATTCTAAATATGTGAAAGGAGTTTTATTATACTTACTTGTAGCTACTATTTTAATATCTGTGCTTGTAGTATTTAACTAATTATAGATATTTTTTCATATCTGTAGAAGAATGAAAATTCTTACTGTATTTTACATACATAGATCTAGGGCTGACCAAAACATTTTATTAGAAAATATATATATTAATAATTAATATTGTAGGTAGAATCGGTATTCTTATCACATAGAACGATATTTTACGGATGGCTGTAGGTACTTAGGACCGCATCATAGCACTTTTTGATGCGGTATGCAGCTCAGTTTAGGAGACTTTAGAACGATTTTATTTTAGAAAACCCAACGTAGATTCCTACTTTTAGTTACGCCTCATTTGGTTATCTCCATTTTTGTTTTAGTTTCTATTTGCTTTTGCTTACACCGCACCTTAATTACTAATAAAATAATTTTGTAATGAAGTGTTTGGCTTGATTGTAAGCACTATTAAACGCAAATAAGTAAGCATTGATAAGTGCAACGAATTTAACATTCAATATAATTAATAAAAATTATATGTGACAACCCTACGATTATTGTTGAATTGACAGTTTTGATTTACATAAAACCATTTTAACGCTATACACGCCGTCACAACTATTCAGTTTTTCTACTGCTTCGCATCACAAGTGAAAGTGCTCCAAGTCAACGCCGAAGAACCCGAATTCTGCAGTTCTGAACTCTGAAGTTCTGACTTCAGAAACATTGTGCTCCGAAGCCCTATACTCCTGTTTGTTGTGAACTTGAAAAAATCTACAAAAATGTACGTGAGTATTTTTTAAATTTCCTATACTGTGTCTCTGTCGTCATCATCGTCATCGTTAGGCGGAACACTTTTGTTTCTGAACATAAGCCTCTCATATTTCCCTGATAATAAGTGCAGTTTTCATTAATTTTTTAATCTTACATATTTTATTTTTCATAGTTTATTCTAAAAACAATAACTAAACGTTTTATTTTATAGAGCTATCAAAATTATCATAGAGTGGTCTTAAATCAAAACTATTTTACTTACAACGTATTCAAGTGATTAAAAATTATTTCTGTATTGTTTTAGGTCTGACTCTGAGAACGATACCGTGCACTTTGTGGAGGAGCAAGCAGTTGATAAAAAGAAAACCAGCCAAAAGAAAAGAAAAGCGGTGGCAGATACACCTCGGTGAGTTATTAAATCTTATTACCTTTCTATCTACACATTGAATGCATCTTACTGTTTACATTACTCCGACCGCTGCTGAAATAATAAGTAGCGGAACTGTTGGTACTTGGTGAACCTGTTGGTATCTAATCATTGATGGTGCTAATCTGTATTGATTACCTGAACCCTTAGTAGGTCGATTCGGGATCCCGAATAAAATCAAGGAAACTAAACTATTTTTTGTGACAATGTTAACATCATATTCATTGTATAAGAATTTAACTAAAATCATTCGTTGATCTCCTTTAATTTTATTTCAAGATAACTTTATAACAATTGTAATGTGATAGATTTATATAGATGGTTGTGTAAGTATTGCGTCATCGAGCAACTCATGTACTTTAGATAGGCGACCATTTCTGCATCGCCGGCACATTCCGCGTGCCTTGTGTGCTTTTATAATACACTTATGATTGTAGGGACATGTAAATGTTTTAGACTACAATCGGTTATCACCTATAATCTTATGTATACTTACTTATGTGAACTAAATAATTTATTTGAGTCCCTCCCACTTCTGTGTTAACTTATAGTTGTACTTTTGTTGCATTTTGTATTTAAAATATCGAAATAATAATATGTAATCTTTAATTTTTGCATATTATATTAACTAATAAATAAAATTCAATCTATTTCAGTGCAGCAACCAAGAATAAAAAGCCAACCACTAACTACGACATCTTCGGATTACTATCTGAAGACGAAGAGGGCAGCGCTGTGTCGAACTCTCAACAGGGTTCGAAGCTGGTCACGAGTATCACGAACCGCGTGGCCAACGGTATAGTGCGACGAGCCAAGAACTCTGAAGGGGAACTTCGCGTGTACGCAGCTGCTGACGCTGAATCTAAAGCTGCCGACCGATGGAAGAAGGCCTTGGTTTGCGTCAAAACATCAATAAATAGCGGTACCCCTCAGTGGGATCATCTACAAAAGGTGATTAAATTAACTAAAAATACTTTGAAAGACGTAGATCCCAAATTTTATAATGATTATTTTAATTTTAAGTGAAATATAGTACATTATATTTTTTCTATTTGAATATAAATAAAGTGCCTTATTATTTGACATAGTTTTATGGAGCTTTAGTATATGATAACAACTAATTAAAGTTTATTTAGTACCTAGTTACATGAATCATTCTTAAGTACAGTAGGTAGATAAGATTATAGGTAAGTATATGCATTCTCAGTAAAGTCTGACTGATACTCACTTCATTTTATGTTTATCATTTAAGATAGGAAATCAAGTAAGCAATGCCGTTCTGTACTTCGTGTTCAGTTCATACAGAGAGAAAGAAATGGATAGGACATTTACGAAGCAATGC
Source organism: Ennomos erosarius (assembly GCA_963580505.1). Classification (NCBI taxonomy): domain Eukaryota; kingdom Metazoa; phylum Arthropoda; class Insecta; order Lepidoptera; family Geometridae; genus Ennomos; species Ennomos erosarius. The sequence goes on from OY756986.1 coordinate 13,136,304, forward strand.
TCATAAAAATAATTGCAGCATTCCTATAGAAAATGGTGTTATTAAGATAGCATCAGCATTTAAAGGTCGCATCGTTTCTTATAGGATATTAGCTGTTGATAACTATGAAACCTGTTCGCCAGAAACATTTTTAAACAATATTAAGTCTAACTTAGAAAATCTTTTGCGGAACGCAGTTGAGAAAAACGTTAGCGTTAAAGTTAATTTTGAGTACTTTGGTCAGTTCTTACAATTCAAGGATGACAATCAGGAAGTTAAATCATTTACTACCAAAAATAAAGTCTTACACCAGAATTTCGACTTTGACGAATTATTTGCACAACTCTTGGAAAACATAAAAAAGAAGATTGAAGAATTTCAGAGCCGTGACAGCGGTTGGGCTTTATTATCTAATTTACACTTAGAAATAAACATCAATCAATATAACCCTTTGAACGGTTCTTCGTATAATAATTTACCGCCAATTATTAAAAAAAAAAGGCGTGTATAAATATTAAAAATGATGATGAATACTGTTTTTTGTGGTGTGTAGTAGCCGCTCTACATCCAGTTAAAAAAAACTGCGAACGAACAAGTTCATATCCTCATTTCAGTAAAGTATTGAATATTGTCGACTTAAACTTCCCTGTTAATTTATCAGATATTCAAATATTTGAGCGCAATAACAAAGACATATGTATAAATATTTACTCATTAAAAAATAACAAATCTGTCTCAGGTCCTATTTACAAATCGAACAATGAAAAAGGAACGCGAGTCAATTTATTACTGTTAGAGCAAGGCAACAGGTCTCATTTTTGATTAATTAAAAATTTATCGCGTCTTGTTCGTAGTCAGGTTACAAAACATCACGGAATGCTACATTTTTGTGAAGATTGTTTTGTTTTTTTCACATCCGAGGAATCTCTTGACGCACATTCATGTAGCGGTGTATTAACTGAACTCCCAAATAAAGGCTCGACTCTAGAGTTTAAAAACTTTGAACGCAAGCAGGATGTACCGTTTGTTGTATATGCCGACTTTGAAACACTCCTTGTGCCGTATCAGGGTTGTGGTCAAAATCCAGGCACAAGTTATACTCAAAATCAACAAAAACATGTGCCTGCAGCATTTGCATACAATATAGTTTGTTCATTCGATAGTAAATTGAATCGTTTTGTACAATATCGAGGGCCTGATTGTGTTAGTAAATTTATTGAAACACTTCTGAATGATATAAAAGACATTTATAAAATTCTCAATCAAGAAGTGCCAATTATATTTACTGAAGATGATGCATTGACACACGAAAAAACAGATCGTTGTCATATTTGTCATCATTTTATAATATTCGAGAAAATACGTGATCATTGTCACTTAACAGGGCGTTATAGGGGGGCTGCACATACAATTTGTAACTTACGATATCGCGTGCCTAAGCGTATACCGGTATTTTTTCATAACTTATCTGGTTATGACAGTCATTTATTCATAAAAGAGTTGGGCAACTATCCTGGTCAGATTAAAGTTATACCAAAAAACAAAGAGAACTACATTTCATTTACAAAATTTTTTTTCATTTCGGATGATCAATGCGCTCAGATACGTTTTGTTGACTCATTTAAGTTCTTGGGCTCTAGCTTGGAAAAATTAGCAAACGGCTTACAAAAGACAGACTCTGTTCATTTGACAAAACACTTTCCAAATGAAACTGAACACGAGTTACTAGTTCGTAAAGGAGTGTATCCATACGAACATATGTCTAGTTGGAAGTCATATACAGAAAATGAACTTCCAGCTAAAGACATGTTTTACAGTTCATTAATTGGTCAAAATATAACAGACGCAGAATACAAACATGCTCAAAATGTTTGGTCAACTTTTGATATACAAAATATGGGGGAATATACAGACTTATACATTAAAACAGACGTACTTTTACTGACCGATATTTTCGAAAACTTTAGAAAATTATGTAAATTGCATTATCTGTTAGATCCAGCGTTTTATTTAACAGCTCCAAGCCTCTCATTTGATGCTATGCTATTAAAAACGGATATTAAATTGGAACTAATAAATAATTTAGAAATCATTAGATTGATACAAGGCGCTACAAGGGGTGGAATTTGTTTTTGTGCAAATAGATTTTCCGTTAGTAATAACAGATTCATGGAAACGTATGACTCGTCTAAGCCTAGTTCATACCTTGTGTATATAGACTGCAACAACTTATATGGGCATAGTATGTGTCAGCCTCTACCAACATCTGAATTCAGATTATTAGATGATAATGAAATTGCTTTATTAAATATTGTGAATATTCCAAATGATGCCGAATATGGTTTTATCCTAGAGGTTGATTTACTGTACCCAGAATATTTGCACGATGCTCATAACGACTATCCATTTTGTGCTGAAAAGGCTTTGCCACCAGGAGGGAAAACTTGTAAGTTGATTCCCAATTTATACGACAAATATAAATATGTTATCCACTATGTCCATTTAAAAACTTGTTTAAGTCACGGATTAATATTAAAAAAGATCCATCGCGTTATAACATTCAGACAAAAAGCTTTTTTGAAAGAATACATTGAACTGAACACTGAGCTCAGAAAACAAGCTGTAACACCATTTCAACAAGATCTTTTCAAATTGTTTAATAATTCAATCTTTGGGAAGACTTTGGAGAATACAGAAAAACGAGTTAACGTTAAATTAGTAAATGAATGGAAAGATACTAAAAACAAAACAAAAAAGAGCCTTAGTGCTGACCGATTGATTGCACGACCAAACTTTCACAGTGTTTCAATTTTTTCTGAAAATCTTGTTGCCATTCAAATGAAACCTGAAAGAATTGTATTAGACAAACCAATTTATGTAGGATTTACGGTGTTAGAGCTATCTAAAAATTTAATGTACGATTTTCATTATGGAGTTATCAAACCCAAATATGGTGACAGAGTGAAACTTTGTTATACTGACACCGATAGTTTTGTTTATGATATCACAACGGAGGACTTTTACAAAGACATGAAAGAATCATTGTTGCAGTATTTTGACACGAGTAACTATGCGCCAAAAAATCAATATAACCTTCCATTAATCAACAAAAAGATTCCTGGATTATTCAAAGATGAGATGCATGGACAGATTGTAACAGAGTTTATCGGATTGCGTTGTAAATTATATTGTATCAGAACCGAAAACGATATCATAAAAAAAGCTAAAGGTACCAAAAAATGTGTGATCCGCGATTTATCAGGCGACGATTATTGTGAAGTATTGTTAAATAATAAAATTGTGCGGAAAAAGAACGTTTTGTTTAGATCGATAAAACATGAAATATTTACGCAGACAATGAATAAAGTTGCGCTAACAAACACCGATGATAAGAGATATATATTACCAGATAAAATTTCTACAAAGGCTTGGGGGCATAAGTCTTTGTTTTAATTTAGCTACCTCTGTACTTTTAATGCTAAGGTTTATAATTGTACGTATATACATTTAAGTTCGGTAAAATGTTAAATAAATTTACTTAGAATAGTAAGGCACTAGTATAATCACTTAGGTAGGTATAATTAATATAGTTTAAGCAACTATAAATAAGTAACTATGTACCTACATGTAAGTGTTTACTTATTGAATAAATTATGTAAGTACCATAACTAATCATGTTTTTATTTCTATCACATAAAACAGCTACCTATTCAACTGATAACAAAACAAGTTTAGACTTGTTCTTACAAGCCATTTACAGTAATTAGACATGCAATAACTTGAACCGATCTTTGTAATAGTAAGGTATAATAAAGTAGGTAGGTAAGTTCAATAACATAAAGTGCATTAAATAACACGTTCGAACTTGATTATCACTAGCAAGGCAGAGACAGAGTGCATCGTATCAAATTGCATAGCGCTCGCATACCGCATACCGCAGAGTTGCAAACCATTTTTACCTACTTAGCGCATTACACTACGATAATACTTGAGTGAAGGTCGCGTCAACACAAGTTAATTATTATTACAAAGATCAAACGTATACAGGAATTCATACTTTAAAACCTGGTAAGTGTTGTTATTTATAGTTAGTTGTGGTATTCTTTTATTGCTAATAAATTTTGATTTAACTAACTGTTCATGTTTTGTTTACAGAAAAAAATGGATGACACACCAACAGACTCAGACCCGTTTTTTCTACAATGTGCTCAAATTCCTCCATGGAATGATGTGGAAACACTAATAAGAGCTGAACAACGTGCCCCACCTGCCACTGAAAAAAAGTCTAAGGAAAGAAAAGGAAGAAAAAGGCGCAATTTGGAAAGTGCATCGTATATTATTAGTAAATCCTTCGTTAAAGGACAAAAAATGATAAAACTGCAAGTCTACGACTATAATGAAAGTGCTAATGCGTACTGTGAGGGTGTAAGTGTGCAACATATTGTTTACACTCCGTTTCATGATGAAGTTTACAACCTCACAGAAAATCTGATAAGTAAAGTTTCAAAAAACTTGGGGCATGATCAATTATAGTTATTTTTATTTTAAGGTATGTTTATTTGTAACGGTTATCCTTTGTAATTTAATTAAATAATAATGATAATATAATCAAGAATATTGTTTTATTACATCCACTTACTCTATTGTTAGTTTAATTAATTTAAATATTCAACCAAAATAAAAATAACATAAATTATTGAGCGTTCGGATGTTTTGAACGTTGCATTTCCGTTTCATTCATGTATATTATTGAGCATTGTTGGATTAATTGGAGAGACGGAAGGTGAAGAATGAGCCTGGAGGAATTGAGATTGAGCAAAATGTCCAAGAACGTAATCACAATACCTCATTCTGATTTAGTTTCTGTTTTCAACGCAATCAAAAAACACTCATAAATTATTGAATGTTTGGGTGTTTTGAACGTTGTATTTCTGTTTTGAACGTTTGTTATTTTTTTGTAACTTTACATAAGTTTCTGTTTTATGAACAGAATTACAAAACCTTAGTCTGATTTAGTTTTTGTTTTCAACGCAATCCAAAAAACACCCATAAGTTATTGAGCGTTCCGGTGTTTTGAACTTTACATAAGTTTCTGTTTTATGAACGAAATCACAAAACTTCATTCTGAGTAAGTTTCTATTTTCAACGCAATCAAAAAACAGTCTTAAGTTATTGAGCGTTTGGGTGTTTTGAACGTTAGTTATTTTTTGTAACTTTACATAAGTTTCTGTTTTATGAACGATATCACAAAACCTCATTCTGATTAAGTTTCTATTTTCAACGCAATCAAAAAAAACAGTCGTAAGTTATTGAGCGTTTGGGTGTTTTGAACGTTGTATTTCTGTTTTGAACGTTTGTTATTTTTTTTGTAACTTTACATAAGTTTCTGTTTTATGAACAGAATTACAAAACCTTAGTCTGATTTAGTTTTTGTTTTCAACGCAATCCAAAAAAAACACCCATAAGTTATTGAGCGTTCCGGTGTTTTGAACTTTACATAAGTTTCTGTTTTATGAACGAAATCACAAAACTTCATTCTGAGTAAGTTTCTATTTTCAACGCAATCAAAAAACAGTCTTAAGTTATTGAGCGTTTGGGTGTTTTGAACGTTAGTTATTTTTTGTAACTTTACATAAGTTTCTGTTTTATGAACGATATCACAAAACCTCATTCTGATTAAGTTTCTATTTTCAACGCAATCAAAAAAACAGTCGTAAGTTATTGAGCGTTTGGGTGTTTTGAACATTTGTTATTTTTTGTAACTTTACATAAGTTTCTGTTTTATGAACGATATCACAAAACCTCATTCTGATTAAGTTTCTATTTTCAACGCAATCAAAAAAAAACAGTCGTAAGTTATTGAGCGTTTGGGTGTTTTGAACGTTTGTTGTTTTTTTGTAACTTTACATAAGTTTCTGTTTTATGAACGGAATCACAAAACCTCAGATTTAGTTTCTATTTTCAACGCAATCAAAAAACCAGTCGTAAGTTATTGAGCGTTCGAGCGATTTCCGTTTCATTCAAGTAAATTTCATTCATGATATTATTGGGCATTGCTGGATCAATTGGAGAGACGGAAGGCGAAGCATGAGCCTGGAGGAATCGGAAATTGAGCCAGAATGCCCAATAATACACTACTAACTTCATCTTACATTAGAGTCGTGAGGACTCTTCAAAAATACTTGCGGGTATAAAACCGCGGGATGAGCTAGTATAAAATCAGTTGAAATTTGGTGTGTGTAACGTTGTTGTCCACTGATGGTAAATAAACCCTGTAACCGGCGTAAAACGTTTGCGTATTTTAAGGGTGTATAGCGCCATCTAGTATGGGTTAGAAGAACTGATTTACTTAAACTTATTAGGGCTGATTTTTCAATGACTGTATAAAGGTTATCCGACTGATAAACTATAAACCGACTAAAACAAATAAAAAAACAGTTATTCAGTATACATACGACTTTAAAAGTTCAGCGTTTTGTTTTATCCAATGAATAGCTTTTATCTGACTATTGAAAGATCGCAAGCAATGAAAACCAAAGACTTACTAAGTTACTTAGTTTATAATGCTCGTAATTTCAGAATTCAGTGTGGTAAAAACTAGAACATTGGTTACTCAATGTTATGGAAAATTTGAAAGAAATATATAAAAATAGTACTCAACTAATGTTACGCTTAACGTTTAATAGATAGTCCACGACCTGTTTATTTAACAACCACACCACTAGCAATCGGCCCCATTGAAAATAATGGATTTAATTTTATATTCGAGTGGGAACTAGTCTTGGCCGTTATTAAAAAAACGGTGCGGGATATCGATGCCAGTACCCGATGCCGGCATCCGATTCCACAAATATAGATAAACAGATGCGCACCGTACGGATCGCGGCACCGGGCACCGTATTATCTCTGCGTTGCGTTGCCGCGATACACTCCGGTGTTATGACCCTGAAGCGTTTGGTTCTTGTACTGTAAGCTTTTTGTGTAATTGATATAAATAAATAAATAAATAAATAAATAAATAAATGCGGAGCGGATTGCTCGATGCGATGCGGTCTCGTTCGCACGCACACCGATACAATCACCGATGGGCGATGATGGATATTGACCGAATCGTGCGTGGTCTCCACCGTGGAGTATCTTTTAACGCCATCTATTGGATTTGCCTGTAATTATTCGGTTAAGAGAACTTATTTTTTAACTTTTTTATCAGCTCAAAAACTAGACAAGTTGGTTTTCTTAAATTTTAATTTAAAAATGTAATAATAAACGTACCTACCTAACTGATTACTTACTGTATTATTTTTAAGTGTATTTATTTCATTTTAGAAAATTCAGTATAAACGCATAAACCCAAAATATCGTTGTGCATCTATTCATATCAATCAAAAAGTAGGTAGAAGCAACGCACATCGCCTAGGTAGGGATCCAACTTCCAAGCCAATCGTATCATCCGCATCAGTTTACAATACCGTAACCGGACACTGCGCAACGATGCCAAAAATAACGATGCGTGAATCGGATGCCGGTGCCCTGATGCGCATCGGTATCAAAAAATAGCGAAAACGCCCATCACTACTGGGAACCTATTGAATAGACATACAATACTAATCTATGAAATAGACGCTCAACTTCCCTTCTTTCTATATTCAAGTCGCGATGACTCTTCAAAAATACTTGCGGGTTTATAACCGCGGGGTTTAGCTAGTATAATTAGGCGAAAGTTTGTGTGTGTAACGTTGTTGTCCACTGATCGTAAATACACACCGTTATCGGCGTTAAACGTTTGCGTGTTTTAAGGGTGCATAGCGCCATCTAGTTTGGGTTAGAGGAACTGATTTGCTTAGACTGACTAAAGCACAGATATAATAGATTATAAGTAAACTAGCTGCGCCCCGCGGTTTCATCCGCGGATTAAAAGTAGCCTATCATCATCATCACCATCATGCCCGTAGATGTCCACTGCTGAACATAGGCCTCCCCACAGAGAGCGCCACTTTGAGCGGCTGCTCGTCTCTTGCATCCATCCGCTCCCCGCGGTTTTCACCAGGTCATTGATTATGCGGCATCGGTCCACCTAGTGAGGTCTGCCTACGCTGCGCCTTCCGGCTCGTGGTCGCCACTCGAGAACCTTTCTTCCTCGATTGTCAGTTCTGCGAGCGATGTGGCCAGCCCATTGCCGTTTCAACTTGGTAACTTTAAGGGCAATATGGTCACTTTAGTCCTTCTGCGGATTTCCTCGTAAAAGTAGCCTATGTGTTAACTAAAATTTTCCGTTGCAACGTCAAGTAGGACCAAATATACGCCGCAACTTTTGCATTTATATATTATTAGAGATTAGGATTACCCGTGGCTTTAACTGCATTGTTCTTGTTAAAAAATATTGTCACCTACCTTTGCTACATCTTTACTTTTGCGGGATGGAAGAGATAATTTTATCTTCCGCAAGAAACATTCATTTTGCGGGATAGAAATATTTTATTTTTTATTACGTCCTAGAGAGTATAGTATTATTAAATATCATCCAAATTACCTTAGTAATAGGAAGTTAAGTAATAGGTAATGTTATCCTACAGTACCATACATTTATCCGGGATGGGGAAAAAATACTTTTAGTATTTTGATGCTGCCTCTGATTTGACAGAATTTCGTCCATTTTAGTTGCGTAATGTCGTAGTTAAGTGATTATCCTATCCCACGGGATCTATTTGAGTATCCGGAATAATAAATTAAGTCCGTCAGTACATACTACAGACATATTTAAATTGATTTAATAATTTGATGAAAATTCATTGACGACGTTAAGTTTGTAAAGCTTTCCTGCGGGAATGGTTTACTTTTCCGGGATGAAAAGTATCCTATATGTTAATCCAGTAGATAAGCTATCTCTATTAGTGAAGAGGGAACAAACACACCACACACACCCACACACACACATACAAACTTGCGCCTTTATAATATTATTGTGGGAGTTTTGGCGGGAACGCGGATAAGTTCACGTCGTTGCATTGTATTATTTTTCAAAACTTGCTTTTTCCAGTGTTAATGTTTAAAATTGGTGGCGTTTTGCGCATTAAGTGCTGAATTACGAGCATGAGTGAGGGCAAGTGATATAATGTGGTGAAACGTGATTTTTCGTGTTGCTTCCAAAATTCCATAGAACCTTCTAGTAAAGTTGCCACCACTTTACTGGAGCATGACTTAGACTGGAATATGACTACCTGACTTAGACTGGATTATGACTATGACTAAGACTTGACTTTACGTGAAATATTCTTTAACATGATGAAAAATTACAATACTTGACACTGGCTAAATACACAATGTGTGGAGCCAAAATATAAGAAAAAAAAATTTGTGTGATTGCAGTACACTACTGCGAAATAGGAATTTTATTTTAATCATACTAAAAACCGTCTCCATTCACTATAACAGTGAATGGAGACGGTTTTTAGTTAACCTTTTTGCTCGGAACATTTTCAGAACAAAATTGTTTAACGTTTAAGCACTATTTCAAAAAGTAGAAGACTATTTAATGATTCAAATTACGTGTCAGCAGAGCTATTGAGGTTTCTTTAATGCAATTAAAACCAAAAACTTATTTGTTTATAATGCTCGTACTTTCAGAAATCAGTTATTAGTGGTAAAAAGCAGTTTTTCTTTCAAATTTTCAATGGCAAGAGAAGAGTATAAAAATACTGAACGAATGTTACGCTTATTGGATAGTCCAAGACCTGTTTATTTAATAACCACACCCTAAAAGAATACTGGCTTGATCCGCATCAATCACTCCGTGTAATTTAGATTTGTTTGATTGTTTGATTAAATGCATAAAATCTTAGATTTAAATGATCAAAGCCACATATTTTCATATTTGACTTCGTTAAAAATCTCAATCTGGTCAAAACCGCGGGGGTTTACTGATTTTCAATATTCATAGCCGCAACGCATTCCCGGCGACAAACGCTTGCGTGTTTTAACGTCGTACAGCGCCATCTAGTTTCTTTTAAGGAAGCTATAGCAGGTCTATAGAAAAATAAAATGGTTTTGTCCAACAATATTTTGACGAAACTATAGAAAAACGTGTCGGTACATCTATGGTCACTAGAGGCGCCCATCGGTTACACTCGTTCTTTACCCGATTTTTCCAATATTCTTAATTTTCGGTTAAGGCGCTGAATGCTTCCAAATCGACTATTTTTTTAATAATAATAAATAATAAATATGTGTGGACATTTCACACAGCGCCATCTAGTCCCAAACTAAGCATAGCTTGTACTATGGGAACCAGATAACGGATACAATACTTATATACTTTTTTGTTTGTAAATACATACATAGAATATAATATAACACCCAGACGCAGAACAAACATCGATGTTCATCACACAAGTGTTTGTCCTGGGTAGGAATCGAACCCACAGCCCTCAGTTCAGAAGGCAGGGATACTACCAACTGAGCTATCGGGCCCGTCATTTTGAACGTGATTATCTCAAAACGTATACCATTTACAGGATTGAAAAAAATGCACGTTAATACTGGTAATATCTTCTTTCCATCTGCCGAAACCGAATCACGTTTACGAAAAGTTTTCACTATAGAAAAAAATCGTTCGTGGCCGCTAAAAAATCATTCAAACGTCCTAAAATGTTACATTATAATAAGACACCCCATTGAAATAAATCATGATAAGCTATGTTTCAATGCATCCGTCTATAAGCTTATTTTTTTTTATAACAATAAGCATTTCTTTTATAACTAATTATTTGTACCGAAAAATGGAAAAGTCGAAGTGCAACGTAACGTAATCGCCATATTTTTGCTATGCATAAAGCGAGCCTATACGGTACAAAATAAGTTTCAAGTTTGTCTGCTGTAATAAACGTGCTCGCATTGGGTCCTGTCAGGGCCTTAATAACACTCGCTTAGTCGTTATAGGTCAGAAGTCTTAAGGTCTTCAACTTTGATCATAATCATCATCAACAGCCAGAAGACGTCCACTACTGAACATTCCCCCACAAAGCGCCACTTTGAGCGGCTGCTTCCCTACATTCATTGACTCCCTGCGGCTTTGACCAGATCGTCGGTCCTACTGGGGAACTACCCTGCGTCTTCCGGTTCGTGGTCGCCACTCGAGAACCTTTTTTCCCCATCGGTTGCCAGTCATCATGCTTATTGTGCAATTGTGCATGCTAATTAATATTAATCCATTTCTCTAGTACTTATTGCCATGTAATATATATACACATATATGATAATTACCATAATAGTAAATAAATTCATACTTTGATTTATATTATCTGGGCTATAATCAAAGCCTCATATTTTCATATGCGACTTCGTTAAAAATCTTAATCTGGTAAAAACCGCGGGGAAGAGCATAAGAACATTCAAAGCGGCACCGCATTCCCGGCGACAAACGCTTGCGTGTTTTAACGTCGTACAGCGCCATCTAGTTTCTTTTAAAGGAAGCTATATCACGTCTATAGAAAAATAAAATTATGTTTTTCTACAGGGTTTGACGAAACTATAGATAGAATAACGTGTTGTCGGAATATTAACACTAAAGGCGCCCCGCGGTTGCGCTCGCTCTTTACTCGACTTTCTTGTGAATATTCATAATTTTCAGTTCAACAATTGCTATAAAGTCAGAAGTCTTCTGACACCACCTATACTTACGGATACTCAAATGATCATCACCATCATCATCATCATCATCATCATCATCAACAACAGCCTGAAAACGTCTACTGCTGATTATAGGGCACCACAAAGGGCTACTTTGAGCAGCTGATTAGCTCCTGCATCCATCGGCTGCCCGTGGGTTTGGCTAGATAGTCTCTGTCCAGTCCACCTAGTGAGGGGCCTACGCTGCGTCTTCCGGTTCATGGTAGCCACTCGAGAACCTTTCTTCCCCATCGGTTGCCAGTTCTACTTCGATACATTCTATACAAATAAGCGTTCCTAATTTGACTTTAAAATAATATATAATTTTTTTTCTATTCTAGGTGACTACGGGTGGTACAGAGTCCATCATAATGGCTTGCAAGGCATTCCGCGACTTAGCGTATGAGAAGGGTATCACAAACCCGCAAATCGTTGTCCCGTCGACTGTTCACTCGGCGTTCGACAAGGCGGCTCAGTACTTAGGGCTTGGGGTCGTGACTGTACCAGTCGACCCTGATACATTGACAGTTGATGTTGAGAAAGTTAAGAAGGCGATTGGAAGCAGGACTTGTTTGGTAAGTTCACTTTTCTTTTCTTTATTTCTAAATGTGACCATTTCTTTAATCGGGTGTTGTTTAAGAGATGCGTATAATGGCGATGGTCCCGCCTCTCGAATAAATAATTTATTTTCTCATACATGGACCTATAAAAGGGTGGTATGGAGTGGTCACATGCTAAGCCTATAAATTGTAAAAAAAAGTAAATATATATAGTATTAGCGATGCATGTCTGTAGTTGTGTTGGATTTCGATATTTAAAAGTACTGCAAATAGTTTTGTATTGGTTCAATAATTAAAATCGATGACGGTGGCCATCAAAAATGGATGATACTGTTCGTAGTACTTTGATTTTAAATATCGGGATTGGAATCCAACCCAGGTACAATGGTCATCATGGTGCCTCTGGCATACCTACAATCTTGTTGATATGTGATGTTATATATTTTGAACTTCATTATTAGCTGTGAGCTATAGAGTCTGATTAATTTACCGATCATACCAGGTACATCATCTAAGGATCTTACTTATTTCTGTTCTTTTTGGCTCTGGTGGGTTTGGTCCACTTCTAAAATTGACCATTTCCAAATCGTTAACCTGCTTTAAAAAAAGATTCCTGTTCATTTTGAATAGAAGTCAAATAATCTATTATATTACATAGCTCCATTCTTCAGATATAGTTATTATGACCATGTAGTACTTTAATCATACAGGTAGATGCGCACGCTGTTTAGATTTATATCGATAAAAATATCGATTCAGTGTATCGATTAAAAATATCGATTCGGTGTATTATATATATTTAATTGCGGTATCCTTACTACTGTCACAGCCCCTCCCTATAACGTCATTATTTTAGAGAATTTATCCAAAACCTTTTGCAATATGTATAGGGTAGTGCTCCACTACCCTATACATATTGCAAAAGTTTTTGGATTTTGGGTTCCTATATCTTCGAATGGAGCTATTCATATAATAGTGATCGAACTTCACTTTAGAAGTTCGTTTGATCATCTATTATTTCCTTCTCCAGATAGTGGGTTCAGCTCCCAACTACCCTTACGGGACGATGGACGACATATCCGCCCTGTCGGAGGTGGCGCTGGAGTACTCCGTGCCGCTTCACGTGGACGCGTGCTTGGGCGGGTTCGTGGCGGGCTTCATGTGGGACGCGGGGCATCACGTGCCGACGTTTGACTTCACTCTGCCTGGGGTCGCTAGCATCTCTGCCGATACACACAAGGTAAATAAGATAAGATTAAACCTATGTTGCAATTTCCCATACCTCACAATTTTTTTTTTTTTTTTTTTTTTATGAGAATGAATGACGTGACGAGCTTGTCGTTCACCTGATGTTAAGCAATACGGCCGCGCATAACAGTTGCAGTGTCACTAGGAACTATAAAATAATAAAGGTTCGCGTGACACTGCACTGCGCACGTCATCCTAGTAATCAGATTACTACACTGTGTAATAAGGTTATAAAATCTCATTTGCCCAGTAATTTCACTAGCTAACAATGCCCTTCAAACCGGAACACAAGTTCAAGTTTTCTGCACCTATTTTTGTTGTTGAAATGGTGTTTAATAAAGAATATTTTGGATTTCATGTTCATTTCCTCCGCTGCAATTTTGTTTTATTCTTACACTGTGGCCAAATTTCCGTGATACGCCCTTGTTATGGCTATAACCAAAAGGAAATACAATCTGTCTGTTTACCGATGTCGGACCCGTTAAGGTTAAGCGATACAAACAATTTTATTGACAAATCATTTTTTAATCATCTGTGCCGAAATGGCAGCCATTTTAATTTTCATAAGGATACTTGCATTTATTTAGCGATTTCTCTTAATGTAGCAGTCCTACAGACACAAAACTTTGTTCTGTTCGATAGCTAAAAATGTCCCCAATCAATTAGTGTTACAAATATTGACTAATTTTGTCATTGGGATACAGAAAAAATAGTAAATCGAAAAAAATATGACATAAATTAGGTTTTTTGTTTTTTAAGTTTTTTGTGAAAAATAGGTAATTAACCTGCTTGTTTTTTTGCATTCTTTGGATAGAACAAAATATTCTCGGTCCACACTGCGGCGATATTTTGTTTAAACATAATTTGTAAATTTAATTTAATGTAATGTCGTTATTATGTCGTTTCCAGTACGGTTTCGCCCCTAAAGGCACATCCGTGATATTATACCGTCGGCCGGAGTACCGACACTGCCAGTACACCGTCACCACCGAGTGGCCCGGCGGCGTCTACGGCTCGCCTACTGTTAACGGTAACCTATTTTATTTAGTAACTAAATATGTCCGCATTTGACCGCAATCTCACCAATGTGGTGAAAAGTGGGATCAGTATACCAAAAATACTTAATTTATTTGGGATTTAGTTTAATTAAATAATCGGCAAGAGAATATAAAAATTGTGTTTAAAAAAGTTTCATTTTTTACTACTGGTGCAAATACTCCGGTAAACAGACAACAAAAGCTAGTAGTATGTGAAGACCCAGTACTTACGAAAAATCAAAATTGGCTTTGGCTTAGAATTTTTCTTGCTATCTATTCGAAAAGGCTGCTGTATTTTCTACCATTTAGCCTTTTATAATCATTTTTGTATATGTAGGTAGCCGCGCGGGCGGACTTATCGCCGCGTGTTGGGCGACCATGATGTTTGTTGGGAAGGATCGGTATGTGCAGATGACGAGGGAAATCATAGACACCGCGAGATATATCGAGAAAGAGTGAGTAGTACTAAATTATGTATGGTATAGTCTATGGGACTGTTTATTTTTAAGCTAGTTGCTAAATTAAGAAAATTAAATTAAAATTAAAGAAGACTCCTGAAACAAAAAAATACGTTAAAAAACACTTCATGAGGGAAAAAAAAGAAAAAGAAAAAAAAGAGAGCAAATGATCGGTTTTCACCAATTTTTCTATTTATCGTGTATATTTTTAAAAGTCTGGAATTAAAACTTAATTAGAAACTGAATTGGTACGACAGAGACAACGCACGAAATAACTGATTTTGGAGGTTTTTAAATAATGTATATATTTCTATAGTGTTTTTCAAAATTATGGCATCATCCCATTATGTAAATGTTTGTTGGTAATACACCATTTTTTTTGTGAGAGTTTGCTAATTATTTCTGTAGATTTGAATTTATTTATCTTGTATTTGTGGAAATCACATAGAAGTTCATGAAATGAATTACATGATTTATATTAAATTCAAAGCTCTAATTACGTCAGGAAACGTCAGTAAAAACACCTTGTTTGCCCTTCGCCTTAATGCTCAACGTTCATCATAAGTCGAGCTATTACATCTTTCACCAAAATGTTTGTATCCTACAGATTACGCCAAGTGGAAGGTATCTACATATTCGGTAAGCCAGTGACGTCGGTGGTGGCATTCGGATCCAACCAGTTCGATATCTTCAAGATGGGAGAATTGCTGCATAAGGAGGGATGGAGTCTTAACGCTTTGCAGTTCCCTTCAGGGTGAGAAATTCAAACTCAACATTTTATTAAGCAAATAGACTATTTTTTGGAAGTTACCGAAATTCAAAAACCATTTCAAGAATATAAACCAACCAAAATACCATATAACGGGGCCATTTTATTCGTATTCAATATTTCTCAAGTTATTATTAGAAAACCAAATAGTAAATTATTATCGACGTGTGAAGGCAAATTTGTACAACGATGGCGTTAGAAAAACGACTTCGGAACAAAGGCGTTGATTTTATTATCCTTTTAGCTTCTGGCTGAATTCTTCAAGCATCATAATAGCTGATATTAAAAAATCTGCTGTTTTAATTATTGCTTTAATATTATTAGTACTCCGAAATAAAATATTTTGAATGGGAATTTGAATTTGAGCTAAAATTCAAATAAAAATATTTCAATTGTTATTTTTCAACCAACTTCTATTAAATGAATAAAAATGGAACGATCACAAAAAAAATAATGAAATACTTAAATAATTTTGAATATGAATTTCAGTTCAAAACTAAATAAAAATTTGTGTCTGTTATTTTTTAATTACCTTATATTAAAACAAACAAACATTGGGGTACTTATTTTTTTTTTTAATGATATTTGTTGTCCCAGTATCCACATCTGCGTGACGCACGCGCACGCGCAGGCGGGCGTGGCCGGCAAGTTCATGTCGGACGTTAGGGTGGCCGCCGCCTCCTGCATGGACAACGCAGGCGAGCCTGTCCACGGGAAGGTAAACCTTATACACTTGCATTAAACTCTATTATTATACTGATCTTATATATATATGTGTGTGGACATTTCACACAGCGCCATCTAGCACCAAACTAAGCATAGCTTGTACTATGGGAACCAGATAACTGATATAATACTTATATACTTTTTTGTTTGTAAATACATACATAGAATACAATATAACACCCAGACGCAGAACAAACATCTATGTTCATCACACAAATGTTTGTCCTGGGTAAGAATCGAACCCACGGCCCTCAGTTCAGAAGGCAGGGATACTACCAACTGAGCTATCGGGCCCGTCGAACTGACAAACATTTTCGCCCGGGTTCTCAATTCGTGTTGACTTAGCACACATATTTATTTATTTTAAAATATTGAACGCTCAGTAGAACAGAATAGAATAACATTTTTCACCCTTTTTTAATAGCATTAAAAAAACAAAAAGCAAACAATAAAGAGTTTAGTTAATTTTATGTTCTAGTGCATGTGATTATTAAAAAGAAAACAGGGGTGAAGCCACAGAGCAAAAAAAAACGCTTCAGCTGAAAGGGCGTTCAGTACCCCCAGCACGAGTTTTCCAATAGGTGAATACGCGCGAATCCATTTAAAATTTATACTGACATTTTTAGTTCATCAACATGTCCGCTAGGGGCGCTGCAGAGAAATGTATGGGAGAAAAGGGCGAAAACGTAAACAAATCAAGTTTTAGTAAACCATCAAAACTCGTACTAGGGTATTGATCACCATAAATGTCAAGTACCTACCCTCGATACCAAACGCTAATTTTCAGCTGAAACCCCTAGTTGTTGATCTTGTTGTTGTTATTTGGTGTGTTGAATTGACACGAGTTTGCAAACGAGAAAACAGGGGTAGATGGCTAGGGAGATAAGGGGAATGGGCAGCACCATTCTCCTCGGTACATAAAAGTCTACGAGCTATGGAGAAAGCTATGTTCGGTGTTTCCCTGCGAGATAAGATCTGGAACGAGGAAATCCGCAGAAGGACTAAAGTGACCGATATAGCCCTTAAAGTTAGCAAGTTGAAATGGCAATGGGCAGGCCACATCGCTCGCAGAACTGACAACCGATGGGGAAGAAAGGTTCTCGAGTGGCGACCACGAACTGGAAGACGCAGCGTAGGCCGGCCCCCCACTAGGTGGACCGACGACCTGGTGAAAGCCGCGGGGAGCCGATGGCTGCAGGCGAGCAGTCACTCAAAGTGGCGCTCTCTGGGGGAGGCCTATGTTCAGCAGTGGATATCTACGGGCTGATGGTGATGATGACTTAAAAATCTGCGACCACCAAGTCGCTTGCCAAGCACGGTGATTATGGCAAACCCGCATGATAAAGGTCCAAAGTGGCGTTTTACAATGTTCAGCAGTGAATGTCTTCTGGCTGTTGTACGTACTGTGATAAGTTCTAATCAATGTGTTTTCTAGATGGCGATATATGGCGTGGCGCAAGGAATATCCGACAGAAGTCTTGTCTCAGACATTACGAAGTATTTCATAGATTCCATGTATTATTTACCCAAGCCAGAAGACGAAAATTGATACATTATAGGTATTCATTGGAAACCAAAGCTTTCAATATCTTATTTAAAATAAAAATAGGTCTTATCATTATAGATTGACTTTACCGGAGCTATGGTTTGAACAAAAGCTTAATTTATTTATTTATTGTATTTTTTTGTTTGTCTTCCGTGCCATATTTAAACTTTTTGTGCATAAAAGTTGTAACTGTGCTTCTCTTCAAAATAATTAGGTTTTTTTCTAAGCTTTAGGTTATAATACAAGGTGACCTTGAATTGGTATGTTATCCCGAAAGGGGGTAAATCTACACCCCAAGGTAGACAATGTTTCTTCTACGACTTTACTAAATTGATAGTTTTTCATTGAAGAAATGCCACGTGAAGTTTACGTTCGAAAAAAGCCTTAGCGCAGCTGGGTGGTTGAACTTCGTCCTTGATCAAGTGCACATAAATGAGTTTAACGACCTGTGTTTAGATATGAATTTATGGTATCTTGTTAACTCTCGTAGCGATCGCGCGTGCAGTTTTGGGAGTGGATTTATTGTTTATCGTGGAGGTTTAGAAACACCCAGTTTCAAGTAAGGCTCTCACTTCGGGATAACATACCAATTCAATGTCACCTTGTATAAGCACTATGACTACACAACTTATTCTATCTTATAGAATTATCCTGTTTTTTTTTTTACTTTAGTACATAATAAAAAAAAAAATATGTAAAGAATGCACAATTGATTATTTTTACATTTTTGGTAACGTAAACTTGAACGATACTATACAAAATTTGAAATGTGTGTCTGTATCATGTACGGAATCCAAGTATGTGGTACTAAAAGTAAAACTCAAAATGGCTGCCATTGAAAGGGATTCGTTCGGAATGAGGAAGGCATCACAAAGGGATAATCCGATGGCACAAATAATGGGGCAAATAATAAAAAGAAAGCCGACCTTGTTTTTTATGCTTTTATTTTAGTTTACATTCAACAATTGGTAGGTTCAATTAAATAATGAAAGATGAGAAGTCGTTCTTCCTAACTGTGTGTAAGAACAAACAAACAAACAAACAAACAAGCAGACAAACAAACAAACAACTATACAAGTATAAGTAATACACTAGTGGGGATTAAGGGTTGGGAAGGGTTGTGGATAACATTCATGATAACATGTTTTTTCTCACTTGTGATATGCTGGATCTTGCGGACTTTATTTATATAACGGGGATTCTTAAATTATCTTGTAAAACTTTTAACGTTTATTTACTGAATCGTAGTTCATCCAGTTTTTATTGCCGTGTTAGTGTGATTCAATTTAATGGCGGCTGGGCAGTCAGCGTGAACCGCTGCGCAGTAACAAGAATAAGATGTGCGCGTGAAGAGATAAGCGGTGAGTGCAGCTTGGGGGCTTTGCAGCACACTTCACAGCCGCCATTACGTTTGAACCACACTAGCTATACGGCATTCTACCTATTCGCATATAAATTACAAATAAGCTAATAAAATGTTATGCATCACAATGATTGGCATGTGATATATTTATTTGTATATACGGACATAACATATCTTGTATTATTTACTTGTATGTATGAAAATGTGTTTTGAATACAGTACACGTTATTTACTTAATTTGTGTTTTATTTATATATAATAGTACTAATATTATAAATGCAAATGTTTGTTATACAATTAATATCCGGAACTACTGATTTCTATGAAATTTAGAATACAGGTAGCTCATAACCTAGGTTAACACATAAGATGTCTATCTGCGCGGGTCTTTATATTTAGCAAAGCCGACTTCTGGCTGGTGATAAAATCGACGACCCTTTCGACTATAGGTTGAATAGTCAAAGAGCCGACCATTCAAGATGGTGGACTTTTTACAAATAAGATCAAAGGAGATCAAAGTACCTACTACCTACTCTGTGAATAAGAGCTTCTGCCAACTCTACAGAGAACTTTGCTATATACTGAATGCCAACTTTCTTTATGTCAAACTTTAGTTTTCACCAATGTACTCTGTGTCTAACTTCGAGCAATGTCAAAATTGTTTGGAAGTCAAAATACAGAAGAAAATCCAGAAATGCCCAAAATTAAATGTTTCTTATAAACATGCACAGCATAGCTGCTGCGTTTATTTCATTCAATTGGTTTGTTCTATTATCCGGACATAAAGTCAACTACTGCGGGTCGAAGATGTGCGGGTACACCAATGCACACACCTTGTGCCAGTTTTCTGTAAGTTTTGGAAGCATTCTACATGGAGCTATTAAAAAAGAAGGAGGGAATCCCATCTGACCCGAAACTGAAGCAGAATACGCACACACTCACATCATATTCAGCCGGTCGCCCTACTTTCATCTGACACATATGTAATATGTCCGCCATTTTGGGCTTCAGTTCGATGTCAATCAAAACTCAATCCTTCTTTTTTTATTTCATCCATTCTAGTTAACAAATCATTAAAAACACAAGGGTACTTTAAATAACCGACTTTATGTACTTAGGCAGATGTATTATAGGTAGAGGAAAATAAATGTATCAGGCCGTGTAGCACATTACACATATGGTATAGTATTTACTTTTTCAAGTTTAGGCCAGTTGTTCTTAGTATATTATTATCTTTGAGTTGTTAGGGCAGGGTGCGGAATCTCAGCCCAAACGGGTTAGTGGGTTCGAGTTACACATGCCCCCTGCGTTGCCATCACCTTCATGATGGCAGATGTATACAGAAAGGCCCTTCGAGCGCTTCTTGGCTGACTCCTGTCTTATGAGACTGAATTGGTCCAGTAAATTTGTGGTGATTTTGATTTATGGTGAACTGAGCAGATGAACCAAGGGCAATTATCCATGGCACTGCCTGCATGGATAATTTTGACCGCGATCACATATCCTACTTTACCATAAAGGCTCCTATCTACTTTAGTTCGGTCAAAGCCCATCGTGCATCGGATACATCGCAGCCCCGCTCACGTCTGAAGAGAGGGTGCGGATCCTTGCTCGGTTGAACCGGAGACGCGACGACGCCGCCGGTGGAAGGCTGCAAGGTTGGCCCAGCGCTGGGAATATGCTTAAACTGGTGACAATACTAAGTACCCTACTCCATAAATAGGTATTAAATTAACTATCACCATTGTTAAAATTTCCACTGGCGTAAATTGCCTTGCTTGTTTGCAGAAGGCTTATACAATTTTTATGAATATTTTATTAATAAGGCAGGTTTAGTATACCTATTTACTTTAGATTCTTCCCGATGTTAATAACAATACTTAATGGTGAAAGATGGTACCATGCTATATGGATAACTTGGATTGGTAGTTATAGCTGGCTCGCAGTTAGGATGAAAATTGTGGAATCAGTTTTCAACAGGGGGTATTTCAAGAATTTCTGTCAATACCACAGACCTAATATAATACTTTCGTTACAAGACTGTTAAATACCACCGACAAACAATAAAATATTGGACATTTACGGCGATGCATCTTCACGGTCTTTAATAATTTAGGTATTATATTATCTGGGATAATATCAAGTATTTGTTTGAGGCTATATAAACTAGATGGCGCTAGTAGAAAAGTTAGCTCGCGGTGGTGTTTTGTTCGTAGCACTGAAGTCAGTTTTATGTAAATACGCGGCAGTCTTTTAGAGAAATAAACCCAATCGTGTCGAAACTCATTAACTTTTGAATCAAAGTAAAAGTTTAATTAAAAAGTTAAAGTAGATTTGTTGGATCTTTTGCGCCGCAGTCGAACAGCGGTCTTTCAGGCGCCTTGGTTGTGGTTGGTGATGGTGTTACTGTTGGAGTTGCCACTTTTCTACTAAAAAACTAAGTACCTTGGACTTGGTTGCCCTTATTGCTATTTTTATTTCCAGCGATGGGTGAATGAGCTTGCGAGAGAAGCCCAGATGTGGGCAGACCAGTGTCGTTTGCCCAAAACACCTGAAGAGCACGACGCATGCCGCGACCTTTGTAATCGTTTTTCAATTCATTACTTCATTCATTAAGGCTTATTCTACCTTACTCCACCAAGCTGTTCTCAGGTGGGACCAAGTGGAAAAGGCCTAAGTAGAATATGTATATAGGTAGCAATTTTTAGTGCCTCTCTAGTCATACCAATATTTTTGAATTTAATCATCATCATCATCATCATCATCATCATTAACAGCCTGAAGACGTCTACTGCTGAACATAGGCCTCACTCAGGGAGCACCACTGAGCGGCTGCTCGCCTCCTGCATCCATCGGCTCCTCGCGACTTAAGACTTTGCGATCACATTATCTAAGTTACCTTAGGTACTTCTGATTTCTCATGGTGATGTACCTAATAGACGACAGCGAGTATGATAATAGGTAAATAGTTAAATACCTATCTACATCATCTTTTTTACTAAGTATAGTACCTATAGATCAAGAACAATAAAATACAGATTAAACAAAAAAAAACAATAAAACAACAACAACAATAAAACAAAACAACAACAACAACAACAAAACAACAAAAACAAAAAAATAGTAAAAAAATAGAAAAAAAAGTTGTCAATCAAATAGTTTATCTGATTTTTGATTTCCCTTTAGTTCAGTTAAATATTTCAGATTCAACAACCGTGGGCCAGTGCGTGGCTTCGGTCGTGGGCGAAGCGCCAGGGCTCCGAGTGGAGTCCATGGTGGATATCTGGTTCATGCAGAACAAGCTCATTAAAGGAAATGTTACTATGTATGAACCGTGAGTAGTTTCTGTTTACTAGAGACCATGTTAGTATCGATAGTGGAATGTAAGTACCAAGGTAAAACTCTAATAAATTTTGACCATTGGTTAGAATTTTTTAGAGTTTTTAAACATTGACTATTGGTGAAAAAGGCCCACCCTTAGTTTCAAATAGCTATTAGGCCATGATTTTGCTTAGCCCATCCTCGCAGCTACATGCTTATCACTCCTGTTTTCAGACCCGACCCAAGTAAACCTTACTATGGGGATTTTGCTCAGATTGTGTGGGCTCGTACTTACATGGTTGGCTGTGGAAGAAGTCGTTTTATGGTCAGTACTCTTCGATATTGAAATTTTTTTTGTTCTATTATTTATATATATAATAAAAAAGGAAAAAGAAAACTACATCAAAAACATTATTTACAAAATTTACAGTATAAATACGCCATTCAATTCGCCACCACGCGGCAAGGTTCCCAGAATGCTGGCAGCATTACCTCGCTGAATAAGAAGGCTTAGCTTCTGAGCGAAGTATGTGCCAGCTCTGGGATCCCCCGAGGCGAGGACCAATCTGGTAGAAATTTGTTTGTAGAAGTTTTTTTTTTCTATTATTTTAAATACTTTATAATGTACAGGTACGGCTGCGTGGACGTTACCGAAGTGTTGAACGATTGGTCTGCAACTTTGCACCGCGAGGTCCGTCTGCCTACCGCCCCTTGTGGACTATTGGTGTCCCGGCTGCTGTATGCCCATCACGTTCTAGACCTCATGCCTTTTTGACTTCACTGTGTGATTATCGTTAGTATCCCTTCATCTCTGTACCAAGAATTCCTAGAATGAATCCATCATATTTTATATCGGTTGTCCCAGAACTCTACGTTAAGCGAGTATGGAGTGAGTCACATCAGTCCCGGGAAAAATATAAAAATAAAATTTCACCCCGTGTCCGCTTGACCTTGAGTTCTAGGACAGCCTGTATAATTATGTAGGTAAAAACTGCTGAAAATATTTGTGGTATATAAGGTGACCTTGAATTGATATGTTATCCCGAAAAGGGGTAAATCTACACACCAAGGTAGACAATGTTTCTTCTACAACTTTTCTAAATAAATAGTTTTTCATTGTAAAAATTCCATGTAAAGTTCATGTTGCAATATAGCCTTAGCACAGCTGGGTGGTTGAACTTCGTCCTTGACCAAACGCACAAAAAAAACGCAAAAAAAAAATGCATAAATGAGTTTAACGACCTGTATTTAGAAATGAATTTATATTTATCTTGTTAACTCTCGTAGCGATCGCACATGCAATTTTAGGAGTGGATTTATTTTTACCATGGAGGTTTGGAAACACGTAAGACTCTCACAATTTGTGAGCCATCAAGGTCCCAGTCCCCCCGTTTCGGAATAAAATACCAATTCAAGGTCAACTTGTATACAAGAAACTAGAATAAGACCTTTAATTCATTCGACTTTATTGTCATATCAAAGTAGAAACTACCTGTAAGAATTACTTAAAAAACTTGTATCTGCATGGTATAGCAATGAAACGCAATATGCAATTACGCTAAAACTCTACTAACATGGCAAAAGAACTCAAAAAAAAAACAACCTTAGATTAAATTAAACATGCAACACAGCCCTACCCTAGCACGTCAAAACCCATTTACTAATTGCAGAAAACGAACTAAATCAACTAAGCGATATAGATAACTCAATGACATTGGAAGAACACATACTTTTGAATGCAGTAATGGAACTGGAATCTAATAATAAGCAAAACAGAGCTAGTCTGGACGATATATATCTTACATACTTAGCACTAGTCACAATGGAAAATACTGTCACAACTTCGCGTTTTAATTCAATACAAAAACGAGATGTAGTAGAGAAAATAACGTTTGAAGATGTGAATCTTGAAACAAAACGCGTAGAGCTAAGCAAGTTAGATCAAACATTGAATAAAACAACCGAAGCAAAACCTATACAAACTGTTACTACGAAAGTAGGCAAGAAGTTGAACATGATCGGAAGACCGAAAGCTTACGTCATGGAAGAATTGTCTGACATTGGTGACAAAACAGAAAAACGTAAGTCGTTTTATAAAGTAGGTAGAAGGAGAAACAAAGGTAATAATAGATTCTCGAATGTTCCAGATTACGATGTTACTGAATCTATGTCAAAACGTAAGAAGGAATTTTATGACTACCTCATGGAAACATCAGAAGACAATTTAACAGTTATTGGAGAAGAAATTAAACTTAATGAAGATTTCAACGGTATGTTGATATACTGAACGGTTAGCACCATACAAGTTATCAGTGTATTTGGACTTGCCAGATTATTTTTTGTTGCAGAAAATGATATTCACGAAGCACACAGCTACGTTACGGTTCTTACGATGCCAATAGCATACGTTACAGCTTTGGTAGGAGAAACTAATGAAGCTAAAGTCAAACCATTAAATGAAGGAGCAATAGAAGTAGTACGACAAAGAATTGAAACACATTTGGTTAATACTACTGCTGCTTATAATGAATCAGTGGTCACTAAAGATAAATCGGATGATTATTTAGCTGATCGTGAGTTTTCTATAAATATAAACAACAAATATATCACCAATGTCAGACATAAATATGTAAGACTAATTCAAGAACCAAACCTACTTTTATCAAAGTTAATGAAATTCCTGAGGATAGATGTATCTACTTGTAAACTAGAAGAAGTAAAAGATCACTACTACAGTTTTCTGTTTTGTTGTTCTAGCTGAAACGGTAAGTCAACTAGCTGAGGCGTTGGACCGCATGGAGCACTCTACAAAAAGAACGGAAAAAGTACGTGATAATGTTTATGAATACGTAAAATTTCTTCGTCTTTTCAATGCGATTTCTGTCGTTAAACATCATTCATATGAGAATAATGTCATCAGGTTTTTCGAAATAAAATTATAGTACCCTATGTATACAATTTAAACAATATGGTTCAACCGTGTCATAAACAAATTCTACCCAGTTTTATTGTCGTGATGAGCTGCAAGAATCAGCGGCTTCAAGTGGTGCTCTACGTAGAGGCCTATGTTGATGATGACGATTTTAAAATAAAAATACACAAATAGACAAGGCATAACGTTTAAAGGATAATATGATGCCTAGTCCCGCTGTGAACTGGAAAGGTTTGATGGTGAAGGACTTGAGGGAGTAAGGATAATATAGGATTTAACCAATTCATTTAACAGTACCGTAAAAAAAAATGTGAGTCCGTAATTCATGCAGTATTAAAGTTTCTATGTTATCTAGATTCGCCGTGAAGTCAAAGGTGATACACCAGTTGAAGCAGATGCGCAAGCAGGGCAAGACAATGCATCTGAAATGTCGATCGTCCCAAACGACATTACCCTTTTGTCTGACGCCGATGTGTTAACAACAGTGAGCCCTAAAGAAGAGCTGAACATGACTGATGACAGAGCCCCCATGCTCAATATGGTGTTGAAGTACATGCCATACTTGAAGCCCTACGAAAGTGAATTGTTAGGTACCAGAGCCCAGAACTCCGGGAGCTGTCTTCGACCACTGATTGTTTTAAATGTTATTGTTCAGTTTGTTCAATGTGTATTCATATATTTTTAATTTGAGATTTTATTGGGTGTCTAGTAATAGAAAAAGGTGTTTATTTATAGTTTGTTTATTTGTTAGTATTTTTGTTATAATTTTTTTAATACAGTTATAATGTAAGGCTAATTGATTTTTCTTTCTAAAACCGCTATAACTGACTTTCGGAATTTTTTTGAGTTAGGACTTTAAGGTACATGGTTAATTTCAAAAAGGAAAACACCTCCTGTTTATACGATTATTGTTTTTTGTTCCTTTAATGAAACGAAAATTTACATATTGAGATATTTTTAATGTAAAGGAAAATTTTGAATCTCGAACGGGATTCGAACCCACTCCAAGCCAGGGCATGCTATCGTGGTGATCTATTATCACCAAGACCTAGAATATTTTCGTTAGTGATGGTCACTTCACTTGGTCAGCTTGTGACTAGAGGCCTTATCGTGTATGTCTGATGGAGATGGTGATCGTATGCTCTCTTGCTTGCGCTCACTGACTTGTACATTTGTGCGTGCAAGATGGAAAGTGAAGTCCATGTCCAGGGGGTCTATCAAGGATCCCTTTCCATTAGCGTTAACGCTAAACGATAACTCAAAATGTATGAGAATGACAACCCCTGCGGATAACTTTTCCGCAGCGAATGTCAAAGCTAATGTCATTCTCCATTTTGAGTTATCGTTTGGCGTTAACGCTAATGGAAAGGAATAATGGAATCTTTGGACTTTGAAGAAACTCTGACAATGACGGTTGCGAATTTAGAATTTATTTTTCAAAACCTGTGTATTCTGAATTTTAATGTGTAATAAGGGCGGATTATTATCCGTTAAGTGTTCGTGAACGTGCACGAGTGTTGGCAAATGGTTTCAAGATTATAGAAACATGCATTTTCGGTTTTGCTTCAACGACCTTTTTTAGAGCCTGCAGTAAAATATCCACCATTTTACTGTTGGCGGTTTGACTGACTAACAAAATATGACTTTGACTTGACATAACCGTACAAATATTACTCACTTAACATTGGCAGAATTATTGCAAAAAAGCGATAGAAAGCCATTAAAGAGGAAAAAGAAAAAGAAAAAAAAGGAAAGACTCCCAGCTGTGCTGCTTAAGTCACTTCACATGTAATCCCAGAAGCGACAATACATTAATAGGTACACACATGCCCTAATCCTAAGTACTTCTAACTACTCATCGATGTCACTAACCGTATATGATATTTACTAGTTCCATTTACCGAAATAATGGAAGTCATTGTGGCCTACTGTCTCTGTCCTAGTTGAATTTTTAAGCTGTGAACAACCTGGTGCGCGATCTAGTTTTGATCACATTCAATACATTTTATATTATCTACCATCATTATCAAGTATTAAGCAATATTAATTGGGATAATACCTCCACTAGGTGCACGGGGAGCCGATGGATGCAAGAGACAAGCAGCCACACAAAGTGGCGCTTTCTGCATGGGGGAGACTGGATAGGAAGTTCACTGGACGTCTTCAGGCTGTTGATGATATTGATGATGATGATGATGATGATGATTTCTTTTTTTTTATCCGAATGAATGACATGACGAGCTAGTCGTTCACCTGATGTTAGGCGATACGGCCGCCCATAAACAGTTGCAGTGTCACTCGGAACTTTAAAATAATAAAGTTCCGCGTGACACTGCACTGCGCACGTCATCCTGAGACATCACACAGTCTAGTAATCAGATTACTACACTGTGTAATCAGGTCATAAAGTCTCATTTGCCCAGTAATTTCACTAGCTACAATGCCCTATAAACCGGAACACAGTAGTGGTTCCACACTACTGCTTGGCGGCAGAATAACTGGCAAAGCGGTGGTACCTACATAGACGAACTTTGCAGAAAAGTCCTATAAACACATTGAACATTACTTCGGAACTTAAATCCTTTTAGGGGCACAGAATGAAAATGTAATTAGAATGCCGACATTGAGTCCTCGGTCATCGGCACTGAACGCCAGTTACATACATACACATAGTAATTATATACTATTCTGTACAGTGCGATCTGTCACTGCAATATTGAATCGTACACCTTTGGACATAAAGTTCATAATGGTATAACTTTAGCTAGTTTAGTTTAATGTTTTGTGGTCATGCATTCTATGGTCAGTCTTGTCGCGTCGGCCAGTTGTAGCGCGCGTCCGTAGCGGGTGTTGTAGAGGGTCGTAGCCGCGTAGGCCCTCTACGTCGAGTGTCGTAGCAAGGTTTCGTTCTTGAATTTTGGTAGGTCAAATTGTAGATTGATTTGATAAAAGTAGAATTCAAATAATAAGAATGGCCGGAGTTTTGTGCTCTGAAACTATGATTTAAAACGCAGGTCGTGTACTGAATAATTTTGTAGTCGTGTTGAATGACAACAATACACAATGTTATATAGATAATTATCCGACTGTTCTAAAACAACGTTTACAGCCCACTTTCATACTATTATAGTATTTGATTTAAACCTTTAATGTAAACTAATTTTTTTTAAATATCTATATAGTTTGTTTTATAGCCTACAAAAATAAGAATTGATCGTTAATTCGAGACGCGTCGGGTGTACAGTTAAATTTATTTTAGTATTTATATATTTATTTGCTTACATAAAAACTTAGTACTTAAGTAAACAACTTAGAGTAACCAAATATAATATGTCCTCTGACAAGAGGGTTGCAATAAATTATTTATTTATAAGGCGAACAGTCACTTTTAAGGCTGAGTTGCACCAGCTTACTTTAACGCTAACTTTAACTGCTAACTGTCACCGTCCATGCTTCGCCATAATCACAGTTTCACCATAATCACAGTTAAAGTTAGTGTCAAATTTTGACATTAGCCTGCCCTGCGAAGCGTGGACGGTGACAGTTAGCAGTTAAAGTTAGCGTTAAAGTAAGCTGGTGCAACTTAGCCTAAGGCTGAGTTGCACCGTAATCACGGTTAAAGTTACGGTCAAATGTTGACATTAGCCCGCCCCGTGAAGCGTGGACGGTTATAGTTAGCGTTAAAGTAAGCTGGTGCAACTCAGTCTTACTATTTAAACTTCTGTCATTAGTAAGGGGGTTGAAGTCTAACCATAACGAAAGTATTGTATACCTGTGAGCCTAACAATCAATTTAACAATAATTTTGTTTGTTTATTTTTTATTTTTACCTTTACCTACTAGCGTCCATTCATCCATAGTTCATCCAAGATTCTTTGGTTAACACTCGACTAGCTACTGGAAAGTATACACCGACAAGTTGATCGTCATGACAGACGACGGCCCCAACTCTGAACCCTTCCTGCCGAGGAGATCTGATGATGTGAAGATAGAGTTCGGGTTTGGAGTTCCTCTCGGCGCCATGAGTGCACACCCTGTGTTTCGCTCCGCATGGGACATTGGATGGTAAGATTACACCTAAGAACTTGTTGTAAAGTATGTCTGTTTACAAGAAATGGTGTTTACAACCTTGCCTTGACAAAATTACGTCTTACTTCTTCTCTATCTACCCTAGTTTTTAACTCTACTTCCTTGCCTTACTTTCCTCTACTATTTTACTGCCCTACTTTTATATTTTTCTTTCCTACTTCTCTACTCTACTTCTCTATCGCACTTCTATTTCCTACTTCTTTACTCTACTTTCCTACTTTATTTCCCTACCTTACTTTCCTTCCCTGTTTCTCTACTCTACTTCCTGCCCCACTTTTCTACTGAATATAATAATTAAACGTCTATTATTGAAATAAAATCTGGATAAAAACTGTGCCTACATTACAATATTACAATATAATACAATAATACTTTATTGAACACCAATAAACAAGAATGCACATAGATACCAACAAATTTATAAAAGAATGGTAGAACAACGGACAGCCTTATCGCATATCGCGTATATAAGCGATTTCTTCCAGACTTCCTTACATTACCGAGATATTTATAGCAGGAAATTATGTTTCCGCGAAAAAATTCGCAGTATACTATAATGCAGACCGAGTAGAACTGGGTAACTGGGGCTGTGACCTGCAACCTCAGTTGTATGCTGAGCTGGAACCTATTCCTGACATGACATAATGTTGCACATCATGTTCCTACCACTGTAATTATTGTCATATTTCTATTGTATTTATATAATCTGTGTTGAATTGTGTATGTCACGAATAAATATATTTCATTTCATTTCATTTTATAGAATACTGCTCTTCAGAATAAATATTCCATGGATATTTTTTGTTTATAATAATATAGGTATATCATTTGACCACTGTCTCACCTGATGGTATTCTGATGGCAGTGATATTCCCTTCCTCAGCTCCTTTGGCACCCACGGGAAGTGATGGGTTGGTCTTATTCTTATGCCAGGCCCATACGACACAACAACGGGTTTAGGTACCTATACATATGTATATGCTTCAAAACTTAAATACAAGGCCACTATTATACGCTGAATGAATGCTGCTTTGTAGGGTTGGACGTATCAAGTTTCGCATCTCCTTGTTTGGACGCAGCAAACTGGAAACTCATGGGCATATCCTTGAAGTATCAAAAAGGCGAAATTAATATACTTACGTTCACTTTAAACGACACATCTACTGAACAAATACGAACATTTTTTTTCTTTTTTTTTTTAAATAAATATGTGTGGGCATTTGACACAGCGCCATCTAGTCCCAAACTAAGCATTGCTTGTACTATGGGAACCAGACAACTGATACAATACTTATATACGTTTTGCTTGTAAATACATACATAGAGTACAATAAAACACCCAGGCACAGAACAAACATCGATGTTTATCACACAAATGTTTATCCTGGGTATTACCAACTGCGCTATCAGGCCAGTCATGACCACGGGATCGTTGGTCTCCAATTGGTCTCCAAGCCACCATCTAATGTAACATCGCTGGGACAACTGTTCCAGAGGAGCTGGGCTGGCTTGGGTAAATTCTGGCAGAGGGAAATGCACAATACACCCTATGCAGGACGTCAGTGCATGCCGTACTGCCCTCATATAGAAAAAGAATAAAAATACGTTCTCTTTGCTAACATAGGTACTTTTTTTCACTTTACAAGATGCAAGTCTATTTATATTCTTCCTTGAGTCTACTTATATAAATTCCTTGAGTGTACTAGTTGTGCTTGGCAGAACTGTAGTTCTGTATATTTATTCTGTGGTAGAACTTCCATTAATTTTTATGTAGGACATTCGTACACTTTTGTTTTTGCAAATTAATGTCATATGGTCCTTTGAAATCTTCCCCTGTGAATATGAGGGTAGGTATATGTGTGCAACACTTATATTTCCCGCAACTTTGATAAAACTGTGACCTAGTTTACGTCACTTCACACTGCATGTCCAGTTTTATACTTCAAGTGAGTGGCGTAGCGACTGGTATAATTACTGCCTTGGTAAAGTGACCTGATTTATGCAGATGTTGTCTACGATAAACTTACTTTTAGTGCTTAGGAAGTTATTTTTGAGGGTGTTCTTTAAATGTCTAAAATCATCCTTAATTGCTATTACTCAAGTACCATGTTTTTATTTTCAACCAGCTTCCAAAAAGGAAGAGATGCTCAATTAGGTTGCATTTTTGTATGTTCCAGAACCCAGTCATTAATGAAACATTTTTGTTTTTTTTTCAACCATTACACTTTCATACTTGTCACAATATTTCATCAGAATCGATTCAGTACAACAATGAAATATAGGGTGATTGAAGATTCAGTTGTCTAATTGAAAACATATGTCATCCAATTATTTTTTCTCAGTATGAAATTAAAGCGGTTAATGTCGAACGGGTTAAACCTGTTCAAAAAATATAATATCAGTCATTAGTCTAAACTCTATAGGTACTGTACCTCTACGTAATTGTACTCTTTGATAAACTTGGAAATACAAACAATAACTTATTCATTAATTGTACACCAGAACGACTGAAATACATATTTCTCCTGCGTTCAAGGCAAGGGATTATTTGCATATTCGTTACAAGTCAAGGTAAAAATAAATGGTTTTTACGTGAATACCGTGAAAGAATTAACACCAATGAAAGAATGAACTTCCTTTGACCACGGTCAAAGGAATTGAAGTTCAACTTGACGATATAAAGGAGTTTTGGTGGAGACTTCAACTCTATAAGGGTTATTTTGAGAGAAGAAAGATAAGGAAGATACAGCCTAATCAGCAGCATACATGGCGCATCAGTTAAATCAGTTTTATGTCAGATATAGGTCATGACATGTCAAAATATCTGGTAGACCTTACATGTACATGTTACATGTTCCCACCCTACAAAGGTTGGTAGAGTAGAGGCCAACAGCTTTAGCCAAACAAAACATAAATGATGAAGATGGGTTCAAGAAAGGTTCTCGAGTGGCGACCATGAACCGGCAGGTGCAGCGTAGGCAGAACCCCCCACTAGGTGGACCGAGGACCTGGTGAAAACCGCGGGGAACCGACGGATGCCGGAGGCGAGCAGCCGGTCAAAGTGGCGCTCTCTGCGGCGCGATTTTTATACAATTGATCGAACATTTTTATTTGATTTTTTTACGGTTCCTTCTACCTATCATTATGCTATTTATCTAAATTTAATGACTAGTTCGTTGTCGTTCATTAAAAAAAAACACCTATTTGATCTTAGTTAGACTAATCTAGGCACAACGTACTCAAGTAAAAAGTAAGATACTTTCTTCTTCATAACTTTACCCTTACTAAATTTTTTTCATTCACGTGTCCTTTGTTAAAAGATTGGACATAATTTATTGTAGGTAGTTAATTACGCTAGAACCTTGGATATGATATTTTGTTTCTATCAAGTCTGACCCTTTAAAAGGAAGTACCTACATCTTATTTCTACGTCTTCTTGAATACTACCCACATTTCCCAGTCTCGTCTCGTCTCAATATGAACGGTTACGTAGGCGTGACACTCAGCCAATTCACCACATTATCCACTTGCCTCTGACATGTGTAAAGTGATACATCTTAGTTAGGGAAATCGAATTTAGGCACCTCTAAAAATAGTTCCTAAATATTAAAAGTGATGTATAATGACAAAATACTTACCACTCTCGAACGAGAGGCGATAATAATAATGAATCTTGGTTTTTTTATAATATTTTTGTAATTTTTGTTTTACAAGGAATATTGTAAGAAACATAGGCTTAGGAAATGTAAATCCTAGACAATATAATACTTACAGTACAGATGCCTCATCCCATACAACGGCATAACGCGACCTATTTTACGAAATATTTTATTTTATCGCGAGATTTTCAAGCGACATTTATTGCGTGTTGGCGAAGTAATTGGCCAAACGAATACACTGGACACTAACCAGTAACTCTCTAGACACGATTACTACATTTTTTTCAAGGTCGGACTATTTTTCGTTTGTGCCTGATGGGACCCCATGATACATCCTAAATAATACCTAAATACTTCCCGTATTGGGCCAAATGAATACACTAGTAACTCTCTAGACACAAATACCACATTTTTTTCAAGTTCGGGCTATTTTTCATTTGTACCTGATGGGACCCCATGATGTAAATGAATGAGTGAATAATCTGGCAATAATTAAACATTAGAATAGTAATAATAATCACTAATCAATAATCATTATCATAATCAACAGCCTGAAGACGTCCATTGCTGAACATAGGCCTCCCCCAGAGAGCACCACTTTGAGCGGCTGCTCGCCTCCTGCATCCATCGGTTCCCCGCGGTTTCCCCAGATCATCGGTCCAGCTAGTGGGGGGACTGCCTACGCTGCGCTTTTCGGTTCATGGTTGCTACTCGAGAACCTAGAGCTAGAAAGATACTTAAACAATTTAGCTGCAGCATTTTGTAATAGAGATACTACTACCCTACACAACTGGTACACTATATACATAAGTCCGAAAAGACTAAAGTTCAATGATCTTGAATGAGACAAACACTATGAGTGTTTCATGAACTATAGTTAACAAGTGCCCTAAAAACCTGTTACATTACTGACCATTGAATAAGCGATAGTGACAAGGTGTCTTCAAATCTTCATACTATCGATTGCATTACATATGAATGGAAATTGTCGCGGTTGTCGACCTCATAGGGTGAAGAGTCTAGTCGTTGACCTTTGGCCCACATTTGGAGGGAAGCAGCAGCTGCTGTCAAGTTTACCCTCATTCAGTCAATCGGCAAACAAAGTTCGACTACCTTGCAAGGGCCCTGCATTTTGCAACGTTACGAATTTTTCAGTTAGCGTGTTTAGTTTTGTTTTTTTGTGTTTACTAACTGAAGCAGTATCCGAAGGTGGTGGTGAAGTTATCATATTTATATATAAAACCTGCATTGAAATTAACAATGAAACAATTAATTAAAAGCAGGCTACTAGATATTAAACCCGGACTCAATAATTGTATTTAGATACTAGCTACTGCCCTCGGCGTTGCCACGCGTGGACTACATTACTTTTCAGGTTTCGGTTTGGGTAATGGCTTTATTTTTAAAAACTGATTTTGTATCAGCCACACTGAGTTTTCTGCTCGTATAATCACTTCCACGAAGTAAAAATGACATGTCTTAATCATGGATGAAATAATTAATTATAATATTTCCCAAAACAGCGTCGGTACGCTAATTATTATCCTTGATATTCCTGGACCAATTTTGATGAAATCTCCACTCATGGCTACTTAACTATAGAAAAATTTTCGATGATATTTCGATAAGTATAATCGAACTCATGATTAATTAAAACCTATATTATATTAAAATCTAGGCTTTCAAAACATTTTTACAATAGGGCAAAGTCTGGGGGTCTAGCAAAGATACCAACCGCTAACGCTAACGCCAAACGCTAACTCCAAAATGTACTGAAATGACGTTTCGGAAATCGCTAACTTTTCCGTAGCGAATGTCATTTCGATACATTTTTGGAGTTAGCGTGAGGCGTTAGCGTTAGTGATTGTGATCTTTGCTAGACCCCCAGGGCATTTTACATAACATGTTTCGTACACAGATTAGAGAAAAAAATCTACTTCCATCATTTCAAAGAGTATTATTATACTTCTGTATCATTCAAAGAGTATTTAATTTATACGTAACGTAAGAGTATCATTGGCCCACTGCATTAGCCTATGGTGGTAATAGTATGCATTGGCCCTCAGACCTGTGGGCCAAACATAAACGTCATGTAATGCCAAAAATAGGCGTAGCAGGGGTCCAGATTATACTCCCAAGGGTAAAGCTCTAACTATCACGGTTCATGAGATACAGCCTGGTGACAGACGGACAGACAGCCTGACAGACGTCGTCAGTCCGTTTTGGGTACGGAACCCTATTACTAAGGCTTCGCTGTCCGTCTGTCCGTCTGTCACCATCAGGCTGTATCTCATGAATCGTGATAGTTAGACAGCTGAAATCTTCACAGATGATAAATTTATTTTTGTTGCCGCTATTACAAAAAATACAGAATAAAATAAGTATTTAGCCCCTTAAATACTTATTTTATTCTGTATTTTAGTATTTTTCCTCTCTCATACATTAAACGTTTTTTTGCTAGTTTTTATAGATATTGATACGGAACCCTTCGTGCGCGAGCCCAACTCGCACTTGGCCGGTTATTTCTCTAATCTGCGGGCACTTAAGTATAATTAACATGTTTGTATCTTGAATGCAATCGATTCATACTACTTACATATTATTTGATGGTATATCTATTTTACTCCAAAAACCCCAAACAACCTGCAAGGGCTTAAATAGAAAACTAATAATGGTTAATCAAATCTAATAAATTGTAAAATTTCATTCCACTGTTTAATGCATATTTACTACCGAAATTAACTCCTATTACTCTTTGTTCATGGCCTTGCACACGTTTTTTTTCTTTAATCTGTGCCTCCAGATGGACTTTACGTGAAACATGTGAAATAGTCAATAACAACACGACGAAAAATTACTATACTTAACACTGGCTAAATACACTATGTGTGGAGCCATAATACAACATAAAAAAAATTACTGTGACACAAACTAACCGTCAGTAGCCAAAAAAATTCACAATGAAGCGGCCATGTTGTATAAAATTCCGTCCGGTTTCGTAATGATATTTAATAATTTTGACCAAAAATTTTTAATGATATTTGTGTTTTAATATATCCTATGTTGTGCGCTGGTTATTTCTAAGCATATTAGTGCAACCCGCATGAAAATCAGTTCAGTATCTAGGGATTTGTTCAATAACAAACAAACAAACAAACAGCTACAAATGATTGTCCCTAGATGGCGTTAGATACGATAAATTAGAAAATGTATGGAGAAGGGCAAAAAGCCTTGTAGTCCTGCATCGCGGTTACGATATTTTTTGAACAATAGAACCTATGGGATAAATTAGATTTGATATCATTATGTGTGTGTTCCGTAGCGCATCAGAATTACACATTTATTATATGTAGGGAAGGGATAGGGATAGGGATAGGGATAGGGAAGGGATAGGGATGTAGGAATTATAGTCCTCAAAATTTAGCAACCAGCGTGATTTGAACCCGCGGCCTCCAAGCTATAATATCTCGATAGTGTGGTTTACACTTTAAAAAAAATAATTCTATAATTGTATTATAGAGGTCAGTAAGGTACGTACATGATAGTATCTCAATTTTTTACAGCATAGAGTATTGACGTAGGATTCTAATCCTGCACCTGTACGTAGATACCTAATGGGAAGTTTGCTGACAGAACCAGAAAATAAGAGAGACTTATAATCTGTAAACCAAAAGTGGCCCTCATAACAAATATATGTTAATCAAGCTAGTGGGTAGGCTTCCTTTGTAGCTGTACCCACAAAAACATTAACGAGGTTCACCAAAACTAGACCAGTCAAGAACCTTAATCGACCACGAATTTGTACCCCTAAAACATCATCATAATTATCTTCGTGACTCTTAATGACTACACATTAAGGTCGAATTTCATTTGTCAGTGTTCTGAATGTGTTAAAAAGAAGGTTGCTACGCACGACTCTCGCGGTCTTTGGTTTCCGCAATCGCGTTTCCATGGAAACTGTCACTAAACAAAACTGTCAAATAGCACACAATTTTCCTACAATTTTCCATCAAAAATAATTCTTCAACAAGTCCAACAAAGTAATGACACATTTTACAGGAGAAATTATGATTTGGTGACCATAGTGACCTTCAAGTACACCGCCTAAAACCACATGTACCTAAATGCTGTAAGACTTTTGAGAAGAAAGATGGATTTCGGCTTTGGAGATACACTGATTCCCAGTGTTCGTGGGATCAGGCAGTATTTTTATAATGATCAATTTTTTAGGTATGTAAAAGGACTCCCCACCCACCCACCGGACCACGAACCGGAAAGCGCAGCGTAGGCAGGCCCCTCACTACGTGAACCGACGACCTGGCGAAACCCACGGGGAGCTGCTGGAGGCGAGCAGCCGCTCAAAATGGCGCTCTTTGGGGGAGGCCTATGTTCAGCAGTGGACGTCTGCGGGCTGATGATGATGATGATGAAAAGGACTCAGATATCGCATGGTTTTTGTTGATGAGGATCAGAAACTTAGAGAAGTGTTTAGAGCAAGTAGGCTTGAAGCAACGTAGATTTGCAGAAAGGTGCAGAACCTACCTATGATAAATTTCCAATTCTATCTCAGAATTTTGGTTTTACAATAGATGTATAATTGGCGTCTGGGAAGACGGGCTGTTGCAGGTGCAGGCAAATAAAACATTAGCTTTGTTGGGAAGCCTTAGATTGTGACGTTACATTGAGACATGTAAAGACTACTTTTCTGTAGAAGTCTGAGCGTCGTGCAAGCATCTTTAATAACAAAGCTGTTAGTCCACTTATTTAATCAAAATTATTTTTAAAATGCTCAATGTCTTCAAAGAAAAGATCACTCACGTAATTTTTTCAATTGCGGCGATTATTACTTTATGGGCTTAATTTATCAAATCGTCCTTCTCAATCTTGATTAAAATGTCCGAGAACTGTATTTGTCATTTTTGCGTCTCTAACTTTTTTCACTTCGTTAATATCAATACAAGAGGTGAAGATCTCGTGAGACCCAAATTAATGAAAAGTACATCTTTTTGGCAATGCACCAGGCATGGGTTCACCAATGAGTTATTTTCTAATTTTGGCTGATGATGGTGGACTATGATAATGCTGCTGCTACTGCTGATGATCATGATGGTGATGATTTAGATAAAAGGTCTGACAGTGCCAGATACAATATCCAATTTTACTAGGTGGTAGGACTTTTCTGCAAAGTTCGTCTAGGTAGATACCGCTTTGCCAGTTATTCTGCGGCCAAGCAGTAGTGTCCAAGCACTAGCGTTTGAAGGGCATTGTAGCTAGTGAAATTACTGGGTAAATGAGACTTTATGGACCTGATTACACAGTGTAGTAATCTGATTACTAGACTGTGTGATGTCTCCAGATGACGTGCGCAGTGCAGTGTCACGCGAAACTTTATTATTTAAAAGTTCAGAGTGACACTGCAACTGTTATGGGCGGCCGTGTCTCTTAACGTCAGGTGAACGACTAGTTCGTCACGTCATCATAAAAAAAATTACTTTAGGCGAAGATGAATAATGTTCAAAACAAAACGTCTAAATAATATTAACTGAAAATAAGATGTATGCGTGAATTAAGCTATGTGGGGTCATGCATGAGTTTACTTCAATTAAATATAAAGACTTACTTTTATCGAAGTCTATTGCTTGTCGCTCAGACACAGCACGTGCGTCATGCATTGCGCGTGTCATCATTACTGTCCTTTGTCCTGTACCTATCCATTTCATCGATTCACTAATTTAAGCAGTAGGTAATTTATAACTGACCTAGAGAAATAGTTGTTTATTAAGGTAGGTAGCTGGATGTGTATTCCTTCTTGATGATGTTATATTAATAGGTGTGAGCAAATATAAAAACAAAAGCTAATTTTTAAGATTTCGTGAAATAAATATTATTACGTCAAGAATAATTTAAAGGAGATGAAAATATGCGGGTGAAAGTTGAAAAAGCTAGAAAGATCCAAATAAGAAGTATTGCTACGAAGAGGTTGCATAATAAAAAGATGTCTCTGATGTAAGATAAATAAGCCCGTGCGAAGCCGAAAGGAGTAAGATATAGTAATCCAAATATCTAGTTAAAACACTTTTTCATTCCATTTTAGTCCATCCTCTGGCTTCCACCACATGGCGCAGATGATGGATCGCATGATGGGTGACAGTTTGCAGCCATTCGGCTTTGCGCGGATGACAACACGGCGAAGTAGCAAAGACACCCGCTCTGATGGTGGCCAGGATGCTCCAAGAGATGGTTTGCGAACCGATAGAAGTGATGCTCGGAGGGAAAGAGCAAAACATCAGGGTTCTGACACACACGCAGCTAATGGCACCAGGCATCCTCCAACACAAGGTAAAATTAATTTCGACTTTTACGGCTACGCAAAGCATCTGATAAAGTTCTTCAAGGCTGCTCTTTGTATCAAATGCAGCTATTATTTCATACACATTTAAGTTCTTGCGAGCTAATTTAAAATCCATTACTTTAACAAGGAAGGTAGAATTTGCGCAACACGTTGCACAAAATTTCCAAATTTCGAATTCTTCACTCCAGGACATAATCTTCCAATCGATTTTCTGGTCCGTCTAGTGTCGTAAAGGCGTACGTTTTGAGTGAAAATTTTGGTCTTATCAGCAAACTACAGCTACCGTCCTTGTTCCAGTGGTAAAACCTACTCAGGCGCACACATTCCAAGACCCAGTAGACCAGACAAAACAAACAGATCCAACGACAGAGAAATGGGCAGGCACACTCCGTCGGCGCGACCCAAACATACAACCCACACTACCTTCGATAGTCAATGTCCGTAAGACCTCATCAAATTCATCCTCAGTTGGCAGCGGGAGGAAAGCCAGATCTGTTGAAAGAGTAGTAAGATCAAGCAGAAGAAATCTCGTGCCAATAAAGCCGATCATGAGAAAGAGTGATATTCCTTCCGAAGGTGCTGACGTCACTTTATATGAGAAAGATGAGAAAGTCTTCGATTCCACTGGATATGAATTGCATTTGGTAGAAACTCTGGAAAGAGATATATTACAGAAGAATCCTGACGTACGTTGGAAGGATGTCATCGGGCTGGATGACGCGAAGTCAGTTCTGCAAGAAGCGATGGTCTTGCCTCTTGTTATGCCCGACTATTTTAAGGTTAGTAGTGCGTGTATTTGCAGTAGATTTGTTCAATATCCACTAAATAATGTAAAAATCTGATGTCCTTGGAATAACCTTCGGCTATTCTAAAATAACGCGTTTTCAGCCACCAGGACGCCAGAAAGCCAAAAATATGCCACATATATAAAGTCTCGTCTGGGCTCCTACTTTATATGGTTGATTTGCGTGCCTGATAACAATCGCTTCGCGGTTAGCTTGTATTTACCCTTTGAAGCCGTACCGCTGCTAATGATTTTTAGAAATTGCAACTATTATGTGGTCAAGAAAATGGGTCAACCCAGTTCTTTT
Source organism: Ennomos erosarius (assembly GCA_963580505.1). Taxonomy (NCBI): domain Eukaryota; kingdom Metazoa; phylum Arthropoda; class Insecta; order Lepidoptera; family Geometridae; genus Ennomos; species Ennomos erosarius. The sequence goes on from OY756986.1 coordinate 13,177,097, forward strand.
AACTTCTGTAATTACTGAAGTTACTTTAATATTTCCGTGGTTTTGAGACTAATTACTTTAATTTCATTGTGTATTGTGTTACTAAATAATAAATTCAAAAGTCACACCCATCAGTGTAGAAGCTTATAAATTAGTGCACCAACATTGCTTTGCAAGTTATTTTGATATTGAGAATCATTGTGAAGTTCATAATTCTACAATTTTATATCATGCTATTTAATTGTGTGTGAGAATTAGTACGTAAGCAAGTACTGACCGCGTGACAAAACGCCATGACGTGCATAATATTAATTGGTAGTGCAGTAATGATTTTGACCATGTCCACGATGGCAATGCAGACAGATTTATTTAAAGGCCTATTGCGACTGGGTATGACAATTTGATGATGGTTATATTCCTCAGACAGGCTCTAAAAAAAATCAATAAAAGGTTATTACCACAACTGCTAGAACGTACAGGGGTTACACTTGAGAAGATCTGGTGACAGGTCAAACTTTATATTTTGAAATACTTGTAAGATGCAATGTGATATTTTCGATTGGCGATAATTTTGAATAACACAAAGATTTTGGTGACTAGAATTATTTTTAAACACAATTTTTTATTTTACCTCTAGGGCATCCGAAGACCTTGGAAAGGAGTCCTGCTCACGGGACCACCTGGCACCGGGAAGACTTTGCTGGCGAGAGCGGTTGCTACAGAATGCAGGACTACATTCTTTAATGTGTCGTCTGCCACCCTCACATCAAAGTACAGAGGAGATTCAGAAAAGCTGGTTCGGCTGTTGTTTGATATGGTAAGCAGTTTAAAATTCATAATGAGTTCCAGCTTTTGCAATTATGCTACATTCGCAGTCTAGCCCGTACCTAATTATTGATGTGGCAGCAGGGTTTTGGTGAGACATCCTTATCACAAAGAGGGGCAAATCGTGTAGGTACCTCCATACATCAAATAGCTACACCTACCAGATTTCTATGTCTCTAAGGCAAGGCCAGCCAGCAATACACTAGTTTCAAACTACTGAAACTACAAACTATTTGGTGACGATGGTGACAATATTTATTTATTTATTTATAAACTAAGCAGCTAACTACTCTGCCGTGTGGTCCCGGTTACGAATAGGACCACCCCATCTCTTCCCGTGGGTGCCGTAAAAGTCGGCTAAGGGAACATCCAGGGAATGGGCTGCAGCATTCTCCTTGGTCTCCACCACCATAATCCACTGCGATCACCAAGCCGCCTGCCAAGCGTGGTGATTATGGCAAACCCCCCCCCCCCCCTAATGACAAGCACAAACAATAACGGCCCCCAGTCCCCGGCGGCTCTGCTATCCCGTGGCTCCGGTAGCGGTCACGGTAACGGCAGGGCAGGGGGTGCGAAGAATCACCGGAAGACGCCCGGCTACCAAACCCACCAAACACGACCCCTGGCCCTGGCAACTTATAACGTGCGCACGTTGAGGGCTGACGAAAGGATGGTCGAATTGGAGGAGGAGATGAGTAAGTTACGCTGGGATGTAATGGGATTGTCAGAAGTCCGAAGACAGGGACAGGACACGATAATCCTAAATTCCGGTAACTTATTCTTCTACCGGGAGGGAGACCAACTTTCCCAAGGTGGTGTCGGGTTCCTCGTCCGCAAGTCTCTCGTCAACAACGTGATCAAAGTCGACAGTGTGTCGACCAGGGTAGCGTACCTGATACTCAGAATAACCAAACGGTATTCGTTGAAGGTCATCCAGGTATACGCACCGACCTCGGCACACTCCGACGATGAAGTAGAAGCTATGTATGAGGATTTATCCGAAGCCATGCATACTTCCGAAACATACTTCACCGTTGTGATGGGAGATTTTAATGCGAAGTTGGGCACAAGGAATGGCGATGAGCTGAGAGTGGGGCCATTTGGGTACGGGCAGCGGAACCCTCGGGGACAAAGGCTGGCTGACTTCATGGAGAAGGAGGGCCTCTTTATGATGAACTCCTTCTACAAGAAGCGGCCATCCAGGAAGTGGACGTGGATAAGCCCCGACGGTTCCACGAAAAATGAGATAGACTTCATGATGACGACCAAGAAGCGAATATTCGATGATGTCTCTGTGATCAGCAAGGTGAAAACCGGTAGCGATCACCGTATTGTAAGAGGCACATTGAATATCAATGTCAAGCTTGAAAGGTCACGTCTGGTGAGGTCTACGCTCCGTCCAAACCCTGTCCAAATCCAAAACCCCGAAGGCTTTCAGCTGGAATTCCAAAATCGCTTCCAGTGCCTTGCCGATTGCAACACAGTGGACGAGTTGAACAACGGGTTGGTGGAAACTGTCCAAGCTGTTGGAGCTGAGTTCTTCAAGACCCAACGCCGAAAGAGGACTCAGAAACTCTCAGGAAACACTCTTAAATTAATGGCAGACCGGAGCGAAATGAAACTACAGTCTTCAGTTGATATGTCAGCCTACGGTGAACTCAATAGACGTATCTGGAGTTCCATGCGACACGACTTGCGTGCTTTTAGTACTTCACGTATTGAGGCCGCAATTGAGCGGAACCAAGGCTCTAAGGTGTTCGCAAAAGATTCGTCTATTGGGCAAAGCCAAATGACAAAACTGAAGACCGAGAATGGTAGTATCATTTCATCCAAGCCTGAGATCCTGAGAGAGATTGAGAACTTCTATGGACAGTTATACACATCGACACGTGAGCCCGCTACTAACACAGCTAAGGACACCAGAGCCAAGTTAGTCCGACACTATACCGAAGATATCCCGGACGTCAGCCTGTACGAGATTAGAATGGCCCTCAAACAGCTTAAAAACAACAAGGCGCCAGGTGAGGATGGAATTACGACCGAACTTCTGAGAGCGGGTGGTAGACCGGTACTTATAGTCCTCCAGAAGTTATTCAATTCTGTCATCCTTGAAGGTACAACGCCGGAGGCATGGCACAAGAGCGTGGTGGTGCTCTTCTTCAAAAAAGGTGATAACACCTTATTGAAGAACTATAGGCCCATCTCGCTCTTGAGTCATGTGTATAAGCTGTTTTCGAGGGTCATTACGAATCGTCTCGCACGCAGGTTTGATGAATTCCAGCCTCCCGAACAAGCCGGTTTCCGAAAAGGCTTTAGCACCATAGACCACATCCATACGCTACGCCAGATTATACAGAAGACCGAAGAGTATAATCGGCCGCTATGCCTAGCGTTTGTGGACTATGAGAAAGCCTTCGATTCAATCGAGACTTGGGCGGTGCTGCAGTCCTTACAGCGATGCCAAATTGACTATAGGTATATCGAAGTGTTGAAGTGTTTGTACAGTAAGGCCACTATGTCAGTCCGACTACAAGACCAGAGTACGGAACAGATCCCATTGCAGAGAGGCGTGAGACAGGGAGACGTTATTTCTCCGAAACTGTTCACAAACGCATTGGAGGATGTTTTCAAGCTCTTGGAGTGGAAAAGATGTGGCATCAACATAAATGGCGAGTATATCACTAACCTTCGTTTTGCCGATGATATAGTCATAATGGCGGAGTCGCTCGATGATCTCAGCACCATGCTCAACGACCTCAGTAGAGTCTCCCGACAGGTTGGTCTTAAGATGAACATGGACAAGACGAAAATCATGTCAAATGCCCATGTTCCACCTATACCGGTAATTGTCGGGAACGATACTCTCGAAGTTGTCGACAAATACGTCTATCTAGGGCAGACTGTCCAATTGGGTAGGTCCAACTTCGACAAAGAGGTCGCCCGAAGAATCCAACTCGGCTGGGCAGCGTTCGGGAAGCTTCGACCTATCTTTTCGTCCAAAATACCACAAAGCCTGAAAACAAAAGTTTTCAATCAATGTGTGTTGCCAGTGATGACTTATGGAACTGAGACGTGGTCTCTAACTGTTGGCCTCATTACTAAGCTCAAAGTCGCGCAACGAGCTATGGAGAGAGCAATGCTCGGTGTTTCCCTGCGAGATAGGATCCGAAATGAGGAGATCCGCAGGAGAACTAAAGTGACCGATGTAGCTCTTAGGATTGGCAAGTTGAAATGGCAATGGGCAGGCCACATCGCTCGTAGAACTGACAACCGATGGGGAAGAAAGGTTCTCGAGTGGCGACCACGAACTGGAAGACGCAGCGTAGGCCGGCCCCCCACTAGGTGGACCGACGACCTGGTGAAAGCCGCGGGGAGCCGATGGATGCAGGAGGCGAGCAGCCGCTCTAAGTGGCGCTCCCTGGGGGAGGCCTATGTTCAGCAGTGGACGTCTTCAGGCTGTTAATGATGAAACTAAGCAGAGCTTGTACTATGGGAACCAGATAAGTGATATAATACATAGATACTTTTTACATAGAATAAAATAATAACACCCAGACGCAGAACAAACATCTATGTTCATCACACAAATGTTTGTCCTGGGTAGGAATCGAACCCACAGCCCTCAGTTCAGAAGGCAGGGATACTACCAACTGAGTTATCGGGCTCGTTGACAATAATGATGTTGTTAATTATGGTGCTGATAATACGTTACCAGGCGGCGTTCCACGCACCGAGCACGATATTCCTCGATGAAGTGGATTCGTTGTGCGCCGTGAGGGGCGCCGACTCCGAGCACGAGGCCTCGCGCCGCTTCAAAGCGGAACTGCTCATACAGATGGACGGACTCGCTGCTGCTTTGTAAGATATATTACATTGCTAATTTATGAACTCGACTTAATCTGTCTTTAAAATATTTTTTGAAGTTTGGTGAAAGTCGGGACGGGATGGTTAAACATACTAAATACCCTAAATATAATCATTAGATTTTGGCATAGAACAAGGTACTCAAATGGTACTAAATTTATCCATAAATTGTACAGGAGAAATGGTTATTCTTTTCAGTAATCGAGACAAGATTATCATGGTGTTAGCGGCGACCAACCATCCATGGGACATCGACGAAGCCTTCAGGAGGAGGTTTGAGAAGCGGATCTACATCGGCTTACCAGAAGGTAACAAAACTACTTCTACTTATTACTTCTTGTTGTTTTGTCGAAAACATTTGCGTAACTTATTGTAAATAATATTTCTACTTACCATAAAGACTTTCCACAAAACAACTTTCGTTAAACTGGCATAGCATATTTATAAAAGTTATTGTATGATATGGACAGTATACCTATTACTACATTGCTTTGGTTCTGCAATCATCGTCTATGAGTTCAAAAGAGTTGTATCACACTTAGAATACGGTTCTTCTGCTTGGTAAAATTAACTATTTACGCTTTTAAAACTGTTAGAATCATCATTAACAGCCCGAAGACGTCCACTGCTGAACATAGGCCTCCCCCAGGGAGCGCCACTTAGAGCGGCTGCCCGCCTCCCGCATCCATCGGCTCCCCGCGGTTTTCACCAGGTCGTCGGTCCACCAACTGTTAGAATTACATAGTTCAATAACTTATTACAAAATAGTTTTTTCGCTGATAATGCCAATAAAAAGAGAATGTTTGGGCAGAGAGAAAAAGACGTAGCAAACATGTTTTGACCTATATAGGTAGGGAGGTATCTAATTCATATCCTCTGGCAAAATGATGTTTTCTCTCTTCCTAAATACAATGTTGTATATGATTTCAGAGGTGATAAGGGAGAGGTTACTGAAACTATGCCTCCGTGAAGTGATACTATCAGAAGACGTCAACCTAGCAGATCTCGCGAAGAAGTTGGAGGGTTACAGCGGTTCCGATATCTGTAACTTATGCAGGTATACAAAACTTGTTATTTTCATGATCATCGACGAATAAACACATCCAAGTTTTTTGGAAGCGATGGTAAGTATACGTAGCGGCTTTAGATCCTGCAATGAAGTATAAGCACTCGGTGATGCAAAGCATAATTCAGTAATTATGGTAAGCAGCGTAGACTTGTTCCCCAGTAGGTGGATCGACGCTGGTGGTGAAAGCCGCGAGGATCCGATGGATGCAGGAGCTCAAAGTGGCTCTCTCTGGCCTATGTTCAGCAGTGGACGTTGATGATGACGATGATGATGGAAAGTATTGTGATAAAGATATCTACACAATACCGTACGACCAAGATACCTACTATGGCCCATACACGGTATTCATGATATAGGAATAGAATAAGAAAAAGAATATAGATTAGACTAAATACTAGAATACCTAATACACATTATTATTTTTGCGAATAAATTAATTGGTGTAATAACTCCAATCCAGCAGCAAACAATGTATTTCGGCAGCTCCACTTGAAAACTTCCTAATAAGCATATCATCGTAACCAAGCTTGACATTTAATCTAAAGATGAAGTAAAACACGCTCCTAATCGTTCAAAGGGACGCAGCAATGATGACGATGCGTCGCAAGATCGCTGGCAAGAGCCCCGACCAGATCCGCCGCCTGAAGCGCTCGGAGCTAGAAGCCCCGGTATCCACCGCTGATCTTCTCGTAGCCATGGACAAGACCAGACGCACGGTAACAGAGACCGATGTCACGCGGTACACCAACTGGATGCAGAAACACGGCTGTTCCTAGCGTTGGGCTACTGCCCTTAGGGCGCTGCTACAGAGACTCAAAGCGCAAAAGTAGGGCGAAATTTTAAAGTGGACTCGAATTTTTTAAAAGTGTATTTTAGATAGTGGTTGCAAATCGATGTAACTGTTGGATTGGAATAAAGTGCTACGTAAATAAAGGTTGCCATAATTGAAAGCTTTCAGTTTGCAAAACTAAGGCTGAAAAAGCTAGTGTTGCTGCTAAGGCCCATGTGAATGATATGAGTCTCGTATTGGTGAGATTGGTTTTAGAAGTGAAAACGTAGAGTTTGTATTGCTAGATAAAGAAATGTTTATTGATAGATAGCCTATGAAAGAGATTGATAAAGAATAATCTTGCGGCTTGGGCGAGCCACTGGCCTTTATATAATACAAGTACGCTGGACTCAAATTCTCTTGGAAATTACAGTTCTGTCTTGTGCCGAATCAAAGCGCGTCTCTTGAGAGTCTTGGGTACTATAATTTGAAAATCCATAGCGTTGATTGGTTGCTTTGAAATTGTGAATTCTGTGATTGCTTCGTTTAAATAGTTCCAAAGAGTGTCACTCTTAGCAGTCAGCGCCAGCATGGCGAAAATCAAATAGCTTCAGTCAATATTGGTCAATATCTAGTCCGGAGTACTAGTATAATAGAGGTCAGTGAGGCCAGCACTCTGTTTATAACTTTAATTCTACTATCGAATGTAGCATTACTTTTGAAGGAACTGAAACTTATTTGGAATTTTCTCCCATAAAATTGTAAAGAATAGAACTTTATAACTTTTCGGGATTTATAAATTAGTTTGTGCAGAGTTTAGCGACAGGCATTGTCTGGGGTGTGCCTTTTACGATATTAGGCTAGATCAGGAGGTGAAATTGATATCTTCAGTCAGGTGGAAGCTTTTATATATTATTTTGCAAGAATATTCGAAAATTGCTTACACATTTAATCAAGTGCTCCTTGCTTTATTTTTAAGGATTGCACTGATCTTTACAGATCTTGCAGGCTTGAGTTTTACCCTGTTGATTTTCCTGTATTTGAACATGAAAGGTAAAATTAATTTTAGCAGTGTTTGACTGATAAATGTTTTATGCACGTATCGAAAATAAAATAACAATTTTGGTTTTCATAGTTTATTGAGGAATGGTGTAAAATATGAGTGTTGTATATTGACTAATGATGAAGTAACGTATCCATTGTTCAGTGTTGCGAAATTGTGTGTTACTAGCATTAAAAATACTGTGTTGTACTATTCTAATGTAGTAAAAGTTTTAATAAAGGATATTATCAATTTGCTACAACAGGCTTTCATATTTTACGCAAAAAAGTTCTGATATGTTTCAAGCAATATAAGGCCACGATTTGGTCCATTTTATTAGTAAAAAGGATTATGAAAATTATATTATAATATAACAATGGCAGTGAGAGCACAACTTGTCAAAAAATAGTTTCAAAACAAAAAGTTATGTAAAATAATAATTAAAAGAGAATAAAATTTTCAAAAATAATTATGAAAGTATCTAATTCAACCGTTGGAACATTCCTTAATGTATAATAATAAAATACTTAGTCTAATATCGAAGTTGAAGGCACTAACAGTAGTAGATAATAATATTTACACACAAAACGATAATTAACAAGATAAAAACAACAAACTAAGTTTCTTTGGCTAAAGTTTAATAAAGTTCTACCGCAAATACTTTGCACCGTAAACGTTGATCAGATACCAAATGCAAGTTTCAAGAAGCTATATTATTATAAATGATATGATGAATGATTACGGCAAGTTTCTGAGTTCAGACAATTTTCAATATCAACGATCATTAAAGTTAGTAATAAAATATCTGTAGTGAAATCTCTCATGAGCCACACTCACTCATTTAGTTAACCGGGTAACATAATATTTTATTCGTGCAAGAAAATGGGTAGTAAGTGTAGTTTTATATATCCAAAAATATTTTAATCATGAGTCTTGAAGGAAAGATTGAACCTGTGCAATACTCTGGTATTACACAGGTTCAATCTTTTCTTCAAGATTCATTCATTCATTCTTTGCTTATGTTTATAAAATGGTCAATGAAAATTGATTAGCTCTCATTCGCATAGTGCAATATTGCGGTAAAACTTTGAAATACACATTTCAAACTTAAATTACCCACACTCCTGATTTGTTTCACTTTAAATAAATTTTGGTGGTCGCTTAAACACGGCAAAACATCGCAGTCTATTACTAATAAAATTTAATAAATAAAGTGTAACATAACAACTCTCTTAATATTTCCACTTATGCTTAAATATTATAATAATATTTTTTTCGTTACATCTTATTTTTTGTGATAACACGCATGCATGGCTCTCCCTAATTATTGTGAAATAAATTATCACATTATCCATTATTAAAATCGTTATAAATAATTTTAAGTTTTTGGATTCTTACGATTTGATCGTAATTAAAATGATCTGAAACAGAATTAGCTCAAAAATAATAAATAATTAATAAATAATTCTTTGGAAAGGTGCTTGAATGACGCTGTAGGTAAGGCACGATAGGTTTTTTCAACTGTAACCAATCTAGGCTCATATTATTTTACTTATCTTAAATTACTGCATTGCAACACTTGACGTCCTATGAATTTTATAAACCATTTATAGAGTAGTAAAACTGATAGAAAGTTAATAACATTGTAAATAAACAGAAAATACCAATGCAGTGGTAGCGCCATCTTTAGTGCGTTTACGTCAAAGTAAGGCCCGTATTAGAGAGGGATCCTCAATCGTTGATAAAGAGTCATGTTTAGTAGAGCACCGATCGAAGACTGATCATCGTTCTGTTACGGGCCTGAATATTAGTGCCAATGCATATGTTGGCTACATATTAAACTATATGAAAAACTATATATATATACCAAGATGTGCGCTAGCCTTAATTTTGTTTCATCAATTTTTTAGCTTATTGCATTATACTTCAAAATGAGAAAACCTAGGGTCTCTTAATTAAAATCTTAGGTTTTATCGAACAATACTCGAAGTCTACAATTCCAACTACATAACGAATATAAAGTCAGTTTGAACTATACGACCGATTATGATAGTTTCACTCATCATGGTACGTCACGGTAAATGTGAGCAGAGATTTACTGGAAAATCACTCTGGTGAAGAAGTTCCATTCGGTTCAACTCGGGGTGGCTTCTCATCTTCCAAGTCTTGCTCCAGTATGATGGCAAAGGAGAAAGGGGTGAAAACGTAACCCTGACCTTCGTAGAACTTGCTCATGAATTCCACCCTAAAAATAATAAATAACGAAGTAAATTCCGTGGATTTAGTAGCTCGCAACTACTACTACTTTTTTCGAGAAGGGTTTAGTTATCCATGGGGTTTGTTTCATGATCGTAAAAAAATGCCAATTAAACATCTGCGGCCTTATTAATAAACGTGGAGTAGCTTTGGATTTAGGATTACTTACTCCAACTTTGTCTTTTTTGGCCATTCGAATATCGAACTTGATCGAAAAAGACAAAAGGTGGTTTAGCTAGTCCAATGCTACTACACGATTATCTATATCTATACATATAATAAAACTGTAGAGATAAAAAAATCTGTAAATGCAAGATATCGAAAAAAAAATTACACAGGTTAGCTTGAAATTTTTCGCTGATCACGTTAAGCTACTTTTTAGACATTTTGTCTGTTTGTTTGTTTGTTTGTTTGTTTGTTTGTTTGTTTGTTTGTTTGTTACGGCACAAGTCCGAAAATACTGAACGGATTTTCATGCGGTTTTCACTAATAAGCTTAGAAAAACCCGGTGCAAAACATAGGATATATTAAATTTTAAATATCGTTAATATTTTTTTTGGTGAAAATGATTAAGATTTCATTATGAAACGGAACGGGATTTTAACAAGATGGCCGCTTGAAGGCCTCAAGGTAAGTTTTTTTTTCTTATATTGGCTCTTATTTTGGCTCCACACATAGTGTAGGTATTTAGCCAGTGTCAAAAGGTAATTTATATTTTGGCTACTAACCATAGCTGAGAGAAAAAAAATGTTACTCTGCTACACTGCTACTGACGGTAATTTTATCTCGGGTTTATCCGGATGCACAGATTAAAGAAAAAAACTCTGTTACTATTATGGCGCGGCTTCATATAAGCCCGAACCTTCGCTGTTGAGTTGGTGCGGAAAAATATCTCTGTTGACTATCCTCGACGTTTTGGTAGCGCCCCAACCAGGACACACAGTCAATTTGTTTGCCTGCTGCGCGACCGACGTGGGCTAAATAAAATGGAGGAAGCAGTACCGTTATATTGCATGTCGGCGAATAAATATTTTTAAAAACTGTGAGAGTATTATTTGCGATTACAAAAATAAATTTTAATAGTTTTAATTTATAATTTCTTATCAAAATGAAGTAAACCCAATTTTTTTTATTTGTCTGTTTATCTGTCGTTTTGAATACGGATCACGGTTGTTATAGTGACAAAAGAAATATATCATCTGTGAAAAATTCAACAGTCTAACTATCACGATTCATGAGTCCATCCTGTTTACTGATGGACAGACAGACATACAGACAGACAGACGGACAGCGGAGGTTTAGTAATAAGGATTTACCCTTTGAGTACGGAACCCGTCATTTTTATTTCATTCTGAACAATCCCCACTGCACTAAGCAATAAGGAAGTAATTTAATGCATGTTTTTATTTATAACTTAAAAGACAAAAAACAGTAAACGACAATTGGCGCGCCTGCATTACCGGCAGTGTATCACACTTTTCGGGCTACGGCGAAATACATTGCGCGATAACTTCGTCTGCACTGGATGCAATGCAGATTAGAGAAAAACAATGTGTTCATAACAATGTGTTCAGGAAGGAATACCCAAGGAAGTCATATATAGATAAGTTTTTTAGTTAATCTGTGGTCCAACCTAAAAAAGAGGATAGGTATGAGAACCTTCTTGAATATGAGCACGACACAGAGAACAAGGAATTTAGAAAACTAAAAACTTCTTAGACTTTTTTTATAAGTTTCAAGGCTTCACGCAATATCATATTTAGCCAATATTGAAACATAACTAAATTATTCATGTTTTCGATTTATTGGGTTCTGGCAAGGGCAAAATTCTTTATTGGCGATCTGGTATTATGTATTAGTTTTCAAAAATCTACTACGCGTTACCATTCGAAATAAGTATTAAAAATTGTATTTATAGTACCTATAGCTTAACCTTTAGTAGTAACATATTCAGTAATCTGTGCCTATTGATCCTTGCTTTTGCTACGCATTGTAAACCCTTTTTTATTTTGGCATTAGACAAAATTTGTATTTAGCCAATAGGAAGTATTTTATGAAAACTGTTTAAAAGGGTAGGTACTTAGACTTTTTATAATTATTTATAAGGCTTCACGCGATTATCATACTTAGCCAATATTGAAGCTTTGATTTTTATTCAAGTTTTCGATTTATAGGGTTTTGGCGGGAGCAATGTTCTTTATTGTGTTTTATATTTTATATATTTTTATATTCGCTGTGTGAAATGTCCACACATATTTATTTATTTAATTATTTATTTATTGGCGATCTGGTAAAATGTATTATTTACATAAACTTCTACACGTTACCATTCTAATTAGGTAGATAAAATTATTTTTGCGCTACTGCTACATTCTTGATCGACTCCAAGGAAGTTTTAAGGTACCTGCTATAGCTACTTAAGTTATATATATACCCTTACCATTACTACGCATTTTAAAACCTTATTTTATTTTGGCATTAAAGTAAGCCGGAGGTGCTATTATTTGTATTTAGCCAATGATACGAAATATTTGATGAAAAATGTTTAAAAAGGGTAGGTACCTACTTAGATATAATAATATGTAGGTATTCATTATGGCAATAAAATTTTATCCTCGAATTAACAACATGGCGCGTAACGTTCGTTTTTGACTGTTTTTGATTTGTTCTTCTTCTTCTTCTTGCATGTTGAAATAAGTTCTTAATAGTTAAAATATTTTAGATCTATGGGCTTTTAAATAAACCACGGGAGCAGAAAATGATTGATTACTCGGTTACTTCATGAAGGTAATAGTTATAGTAGGTAAGTAACTATCTTATTTGTAGGAAGTTAGGTACTCAATTCGTATGGAACCAAACTCAAGAAGGTAAAAAAATGTGGTAAATGGAACAAAAAGCGCGCGGATAATATGTAAAACTGAGCAAAACAGGATCATCGTGTGTGATTCTTCCATATTTTTTTAAACTGTACCTGCCTGCTTAGGTAACTACTACCTAAACAAAATTTATTGAAACTTCTGTTAAAGACCTGACTGAAGTGATGATGATTTCTTTTTGTTGTAATATGAAAAGGTACTTATAAAATTGTAGTTTTTTGTTTGGAACTTCTTTTACTGTTATGTATATTAGACTCAAAACATTTAATTTTAGGTAATGGCTTAAATAGCTTCCACTCACGGCTATGCTTGCGTTATACCTATACCTATGCTAATACAGGTTACTGTGCTCAGCTTCGAAAAGATTTAGTGGATTTTTTGTTTGGTACGAAATGTATTATCTATTATTAGACTATAACGTAAAAATAACATAACACAAGCGTGCGAAGCCGCGGGCAAAAGCTAGTTAATTAATAATTGTTTCCAACGAATTGGATATTCTATTATAACTTATTGCATTAAATGAGCATTAACTATCCAATCAGCGAAACTAACGTTACTCAGCAAGATAAAATTATTTTATAACCGTGCTGTTATTACCGCAGTCATGCAGATTACGGACACTAAATGTATCGTTGACTGCCGGCGTCTCTACACGGTTTTAGTTATAGTCAAGAATCTAACTACCCACATTAATATAGTCCTTAAGCTTTAAAGAAGAAACATTTTCAGACAATCAGATTCTCAAATGGATGTAATGGCACAGTTCCACGCCTTCCAATACAACATTCTTAAATAACTCACCAATGTAACCGTAGCGTGTGTAAGAACGCCGATAGTCCCTCCATGAGGACGAGGATGGCGATCGTGAAGAAGGCCCACGCGGCGAAGATGACGTACAGCATCAGGACAGTTCCAACGCTGAAGGAACCCAGCCCCATGCGCAGAACGCGCTGCCATAGTACGGCTGACAGTTCTGAAAGGGCAAGTATTGATGTAAGGGAAATGTAGGACACCTTCCAGCTGTAGCAGCTGGTTAAGAAAGGCTAAAATTGGGTTCGATGGCATGCATTTGGTTAATCCCAGTTGTTCCATTGGCTTGTTCAGTTCCATAGGAGAAACAGCCAGCTACGATTCAAGTTTTTTATGAACGCATTACAAGATACTGATGACGGTGTTAGTAAGAGATTCGCTCTGAAGATATTATAGCCGTCAAACATATCCATTCGATCATACTTAGATGCACTCTGATTTTCAATATTTAAACAGATTCCTAGTTAGGTAATACCTACCATAAATTTACAGGTATAAGTGTAAGGTAAATGGAAACAATTTATTAGAATAATAAGTACTTAAAAAAAGCATTTGGTTTTATGTACTTACGAGCATGAGCCAAAGACAATGCCCAAAGCCGCAGATACGAAGCCGTATGTGATACCGTCCCCAACACATACTCTATCGTATGGATCGCTTGGGTGATCAGGACCTCACCCATGCCCTCTTCATGAGGATCAGGTTCCGCGTCTCCACTTTCCACGCCTTGTTGGTATTGCTGGAAGAACAAAACCTTTTTTTGGTGTCCTCCTTTCAATTGCGTGAGTTTGGTTTTCTTTGTAGTTATGAAAACTGCGATAACTATGTAGATGAGTTCAAGTATATCATGGATCGTCACCATCAGCCTGAAAACGTTAACTGCTGGACATAGGCCTTCTCCATAGAGCACTACTTTGACCGACTGCATTCCTCTTGTATCCATCGGTTCCCAATATGTTTGACCAGAATGTTTTAACTAACAGGAGACCAACTCACTATCCGATATTTATAAACAATCAACAAATACCGTACGAACATACAGCCAAGTACTTAGGCATGACACTTGATGCAAAGCTTCGCTGGAAGGCCCATGTCAAAAAGAAACGCGATGAACTAGAGCTTCGATACAGGAAGATGCACTGGCTACTTGGGAAGCTTCGTTGTCAGTGTACAATAAAATACTCTTATATAAACAAGTCCTCATGCCAATATGGACATACGGTATTCAGCTTTGGGGCTGTACCACACAAAATAATATACAGATTATTCAACGCTTTCAAAATAAAGTACTTCGGTGCGCTGTAAATGCACCGTGGTATTTTAGAAATGAGGACCTACACCGGGACCTAAAGGTAGACCTCGTCGTTAACGTGATAAAAAAGTTAGCCGAAGCTCATGACCGAAGGCTTCATCACCATGTGAATGTCGAGACTATCCAGCTCCTCGATAACACAGACATAGTGAGAAGGCTAAAAAGAATAAAACCTTTTGAGTTAGTTTAGTGATAGTGAAATTGAAACATAGTGTAGTGAGTGTTACTAAAAAGACACGTGAACAAGGTGTTGTCTACCCCTTAATAGAGACATTAAGAAAAGTGTTAATGGACACATTCTTAGCATTACTCTACCTTAGCAGTTTAAGTCAAAGTTGAATTACTTATTAGCCGTAGAAATGGCTAGATTTTAATTTTAGTGACGCACTACTTACGATGCTTCATAAAAAAAAAATTTTGACCCACCTCACGAAGGGTAAGCCAACGCTGCGGCTTCCAGTTCATGGTCGTCACTTGAGAACCTTTCATATGAATGGCAACAGAAGTCTAGTTCGTTTTCCTTAAAATAACTTTCCTCAATAACTATTCCGCCAAATATTTAGGGTTTTTAAATATTTTAGTAGTTTTCTACATACCTTTCTTTTCTTTGCCGCCATCATATAATACACAGGTTTGCCGAAAAGCATGACTGGTATACACAGGAAGGCCACTGCCAGGAACGTCTTCTGCAATGCTTCTTGTCCGGTGTACATGAACGCGCTGCAAGGAGGCTTGTCTTCGGACTTCTTCATTAACATCATGTTGATGAAGATGATGAGGACCGATGGTGCACATGATGTGCCTAACGCTGCTGGAGCTGGGGAGGTCAAAATTGTTTTATGTCACTCATTTTCCCCTGATACTAATGTATCAGGGGAAAATTAGTGACATCAAAAAACTGAAAACTGAAAAATCTATTGCATCTCAGCTTTTCCTATTAAGGAGATGCAAAAAATTTTTCAGTTTTCTTTGCAGGAATATATTTTAAACCAACGACCTGTTCGATAGTAACTATATTATCTTTCATATAACGCTGAGAGTATAAGCAACAGTTGAATGAGTAATTTTGACCAACAGGTCATATTATTACACACCTCTACGTGATTTATTCAGAAAATGAAAACACGAGGATAGGCTGAATAACTTACCAGTTGCATCAGCCGAATACATAGTCCATTTCATAAACATCAGTATGCAGAGGTACCAAAACAGTAACAGTAGAAACAGTATCTGTGGGATGTACTGTAAGAATATCATCTCTGGTTTCCTGAAGAAGCTGAAAAATAAAACTCCTACCAATAAAACGTTCTGTATGTTTAATAAATCATATAACTGTTAAAACTAAATTCTATGAATATAGTAATTACTTGAAGTTTACCACACTCATTGTCACACCGAAGGCCATATGTATCACACCAAATATGATGGACAGCTTCATCTTGAACGAATTCAAGAATATTATGTTATTCGCAGCAAACTGAAAAGAAAATATTAAAAATGAGGGTCCGGATTTTTAGTTCTAATATCATAATTTGTGATGGTGACCATAACAAAAACCGAAAGAAAGAATTACAAACTTAGCGGTGGTCGTGATGCTTTTTGATAATGGAAAACAATATATGGCTGTAAATCCAGCAATAAATCACATTTTAAAAGAGCAGTAACTTTAGTTCAATCTGCAAAATCCGAAATAAAAGGACTTTCTTACCTGCCACACAGGATCCATCCCAAATGGATAAGGTTCCCCAGCGTACGCCGTAGTTGGGTCCAGTTCTAACATTGCGTGATTTTGTAACGTTTCATTGTCGTACACATTTTTCCAGCTGCTCCCGAATATATTGAACGACTTAGAAAACATATCATTGTATATCAGTCCGGTGTATATAGAGAACAATCCCATGAGAAGTATGATATATCGGCCGCCGAAGAATATGTTCCATATTTCGTTGTCTGTCTTCATTTTTGAAAGTCTTTTCTCGAATATGACGATGATTGCAGAAAATATCGTCATTATGAGGCCGTGACCGACGTCTCCAAACATAACGGCGAAGAGGAAGGGGAATGTTACGATCGTATACAGAGCTGAAATAATGAAACTGTTTAGTTGTATTACAACGGTGTTAGGCACTTGACCAGAAACACTCATGTCATCAATGGCTTGCAAGAAAAAAATGTGATCCGCGATCGGAACAACAATTTTCCTCGTCCGTCTTATTTATTTTATAACAGAAGGTATGCTGCAACCGAAAATTAAAACAAACGTATGTCTTCAGAGAGTAGCATACTAATAATCCTAAAACGATGTTAATCAAGAAACGAACGATGTTGATCTAGTTTAGAGTATACAGTGCAATGATCAGCGATACTATTTGCAGAGTGGCAAATGTAGACTACTTATAGAAATGTTTTACGTATTTTTTCCCACAAGTTACCTGGATTAACTTCTCTGTAACTAGCGATTCCATAGGAATCAATGAGGTTCTGGAACCCTCTAGTGAACTTGTTAGTTCGATTGAACGTTGGCGGGATCTCTCTTGTGGGCACGAAGTGGAGGATCGATGGTATGAGACTGCCCGTGGCTCTCTGTAAAGACACAATGGATAACATGTGAACATTGTCAGTACGGCTCATGTTATTGAAATCACCAGCAGCAAGAACAAGTAAGAAGTGAAAGCAACAAGATGAAGGCTCAAAATCCAAAATAAATTTTAAGTACCTAAAAATCCTTTAAAATGGTGTATTGCAATGAAATCTCAAGTTAAGAATTTGCCCCAAGAATTTAATAGTACCTATGTTGCACCAGCCAGTCCCCTACTAAACATGACATGGCGCCACTTTTAGCAATATTTTACGAATTTTAAAATTGTGCTACAAAATAGTAAAAATACTTACCACACCATCATCCAGAGCCTTCTGAACAAGATGAAGATCGCTTCTCGGCACCCAGCACTCCGCTATCAGGCATTTCTTGATTATGTCCATACTGAACATGTTCAAGGTATGATAAATTGCCTTTTCTTTCCGAACAGCCATCATCCAAGTGCTTATGTCCCGAGCTATGTTTGTGAGCACTAGACGTCTGTGTTGTTCCGTTTGTTCTAACACCTGCAATTAGGTAAATATAGAGGAGATAAATATAGAGGATGAGATTTCCAGTAAAGTAAAGGTTTCATATCCGATGGATGCAAGAGGTGAGTAGCCGGTCAACGCTCTGTGTCACTACAGCACAATAATTAAACAAACTAAAGAGAAATGGGGCTAATAGGAAAGACCCGAAATTTTGAGTCTATTGCGGACATAGAACACTCAACTTTAAACGTTGGTTAATTAATGAATGGTTTATTTGAACTGCACTAGCCAAATAACCAAACCAGAAAAGGAACACAAACATAAGCTAAATTGTTAAATGAAATGAAATAGGAGAAGCAAGTATGTTATATAATGATGAAGAGCAGTTACAAATACACCAATTGGCAACAAGCGTTAATTTATATTAACACCGTTTGATCCCTATTACACTGGCTAACCTAGCCAACCGTGGGAGTGCGGACTACAACTTTATTTGAGTTAACACTCATAACATCTTTATCTACTGTAGGTTTTATTCAGAGGCATAAAAATTGTTCATGTGCTGATCTCATACCATTTCCAAGTCTTTTATTCTCGTGCCTACTCCAGCGAGCATGTCCAACTGTTCTTTGTACGTTGCTGGACAGGGGTACAAAGTCGCCTGGAAACCATGGCAGACCTTCTTCACTCGTAGTTTGATTTGCTCTCCGTGGAAGAATACTATGAATACTGCTTTATGAAGGTCATGACCCTGAAAAACATAGAGACAGTTTTTATTTAGTAACATCAGCAACTCTTGTAATAATGTTGACTAAAAACGTGTGATCAGAGCTTGCCTAATATGAATGAAATGAAATGAAATGATCTTTATTCCCGACACACAATGGTCCCACGTAGCAAAGAGCTATAGTTGCTTTTAAGATGGCCACAAGAAAACCATAATGTCAACATTGTCACAACTCTCTGAGACGAGACAAAATAGAATCGGTGTACAGGTCTATATTATACTTGTAAACATATGTTAACGAGAATATTCTGTGATGCTAACAGGAGAAGTAGGTACAAATTATAAGCATATTTGAGCCAAATACTGATGCTATTAGACGAGGTGATAGTATGTATTGTCAAAATCTACCAATGCTTGGACAACGTGACGCGAACGTAGTTAGTATAAATGGACGACTTATTTAGGTCAGATTACGTTTCCATTAAATGAAGAGGGCAATCAACTATATGTATGAAACTCAGCAATGCTGGATTATTTCTGCTTCTTCTTATGATTGCTCGCATATGCACTAAAACGCATTGTAATTTTCTTTAAATTACTTTGCGCTTTATTTAGAGCATTGAACTATATTCGAAACGTGTTTAATTTAAAAATTTACGAGTGCTCTTTTATTATAGTATGGTATTTAAAATTCAAATGACCAGCCCTCTTCTAGTGCTTGAAGCTTTAGTACTTAGCAACATAAAACCTTTATTATTTCTTTGTGAAACGCCCGCAAAGCTTTATAGTCTAAATAAATCAATATGTTAGTTCAGGGTAACGACCGCAGCCATATGCTTTTTTACAGTTTTAATAATAGTGCTGAGTTTCATATTATGGGGTAAATCTGCTGAAGGTTGTAATGGTAATTTGACTTTAAGTACAGGCTAGCTTGTTAATGATAGCATTTTCATAGTTAGTATGGGATTCGAAATGGTTCTGTTGTAGGGGCTACTTTGTACTAGTCAAGGTGTATTTCAGTTAATGGGTACAGAACAAAAAGCGTTCTACTGGACCTAAGTATATTATGTTTGATTGTTTGTTTAGTTAAGTTTGTTTGTTGATATAATTTATGAAGTAAAAACCTCTGATAATGTGAAATGAGTAGATACTGTGCTCAGGGATATCTTAAATCATTTTCTCTTTCCTAAAGCACACATCTTATGAACATTCAATTCGTTTATTTTTATGAAGTCTTCGCGTGAATGCATAAAACGCAATAAATCATTCAGACACTAAAGATGAAATAGAAATTGGCTGTAATTCAATAACATTCGAGGCTTAACTCAATCAGTAGACAACAATAGGTGCTTCCCAAGAAGAACTACGAAACTAATGGAGCATGTGGTATAAAACAATATAGTTTAGTGCTTTGCTCTTAAAATATTTTACAGTAAATTATTACGCGTAAATCTTGTCAATTTTGAACTAAATGCACCTGTAAAATTTATGATTGTGGATAATAATATTATGATCACGTCATATGTCTGCTCTCCAGCTTTAAATAATACTATACCAGTAGCCCAACCCTAGTTATGAGAATTCATGACAGTAGAAAACTGAATCTTATCAATATGATCCATTGATTTGTTTATCACCATTGGAATACCAAGTTTGATAACTGATTTTCAAACAGGAAAGATATTTACTGTTACGTTACTGGGTTATCAATTAAGTTTTACCATCCCTTCTAGAAAATTAATAACAATTATGTTAGGAAAGGATACCTTACCGTTATAGGATCTTTCAACATTTGCTCGATCTGTGCATGTTTGAAGAATATATTTCCATGTGATATCCTCCAGAGCATTCTCTCAAACGCAGGCACCCTAGTCGTAGCCACCACTCCAGCGATGAACCCAAGGTGTTCAAGTACTGCATCGTTGTTGTACATTTGAACTGATGCCGATATCTTCCTAGCTGCACTGTGGTCTTGGAAGAAGGTCTGGGTCTTCTCAATGAGAAGTTTCAACTCGATTAGTGAGAGGTAATCGCTTTTCAAGTTGCGAGCGTTGCGTGTGATCTCTTGGATTTCTGATTCGATGTAGTCTATTCTTTCCTGGAAAAAGAGATTTTTATTTAGATAGTAAATTAAAGTTATGTTTATTTGGATAACAACAGTGATTTTACATTAATTGGACCAATTATTGATAGCTATAAGACGAACCAAACTTAAACCTACTATATATACTGTATATAATTCTGTTTACCTGCTTATTATGTTTGTGGCATCATTAACTTCCAAGCAAGTATCGACTTTTACTGAATCCAACGGAAGCCATAATTTTGTTTTCATTTTTTGGTTATTTAATAAAAAAAAAATAGCATTCTTAGCTATTAATGTATCATTCTAGTGAGTCAGGGACTGATTCAACTGTAATTTACAACAGTTATAAGTAGAAAACTCCTGACTATTACTGGCAAAAATAGTTTGGTCTTTGTATTCCTTTGATGTATTGTAGTCTTCATTGCCAAGGACCTAAATGACTAAACTATACTTTCATTTCTTTAAAAGCATTGATCGATACTAGTGTATTAAATAGTGATTGTTGCAGCGATTACATGCTTTCAAAACTGAGAAATGTAACTCATGTCTGAGATAGATGAACTTCACATGTATTGGTGTTTATAATAACTAGATATCCGAGTATTCTTTAAGGCCTTTAAGCTCTTAAATAATTAGAGAACGAGCACTTTTGTTGTCAATGAGATTAGATAAAAATGTGTACTGTAGACAGACAGTTTATGTACACGCTACTATCCGATATTGGCTGGCTTCTCTCTTGGAAAGTATGGAGCTTTCACAAAAAGACATACTGTTTCATCGTTATCAATATTGTTAAAGAAATGAGCCATTGTGTATCAATGTTCAATAAACTTTAAACCAGTTACGTATAGATAGTCTCTGGTAAACACTTATCAATAGGTATTTAGAACCAAAAATTTTAATAACCTAAAATAAACTAATGATCCAGTGGTACTTCAGAAACGTTTCATCAGTAATTATCATTAGCTAAATTAATTAGCTTAATGTAACAATGATAAACGTTTACTAATGCCAAGAAATTCTTGTTGCATCATAAATTGAAGTTATAGGTGCTTTATATTTTTTTACCTCAAGTATGTTAATCTCTCTGGGAGTCAGGACCCGTGGAGAGAGCTTCGGTGGAGGAGGCGGTTCTGGCAACTCTGCCCAGACCCAACGAAGCTTTCTTTCCATCTCACTACATCTTCTCACTTCGGTCACGTACCGTCTTTGGAAATCGTTGACGTGAGGATTGAGCTGTGGAGAGAAAATATTATGGTTTCAACGAAAAAGAAATAAAAATTCAATACTTATAGCCGTCTGTGACTTTTTATTAACTTTCTATTAACTGCCTTTCTTCATCATCATCATCATCAATTGGAATACGTCCACTGCCGAAAGTACGCCTTTCCTATTCTAGAATGCCACTATGACGGGCTACATTTAAAAACCGGAATAGAAAGAGATAGCTCAAACGGCCAGTGACGTCAGAGGAAGGTCGTTATAATACTTCATTACTAAGTTGTGGTAGCTTATCATACAATATCTTTGGCACGTGACGTCACGAGTAGATTTTTCATAGTAACTCTTTTTCGCGAGAAAGGGACAGGAGATGCCTCCTGTAGAAACTTTAAAAGTTTATTACTCCGTGATTTGTTTACCGATTTTGCTTCATTTTCAATTATTGCATTCATTTTTAATCTTCTTTATGAAAGTAATATTTACTTGTTCATTTTTAATAGTAGTCATCAATCCTATTCATCAAGTTCTATAAGTGGTTTTATGTGATAGAGAAAATTCAATTATAGAAAATCTTCTATCAGTCCATTACTGACGTTTGAAAGTACCGCAGTACAAGATCCATCCAATACCCGAATTGGCACTCAACGGCGCAATTACAGTTTATATGCATTTTATCGCCACCACTCCTCTGTAACACCCGGAATCGGAGAAGCAGGGCAAGAAGTTTCGGCCTTTGGTCGATATTCGATATCGAGTATTTAGTTTGGTATCGGATCAGCATGAAGGTGACCACGATAATAGCTGGTAATTTTGATGCTATACTTTAATGTTTCTTACGCTAAATATTACTTGAATTTCTGAACACTAAAATATCGAATCCGTATTAAAAATAACAAGGTATTGTCCAAACTAACGTTATCACTATGACGTTATGAGACAAGCAGCTGCTCAAAGTGGCGCTTTTTAGGGGAGGCCTATGTTCAGCAGTGAATGTTTTCAGGCTGATGATGATGATGATGATGATGATGATGATGATTATGATGGCTATGGGGTTATTAACCATGTGTTTGAACTTCCAAATCCAAACATAAGTATTATGACTGCTATTCATAGTACCGTTTCGTTTAAAACCGATGGGTATTTCGAATACTAAGTATCGATTTTTGTATCAAGTTCAGAGTATCGATAACTGTTGAGTATGAGTTTGTTGATTTCTATTAAAGCCATAACTCATCAATGTAATATGATGAGCTCCTTTAGCTTTTATTGGTCCTCTCATTTATAGCCGTTTTCTTTTGTATTACTTGCCTAAAAATATTTATTGGCTTTCGGGTTTTGTATTTCAATACGTTATTGTAAGGACTTCATCATCATCATCATTAACAGCCTGATGACGTCCACTGCTGAACATAGGCATAGGCATTGTATGGACCGTATGGACTTATGTTTTCTATATCGTTTTTCTGATGACATGGTTATTTAGGAACAGAATTAAATTCTTTGGGTAGATGTGTAGGTACCTAATCCACGCGAATCAAACTGTTAACGTTCAGGCCACAGTTCACCCTATCTACATATTATCATCAACAGCTTAATGATCCACTGCTGAACATAGGCCTCCCCCACGGAGTGCCATTTTGAGAGACTGCTTGCCTCCTGCATCCGTCGGCATCCCGTGGTTTTCACCAGGTCGTCGGTCCACTAAGTGAAGGGAAAACCCTATCTACATAATATGGTACAGGCATATAACCTTTATTTTATACCAAGCCATATTGATTCTTTCCAAATATAGGTACTTTTAATGCAATCAAGTTTTTATTGCCAAGCATGTAAGGTCATAGAACTTTATCAAATAAGCATATCAAAAAAGGTCGTTCCTCAGGAACACGAATATCTGTTATTTCTGTTTTGATTTCTGTTATCAGTAATCATTTATCATTCCCATGCTCAATAGCAATCCTTTGCCTTTGAACCCTGTCCAAATAGAGACGATCATTTTGGTCAAGTATTATATCGATCAGAGCAGAGGTTCAACAAGATTTTTAAGAAATAAGTGAACACTGAATTATGTCCCATAAGAATCTTACATGATTCAACGTTGCGCTGATTTGCTCATGAATAAAATCAAACTTAAGTAGAAGAAATAAAATTTATTAATCATTTCTAGCCATTCTGAAAAAAATCATTCAGTCTCCCTAGGTGTCGTTTAACTAAATACGAGCGGGTGGTTTTACTTGTGGCTTGATTTTATAGGCCCTAAGCCTAGCCTCTAGCCAGTGTGTAATTAGAAACTATGGCCTTCGTTCTCTATATTTGAGTAAAGTTCCGAGTTGGCTAACCCCCACGTAATGTCACTTATAACTGCAGTAACGAATTTCAGAATGTCCGAGTAGCGCTAGCCGACCCGTAAACCAGGCTGCTACTTACAGGACACATCAACTGCCGATTAGTACGGTTAACCGACGGCTATAGCAAAACTTGTTGCAAGCTCGCATGTGTTTGTAATTTATTATTATAGTTTGCATGCCACCAATACTGAGATCTACGGAACTGAAAACTACCAACCCTGTTGATTACGCTACTGCTATAAAAACATCGACTATTCCTGTTTCTATTTCAAGATCGGATACTTATGAATATAGAAATCATTGTATTTAATTACTAAAACAGTCCGCTCAGAACCGTGGGAAGCCGATGGATACTGGAGGCTAGCAGCCGCTCAAAGTGGTGCTCTTTAGAAAAGGCCTATGTTCAGCAGTGGACGTCTTCAGGCTGATGGTTATGATGCTGATGACTACTAAAAAAGTTTTTGTTCAATTATAATATGTTAAATACTTATAGAATATTATGATATTTTTGTTTTGTATTGTTTTAATTTTTATTATTGCGTCAAGTTAAAACCATATTTCAGGTACCTGTAGGTATTACTTATTACATTTCCCGTTGAACTAAATAATGTAATCTAAAGTCGTATTACATTCCTCATTACATTAATTTAATTAGTTGATACCCCTTTTTGTAAAGGTAAATCCTTACCTACTTACTGTTTTTAGGTAGGAATAAATACTCTTTGAAGGGCACCTACCGCACCGCAGCATATAGCCGGCACATAAAAATGTCAAAAAAAGTAAAAAACGAACCCAAAATGGTGTCACTGACAGCAGTCAGGGTGACTATTGAACGAACGAAATGAACAGTTGACGTTGCAACAGACCATCGTAAATTTTTACTCACTGATTATTTGATCGAAACTCTGTTTTCGTTTGTGAAACTGAAAAAAACTACTCGCCGTCTTTACGTCCCGATCAGTATTACTCACTGGCTAGGTAATCGTAACTTTAATCGCATATAGAGAACGAAGCCCTAATCTTTCTACTAATTTTATAAGTAGAGTTGTTTGATAGCATAATAATATTTAACCTAGCTGTGTTAATAAGTGGTTTGTGGTGGTTCTTGCACTAAAAACATGTATGGCTGAAATGATATGAAAAACAAATGCATTTTTAAAAATTTCGATTATAATTTTTGTAAAATTTATGCCAATATGTCCTCCAAATATTCTAAATAGTGTTTAGGTAATTGCTTCAACCAACATCTACATTAGTGTCACAAATTATTATTCAAATAATCATCTATATTGGTACCTATATGTAAGATAGCTCGTGAATATGATGTTCGAGAGTCCTTTATGACAACCGATAACAGCATCAAATCGTCCACAAACCAATTCCCAACCATCGTAGTCACGAGCACGAGGCAGGCCCGTGATGTTGTAGCAGGATGCGCAGAGGTGGGGATGTCATTGTCATTTCAATTAAAAACAATAACTGGTCACGATAGGACTTGTCGCGGTCAGAGGATGGTGAATACTTGCGAAATGAGCTAACTGTATGACCCTGTTGGACGGAATTGTGAGCCCAACATTCATACGTTACTATATAAAATACGATTTTAGTTCTGCGCCGTCTGGTTAGCTTTTCAGGTTGTGCTCGTTTGCTAACACGCCCTAATAAAGCTGTTTAATGTTCATCCTTTACTGAGGTAATGATAGGGATTACCACGTTACCGACATTCATCTTCCAAAAGCTCAAATAGAAAAATTCTCAAGTTCATTCAAAAAAATTGCTCTATATTCTACAAATAGCGATAAAGTATGAATATAGATTGATTCATCTTTACCTTGCCTTGTGATTAACGATGTTTCTGATTCAAGTACGTAGTTATGAGCTTTGATTTTCTCTCTCATCAGTATCTTAGTATACCAAATACTATGGATTACCGGTACTGGGCTTGGCAATAGGCCAGCCTGATGGAAGCCTGTTATCAAACTGTCCTACACAGCATCGGCACGAGTTACTCCGACAATTGCTACAAACGTTAGAGGGGCCACAAGTGCTTGCAATTCTACTGGCTCAATTGCCCTTCCAGGCGGCAGACAGTAATGGAAGCGTTATCTACTTGGCAACAGTACTAGGATGACTACTTGGATGATTGTGGTTCAATTCCTTGGAAAACAGTAGTGTGGGCGCAGTCCGAGCCTGATGCAATAGTCTGACCAAATTCGAACCACACTGGACACCACTCCATACGTATGTCTTATACTTTGTTGAGAATAGGAAGAGATGGCCTGATATCATAAGGAAGGCCATGGAAGGTGGAGGTCAAGACCCTCAGACATGACAAACAAGTAACAAGGATGAGGAAGGGACGAATCATGACATTGATTTGTAAATAAAATCCTGTGATTTGGTATTTTCTGTGATAAGATGTCGGTAATATTGTCTCAGTATGCTCCCCAAATAGAATTCAGGAAAAAATTCCTTAGCGAGTGTACATAACACACCTTGTAACCCCTTAACACGATTTTAGGGCGCGACGCTGTTATGTAGATTTGACATACGCACACTAGAGAGTGCGCATCTAATCTTTATAAGTAAGTAATACTATATTTTATGGAATTCCTCGAAAACTATAGAATCGAATATATATTTACGCCAAAAATCAGAATCGAATATGTAATATGACGACACTGACGACCGCGTGAATAAGACTTTAATCACGTTCACAATTCAAGCCTTATCATTCATCGATTGTAGAGGCGTTTTGAAAGACTTTGGAAGACAGCCTTCGCCATGTAGTGCAGTGGTTAATAACCTTGGTGTCAGAACAATAACAACCACCTGAATGCTGCTGACTTTGCTTAGCAACTCTTTTCTTTTATATACGACCACAACTCAACTAGGACTGATGGCGTTACGTGCCCTCTGAAGCATGGTCGATTCTTGTTGTAAATATCACATTGATAGAGGTCTATTCAAGTATACCTACCTAATGACCGCAGTGAAGTTGAGCTTTGCTATGAGCACTGACTATTGAACAAAGACAGACCTATATTGACTATGAAATTATGAAATACCGGGCTTTATAATGTTTGTATATACAGATCACACCAAACTAGTGTAAACCAGGACACAACTACTCAGTATTCATGATATCCAATGAATGATCCCCAATTTTTCAATTGCGCACTTTCAGCCTTAACGCGACCTTAACAAGGCCGATGAGGCCCGTTTTAATGCATTTAAGTTTACGACCCACTGGCACGAAAGGAGTGACAAAAGTAGTTCTTCCTTTGCATGACCAGGAGAGCAGATATTTCCATCCCTGTTCTAAATGCCCTATTATTTATGTGTGGCCCCTGGTTCCGTGCTATCGTGCCGCGGGAGTGTCCATGGTGTCGTGACCAGCATATCGATTGCAGCTTGTGCTATTCAACTTTTCGTGATTTGGAAAGGTTACATCCAAATTAAGGTTAATGGTCTTATATGATGAGGTCTGGGATCGGAGTGATTTACGCTTTTGATCTATTGGCAGACAAATTGATGTCTGTGGGTAACACCGAAGAAGACTAAAAAGCACAGCGGGAATTTAAACTTTCACATCTTAAAAAAGTAAAATTGTAATACTGCTAATTATAAACCCCGACTCCTGTTAGTCATTTATTACGATTATCTGTCAACAAAGTCCTCCATTATTGTTTGTCTTTACTATCTAGTTAGATGAATCGATAAGTCCAAGTTATTGGACCTCTTATCAATAACCAATATTCATTATGAAAACAACTATTTGGTAATAGCTGATAACTGCCAGACCACCACGGTTAGACAGAAATATATAGGTTTTATAAAAGTACAATCTTTTACCCCCCACTAGGTGGACCGACGACCTGGTGAAAGCCGCGGGGAGCCGATGGATGCAGGAGGCGAGCAGCCGCTCTAAGTGGCGCTCCCTGGGGGAGGCCTATGTTCAGCAGTGGACGTCTTCAGGCTGTTAATGATTATGATGATGATAAAAGTACGTCAGAACGGTCCACAGTACTTATGCACCCGATTTTAAACTAACTTCCATGTCTTATTAGGTGGTAGGACTTTTCTGTAAAATTCGTCTAGGTAGGTACCACCACTCTGCCAGTTATTCTGCCGCCGAGCAGTAGTGTGCAAGCACTACTGTGTTCCGGTTTGAAGGGCATTGTAGCTAGTGAAATTACTGGGCAAATGAGACTTTATGACCTGATTACACAGTGTATTAATCTGATTACTAGACTGTGTGATGTCTCAGGATGACGTGCGCAGTGCAGTGTCACGCGAAACTTTATTATTTTAAACTGTTTTTAAACTGCAACTGTTATGGGCGGCGTGTCGCTTAATATCAGGTGAACGACTAGCTCGTTACGTTATTCATTCCTCTACGCACTGCATAGAGTTCGGGCCTTTGGGGGCATGACGAATGAACCTTCCCTACTAGTATTATAAATATTCAAAAAAATGTGATATTATGTGATACCTACTCCACATTCTCTTACACATACGCTTGTCGATACCTTATATTATTATATTGAACAAGACTTACGAACTGCTGTTCTTATGAACATTTAATATCTGGATAAGCCAATGTTTGTTATTTTAATCCATGAATGCTTTAGTACATCATCAATCATTGTATTACCGTTATGTAACGTACAAACTAATAAGATCGTTGGCGTCGACATATCACGATGTTGAGGTGAAGGCCGTCTAAAGTTCATCGTTGGCCATAATAATGATATGTATATTGTATACATACGCGTAAAAAAGCTAGGTGGTGGACTGGTCACGTTATAGCAGGTCTGAATTGTTAAAAGTACGAGAAATCTTTGGCTTATAGGAAAGGAATGGCGTTCCCGACTTACCCATTTGGCAACGGAAAATCTAAATGGTAGGTAAGTGCGCTATCAAAATTGTCGTGAAAGAAATTCATCATCCAAACGGTCTAGAAAAGTCTCTTTATGCAAAGATCTCATGGTCAGCCGTACTCCACACCAGTACCTACCTACAACATCACATAAATTCCTATATCCTATGTTTTTTTTTTCTTGTGTGAATGAATGACTTGACGAGCTAGTCGTTCACCTGATGTTAAGCAATACGGCCGCCCATAACAGTTGCAGTGTCACTCGGATCTTTAAAATAATAAAGTTTTGTGCGACACTGCACTGCGCACGTCATCCTGAGACATCACACAGTCTAGTAATATAAATATAACTACTACTAACACACTGTTACGCTACTGTGTGGTGGAATACTACACTGTGTAATCAGGTCATAAAGTCTCATTTGCCCAGTAATTTCACTAGCTACAATGCACTTCAAACCGGAACACAGTAGTGCTTGCACACTACTGCTTGGCGGCAGAATAACTGGCAGAGCGGTGGTACCTACCTAGACGAACTTTGCAGAAAAGTCCTACCACCTAGTAAAAGTTCTCAAACGTATATTGAATTTAGACAATAAACTTATTATTGACACCTTTTTATATTACCTATTTAGTATTTATGTATAAGGTAGTCTTTAATTTTACTCGTATTTTTAAATTATCTTTATTGCATACTTTTTTTGTAATGAGTGACAAACAAGGAGGCGTGGATCACCTGATAAGTGGTCACCGCCGCCTATGGACATCTGCAACACCAGGGGCATTGCCGGTGCGTTGCCTACCCTTAGAGAGGACTATTTTAACACTTTTATTTCATCTAGAAGGGGAACTGGTTCTCTCGCACTATAAGTGTCGGAACACGTCGGTACAAATACACCAACATTTTGCAACACGCTGTTAGTCTTTAAGGTATTTATAATATGGGCCTATGTTTATTTTATAAGCTTGTTGCCTGAAATAAATGGTTATTATTATTATTATTATTATTATTATTTAACGAGAGGGTGGTCCTCAACAGGCGGACTTCGAGCGAAGCCTTACCACCAAATTCTTTTTAAATGGAGTTGCAGCCCCCGAAAAGGCTGGCAGAGATACGACGAGCACGCCTCCACGCTCACCCCAAATAAAATAAACACAATTAGTAACTCCTGTGTTGTAGGAAAAGATACTCGAATATCGGAAATCGTAGGCGTATTGTAGTGGTCTTTGTTGAGACTATTTAAAATGCTCCATTCATCTCAATAAGTGTAGGAGTTCCATGAAGAAGAACAAATTACGCAATCACGCACGAAGATTTACGATTTCATCCAGTTTTTTTACTGTTTCCGGCTATTAGTATGCCGATGGAATGAACGTTGAGGAAGCATTCGTGAAATATTTGCCATGACTAAACATAGTGGGCAAGATCAGGCATGTCATTGGACAGTTAAAAATAAAAGTTCTAAAATAACCATGTGACAATAGATGAACAACGCTGAAAAATCTCAAGTTTACAACTACTAAAGGTGCTCCACGGGTTTATTCCTGATCAGTATATCTTATGGTTTTGTTAATGGACAGGGATAATTTATGACCTGTTATTTTATTGGGTAACAATTATTTTGTCTCCTTATCTCATTGTTGCTTTTATTGATTAAATTTTTATTAGATCAAAGCTAAAATACAAATCAAACTCAATTTATGTAAACGAATAACGTGACGGGCTAGTCATTCACCTGAAGCGACGCGGCTGCCTTGAACAAGTGCAGTGCCAGTAACTTATTAACAAGTTGGCTATTTTTACTGGGGGCACAAAAGTTAGCCATCTACTATGTAATAGGTAAAAAGGAAACCAACTCACATCTCTAAACTGAGCAATGCCCGCCTCT
Organism: Ennomos erosarius; assembly: GCA_963580505.1. Classification (NCBI taxonomy): domain Eukaryota; kingdom Metazoa; phylum Arthropoda; class Insecta; order Lepidoptera; family Geometridae; genus Ennomos; species Ennomos erosarius. The sequence goes on from OY756986.1 coordinate 13,208,124, forward strand.
CCAAGTTCATACATCGATACATAGGCAGCTTCTGGTTGCACAAACAGCTGGCACAGCACCATCTCTTCGCTGCGGAACATTGCGCCCATTATGGCTGCCGGTGCTTGACCTCTGTGGAAAAAGAAAATGTTTGGGATGTTCACTTTTGGACCACTTTTCGTGAACTTGGGTCTCATTATGAATTTCCTAGCTGTTGTTAGGAACTATTGTGATATCTGATTCATTGTAACAAATCGAGATAAACATATTTATTCGTCCATTTTTATTTTTATAAAGCGGTCTGCTATGATTATAAGCGCGTAATACTTGTTCTGTGTCTGGGTGTTGTGGGACCATGGTCCTCGTAGTTCCTGGGTCCCTAGATACAGGGAATCCTAGTTAGGGTCCAGGATCTATGTATGTGATCGTTGGGCGTTATTTATTTATTATTTTATTTAATTTGCTGTTCATAAAACATCCTAAGCACCTGATGAGACATAGTTATATAGGTGTAGACTCTAAAGCAATATTATACTTTCGTCCCTAAATACATAATGGCAATATTCACAAAACTGTTAACGATGCTTTTAGGCCATCCTATAGTCTGTAGCCAGTGAACCAGTTTCAAAACAAGATCTGTCTGCAAAAAGAATTAACCTGAGCCTATTCACAAAATGAACTTAAGTAGTTCTATTCATAAAGATAGTAAATAAGCTATTAATGGGATAACGTGTTACATCTCATTAGAATTTATTGTTGTTTTGACAGCTGCTCTTTTCGCTCTGCTTGCGTGGACAGACGTTTATTTAGCTCGTCAGGGATGTTGGTAATTGGGATTAGAAGCTATTTTCTTTCTTGTTATTCAGTTCGTCGAGCTCGTGTAGAAGTTTAACAGATGCGGTTGAAATTGGATCACAAGAACGTAGATGTCTATTGTTGTACCTGCTGTTCCAAGGGCACATGTCCCGCTACTTTGTTGTGTTATCAAAAATATCTCAGAGAATATTCATCTCCATGTTCATTTATTACTGTTTCCACATGTGCATATTGATCTTACATTGGACATAGTAGTTAACAACTTGGACCCTGCTGGGCACTACAGATTGTACCTAATAGAATATAAACTCGTATGTCATCATAATAATAAATCATTTGCAAATATCATCATTAATTTAACCCCTAATAAAAGTCATGTGGTCTGGAATCTAGTTCGTACAGACTGACTTACACCTACACAAATAAATGCCAACGACACGGCAGATGCGAGTAAAAGCAATATAGGTATATTTGAACATTCTAAGACTAAATAATACGTCTCAAATATAAAACACACAGGAACTTTTCGATTCCCTTTAATCTTGCGGTAAATTCAGTAAAACACATTGACCTAATTATATTACATCCAGATTTTAGTTTGATGTAGCTCTGAGTCAAATTTATGATTCGTAGTATTTATTAGTAATAGTCAATAATAATAGTTATGGGTTTTATGTTATAAATGGGAATTGGGCGTAGGCGTCACCAGACCAGATCAAAGGTGGTGAAACAATTGAATGTGATTGTCGATATGGCTTTCAAAAAATGCTGCTAGATTACTGGCAAATGTGAATGAGGAATAATTCTTCGCTATCTCTGTCATCTACCTACCTCTTCTCTATGTTTAGAAAAGAGCTAGATGATAGTCAGTTGTTTTTGTCATTTACTTACCTCTTTTCTAATCTCAGAAAAGAGCTACATGACAGTCAGTTTTCTTTATCATTGACCACTTCTCTAAGCTTAGAAAAGAGCTAGATGCCCATAGACAGCGAGGCACCGGGCCATGATACCATCGTCGCCCAATGAGGTTTATGAAAGAATCGATCGCGACGTCGAACGTTTTCAAATTTTCCATTATTCCTGTTTTCGTCGAGATCCTAATTCACCTCTAGACAATGTTCGTGAATGATAATAGGGAACGTGCTATAATGGAAAACAAACTTATCTTCAGCATTACCCTAATTCGTTTTTCCTAAAACATTCTCGGAATCTAGATCATTACCCGGTCTGCCACCTACACGTCTGCATGCCAGTAACACTGCAGACTCAATGCAAGACGGCCTTGCGGCTACAGTTGGTTTCATAACCACTTCATAATACGAAGACGACGTCAGACAGGGCAGATTTTATAAAACAGAGCTTGATAGAGTTAGTGGTACCATTGGCTAACATTTTTACTTTGATTAGATACTACGTGTGTACTAAACTAAGTACTGTAATATCTGTGGTACCATGAATGGTACTACGGCCAAAATAAAACAGTTCCGTCAAATGGTAAATTTTAAATACTACCGCACTACTTACTGCTTGCTACTACGTTATACCTGGGGTTATACTATAAAACATTAACTAGTTGACTTTTATTTATTGGATACTCAGAGTACCCTCATGCTCTACCCTTGTAAACTCTACGAACTTACCCCTAATTTTTCGGTCAAAATCCATCTAACTCATTAGCCCTCAGTATAGCCTAACCTATCGATGAGAAGGTATTATATGTTATTACTTTATACTCCGATGTAGCTCTTAGGATTAGCAAGTTGAAATGGCAATGGGCAGGCCACATCGCTCGTAGAACTGACAACCGATGGGGAAAAAGGTTCTCGAGTGGCGACCACGATCTGGAAGACGCAGCGTAGGCCGGCCCCCCACTAGGTGGACCGACGACCTGGTGAAAGCCACGGGGAGCCGATGGATGCAGGAGGCGAGCAGCCGCTCTAAGTGGCGCTCCCTGGCGGAGGCCTATGTTCAGCAGTGGACGTCTTCAGGCTGTTAATGATGATGATGATGACTTTATACTTGATGATTCCCATAATAATAATAATAATAATCATCCAGGCCGATTTCGGCTACGGCGACCGTTTTCTGTTAGTTTAGGAGCCTTGATGTTTAGCTCTTATATGACTGACATACCCTATTCCCATATTGAACCAGTCGTATGTCAATAAAGATTAGTTTAGTAAAACAATGTAATTGTCAGATTAGATAGCAGTTCATAAAGTGGTCTTATTGTTTCACAGGAGTGGCCAATATATAATAGCCGTATGTCATAAGTCCAACCATTACTTGATGAATCATGAACGAGCATTTTATTGCCGACGGAGCCTACGATGTTTTAATCCAATATTATTTTTTTTACCAGAAATAGTCTTTTTGAGCAGTAAAAAATATCACTCTTCTAAAATTACAAACCAACCAAATTTGTTAAACCAATAATATAAATTATAAACCAACATCGAAATTATGAAAATGTTGACTATCACATATTTCAATCAAAACAAACTGTATATTTAAGTGGTTTGAATGACACAGAAACAGTTGATTACGTTTCTGTAGTAAAATAGGCCGCTTCAAATTAACGCCCTTCTTTCGGAATGTTTAAAATAGTTCTAAAGGATCAATCAGTGTTTCCCGGCGAGATAAGACCCGGAACTTCCGGAAGTACTATATTCAGCAGTGGATGGAAGTTTTCAGGCTGTTGATGCAGAATCTATTTGTTTTATAAATAATAATTTAGCCTCAATAACAGCATCGTCTTGAGCCATGAACAATTCACTATCTACTGCTACCTTATGTTGTTCTAAATTACAGTTTATGTTCCACATTAATTTATGAAATGAAAACTATGGGAACTTGCCAAAAATATTCTATGGCATTGCAATTATTGCGACTGGAACGAAATAATGAAAATGGCCAGGAAGATTAATAACGAAGATAGTTATAGTAAATATTTCGTGTGTATGTACCTACTGAAATTAATTATTGATCATGAATAAAAACATCTTTCAAGAGAGATTCTGAAAACATGGACATGAAATAGTTAGTTCCTTTTATTAAAGTAAAGGACTAATTGCTATGTATTTTCTCCAGTCTTTAATCCTTTAAGAAATAAGTATCTCTACTTATATATTTTATTCCTTAGTTATAACAATGTAAGGGTACAGTTATAATGTCATCATCAACAGCCTAAAAGCGTCCACTGCTGAACAGAGGTCTCCCCATAGAGAGCTTTGAGCGGCTGCTTGCCTCCTGTATCCATCGGCTCCGGTGGTTTTGATCAGATCGTCGGTCCACCTGGTGAAGAGGTTGCATCTTTCGGTTCGTGGTCGCCACTCAAGAATCTTTCTTCCCCATCGGTAGTCAGTTCTACGAGCGAGTAATAATGTACTTTTTCCCAGCCACGGTGGTGGTAAGTCATAGCTAGAGCCTAGGCCTAACAGCTTGTGCCAACCGGGAAAAGACGACGTACATATATCTCTATGAAGACGACTGGAGAGTCCATGTTCATGAATCTTAACCTTAGATTCGTCAAACCTTAACTTGTGAAATTCTTCATAAGCCAAAAACTGCGTTTAATTTTTTTTTATTCATAATTCAAATATGAAGCAACTGGCATGATCGAGAACATTATTTAAGGATGTGCTAAATCTAACAAACGGATGCACTGAGTCTTGCCTTCCTTATAATATTCTCTCTGAGTGAAGACTTTGAAAAGAGTAGTAGGAAAAAGTGGGGCTCTGTGGAGAGGCCTAGGTTCAGCACTGGACGTCTTCAAGAGGATGATAAGTTTCTAATACTCGTATTACAGCTATTAGGGTTGTCATATATGCCATATAGACGCAACTGCATTTGGAATGGAAGCTTGCAAGCCAGGTAAGTATTCTTTTACGTTGCGGATGGTACATCTTTAACCACTAGCACAGATATTTAGAATATATGTTTATTTAGTCGGATCTTATACAGCAAGCTGAAAAGGTAATAGAGCTCTCGATAAAGCGGAGTTTCTTTCAAGGAACGTGGGGAAGTCTTTATCGCCCATCGAATGTTGCAACAGGCCAAACTGCTGAGTATTTTGAATGTGTCCCGACGTGAACCGACGACGATGCGTCGTGACGGCTGGGTCGGACGCGTCCCAGCCAGGCTCGCCGAGACGCTAGGCATTGTATTTTTATATCTGGACATCTTCCAAATAGTACTCCCAACGGTTATCAAAAATATTGTTCGAATACCCATTGATACACGCTACATCATTATCTAAGGAATGGACTCTATTTCGGTTCAGTTATTTTAGTTACGTGTGTTGTATGTGTAAACATTTCTGGATATCGATTGTTTCTGTTAATTAATAATCTATTCAAAACGCTTTCCAGTTACTTATTATATTTCAGTTATGGAACCGTGCATTTTGTCGATAGCAATTAGCTAATTTGCGGTGTTCTTAAAGCTTTTACTTACGATTAAGTTTAAAATCCAAGTTGTGATAATAAGGTCACTAAAGCACACACTGTTTGTCGGGTTGTTTGTTTTAATGCCGTGTTTGTGTAGTTTTTATCGCAGCGTTCGGTTTATTGTCGCACAGACGGGTACGTCGTCCGAGTGGGACGCGGTTACTGCAGGTCTACCGCCTACCTACATTATACCACGTTGATCTGCGTACTCACTGCTTGATAATCTACGGCTGTTCCCGCCCCAGCTTACTCAGTAGCTAGTAAGAGTTACTGCCAAGTGTCAGTAGATCTAAACTATATAAAATTGGAGTGTCCGCCGGTGATCTCGGTCGTTAAGGGGTGTTTTATCGTCGATTAAACGGAACTTCTCACTGTTCTTATTGTTTTAAATTGTTGTATTCCATTCCGAATAGAAAAGAATGTAGTTCGTTTGAAAGAAGTTTTCTTTCCTATAATTTCAGGCTAATGTTTGCGGATTCTTTATTTACATTGCAATGGTTATCGTCAAAAGTACAATCACGTTTTAATTTGTGTTGTAGACAGGGAGTCGAACTCTAGATGAACTTTTGAACTTGTTATTGCATGTTCTTGAACTCTATTTTATTTACAATCACTAGTTGTAGTAGCTAGTAGTTATTAGTAACTTGTCTATTATCACTCGTAGAACTGACGACTGATGGGGAAGACAGGTTCTCGAGTGGTGTGCGTTGCGGTCACGGGCTGGTAGACCAGACCAGCCCCTCACTGGATTGACGATCTGGTCAAAACCACGGAAAGGCAGCAAGAGGCGAGCAGGCGCCCATAGTGGCGCTCTATATTATGGGAAGCAGTAGAAGCCTTTCGATTGGTGACACGAGATGCGCTCCTTTCTTTGCTTCTTTTTGAGATGGTCTAAATTTATAGCCTATTATAGATGTATTGTAAAAGCCTGCATGGTCGTAGTGCCGCAGCGGCACTGAATAAGATAACAGTAAGGTACTACGTAAGCCGCAGTAGCTTTACGTGCGTTCTGAGTAAAACAAACTGGTACTTATTCTGTAGTAAAACTATGTATAGGTATAGGTAGGTGAACGATTCGATGACGTGCCTGCCAGTAAAGCATGCTGAAGCCTTCGACACGCCGTAATGAGGAGATCACGACCTTTTGTCACTGACTGGAGCCCTGTCGGCGACGAGATTTCCTTTTTTTCTTTTACAATAAAATTAAGGAATTGATTGATTTTATTTATATGTATTATCATAAAATCATGGCAAACGTTACAAAAATGGCAAAGATTCCTTTTTAAACAATTTTTATAAGTTTTCTCATTGCTTTATTAACCTTCTCCGATCTCCGTATCAGCTTGGGTAAAATGATTCCGTATATCTATATCCGGTGGATATCCGGCTGTCCCTATTAGGTTTCAGATCAGATATTTCTTGAAAACAAGGTAGATAGGTAGTTCTCGTGGGGCCTATGTTCAAGAGTGGATGTCTTCAGGCTGTTGAAGAAGACTGTTGATGGTTATGATGATGACCACGTAGATCATCATCATCATCCATCAACAGCCTTACACTTGTGCTAAGTCAACACATTCCAAAATAACCTGGTTTATGGTTTTGTTTCCAGATTATAATATACTTACTGACAGTCATAGAAATACTTTCTCTATGCTTTACAGTCATGGTGATCGGGCAGTTTGACTCATAACCTCCAAACCTGCGGATTCGTGTACGCAGAAAGACAAGTTTTTGTGGAAAAAAAAAACGCAAACATAATAAGTGTCTTTGTCTGGGTGTTCTGGGACCACGGTGCTCGTAGTTCCAGGGTTCCTAGATACAGGGAACCTTAGTTGGGGTCCAGGATCTATTTATTGTTCACCTTTACATTATGATCATTCTTTCTCGTTCGTAGACCACAAAAAATCATACTTATCGATACCCTATTAAAGAACACTGAAAGATAACGGAAATAAATATACAAAATTACTGATGCAACACTAGCAGCGAACATTAAATATTACAAAACTACGAATTACACTAAAGATGTTTACACTATCATTAAATTTTATAAATAACAGTATAAAAATAACATTGTCGATAAAAGACGTTAGCCGCGTCAGGAATACACCCACAACATTACGAGTTACCTTGGCCATCATTACCTGGTCTCCGGCTTATCATCGGCTCGGTTCTGGATGTAGCTGGTTATAACTGGAAGTGACGGGGGAGGAGGCCAAGGAATGCTGGACGGAATGTAGGCCGGGTCACCACCGCCGATGACTGCTTTTGCGTAATTAGTTTAACTTCTAGGAGCTCTACCTTAGGCTGTTCATGCAAGGATTCAAGCTTAAAGCAAATCTTAAAGCTGCAAACATTGTATTAAGTATCTACACTCATACACAACCACGGAGTAAGAAAAAAAATAGGTTTCGAACCTAGAAGTAGGAAGATTTACCTACAATGAAACGAAGTGATACCGATAACTAAATAATCAAAAAACCAACCGTTTTATTGTGAGACACATTGCCCGTTTGCAATAATGCGGAGGTTTATAATAAGGCATTTTATTATAAAAAAAAGCTGTAATTTTATAAAGACCGGATAGATGGCGGTAAAATGGGGGTTTTAAGTTCTGTCAAGTTTAAGATAATTATGTATCGTGTTTAATATTTTATGGAAGACATATACTCTAATGGCTTTCTATCGACAAATCGACAACGTGCTCTGTGATTCACTCAACTGAATTTGACATTTCCTTGTACTCTGTGTATTGAAACTACAACCATGTTTGAAATACGTCGTTAGTACGCCATCTAGTGACAGAAGTCAAAACAGGTTGTTTTTTTAAAAAAAACTCCTCATTAGGTACCCGCATTTTTTTTAATAAAAAATTAATAAACGCAATGCAAGGATATGATGCCTAATCGTACGACTCATCATCATCATCATCATCAATAGCGTGAAGATGTCCACTGTTGAAAATAAGCCCCTACAGAGCGCTACTTTGAGCTCCTTGACTCTTTAGTAAGCTCAAAGTCGCCTAGCGAGCTATGGAGAGCTCTATATCCTCGGTGTTTCCCTGCGAGATAAGATCCGAAATGAGGAGATACGCAGAAGAACTAAAGTGACCGATATAGCTCTTAGAATTAGCAAGTTGAAATAGCGGGCAGGCCACTTTGCTCGTAGAACTGAAAACCGATCATACAACTAGAACTGTCAATCAATGAAAGCACCGAATTAGTTCTATGACATTAACATCAGATGGAACACGTCCACTGCTGAACATAGAAGACCTCCCCAATAATACGCCTCTTTAGACGTTTATCATAGCGAGTTTGTCATAATCACTAAGATTGGCAGGCGGCTTGGTGATCGCAGAAGGTTTTAAATGTACCGAGGATAACCCTGCTGCTCATTCCCTGGATATTCCCTTAGCCAGCTCTTACGGGCCCACGGGAAGAGATGGGCTGGTCCTATTCTTACACTGGGACCACACGGTCCCAGTCAAATCAATTACTTGTTAACAAACCAAGACTAAGACTTTCAGAATCGTAATAGGCATGATAACTAATATTTTTTTTGGATAAATTAAAAATTTTCCTCAAAAGATAAACATTAGTGAAAACAAAATTCAAATATCTCAAAAATGACCAAGTTACAAGCATTTTGAAATCCGGAATAGAAAGAGATAGCTCAAACGGACAGTGACGTCAGAGGAAGGTCGTTCATAGTAACTCATTACTAAGCTGTGGTAGCCGATGGATGCACGAGGCGAGCAGCCGCTCTAAGTGGCGCTCCCTGGAGGAGGCCTATGTTCAGCAGTGGACGTCTTCAGGCTGTTGATGATGATGATGATGATGAAGCTGTGGTAGCTTTAATAAATAAATAAATATGTGTGGACATTTCACACAGCGCCATCTAGCCCCAAACTAAGCATAGCTTGTACTATGGGAACCAGATAACTGATACAATACTTATATACTTTTTTTTGTAAATACATACATAGAATACAATATAACACCCATTGTTTGCTACCTATAGCATAAAAAAAAAAGACGCAGAACAAACCTCTATGTTCATCACACAAATGTTTGTCCCGGGTAGGAATCGAACCCACAGCCCCCAGTTCAGAAGGCAGGGGTACTACCAACTGAGCTATCGGGCCCGTCGCTTTTCATACATGCTGCATGCTGTTTGTCTACAATTGCTTGCGCACATAGTTAATATTTTGAAGCTTAGAAACCATGTAATCGAAATGGTGTATCAACTGTTGGCGAACCAAATAAATAAAATAAAATACATATAATCTCTTTGGCATGTGATGTGACGTCGCAGGTGGATTTTTCATAGTAACTGTGGAGGCGCTCTGTTTCGCGAGAAAGGGACAGGAGGTGCCTCGTGTAGAAACTTTAAAAGCTTATTACTCCGTGATTTATTTACCGATTTTGCTTATTTTTTCAATTATTGCATTCATTTTTAATCTTATTTATGAAAGTAATATTTACTTGTTCATTTTTAATAGTAGTCATCATGCCTATTAGCAATGGTGAAAATTGCATAGCTGCAGTGTTTAGAAGTGAAGCACTGCAATGCGCTCCGTTCGATACTATGTTTACCTACTTACTTACTATTTTTGCATGTTTTAATATTATACTATGAGATACTAAATTGGGCAGACTAATAAAGTTATCATACCGCGTTGAGATATTGCAAAGTAAACAGTGACAGGATGCTTTTCGTATCTTATAAATTGAAAGATGACTGATATTATATTTACGCAATATTATTCGTAGGTACTTATGCCTTGTTTATTTATGTACAGTATTTATTCTAAACTAAACATGTTAGTGGTTATTCTAGACTCTACACTAACCTAGGTATAAGTTATAGGTACCAATATACTAAACTTTATTTGCATGGACGAATGTGCCGGTATGACCAACTTCGAATAGGGATAGTTACTTAGTTAGGTAATTAAAGAGAAGTACCTGTTAGCCTACCCACCATGTCTATTATGGAAATAATCATTATTCAAATAACGGTTATATGAATAATGATTATTTCTGATTATAACATAATTTTGATAATGAGGTGTTGTAATAGCATAGTATCGAATATTATCTAAGGTCCCGCTCTTCAACTTTTACGATTTGTTGACGCTTCCTGTGCAGTTATTTTTTTGTTAGGGTTCCGTACCTATTGTAGGCACTACTAGAAACCTTTGATAACGTCTTACTTTTTTTTATGGGAATGAATGACGTGACGAGCTGGTCGTTCACCTGATATTAAGCAATACGGCCGCACAAAACAGTTGCAGTGTCACTCGGAACTTTAAAATAATAAAGTTTCGCGTGACACTGCACTGCGCACGTCTTTATTTATTTATTTATTTATTTCACAGAATCTACAGATCTTAAGATAAGGTACATTTTACTTACTGCTAGAGCATACATCCAATTACTGATTCACTTTTTGTCATCCTGAGACATCATACAGTCTAGTAATCAGATTACTACACTGTGTAATCAGGTCATAAAGTCTCATTTGCCCAGTAATTTCACTAGCTACAATGCCCTTCAAACCGGAACACAGTAGTGCTTGCACACTACTGCTCGGCGGCAGAATAACTGGCAGAGTGGTGGTACCTACCTAGACGAACTTTGTAGAAAAGTCCTACCACCAAATAAACGTTATTACGTTGTTTACTTCAAACGTTATTGACCTTATGATAATAATAAGTAATAGGCATGGATGAAATAAAAAAAAAGAAGGTTTGAGTTTTTATTGACATTGAAGCCCAAAATGGCGGACATATAACATATGTGTGTCAGATGAAAGTAGGGCGACCGGCTGCATATGATGTGAGTGTGTTATTTTATTTATTTATTTATTTAGTGTGTGCGTGCCCCGCTCGTACGTACGAAGCGTTCCGGCTTCCTAAGGGTGCTTCAGTTTCGGATCAGACGGGATTCCCTCCTTCTTTTTTTATTAGCTCCATGGTTGATTTTCGATGTATAAAATATAGTTATTTACCAACTATACTGACCTTTTTTTCATATTCATATTCATATTCATATTCATATTCATATTCATATTCATATTCATATTCATATTCATATTCATATTCATATTCATATTCATATTCATATTCATATTCATATTCATATTCATATTCATATTCATATTCATATTCATATTCATATTCATATTCATATTCATATTCATATTCATATTCATATTCATATTCATATTCATATTCATATTCATATTCATATTCATATTCATATTCATATTCATATTCATATTCATATTCATATTCATATTCATATTCATATTCATATTCATATTCATATTCATATTCATATTCATATTCATATTCATATTCATATTCATATTCATATTCATATTCATATTCATATTCATATTCATATTCATATTCATATTCATATTCATATTCATATTCATATTCATATTCATATTCATATTCATATTCATATTCATATTCATATTCATATTCATATTCATATTCATATTCATATTCATATTCATATTCATATTCATATTCATATTCATATTCATATTCATATTCATATTCATATTCATATTCATATTCATATTCATATTCATATTCATATTCATATTCATATTCATATTCATATTCATATTCATATTCATATTCATATTCATATTCATATTCATATTCATATTCATATTCATTTATTTGCATTCATGTACAAGATATAATGTTAGGTCTTAAAGATAGCTTATAGGTAGATAGTACATGAACCCTGTAAGGGCGCTTGCAAGCGAGTGCGTACAGAAATAAATTTATTGATCAGGCATTAACTATACTATATTTGAATTTTTAAGTACCGAGCATTTTTAAGGTCGCATAATATTACTTAGGTATGTCAATTATTTATTATTATTATTATCATTACTTGTAGAATTTCAACCCTTTAGGAAGATAAATTTAATAAAATATTATAAAAGCAATTCATCAAATCAATCAATTAATTTCAGTCTTTGTCCTTCAAATATTACATAGTCAAAATAAAATAAAATGTCATTTAAATTTTAATAATGTAGGTAGTCAGATATTGAAGTCTTGTTTAACATTATACTACTACTACCTACTATTTTGGCACCGACCTATCCACTTAGCACTTGAAATTACAAAAGGTAGTTTTATACTTTGAATACTCCTTAAAAAACAATCGAATTTCTACTCCAACCAAGATAAGACAACAGGCACAAATGGATATATTATATAACAATTGAATAGGTACATAGATACATAGAAAATGGTGGGTTGGCTTATCGCTAGTCATTCTCATTTATTGTTATGAAACTCTTCGACAGAATAATAACACTTTTCCAATAAGTAGGTTTTTAGTTTGTGAACAAATATTTCGTGTTTTGTAATTTCTTTTATTTCGTTGGGGATTTTATTATAGATGTTGACGAATCTATAGTTAGGACTTTTACCAAATATGTGTAGTTTAGCAGATGGAAGGATAAGATTGTGTTTTTGTGCACTTCTGCGTTTGACTTGAAAAAATATCTATGTTTTTTTACAAATAAGGCTACTTGCAGTATGTATAAGCTTGGTAAGGTAAGTATTTTCCTCTTTATGAAGTGTGGCTTACAACTTTCACGTTGTTCAATATTTACTAAGATTCTCAAGCATTTCTTTTGCATGATGAAAAGGTCCATGAAGTCGGTACTTTCGCCCCATATTACAATGCCATAATTCAGCCACGCATAGGCATACGCATAATAGGCCGGATAGGGCGGTACTATAGTCTGTATTTCTTTTAAGTACTCCCAACGCGTAAATAAATTGTGACAGCTTTGTTTTTATGTTTGCTATATGTTCTTTCCAGTTTAAGTTAGTGTCGAGGGTTAGGCCTAATAGTGTGAATTCCGATTTTTCTTCTATGTTTAGTGTATGGCTCAGCTGATTAAGAATTAGTGGTTTGCGTTGGTAAAAGTTGGTGTTTTAAATTGTACTATTTTAGTTTTATTAAGGTTAATTTCAAGATTGTGGCTTTGGAGCCAATGTTTTGTATCATGGAAGGTTTTTTCTAGACTTAAATGATCTGCGTGACTAGGAGTATGAAACAAAAGAGATACGTCATCCGCGAAGAGTATGCTAGGAGAATTTATAGCTTTAGGTAGATCGTTTATGTATAATAAAAATAGGGTACAACCGAGCACACTACCTTGGGGAATAGAATAGGTAGGATGTCCCCAGCCAGTCCAGTCGTGGATAATGGAATAATAGCATCCTTTGAAGGCCAATACTGCTCTACATCTGACCCCTTGTGAGATCGCAAGTCTTACAAGACTTTATTTTATTTATTAATTTTCTTTATTTATTTATTCCGCAGTTCTTACTTAATAAACAACAAACTAATACTTAAATTTAAAGCCAAAAAAACTAAAAGAATAACATTTTTAAAACAGTAGGTATGTATAGCTTTATATCGTTGATCAGAGACAAGTGACTTAGTACCTGGGGGTATAGCAAAGATACCAACTGCTAACGCTAACGCCAAACGCTAACTCCAAATCGCTCCGAGGGGTATAATAGCAAAGATACCAACTGCCAACGCTAACGCCAACCACTAACTCCAAAATGTACTGAAATTACATTTTGGAAATCGCTAACTTTTCCGCAGCGAATGTCATTTCAATACATTTTTGGAGTTAGCGTTTGGCGATAGCGTTAGCGTTTGTGATCTTTGCTAGACCCCCTGCAAAGCCCTGGCAAGTAATTAAAGAATGATTATATTCAAAGTTCCTGGCGTTACAGTTAAATAAAATGATGTACTTAATATTAGATTATACATAATAAATAAACTTAAGTGTTTAAATTGAAAGTACTTGGATGACACAATACTAAACAATAATTATATAGGTAAGTATTCTTTTTATGTAGATTTATTACATTATCTTTATTAAATTGGGCATTTTTAATATCTTAAACCTAAACCTAATCTGTGTTAAATTTTCATGTCTCTATTGGAGACACGGTAGAGACATACATATTCTAGCGAGGTAAGTGAAAATCTAATAAAAAAAAAAAGTAATTAACTAACAATCATCCCAATTCAAATAACTATTACCTACTTAAAATAACTTAATTTCGTCCAAGACAAAGACTACTAAAATCAATTTTAGCTCAATTTTCCGAACTTGACCTGTAAATCTAAAAATAAAAATTATGCATTCGCTAATAACGCCACCTATGGCTGTATTGGCGAACTTCAACCAACAATTTTCAGTTCTCAAAGGATATTTTAGTAGTGGAAACTGGTAGCGCCACCTATGTCATTACGGTCAAACTACGTTGAACAATTTGAATTTAGCCCTTGTAGCAGTAGGAGTCTAAGAACTAGTAACTCCATCTATGTCATTCTGTTGAACTACGCTGAACAATTTTCAGTTCTCAATGAATAAAATTAGTAGAAATTCCTCACACATCACTAAATTTTACAGTGGTATGGAGGTAGATGGCGCTAGCTGCTGTTGTTTATGTTTAGGCTTTTTATCAAATTCTAGGCCGTATTTACTATAGGTACCTGTACTGTAGGTATTATATTATCTGGGATAGGTACCTTGCGCATCATAGTGGTGCTTAGTGGTGCTTCAGTCAATATTTAATTTGAACAGTTTATGAATGAAATCGCAACTTGAGTAGTTATAAGTACCTACCTACCAATTTACGACAGAGCTCTCCTTAAATACCTCCTAGGCCTAGGCTAGGCGGTCGTAGGTAACTCGATTGCAACCGATAGAAACACTATGGAATTGGCAGTTTCAATACGCAGATCAATTTATTACCCCAGAAATTTTCAAAATAAAAATGATATTATCAGTTGCATTCAATACTCTGATTGCAATGCATAAGGATTCACGAATTAGGCCCGATTTTACCAAAGTTGAATAACTTTATTCCAAGTATAACGTTCCGAGAATAACCGAGTTACACGAATATAACTTTAATATCAACAATTTTAAAGCTGATTGACAGGTGAAATGATCACCTGTCAATCAGCTGTATTTATCCGAGGGTAACAATTAGCGTTATACTTGGAATAAAACTTATTCTATTTTGGTAAAATCCAGCCTAAGTAGTATACTCCACTGGGGACAGAAATAGGATGACAGAATTTCAAACATCATTTTAGGTAAGATAGATACAGACATACTTAGATACAGACGGACAGCGGAGCCTTAGTACTTAATACGAGTCGCTTTATACCCTTGGGTACGGAACCCTAAACAAATTTGCATCTGATGATGTACCTCGGCCAGTAATTAGGTAGTTAGGTAACAGGAAAAGGATGTTTCCCAAGTTGTTTAAAAAATTCCGCCTTCTAATTACTGAAATGCTAATTATTATGGTTTTGTTTTGTACAATTTTGTCAGTAACGTGGCAGGTATATAGTTGTTGGATGGTTGTTTTTGCCACTGTATGAAATGTAACTACTAAAGGAAAAATTACTTCTACAAGTAGTAACATATTATAGTAATCTGTGCTTCTACCTTCAAATGGGTAAATTATGATCGAACATTTCAATATAATATTATACCAATTTCTTCTCCCTCTCTAACGCTAACGCTACTCTAGGTAATAGGCACATGTAATAAGTGGATACGTATTAAGTTAGGTATTAAATGCTATGTACTTATGTATAATAGGTATCTATGGTTTTCCTAATATTAAGAAAAAAGGAAGTAGGTATAGTCAATGATATTTTAAAGTAGAATTTGTTTGCTCCAAACTACTCTACCAATCTCGTAAATTTTATAAAAATATGGGAATATATTACTTAATTACACGACCAAAATACTATGGATTAAAACAACATAATATTTTGGATATTTAAACTTATAATAATTGAGATATACCGCATACAAACGTTATAACCTCTTTATGAAAACGAAGCAATTTTCTTGTGGAGATTGGAGATTTATTTAGTTAGGGTAAACTCTGCCCCATCCCGGCAACTGAGGCTGGGCGGGCCGCCGCAGTCGAGTCCCAGACTCCGCCCGTGCCACACCGCGACAAAAAAAAAAACAAAAAAAACTATCCCGTATTCTTCCCGCCAATCGAAACGTCAACAATGAGAAAGAGCAATTAGCAAGACAATGGAGTACACGTCACAAATAGGTAGGTGTTTTAATTTGCCGATTGTTTAGTTGTGAAGTCGAAGTGGAAATGTGTTGACGTGTAAACAAAGCTGGAGTAAGGTCGTGGTTGGGTGAGTAGTGTCCTAAGTCCTTGGGGAAAATGGATTGATTGTGTTTTGTTTACCCTAAAATATTACATTACCAGCACCTTCACTGAAAGTGCCGACAGCTTGTTAAACCTTTCTATATTTTACAACAACTGTAAGAATATTTATATGTTGTAATATCTATTCTTATATTGTTTACTACTTTATTGGTGTAAGGATATTAATAATTATTTAATATTGACCAAAATAATATCCTAAATTTCCATTATGTGCACATTCTATGGAAGTTACTAAAACCCAGTGAAATGTTAGCCTATCGTTAATAAAAAAACCGTGTTAAGCATTTCTATATATATAATATACGTAGGTATATTGTAATAATTATCATAATATTATTTATGTTGTAATAACTATTGTTATATTAATCTACTGCATTATCTACTGTTTCTCTTGCATCTAACCCATTTTCTCGCGGGACTTTCCATTTTCCGAGAAAAAAGTATCATTCAAAATAGCATTCTGTGTGTAAAATTTTATCCAAGTCGATTCAGCCGTTTTGACATTTAAGTCATAGAAACAATAAACCACGTTTCTGACTTAAAATTATTAATACAATAGAATACACTACAACAACTCTTTATTGCACACCAAATTAGGAAATAAAAGACAATAACAAAAAAATTACAATTTAGTACAATGGGCGGTCTTATCGCCATACAGCGATCTCTTCCAGACAACCTTGAGATGGATTAATGTTAGTATTATACATAAATATTTATTAACTTTACACTTTTCTATACAAACTCTGGATGATAATGTTGGATTTGGTATACTAATGAATTTTCACTTGTATTTTAGGCATGATTGTGTATCTACTACCTAACTGTGTTTGAAAAAAAATAGCGTACTAAATATAACGCCTGACGCGATCATAACATCAAAAAACAAATTAAAAAAAAAATTAAATAAAAAATTATAATTGATGTTTGATTGATTGTTGAATTGATTGATTAATTGATGGTAAATTGGTATAAGTAGCGCATAAATGAGCCTGTAAAGTAAAGCCTCCAAGCCAAGCCTATAAAATGGAGATTTCTGTCAATACTTAACGACTTTGTTACGAATTGAAAGAACACATCATTATTATAAAATATGTAAGTAATTATGACTTAGAGTATTGTCCTCATAGTTCCTGGGGTTCTATAGACACAGAGGATTCTAAGTTAAGGTTCCTAGGATCTATGCGGATGTGAATATTGAGCGTTATTAATATTAAAAAACCTATATTTAATTACAGTACGTAATATTTTTTATAACTATAAGAAAAATTAACTACAATTCCTAAACTACAATAAAAATGATTAAAAAAAGATATTTACAACTAAAAACTAAGTGTAATCAAAAAGACCTTTGGTGGAGGGGAGAGTGCCCAGAATGCTGGCTGCATTGCCACGTTGGATGGCAATGCTTATTTTCTCAACAAAAAAAGAGCCAGCCCTCTGGTCACCAGTCGCCACCACTAAAAGTTTTGCCAAGTCCCTATAAATTTCGTGTGCACCTGGCCCTCACGGTCCCATTGTTTCAACCCCATGGTATCAACTTTAAAAAATAGTTTTTCTTTTGTCTCTGGACTTTATGGGTCTCTGGGTCTGATGCCAATAAGGTGGCATCGTAGGTGGCCTCACTTCTTCTTTTCGTAGCGGCAAGTGGACAGCCCTGTCAGCATTATTATTCCACACGTAATTAGCTAAAAATAATACTTTTTGTATTGGCCACCCATCCAAGTAGTGACCGCAGCGAAGATCGAAGGCTGTTTAAGCTTCGCTACGCAACTTCATCATCATCATCAACAGCCTGAAGACGCCCACTGCTGGACATAGGCCTTCCTCCAAAGAGCCCACTTTGAGCGGCTGCTTGCCTCCTGCATCCATCAGCTCTCCGCCTTAGCGAGGGTCTTCCGATCGGTTGTCTTTTCTACGAGCGATGTAGCCAGCTCATTGCCGTTTCAACTTCCTAATTCCAAGAGCTATATCGGTCACTTTAGTTCTCCTTCGAATCTCTTCATTTCGTGTCTCAACTCGACATTAACATCGTTGGTGTGGTTGTTTTCATTACAGTAGAAAAAGCTTACTGATGATGTTGTTTTTAATCAAATTTAAAGTTTAGAAGGGAGTTAGTAAGTTTAGAGTTCGCCTCAGTGGTTTTCCACCCCAAGGTCCCAAGGCCATCAGTTCTTGCCAAATTGTTGCTGTCTAAGTTCGTGATGGAGGGTTGCTCCGAGTTTAGAACTTGTACTGTGATGGATGATCTAAAACTTTGATTAGTTAGATGGAATTTCCGATAAGTCGTTTGACTGAACTTTGGAGAGAACGTTACGGTGGGTTGCGCTTAGATAACTTAGTGCTTAAGAAAATTTTACTAGAAAAATTTAAGCCTTTAAATTAACCAAAACAAATTATAACAAAATAAACTTAAACATTTGCTTCACCATGATTCATTATCATCATCATCAACAGCCTGAAGACTTCAACCATAATTGAATGCATGAAACTACCACGCCAACTAAAAACCAGAAAGACCAAAAATGCAGATTGACTAAAAAACAGAAAGTCTAAATATACGGGGTGACTAAAAAGCAAAAAGTCTAAAATGCAGAGTGACTAAAAGGTAGCCAGATTAAAACGAAAAATGACTAAATTCAGAAAGGCTAGAACGCAGGAAAAACAATCTAATTGAGGAATTCCTTTTTTTTAAGTCTGGTGAGAACGCCAGCTTTTTCATCATTCCAAGCGATGGTTCACGTCACTTCATTAATTAATCATTTATTTTGCAAATTTACATAAAAATATACCAAAGTAAGAGCACCGATTCCTTGACCGTGAAATCGTGTTGCTATGAAATATTTTTATCTGTTTGTTTGGTTTTCATAACGGACGCTATTCGCTTTGATTTCCTCCGTCATGTTTACGTTTCCGACATTTTATTATGTGGAGTGTTGCGGTAAACTGACTGTATGTTTAAAGTAATGTTGCTATCGGAATATTATTAGATACGTAGGTACTTATGTCTAAATATAATCATGGAAATACGCGTGCTGTTACATTTAGCAATGTAAATTTATTTTGTATACGAAATTCTTTAAGGTTTAAGTACATTTTAAGATTTCGTTCTCTGATGAATTTTTAGAGACTTTGAAATCATTAATTTTAGAAGTGTAGCTGTTGGTATATTTGCATTGTTTTTTTGCTGGCTTCTATGTTGTTGATTGATTAAGATACGTTACACTACTACGTACGTACGTTACTAAGTTTTTTTTTACATCGGACTTATCTAGCTTTTGACTACACTCTCACCCTGGCACCTGATGGAAAGTGACTATGCGGTCGAAGGTGTAGCATGCTAGCTAAGTAAGTACCTATTCACTCTTCTCTTGAACACGCCCGAGTCACCTACTGTCACTACTGTTAGGACGCAACCTACTGTCTCAACACTACTTTTATTACCTAGGTTAATTTTTAAAGCGAAGGAATCATGAGCGGCTGTTAGTTATTGTATGCAGCAATACTGCTATATATACAAAACATAAATACTTAGCACCACAACTAACAAAAAAATAAAATAGACTAAAACTAAATTAATCTAAACTAAAATAAACTACTTATCTAAATCTAAAGTAAAAAAACTATACAATAAGTAACCATAATCTTAAAAGCCACTACCAGTGGGCAACGTGCCCAAAATGCTGGCGGCATTGCCCCGTTGTATGGCAATGCTTAGCCTTTGCGCCAAATATAGACCAGCATTTTGGTCACATGTTGCCTCGATCAGATGTTCCTAGAGGTCTTTAATTACCACTTTAAGCACCACAATCATTATTATTTTAACTTTACCATTCTTTATTTTGACATCTTCTATACATGGTTGGATTTTAAGCCCTAGGTTATTAACACCAATATCACCAACATAGCATAAATCACCAGGGATTAGATCACCAATTCATACACTCTGAAATTATCGGTCCATACTGTCTGTCACACTAACGGTTCAATTCTCAGCCCAAAATTATAACCTGAGTCGCGTCGCCGTCGGTCTGTCTTTATTACTTTTACTACATTCCCTTGAACCCTTTGTTAAACTCACGTAGCCCCTTTATGATGTCACAATGGAATGGCACAGTATAATAGGCCGTGAAGGGGCGAGCAAAGGGGATGCTCTGCTCACCCTTGGGTAAACTGATAATAGTTGCTACGATTTATTAGCCATACGATGCTTTTACGTTCTATCTTATCGCCAGGATATGGTTTATGGAGTCCAGTGGAGTTAGATTTCGTAATAGAAGGATAGGTTAGTGTAACCTTTGCAATGTAACATTTTGTTATGGCGGCTATACAGTTATTCTATAAAATACCTATACCCAGCACTGCATAGCGATTCAGGAGACCTCAGCGCTGAGGCTCAGCGTCCAACTTCGATTCAACCAACATTTATTTGAAAATAGAACGGAAATAGCGTCATCGTTTCTGCAAAAGGCATGAGCTAGGGGAGAGCTTTCCGTTCTATTTTCAAATAAAAGTTGGTTGAATCGAGGTTGGACGCTGAGGCTCAGCGCTGAGGTCTCCTGAATCGCTATGCAGGTGTCATAAAGGCTAGGCATAAATCCTTTGTGTTTATAAGCGCAGGATCACGGATTCACCGATGGTTTTTCATAAAATCTTTCATAACATGATATCTCATCCAAACTCTTTAACACAGGAATTCATAGTCAAGGTGGGGGGCTCCTCTAGAGGATGATTCAGGCACTGTGTGGCGAAGTCTAGTTCGCGGATTCACCGATGGTTTTTCATAAAATCTTTCATAACATGATATCTCATCTAAACTCTTTAACACTGGAATTCATAGTCAAGGTGGGGGGCTCCTCTAGAGGATGATTCAGGCACTGTGTGGCGAAGTCTAGTTCGCGGATTCACCGATGGTTTTTCATAAAATCTTTCATAACATGATATCTCATCCAAACTCTAACACTGGAATTCATAGTCAAGGTGGGGGGCTCCTCTAGAGGATGATTCAGGCACTGTGTGGCGTAGTCTAGTTTTATGCATTTCATAAACGATATTAAGTAGCCCCCATTCTGACAATTCTGACATTGTCACAGGCAGGATGCTATGAAAGTGAAAGAAAAATGATTCAACATTCAACCTTTATGTGAAAGTTGAATGATAGATTTTGGGGCTTTGTTCACCCCTTGACTATGTATGAATACCACTGTTAGAGTTGAACTTTCAAAATTTTTTTTTTAACAACTCTACGTAACAAAACGAAGATAATTTCCTAGTATAAAGAAAACTGCAGACGTCCAAGTAACAATTACCTGTACAGTGTACATATAAATAAATAATAAGTAAAGAAGGCGTCCTGGTTCCTTATACAAATAATGATAAAAATGCATGATAAATGACTACTGCGTCAATGAGCACACAGATTACTTACAACTAGCAAATATCTGGTGGTACTTTTTATCCAGAATCCACATTATTAGGGATGATCTGGGGATATAGCCGCAAAGTATAGGTATCTCTTGTAATATAAGATTAACCTATAAATAAACAGTTGCATTCATTGAAACTTACATGAAAATAGGCCATGGGTCATATAGTGTTTTCTGTTATCTACTATTCTGAAGCGATAATTTATCGCTCCACCGCCTTATTTTATGACATTTCTCAAGTGTTTTACAATATATTGACGTCATTGTCGTAACATCAAGTGATAATAAAATTGCTTGTAGATGACGTCATTATCTGTCCAATAGGTTTCCTATTATGGGAAATGGGGTTTCTCTCACATGGTGAAAGTGTAGGCCATAGCAGTGCACCATGCGGGCCAATAGTAGGCTGATATTAAATTATGTTTTAAAATTTTTTTGATTTTTGGACGTGCCAGTTTCTTCACAATGTTTTGCATAATCATTGACTATAAATCCAGTTGACCAACGATACAACTTCCCCTCGTACGAAGATTAGTAGTTTATTTCAACTGTTACTCCTACGAGAGGAAGCGAGACACCCAATGTGTCTTTTGTTCCATCCTGCTCTGTCCTTTGTAATTTCGTTTTACTGCCTCGTTTTGTTACCTCGCTCGCTGCCCCCGTAGGTGAGTCGTGTTTGTACGAGAAATTATGTTCACGAGCTATCAACGGGCTTTATAATCTTTGGTTTCAACTTTACGCCTATAGCTCTCGCTATAGATTACTTACAAGCTATCATTGCAACGCGGAGTAGAGTCCAAAGGCCAAACAAAGAGCATGGAAGTTGAATGTACATCCTATCTAGAGTTAGCTTCATTGATGGTATTTTTATATCTCGAAGGTATAATATACTCTGTATAGCTTTTATGGTGTGAGACCAAAGAAGTTCTAATTTTTATGTGTTTTATGATGGCAGTTTTAGCAGTTGTATTTTATTTACTTACGTAATATCTGCATAATATTTGTTACTTATTAACTTTCTGCTGGAATACCAGCATTTGAGATGAAAATAGAATAACAGCGCATGCAGGTTCGATATCAAGTCGCTGGGAGTTTAAGAGTTAAAGGCAGTGTGGTCCCGGTTTGCGAATAGGACCACGCTTTCTTTTCCGGTAAGTCATGGGTGTCCCAAGAGCTGGCTAAGGAAATGTCCAGATAATGGGCGGCAGCATTCTCGTCTGTACATCTTCTGCATCACCAAGCCGTCTGCCAAGCAAGGTGATTATGGTAAATTCCCTACAGACGTTCAACAGTGGACATTTTCTGTTGATGTTTTAAGTTCGCCGTCATCATCATCATCATCAGCCCGTAGACGTCCACTGCTGAACATAGGCCTCCCCCAGAGAACGCCACTCCGAGCGGCTGCTCGCCTCCTGCATCCATCGGCTCCCCGCGGTTTTCACCAGGTCGTTGGTCCACCTAGTGGGGGATCTGCCTACGCTGCGCCTTCCGTGGTCGCCACTCGAGAACCTTTCTTCCCCATCGGTTGCTAGTTCTGCGAGCGATGTGTCCTGCCCATTGCCATTTCAATTTGCTAACTTTAAGGGCTATATCGGTCACTTTAGTCCTGCGGATTTCATCGTTCCGGATCTTATCTCGCAGGGAAACACCGAGCGTAGCTCTCTCCATAGCACGTTACGCGACTTTGAGCTTACTAATGAGAATAAGTTCGCTGTGGTTAATCATAATTATCATGATACTTAACAGTTATTTTAGCATGGTAGGCTCTTCGGCACGCTGCTCTACTTTTGTGCGGTTCAAAGACTTATAAAAATGTAAATAAAATTCGTGATGTTTTATTCATTTTATCTTGAAACACGATTTTTGATTACAACGACTACACTTTACGTGATTATATTTATAACTATAGTAAACTATGCTTAAAGTCTAGATATATCTATATCTAGATACTAAAAATCTAGGTCCAGTCGAAGGTCAGACCGACCAGACAGAAAATTTGCGATTCAATGAGCTGTATCGGATAAGGCTAGTCAATTGAATGTCTTGCCAGGATGCTGGACACACGTGATGCATCCTTTCAACAAGATGATCATTCTTCATGTTATTCGAGTTCTGTTTAAACCACAGTAATTCTAATTAGCTCGATTAAAAACGCATTCGTGGCGCGAATGGACACAAACGTTTCTACAAACAATCTTTAGCACCTAGTTAGTATAAAAGTAGTATTGACACTAAATAGAAGTGGTTCGTGCCACTTTCCCACCAGTTGTTTTGCCAGTGTAAAGTCGCAGTACTGTATTATGAAATGCTTTAGTGCAAGTAATCCACTACCTATTTCAAAAAGGCGTAAAGTCGCACTAGTGCCATAATTTCAGCATGCCAGTTACCACCTACGCCATGCTAGTCCGTTAGTCAGAATGCTAAAATAAAAATAGAAAGCTATGTAGATAAACGATGCAGGGTTAGTTATTTAGGTTCCCAGTTTTTACCCGACTTCAGAAAAGGGAGGAAGAGCTAAGCCACTACTCAAGGATGTTTGTTTGTGTCTATGTACTTAAAAAAATTAAAAATATTTTTTTTTGAATATTTTAATACCAATTTTGAAAATTGCGTCGTTTTATTCGAAAATCGTAGATAATGTTCTTGTTGTATTTTTGGTGAATTTTACCGCGCGTAAATTGATTTACCCTAATTTCTACCATCGAATACAATAAGTAAGTCAGATCTTCTATAACTTAAAAATCATATACCAAAATGATACACCCAATAGAACGGAAATACCAAAGTTCAGAACTTAAGTTTCCCGTGGGGTACTGTCAAAACATTTCGTAAGCTCTTTCATGAAGAGGGTACGAAAGTGCTTATGAAAGCTTTTGTCTGATGAGTTTATTTCTCGGAGTTAAAATATACCTAATTTTCGAGTTCAAAGTTTATAAAGCTTTAACTTCTGAAGAGGAGGGTCTTAGCGAAATAAAGTCAATATTGTAATTGGCTGTTGGGGACAGATTTTGAAGATAAAATATCCCCTCAATAAATTGTTACTACTTAGCAGAGATATGCGGAGGAGGTACCTAGTTTATATAACTTGTAAAAATACAACCCGGGATTGATCAAGTCATGAGTGAATAGATATTTACTAGACAAGAGTGTTACTCCTTTCCACACCACCATATCAGTTTTTTTGCAAAGAATATACATAAATTCTGTGATTCTCAAATCACTTGCTAGGAGATAGCTTTTCGTAAAACCATACAAAAACGTTAATATTAATATATATTTATATATACTTTTCGAGAAAAACTAACACTAATGACACAGCATCCGGTGAGCAGTTGGCCGTGAGTATCAAGACTTTTCGAAAGCTAACACGTGATAAACTTGGACTAGTCCCTCGTGAGATTGTGGTCAAACGCTAATTAGTCATTGATGAAATAAAATCACTATGTATTTTCCTAGCAAAATATAACAAGATTGCAAAGCTTCAAAGCGGTTTATCGGTGAAGGCAAACCCGGTATATAAACATCACGTCCATATATTATATGATTACATTGGTATGTTCTGGTGTATACGTTTTACTCGAACTTGCAGTCAAACATAGGTCGCGTGATGTCATAGTTTCTGTCGTATATTTTCTCACACAAACGTTAAATGAATTTTAATATGTGATCTTGTAATTATTTATTTACGTGTCAGGTTAATTTTAGAAGTGTTTGGTTAATTTATTTGTGTTGTGGCATTATGTGGACACAGGTTTGTGGTCTATTCTACTAATATTTGAAATTTTTTAATAGTTTTTTTCTTTTATAATTCGTCAAAGTTTTTTATTACTTACATCATAATATATTGTTATGTTATTAACTTATTTTCGATTAATGTTGCTAGCACAGAACCATGTTGGTTATTATAATGTTAACCTTATTAATGTCACAGTAAAAAAATATATTTCAAGCCATGCGGTCCCAGCGATGTGAGAATATCACCACCCCATCTCTTCCCGTGGGTGCCGTAAGAGCCGGCTAAGGGAATATCCAGGGAATCTGCAGCATTCTCCTCGGTACATTAAAATCTTCTGCCAAACGTCGTGATTATGCCAAACCCCCTATGATAAGTGGCGTTTTATGGAGAAAGCCTGTGTTCAGCAATCTTTAATTTTAATATTCTTTCTAATCCGGTATATTTCCATTGAACTAGGTGGTAGGACTTTTCTGCAAAGTTCGTCTAGGTAGATACCACCGCTTTGCCAGTTATTCTGCCGCCAAGCAGTAGTGTGCAAGCACTACTGTGTTCCGGTTTGAAGGGCATTGTAGCTAGTGTAATTACTGGGCAAATGAGACTTTATGACCTGATTACACAGTTTAGTAATCTGATTACTAGACTGTGTGATGTCTCAAGATGACGTGCGCAGTGCAGTGTCACGCGAAATTTTATTATTTTAAAGTTCCGAGTGACACTGCAACTGTTATGGGCGGCCGTATTGCTTAACATCAGGTGAACGACCAGCTCGTCACGTCATTCATTCTCATAAAAAAAAAATTGAGTGTGGTTCAAAACAGTCCTCTTACGGAATTCGCTTACTTTCTCAAACACTTTCAAAATATCGTTAGCACCTATAATGTAATGAAAAGAATATTCCATCCCATTTTCTGAAAGGTATTGAAAGAAACATTGCTACTTTTTCAAACGGCCCTCAATACGCTACTTTCCGACTGCGCATTTTTAATCTTCTGCCGGTTTAAATAAGGTTGAAAATAGTTTGTTGGTAGTGGTGTCAAAGAGGATGGAAAAGTGTTCATTAAGTTTTCAGAAGGTGGCTTTTGCGCGTGTTCTGAATATTTTGCCCGAGCGCGCGCAAAGTCATTTGAAATTGGAAACTGTTGAAATTTTAGATTGAAAGAATCAACTACTAGGTACGTACGTTTTAGGTAAACTCAAAGTACGTTTTAGGTAAGGTTGCTTTACCTACTCAAGGTTAAAGAAAAATAACACGAATGGCGACCGCGAACTGGAAGACTTAGCGTAGGCTGGCCCCGCACTAGGTGGACCGACGATCTGGTGAAAGCCGCGGGGAGCCGATGGATGCAGGAGGCGAGCAGCCGCTCTAAGTGGCGCTCCCGGGGGAAGGCCTATGTTCAGCAGTGGACGTCTTCAGGCTGTTAATGATGATGATGATGAACACGAGAGAGCTTCATTTATTAGAGCCAAAGCTCTACCATTTTTCTGCTGTCAATTTGCCATTACAATTGTTTTATTGTCAAGCGAGTATAATAATATACCATTATTTCTGTCTTATGATAAACAAAAATAATACAAAAACGACATCAAAATCAAAAATTCAATTTACTAGGTAAACGTCTACTATAGGTTTATTAACGCTTGAAACAAAGCTTCAAAAAAAATTTTATGAACGAAATATTCAACATAGCTTATCAAAACAAATAAGTAGGTTCATTTTCGTTGCTCGTAATTGATAATAAGTGAGCTGTTCATTTAAAAATTGTTTTCAAACAATATAGCTCAATTCAAATGAGGCTAAATAAGACATTGGATATTCCATTTAAACTTTGACCCAATTGCATTGTATATCGTCCGTGGGAGCCGGCAGATGTATCACAGTGATGCATTGTATAAGCTTGCATCTACGCATCGCGTACACCATACTGTGAAATTGTATTGGAGGTGGTGCAAAACAAAAGCGAATCTCCGTTTTGTTATACAATATAATAATCATAATCATAATCATAATCATTTATTTCTCTCATACACAAGCAGTCAACAATGAAGTAAGGATGTTATTTGATAATATTAAGTGCTAATAATTAACATTGCTACCTGCTTTGTGCGAGACTGGTGCCTGATGTAGGTTTTTTAAAAAACCTGTATTACAGGTCACCAGGAATATCAAAATAAATAATACATGATATTTTGTTTTCAAAGTTTATCGCCTATCACATAATCATAACATCAATCGGCTTCTCTTAGGGCAATGTGCTATACCTTCGATTGCATCGTCACTCAACATCAGGTGAGTTGCAGTCATTCGTACATAAAAAAATAGACTTGAACTTGCAGAAAAATATTGCTATACCCAAGCTGGGTCATTATGTAACATACTTAAATATGCTATTTAACACCTGCATGTAACCAATAATGTTTGCAATAAATGATTGAGTATTGAGTATTGAGCATCCATCCGTATCCGTTCCTAAATCTAGAAATTGCTTTTTTTAGTTATCGTGCCAAGTGATACCTACCTATCTATAGTAGGTACTACTATTGTAATATCTGTGCTAATGGTTTCAGATATCATTTTTTTTTGTATACCATTAATATCTCTATCTACTGTTCCTTTAAACATAACACCTACTGTCTTCAAACATGAAACGAAACGTCAGATCATGATGGTTGACCGAATTGTGTAACGAATATGTCACGCAGCCTTTATGTGGATGTTCCGTGAGCTTTGTTCACACGCATGTGTGTTTATTGTGTTTGGACAGTCATTAGAGTGGTGATTGCTTAGTTTTGATTGAAGTTAAAAAGAACAAAACATCACAATCTAATTTAAAAAAATCCATAGAAAATAGTTAAGTTACTTAACTAGTTTCTATGGATTTTTTTCTTAGCAATGAAACTATCAAATTTTTCTGTTAATCAAGTTGCATAATCGCCTATTACTGAATTAACATCATAAGTGTGATATTATATTAATAATGTAAGACACACTTGTTATTATTAAAATATCTTGAGAATTAAGATTATATTGAGTACTTTGCCAAGGTTGAAGGAAAAAATCGCAATACAACCGGCATGTTCAATAATAACACAATTTGAGCAAGACATAATTGTGTCATACCCACCTACTCGCACTTGGCCAGCATAATAGATTATGGCCTAAAATCTGTCTGAAAAAAGCTCATGTCCTAGTTGTGGGAACGTATTGGACTAACGAAGAATCCCAAATGTTAGAATTTAAGAAAACGCTTTCGCTTACGTTTTAAATCAAAACGTGTAAGTTTTGATTACAAATACAGATTTGAATCAAAGCATACAGCCACAGAGTATAAATGCATCTATGAAGGGGCAAAGAACCCTATGACGATGGACGTCTTTGTTAAAGAGCTTTAACACTTTTAACTACTTTTATTGTCCCCCATGGTTTTTTATAGCATAACTTTAACTACTTGATTTGTAATAAGGGTTAAATTGATGTGCGTTAGGTAGAATAAAGAGGTTTTTTAGAAATTACAAAAAGGGGAAAGAAAGTAGTTCGAAGTTTCTTCTTATTCTCAAATGTTCGCTATAGTTTTGTGATTTGTGTGGTCGCTGTCAAAGACTTCTGTGTAAGTACCCATATACCTCTTCGATCCCAGTTGATTAATATATAAAGGCAATAGTAGAGTCTCCTGACTGCGTTTATAAATAGGAGACTATGGGGTCGAGCAAAGATACCAACCACTAACGCTAATGCCTCACGCTAACTCCAAAATGTATTGAAATGACATTCGCTGCAGAAAAGTTAGCGATTTCCGAAATGTCATTTCAGTACATTTTAGAGTTAGCGTGAGGCGTTAGCGTTAGTGGTTGGTATCTTTGCTAGACCCTTATGTGCCGCGTTTGGCAGAAAATGTACCCAAAAAAGAGACTGTGACTGAGGTCCCTGCAACTTGTGGTCCCAGTCATTATCTGCTGAAGTTTATGTTAATGTTTTGTACAGTCCACAGTTACAAAATGGTGAGAGCTGCATTAGTTTGTATAATACTAATTATCTTGTGAAATACTTACCTAAAACGGCAACTATAATACCTACATAATATTAAATCTATAGTTTTTGTCTACAATTTTGCACATTTATATTATTATGTTTGTGAGCAAATACGCACACTAGGTACTTATGCAGTGAATCATCGTAAATATCATCTAACAATAGACGAATCTCCATTTGTAAAGTATCTGGTCAATAGGTTACTAGAACCTGAGTGCCTTGTACTAGAACCGAGTTCAGGGTTACGACTCATTCAGGACTAAAATTTGATAAAAGAAGTAAAAAAGAACCGATTAACATATGATAAAATCATCATTAACAGCCTGAAGACGTCCACTGCTGAATATAGGCCTCCCCCAGGGAGCGCCACTTAGAGCGGCTGCTCGCCTCCTGCATCCATCGGCTCCCCGCGGCTTTCACCAGGTTGTTGGTCCACCTAGTGGGGGGCCGGCCTACGCTGCGTCTTCCAGTTCATGGTCGCCACTCGAGAACCTTTCTTCCCCATCGGTTGTCAGTTCTACGAGCGATGTGGCCTGCCCATTGCCATTTCAACTTGCTAATCCTAAGAGCTACATCGGTCACTTTAGCTCTCCTGCGGATCTCCTCATATCGGATCTTATCTCGCAGGGAAACACCGAGCATTGCTCTCTCCATAGCTCGTTGCGCGACTCTGAGCTTATAAAAATACTTACAAGATAAAGAATTTTTTAGAAGGTATATTGTAGTCCCTGAAGTTTATCAATTCATCTGTAATAATAAGACACGATGATGCAACCTAGGTACCTAATATTTTTTTGGTTTCGTACCTAAGGGGTAAAACGGATCCTATTACTAATCGCTCCGCTGTCCGTCCGTCCGTCTGTCACCAGGTCAAAAATTGAATATTTGAATTAATAGGTACTTACCATAACCTTAACCATTAACCAAACAATATTTTTGCAGGTAGAGTCAACGGTGATGTGATGAACCAAGCGCATGAGCCGCTGAATATCATGGACAACCCGCCTGACTACTCCACGAAGCCGAAGCGAGGCATCCACCTATCCACGTGCCTCGCCTTCGTCATCCTTGTCATCTTTACCCTAGCTCTTGTCACCGCTTCCTTACTAGTATACAACTATGCGGCTTGCCCCAGAACTGATCAACTAGCAAATGTCACAAAATATGAACTATGCCATTGCGATCAGGCCAAACTCTTAGTATTACCCCTCACTACCGAAAGCAGCAAAAGCGTTATCCCTCTAGAAACAACTACTTCTAGTGTTAAAGAACTGAAACCTTTAGAACTGAGACTGCCTACTAATGTGAAACCAGAAAAGTATTATTTGAAAATAGTACCGTACATTTTTGAAGGTAATTTTACGTTTGATGGTGAAGTGAGTATAGTGATTGATATCGTGAACGACACTAAGGAAATCACGTTCCATAGCGTAGATCTAACGTTACACGAAGTTAATGTATATTCTCGAGACGATGGTAATGAAGTAGAAGTTATGAAGACAGTTGAAGATGTTCCGCGGAACTTCCACACTGCGATGTTGAAAGAAAAAGTTGAATCTGGGAAACAGTATGTCTTGAACATAACGTTCACGGGCATACTAAATGATAACCTGCATGGGTTCTACAGAAGTTCATATGAAGAGAAAGGAAAGAAGACGTAAGTTAATTTTTTTGACACACAACTATAAGCTTTTAATTAAGTAGAATCAACGAGACAAATCACAAATCCCTATTTATAACTTAACAACAGTTAAAGATATCAACAAAGTTTATATGAGAACTAGTAGGTACTTGCTGGCGTAAGATGTTGAAAGATAAATACATAAGTCGTAAATGCTTCCGTTATTTTCCCTGTACCGCTTCTATACATTTGCGAAGATACAACATTATTGGCACGCGCGGCCCTCACCAAGGCCGCTCTAAGCCAAGGTCAGACATCGACCTTAAAAATAAATGGAGCTGTCTCCAACACAACATTTTACTCGTAAAGTACTGGAGCTTTTCAAAACAGTCTGTAGTAAACAGGCGTAACGGGTGTGTGTAATGAAACGTATTTTCTGATGGTAATAGTACGTGTTACTTTATTGACTAGAACAACCAATGGCTTAACATCAAAGATGTTCCATAAAATTTTATGAAGCCTGAACATTTTAGAAAAGCGTCGTTTCCACTCACTACATTAAAATTTATATTTTATAAGCCTTTTTCAAATTGTCTCATTTTTTTAATCTGGAACTTAGTTGTAAATCTTTACAATTCATATCCAATGAGCAACGTAGTGTTAAGAGTACGACAGTTTTTATCTATTTCCTTTGATTTTGCGCTAGGAATAATATTCACAAAACACACGGTTATTTTAAAACAATAGTCAATTATATTTTAGTACAGACAAGCTACTATGGAAGTTTTTATATCAAGCAGAACGTCCTCGTTGTATAAGGATTGTGCTATGCATACAAAATGCCCCTGATTAAGAATTTTCCTTTGCAATAAATTTTGATCAGTCGGAACTTCACCGTTTGTAATATTCGGAACAGGAATTGTAATGAGGTTTAAAGTTCTCCTTATGAAGCAGCTAGCATTGTGAATTTAAAATATTTCCTTGCTAAAATGACTAAATTGTTATTTTCAAGTACCTAACCTTAGAGTTAAAAGAGTCTTCGCGCTAAGGGTAGGCAACGCAATGCCGTATTGCAGATGTCTAGTATAAGCGGCGGTGATCACCAATTACCACCAGCCGTACTGTCTGTTTGCTGCAAAATGGAATTAGTGGTAAAATTTCCACTAACTACTTACATAAAAAAATAATAGTCATGATCTCTTTAATATTCTTTACGTGTAATCTTTGTTTTAAAATATACCTTTGATAAATGTAACATGTAATACCGTCATCGTCAACATTTAAAATTCTAATACAACAAGTATTCATAAATTATGAGTTAAGCAGAGAACTCACAGAAGAGTTCAGAAAACAAGTCATCAACAAAGTTAGCTATTGTATAATGATATTAAAACTCAGTTCTATTGTTATGAACATTAGGGGATGAAACCAGCGTGAAAGTTCTGTCACCTGCTCTTTGGTCACTTTCACTACCTATTTATGTACTTTATCTTATAACCGTTTACTTTTTTAAACCAAAGCATAGCATCATTTGGTTTTATCCTCATTTGAAACAAACTCGTTGATTTTGATGAACATCATTTTTTGTTTTCTTTATCAGATTTTTACTTTTTATAGCTGGTGCACTCACAAGTGTTCCTTTCTTGAACGTCTTTATATTGAAAAATTACTTAGTAGTTTTAATAGGTCCTCTCGAACAAGTATTTTAATATGTTAATCTTATGTTTGGTTTTGTATAGATGGATAGCAGTAACCCAGTTCCAAGCTATGGATGCCCGCCGAGCATTCCCATGCTGGGACGAGCCAGCCCTGAAGGCTAGGTTCACGATCAGCATAGCACGACCAGAGAACATGAGCAGCCTCTCTAACATGAACGTAGTGAGCCGGGAGAACCAGTTAGTATGCATGAGTTCTTAATTTATAAGATCACATACATAGATCCTGGACCCTAGCTAGGATTTTCTGTATCTAGGGACCTGAGAACTACGAAGACTGTGTCTGGGCACAGAACAAGTATTTGAGCTTTTTTTTCTGTGCCCAAATACTTGTCCTGTCGCGGGAATCGAACCCGCCGCCTCAGTTATGAGCTGACCTGCACAACACCCCGGAGGCTATCAAAATTATTATAATTATATAGTGGCAAATTAGACTGCTTAAAACGACGTGGTCGTGGTTTTAAATATGTGTTGTCTAATTTTTTTACAAGAATAGTTACAAAATTATTATGCTGCAAATGATTTGCAGCATAATAATTTTGTAACTATAAAAACTAGGCTAGATGCATCGTAGCATAATAAATATAATTACACTATTAACCTGCTAAAACGTCTCATCAAATTCAAATGGAATGGTAGTATTGAATATACGATCTACACTGATATTGCCAGCTTGAATCACAAGTCAAGCCCGGCAGCGCATACTGCTATGTGCTTAACGCCAAATTCTTAGTTGGCAACCAAACTACACTGTCATGGTAATTTCATCTCAATTTATTTATTTCAGTAAAACCTTACCAAATTACGTATGGGATAACTACGCAGAATCATTGCCAATGTCCACATACCTCGTAGCTTTCACCATCACCGACTTCCATAATATGAGCGACAATAATTTCTCCGTGTGGGCTCGCAAGGAAGCTTTACCATCAGCTGCTTTTGCGTTAGAAATCGGACCGAAGATACTGAGATTCTTGGAGGAATATTACAAGATTAAGTTCCCCCTGCCGAAGATTGATATGATCGCGTTGCCGGACTTCAAGAACGGAGCGATGGAAAACTGGGGGCTTCTTACTTACAGGTCAGTAGAAGTTGAGAAAGTATTTTCTACTTGATAAAGCCGTTAGATATAGGTACATAGTTTCGTATTAGACATAGTGAGGAAAGACCAAATACTTAGAATCAATTAGGTAATGTAATATGTCCAAGCAATGATACCTACAGATAATTTCATACAGCAAAGTTGTACAAAACGCAGGATGCACAAAATGGATTTTTTCTGTTTAACTTCCTCGACTTCAGAACTAGCTGACCGGTACGTGGCGGAGTTGGGCGAATAGTTTTGAAAATGTAGAGAACACGCACAAAAAGTTTGCGATAAAACCTTGCAGCAAATGAATCACTATGCATATCGAATGGCACCTAAATTAAAACCCCAGGCGTCCGTTACCGTGGCCAATTAAATCCTGACGGATCATACAGCTGGTTCCATTACTGCCGGACCATTTGTCACCCGTTAGGGTTGGGGCACACCAAATGAAAGTTTAGGATTACACGGCATATCCGAATTTTAAAATTCATAGTATTTGTATGTATTGGAAATTTGAATAACTAATAAAAGAGAAGGTAACTACAAAACTCTCTATTTTGAAACACAACTAAAATAATTTTTGTAAAATATATAGATCAAAATTTAGTACGTATAGGTTCTTAGGTAATAGAAATAATTAATACCTACGCCATAAAAAACCTAATAAATAAAAGATATTGTTTTGAGCTGTGAGAAATATTTTTTTATTGTCCATAATGTGCATGTAAAATAATTTGTTAGTTTTGTATTTTTTTTAAAAGAACCAATCTTGTTATGATCTCTATAAAAAACTATTGAATTATTTGACATACTAAATTTAATACAACTTTCGATATTAAGTTAACATCTTTGTGTTGAGTTTCAATATAATTATTTTGATGTTGTTACATCCTTAGTTAGGGTGCCGTTAACACAGTTTGTTCACATAATATGTGAATTGTATATTATACAATTAAGGGTGTCGAACTTGGGGTCTCTGTGCGTGATCTGATCAGGGATGTAGTTGCTTGCAAATGTTCGTGTCAGCTTTAATTAAAACTGAGTTATAGTAACGAAAGCAATTGACAAGTAATTTGCTTCTATTTCAATTGTTTGAGCAACTTTGTTACCTCCCCCAGTGCTAAAGGTAGTCGTCAAATGATTAGTTTCAATTCGTGTTGTTTTTGTTTTGTATCGTATTCATTTATTTTTTTTGTATGTAATTGTAATATACTAACTACCTAACAGCTAACTATAACCTGGGTATCTTCAAGTCAAGAGTGAACAAGTATTTTCTAGGCAAGCATGAACCAACGTAGGCCGCCGTCACTTACCATCAGGTGCGATTATAAATTGTACATGAGTAATAAAACATATAATAGTAAATGTCACAATTGGTGATATGAAGATCCTCCTTTCTTCACTCATCGTCGCATTTGGTAGTTTGTAGCTCCTCGCGAAAAGAATTAATAAGTAGGTATAAATTAATTTTATTCTTTTTTCTGCATCATAACGTTAACATTTACAATAATAATTAATTTAATGTTTAATTTAGATTAGATTATTTTTGTAATAGAAAATTTCTGTCTTTTATAGCAGTAACATCGCCCGCACAGCGTTATCATCTCCCGCTCGAGATTCAAATTCCTTTACAAATAAATCTGCATAAAATGATTGATGTAAACTTCACATTTTAATTTCACAAACGCCTGTTCCAGAGAGATTGCAATGTTGTACGAAGCAGGCGTATCGGCAACCACCGACAAGGTTCACGTGGCCACCGTGGTTGCGCACGAGATCGCGCACCAGTGGTTCGGCAACCTGGTCACCCCATCTTGGTGGCGGGACCTCTGGCTCAATGAAGGGTTTGCAACCTATGTGGAGTACGTCGCTGTTGACGCTGTAAGTACCTACATCGACGTTAAGCCGTCGGTCCCGGCTGTTGTAGTAAGATAATAAATAGTCGTTAAGCCATGGTAAAAGCCTTTGAGAGGCCTACAAATTCTGACACCAGGGCTGATTGCCTACACGAGAAGAAGATTGACAATTGTATTTTTTTAATGTTAGCCAGAGTATAGCTTAGTGTTTGACTGTGCCCACTCGTGTGTTGTGAAGATCGATTGAAATTGGCGTCACGTTGGTGCTGATGGAATACAGCGCTTAGCAATATTACCTAACAGTAAACAGCTAGGTAATATTAGAGTAGAAAACAAAATTGTACTTATTAGTACCTATATCAAGGTACCTCTTTATGTAGATAATGTTTTATATCTTTTCTTTAACGTCACTTTATTTTAACCGTTAAAGAGTTTAAGCACTGTCTCGTTTATATTATTAAAAAGAAGTTTATTAGAATACTGAATTTGTTTCGTTGCAGGTAGAAAAATCCTGGAATATAACCGAGATCTGCATCCTGGACCAAGTCCACAACGTCTTCCAACTCGATGCTCTCAACTCCTCCCACCAGCTGTCGGTTGATGTCAGCGCCTCGGAGGAAACTGACGCTATATTTGACAAGATTTCTTATGGAAAGGGTGAGTTTTTGATGGATTTTAAACATAAACTAGAAAGTTTAACAACATCTAAGTATTTTAAAAATGGAAATGAAAAAATTACACACATTCAAAGTTCCCTTCATCCTATATTTTTCCTATATTTATTGGTCTATATAAACAACTATTTGTTGTATCAAAAAAGGCATTTGTGTTAACACATTTCTGTCATAATTTTTCCAAATGTCTCTAAAAGTTAAGGACAGATCTCTTAAACGGTTAAGTTATCTGACTTTACTGCTTCAACTTAAAATCCACCATATAATTTTTTTATCTCGATAAAAATGTCAAATGTTTTTGTAATAAGTACTAATTCGCCATAAAGCGTAACAACCTTTTTACATTTTTATTTTATTCTTCTTCCATAGGTTCTGCTCTTTTACGTATGTTAAACCACATCCTGACCGACGAGGTCTTCAATTCTGGAGTAACAGACTACCTCAACGCCAAGATGTATGGAAACGCAGAACAAAGAGACCTCTGGAGTGCTCTTACCACTGCAGCTAGGAAGAAAGGAGATTTTGATGCAGACGTGGCTGTGTTGATGGACTCCTGGACTCTGCAGACTGGCTTCCCTGTTCTAACCGTTACAAGGAATTATAATAAAGGAACAGTGACGTTCAAACAGGTCAGTATTGATCAAGATGATGAAGAAATAAATACCAGCAACTCATTCACCACTGATGAAAAATAAGCTGATTCAATAAAAACTAACCTTGTTTATCAACCTAAACCAATAGATGTCGCTACGGGTAACGATTTCAAAAAACTCACAATGGACGAACATCTTATCAACTCAAATTATTTATTTATTTTGAATGAAAAATTATCTAAATGCATTTAGGATTAAGTTGTATCAGATAAAAGTTAATGCGCATAAGTTAAGGAATTTAAAGCAAACGCAATACTTGTGATAAAACAATTCTTTCTTTTTGATCATAAGAAATATTGACGATCTGGTTATCAAAGATTTGCATTCACTAATCTGTTTTCTTGCTCCGATAATTGTTTTATAATTCCAAGAAAAGTATCCATGATTGCACAATCTATTTCATTACTAATGGAATGTTCTAGATTTTTAAGCACCTAGGACAAAATAATTTTATTATGCTAATCTACTAAAATCTAATACCAAGTTCACTAGCATTTTCCATGCTCAATAATCTTACTGGTGCTGTCTTTGCTGTAATATACCATTATTTTTAAGCTTTTGTGTCTGATCTATTCTTAAAGGGCCCGATAGCTCAGTGGGTAGTATCCCTGCCTTCTGAACTGAGGGCTGTGGGTTCGATTCCTACCCAGGACAAACATTTGTGTGATGAACATAGATGTTTGTTCTGCGTCTGGGTGTTATATTGTATTCTATGTATGTATTTACAAACAAAAAAGTATATAAGTATTATATCAGTTATCTGGTTCCCATAGTACAAGCTATGCTTAGTTTGGGGCTAGATGGCGATGTGTGAATTGTCCACATCTTGTCTTGTCTTGTCTTATAGGTTTTACTTCTTTCTTCCTAGTTTTAGAGCTAACCGATAGCTTCCAACATGACTAAACATCTGGCTTCACCGTTGACCTATCATCTTTAAACCATTAACCATATTTGCATATCTTTTCTCAAATCTTCCATAATAAATGTTCTACTTTCCAGTATTTATCTTAACCTAGATTATAATTATTATTAACAGTCAGTTTCCAAGCTAAACCTAATTTTTGTTTTTATATCCACTGCTCATGATTGACAAAGTTTTTAAATCTTATACACTTTTCATGTTAAACCTCTGCTACGCTTTGCTAATTCTTCTCTCTTCTTACATATTTAACTGCTGTCTGCCAATTTGCATAATAACATCATCATCATCAGCACCATCACCAGCCTAAAGATGGCACTGAACATAGGCCTTCCCCAGAGCGCACCAATTTGAGTGGCTGCTCGCCTCCTGTATCCATCGACTCGCTGCGGCGTTTTCACGCCTTCATTTTGCATACTTGCACCATTGCGTATTTGACATAATTTACCGTTAATTCATACAGACAATATTAATTCTCGCATAATTTGTTAATGTACTATAAAATTGTCTTCCAGGAACGTTTCGTCCTAATCAACGACACATCTTCAAGCCCAACCAGTTCCCCAGTCTGGTGGATCCCAGTGTCCTACACCACGGCTTCAGTAAAAGACTTCAGGTCAACGCAGCCGAAGTTATGGGTGAAAGAACCGAGTGTAGCAAGCAATATCAGCGTGAAGAGAGACGATTGGTTGGTCGTCAACATACAAGAAACTGGTAAGTAAATATTTGGGAGTTTCTCGCTTATGATTAAATAGCTTTTCGATATAATGGCGTTGTGGAAATGGAGTTCGCTAAAGTACCTACGAAACCCGTTTGTCATCCTTCGGAATAATACTAATATATAAAAAAAAACCTTATAAAATTATATATTGACTTTTTGGTGGCAGCAGTTTCGATTTTTCTCGATCATATTCCATAAGTACATAAATGAAGTATATAATTACACACAAGTATATAGAAGGATTACTGATATTTTGATTTTGGAGCATGATTTGAAATTTTAAATCAACACGATCCGGCGAACTCATAATTATATTAACTTGATATCTTATCGCCAGACGAAGTTAATCCTTTGCGCACGAGTATGCTCCCTATAGCTCTTTGGTTTCTATGCTATAATAATATTGACGTCAGTACCTAAATATCTAACGACATTTTTATTTATTTGATTAGTAACTTTTTTATTTACTCCATAATGTGGTTTTAATTACTAACTATAGCCACATGATGGAGGTTTAATAGAATAGTTATGTTGAAAGTAGCCTTATTTAGCAATACCTATTTTAATATCTTCAATACCTACATTTAATTTACGAGCAGTTTTAGTTTAAATAAATAAATAACGCCCAACGATCACATACATAGATCCTGGGCCCTAACTAGAACTCCCTGTATTTAAGAACCCAGGAACTACGAGGACCATGGTCCTACAACACCTAAACACAGAACAAGTATTTGTGCTTTTTTCAGTGCACAAATACTTGTCCTGTCGCGGGAATCGAACCAGCTGCCTACGGGTTATGAGCTGACCTGCTCAACCACCACACCACGGAGGCTGTCGGAGTTTTGGCACTTAAGTTGTAACGGTGTTGATGGATCCAGCGCTTGGTTTATCGCTTTCTTACTCTATTATCCTTCTTCCATTGAGATTCGACGATACTATTTAGCTTTTTTTACTCTTTTTTCCCCACAGGGTTTTATCGAGTGAACTACGACCAACGCAACTGGCAGCTTCTCATCAAAGTATTGAAAGACCCGTCTCGTTTCCAAGAGATCCATATCATCAACCGAGCCCAAATGATCGATGATGCTATGAACTTGGCTCTCACAGGACGTTTGGATTATAGAACTGCTTTGGATGTCACCAGCTATTTAGCTCATGAGAGGAGCTATGTCCCTTGGAAGGCAGGGTTGTCAGCTTTAGGATATATTGATACAATGCTGTCGAAAGGAGCGCACTATTTGGAGTATGGGGTAAGTGGCATACTGTTATCTATATAAAGTTTGAGGAAATGCAGATTTTAAATTAAATCCGAAAGTTCCATTTTGCTTATTATTGTAATGTAAGGCATGTGTTTGTGAAAGGCAGTGTTTGGTGACGCAACGCGTTCAGTCGTGAATTGGTGCTGAATTTTTGACTAGAATGAAAGGCAATCAACCTACGTCTAGTAAAATGACATTAACTTGTATAAATATATAGTATTAGATGTCTGTGGCATAATACGGTATGGTTAAGTTAACTTGAGAACTAGCTGATTTATTAACCAGCTATGAAAGTGGGCAAGGTAGGGTTTTTTTTTGTGTGAATGAATGACGTGACGAGCTAGTCGTTCCCCTGATGTTAAGCGACACGGGTGCCCATAACAGTTGCAGTGTCACTCGGAACTTTAAAATAATAAAGTTTTGCGTGACACTGCACTGCGCACGTCATCCTGAGACATCACACAGTCTAGTAATCAGATTACTACACTGTGTAATCAGGTCATAAAGTCTCATTTGCCCAGTAATTTCACTAGCTACAATTCCCTTCAAACCGGAACACAGTAGTGCTTGCACACTACTGCTTGGCGGCAGAATAACTGGCAGAGCGGTGGTACCTACCTAGACGAACTATGCCAAAAAGTCCTACCACCTAGTAATTTGGCTTCCTATTTAACTATTTTACTGATTCATCCAAGAGTTATATCTTTTATTGATCTTTTTATTGACTCGACGGAGATATTGGGCCAAGTGTTTATAAGGTATATCTATGTTGATGGTTTATATCCAATTATGTCCAATTTGTTACAATGACCGGATGTTTGGTTTTCGTATGGATTTCAGTTCATCATTGATTTTTTGTTCAAGAATTTTCTGAAACGATTAATAGATGTCGCTACTCGTATCAATATAGTTAAAAGCAAATCATTTAAGTATAATCACAATCAAAATTATACTAGATCTTACCTATTTAAACCAGTTCATAATAATATCAGTTTTTTTTTATCATTGATATATTTTATCGTTACATGGCAGCGAAATTCCATACCAATGCTTCGTTTCAAAGTAATTGTAATCTTTGTTTGTGAAAATTAATGACATCATTGTGTATTTATTGTAGGTGGGTCATTGAAAACTTACTCTCATGCTCAAAAGTGCAATCTTTCTTATTATTTTTATGTATAATGCGCATCGAAATAATACCCAATTTTAACCCAATGATAATGCGATATTTTAATTAATAGTTACATATATTTTAGTTCATACGATTGCACCATGAAGATAAACGACATTCTGTCGGCAGATCATCGGGCAGAGAAATATTTGTCGGAGATACCTATGTTTCAGAATCAGAGAAAAGAGATCAATTTTTGCATCCAAAGCATTCGAAAGATATTACTTCCGATTCATAACTCATCTACTTTTCTCTCTAATTTGTTACAGCGTTACGTTCTTCGATTGCTGAGTGGCGCAGTTAAGCAAGTAGGATGGGAGATATCAGCAAACGAAAGTGTGGTTACCGCCCAACATCGAGTTGACCTTCTAGGGTCGGCGTGCCACTTCGAGCACGTCGACTGCTTGGAGAATGCTGTCCGGATGTACACCAACTGGATGCTGGCTCCTAACCCTGACGCTTACAACGAGTGAGTAATCTCTCTATTATCTCTATCCAAGACAAGGGAAAGTAGCCAAGAAAGGAGCCTTATTGCGTTAGTCTGGTGGAGGTGGTGATCGTATGCTCTCTTGTCCGCACTCACGGACTTGGAAATTGGGCGCGTGCAGGCGAAGTTCATGTCCAGAACTGTTACGTGATAGGGATGAGGGTTTGAACAGTTCAAACGATCCTACCGACTGAGCTAACCCAGTGTTTGTAGCGCATTTATTTCACCATATGTGATGTGTCACTACAAGGACAGCTATACTAGCAGCTTACAGGCATTCTTCAGCATTTCAAAGTGTTAGGGTAGCTAAGTTAAATAGGCAGTCGAAGGTAAATGTACAAAACATCCCATAATTATCTACCGCATTTAAAATTATAATTACACTAAACATTGAGAGTTTCCATCTGAGACGTTCCGAAATGAGTTGCACTAAGTACGTCACTGATCCCAGATTGGGCGGTAGCGATCTTTGAGTGACTTACCGAAGGTAACGCCACGTGGTCGCCACGACCTTTTACCAGCGTGTGGCGTGTGTCACAGCGGTATATCAAGGATCGCTATCGCCCAATGTGGGATACTTGTATCCTCTACTTAGGTTGTGAATGTGGGGTCAGCCATAGAGGGATAAGTGCGAACAACTTTAGTGTACAGAGTACTTTATTATTAGGGTCCCATTTTTCCTTTTGCATAGAACTCCAAAAAAGCACTCATTTGGTTACTCCCTAGTTCCTTCATGCATTAAAATGTGCACATACCCATCAGGATCCACGTGGACTTGCGTGGGATTGTGTACTGCGTAGGCGTGCGTGCGGGCGGCGCGCGCGAGTGGAGCTTCGCGTGGGAGCGGCTCCGAGCGGCCGCGGCTTCTCCCAGCGAGCGGCACCGCCTGCTCGCTGTGCTCGGCTGCACGCGCGCGCCGTACCTACTGCACAGGTATACTACACCGCGTAAGAGTTTGTGACCCAGAACTATTTCAATTACAACTAGTAAACAGCTAGCACTCACGAAAAACTCAGTCGAATAACTCAAGCAGT
Organism: Ennomos erosarius; assembly: GCA_963580505.1. Classification (NCBI taxonomy): domain Eukaryota; kingdom Metazoa; phylum Arthropoda; class Insecta; order Lepidoptera; family Geometridae; genus Ennomos; species Ennomos erosarius. Next base: position 13,251,049 of record OY756986.1, read on the forward strand.
GTTCGGGCAATAGGGTATAGGTAATTAAGGAGTTATATAATGCCCATTGTTCAAAGAGTATGCGGCGACGACGGCGACGGTGACTATAGCTGGACTGACTGGTTATAATTATGATTAGGTACTACTCATGTTAGTTTCTATAAAATTAGATTCAGATTCAGATATTATTGCTTCCATAGTATACACATAGGTGCAATCTAAAATTAGGTAATAGAAACTTATGTAGGTTCGTCATGGACCCCGTCGGGTGCAGTAAAATTGTATATACTATTAAGATTTTTGTTCTTTAATAATCATCAACAGCCTGAAGACGTTCACTGCTGAACCATTGAACATAGTCCTCCCACACAGAGTGTAACTTTGAGCGGCAGCTTGCCTCCTGCATTCACCGCCTCCTCACAGTTTTAACCAGATCGTCGCTCCTCCTAGAGTGGGGCCTAAGCTGGGGCCGCTGTGGGGAGTGGGGGTCCGTGGTCGCCACACGAGAACCTTTCTTCCCCATCGATTGTCAATTCTAGCAGCGATGCGATATATAAGCGTATTAATTAGCCAAAATCAAGTTTACCATTCAAAAGTCTGTATGTTGCCAAAAAGGTCAATTCAGAGTTTACGCCACTGCTTTTCACATGAATAGGAACAAACTTACCTTTCCGAAACCATATAACAATAAATATTGATATGGCTAACATTCCACATTTATTATAATAAAATAGATTAATAAACAAGACGAGTAATATCATGACAAAATACTTTCTCAATGACGAATTATTAAAAATAGAAAATCCTCTTCCGAAAACCATATAATAATTATATTGATATGGCTAACATTCCATTTATCGATAATAAAATAGAATAATAAATAAAATGAGTAATATCATGACAAAAATAATTTCAAGACAAATAATTATAAATTACTTGCTTAATCTACTTGCATGCAGTCTTCACCAATAATTGTAATGACACTTAGGCCTTATAAAATAATGTTTTTATATTTTGTAACAGTGTACATTATACTGGTGTTCAATAAATAAACAAATAAAGACTTTTCTATCTAATACTCCATAAAGCATTAAAAAATTGAGGTTAAGCATATTTTTTCTTGCTCTATGACCCACACTCTTAAAATATTCAACAAACCACTGTTATATTTTTTGGAATAAAATACTCCATTTTTTAAATGTGCTTGAACAAGTGTATTATTCTAGACAAAATTATTTATATTCCTAGAAAATGTGCGCGAGTCCCTGCTGGGAGAGAGTTAAAGCAATTTTTATCATGTATAATAATATGCATATAATAATAGCCGATGGATGCAGGAGGGGAGTGGCCGCTCAAGATGGCGCTCTATGGGGGAAGCCTACGTTCAGCAGTGGACGTGTTCAATGATGATGATGATGATGATGATGATGATGATGATGATGATGATGATGATGATGATGATAATAATAAGCAGTAACCCAACTAACAGAACATACAGCACACTTGGCTTAGACCCGTGGGCTGTATTAGAAATTACCAAAGTAGTTCACTATACTTTGAGAATGTAAGAACATATAAATATAATAATACTATTTATTTCAAAAAAACAAGCTTATATATCTAATATAAGATGAAAAAAAAAATGTCTCTTCACAGATACCTAGAGCTATCTCTCCGAAACGACAGTGGCATCCGCAAGCAGGACGTGGTGCGTGTGTTCTCCGCGGTGGCCGGTACTGCTATAGGGCAGCCCATCGCCTTCAACTTCATCAGGGCCAACTGGCAGAGGCTTAGGACTTTGTAAGTGTTTACTGATAACCTGTGATTAAACTGGAGCACCTTGTAATTTTTTTATTTTATTTATCTACATTTATGCATTGGGCGTTTTTGAAAGGTTTTTTAGGGTTTTGTATTGAAAGGGTAAAATGGATCCTATTACCTAAGAAAGCTTCGCTGTGCGTCTGTTTGCCGGTCTGTCCATTTGCCACCAGGCTGTATCTCATGACGCGTGATAGTTAGACAGTTGAATTTTTTACAGATGATGTATTTCTGTTGCTGCTATAACAACAAATACTAAAAACCAGAATAAAATTAATATTTAAGGAGGCTCCCGTAGAACCAACGTGATTTTTTTGCTTGTTTTTGTAGATATTGGTCATTTGGTACGAAACCCTTCGTGCGCGAGTTCGACTCGCACTTGGTTGGTTATTGAAATGCTTTCCAGTATTCGAATGAGAATTCGTATCTCTGAAAAGTTGTTCGTTGTTTGCTTATCGACTAAATACATAAAACGGAAATTTCTTTTTGGTGCCACCAGATTAAGGCTAGGTTTTTTTTTATTTGAAGTTAAGATAAATAGGTAGTCAAAAATGGTAATGACCCACCTCTAATAATAAAGAAAAAGAAATAGAAATAAGAATTGATAAATAACTTAATCTAGTATTTAATCTCTCTCTTAATATATTTAATGTAGTAATAAACTACGTCAAACTTTGTCGTAAATATTTCTATTCATAAAATACATTATCTTAAATTTACTTATACTTTAAAGCGGCTAAAACCCCATTTTATAGTTCACCTATATAGTTCTTATCTAAATAAACGATACAAAAATTCTTTGAAATAGGTAATATCTTTGTAGATGATCGGGAAGATAGTAATTGTGATGCGTGTCCAAGCAATAATGTACCTAAACTACTTAATTAAAATCAAAGGCCGGTAGCCGGTAAATCAAAGGCAGTGATGCGATCCAGATTTTGTCAATCTGATGGCAAAATTATACAAATAATTGATAGTAATTTATGAATCACTGGTATAAAATTTGTATCTAGAGGTTACAGAAAATACAGAAGTTTTATCTATGGTTTTGTATTAAGTTTTCTAATTTTCCTAGCTATGTAAAGACGTATAATTATAGGTATATAAACAACTTTTAACGATGTATATTATTATATTAAAATATTCATATTGCATTAATTAAGATGCAACCTGTGTTGACACCCTCGCGCCGTCACATCTTCCTGGAACACAAGTTGAGGCTGGCGCGGCGGCCGAATCCGCAGAGAATATGAAAAGGCGCAAATATAGTACCCTGGACAGTGGTTACTTATTTGCGCCTTTTGGTGTCAAGACGCTGGGGCCGTGGGGATCAAGTGCTCACAAAATTTACAAAAACCTTTCGGAAAGACTGATCGAGGCAACACGTGACCAAAATGCTGGTCTCTATATGGCGCAAAGACTAAGCATTGCCATACAACGAGACAATGCCGCCAGCATTTTGGGCATATTGCCCACTGGTAGCGGCTTCTTAGATTAAGTTTATTTACTTTTAGTTTAGATTTAATTTAGTTTAGTCCTTTTTTTTAAGTAGGTATTATTAATCTTTTATGTTATTTATTACTTAAATAATCACATATTAATTAGTCTCATTTACGGATACAGGGAAACCTAGATAGCGTCCAGAATGCTAACATATACTTACTATGGGGCTTAAAAAGTCTCTAAACGACTCCATATCCATGAGTTAGGTGCCTATACTAATAAAAGTTTTATTTTACATATTTTCACGCATGTTACGCTTGCCTTTGACCACTATCTCACCTGATGGGAAGTGACGATGCGGCCTAGGATCTAACACGTTTGCCTAGAAGGTAACTGTTCACTCCCGATTTGAATGTCCCAAGGTTTAGTATAAAATGTACCTATACTTACCTACCTAATAAACCTATATAACATATATAAGAGGAAGACGGAGAGGTATTTAATTATACTCTACCTCTACCTCTTCTTCTCCCTCTGCGTATAGTTTTAAATAAAATAAATAAGGCCCAACGATCACATACATACATACACTAGGTGGTAGGACTTTTCTGCAAAGTTCGTCTAGGTAGGTACCACCGCTCTGCCAGTTATTCTGCCGCCAAGCAGTAGTGTGCAAGCACTACTGTGTTCCGGTTTGAAGGGCATTGTAGCTAGTGAAATTACTGGGCAAATGAGACTTTATGACCTGATTACACAGTGTAGTATTCCGATTACTAGACTGTGTGATGTCTCAGGATGACGTGCGCAGTGCAGTGTCACACAAAACTTTATTATTTTAAAGTTCCGAGTGACACTGCAACTGTTATGGGCAGCCGTGTCGCTTAACATCAGGTGAACGACTAGCTCGGCACGTCATTCAGTCACATAAAAAAAAAACATAGATCCTGGACCCTAACTAGGATTCCCTGTATCTAGGGACCCAGGAACTACGAGGACCATGCTCCCACAACACCCAGGCACAGAACAAGTATTTGCGCTTTTTTTTCCGGGCACTAATACTTGTCCTGTCGCGGGAATCGAACCCACCGCCTCCGGGTTATGAGCCGACCTGCTCAACCACCACACCACGGAGGCTGTCAAAATAGTTATTAATAGTAATTTATTTATTTTCTGTATTTCCAGTGTCGGCTCTCTATCAACCCTCAATTTGCTGTTGAAGGTGGTGACTAGAAGACTCAATCAACCACACGAGTATGAAGAGGTAAGATTATATTGTATAAATCAATGGATGGCCTGATAGCTCAGTTGGTAGTACCTCTGCCTGAATTGTAGGCTGTGGGTTCGATCCCCACCCGGGACAAACATTTGTGTGATGAACATAGGTGTTTGTTCTGTAACTCTGTGGTTATATTGTATAGATATGTACTGTGTATGTATTTACAAATAAAAAAAGTATTATATCAGTTATCTGGTTCTCATAGTACAAGATATGCTTAGTTTGGGGCTAGATGGGGCTGTGTCAAATGTCTACACATACATTATATTCCACCCATATTATGAATGGTTTCTTAGCCCTAATATTTTGAGATTAATTTATTATTTGCGTACTTACAGAATTTGTCCACAGATCTGAGTACACCGATACTTATTTATTATAGACATAAGAAGAGCAAAGAAAAACCCTCAATTTTAGTTTGCCAACCATAAGAAACGAATTTAAAATATCACCGATAGATGTCACTACTAGTATCGAAATGTGAAATCTTTTTATCGATAGACGTTTGATACTAATACCTAGTAATCTACAATTTAATAGGTTTCTTATCAAACAGAGACGAGCGACTTGTGTATTATTTAAATACCTATAAACATAGTTTAGTAGTATAGGTAGGTATCTATACTTATATTAAAATAAGTAAATATGATTTTACAGGTAGTAATATTCTTGGAGACAAATACCATGATACCACATGCAATGGAAGAAAATCAAAATCATTATCACTATATGCGCAATTCATGCGCTTTTTATAATAGAAATTGTTTTTATTTTTATTTTAGAGTATTTATTAGAATTCCATAGTAATGTAACTTGATAATCTACGAGTACAAGTATGGTTAGTAATCTTTATTTTCTATTACCATTCCAGCTGAGAAGGTTTGTGTTGGAGGAATGCAGTGACCTCGGCCGTCCGGTGCTGCAAGTCCTAGAAACCACCGCATCCAACGTTCAGTGGAAAGACCGCAATTACCAAACAATTGTCGACTGGCTCCTAGAAAACGATGTATTAGCTGGAGACAGGTAAAATTTAACTGAAACATTTAGAATATAATTGGATACAGTTAGAATAAAATTGGATACAGTTAGAATATAATTGGATACAGTTAGAATATAATTGGATACAGTTAGAATAAAATTGGACACAGTTAGAATATAATTGGATACAGTTAGAACATAATTGGATACAGTTAAAATGCAACTGGATAAAGAATATAATTGAATACAGTTAGAATGCTACTGGATATAGTTAGAACATAGCTGAATGTAGTAAGAATATGCTAGTATAAATAGTATAAAAATGAAAGTTTGTACCTAAAACTTTATTTGTACATCACTATAATTTAACATGATGGATATAGTTAAAGCTGAGTTGTATTGACGGTTACCTTAAAACTTTAACTACAGTAAAACTTACAGTTTAAACCTTAGTTAAACAGAAATGTGTTACCCCATTTCAACTTTGATAAAATAACGTTAACAATGTAACGGAAACATTAACCATAGTACGCAAGACTTGTTGGTTAAAGTTAAGGCTATGATTAAAAAGTCGAGCATTGAAGAGAACGTAACTGTTTGATATACGTAATGGTGAATATTATGGCTATGGTTAAGGTTACAGTTTTATTAAACTATAACAGTAACTTTAACTAAAAAAAAGGTCGTTTAGTATATTCACTCTTAAACTAGCGACCCGATATCGAACACATGCATTCAATCTCATTAAGTTGTCATCTCAATGCTGGTATTCCTGAGGTTAATCCAACTTGATATTCAATTTCAATTGTTTATTTGCATTCCACAATATTGTTAACATTTAAATTATTACTGGCTACAGTTCAAATAAAGTCGATACAGTTGGAATATTATTGAATACAGTTGGAAGGCAGCTGGAACCAGTTTCAATGCAACTGAATATCGCTTCTAGGTTTAAAAAAAACAGGACATACTTAGAATGCAATTAAGTTATTAAACATACTAATTATACGTAAAATGTAACTTATAAATTATTTGAATGGAAACCGTAGCTAAATAAATTTAGGGATGTTTTACACAGAAAGACTATAAATCCCGTAACATATTCCACTAAATAATTGCATATTTTTCTGTGTAAACCGAAAATTTTATTGCGTCTACCATTTATGAACGGTGTAAGGCATATATTGTTGTAATTCATTAAAATAAGTAGGTACCTAATATGAAATTAATTATTTTTCGTACGTAAGCAGAACTCATAAATAGCACGTCTTTATTGCCCGAACACCGGTCGAGTTATTCGACGTGATTTGTACGTAAAGTAAGCCGGATTACGTGCTATTATTTTCGACACCCGTTCAAGTATTTTTATTTAGCACCTACAAGTCATTATAGTACATAATGTTTATAGTATAAGACAGGTTTACCTATACTCATAAAATTAAATGTAATTTATGTTAAAAATAAAAATTAATTTTTATTTCTTAAACATATAGTATAGTATGTAAATAATTAATGTATCTTAAATTTATCTTTAGAAATAAGATTTAAATACTTAAATAAGATAAAAGTTTTTCAATATAAATCATACGTTTTTGAACTGGAATGTATTGATGTTTTATTTCAAATTCGAACGGCAATGGTTTTAGGATCACCTAACGAACCCAATGAGTACCTAATATGTAGCTAATTCTAAGGACAGTAATAAATAATAATTATGATTTTGACATGAGTTTAGTAGCAGTTTTTTTTAACACAACAAACAGGTGAACTATTTTCTGTTCGCGAATTAAACAAGTGAACACTTTTTTGTTCAAGAAAGGAACAGCGTACGAACACTGCTATTCACTTACAGCTTTTGTTACAATAACAATAACGAAATTATCTATTTTTAGCTAATTATAACCCTGATCTTTTAAAATGGCCATGGACTTACAGGAAACTATTTATTTTTAACTGATAAATAAATAGGTAAATAATGTATGTAAGTTTTATATCTTTAAGGTTATTTTTTATCTAACACAGTAAAACTAATCAAATTGGTTTAATTATAATTTAGAAATATAGTAATACTTACCTATGACATAAATTTATAGCAAAAAATGTTTAAAAATGGAGGTTGAACCCGTATCCTATCCATCCCTAAAGAACTGGGACATGTTTTATGATCAATTTGTCTGAAATGAGAATCTACATTCCAAATAGTTCATTGTTTATTGTTTGTTTGTGGTAGGTACAGATAATGTCGGTTGTGCAAAAATTAAAGCCTTCGTCACCATCACCACCGACTTTAGTCCACTATATCTTTTGAAGATATCTATGGCTTGGTTTTGACTGGGTGACAGACAACGCAAACCGTTGGATGAAAATACTTGATATTAGAAGGATGGCTTCCTTTTATGACATAATCGCATGCTATGAAAAGGTTTTAGAAAATTTGGTGGTCAAAAACACCGGGTGGTGGTGGAGATCCGAGTACAGAATACCCTCCGTTGTAGTGCAGCCCTGCATAAAGTTTTGGTGTCCAAGCTTCTCAGCAAGCGCATTAAGATCCATATTTATAAAACCGTGATTAGGCCAATCATAATGTAGGGCTGTGAGGCTTGGACACTGACCCTTAAAGAGGAGAATAAACTCCTCGTTATGGAAAGAAAGGTATGGAGAAAAATTCTGGGCCCAGTACAAAGAGAGGATGGATCGTGGCGGAGAAGGAAGAACGGACGGCTTGAAGATCTAGTGGCTGAGCCAAACATCATCGGTAAAATAAAAGCTCACAGACTTCGCTGGCTTGGCCACGTCTAGCGTATGTGGGACGGCTAAGTGGCCGACGTCCAGTTGGCCGTTCTAGGTATCGCTGGAGTGATGAAATTGACAAGAACCTGCGCGAGAAACGGCCTGAAAACTTGCAGGAGCTAGCTTAGGACAGAAGTGGCGGCTCTTATTGTCGGAGGCCAAGACTCATTTGGGTCACTGCGCCATTTTAGTTAGTTAGTAAGTTAGGTTGATCAAGGGTAAAAAACGTTTCTGTGAAAAACCTACTCGTGACCTACTTATCAAACATAATTTTACATTAAACTGTTGTCCTCCCTATAGTTTAAGGACTCTATTATCCTTAACACCGCCATTAAGATTAATGATCGTTTCTGCAACTTGGTACAGGTTTTTCATTTTGAACACATTCCATTAAATAGTATGTGTAAGTACCTTAATATTTATCTCCGATGAGGTAATTAGGCATATCGAGACGTACGGATGACGTTAAACAGTCTAAATCTTATCTAAAAATTTTATCAAATTTATCGACCCATATCTAAGTATGAATGTACCGATGATATACTATTGGTTTCGTACTTGCATAAATAATTAAAACTTATAGCTTTCAGCTTATTTTTAACAAAAGTTTTATTGGTATCGTATATATTATAGACTAGCTTTTGCCCGCGGCTTCGCACGCTTGTGTTATGTTATTTTTACGTTATAGACTAATAATAGATAATACATTTCGTACCAAACAAAAAATCCACTAAATCTTTTCGACGCTGAGCACAGTAACCTGTATGTGGAGTGGAAGCTATTTAAGCCATTACCTAAATTTAAATGTTTTGAGTCTAATATAGATTTATAACAGTTAAATAAGTTTCAAACAAAAAACTACAATTTTATAAGTACCACTTCATATTACAACAAAAAGAAATCATCATCACTTCACTCAGGTCTTTAACATATGTTTCAGTTCAATTTTGATTAGGTAGTAGTTACCTAAGCAGTCAGGTACGGTTTAGAAAAATATGGAAGAATCACACACTCCATACGAATTGAGTACCTACACTTAGCCAGTGTCCATAATAAGTTTATAAATTGCTGGAAATATGCATTTACCTGTACGATGCGTACATAATTAATTTTCTTAATACTAATTAGGAATTACTAATACTAAACCACCACTCCTTAAAGAATCGAATAATTATTATTATGTCCACTATTTTCTACGCTGTTTCTGCACTTTCAACGTACCTACCTAGTGATGAAAGTGAGGAAGTAGGTAAAATCGTCATTACAAAGATAGTTACTTACCTACTATAACTATAACCTTCTTGAAGTAACTGAGTAATAAATAATTTTTTGCTCCCGTGGTGTATTTAAAAGCCCACAGATCTAAAATATTTTAACTATCAAAAACTTATTTCAACATGCAAGAAGAAGAAGAAGAACAAATAACAAAAACAGTCAAAAACGAACGTTACGCGCCATGTTGTTGTTAATTCGAGGATACAATTGCCATAATGAATACCTACATATTATTATATCTAAGTACTTACCCATAAACATTTTTCATAAAATTTTTCGTATCATTGGCTAAATACAAATATCGCACTCCGGCTTACTTTATTGCCAAAATAAAAATGGTTTTAAAATGCGTAGCAATGGTAAGGGTCTACAACTTAAGTAGCTATAAGTACTACAGGGGGTCTAGCAAAGATACCAACCACTAACGGTAACGCCTCACGCTAACTCCAAAATGTATTGAAATGACATTTCGGAAATCGCTAACTTTTCCCGCAGCAAATGTCATTTCAATACATTTTTGGAGTTAGCGTTTGGCGTTAGCGTTAGTGGTTGGTATCTTTGCTAGACCCCCAGGTACCTTAAAACTTCCTTGGGGTCGATCAAGAATATAGCAGTAGCGCAATAATAATTTTATCTACCTAATTAGAATGGTGTAGTAAGTTTATGTAAATAATAATACATTTGACCAGATCGCCAATAAAGAACATTGCTCCCGCCAAAACTTTATAAATCGAAAACTTGAATAAAAATGTTAATTAAGTAAGCTTCATAATTAGCTAAGTATGATAATCGCGTGAAGCCTTATGAATGATTATAAAAAGTCCAAGAACCTACCCTTTTAAACAGTTTTCATAAAATACTTCCTATCATTGGCTAAATACAAATTTTGTCTAATGCCAAAATAAAAAAGGTTTTACAATGCGTAGCAAAAGCTAGGGTCAATAAATGAAGAACCTAACGACACAGATTACTGAATATGTTAAGCTATAGGTACTATACAATACAATTTTAAATACTTATTTCGAATGGTAACGCGTAGTAGATTTTTGAAAACTAATACATAATACCCGAGCGCCAATAAAGAATTTTGCCCTCGCCAGAACCCATTAAATCGAAAACATGAATAATAATTTATGTTTCAATATTGGCTAAATATGATATTGCGTGAAGCCTTATAACTTATAATAAAATTAACTTATAATAACTTATATTTTTCGAAATTCCTTGTTCTCTGTGTCGTGCTCATATTTAAGAAGGTTCTCATACCTATCCTCTTTTTTAGTTTGGACCACAGATTAACGAAAAAACTTATCTATATGCAATACATATGACTTCCTTGGGTATAGGTACTTACATAATGAACACATTGTTTTTCTCTAATCTGCATTGCATCGAGCGCAGACGAAGTTATCGCGCGATGTATTTCTCCGTAGCCCGAAAAGTGTGATGCACTCATAATACACTGCCGGTAATGCAGGCGCGCCAATTCTTATTTACTGTTTTTTGTTTTTTATGTTATAAATACAAACATGCATTACATTACTTCCTTATTGCTTAGTGCAGTGGGGATTGTTCAGAATGAAATAAAAATGATTGGGGTTCCGTACTCAAAGGGTAAATCCTTATTACTAAACCTCCGCTGTCCGTCTGTCTGTCTGTTTGTCCATCAGACACCAGGATGTACTCATGAATCGTCATATATTTCTGTTGCCACTATAACAACCGTGATCCGTATTCAAAGGGACAGATAAACAGACAAATAAAAAAAAATTGGTTTTACTTCATATTGATAAGGGAATAATAAATTAAAACTATTAAAATTTATTTTTGTAATCGCAAATAATATTCTCACAGTTAGTAAAACATATTTATTCGCCGACATGCAATATAACGCTACTGCTTCCTCCATTTTATTTAGCCCACGTCTGTCGCGCAGCAGGCAATCAAATTGACTGTGTGTCCGGGTTGGGGCGCTACAAAAACATCGAGGATAGTCAACAGAGATGTTTTTGCGCGCCAACTCAACAGCGAAGGTTCGGGCGTATATGAAGCCGCGCCATAATAGTAACAGAGTTTTGTTTCTTTAATCTGTGCATCCGGATAAACCCGAGATAAAATTACCGTCAGTAGCACAGAGCGCATTTTTTTTCTCTCATCTATGATTAGTAGCTAAAAAAAAACTTACCTTTTGACACTGGCTAAATACCTACACTATGTATGGACCAAAATATAAGACGAAAAAAAACTTACTTTGAAGCCTTGAAGCGGCCATCTTGTTAAAATTCCGTTCCGTTTCATAATGAAATCTTACACATTTTCACCAAAAAAAAAATTTACGATATATAAAATTTAATATATCCTATGTTGTGCGCCGGGTTTTTCTAAGCTTATTAGTGAAAACCGCATAAAAATCCGTTCAGTATTTTCGGAGTTGTGCCGTAACAAACAAACAAACAAACAAACAGACAAAATGTCTAAAAAGTAGCTTAACGTGATCAGCGAAAAATTTCAAGCCAATCTGTGTCATTTTTTTTTCGATATCTTGCATTTGCAGATTTTTTTATCTCTACAGTTTTATTATATGTATAGATGAGCGAGCCTTATGACATAGCAGTGGACTAATAATGACTATGGTGATGCACAACTTTAATAAGTAAAATATAATTATGAGATCAAAACTTTTTTATGGTTTATAAAAAGAGCAAATTGTATACTATAGTAGACTATAAAAACTTGAAAGCAACTAAAGGTGGGAATTTTTGTGCCTTAGTTAAAGTAACTAATGGGTAAAAATTTTAACAAATTTTGGCCTAGTTGAACTTCGTATACTATGTGTTTTTACTATTATTTTTAACTATGAATCGAAAAATAAACTTAATTTGATAAAGTATCCTATATTAGACCCGCAAACACTTTGAACGAATTTGTTAGTTTTACGCCTTATCATAGTCTAAAGGAAGAGAGAAGGAAAAGGGAAAAAGCTAAGGAAATGATGAATGGAGAAATCAGCGAAAGGTGGCAGATGCGCCAGCATCTTTCACCTTCAACAAGAACTCAAATTATACCGAGTTTCATTTGAATCCATTTAGTAGTTTCATCGTGATCATCATTAACAGCCTGAAGACGTCCACTGCTGGACATAGGCCTCCCCCAGAGAGCGCCACTTATAGCGGCCACTCGCCTCCTGCATTCATCGGCTCTCCGCGGCTTTCACCAGGTCGTCGGTCCACCTAGTGGGGGGCCGGCCTACGCTGCGTCTTCTAGTTCGTGGTCGCCACTCGAGAACCTTTCTTCCCCATCGGTTGTCAGTTCTACGAGCGATGTGGCCTGCCCATTGCCATTTCAACTTGCTAATCCTAAGAGCTACATCGGTCACTTTAGTTCTCCTGCGGATTTCCTCATTTCGGATCTTATCTCGCAGGGAAACATCGAGCATTGATCTCTCCATAGCTCGGCTCGGCTGTCTTCAGCGTGATACTCAGCCAAAATACAGAAATACAGACAAAAATGAAAAAGTATAGGTTTGGCATCAGCATCGATAATAAAGCCCTCCAAAAAAAAGTTACAAATTATCCTCCTCCCTTCTTTTATTATAAGTAGGTAGGTGTTGATAATATAACGACTATACTGAAGCTTTGAATAAAATACCAGCTTGCAAAGTCTTTACACATGGTATTCTGCTTCAAGCTCAATGTAACAACAGCGATAATATATTTCGCGATAAAGCGCCCAAAATCGATTAGGTGCCTAATGTAGGTAGATTATAGATACGAACTCTGATATTGTATCTTTTGATTATGGACTGTTGGGGTATATTTCAATAATTTGATTACAATAATCCAGTTGCGGGAGTACATTCCGCATCGGAGGTGCTGTTGTCTTTTACTGAAAAGGTATGTACGAGCTTTTTTATTATGTTGCAAACTTTTCTTTACCTAACGTGGAGAAGAGTTGAAAATAATACCTCTAGTTTAATGATCACAATTCGTTGATCCAGTTATTGTTTTTCAAAAGCTCTGGGGCCGTACTGTGAGCTCTTAGCGCGATTCAAAACGGAGCCTATCTTGGATCGCTTTGTTTTTTTTTGTATGAAGATTTTGACAAGCGATCCAATATACGCTCTGTTTTGGATCGCGCTAAGAGCTCACAGTACCACCCCTGGTAAGCTTTCAAAGTGGATGACTTTAAGATTATATTGTACTAAAATATATAATAGTTTTTACATGTAGTACTGTTGTTATATAGCATAATAATTAAACATATTGGTGGCATGTAACTGGATTTAGATAATCGTATATAAAATGTTTTTTTTTTCTTTATTTTACACAGTGTGAAAGTGAAACGCTTCCGATAAAAGTATAGGGTTATGTATAGTGAATTAATTTATTTTTGTTAAAATAAAACGGTTATTTGTTAAATTTAAAGTCGATAAAAAAGAAGTGTTATGTTAAGTTAAAACAGTTTTTAATTTTTTCATGTAATCCTGCTAGTGTTTTATAGAAGTAGCTCCTCTTATCTGTTACCTTATCTATAGCATGTCATCACGACATTATATCAATATTCCCCAACATAAGAAATCTAGACTTGAAAGGTCTGTATAAAAAACTTGAAAGGGCTTAACGTGTTTTAACTATATATTTATACATTAATGAAATGTTTCTATTTGTTAGATAATAGTAGAGTCAGTTATAAAACTCTAGGAGTACATAATAAAAAATTAAGAAAAGTGAAATACAAACCAAATAATATGTGTCCAATCATAATAGTAGGTACCTTTCTCTAATCGTTATAGCTTTGGATCGATAAGCTGAAATTTAATCTTGAGATAAAAACTTTTCGTCGAGTCATATCACAGTTTCAGCGGTGCAAAGTTAATTAAGCATATCATTATTGATAACAGAGAAGATAATGGTGACTGATTAACAGAATGCTCTATGCCATGTAATATATTATTAACATAAATGGTGAGACCATTTATGTTATGGAAAATATAATAATAGTTAATAATAGTTTTCCAAGATCCAGACAAAAAAAACTTGATTTAAGTAGATAAAGCTATTATGAGGTTACAAGGTAAAGAGCATTAAAATCACAGCTTCTTAACTTTGACGTTTATTTTCATTTGAAGATGGCGACGATGAAATTCATCGTGTTGGCTGCGGCGTGTGTCTGTGCCAATGCCTTCCCCCAGGAACCTACTGTACCTTCGACGAGGAACACAATCTTTGCCGAGGAGAAACTTGAAGGACAGGCCTTTGAAAACCTCGAGTCCTTCGAGCTTCTGGACCAAGCGAGGAACACCGACAACTCTAGTGCATACCGCCTCCCAACCACCACCAAGCCCTATCACTATAATGTCTTATGGGCTATTAACATAACTGGATTATCTTTCTCTGGAAGTTCGGAAATACATCTATATGCCACGCAACCAAATGTCAACGAAATTGTTATCCAATCTTCTGAGCTGGAACTTCTGTCTACCCAACTGACATTCAACAATGTTTTACTTAACATCACCACCACTCAGGAAGAAGATACGCAGTTTTTGCGCATCCTGCTGACTGATACTGTACACACTACGTTGCAATACTCTGAGACGTCTAACATTATCTATGTATTGAGGATTACATTTGCTGCTCCGTTGAGGACTAACATGTATGGTATCTACCAAAGCTGGTTCAGAAATAGCGCCACAGAACCTGAAAGATGGATGGCAGCTACTCAATTCCAAGCTACCGCTGCTCGTTGGGCGTTCCCTTGCTACGATGAGCCAGCCTTTAAGGCAACCTTCAATATTACTATCAGGCGTCCTACAACGCACCAAAGTTGGTCTTGTACTAGACTCCAGCAGACAGTTCCAGCTCTGATGTAAGGTTTTCTTGAACGAAAGTTGTTATAATATTATTTTAACCTGTTAAATAGGTTGTTTAAACATTGGATCGTCTTTTCAGAGATTACGAAGATGACATATTCCATACGACCCCAGTCATGTCTACATATCTATTAGCCCTAATGGTTGCTGAATATAATACCATACAACATTTTGAGAATGGTAGGCTGATGTACGAAGTTATCGCACGTCCTGGTGCTATGAATGCCGGACAAGGTGAATACGCATTCAATGTCGGCATGGAACTCTTAGATAAGATGAGTTCCCACACAGCTTTGGACTTTTATGAGGTTCATTCAGAAATTAAGATGACTCAAGCGGCAATTCCTGACTTTGGTGCTGGTGCCATGGAAAACTGGGGATTACTGACTTACAGGTAAAGAGATCTTCGACAAAACAAACATAATATGGTCCAACCAGACAGGGACTGCTTTTGGACAATGTATGGGAATATCATTTTAAGATGTATGTGAATTTATCTCTAAAATATTTAAAAAATGTTTTTTTATTTCTAGGGAGGCATATCTTATGTATGACGAGGCACATACAAACAGCTACTTCAAGCAACTGATTGCTTACATTTTGTCCCACGAAATCGCCCACATGTGGTTTGGAAACTTGGTCACCTGCGATTGGTGGGATGTCCTCTGGCTGAATGAAGGTTTTGCTAGATACTACCAGTACTTCCTTACTCATTGGGTAAGAAAACCACGAGACTGTTTAAAACACTCAATAATATTTCTTATTTCAACTGTGTAGAGTTTAAATTTGATATTTTATACCAGGTTGAAGACTACATGGGCTTGGAGACGCGTTTCATCATTGAACAGATACACACTTCTCTGCTCAGTGACTCTGCCAACAACCCTCATCCCCTCAGTACCACATCTATTGGAAACCGTGCATCTGTCAGTGCCATGTTTTCTACCATCACTTACAACAAGGGTGCCGCTGTCATCAGAATGACTGAGCATCTGATGGGCTTCGGAGTCCACGAAGAGGGTTTGAGGAATTACTTGGTCAACAAGTAAGTCTATTCCTTACTTAACTTTTTTTTATAACTGAATAGACCCGCCATTGACTGCAATATCACGTGATGGAAAGTGACGACGTGGTCTACGATGGTTTATACTTGCCTAGAAGTCCACTATGCTTGCCATGCTTGTCTGAATATTTTAACATACTTTCACCATGTCATTTTTTTTAGGGCATTCAATACTGCTCTTCCCATTGATCTGTTTGAGGCGCTACAGAACGTTAGTGTCGTACATAACGCTATCTCCCAATACGGATCTGACTTCAACATCATTGACTACTACAAGTCCTGGACTGAGCAAGCTGGACACCCAGTGCTAAATGTTCAGGTCAACCACCAGACCGGTGAAATGACCATCTATCAGGTATGATTCTTTGTTTTTATTGTTGAAAAATCACAATTATGTTGAGAAATTCGTGAAACTTACCTCAGCCAGAATGATTAAGTTCGGTCAACACAAATGCTGGTATGCAATATCCTGGTTTCCGGAATGATTCAATATTTATTACATATTAATTTTTAGTAAAAAATAAAATAAAACCATATCACTTACAATTTCAAATCAACACATCCTGTCAACATATCCTGTTGATTAGACTAAGCAAGCGATACTCTACTATCACACTGAGTAATGAATATGAAATTTTTTAATTCCTTTTCATAACAAAGCGGCTGAAGATATTTCAATAAAATTTGAGATATTACATAGATATCATCATCATTAACAGCCTGAAGACGTCCACTGCTGAACATAGGCCTCCCCCAGGGAGCGCCACTTAGAGCGGCTGCTCATAGATATAGATACATTTTATTCGCGGGTGAAACCGCAGGATGCACCTAGTACATTGAAAATTTTTAGAAATTTATGTCAGTTTCGTATATGTTAGTCAAGACTCAATTCATGTTTACAGCGCCGTTTCAACATCAACACCGGGTACTCCCCCATAAACACGAACTACATCGTGCCAATTACCTTCTCCACGGCCAGCGACCCTGACTTCGAGAACACCAAGCCTTCGCACATCATCCGCAAGGCTGTCACCACCATCCAGCGTAACTCCGTCGGTGATGAGTGGGTTATCTTCAACAAGCAACAGACTGGTAAGACATAATATTTTCCTAGGGTTTATCTTTTTGGGGTAATATCTTCTTCTCATGGTACAATTTCCTATCGCTGGAGATTAGCTGCATTAAAGGCAATCCTTTTTTATGATGCTACTGCTTGGAGCAGGACTCTCGTGCTAAGTTGATCCATGCTCGAATATTATTGGGCACTGAAGTACCTACTTCTTCTTACAATTTTTTTACTTCATTGGATTTTACCTTGCATTAGCTTACTGTTGGAGCAGGTGGTATTTGTCGATTCGCACGGTTAATATGACTGTGTGTAATTTTGAGGCCTGTTGTGTATGAGAAATCACACTTCACACGTATTATTGCAGCAGTTATCAACCCCTGGTTTAAGTGAAGTTGTTTTGGAATGGTCCAAAAATAGGTCAAACCTTAGAATTTAGCCACCGGTTAGTTGCAACACTAAACGCTTTAGAAAATCGATTCATAAAATCTATATCAATAAAAGACTTTGTCCTGGCTGACACAGAGCAAATAAAAGGGTCAAATGCGGTGTTAAAATTGTATGAAGAAGCAGAAAGCTGCATCTAGTATTTCATATTTTATAGTCTCACTACCCTTCTTACAGGTTTCTACAGGGTCAACTATGATGACTATACCTGGGATCTCATTGTTATGGCCCTCCGTGGTCCCAGTAGAACTCAAATTCATGAGTACAACAGAGCCCAGGTAATTGAAGCATAAAATTTTGTCATTTTTAAATATCAGTGATGATTACTTTTTACTTTAAATAAATGGAATACGTAATATGAGCCTACAATTTCCCTACGCTGACTTTGGTCTTAGACTTTGGTTGCACGTACCGTCAGTCAAGAAATTCACCACTGACCTCAGTATTGCAGAACTCGCAGAGAGTATTGATTCATATACGCTCGTATGACTTACGCGGCCACAGATATATTAATAATAACTGTGCGCGACTGACGTCTACGTAGGACGAATGCAAGCAACAATTTTATTACAATGTGGTAAATAAACAGATTTCTTTGATATGTACAGATCGTGAATGACGTGTTCCAATTCGCCCGCTCTGGCCTGATGACGTACACTAGAGCATTCAACATCCTCTCCTTCCTCGAGAACGAGACGGAATACGCCCCATGGGTCGCAGCCCTCACCGGCTTCTCTTGGATTAGAAACAGGCTTGCTGGTACTACATACTTGTCTCAGCTTGAGGTATATAATAACTTTGAAGAACTTTGAATTACGTTGGGCTACCTGATAAATCCACATTACTTGTGTCACTGTGTCTTGAAGTGAATCGCTCCATCAGATAAGACCTGTTTTTTAATAGTAGGCTCACATCATTACTAGGAGCACAAACTATTTAGCTCTTAAAACCTAAAACTTTACACATGAAAATTATTTTATAAAAAGTTTAATAGCTTGTCCCAGTGAAAGGGACAAATAGATGGGGGTTCAAATTCCGTTCATGATTCACATTTTTTCCTTTACAAATTAATCAGTAGAAATCTTGAGTAGGCATAGTGGTACTGAACAACTGATACTTGAAACAAAATTAAACATTTATACTTGTAGAATATGGCCTACCCTCTCTCTCCTGTAAGAGAAAGCTCGCATCCTAGCAGTAGGAACGTACTGGGCTGATGACGAAAAATTTAAACGTGCTACATCTATTCTATTCACAGAACCAAATTGCTTCATGGGCTAACACGGCCATCACTCGGCTGACCTACTACCCTCTGCCGAATGAATCGTTCATGGACTCCTACCTGCGTTACCAACTGGCCCCACAGCTCTGCCTGGTCAACGTGGCAGCATGCCGCGCTGCTGCCCTCGCGCAATTCCGTGCACTCGTTGATAACGGTGTTGAGTAAGTTTAGCCAATTCTCATCTAGACTTGTCATCATCATCAATAGCCTGAAGACGTCCCCTGCTGAACATAGGCTTTCCAGAGAGCGCCACTTTGAGCGGCTGTTCGCTTCGTTCATATATCGGCTCGCAGAAGTTTGCACCAAATCGTCGGTCCACCTATTGGCGGGCCTACGCTGCGTCTTCCTCGTGGTCGCCACTCGAGAACCTTTCTTCTCCATTAGTTGTCAGTTCTACGAGCGATGTGGCCTACCTACTGCCAAGTCTGGACTTGTAATCCGGCAAAAACGGTGCCATAGCTGATCACACTACATAAATTTATAGCAGCACAATTTTGTCGATATCTATTACAATTTGCATGAAGCAATCATATTTCCTACTTTTTAAAAGACTTCGAGCTCTGCACCAACTGTAGTCTTATATTTTCAGAGTGCCAGTAGATAGCCGTAACTGGGTATATTGCAACGGTCTCCGACAAGGCACCACGGCCGACTTCAACTTCCTCTGGAACAGGTTCCTCCAGCACAATGTCTACACTGAAAAGATTCAGCTCCTCATGGTTTTGGGATGCACTCCTCATGCTGCCTCATTGAACATGTGAGTTGATTTACTCTCAGGTGATGTATCGGCAAAGGTCAGTAGGTTTTAAGGTTCATTAACGCTTCGTTGACGTGGTTTGGGTAGTTCTTCTGAGATTACTGTTTACTAATACCACTTACAGTGTAGACATTGGTATACTAGTGACAATACAAATAGATATAGAACAAAAGTAATAGAAAAAAAATTAATAAACAGCCAGTGCAATGATAAATCACCATCTTATTTCTGCCTATAATACTTCTATTATAGTTAGTTAATAACACAGAGTACATTGGTAAGTTAATAATTTTGATGATCACAAGTATACTGATTTTAACCTAAAATTATTTTCCACAGCTTCATGGATGCCATTGTCACCCCTAACTTTGTGATCCGCCCCCAAGACTACTCGACTGCTTGGAACTCCGCCGTCACCGGCAATGAAGGCAACACCGAGATCGCGTGGACATACGCGAGGACCAACCTGCAGAGGCTCATCGATGCGTAAGTGTTTTTTACAAATGGATAAAATTGAAGATTTTTAATAGAAATTCCCTTCATAGCTTTGAAGTTAACTGACGATTAACCCGAAATACTTGAAGAAACACCTATAAACTATATGAATTTCAATAAAGTTCTCAAAATAGTTTAGAACTTTTATGTAAAATGGTTTCTATATTGTTTAACGTGTTATTCTTCTAAGTAAATTTAAATAAAAAATAAGAAGGTTTTCTTGTAAATATTTATGTTGTGATAAATTATAACAATCAGAAGATTGATAAGGAATACACTTTCTAAAATTTAACATGCCAAATATTTAGAAAAAGAGAAAAATTAATTATAGTATCCACCAGCCGTGTTCGTATTAGTACGCTATATAGGTACTTAACACAAATATATTTTGGTTTTTAATGCTCACCTTACTTTATTAACTGTAAGCGGTGGTATCTTTATACAATAATTTTTAATTGTTTCAGCTTTGGCACTGCTACTACCCCTCTAGCTGCCATCTCATCCAGATTTAGAACGGAAGCTCAAATTGCTGAAGTAAGTACTGTCATATTATAATCATTCTTACCGTTCAAACGGAAGTTATCTAACGGTTTGTTTCTTTAGTTCCAGCAATGGGCAACTTTGAACCAGGCAGTCCTCGGGTCAGCTTACACTGCGGTCTATAATGGAGCTGAAAGTTCTCGCCAGAACATTCAATGGGCGGCTGAAAACGAGAATGACTTCACCAACTACTTCCAGACAGGTAGCTCGCCTGTTGAGTTCAGTACTGCAGCTCCAATCGTCACGGTGCCAACGACAACTGTCACTCCAGAGAACCTAGTCCAGGCGGTCACTCCTGAACTGCCCGAGCGTGACTCAGCCGTCACTACTTGCGTCTCCATGCTGGTGATAGCGTTCGCTGTCATCCTCAACTTTATTATATAAGCAGCTTAAACCTTATCTCAAATGAAGGCAGTGAATTATGTATCAGCTGTGCTATAAAATTTTACAAACCTAGTTATTCGCCTTCGAAATTAGTCTGATGCATGTACTAAGTTTTCTATAATAGTGCCTTAGTCCACCGAATTGTAAATAGGCCTTAATTTAATATATTTTTATAAATGTTTCTCCTCGTTTTTATTAGCGTTCATGATACCTTTTAGGCTTAGGAACAGTGCCTTATCAAGTTTATGACATTGTTTTTCGACAATCATTAAAGAATTATTTCTTTTTAGATTTCAGTTAAAGATAGGTACGGTATATATTACGTCAAATCGATAATAAGGTGGCTTAAAGCAAGATAATGAAACTGTTTCACCAATAAAAATTCTCAGAATGAGGTTTTCCAAGGTAACATTTTGATGAAGTGTAGGTATATTATGCGATTTATAGGTCGTTGCGACGAGCAGCGGCTGGCAGCAGTTGAATAAGAAGAGCCAAAAACTAGGCTTCCTTAAGATACCCACCTTCAGAAACACCTACATATATATAAACATCAGACTAACAGCAAGACACCTACAATTTAACAATACACAAAAAATGTAGTTGATAGATATATATATTTTATAGCAATAAGTAGGCTATTTTAATAACACGGGCCAATTCCAACAACTGCAGTGGTTGAAAAGCAAGACAAATCGCTAAAAACGCGTTTTTTCCGACCACAATAGTGTAGAATGGCCAACCTCCAATAATTGATTAGCGTGGTGGCCACTGTCTCCCTGTAAAAAAAAGCCCATAATATCCCAGCCAGAAAGGGTGCTAGGCGACCAATAAATTACAAGTACCTACCTATGCAAGTGTCTTTGATTTAGACACTAAACAACATCCGAACCGTATATGAATTATGTTCGTACTTGACCCAAATTAATTTATTGATTTATTTAATTTATATGATTTTGATTTAGTGCTATAGTTAAAAAATAAAGTTTACATTTCTTGGAACTTTAGGCTATGTTTAGGGGATTGACTAAACCATCATAATACTAATATTAATTGTTATTGTACAAATAAAAAGATATCTAGATATATAAAGAAAAAGTATATAACACTATATCCTAAAATATTGGTGAAATATACATAATAATTGGTGATAAAACTAAATTTATTTACCAATATTTGTCATATTTTTGCTTTACGCAATCTTCGTCATTAACTTTATTGTAATTTGGATAAGATAAAAAAAGATTAAAAGCATATTCAGATATAGATATATCGAACGTGCTGAAGGTTTCAATTATTCCTGTTCAGGCAAACCAGCGTGATGGTAAGCTTATTATTCATATAATATAAAATAATAATATATTGTTTACATTTCAAACCATTCTAAAAAATTACAACCTATGTATTTGTAATTTTGTATCACCATAAAATTGAATCAAGGTTTTATCAGTTTTTGGTAAAAATGGTAAGGGTATTGGTCAAAAAGATCTATAAATATACCTTTTATACATATAAATAAGGATTTGGAATTATTATTAATGTTAAAATTAAAAATCTTCCTATGTATATTGTAGGCGAACCGCTGGTTCTCCCTCCTCATGGGAGTGGCTCTCATGCAGAGTTCGCTCTCCTTCAGCCCCATCCCGGAAATGACTCTGGAAGAAGAATGGACACAGTTTGCAGAACGCCTAGGAAACCCAGAATTCCGTCTTCCAACGACCACGCGCCCTAGACACTATGAGCTCCGACTAACTCCTTACTTAGACATCGTACCATCACCGAACATTGCGCCTTTTACTTTCGACGGATCTGTGGTCATCTATTTGAGTGCCACGGAACCAAACGCCAACGAGATCGTCATGCACTGCAATGATTTGGTGATTAACACATTGACTGTCACATATCTGGATGCTAATCAGAACGCCGTGGATATCACGACTCCAAACCAGCAGTTTGTTTGCGATCCCACGCTCCAGTTTTTGAGAATAAGCACCTCAGTTCCCCTGGTAGTAGGTCAGGAGTACATCGTAAGGAGCACGTTCGTCGGTAACTTGCAGACAAACATGAGAGGATTTTATAGGAGTTGGTACAGAGATACTACAGGAATAAGGTAATTAGCTCTTTTATCCTATAATTGAAGTCACGATTAATCTGTTTCATTGCTCAAAACAGTATCGTCATCAGCCCAATATGTACCCACTGCTGGTACATTGAGCCCATTGAGCCAAATTCCGCTCTCATAACAATCTATTCTATTAAAAAAACCTTTGCAGATGGATGGCTACTACACAGTTCCAGCCCGGCCACGCTCGCCAAGCCTTCCCTTGCTACGACGAACCTGCTTTCAAGGCTACCTTCGACATTAGCATCTCAAGAGATTCTTCTTTCAGCCAAACGATATCTAATATGCCTGTTAGAACTTCATCCGAGTAAGTCTAAAGAGCAGTACTTAATATAAATAATATCAAAATAGTCTCACTGGATTGCTTCACAAGAGATAATGAATCCAGAGATATATATACAAGGTGACCTTGAATTGGTATGTTATCCTGAAGGGGGGTAAACTACACCCCAAGGTAGACAATGTTGTTTTACGACTTTACTAAATTAATAGTTTTTCATTGAAGAAATGCCATGTAATGTTTACGCTCAAAAATAGCCTTAGCGCAGCTGGGTGGTTGAAATTCGTCCTTGACCGGGTGCACATAAATGAGTGTCCTGTGTTTAGAATGTTTATAGTATCTTGTTAACTCTCGTAGCGATCGCACGTGCAGTTTTGCGAGTGTATTTATTTTTTATCATGGATGTTTGGAAATACCCGGTTACAAGTAAGGCTCTCACAACTCGTAGGGTATCATGGTCCCAGTCCCCTCATTTCGGGGACATAACATACCAATTTAAGGTTACCTTGTATAACGTGATATAGTTATATATCATTTTTATTTTTGTCCCTGTATATTAACGAACTAATTAGTGTAAATGCATGGTAAATGGATTCTTCTTTTATTGATACTTACTAATAATATCTTTTTCTTATTATCAGTGTCATTATGGGACGTATCACAGACACTTTCCACACTACTCCATTAACATCGACATACCTGCTGGCTTTCATCGTATCTCACTACGTGGTCGTGGCCTCTGGCACTGAAGTTGGCAGACCTTTTAACATTTACGCAAGAAATAACATTGGAAGCGATGGAGATTGGTCCCTGGACGTTGGAAAAAGGCTTTTGGCAGAAATGGAAGAGTACACCCAAATTCCTTATTACAACATGACTGAAAACATGGACATGAAACAAGCTGCTATTCCTGACTTTTCAGCTGGTGCTATGGAAAACTGGGGTCTTCTAACTTACAGGTAGGTACACAAATAAAAATAGCCTGTTCCTATAAGGAAATAAATATTCCCCAACATTGTTTATTGCATGTATAAGCACCTGATACCTGATATATTTTTAACTGTATGTTTCTGTATTTTTTAAGTATTGAACATAATTTTTTAGTATTTATAAATATGTTTAAGGTTAGTAGTATAATTTGTTTAAGTTTTTACTTAAAATATTTTAAGTAAAAACGTTGTTGAGGTTTTTGTTGATTTTACTGATTAAACTTTATTCTTTGACAGGGAGGCATTAATTCTCTACGACCCATCAAAGTCTAACCATTTCTACAAACAGCGCGTTGCCAACATTGTCTCTCACGAGATCGCCCACATGTGGTTTGGAAATCTCGTCACCTGTGCTTGGTGGGACAACCTTTGGCTTAACGAAGGTTTTGCCAGATTTTACCAGTACTACTTGACCGGAGCGGTATGTGGACTACTTATTAACTATCTTTATTGAGTTTTCATCCAACATGTAACTATTCCACATTAATGTCTGTGATCTATTCATGATTATTTTTGTTACATATGTAGTTTCCCGTGTAAATATATTTTATCAAACAGAAACAGATTTTCGTTACTCTTGTTGTTGTCTGTTAACAGGTAGAGCCTGAACTTGGTTATGACACGCGTTTTATCGTCGAGCAAGTCCATGATGCTTTGTTATCTGACTCTATCGATACCGCTCATGCTCTCACCGACCCTAGCGTCACAGACCCAGTCTCTGTCAGCGCTCACTTCTCCACCATCACATACGCCAGAGGTGCCGCTGTTCTTAGGATGACTCAGCATCTGTTGGGAGTCCCAACCTTTATCAAGGGGTTGAGATCATATCTAAGAGACAGGTAAGATATTGAACGCATGATTTTAAGTAAGAAATGTGGTCAACAAACAACATGCTCTGTGACAATATGATCGACGGTGTATGGCGCTACGCTACATACCTGGTTTGACTCATGTTACTCATAGCATCGGCTCCCCGCGGCTTTCACCAGGTCGTCCGTCCACCTAGTGGGGGGCCGGCCTACGCTGCGTCTTCCAGTTCATGGTCGCCACTCGAGAACCTTTCTTCCCCATCGGTTGTCAGTTCTACGAGCGATGTGGCCTGCCCATTGCCATTTCAATTTGCTAATCCTAAGAGCTACATCGGTCACTTTAGTTCTCCTGCGGATCTCCTCAATACGGATATTATCTCGCAGGGAAACACCGAGCATTGCTCTCTCCATAGCCCGTTGTGCGACTCTGAGCTTAGTAATAAGGCCAACAGTTAGAGACCACGTTTCAGTTCCATAAGTCATCACTGGCAACACACATTGATTGAAAACTTTTGTTTTCAGGCTTTGTGGTTTGATGGATGCAGGAGGCGAGCAGCCGCTCTAAGTGGCGCTCCCGAGGGGAGGCCTATGTTCAGCAGTGGACGTCTTCAGGCTGTTAATGATGATGATGATGATGATGACTCATAGCATACTTTTTTACTGATCTGAACACAATATTTAGTTTTTATAATCCATAAACAGTTTTTTTTTACCAGTGAATACGGCTGGTCTCTATGAACATTCACAACATTGCTGAGACGGTTAGTAGAAATTCATGTGTAATGCTGTATGCAGTAGAAACATTTTACGCCTTTATTGACAACAATGTTTGTAGGCATTCATTTAGTTTCTATGCCTGCACTAAATCAAAAACTGATAAAATTTACCTGAGTTATGATTAATTACGGATAGTGCACTAATAGCACGTACAAGGATTAGCAATGTCCTTATCAAAAGTAATCAGAACATATTCGATTTGAACGGATTAAGTCATCAATGGAACAAAACAATCACAGCAGTTTTGGAACGATTTTTGAATGGAAAAATACTGTATATGAGATGAAAATGATAAAAGCTCAATGCCACTCACTTTAATTATTGCTGGATTTGCCAAGCAACAGATATTTTAGCGCATGTGATCAATAGTATCTTCTCTATGTTATTATTTGATATTGTGGAGGTATATTCTTTTAGAGATCTTTGGTGAAAACCGGCATAAATCCTATACAACTGAAACATATGTATCTGAACAGATCGTACGACGTTGCTGAGCCTC
The DNA here is from genome assembly GCA_963580505.1 of Ennomos erosarius. Taxonomy (NCBI): domain Eukaryota; kingdom Metazoa; phylum Arthropoda; class Insecta; order Lepidoptera; family Geometridae; genus Ennomos; species Ennomos erosarius. The sequence continues at coordinate 13,277,987 of OY756986.1, forward strand.
ACCACCTTTTCAACGCTCTTGACGCTGCCGCCGTAGAAGATCAAGCACTTGCAGCCTACAATGGCATCACAATAGAAGAGTACTTTAAGACGTGGTCGGAAAAGGCTGGTCATCCCCTGCTCATGGTCTCTATCGATCAGGCAACTGGTAGAATGACCGTTGTCCAGGTAAAAGTCTAGTCATAAATTTTAGTTTGTCTCTTTATTATGTTTTCCGTATTTGATTGTATTCAGTTTAAGTTTTACCCCAGATAATATAATACCTACAGTACAGATGCCTCCCCATGATATTTTCACGTTCAGGCTATTTTCTCTTTGTACTTCATGAGACCCCGTGGTATTACTTAAAAAACATTATCAATATTGTCTGGAACACTGATGTTCCTTCTCTAATTTTATATTACTCTCAGAGTTTTTAGCTAAGTATATCTGCATCAAAAGTTCTACGTTATTTATAAAACTTGAATTTCAGTCTCGTTGGGAACGCACCACTGGTGTATCAACTGTGCCCAGCCTCTGGCATATTCCGATTACCTGGACGAGAAGGAACGCAGCTGACTTCGACGACCTCAAGCCTCCTCGATTCCTTACCGCCCAGATTTCCACCGTCGAAAGAGGAACCTCTGGATTGGAATGGGTCATCTTCAACAAGCAGCAATCTGGTACGTTAATAAATATAATCGCATTTGCACAGTTTATAATAACTTTAATTCCTATTGCAATAGTTTTCCGTTTCTGTTTGCTTTTCATTAAAATATGTATTTTAATTCTTTCACGCTCTGTTTAGGATTTGGGTTTGTATTGCAGACTACAATAAATTGTAACTCTAAATTTGAATATAATATATCGTGTAAAAAACTGTTTTGTGTTTCAGGATTTTACCGTGTGAACTACGATGATACCAATTGGTCCCTTCTTACCAGAGCTCTCCGATCCACCGAGAGGACTAGCATCCATGAGTTTAACCGCGCTCAGGTACGTCTTCCTACAAATACAATATTTTAATAAATATAATGCATGCCTTACATACTTCTAAAGTAGTCAAACTATCTAACGCGTTAATTAATTGATATCTCTATGTGCTAGTCTAATTGGATAGATAAAGTATAATTACGTGATCATTAAGTGGATTTGCGATTGGTAATTTTGCGTATACATATAGATTCTTCATGGGTCTTAAGTCTCACGATAATTTTGAGTTCTATTGGTTTAATAATTACATTATCATTTTGTGTTATTTATTATTTAGGTATATTCTTATTAGATTAATTTTATTGTTAAGTTTTTTTTATTTATTTTCACTGTATTTAGTAGTAGTTAGTTAATTAATGGCTAAAGGCACATTACCCGTTGAAAAAAACTAGAAAAATCAATCCACCTGTTCCCAACCTGCCAGGACGTTTAGAGATGGTTTTAATACGGGTTTGAATCCCGTTTATGATTCAAATATTATGTACCTATTAGCAGTAATTTCAGTAGAAATTAAAGACAATTTCTATTTTCAGATCATCGACGACTTGTTCGCCTTCGGTAGGGCCAACGTGACTGCTTACCAGAGAATCTTCAACATAATTTCCTTCTTGGAGTTCGAAGATGCGTACGCTCCTTGGATTGCCGCCATTGCTGGCTACAACTGGCTCCTCAGGAGACTGGCCCATGATGCAGATTCTACTGCTAAACTTCAAGTTTGTTAATACCCTCATGATTTATCATAATCATAGACAGACAGATAGGTAGATAGATAGAGACCCTTGTTTCACCATTAATTACAAGAACATGCATAATAATTATAATAATTTCTCATCTACAATCATCTAATCTAATCTTTCTAATTACTCTAATAATTAATTTATTTTATACTTACACATATTTATCATTTGTTTTGTGATTTTGTTAGCATAGCATTTTTGTACCTATGATCTAAAGAATTTTATCAAAGTACAAAAGTCAAAGTTTAATAATTTATTGAAAATAAGCAAATTTTTACACTTTTACAATTGCTTCTTAAACATATTTTATAGTGAATTAGCTATAAATTTGTTAAAAATAATCACACAAGTAACACAAGCCTCACACAAAAATTTCAAAACTGTACTTTGCGTAATTCTGGCCAAGAGTGCATTTCACACAACCTAGCTAATATTGTATAAGTCAACCTACATTAATACACATATCAGCATCTCGTCTATGTAGTATCAAATAATACTCCCAACAAGCTGATTCTATTTTTAACCTATTCTACTTCTTTTTTTTTCTTTTCTGATAAATTTCTGTGTGCGAAGAGATCCGATTATAAAATACAAGCTGATTCTCGTTTTCCATGTACACGTGTAGGAGATAATCATCGGCAACAGCGCTGCTGTAGTCAACCGTCTTGGCTTCGCCGAGCCCACTGGCGAGTCATACATGCCCAGTCTGCAGAGGATGTACGTCAACCGGTTCTTGTGCAACGTTGGCCACAGCCAGTGCGTCACTGCTGCCGTCCAGAACTTTGAAAACTGGAGAAATGGTGGAGTGTGAGTACAGTATAATTTAAAGTCCAGAAGACCTTTTTATGTGGTTTCTGCACAATGAAGAAGCTACAGCACCTACCTACTACCTACTAACAACTTACAGATTAATGATTTATATGGCTTTTTGATTTTTTAAAGTATTTTTTGATTTTTTGTTTCACCTTGTTTTTGTTGACTTGCAGAGTTTTGTTATGTTTGAGAAGAGGCAAATCTTGAAACTTCTCATTTTATCTTATGGTGATTTCTTTGCTATTTACGAACCATTTTTCAGGTTTAAGCATCCATTCATTTTGAAAAATATACCCCATAATGTTGTTTTTATTTTTACAGCGTTGTGCCAAACTTGCGTCCATGGGTATACTGCACTGGCCTTCGTGCTGGTGGCGCTCAAGCGTACGATTACTTCTGGGGACGTTACTTAGTTGAGGATCACGCTAGTGAGCAGGTGGTTATGCTCCAATCCGCTGGATGCACTCTCGATGAAGCTAGCCTTGGCAGGTTCTGGGAGGCCATCACAGCCCCTGAATCTAGCACACCAATCATTAGGCCTCAGGACTCTACCACTGCTATATCCTCAGCTATCACTTCAAATGAAGAAAACACTATGAGGTCCTTCAACTGGCTGACCAATAATGTGGAGAGGACGCGCAACTCGTAAGTGATATATTCCAAAAAAATAGCAATAGCGTTTTGGTCGATCTTTTAATTTTCTACAATGGAATTTTCATGATAAGTTCTTCAACTTAAGTCGACCATCGAACTTCTCCCCATAGTAATAACGCAATAGTTTAATTATACGATTTTTAGAAAAATAATTTTCTCTTTCAGGATTGGTCTTGCTACTCCCTTGAATACCATTATTTCACGTCTTCTGAATGAGCAGGAGATAACTCAGGTAAATATTGTAGTGTTCGTTTGATCGGTATGAATTAAAAGAAACGATATAAATAAATGTACTTACTCCAATAAACAAAATGATTCTACTGAAATCAACAGTTGCATTAACAAGATTAAAACCACTATCAGCATTTTTTATTTTGTCTTAACATTCACAGATCCCATAAAAAACTAATTCTTATTGATATCAATTAGTATTGCATAGGTTTCTGCTTTTTTCATACGTATTATTCTTCAAAAGACAAAAGTATGTTATTTTACTGGAAAAAGGCTAGCACTTAGCACTTTTGCTATTTATTTATGTTTGTTATGTTTTTATTTGATCACAGTTTATATAATGCAGTAAATGATAAGTATAAAAACCTATTCACGCTCTTCTTGAAAACATCGAAACTATTCAGAAACACATCTAGCTATCATCTCTTTCTATTAATTATAACGTTACGTTCCGTTTACAGGTGAACACATGGTTGGTAGCAAACCAAGCAGTTCTTGGCGACAACGTATATAATACAGGGGTCAATGCCATCGCGACTGCCAGAGCCAACATTGAATGGTACAATGAGAGGGTACCCGAGTTCAACACCTTTTTTGAAACTGGGTACATTGATGACGAGATCAATGACCTGGAAACAACACCAGCTCCAACAGTAGCTCCCACTACCGCACCTACACCAGAAGCGACCACACAAGAACCGACTACAGCAGCACCTGATTCCGCAAACATCGCTGCTTTGAGCTTCGCCACTCTTCTTGTGACACTTTGTGCTAATTTCCTTGCCTAATTAAAGGATTATTGTGCAAAGCATTGTAGCCAATTTTTCCCAAAAACACGTTTTTATAGAGATTTTGATTAACATATGTGTAATTTATTCTATGCTAAGAAGAATTAAATGTATAAATTTGTTAAAAATGTTTCATTAATTTCCCTCATAACCACATTATAAAGATTTCGATCGAAAAGTTACTAAAAAATTATTGTTAGTTAATTTCGTTATGAGCACACAATTAAAAAAAAATAGAAAAATGTGTTCTTGTATTGTTGAAAGGGACTTAAAAATCCATATTATTTTTGAAAACTAAAAATTAACTGTGTTTCTGTCTGTTTGTTTCCTTTCAATGGCCTAACCACCTGAAGCAGTTTGATGTAGACTTTGAACTCTGGTGAAAAGGAGATAGGGTACCTACTTTTACGTACGACGAAGTGGATTCTAATTTTCTAAGCAAACAAAGCGATGGAGCGCATTTACCTAGAAGATAAGATAGTTATGTATATACATAACTATCATATAGGCATATAGATTCCCTTGTATCTTGAAGACGTCCAGGTTTTGTAAAAGTATTTATCAGGATAAGCAGGCTCCAACGCTAAATTCCACACAAGCCAAGTTATCATATGAGTTCCATGTAATGACGTTTAATGCAATACTTGGTTCATGATGGGCTAGCTTCAAAACTACCTTTAGATTTAACCTATAAAGGGTAGTTTAAGTTTTATGCCTATCTGCACTAACGTTTTTAAGTTCGGGCTTATCTCTTTAAATCCTTTTAAATATTATTTAATTACAGACCGTTTTTTTATTATTTTTCCTTAAATCCTAGAGAGAGTTGAGCGCGAACTTTTCGAAATCCGTTGCAGAAGGAAGGAAAGTTGATTTAAGAGCAAGATTATGTACTTTCACGGTCGCCCATAACAGTTGTTGAGTCATGTGAAACTTTTAAAATGTAAAGTTTCACGTGACACTCATAGCAGACGTCATCCTGAGACACCATTACAGTCTAGTAAAAGGTTTCTCACGTGTGAGATAAGGCCATAAAGTCTAATTTGCCCAGTAAGTGCCTTTCAAATTGGAACACAGAAATACTTGTACAACGTACACGTGGCGGCAACTTGCTAAATATCCTGCCACTAGTGAGCTCACTTTAATAGTTATAGGCGTTTGAACTTTTAACACAAGAAGAATAAATTAAAACGCCTGCGATAATAATGATTGACTATGATATAAGTAAGTGTCGTGAATTTTATAATTTATTCTCACTTTTTAATATTAAGAGGTTGGTAGACTGTTTAAAAATACTATTTTGGTTGGCCACACTGGCGGAAGGAGCGTCCGCTGAACCATCAGCCAATTACGATGGCTGCCTTGGTAGTTCCGGAAAAATAATATTGAGGTTTAGGAGGGAAGTTTTGGAGGGAGGACAAGGTCCAAAAAGGCGGTCTATTCTGGTTAAGCAACCGAAGCGTCAAGACGTATTATTGCTCCTGTTCGTTTATTATGTACTGAGTGTGTACTGAATATTTATAGAAGAAAGAATATACAAGAATTGAAAAGGTTCTCTGTGTTTTACTTCAATTCAGAAGAGAAGATGAACCCACATGAAACAAGGTACCGTAATTTTTCTCTGAGAACCTGTGAATTTATGACCATGCCCACGATTGATCTTGATTTGTAACTGTAATTTTTACCAACGCCCGTAATTTAAGCTATACTGCAATATTGATAAAATAGTGAGATTATGTCAGCGCGGCCGGTCAGCTAGACTGAGACAATCCGGTTGTGTTAACTTAATCGAAACATAAACTTGATTTTATTTATTGAGATTGTGCAATTATGAAACACTGGATAACATTCATCATTTGAATTTGACACTTGAAGTTTGAGAAGCATGGGCGGTCTGCATTGACGGAGTCTTCCCGCCCGTGCTAATTGAACCTGATAAAGTGTACTGTGTCGTGTCAGGGGTTTCATACTCGTTTGGTCAGGGCCACACTCTGACAACGATGAGGGAACTGCTGACTGGGCACAGCTGTTAAACTGGATTGATGGTAATGATTGTGAAATGGTGCTTAGACTGTAAAGTATTGTCTTTTTCTAATACGATTGGGCTTGCATTTAAGATTTTAATTGTAATGCCTACACGATTAATCTCAATTGAGGGTACTCTAAGATTATTAAAAAAATATATTTAATAGTGAATATTAAGTAGAAATTCCTGAGAAGTAAGAATAACAGACGAATATTTTAATCATTATGACTTGTTGACATGGCCTTTCTCAGCGTAGTGAGTTTTACCAGCAGGTAATTTAACGTAGACAGTTTAATGGTGATGACGACGACGATAAAGATAACTGTGTTTTTTTTGTCGGCTGTTGACAACGGCGACCCTTTCCAATTACTTTCTACCACATGGCCTAATGTAGTTGTCTATAGAATTTGATTTCAAATGTAGGTATCTATATCACACGCACACAACAGGTATACTGAGTCAAAAGAATTCGTTTACGAAAGCACAAAATAGAAAAGTGACGATAGTGTCTCAGGAGTCTAATATTTTAGTGTACTTAAACCAATAATAGTTAGCATCTTTGGAGTGAATTTGGTGTAATGACGGGTGGTCAGCATTGTTTTAAATAATTTTGTGTATGGTCTACTAGCATTGTAACATGGGCCTCGTAATATCGCTCGCACACAACACACAATACACAACTTCTCAAATGTTATTTGAGCATTGTAGAAAGAGAGAGCGATAGATATGATTTATGGTTATTGCATTATTTTAAAATGAAATAAACCTGTTGTCCAGTGGTCTATTCGTTTGTAGATTTATAAGCCTCAGAATCACTGGGAGGAAACTTGTATGTTCGACAAATTATTAGTGAAAACAAAGTTCCACGAAGTTTACCTAACAGTTACCAAATTGGAGTATTATGTTTTAAACTTTTATTTTATTTCATACGAGTAGTTATTTTATTTCACCCAGGTAGATAGGTATCAATAATTTGTTGCTATTTTTAATTTACTTAGTTTATTAGCATTTAACATTGTTCTGTCAATTTTATTGAGAAGGTATTGATAAATACTTTTTAATTTTCATATGTCATTTTTAAATTATACAACTAAAATGATTGAAAGTTCCCTGTTGAGTTTGACTTGATTACATTATCTTGAATTACATTTTTATATTTATGGAACCCATACCGCGATTGGAATCATTTCAGTTCCCGATGTTCCAGTATTTGGTATATTATAATAATGCAATGAACAACCGTAAATGATTAAAACAACGATACTGTTTTTTTAAAATCTGATCATCCTAAGACTTAGTCGCTGTCTGTAGAAATTACGTTTGCGTTTATTTCAAGTGGTTGTAAAACAATTAACTATTCACGAAATCCTGGCTTCAACTTCGATCGCCATCATCAGACCAGTTAGTAGAAGGTGCTAGCGGTTAAGCGTATAAAAAGGTAGTGCTAACACCAATAAGAAGTGCGTCAAGCCACTTTCCCACTACTGGTTTTGCCAGTGTAAAGTCGCACTGTATTATGAAATGTTTTAGTGCGAGTATTATTTCGTATTCATATTCATTTATTTGTATTCATGTGCCAAAAATATGTGAAGTCTACCCATCGACAAATTCACTACCTATTTCAAAATGGAGTGAACTCACACTAGTGCCACAATTTTAACGTGTCAGTTACCACCTACTCCAATCAGATATAGCTTAATTATTATGTCATAGATAATATAATACCTACAGTAGGTACTTATGTTAACAGTAGATCAGGTTTGCAATCCTATGTATATTATAATAGCGCTCATAGTTTAACAGAAAAATCATATTTGATATTTACGCCACTACGTTGTTTTCCTTGTTAAACTTGTCACAGATTTAAATTAAAGATTAGTATTTCAATTTAGTACCCAGGTTTAATACAGATTATTTTATGACAATCAGAATGCGCCTACTGGGCGGTTATTCTCTATGGAAACACAGATTCCACACGGTACGAAACCACGTCGTTATCGTGTCTTGTTCAAATCGTGTCACAGATATACCTTCACTTTACATTAAAGTTATCTTTATTTTGAATAAAATATATTGACATAAGTGGTCATATCTTTTGATGTGTTGATGTTTCGGAACGCGTCTTGGTAAAACATACGATTTTTGACAGTTTAGATCGCGCCAATCCCAAATTCATTTCGCGCGGTTTTGTTTTCATTTCATAGAGAATACAGTTTCGCAGATTTCTTATGTAAGACAAGAAACTCGAGTAGTTTCGAAGTAAGGAATCGATACGGAATAATGGCCCTGTTGATTACCGAGGTGTCAGGTGCACAGTTTCATTTCCAGTGAGATGCAGTGTACCGACATTCCATGGGTAGGACCGTATTAGATGAAAGGAAAAAGTGAGAGGATAGGCTAGTTAATAATTTGATACTATCTTGATACAGCTCTTGATACAGTTCTTGATACAGCTCTCGATACAGCTCTCGATACAGCTCTTGATACAGCTCTTGATACAGCTCTTGATACAGCTCTTGATACAGCTCTTGATACAGCTCTTGATACAGCTCTTAACGGATTTGATGCGGTTTCCAAAAGATTCTATATGTACGGCTTTTGAATATGGTTTGCAAATTTTGTACAGCTAAGGTGCAGTTTATGATTAAGTTGTGACCGAACACCACCACATCACCACACCTACACACCATCACCACATTCGCCTACTAAATTTAAATAGTTACAAACTGAGCTGATTACCTTCACCTTGGATTATAGTTTAAAGATTTTAGTCGTGAAAGTTTTGAACACATTTGAGGCTATCGTTTCAAATAATTTGTACTGCTATAGAGATATAGTATGGGCTTAAATTCGATATTTTAATGCACTGATTCATGTACGGGTATTTGAAATGTATGGTTTGATATATAGGTTTTGTTTAATGTATTGCGTTATCATCCGTCGTTCAGTAAATATATATGACAACTTGGTATTTAGATTTGAATTAATTTCGATATAATTATAACATATGAACAGCTATTTTGTAGACGGATATTTAAGGCACGTGATGATTTAGTTTGATACAGTTGATGGTTTGATTTGGTTTCATAGTTACAGAGATATAAGGTATTAGTGTGATTTGGTTTTCGTACAGTATAATTTATGGTTGGATACAGTTCGTTTTGATACAGTCTAAAGTTTGATACAGCTTAAGGATTTGATACAATTTGAGTTTGAAATAGTTTATGGTTTGATAGTTTTTTGTTAGATAGATTTTATGGTTTAATACAGTTTGTTTTAATATAATAGTCTATGGTTTGATAAGTTGATGGAGGTAATAAAGGCTATGAGTCAAATCATTTGATACAACTGAAACCGTTGATACAGTCCAAACAGTTGTCAGTCGAGATAGTCGAGATAGTCGAGATAGTCGAGATAGTCGAGATAGGTTAAGACGGGACAGTTGAGATAGTTGAAACAGTAACAATAGTTGAGACTGGCGATACAGTTGAGATAGTTAAACAGTCTGTGATAGTTAAAACAGTTAGATGGTCGAAACGATTTGTGACAGTAGAAACAGTTTGAGATAGTTGAAGCAGTTGAGGTGGTTGTTACAGTTATAGTGGTTATGTGTGCCACCAGCTATGTATGCCGAGGAATAGTGGTTATGTGTGCCACCGGCTAAGTATGCCGGGGAATAGTGGTTATGTGTGCCACAGGGTAAGTGTTCTAATGTATAGTGGTTATGTGTGCCACAGGCTAAAACAGGATGATTAGTAATGGTGGGATGCACTTATCAAGGTGTATTGACTAATTTTGCTATGAAAATATTATAAAATATAAATGCTGGTGGCCAAGTGCGCCGTTTTAACTAATGCTGTTTTTAGTCTGCATAGCAGTTAAATGTTGATGAATCTGTTGATGTTGTCATAGTAATCTTATCTTGAAACAACTTTAAATAAAATGTCGACTCAAGACGCGATGACTGCCAGCATCTAAATTGGCTTGTCTGATATTTAGTAACTGATATACCGATAGCTACTCAGCTAGTGTTAGGTTCACTTACGTAAATTATGATTGTGCTAATGCAAGTTTTATTTTTGCGAGGACATGAACTCTGATGAAGCTGGAAGTCACCTCTACCAAGGCCTCAAGGCATTTAAAGGTGCACGAAGCGTATCCTGCATCCAGCAGCACTATGGAAAATGTACTGAAGGAATGCTACTAGAGAAAAGAATGCGTGTACAATGCGTTTCCTACAGCGACACCACGAAGAACATAATGAAGGGTTGATTGCAGATTGAGGCAAGAAATGAAGATGCATTTTGGCGATTAGTTGACAGGTTACGATCACGCGTAAATTTACAGTAACTTTGATTAGGAATACTTAGCCTTTTAATTCTTGAGTATTATGTAAATATCGTATCCTGCAGTAATATAAAACGCAATAGTTTAATTCCATGAAATATCTTAAAGAATTTGTAGTGTTTAAGTGTAAGTAAACCGAATGTCGTGAAGTTGAATTACAAAAGCAAACTAGAATAGGACTGTTAAGAATAATATAAGTTAGTCATTACATTATAACTGATAAATAACAATACCTGCTGTTATTCAAGGAATTGCAGATATATTTAATATTGTATATTATAAATAGCTTTGTTTAGTTCATATTTTTATGGTATTGGTACAATAATACGCGGTTGACATCAAAGTTATTAACTTTATATGTAGTTAGGTAATTAATTACTATGACTTGTTTGATTTTTAGTGTTGACTTAGATTGTGCAGGCCTGTAATTATAGTTGTGCTCGAATATTGCAGTTATTTATGTTGTGATCACAGTCAATATCTACTTATACTACGCAATGGATTTTAGTTTTACTTTAGCTACGTGTACATGTAGTATAAAATAATGATGTATAAAATATAATGATTCTTAGCTGTACTAATGAAATATGTGCTCAAATAAGATATTGTATAGCTACAACAAGAACTGACTGCTAAGTGGACGAGCGCCAGGAGGCAGCTCTGTGTCGGATGGCCGAATGTCGTGAATTTTATAATTTATTCTCACTTTTTAATATTAAGAGGTTGGTAGACTGTTTAAAAATACTATTTTGGTTGGCCACACTGGCGGAAGGAGCGTCCGCTGAACCATCAGCCAATTACGATGGCTGCCTTGGTAGTTCCGGAAAAATAATATTGAGGTTTAGGAGGGAAGTTTTGGAGGGAGGACAAGGTCCAAAAAGGCGGTCTATTCTGGTTAAGCAACCGAAGCGTCAAGACGTATTATTGCTCCTGTTCGTTTATTATGTACTGAGTGTGTACTGAATATTTATAGAAGAAAGAATATACAAGAATTGAAAAGGTTCTCTGTGTTTTACTTCATAAGATTTGCTATTTATTAAGCGCCTTCCCAAAGAATTTATTTCAAAATTTCATATACCTACTTAGGTATTTTTTGTTTACGTGATTATTTAACTTTAAAAGTGTAATCATCAAAATAAACGCTTAAAGTTTACTAAAATTATTGAACAGTTATTTACGTAGGTCTAACTAATCAATTAAAACTAAAATTAGTTTTACGTTTCACACAGGACCCAACAAACTTGATTATAATGTGTTCAAGTCGCGAGAATCTAAGAAATACTAATACTAAAATTATTAAATTTATAACGTATTATATTACGGATCATAATGATATCGTTTATACTATATTAAACCATGAAGTAGAAAATAACAACTTTGATAAATATTTGGTAACGATCTAAAAAATAAAAATAAATATTCATAGGGCACAAATGAATGAACTTGCTAAAATTTTAGACTTAAATTAATGTGATCGATAATGTCATTTCGTCTGTGCCCAAATATTCTGATATCGATAAAATATGCGATTGTGATGTGATAAATTTCGATTTTGTGAACTCTTTAGATAAAGGTTTAATATAGGTGGATAAAGATAAGGGAGTAATTAATGATAAATATATAATATGGTAAGTATGTGTAACTAGTCGGTCGGTTGACGTTGTCTGGACCGCTATGGGTGAGTCCAAAATAATATTATCGATATAATTTAAGTAGTTGTGTGCGACAAATAAAACTTACACAATGCAAGAGATTAAAGTGATATTCGAATCAAAAATTTTAGTGTATTCTCTGGTCAGAATGCTAGAGACTCAAAATATATTGAGGGTATTTGGTATATAGATCATCATCAATAACAATGCACAGATTAATCACTGTATCGACAAAATGAATTAACTGGAACTACCGAAGTAGGTACGGATACGAACACACATCTGCAGATGAAGTAGGTTAATCTGATATTGAAGCTTTAAAGCTCAGTTTGTTAGTCCGAGAAGGCATAAAACTGATCAAGAAAGGAGTAAAGAGAAGGAAAAGTCTTGGTCAGTTAAAAGGTTTAAAATTAATTAAATAAGGATTCCTTTAGAAAACTGAGAAGTTCTTTTAATTGATTTCAGTGATGGTGAAGACATGCAATAAATGTGTTTCTATTCTGTAACATTTCAGGTTCAACCATGTTGCTGTTTAGTTTTCTGTTTGTGCTCATCGGGACCGCAGTAGCGGTTCCCTTTGATGATCTGAGGTCCAACTTCGAGTTTCTGGATCGCAGCACAAACCTGGATGAACCCGCCTACCGCCTCCTAAATACCGTACAGCCTACTTCCATGAACGTCGACCTTGACGTCTATTTGGAAGAATCTAGATTCAATGGTCTCGTTCGTATAGACGTTGAAGTAAGCGTTGAACTTATTTGGTATAAAATTACTGTACATTCAATACTTAACTAAAATGGATTCGTAAAGTCTCGACTGGGGAAATTAATCCTGACAAAGATAAAATTAAGGATGGGAGGGAAAAACATTTCACTATTTTATTTGAATAAATTATGACGTATAAACACATTATTATAACTAGGTATGTAGGCTACTATAAAATATGTTATTCTTGGAATAATGCCAATAATTTTAACGATAAACTTTGATTAATTATGATTGAATCGATTGATTCATTTACAAGAAATACCTACATATATGCTCTAATATTTTATCGCAGTGATCGTAATCGGTATCATAGTTATCATTGCCAATAGTAAAATTGAGAATATCCAAAGTATCTTCATTTAAACCGTTGCGCTAACTCTGTTATCTATTATTTAATTAAAATATAATTCACTTGTGTACTCAAATGTACTCGCGTGCCTAAAATTTTATCAAACTAAATTACAATCAAGAAATAATCTTTATTGATAAAGAAATAAACCAACTTGATTATGGTTAAAGATTAATGTTTTATCATCCTGATTGAGATATGGAAAAGCATAAACCATGACTAAATTTTTTTCTAGATAATTTATGAAATTATGTTTCATGCAATATATGAATAACCTTGAGACTGATGTCCATCTGCGTTAAAGTTTGACGGCTTCTAAGTTCATGCTTATCTTTCTCGCCCCGGTTTTTTTTATTGAACTCATGGTACCATTTATATTTAGGTGCGCGAAGAAAACCTGACTCAAATCGTGCTGCACCAAAACGTCGTCAGTATTACGGGTGTGAATCTCGTTGACGCAACTGGTGAACCTGTGGGTCTCCAGTTCCCTGATCCTTTCACCACTGACAGTTACTTCGAGATTCTGAAGATCAACCTTCGAGACCCTATTCCTAGTGGCCGTTACGTCATCACTGTCAGCTACTTGGGCAGGATCAATGAAAACCCTGTCGACAGAGGATTCTATAAGGGATACTACTACTTGGGGACTGAGAAAAGGTGAGCAGATAAGTCAATATAATTTTTCAATGATTTCATTTTTTACAAAAAAAAAACTGTAGGTACTTATATCAAAACCTATTAATAAATAAACTTTCAGATATTAAAGTTTAATACAAAAGCTATACAGTTGGGGAAAACTCCATGTTTCACGAATAATTAATAATGTTTTCATTTTGATTACCACAGGTGGTACGCCACCACACAGTTCCAGCCCTTCCATGCCAGGAAGGCTTTCCCCTGCTTCGATGAGCCCCAGTTCAAGTCTCGTTACACGATTTCTATTACTCGTGATAGCAGCCTTAGCCAGTCTTACTCCAACATGGACATTGCTGAGACACAAGTGTAAGTATCGTTTTGTTCAATTGTCAATAATACTAAAGTGACATGGAATAGCAATCCATCCTTACCAAAGGTAAACTTATACCATTTGTAACGTTGAAAAACTATCATAATATTTTTTTATACTCATTACAATTTATCAAATTCTTCTGCATTGACCCAAATTGTTTAAAAATTATTAAATACATGTTTAACTTTTAATACAGGCAAGGTACTCGCACTCGTGAGACTTTCTTCCCAACCCCGATCATCTCCGCCTACCTCGTAGCCTTTCACGTCAGTGACTTTGTGAGCACCAACAGTACCAGCACCAATGCCAGACCCTTCCAGATCATCTCCCGCCAAGGAGTGCTTGACCAGCATGATTATGCTGCTGATATTGGTATGAATCATTATTTTCTTGTGACTTTATATCAAGCAGTTTAATATATGCTTTTAATTAATTGGTTTGTAACATATCTCTATTTAATATTAAGGTTTGAAGATCACAACTGAGCTTGATGATTACTTCGGAATCCAGTATCATGAAATGGGACAAGGTGTTCTGATGAAAAACGATCACATTGCTCTGCCTGACTTCCCTTCTGGTGCTATGGAAAACTGGGGAATGGTCAATTACAGGTAAAGCCTTTGTTATAACTGAAAAATATAAAAGTCTATGGCAGACTGGCAGTTAATAGATTATGCTTTATGATGAAATAAAAATTTACGACGACATGAAAGCTTCTATATAAGTAGGTAATTAAAGTATCACAGTAGTATTTATTAGTTCCTTAAAAATTGCCAACCAGGGTTATTTGAACCCAAGTCTCCATAACACCGCGAATTTTAAAAAACCATAATATCTTCGGTAAGTAAGTACCTACCTACCTATTTACCCATGTAAATATTTAATATTGCTTTTTCACAGAGAAGCTTACCTACTTTATGATCCTGCAAACACCAATATCCTCAACAAGATTTTCATCGCCACCATCATGGCTCACGAGCTTGCTCACAAATGGTTCGGAAACCTGGTCACCTGCTTCTGGTGGAGTAACCTGTGGCTTAACGAGTCTTACGCTAGTTTCTTCGAATACTTCGGTGCTCACTACGTAAGTTATAAAAGTAACAGAAAAAGTTGACAGTCTAATTTAAAAAAGTTGTGTATCTAAAGTACTTTTCAGTAATTATACTGTAAATTATAACTGTCAACCAAGCATTCTTAAATATTAAATAGATTTTTGTAAGATATAAAAGTTTGAATTAAAAAAGGCTCAAAATAGCTTTAACATATTCGTTCAGTGATAATTTATATCATGTAACCTTTCCAGGCTGACCCCAGTCTCGAGCTTGACGACCAGTTCGTTGTAGATTACGTGCACAGTGCTCTAACTTGGGATGCTGGTGCAGGCGCCACTCCCATGAACTGGACTGGAGTCGTGGATAATCCCTCAGTTTCTTCCCACTTCAGTACTACCAGTTACGCCAAAGGAGCTTCAGTTCTGAAGATGTTGGAGCATTTCGTCGGAGAGAGAACTTTCAGGAACGCTCTTCGTTATTATTTGAGAGACAAGTAAGTTTTGATGTTATTTTGCCCGAATTTATTCTTTACTGCTTATTCAATGGATTATAACCGAGTAAATGCTAAAAATTTTAGTAAATCAACCGTCTATTTTCTTTTTTAATTTTGGTAGTAGATTTTAATCATGAAGTTTTATTCCCCAGTGCCTACTTGATCGGAACACCCGAGGACATGTACAATGGCTTCAGACAGGCAACTTCTGAGGACTTCGCCTTCCTCCGTGACTACCCCAGTGTTGATATCGCTGCAGTCTTCGACTCCTGGGTTCAAAACCCTGGTTCGCCTGTCGTCAACGTTGACGTAAATATGAATACTGGTCTCATTTCAATTGAACAGGTTAGTATAACTGACATCTAAAAAATTATCTCAATGGCAAATATACACTATCTTAAATTACAGTGAAAAAAGGACATTTATTTTATTACAATTTCAACAGCAACGCTTCCAACTGACCGGAACCCCTGCAGACACACTTTGGCAGATCCCTATTACCTGGACCCACAGTGGAAACCTGGATTTCAGCAGTACTAAACCTGCATTCGTCCTCACTAGTCCGTCTACAACCATCCAAAATGCTGCTGGGCACAACTTCGTCATTTTGAACATCAATCAGTCAGGTACAAAATACTATGACCCTAAAATGACTAACCACAAACCTAAAGGATAATTATATTCATTAAGTGGAAGAACTCTCGTTATAAAAAAATTTACATGTAAACATAGAATTATAATTTTAGGTTTATACCGTGTCAACTACGATGACCACAACTGGGAAATGATTGCATCTTACCTCCGTGGCAACAATAGACAAAGGATCCCTAAGCTTAACAGAGCTCAGGTAATTATTTTTGTCAGGTCAGGTAAAGTACAAGAATCATATTCAAATCTTATGGACATCATCATTAAAGTTGACTCCACACTGAAGATGTCTGAACATAACATGAAACGCTACTTCGGATGTTTATCATAGGGTCAAAGACAAGTCACTCTTATGTTTTCTTTTTTTTTTTTTACAAATTATAGGCATAGCATTTGACCACTGTCTCACCAGATGGTAAGTGACGACGCGATGTTCCAGTAAAACAGTAGATACTTTATGGACTGATTGCATGATGAGTTTTGCAGCAAACAGTACGTACCTATACAAGTTTTTAAGTTCACTCATACCTACCAATAATTACAAAATAAAATGAAAAAGGAAGAATGTAGGTCCATATATTGTAGACACGTAGAAATCTCAACCGAACCGATTTTTGCGGTCGTTTCTTCCACGAACCTGCAAGATGTGGAATGATCTTCTGTCTGAAGTTATTCCGCATAACTACACTATGGGGAGCTTCAAGAAAAGTGTTAAAAGAGTCCTCTCTAAGGGTAGGCAACGCACCGGCAATGCCCTTGGTGTTGCAGATGTCTATAGACGGCGGTGACCACTTACCATCAGGTGGGCCGCCTGCTTGTTTGTCACTCATTACATAAAAAACAATATCAGGCTGTCCTATAGGCATATAATAATATTGAGCGTTTTGAATCTGTATGCGAAGAGATTCGGTATCACAGAGCTATGAAACAACTGACGCTTCGCCTATGGGAGCGTTGTTTTTTTTGCTCTGTGATCTTTATAGAAAAGTTAATATTATATTGCAGTCTAACTTTAATTACAATATTCTATATTAATTTTTAGATTGTCAACGATGCCCTTTTCTTCATCCGAGGTGGAAATATTAATATTACCCGTGCTTTTGATGTCCTCTCCTTCCTTGAGCACGAAACTGACTACTACGTCTGGAACGGCGCCTTGACTCAACTTGACTGGATCCGAAGGAGGTTGGAACATCTACCCAATGGCCATAAGGAATTCACCGTAAGTAACTCGAGCAATGGTATGGTTATTTACAACTAAGGTAGAAGAATAGACAGTAGATAAATAGACAATGGGCACTGTTTACTATTTGCCTGTTTATCTGATATCCACGCTTCGCCCAAGTTACGCACTTGCTTGGACTACTGTTTATCGCAATGTGAAAGTACCGTACGCTTTGCCAATTTGAAGGAACTTATAACAAACAAACAGAGAGATAGACTGTTGGTAGTTGGTAGTAACCCTGCTTTCTGAGGCTGCGGGTTTGATTCCTACCCAGGATAAAACATTTGTGTGATGAACATAGATGTTTGTTCTGTGTTTGGGTGTTGTATTGTATTGTATGTATGTATTTACAAACAAAAAAGTATCCAAGTATTATATCAGTTACCTGGTTCCCGTAGTGCCAGCTATGCTTAGTTTGGGGCTATTAGATGGTGCTGTCTGAAATGCACAACATATTTATATTTGTATTTGATTATTTTTTTTGGAGATTCTGTTGCAGCGTGTCTAATTGACTTAAGTGAGTCTTTGCAATATTCCTCACTAAATCTTTTGTTAATTTCTCCAGGATTACATGCTCAGGCAGATGAATACTGTCATCCATAACCTCGGCTACAACGAGCGTGCTACTGACTCTACCTCGACAATCCTTAACAGGATGCAGATAATGAACTTTGCTTGCAACCTCGGCCATGAGGGTTGCATCGCTGACAGTCTCCAAAAATGGAATGCTTATAAAGCAAATGACAGTGCTTTGTAAGTGTCTCCAAATTAAGAATAATCTATGATTTGGTTTTAATAATGAAATTTTGAAGTACCTACCTATCTATATTCTCATTAAAGTCATATAACAAATTGACTAATTTCAGGGTTCCGGTGAACCTTCGCCGCTATGTCTACTGCACTGGTCTCCGTGAGGGAAATGCCACTGACTATGATTTCCTCTTCTCTAAATACAACTCTTCTGAAAACACCGCTGACATGGTTGTCATTCTTCGTGCTCTCGCCTGCACTAAGGATGAGACTTCCTTTAACCAGTAAGATATATAGATCTTTTTTGATGAACTTTTCAATAATTAGGACATAATAGTTGATAAAAACCTGAGCCCTCCTGATATAATGATATCTATAATAGACCATTGCAAATGATTACGTCAAAGTTAACGTTTGAGCTACAGTTAAAACAGAAATTTTAAACGAAATCTAATTTGCAAATTCTAATAACGTCGTTTCGTCCCTTCGCAATCTCTACTAAGTATTGCAATCTATACTTAAGCGTATTATAACTCTGTAAAATAACCACCTCTTAATAAACAAATATCATCTAAACCTCCTTTTCTGACTTACTATACTTATTTATTTATTTATTCATTTATTTATTTATTTATTTATTTATTTATTTATTTATTTATTTATTTATTTATTTATTTATTCATTTATTTATTTATTCATTTATTTATTTATTTATTTGTTTATTTATTTGTTTATTAGTTGTTTATTTGTTTATTTATTTATTTATTTACTATCAAACTCATTTTAGTTACAACTGTTCATCCTTATTACAGCTATTTGCAGCAGTCCATGTACAATGACAAGATTCGTATTCACGACAAGACGAACGCCTTCAGTTACGCTCTTCAAGGCAACCCGGAAAACTTGCAGCTGGTTCTTAACTTCTTGTACCAGAACTTCGCGGAAATCAGAGAAACGTAAGAAAATCATATACAATAACAGAACTCAATCCTCATTCGATTCATTGATCCTAGACCACATTCTCATCACAAAACCTCCATTGATCTTGCTATTATCTTTTAGGTGATGGTTTTGTTGTTACGATTTGGGTGCAAATGTAGGTATTTTATATTCTTTTTCAACTGCAGGTACGGAGGACCGGCCCGTCTTACTATCTGCATCAACGCTGTCCCTCCCTTCTTAACTAACTTCACAGATATTACTGGAGTAAGTATCTACTAAAGTAATACTTTAATATTATCTTAAAATAGTTCTGTTAAAATACTCATAAGGAATAACCGTTTTATCTATGTTTAACGTATCGTCGCGCACTTGGTTTATGCTCTTCAATTTACACCAGATCGTCAGCATATCTAATTGCTTTTCTTAATTACAGTTCCAGACGTGGGCCTACTCCAACCAACTGGCTCTGGGAGAATCTTTCTCTGCCGCCCGTTCGGCCGTCTCTACAGCCATGACAAATATCGACTGGGGCAACAGCAGAGCTCCTGAAATTTACTCGTTCCTGCTTGAAACCAGTTCTGCTGCTTCCATTGCCACTCCTGTAATTCTTTTGTTGGTGGCCATGTTCGCACATTTCATTCATTAATTTATTTTATTTTTAAGTAATATTGTTACTGTGCCTTGTATTTTATAATTATATGTTTATGAAATAGATCTATTAGTGACAGTTTTATATCATAAAAATGGTATTGTACCCACCTGATTTTTGAAAGAGCAAGGCATCGCTTGATTTCGCATGGTATTAACGTACCTACTTATCTTTACAAATTGTGAATAAATTATTTTTTTAAGCGACAGCTTGTTTGTAACTATTCATTGTAGAAGTATCTTTTGGCGTAGAATGTTCAAGTTTAATAAGGTTCAGTGCAAAGAGCTATGAAACAAATGACGCTTCGTGTAGAGGGGAAGCGTTTTTTATTTTTTTGCTCTGTGGTTCAGTGGGTAAAATGGTTAATTCTCACTACACTGTTTGCTTAATTCGAACATGGTCCTGTTCACAATTAGGGTGTTTTTTTTCACCAGCAGTTAGGTAACCAACGGTTACTCAACGGCAACTCAAAAAAACGTTCTTAACCATTGGTTACCTTCACTATTGGTGAAAAAAAACCTTAGTCTATTTTGAGGTACTATTAATAGACAATTTAAATAAATAAATAATTATAATAATCTTCATCAACTGCTGAACATAATATACATCTCCCTGTCGTTCTTGTTGGTCTTTGTCTTTTGGCTGCTACTTTTATTCCTTAAATTTGTCTAAGATTTTAATAGGTAAGCTTGATTTCAAGCTTATCATAATAACCAAAGCGAGTAACAGAAAAAGAAGTTACAGAAAAAAGCTCCTTCTTTTGCTTTCTATTTATCTTTTGTTTCGCAAGGAGAACCCTTTTTATTAGGGTTCTATATTACCCAAAGAGAATTTATTTGTATACTTTGGACTTTGATCAAATTGTACGAAACCTTCGGTACGTGAGTCCTACTAGCACATGGCCAATTATTAAAGTTCCTTTAATATATATAGGTTGTTACTTGGTAGATAACAATTTTTATTGAGGTAAATATTATGTACAAATGATTTTGACGGTTAGAATTACCTATTCTAAAATTTACTAGCGTCTAAAAATACTTACCAAGAAATATTTTATTACCTAGGATAATTATAACTAAAATATGGCTTCCTCTTTTTAAATATTGAGTAATTAATACGATGTTATATAAAACAATTTGTTTAGGTGACTAATTAAACAATGATATTAACATCAAAGTTGATCATTGATAACTAACACAGAGGTTTTTACTTACACCATTTTAAAAAATGGGGAAGTCACAGCTACTTCCGGTCTTTGTGGAAAAATTAAAAACTATATTGCTAAAATATAGATGCATCTAAAATAATTCTTTCAGTAGAATCAAAATAATACGAATTGAAGTGACACCATTAAGTACCATTTAAATTTTATGAGGTAGATTACGATTACTATTTTATCAAATGAGATAAAATTGATATTTAGCATAAAGATAATGATAAAATTATTTATCAGATCATAAAACAATCCTCATTTATGACCTACCTAAGATAAATAATATGAATTCAGAATTACTTTAAATCTATCTAATCAGTATCGGTATTCCGGTAGTGTTCAGAGGACATATTTTTTTAAGTAAGTACTTTTAATTATTACTCTAGCTTATTTTATAGCAATCTGATTGTTAATTTACCTAATCTTTCAGATATGTCCAAAGCTTTTCTAGCTGCTTGGAGCATAGTGCTCTTGGCACTTGCAAGAGCTGATGATGACTTTCCTCTATGGAGCAAGGAGTTTGAACCTTCAACTCACCTTTCTGAAGCCCTGAATAGAAACACTGCTGAACAAGTGTATAGGTTACCTGAAAACGTAATTCCTTTAGAATATGATATTTATATAGACCTCTTCTTTGCGGAAAGAACTGACAGGCCGTTTAGTTATGATGGAAAGGAATATGTTACAATTCAAGTAAGTGTTTTGAAACATTTAGGGTGGGTTGCACCAGCTTACTTTAACTGCTAACTTTAACTGCTAACTGTAATCGCCCACGCTTCGCCGGGTGGGCTATGTCAAACATCTGTCACAGTAACTTTAACTGTGATTATTGAGCAACTCAGCCTTAGGCAACGTTATATTTCAATTATATTTACCTACATTTAAAAATCACTTATATTACTGCACTGGCACTCGCACTGGCACTTATTTGGCTCAGCATTGCAATTCAACGAGGCAATGCTGCCAGCGTGTTGGGTACGCTACCTACTGTCAGTGGGCTGGAGCAATTGGAATGTCTATACGCCATCGCGTCCATTATGTTCTATGTAGTATAGGTAGTGTAGCTAGTTTAGTTTTTATTATTGTAATAATAAAGGCATATTGCCTTATATTATACCTAATTATATTTGTACCATAACTGTATGCTAATGTAAAATTATTGAATTTTCAGGCTGTCACAGATGATGTAACACAAGTGGTTCTTCATTCTAATGTAGACAGAATAAATGAAATATCTTTACTATCAGAGTCAGGTCCTGTACACTTAAATAATTTGGAACCATACACTCTAGAGCCCCAGTATCACTTTTTAAAAATAAACCTGGCTCAGACTTTAAATGTAAATGAGAATTACACTCTTTTCATTGACTATTCAAGTACTATGAATGACGGTCCTATGAAAAGAGGTATCTGGAAAGGATGGTATATCGATGAAGATGGTGTTGAAAGGTTGGTTCTATCTACACAAATATACTACAAGCAATATCAGCAATTCAGTATTTAAAACAAACTATCCATAACTTCAATTATTTTTCAGAATTTATGCCACGACACATTTCCAGCCCTACAACGCTAGACAAGCTTTCCCGTGTTGGGACGAGCCTTTGTTTAAGTCTGTCTTTCGTTTACATTTAAGCAGACCAGCTATATATGTTGGAACTTTCTCTAACACTGGAGTAGAATCTATACGACTGTAAGTCACGGCCTATGCCTTTCTACTTATAAATGTCTTTGAAAATTTAAAAACTTTAATATTGTATTCAGCAGATCTGGAACTCGCGTTCAAGATGATTTTTATCCCACGCCAAAAATGTCTTCCTACCTTGTGACTTTCTTAGTCAGCGAGACCTTCAAAGTTATTGCAGAAGACACTTCCTTCACTCCAGCAATTAGAATTATTGGACGATCAAATACAGCTGAACTTGGAAGTCATGCTTTGAAGTTAGCCGTAGGAATGACCAAACACTTTGATATATATATAATATAATACTTCGAGATGCCTTATGAGGAGCTACACCCGCATCTCTTGAACGATCATGTTGCGTCCCCTGACTGGGCCTCCGCTGGCACTGAAAATTGGGGTATGGTTAGTTACAGGTAAGGTTATATAGATATTAAGATTAAAAGTGCAATCAAGGCTGATCACACTGGGTAATTTATTAGTACAAAAACTTAAATAACAATATTTATACACTAAACTAAACAACTTAAATATACTTTAAACCTATCTTAATAAATATATACACCTAACTAACAACGAAAACCCTATCAAAAAAAGCTAAGCCGCAAACAAAAAAAAATATAAATAAAACACAGAATTTAGGTTGCTTTCTGCGGGGAGCGTGCCCAAAAAGCTGGCGACATTCCCTCGTTGTATTGCCAAGCTGATTCGTTGGCCGAGGTATGCGCCAGCCCTTTGAGCAATTAAATAAATATAAATAAATGAATAAATAAATATGTGTGGACATTTCACACAGCGCCATCTAACCCCAAACTAAGCATAGCTCGTACTATGGGAACCAGATAACTGATACAATGCTTATATACTTTTTTTTGTTGTAAATACATACATATAATACAATATAACACAGATCAAACATCTAAGGTCATCACACAAACAACCAACTGAGCTATCGGGCCCGTCAAAACTTGTTTATTATTTCTAGAGAGCTACATATTATTATTGACCCAAAGGAAACCATTATGACCACTGAGCATTACGCAGCTACTTTAGTTTCGCACGAGCTTGCTCATAAATGGTTCGGAAATTTAATTACTTGCTATTGGTGGAGCAATACTTGGATCAATGAAGGGTTTGCCAGCTACTTTGGATACATTGCTGCACACGCTGTGAGTGCATAATTTCATAATTATAATTGTTAGATAAGATTCATTAGTGATAACGTAATTAACCAACGTCATGAGTTTTATTTGTGACTACTGCCCTAAGCTCCACAACAACTTAAAATCATGCTTATAAATGTAATGTTACACTAAATCTTACATAGCAATAACTTTCCTTCTTGCTAAAACATATTATAAAATCATATTTTCGTAAACTATTAAACAATCCATCTATTAGTTTTATATAAGCGTCTAAGCTTGCAAAACATATTTAATTAATTTTCTTGTCGCTCCTAGGATATAATGTACACTAGGAATGGTCAACTATGTATTTTTCTAATCAATAAAGACATTTTAAAATTGAAATTGAATCGAATTAACCAACGTCGATATTTGCGCATAAACAGTGATTTTGAATTATCTTGACGTTGTCATGCATAATGTGATAGCGGGGTACTAAAAGTATTCGTGTTTACCAAAATCTATGGCACTTTACTGAAAGCATTTGTTTATGTCTTGTTTATGTTTATCTATCTATCTATCTGTACAAAAATATAAAAAAATGATCACAAACATTATTATAAACAATAGCTTAAAAATTTCATAATAATAGCAACACGAGTCTTTTGCAGATGTTCCCAGAATACGATCTTCACGAACACTTCAATTCTCGTTATCTCCAAAACTCTCTCTCCTTCGATTCTGGCACTGGAACGGTTCCAATGAATCATGACGTCAACACTCCTGCCCAAGTCACTGGCCACTTCGGTACCATAAGCTATTCTAAAGCCGCAGCCTTCTTGAGAATGACTGTTAACATCATGACGCCTGATACCTTTAAAAAGGCTTGCCAATACTTTTTAATAGCCAAGTAAGTTTTTGAGCCAAATAAGTACCAGCATTGCAATTCAATGAGGCAATGTTGGGTCTCTACCGATAGTGGACTCGAGAATTTGGACTGTCTCTAGGCCATCCTGGCTAGTTCAAATGTTATTTGGTAGTGTAGTAGTAGTTCTATTTAGTTTGAGTAATGAAGGCACGTCGCCAGTTTAAAAAATATTTAAAAAAGTAAGTTATTTGTGTTAAATTATGCAATTCCCGTTTATGCTTGAATGGCCTGTTAATACACGGTTTTATGCTATCGATAGTTTTTCTCAATGTTTATTTTATTCATGGAATGGATTTACGCAAATTTTTGGTAATACCACAAAGATGTATTCCGTAGTTTATTTTCTTACCTCTATTACAATTTTCTTGGAAATTGTTTGAAAAAAATAATTTTTGTTGCCTACACTACATAGATTAGGATGATTGGACGACATTTATCGAAATTTTTGTACCTTTCAGTGCTTTTGAGCCCACAGACCAATATGATTTATATGATGCTTTCAAGAGAGCAGCTGACGAAGATGGAACTTTGAGCAACTATGTCAATTTTGATTTTGAAGAATACTATAGGATATGGGTCAACGAACCAGGATACCCTATTTTGGAAGTAAACGTGAATCACGCAACTGGTGAAATTGAACTAAAGCAGGTAAAAGAGCAATGTAATGTTTCCTAGTTGGTGTAGTTTATAGAATAGTATTCATGATACGATGTTTAAGTAATTTTATCTATACATATAATAAAACTGTAGAGATAAAAATCTGTAAATGCAAGATATCGAAAAAAAAAATGACACAGGTTGGCTTGAAATTTTTCGCTGATCACGTTAAGCTACTTTTTAGACATTTTGTCTGTTTGTTTGTTTGTTTGTTTGTTTGTATGTTTGTTTGTTTATTTGTTTGTTTGTTACGGCACAAGTCCGAAAATACTGAACGGATTTTCATGCGGTTTTCACTAATAGGCTTAGAAAAACCCGGCGCAAAACATAGGATATATTCAATTTTAAATATCTTTAATTATTTTTTTTTGGTAAAAATGATTAAGATTTCATTATGAAACGGAACGGGATTTTAACAAGATGGCTGCTTCAAGGCCTCAAGGTAAATTTTTTCTTATATTTTGGCTCCACACATAGTGTAGGTATTTAGCCAGTGTCAAAAGGTAAGTTATATTTTGGCTACTAACCATAGATGAGAGAAAAAAAATGTTACTCTGCTACACTGCTACTGACGGTAATTTTATCTCGGGTTTATCCGGATGCACAGATTAAAGAAAAAAACACTGTTACTATTATGGCGCGGCTTCATATACGCCCGAACCTTTGCTGTTGAGTTGGCGCGGAAAAATATCTCTGTTGAATATCTTCGATGTTTTGGTAGCGCCCCAACCTGGACACACAGTCAATTTTTTTTGCTTGCTGTGCGACCGACGTGGGCTAAATAAAATGGAGAAAGCAGTAGCGTTATATTGCATGTCGGCGAATAAATATGTTTTACAAGCTGTGAGGGTATTATTTGGGACTACAAAAATAAATTTTAATAGTCTTAATTTATAATTTCTTATCAAAATGAAGTAAAACCAATTTTTTTTATTAGTCTTTTTATCTGTCGTTTTGAATACTGATCACGGTTGTTATAGTGGCAACAGAAATATATCATCAATGAAAAATTCAACAGTCTAACTATCACGATTCATGAGTCCATCCCGGTGACTGATGGAGAGACAGACAGACAGACAGACGGACAGCGGAGGTTTAGTAATAAGGATTTACCCTTTGAGTACGGAAGCCCAGTCATTTTTATTTCATTCTGAACAATCCCCACTGCACTAAGCAATAAGGAAGTAATTTAATGCATGTTTTTATTTATAACTTAAAAGACAAAAAACAGTGAATAACAATTGGCGCGCCTGCAGTACCGGCAGTGTATCAAACTTTTCGGGCTACGGCGAAATACATCGCGCGATTACTTCGTCTGCACTCGATGCAGTGCAGATTAGATAAAAACAATCAAGGAAGTCATATGTATTTTTTTTCTCTGACCTGTGGTATTACTAAAGATAAGTTTTTTCGTTAATCTGTGGTCCAAACTAAAAATAGGATAGGTATTAGAACCTTCTTGAATATGAGCACGACAAAGAAAACAAGGAATTTGAAAAACTAAGAACTTCTTAGACTTTTTATTATAAGTTTTAAGGCTTCACGCGATGTCATATTTTAGCCAATATTGAAACATAACTTAAATTATTATTCATGTTTTCGATTTATTGGGTTCTGGCGAGGGCAAAATTCTTTATTGGCAATCTGGTATTATGTATTAGTTTTCAAAAATCTACTACGCGTATAGTACGTAGTACATATAGCTTAACCTATAGTAGTAACATATTCAGTAATCTGTGCACTTAATTTTTTTGACCCTTGCTTTTGCTATGCATTGTAAAACCTTTTTTTACTTTGGCATTAGACAAATTTGTATTTAGCCAATAGGAAGTATTTTATGAAAACTGTTTAAAAGGGTAGGTCATCAACATAGATGTAGGTACTTAGACTTTTTATAATTATTCATAAGGCTTCACGCGATTATCACACTTAGCCAATATTGAAGCTTACATTTTTATTCAAGTTTTCGATTTATAGGGTTTTGGCGGGAGCAATGTTCTTTATTGGCGATCTGGTAAAATGTATTATTTACATAAACTTCTACACGTTACCATTCTAATTAGGTAGATAAAATTATTTTTGCGCTACTGCTACATTCTTGATCGACCTCAAGGAAGTTTTAAAGTACCTGGGGGCCTAGCAAAGATACCAACCACTAACGCTAACGCCAAGCGCTAACTCCAAAATGTACTAGGATGAAATTTCGGAAATTCCTTTTCCACAGCTAATGTCTGTTCAATACAGTTTTGAAGTTAGCGTTTGGCGTTAGCGTTAGTGGTTGGTATCTTTGCTAGACCCCCTTTAGTACTTATAGCTAATTAAGTTATAGACCCTTACCATTGCTACGCATTTTAAAACCTTTTTTATTTTGGCATTAAAGTAATCCGGAGGTGCTATGATTTGTATTTAGCCAATGATACGAAATATTTGATGAAAAATGTTTAAAAAGGGTAGGTACCTACTTAGATGTAATAATATGTAGGTATTCATTATGGCAATAAAATTGTATCCTCGAATTAACAACATGGCGCGTAACGTTCGTTTTTGACTGTTTTTGATTTGTGCTTCTTCTTCTTCTTCTTGCATGTTGAAATAAGTTTTTAATAGTTAAAATATTTTAGATCTGTGGGCTTTTAAATAAACCAGGGGAGCAGAAAATGATTGATTACTCGGTTACTTCAAGAAGGTTATAGTTATAGTAGGTAAGTAACTATCTTATGTGTAGGTAGTTAAGTACTCAATTCGTATGGAACCAAACCTAAGAAAGTAAAAAAAAAATGTGGTAAATGGAAAAAAAGCGCGCGGATAATATGTAAAACTGAGCAAAACAGGATCATCGTGTGTGATTCTTCCATATTTTTCTAAACTGTACCTGCCTGCTTAGGTAATTAGGCAAAATTTACTGAAACTTCTGTTAAAGACCTAAGTGAAGTGATGATGATTTCTTTTTGTTGTAATATGAAGAGGTACTTATATAATTGTAGTTTTTTGTTTGAAACTTCTTTTACTGTTATAAATCTATATTAGACTCAAAACATTTAATTTTAAGTAATGGCTTAAATAGATTCCACTCACGGCTATACTTGCGTTATACCTATACCTATGCTAATACAGGTTACTGTGCTCAGCTTCAAAGATTTATTGGATTTTGTTGTTTGGTACGAAATGCATGATCTATTATTAGACTATAACGTAAAAATAACATAACACAAGCGTGCGAAGCCGCGGGCAAAAGCTAGTTATAGTATAAGTTCATGTATGGCCATAAATATTACTGTTAAATCTACTTTCTATTTCAGGAAAGATTTTTCGTCAGCGCTTCAGCTCCTCCTTCCAGCCAACTATACCCAATACCTATAAGTTATTCTACTAAAAGCAACACAGATTTTGAAAACCTTAGGCCTATTAGTATAATGGCAGGAGAAACCGAAAGGTTGATGAAGAGTGCTGGTGAAGAATGGGTGATTTTTAACCATTTACAACACGGTGAGTGCGTCCGCTAGAGTAACCCAACCTCAAAATACACGATCTCAGAAAGTGTTTCATAATGGCTATAACAGTAACGTCTGAAACCCAAAATGACTTTATCCCAAAACAGGTGCAATAATCTAAGGGTCAATAATGTGATAATATTATTAAATGAAAAAAAATATATAAAAGAACCTACGCTTGCATTGCATACATTTGAGTATAATGTAGGCACGTGTAATCATTAACTATAATATTTGCTTGTTGTATCTCAGGACATTACAGGGTAAATTATGATGACAGAACTTGGGAACTGATCACAGAAGCTTTGCTTAAAGAACCAGAAACTATTCATTACCTGAACCGCGCTCAGGTAAAGCATTTTATTATTCACAATAGGTAGATACAAGTAACAACATTTAGACAACAAGACATTTAAGACACAAAAAAGAACAGCATTTAATGTGTTGGAAATCTCAAGATATAAAAACAAATTCTTAACTATCCAAAGAAATATTGACATTGTTTCATAATACAACCACTATGTACTAAGATTTTCTACAGTTTAAATAATTTACCCTCCGACTAAAATTTAATATCAAATGGAGTTGAATAGAACTTTTACATTATAGCATTCATAAGAACTCCATCACCAAGCTAAAAGACTAAGCTGCTTATGATTTTCATGAAGATACTTCATTACGGTTTCCGATATAACTTCGTAGATTGTCGACGATGTCTTCGCCTTCATGAGGTCAGGCAGAATGACATATAGCTATGGCTTCAACATCCTTCGTTTCCTGCGCCATGAGACTAACTTCCACGTCTGGGACCCAGCTATTACTGGCTACACCTGGTTAAGGAACAGGCTGAGGCATCTGCCCGATAGCCAGGCTGAGTTTGACGTAAGTATGTCTGGAGCAAGTTTCATTTTGTTGCACCTGGTAGCTGGGATTGATATTTACTTTTCATACCTTGGAAATATTAAAAAAGTTTAATCATTTATAACTAAAAACTTACAGAATACATGAATCACTAAAGTTAAATTTAATGCGTATTTTGTCAATATGCCTCCTTAGCCATTATAGGTACTCAATTTTTGCGTTTATTATGCCTTATGCCAAAAACTTACATTTAATACCTGTTAGTAGTAGTTGTATAGTGTTAGCTTAGTTCATGTTTGATTTACAAAGATCAACTCCATCAACTCCATTCAAATTTAGCTGTCTTCATTAAGTGTTTTGTTTTTTTTTTCTACTAGGCGTTCATTCTAAGCTACATGGACCACGCAATCGACGAGCTTGGTTTTGACGTCACCGAAAACGAGACTCCAACTATCAGTATGACCCGTCAAGTTATACTGCACTTTGCTTGCACTCTTGGTCATATCAAGTGCATCCAGGAGTCTTACGATAGATTTATTGCTATGATGGATAACAATGAATGGTACATTTGAAATTGTTATTAAGTCTCCAATATTATTTATTTGCGTTAGTTTCAACAAATTGGCAGTCAGGAACTAGACGAACGTACATCGTTTCTAGGTTTCTTAGCTAAAGATAAAAGTGCTTAGCAACTGTAAAGCCTTTACCTATATATTGTTTGTAAAACTATTCTTTCATAAGCTATTTGATAGTAGTTTAATTTTGACATATATTATGTTTTCAGGATTGATCCGAGACTCCGCCGTAGCATCTACTTGACCGGCATGAGAGAGGGTGACTGGTCTCACTACGAGTTTCTCCTGAGGAGGTTCAGAGAGTCCAATATGGCGAACGATAAACTAGAAATGCTCAGGGGTTTGGGCGCAATCAGAGATCCTGTATTGTTGACGCAGTAAGTTACGAAAATTTTATATTTCCCGTGAAAAACTGATGTGATGAAACAAATATATTATTTGATATTATCAATTACAGGTATCTAGAGTTAACGTTGACTCAAGAAGTGAGGTCTCACGACAAAGCGACGTCTTTCAACTACGCATTACTCGGCAACCAAGACTCAGCCGACACGGTTTTGCAGTTTGTAAAGAACCACATCGATGAAATAAGAGTCACGTAAGTATATAACTAACAGCCAACACTATTGACAGCTTTAAATATAAGAATCTTTAAACTAAATACAAAACGCTACGGCCATTAAAATCTAAACCCAAAATAAAGTCCAAATAGGTATATTATTATGTAGCTACTGTCCTCCAATTTTATAGTAATTGTAGATTTTAAACCAAAATGACACGAAGTTGCTTTTGGCAAATAGATTAAATCTACCACGCACATTACCTGACCCATCGAATGATTTTGATTAAAATTTAGCATAAGAATAGATCAAAAGACACACTAGTGCCGAACGTTAATTCAAACTGGTTCTTCCTCCAAAGAACACAAATCTTTCATACTTTTCACAGCGTATTTCCTACCAAGCAGCTGTCGGTCACGGAAACTTTTAAACTTTACCTGGTTAGTGTTACTCGGGATGCATTATAATCATAATCTTGTTTTTTCAGGTACGTTGAAGATGCTCCACCTACACCCGTTCATACAGTTCTTTCAAACCTTGCCGCGTATTTGGATGAGCCTGGACTTGTTGAAGTAAGAATTTATCCAATCTTAACAGGATTCTACTTACTTCTGCACTTGCAGACAGCACTATAGCAGATATTTTTAATCTTATTTTATTTCTTTTTCGTAAGCTAATCTTTCTTTCTCATTCTTCAGTTCGAAGACTGGCTTCGATCAACCCAGGCAAACAGTCTACAGTTCAACAGCGCCTTGACTTCCATCAATAGCGCCCGCTCCAACATGGCTTGGGGGACTGCCAACGCCGACATCATTCTCGCCGCTGCGAGAGACAGCGCAACTGTTGTGTTGACTTCTGCTACTATGCTCGTTGTTATGGCACTGTTTGCTCTGTTAATTTAGTTTAGTCTTAAGATGTTTAATATATTCTGGTGATTAATCTGAGTTTGGTTTTTTTGGGATATTAATGGGAAATTGGAATTGACGTGAAAACTAAAACTGCTTCTTATAAATTTTCATCAGGTAAAATAATTAGTCATTACTCTGACTCACTTGTTAGGCACCTAACCTTATACAATAAATCATCATCATCATCATCATCATCATCATCATCAACAGCCTGAAGACGTCCACTGCTGAACATAGGTCTCACGCAGGGAGCGCCAGTTTGACCGGCTGCTCGCCTCGTGCATCCATCGGCTCCCCACGGCTGTCATCTCCTAGGTGTCGGTCCATCACTTAGTGGGGGACGGCCTACGCTGCGTCTTCCGATTCGTGGTCACCACTCGAAAATCTCTCTTTCCCATCGGTAGCCAGTTCTACGACGATGATGATGTGGCCTTGCCATTTCCACTTGCTGATCCTATGAGATATATCGGTCAGTTTAGTTCTCCTGCGGATCTTATCTCGCAGGGAAACACCGAGCATACTAATAAATAGTAACTCTAAACTTACGAATCAAAATATAATATTGTCAGTGGAAATTCAATCTAGATCCTAACTGTGCGCGTTTACTATGTATAATAAAACAAATACATAAATACCTACTTACTTATGTGGTTTGTGTCAGAATATTTTTTCGTAGAGTTGAAAGCCAACCTCCAGTAGTGGAGAGGCACTTGAAGATGAAGAAGTGCACCTGCAAAAAGAAGTGAAGTGCCGGTGTGTGTGATTTATGTTAGGATGCTCCGAATTTTTTTTCAAAGACATAGTCTACCCAGATAAGTAAATATTAATAATATGCAAGAGGCCACATCATAGGTGTTGAAGCTTCCTTTTGAAAGTAATTTTGTCTTTCCGTCTTTATGGTATATTTTAATAGCTCAACGGCTGAACCGATCTAGACGACTTCTTGATACTGCCAGTCCGAAAATTCTTTAGATACTACAGACTATCTATACCAATAATACTTCTTCGTTTTCTTTGAGTAGTTAGTTGAGAGCCAGAGTATTCTATCAAGCACGGCAACTGCATGAAGAATGGATTTTCTTTAATTGTCAATGAATAGCTCGACGAACTAGCCGTTTCCCTGTTATTAATATTAAGCGTTACGGCCACCTATAACTAAATGAACAAGCGAAAAACTAAGATTATCTTAGCTTTTTACGCTGTTTTTCTTGATTTTTCCTCACGGTAGTGAGGTGAAAGTTGTGTGTTGCACTCGGCAGCAAGTTTTTCTGAGTCTCGTGCCTTTGAAACCTTCGCTACGCTCAGGATTTTTTATTTAAGCCGCTCGCTCGCTATGCTTGGAGTTTAATCCTAGAATCCTTCGCATGCTCCGGTTTCAACTCAAGTACTCGCGCCAAAAACCAACTTTGCATTTTTGTATAACAAATAACTATTATTAATTTTGATCTAAATACTTTAAATCAATAACGTACCCACGAGCTAATTTATCAAGATACGGTAGTTTTATCTTTGCCTCGCACCAATGATAGCGATAATCCAGCTAAAGTTTATTACAATTCGTATAATAGTATCCAAATCAATGGATAATGTTCATTTCAGAAACATATTTTGCATGGCGCGGTCTTAAAATAGGTAAGATACCAAAATTGTATTTATGACATCCGCTCTGTTTCATCAAAAAATGGTACCTGTGTGACTAAGATGCCTAATTCATTCATAACCATAATTGCATAATTTTTTCTATTTGTTAAACATACTAATAAAGTATCTAACTATAATTTAGTTGAAACAAATGGACTGTTCCCAATATTGATTGACATTTTTGTTTAGACTGTTACAGACCAGTTTAAATAAGTAGAATTATAAAATAAGCATAACAATAATTATGTTAAACAAGTTACTTACCAAATTTAGTTACAGTATTATTATTCTTTTGGATGGAATTGGTGTATCAAATAACAGTCTTTTGTTTCCACGACCAAGCATGAATATTAACTCAGGTGTTTTATGCGAAACAGATTAATTATGTCGGCATGATGATTTTGCACCTCAGTAGCATTATGTCTACAACAGAAAAGACATTGTGTTTTGTTTTATTTTAGCGTCATGTCAAAACTTGTGAACCTACTAGTCCTTGGGCTGGTCGCTCTAGCTGCTTGCGATCTACCAGTTGATATTGATGAAAGAACCCTGATAGAGACACGGGATACGGACGATGAGGATTTCTACCGCCTTACCGGAGAGTTAGATCCCATCCATTTTGAAGTAGAAGTAACTCCCTACTTCGAAACTGCACCTGCTGGAAGTGAGCCGTTTAGTTTCGATGGATTAGTTAAAATTAACCTAAAGGTACACACACAAACGTATAATTTTTACTTGCTATTTTAATCAATGAAAATTTGGTTATATGTAAACATAACAATTATACCTTTTAACTTTTCAGGTAGTAGAAGACGACATTTCGGCATTATACATTCAAGAAAATGTTAGAACTATTTTAGACATTACTTTGACTACAGCTGGTACTCCACCCGTTCCAGTGCATATAGACACTAATAATCCTTTTGAGCGGATTCGAGAATACACTTTGTTGAAGATCAACCTGGCTGCCGGCGTCACACTGGTTAAAGATCAAGAGTATATACTCACTATACGCTACATTGGCAACATAAATGAAACCCCACTCCAACGTGGTGTCTTCAGAGGAAACTACAAGGATGAAAATGGTACACAGTAAGTATTGCTCCTAGCATCTTCAAGTATTTTCGGAAGTTCTATAAATTACTTAATTAAATTTCTTATATTTATAAATGCTTAAAAGGTCTCGCTGGCGTGAGACTTTATAGTTTCGAGTGGCGATGCAACTGTTATGTGTTGGCGTAACGGTAACCATCAATGACTAACGCTCCACATCATTTATTTACATAAAAAATGACGCGAGCAAAAACAAGACAGAATCTTTTAAGCATTGATTACATTTTTTTTACTTTACAGTGTTAAACATGTCCAGTCCATGTCACTAACCTTTTGAAGTGCAATGATTTATAATATGTTTTAATGTTTTCAGCTGGTACGCTGCCACTCATTTGCAGCCCGTCAACTCCAGGCAAGCCTTCCCAAGCTTTGACGAGCCTGGTTTCAAGTCAACCTTCGACATCATCATCAACAGACCAGCCCATTATGGAGAAACTTACTCCAACATGCCGCTAAAGGAGTCTATTCCGTGAGTTTACAAACAATCAACACTTTACAGGTTTTTTTACATCCGCAGGCATTCTGGAATACCAGTCAATAATGTTGATAAAGAAGTCTGTAGAGTCATTAATAAAATCTAATACATACATTTTAAGCACTATTTTTGTCCACCGTACAAGTTGAAAACCATAGAAAAAAGAAGCAAAAGAAATGTAATCAAATTAATCGTATTCGTGGTTCTCCGGGCCGTGGGCCTCGGGGATCGTGGTCCTGCTGTAGTAACCCGTCACAGTAGAGTAGGTTGTAGGGATTTAAGATAGCATAATTATGCATTTATTTATGTTAAGCAAATGATGATAAGATTAATGGGTTAATTATTATAACCATTTGTAGTAATGCAATTTTAGAAATATTATGCACTCGTTATTCTGAAATCATGCGTTGCTAAACGGCAGTGACACAATATAATAAAATAGAACAGACATAAAATCAATACAGCATTCTGCTAAGTTAGGTAGCTAAATTAAATTTTTGATAGAGATTCCGGATTCAATAATATGATAGTTTGACTTGATCGGATGATATTCTGCTTAATTATCATGAAATCAATACTGCATACAGCATAACCAA
This sequence comes from Ennomos erosarius, assembly GCA_963580505.1. Taxonomy (NCBI): domain Eukaryota; kingdom Metazoa; phylum Arthropoda; class Insecta; order Lepidoptera; family Geometridae; genus Ennomos; species Ennomos erosarius. The sequence continues at coordinate 13,313,911 of OY756986.1, forward strand.
ATGAAATGACACTGCAGTTGGTTTTTGTTAGAAACGGCCTTACCACAAACTAATACAAAACCACCATGGTTCATGACAATAATGTTTCAAGGTTACAATAATATTGTTCGAATTCGTACCATGAACTTATAAAGTATTCACAAAGTATTCCTGCGTGAGAACGAGACGTCTACATTTCATAAAGCGTCATCACTGTCGCACGCCAATGTCAACAAGATGTATTTGAGTGAACGATTTAACGTGACGTCATCAAAACTGCTCTGCCTCTGCAAGATTATTGTATTCTTACCTTTATGTCATTTTTCAAAGTATGATCAAAGTAATAATGCTATAAGAAGTTGTGGTAGGCCTGCTGATCAGTTTAAAATGTAAAATGCCATTATTCTAAATCTAATTTCATCACGAGAGCCAATTATTGCCAGTTTATATAAATGTTATCTCTAGGAGTTTACAGTTTCTTAATGATATCAAAATTTTATGTTCACGATAAAGTTGGTATCTTAAGATTTTAACGGTAATTATGAGTTAGTCAGTATTTATGTACCAAGTAAGATTTTTATTCTATGTAGTTTAGCAAAGGCATTACATTTCTAGTTAAATACTGAATACTGATTGTGTATTGCGTAGATACCTAAAAAGTAGGTACCTACAGATTTTACGTTGTATTACTGTTTTAAAATGTCCTTGTCGTTGTTTACAGAAACGGTGATCGCGTGAAAGAGATTTTCCACAGGACTCCTAGGATGTCTGCTTATTTAGTCACCTTCCACATCAGTGAGTCATTCAAGGTCATCGCAGAAAGCAATGACACAGCGCGGCCTTACCGCATCCTCGCGCGTCCCAACGCTGAAGGCCAAGGCGAATACGCCTTAAAAGTTGGACCTCCACTGACTGACTGGCTATCAGAATACTTCTCCATTGATTACTATGACATGGATGATAATTTAAAGAATGATCAAATTGCTTCTCCTTACTGGGCTTCCGGAGCAACTGAAAATTGGGGACTGGTTACTTATAGGTAAGAGGAAATACATTTCAAGTAGACTGCGATCTGTCTGGTTTTAAAGTTAACCCTTGGTCTTAAAGTTAAAAAAAATGACGGTGTTTATTTTTTGATTTGTACTGAACATTGTTCGTGATATCTACCTATATTTGACACCATATTAATCAATTTACATAATTGAATTAAGTATCACTTATTTGGCTCAACGCATCAGCATTGCAACTCAACGAGCCATGCTGCCAGCATGTTGGGTACGCTACCTACCGGTAGTGGGCTGAAGCATTTGGACTATCTATAGGCAATCGCGGCTATTATACAGTCCATATGTTCGTTGTAGTAGGTAATGTATGAAGCTAGTTTAGTTTGTATTATTGTAGTAGTTAGCTTGAGTAATAAAGGCATATTAAAGAAAAAAAATTGAGTATCCAGACACAAACATTCGTAGCACCTTTCAAATGTTCAACTCTTTGTCACATCTATCTAATTATGTTAGGGGTGTGTCTTATTTTTCAAATGTTAAATTACTACTTGCATACATTTTAAAAATGATATCCATGTGTGTTCCAGGGAAGTTCGCCTCCTCGAAGAAGAGGGTGAGACGAACGCTCTCGACAAGATGTACATCGGCACCATCACCGCTCACGAGCTCGCCCACAAGTGGTTCGGAAACCTGATTACTTGCAAATGGTGGGACAACGTCTGGATCAATGAAGGCTTTGCCAGCTATTTCGAGTACTTTGCTATGGATGGTGTAAGTATCAAGTTTTATTTGCTTCTAATTGGTACTTGTAGTTTCATGAGTTCCACTAAAGATCTTATGTAAATCTTTTGTTTTTTCGTAGTCCTGAAATGTCTATGCGATTAGCTGCTGTGATGCATAGAAAAAAAATATTTGCCTTCTCTTAAACACTTTTTATAAGACACAAATGAGATAACTTCGTATCTGACTTCCAACTGACGTAGGTATTTCTTAGCTATCACAAAATTAAATATTTACTTAATTAAATATATTGAAAGCGTGAGTAGCATAAGATGGATTTCCATAAAACAGCTGCTATCTATTATGATTGTAGTGTTTGTGTCAATATTTCATTAACCAAACAATGGTAGCTGATATAATTATATCGGTATACCGCATGTTTGTAGCGCATTTGATTAAATCAAATATACACAGACAGAATAATAATATGGTACTAATAACATTAAAATTCATAGATATAGAAATAAAGCATTTTATATCGCTCATAAAGCATACATTTTTCGATCAAAATGTTGATAACTGAAGCATTGATTTTTGTTTTGTTTTACGCTAACAAAAGGGTTCTTCGGGCTAATGAAATCACAAAGAACAGGTAACCATCTAATTTGAAGTTTACAGACGATTTTCTGAGATGCACCTAATAAATGTAGAGCTATTTATAACAGCTACGGTTTTGTTAAAGTAATTTAACTACCAGTGTTATACAGTTATACAAGTAAATAAAAGGCTTATCATATTATTACAAAAATAGTAATCACTATAATTTATATTATACCTATTATAAAAAGGTTTGTTATTATCATCATAATGAATTGGAAAAACTGTTATAAAATATTGTGTTTTTGGAAACGTGACATTATTATGTGCACTCATAAATCCACTATCTAGGCAAATATTCACATAGATTAATACAACGACTTGTAATTAAATCGTGTAACTGTTACTTCTTGGTTCTTCCACAGATTGACAAATCTATGGAACTCGAAGACCAGTTCAACTTAATGTACTTGCAAAGTGCTCTATCGGCTGACTCAGCCGCCAACACGAGAGCTCTGCAGCATGCGGTCAGCAGCCCAGCTGAGGTCACCGGCCACTTCAGCGGCATCAGCTACTCCAAGGGAGCTTCGCTTTTACTGATGTTGAAGCATTATGTCACTGAGCCCACTTTCAAGAAAGCTTTGAACAAATTCTTAACCACACAGTAATGATTTTTGTAAATTACAAATCAGGATAGAACACATACAATAATTAGCATCTTCATCATCTTTATATTATTGAAATGGGTCGATTACTTAGGTCAGACTCGCTGTAAGTCAACTTTTCATTACGTCATGTTTTTTTTTCGACGAATTGCAGTTTTAGCCAAATTCCCTTTCCGTCAAATCTTCCAATCGCTAAATACTCCACTCCTACGTCTATCCGTTTAGATACAGTAAAGAACATAATATTTAAAACAATCTCTACAATATTTGGAAAGTAGTGTTTTTTAAAAACGATCAAATATGAGAAGATTAGGCTCTAGTGAGGAGATCCGCAGGAGAACTAAAGTGACCGATGTAGCTCTTAGGATTAGCAAGTTGAAATGGCAATGGGCAGGCCACATCGTTCGTAGAACTGACAACCGATGGGGAAGAAAGGATAATTTTAATTTTAATTTAATTTAATTTTGTAATTTAATTTAATTTTGTAATTTAATTTAATTTTCAAATTTAATTTAATTTTGTAATTTAATTTAATTTTGTAATTTAATTTAATTTTGTAATTTAATTTAATTTTGTAATTTAATTTAATTTTGTAATTTAATTTAATTTTGTAATTTAATTTAATTTTGTAACGATCACATACGTAGATCCTGGACCCTAACTAGGATTCCCTGTATCTAGGGACCCAGGAACTACGAGGACCATGGTCCCACAACACCCAGACACAGAACAAGTATTTGCCCTTTTTTTTTCGGGCACAAATACTTGCCCTGTCGCGGGAATCGAACCCGCCACCTCCGGGTTATGAGCCGACCTGCTCAACCACCACACCACGGGAGCTGTAGTTCTCGAGTGGCGACCACGAACCGGAAGACGCAGCGTAAGCCGTCTCCCCACTCGGTGGATTGACGACCGCGGGGAGCCGATGGATGCAGGAGGTGAGCAGCCGCTCAAAATGGCGCTCCCTGCGGGAGGCAGTTCAGCAGTGGACGTGTTCAGGCTGTTAATGATGATGATGATGATGATGAACAAAAATTAAGTTTGAAGTCTGTCTCAGCCATGTGATGATTCCAATTCTTTTTTACTTACCCAGTGCCTACGAGCATACTGTCCCTGAAGATCTGTTCGCTGCCTTTGCTGATGCCGTGGAGGAGGATAACATCATAAGCAGAGAGCTCATGTTATATTTCTTGCGTTACTGGGTTAACGAGCCTGGATATCCCGTCATTAATGTGCGAACCGAGACGCTGGCAGGAATCATTTCTTTGAAACAGGTACGTTTTATTCCAATTGTTTTGTTTTAGAGTACTTACTTACTTTTTTGTAGTCTCTACTGTATCGGCTCTTTAACGATACAAAGAACGGTTACAGTAGGTAACTACTTATTTTAATATCCGTGGTTACAGTAAAATATTGTTGTACTCGTTAAACAAAATTAATGCTATTTAAAAATTGTTATGTTCGTCTTAGTCTATGATTTACGCAGGTGAACAATTTGAAGTCCATTATCTTTAATTAGAAATAACTTGCTAAGTATTTAAGTTGTTTAGCAGCTGTTCAGTGAATCATTTTGGACCAATAATAATAAATATATATTTTGGACATTTCACACAGCGCCATCTAGCCCCAAACGAAGCATAGCTTGTACTATGGGAACCAGACAACTGATACTTGGATACTTTTTTGTTTGTAAATACATACATTGAATACACTGTAACACCCAGACGCAGAATAAAGATCTATATTTATCACACAAATGTTCGTCCTGGGTAGGAATCGAACCCACAGCCCTCAGTTCAGAAGGCAGGGTTACTACCAAACTGAGCTATTAGGCCCGTCAATAATTATCTATTATCAACATCATGATCTTGTGCTAGTGCAATTAAACTTAGAGTTTCTCACAAGGTTTGCCACTAGACCCAATACAATTTAATATTTTTTATGTTTTGGTTGCAGGAAAGGTTTTTCATTAGCCCGAATGCGTCCCAAACGGATCAACTCTGGCCTGTGCCCTTGACCTTCACAACATCCAGGAACCCTAACTTTGAAAACTTAAGCTCTACTAGTCATTTGATGACTGGAACTGACTATGTGTTCATGAATGCGCTTGAGAACCGAGACACAGAATGGGTCATTGTAAATATTCAGCAAAAAGGTGCAATTTTTTATATAATCATATTAATAAGGCGTTTTATTAAAAAAGCTGTAATTTTATAAAAACACGATAGATGGCGGTAAAATGGGGGTTTTAAATTCTATCATTGTTAAGATGATTATGCATCGAGTTTAATATCCTATCCTTATTTTATGGAAGACATATACTCTAATGGCTTTCTATCGACAAATCAACAACGTGCTCTGTGATCCACTAAACTGAATTTGACATTTCCTTGTATTCTGTGTATTGAAACCACAACCATGTTTGAAATACGTCGTTAGTACGCCATCTAGTGACAGAAGCCAAAACAGGTTATTTTTTTAAATAAAACTCCCCATTGAAATAGGACCTTGGTTGAATCATTAAAATGAGAAATGATCAAATAACGAGTGGTTACATCATGAAACTTCAATCTAGCAATAGTTTAATACATAGTTAATATATAGTTTTTGACCTAAATCTGATCAGCTGATAAAAAATAAATGTAGAAATATTGACTTGTTTAGGTCTATACCGCGTCAACTACGAGCCTCATAACTGGAACCTCCTAGCGAATGCACTGAAAGAGAATTACACCGTCATCCACCACCTCAACAGGGCTCAGGTTTGTATACTTTTAATTAAATATTAGTTATCTGGTGGAGCCGATGAATGCAGGGGACGGCGGAACAAGCGCTCTCTGGGGGAGGTCTTTGTTCAGCAGTGGACGTTTTCAGGCTGTTGATGATGGTGATGATTAGATATTTCATGAATAGCTCATCATCTTTCAAGTGGACACATGCTATTTTGTGTTATTGTGCATTTTTTAAATATTGTGGTAATATCAGTGTGATCGCAGTTTCAACGGCTTCATCTAATCCTGTGAAAAAAGTTGTATTTAGTCACCTATTTCTTTAGGCACTAAAACACCATTCGAATTTTATCCTTAGTGACCAGATAAAGAAGTTCAATAATTATAATTTTTTCAACAGATTGTAGATGACGTGTTTGCTCTGATGCGCGCCGACCGTCTTGACTACGAACTCGGCTTCAAGGTCATTGACTTCTTGAAGGAAGACACCAGCTACTACTCCTGGTATCCAGCCATCTCTGGTTTCACCTGGTTGAGGAACCGGTTCTTGCATCTGCCTGAAGTTTTGGCTGATTTTGATGTAAGTTAACTGACATCGAATAGTAAACAATAACCGGCAAAGTGTCTTGGACTCGCACACGAAGGGTTCCCTATTATCTATAAAAACGAACAAGAAAATCATGTTTGTTGTATAGGAGCCCCCTTAAATATTTGTCTCATTCTGTTTTTAGTATTTGTTGTTATAGCGGCAATAGAAATACATCATCTGTGAAAATTTCAACTGTCTAACTATATCATGATTCATGAGATACAGCCTGGTGACAGACGGATAAGCAGAGACAGACGGACAGTAGAGCCTTAGTAATATTCATTACACATAATAATTACGGCAATAGGGTTTGCTTTGCCCTTTGGGTACTGAACGCTCACTCGCAGTCTCACACATGACCGGGGTTTTTAACTATTATAATAAAATTTTACTGTAGGAAATCATCCACGAGTTTCTTGAAGCTGTCATCGATGATCTGGGCTATGAGGTTGAAGAAGAAGAGCCGTTGACAAGGACGCTCAACCGATTCTTTGTGATGACATTCGCCTGCAACGTTGGCCATGTAGGCTGCATTGATGACGCTGTTAATAAGTTCAATGCGCTTAAGAATAACGAGATTGCAAGGTATGAAGATGATGTGTCCAACGGTGCACTGTTACGTGAAGCTTTATATTTTAGCGTTCCGAGTGGTATTCTAATTTTCTTCCGATGGAGAAGAAAGGTTCTCGAGTGGCGACCACGAACCGGAAGGCGCAGCGTAGGCTGGCCCCCCACTCGGTGGACCGACGATCTGGTGAAAGCTGCGGGGAGCCGATGGATGCAGGAGGCGAGTGGCCGCTCAAGGTGGCGCTCTTTGGTCCTTGGCTCTTTAGGCCTATGTTCAGCAGTCGACGTCTTCGGGCTGTTAATGATGATGATGATTCTAATTTTTATAAATGGCAGACGACTAGTTCGTCAAGTCATTTGTTGGCGCAAAACATCAGAATTTAGTATGAAAAACATTGAACAAAAAAACAAAAACAAAAACAAAAAAAATATATTTCTTTTGCATGGTAGGTAAAACTTTCGTCCTGAATATATTACTTGTTATTTATTCAAACTTTACAATTACCTATATAGGTGTTAATAAACATTATTTGGGACTAAAACATAATTTTAATGTAACAATGAACACGATTTTTTCATAAATTGAGTAGTTTTACAGAGATTGCGTGACAAGAAACTATTTGTACAAGGTAATGATAAGTTATAGTCTAATCATGCGAAGTAAACGGCTTAATAATATGGGATACCAATCCATAGGAAATTGGCCAAACCCCGTGTATTGACGTAATTTGTAAGAATAAGGACAAGTAGAATTTATAGAACTTTATTATACCAAAAAAAATTAGCACAATTTAATAAATATTATGATAGTAAATGATTTCTGAGATGTTTTTACCTGCAGTTGGATCACTATCTCATCTAGCCATACATTTAGCCTAATGATGACGAGGGAGATGACGATGCAGTCTACTGAGCATGCGTCTTTTGAAAGTAAATTAATATTTAAGGTTTTAAACACTGTTTTGTTTTCTCGAACTTAACCCTCCCACCATTTAAAAATGTGTAATGGCAATTAAATCCTTCCTCTTCTTTTCTTCTTCTTCTTCTTTCTTTCTTTTATTGGCAATTATTGAAATCATCCCTTATTTAAGACTAGCATCATCATACAAGCTTTTGCTTTCCAAAGTATGCAAGTGTAAGTTGTAGTGTTTTTTTAATTATATATTTAAAGAGGCAATTTTATTTGAAATTCCATGGAAATAAGAATTCTTATTTTGAATCTGCCTCCTTTCAGCGTCAACCCCAATCTCAGACGTCATGTGTTCTGCGAGGGATTGCGTGCCGGCGGCTATGATGAGTGGAAGTTCCTCTTCGACCGCAGACAAGCCTCCAACAACCAGGCCGATGAGGTCGCTATGTTGAGGTCTCTAGGATGCACCACCAATGACCAAGCTAGACAAGAGTAAGTTGCCTTTTACTGAGTTGGTAATTGCAAAATCCAGGTTGTAGGTTTAGGACGCACTATTAATATATAACATTGGGCACGTACAGAAGAATCTATATATTTATGTGTTTTTTTTCGACAGGTATTTGAACATGATCCTGAACGACGATATTGTAAAGGCACAGGATCGAGTGAATGCGTTTACTTTCCTGATGATGGGAGACCGCTCCAATGCTAACGTAGTGCTGCAGTTCCTCAAGACAAACATTGATGAGATCCGACGAGCGTAAGTAATTTTAACTTTGGTTTCTTCAAGTAATACACGTATTTTTAGTTCGTCAATTTATCATCATCATCGTCATCATTAGCAGCCTGAAGACATCCACTGCTGAACATAGGTTTCCCTTACGGAGCGTCACTTTGAGCGGCATCAATTTATATGTTGATTATGTTTTCAACATGGTTTACTATTCAGTTGTCATGTTGTTATTCATACGTAAAACAAAACCTGCACTATTGAAACAATAAAACTGTTCAACATGACTGTGATTAATTAAATGCTATTGAAAGTTCACTGTATGAACCTTCTCCTTATGTTATAGTGCATGGTTTAGCATAGCATTGGTTTTGTTTTGCAGATTTTTTTCATCATCATCATTGGCCGCTTATTCATTCTACTGTAAGAGTGATCGGTGGCAGTATTATGCCAATTTCTTTCAACCATCTCGACTACTTATCTTTTCTCATAGCCACCATAAAATTAGAATCCATTATACACTTGCCATCACCACTGGAACCTCTGAAGGAGTGGAAGATGCAGTTGGAACTCCAGTTGGTAGACCAACAACCTAGTCAGAGCTGATGGAGGCATGAGGCAATCAGTCGTTCAATGTGGCACTATATTCAGCAGACGTCTTCAGGCTGATGACGTTTGCCATTACTGTGTCTAGCCAAATTGGCTGCCGATCTTTACTTAAGAGTTTATATCGACTATGTTATTAATGATGGGATTGTCATTACAGGGTTGTACTGCCGGCGTGGTTCAATAGTATTATCTCGAACTTGGCTGCTTACTTAGACGAAGAAGGCTTGGAAGATGTAAGTAAAAAACGTTTCTACATAATATTTTGTATGCACTGTATGTTATTGCTTATATGACTTAAGATTATCTTTTTTCTTCTCATATTGTTAATCCTAGTGTCAACATTGCTTTAGAATCATGCTGTGATTCTTAATGTTTCTTCATTTATAGATGCAAAACTGGCTGGTCGAGAACGAAAGCACCATTCCTGAATACACGCTGGGTATCAGCAGCATCAACAGTGCAAGAGCCAACCAGGCTTGGGGCACCGTCAACTGGGCCATGATCTTGAAGGCTGCGAGAGGAGCAGCAGCAGCCGTCCTCCCGACCACCATGCTTCTGTTGACCACATGCGTGGCTCTAATGCTGAGATAAACTGAAGAGTCTTGCTTAACTTACAAATTGGCACCACGATATTTATCAAAACATTATGTCGATACCGAAGTTGCTCCGTTGTAAAAATATTATAACTTAGCAGTGATTATTTTCTAATAGGGTATGAAAAGTTGATATCAATGTTAGCAACTCAATTATTATTTAAATCTATAAATGAATGTTGATCAAAAGTTGCTCAGGGTTTGATGCTGGTGGGGTTTTAATAGAAATGTTGTGGTTACGGACACCAATCTTAGTAGACTACAAAATCCATCCAAAAATAGTAAAAATTTTTAGTGTGAATTATTTTTTATACTCAAAATGTCTGTAATATATACAGATGTTGTTTTTTATATAAATGCCATAGTTTCATGTCTCATTATTGTGTAATGTTTACCATTACCATCTTCCGAGTATTTATTTAAGTAAAAGTGCACTTAATTGAATAAATTGTCTGGTTTTATTTAATTTCTTAATATTCTAAATCTAAGACACTTATCTCTACTAATCTACTTTATATACAATCACTGTCAACATACCTACTTACCCAAATGTTTTCATATTTCAAAATGTTCATACAAAAGTAACTTTTGTATAGTTAATCTACTATAAGCAGTAGCTTCAATGTGTATTGTTGTAATGACAAAGACACACATCAAAGCAATAAAAATGGTAAACACACACAAACTGACAAGTACAAAAATAAAGAAGTTACAGCTATTAAATTCTGCCAGAAGCTAGCACCTTATCGCAATAAGACAGAACAAAGTGTCTCTACCTTTGAAAGAGACGTCAATCCAGTGCACCGATAAGGTGGTGAAGTGTTTAGATTATTAAAGCAGACAAAGCTATGGCAAGTTTGTTGTGTAGTCGTCAACACTATTTCAGGTAAACCACTTGGCGAAGTACTTTTATCTAAGGTTGGATTGGTTAGCGTGATAATGATAACGTAATACTTAAGATGAATCTTATCAGTTTTATTGTACAAGAGATACTTAAACCTGACAGTAGTTTTGATGCAGTTTACACAATAATTTGAGAGTGTGCAGGTGAGTTAGTTTAAATCAATATTTTTATAGTTATATTATTTTATGTAGGAAAATACAAAATTGTTTTAAATTTTTTGAAGTATGATAGAGTTGTATAAACTGCAGGTACTTATATGAGATCTGGTAGCAGTAATCTGGTGTAATGATTTTAATATTTAGCTTGTTATTTTACTAGGTGGCAGGACTTTTCTGCAAAGATCGTCTAGGTAGGTACCACCGCATTACCAGTTATTCTGCCGCTAAGCAGTAGTGTGCAAGCACTACAGTGTACTCAAGTTTGAAGAGCATTGTAGCTAGTGAAATAACTGGGTAAATGAGACTTTATGACCTCATCTCACAGTCTAGTAATTAGATTACTAGACTGTATGATGTCTCAGCATGAAGTGCGCAGTGAATTGTTATGCGAAACTTCATTATTTTAAAGTTTTAGTGACACTGCAACTACCAGCCACTTACCAGCCAGCCAGTTAGCTAGCTTGGTCACGTCGTTAATTCACACAAAAAAATTAGTTCCTTCCATAAGAATAAAATTGAGGACGAGAATTATTATTTTTCATACTTTTTTAATTGTTTTATATTGCGTTTGACCACATTTCACCCCATGGTAAGTGATGATGCAGCATCACTTTATATTGTAATAAGGCAAATATGTTCATAGTCGAATTAAAGACTAAAAGTTAATTCACGTTTTAATATTTTCAGAATTAGATTTATAAGTAACCCACATATTTTTGTTGTCAATTTTAAAACAAAGTGACTTATTTTTCAGTAATGTATCGCTACATAACTATTTTAGCTCTCATATCTGCATTAGCAGGTAGAGCGTTCAGCGATACAAACTATAGACTAAACACAACAATCAAACCAAAAGTCTATACTATTACTATCACTCCATACTTCGACACTGGCGATGATAAAGCCTTCACTTTTGACGGAGAAGTCACTATTACTTTCGCCACTGAAGCAGCTACAAACCAAATCAAACTTCACTCAGAGGACTTAATCTACGAAGCTTCTAATATAACTGTGGCTAACGGTGCCAACAACATAAACCTGGATGCAGTGAACCCGTTAGAATTTGATACGAACTACACATTTGTCTACATAAACTTACAAGCAGATCTTCAAGTAGGGTTGGAGTACACTTTAAACATAGTTTATAGAGGACCGATAAGAGAAGATTTGACTGGATTCTACAGAAATTATTACATAGAAAAGGGAGTTAAAAAGTAAGTCACCATTTCTTTATGTTTAAACCTGGACATAAGTCTGGTCCTTTAAAAATTGTACGAACGAACGCACAGAGTGCAATGTGCTATTCTTAAATACCTCAAACTATTTTCAGAACAAGATAATCTTTTAGTTTGACAGTAAACTAGCTGACAAAATAACATTTTGAAATAGACGAACATCAATGTTGATTTGACACTTGAGGATGGCATAAAATTCATTGTTAAGATTACGAAACAATTGAATCTAATCTTTGATTGTACAGACACATTGCTTTATGGGCTCAAGTTGTTTGCTGCAAAGTCATTAACTGGTCTATGTGCTTGAGTTTTCTTAAGTGCAGTAGTTATTAATATATGAGAAGGCTACACGCAAATAACATATTTGACTTATTATAAGAGCAATGTCTTCTTATCTTTAGCGACTGAATTATGGCCACTTTCTTTTTTTGTCACTCTTTCTTTTAAAAACTTCTACTAGTTAGAAGAATATAATTTAAAAAAAAATCACTAAAACAATGCTAGTTTTAGTTTTATGCTTCAGAAATCATACAAGATCAATCTAAGTAATAGTATGTCTGATGGGTCACCTAATTTCAGATGGCTAGGGGCCACGCAAATGGAGTCTACAAACGCGAGGAAAGTGTTCCCTAGCTTTGATGAGCCGGGACTAAAGGCTACATTCACATTGAATATTGACCGACCACTAAACTATAAGCCTTCGTTGGCTAATACTAAGATGCAACAGGCTATAACGCTGTAAGTTGATTTGATTTTAAAAAATGAAAACAAACGAAAAGAAATGTTAATTAAGGAATTAGTTACTGGTATATCTGCTGCTGCCTGCTTGCTGTTGTTAGTCCTGTGTTGTGTTACTGTTTTTTTAAATATCTTTAAGTATTTTAATGTTTATTATTTCAGAGGCAATGGCTACGTCAGAGAAACCTTCTATCCAACACCTATCATGTCCACCTACTTAGTTGCATTCCTAGTTTCCGAATTTGAAGGCGTTGAATCTGTTTTCAATGGAACTAATAATGAGTTTGGAGTGTTCACGAGACCGGAGGCTCTGAACCAAACTGACTACCCATATGATTTTGGAATGAGAGTTGTTAAAGCATTGGGAGATTATTTCAATATTGATTATTACTCTACGAATGATTATTTGAAATTAGATCATGTAGCGTTACCTGACTTCAGGGCTGGCGCTATGGAAAATTGGGGACTCGTGAAGTACAGGTACAGGTCGTCATCTAAATTTTGAGCCTATGAATTATCCGTATTCTAGTCTTCTTTCCACAACCGTCTGGCACCTAAAGATCTTTAGTTTAGCGGTTCAATAGCTGAAGTCTCTGCAATCTATGACACTGTCACCCAGTTGCAGTAACGATCATTAATATTAATGGTGGCATTAAAGATAATGGAGTCCTTAAACTGTAGGGAGGACAACAGTTTAATGGAAGATTAAGGTTTAAAGTCTATTTTAAAGTGAATGATCGTTTCTGCATCTGGGTATGTATTTTACTAAGTTCTATTGAATGAATGCAAATAAGGACTTACGAACCTGCTGTTTACAAAGGTTCATATTAGATTCAATCTTAAAGTTCTGATATTGTCTTTACGTACCTAACTTAATCATAATTGGTCCTTTAAATTGTGCTATTGTGTATTTTTAGGGAATCTCTTCTTCTCTACGTTCCTGAGGATTCAACTCCTTATTATAAATACAGAGTAGCTCAGATAGTAGCTCATGAGACAACTCACATGTGGTTTGGGAACCTGGTCACGTGCCATTGGTGGAGCAACACCTGGCTGAATGAGGGTTTCGCTAACTACTTCCAGGATTATATTACTTCTTTGGTAAGACATTATAATTCAAAAATAAAAATAAATGGTCCAACGCCATCAAACACACGGTCCACCCGTTAGGGAGCTCAGCCAATGTAGGTACCGATACTGATATGTTGCTTGAGCAAAAGTTGTGTGAGATCAAAAGTTTAATTGAGTGTAGAACTGTAAAGATACTGCTATTTTGTTAAGCAACAAAATACTTGGTGTTAATACTGGATACTGATGATTCTCAGGCCTAATTCAAACTCTTAATGAGAAAAAGAAAATTTGAGGATGTCGTAATCTTATACGCATGTATATAAAGTTGTATTATAGTAAACATTTTAAAGAAGATTGGTATTATGCTATAACAACAATATGTTTACAAATACACAATTTGTATCATTTAGGCGGCAAGAAGCTATCGCTATCGACTAATACAATTGACACCTTTTTTAGATTGAACCAGAAGTTGGGTCTGGAAATATACTCGTGACTGGATCTGTGTACGCTGCATATGACGCTGACAGCTCACCATCGTCAGCGGCCATCACAAAAGAAGTTAACTCGCCTGAAGAGATCAGTGGCCACTTCGGTACAATCACTTACCAGAAAGCTGGTTCAGTAATCCGAATGATGCATCATTTGATTGGTGATGACGCATTTAGGCTGGGGTTGAACAACTATCTAAATACTAAGTGAGTTTGAAACCGGAGGAAGCTAGAGAGATATGTTATCACTCTACCTTCCTCAAAAAGAGCGTTATAGACTTTTGTTTTAAGTGCTTGGTCGCTCTCTCTCGGATATCAGCTATGACTGACACATATTTTAGTTTCACGTAACCTAAGTTAGTACCTATTTTAAAATCCATACTATAACCTATAACTATCAGTTAGACACGGGCTCATTACAATATACCAAGAGTGCCTTAATTAAAATAGAAATATGACGGCGTCTAGGCGCCATCTTTAGTTTTCTTAGCAAATCACAGAAACGCTACATTACATAATAATTTAATTTTTGGCTGTATGGCTATACCGGGTGTAATTGAATCCATTAGCATCCTTTGAAACTAAGTACCTACTCCTGATACCGGTTACGTCTGGACAAAAATTTTTGAATTCTAACACATTGGTTTAGTAATAATAATAATAACTCAAAAAAATGGAATAACTTACTTAATCAAATGCTACAATACAAAATTTAATTAAAATAATGTAGTACTGTTTTTAATTAGTACATACAAGGTCTAAAAACATTAAAATGTATCAAAATCATCCGCGCCAACTGCGTTAGGCGCCGCGGCAATCTTCATAATTTTCAATAAAATTTTTTTCATTTACACACTTTTACTCTTTAATAATCATCTATAAATGATGTACTATCATGGGCTCAATTTATACTAATGAATTAAATTACATCCTGTATATTATAATTAGAGATTAAACCATAGTAGTCCTTCACCTTCAGATTTATCTAACTATATTAAATTTTCAGCCAGTTCAGTTCAGGTTATCCAGAGAAGATGTATGAAGCTCTTGAGTATGGATCCCAGAACTACAGTGCCTTAGGTGCCTATCCCAATACAGATGTATCAGAAGTAATGAGCTCATGGATATCTAAAGCTGGACATCCTATACTACATGTTGAGGTCAACTATGAGGACGATACGGTGCTTCTGCGTCAGGTATATTTTTTATACTTTACTTTCATACAGGTAAAATTAATAATGTGTTTAGTGATGTTATCATAATAGCAAAAACCTCAGAACTTTGAGGTGCATGTTTATTATTTGATTCACTCATGTAATGCTCATAAATGATACCGTACCTTAGGAGTTCTTTCCATAATGAATATCAACAGTTATTGTTATTATTAGAGTTTTGCAACCCTTTTATCCCTAAAGTTGTGATTCTTGGTTACTTCACTTTTTGTTTACTTTCAGAAACGTTTTTACATCGATTCTACGTACTCTACCGACGAGACCTACAACATTCCAATCACATTCACCACTCAAAAATCGCCAGACTTTGACAACACTAAACCTGCGTTTATAATGAAAACTGCTACCTATGAATTCAAAATCGCAAATATTAGTCAAGATCATAGCTGGGTTATATTTAACATTCAAGAAACAGGTATGAATATAGTAACAAAGTCAACTCTCTATTTATATGAATACCAATTACCATTAATAGCTCCACAGTACAAAAAATATCCAGAGAGTTCTGGCTCACGGACCCTCAACTAAAAAAAACTCGAGAAACATCACTCACACACAGTGTGTGAAATTTTAACCAAATTGGTTTAGCCATTCTGGTGTGAAAGATTGACATACAAACAAATAGACATGCATTAAATTATGTTTGTCATTTTTATATATTTGTAGGGCCTAGGATAATTGTACCTATGCTGTTCTTTTTTACAGGATTTTACAGAGTGAATTATGATGACCATTCATGGCAAATGATTTCAAGTGCTTTGAAGAGTACTGATAGAAAAATGATTCATCATCTAAATAGGGCCAAGGTAAATATCCACAAAGTACTCCTTATGTATACGTACTTCTATGCACTTACAATATACGATATCAATTATAAACTACTTTCAGTTAATATTAATAGTGTTAAGTATTCAATTGTTTATGTATTAAGTATTTATAATATTAATTATAATAAACATAGGTACGCTGCTATCTCTTCAATTTGTTTTATTATTATGGGAAATTTAATCACCGAAACTAAGTATAATAATAATCAATTACATTTTTTCAGATTGTGAACGATTTATTCGCGTTCCTTTACGCTGATGAAGTTAAATTCGATCGTTTGAAAGACGTTTTCGACTTTTTGTGGGATGAAGAAGACTACTCGGTCTGGTATGCTGCTATTCGCGGCTTCAACAAACTATGGCATAGTTACCTTGGCAATGACGCTTTGGTTGATATTCAGGTTGGTTTGAACTAAATATTTTAAATAACAGCTAGAGAATGTTATGATTTTGAAAATAAAATAAGGAAGATTTATGTACTATCAAATAAATAAATCTAAACGAAATCAGACTAGTAAATAAGTCTATGAAATACAGTTTAGGTTCGTGAGTTTGGTAGAGATATGTATGTTAAGTTAAAAGGTTGTGTCCTTAATGGACACAATATTTGAAGGTATTGACGCCTGGTACTGCTTAAATTTTTTCCGCCCTCCTTAGTTGAATTTTAGGGAAATATATCAAAATGTATATTTATGCTAATCAGTTGATTATTATTAGAAAATCGACACACCATTTCAAGAACTTGTAAAAATATGACTTAATTTCAAACACCATTAAATAGATTAGAATATTAAGTTGGTTTAAAAACTAACTATCATATGTTTCAGGATTACGCCTTAACTTTGCTGGATAAAGCCATCGATAAGTTGGGATACGAAGTTAGAGAATCAGACGATTTTGAGACTCTGAGGAACCGCATGCAAGTTCTTGAGTTCGCTTGCAAGATTGGCCACGAAAGTTGCGTCGATCATGCTGTGAAACTCTTTAGAGGGCTGAGGGAAAACGGAACTGAGTGAGTTTTTTTGTGGTTTATATTTATAGAAATAAAATCATCATCAGCATCTAGAGAGAGAATCATCTAAATTATGATTAGCTACACATACATTAGGAAAATTATGATGCATGGTTATGAGTTTTAGCATTTAATCCAAACTTTGAGAATTACAAAACAAATAGAATTCTACAAGACGTTAGCGTTTGTGATTGGTAAATGTTGTTGATTCATTGTAGAAATTAAGAATGATGAGTATGAGTATGATGAGATAATTTCAGTAATTGCAAAGAATAGAAAAGAATGAATTCATCGTGATGTTCAATTGCGCTGACTACAAATCAAGTTTAATATAAAATACTTTGTTACAATTTAAAAATCTAGGTAAGTACCTACTAAGTAATTGTTTCTCATTGATAAACTCAACGCAATGCCCACCATACCTACTACCATACACCGAGGGTTAAAGCACCGTGTTATAAATATATTATATTTAGTTTCATGGTTATCTAGGTCTTATTTTAACATACTATTCAATTTTGTGATCAAATTCGTTCTTTGTAGCCACCTTTTCACTATCTAGATTAAAAATATACGTAAGATAAACTCGGTCGACCACTACAACCGTTTCATTACTTCCGTCCACTACAAAAACATTGGCTTGAAGCTTATTTGTTGAAAGCACACTAACCCTTTTAACTTTATGAGCTGTAAACGAGAACGTGCCTACAAAGTAATGATTTGTTTTTGTAAGTGCACGGTGAAAAACTTTCATGTGAGTGACAGAATCTTATTTCACATTATCACCGAATAGGAATGGTTGAACATTTAGTGTTGCCAGTTTTTTGAACTTGGTTTGAACTGGGTGCCTGTGCTCAGCGATATAACCCTATAAAATCCGGTATGAAAAAGGCTCAACAAAGTCAGATTTTTTTAACAAAAAAATATATTAATTAAAATTTTACCTACATGAATAATATGTAAATATGATAACAAACAATGGTGACGATAAGAGTATTGTTATTATATTCACCATCCAAAAAAGCACGACCATCCGTTACATTGCTTCGTTGTCTTGTGATAGAAGGATAAACTTCTTCTTCTTCTTCTCGTGTAGGCAAGTGGTCAGCCAAGGATAAATTAACAACATTATATTGATATTAGATAACAAGTAGCTAATGTGAATTTGCTCATTAGGATCACTCCAAGCTTGCGTCCAGTCGCGTACTGCAATGGACTCCGCTCAGGCAATGCTGATGACTACGACTTCCTCTGGAACCGAATGGCGACCACCAACGTCGCAAGCGAGGCTCGCATGATCGGTGATGTACTAGGATGCACCACCGATGAGGGAAAACTGAGAAGGTCAGTGTTTTATCAGCCTCATGACGATTTTACTAACTAATACTTAAAACTTGGTTTAATTTGAGTAACAATAACATGAATTAGTAATCTGTTGGTTGAATGAAGTCGTATTACTGTCTTATGAGAGAGCACACGTCAGAAATAATGAAAGTAATTGTTATGTTCAATTTTAATATGATTGTTTTTGTCTTACATAAATTATGAGCCCTGGATGTGGCTGTCATTATTAATCTTCTAAATTAAGAACTAGTATTTATAGACACACATATTTAAAAGAAATATAAAAGAAAATTTTCCTTCATTCGGGTCTCATGTCGCAATACGTTTGAAAATTCCAAATTAAAAGTTTTGTAAATAAATCTACTTTAAAAATATTTAAAATAATATTGTGCTAAACCCAAAATTAAAAACATTGCAGCAGGTAAACTTCACCTGAAAAGCCACGACCATTAAGCAACGTGCCTAAAATGCTGTTGACATTTCTCCGTTGAATGACAATGCTGAGCTTTTGGGTCAAAAAGAGGCCAGCATTTTGGCTCGACCAAAAGTTCCGAAATGCTTTTGTAAATTTTAAATATCGTATTGGTTTACAGCTACTTGGTGTCAATGCTGGTAGAGAACAGCCCAATAAGAACCCAAGACTTGACAGTGCCTTTAGCGAGCGTACTCTCCAACTATCAGAACCTACATATCGTCATGGACGAACTGCGGAACAATTATACGTTGTGGACGAGCATGTAAGTTGCTAATATATGACGGCCTTATTAACAAATGTGATGGAGTAGCTTTGGACTAGTTAAACCGCTTTTTGTCCTTTTGAACTCGATTAACGCTGAAACTGCCAAATGGATTTCTATGAACCTTGGTATACCTAATTATAGGTGATTTTTGTGATGAAAGAATAGTTTTTCTAAGGTCAGAATCACACAAAGAAGTGAGGAAGTAATTATGTCAAATTATAGCACATATGTACATAAGAAGCATTAAAAACTATACCATGGTATTAAAGGTCTTAATGTTTCTTATGTTGCATAATGGCAATCATCTTTAGAGTATGATCTATAATTTCAGTTTTACAACAATGGACTCAGTGCTTTCTACAGTAGCCGCATCATTGCACACCGAAGCTGATTTTACAGAGGTATGAACATTTTATAATCCACCATGAACATTTTTGGGGGAACAGAATGAGAATAATTTTAAAGAACATGTGAAAATAAAAGGGAATCCTGATGTATTGGGTTGAATTAACACACTCTTCGCGGTATAACTATTTTGGGGGATGCCTATGTTCAGCAGTGGACGTCTTCAGGCTGATGATGATGAACTATTTTGCGGTCGTTAGTAATGAAGCACCAGACTGTTCGCAAACAGTTCACTTCCCGGAATCAGGTCCCTTCATTAGCCCTCTTTACAAACAAGGCATCACTCAAACGAAGTGTTCTGTAAACACTCATTCAGGTCACCGTTCTTAATTAGAGGTGGGGTTATCAATTGTTTTGCTTGACCATATCATTGTGTTGCGAACGTGTCTCAGTAAACAAACATAGAGGTTAATGACGGGACATGGAAAAAAATAATAAGTAAAGAAAAATGACAAAAGAGAGAAAATGAGGAAGTAATAACAAGTCATAAAACAATGAAGTGGAACTGTAGTTTAGATAGTTATGTGACAGTAATAGTCAAAGCAACGCCATTAAACCACCTGGGTGTCTGCCAAATTCAAAAACTAATAAAAATAATCCACGTAATATTTAACGAATTATCATGGGTTCAGTCTAATATTACACTTACATCTAAAGCTCTCAGAAAAAAATCTCAAAATTTAAAGATATATAGATTTGTAGCTGCTACTCGACCTTGAATGGGCGTCGTAAAAATATTTTCTACCAGACGTTTTTATTTAGACATCATCGTCGTCAGGCTGTAATTATATCAGTTAGTATCATTCTACTACGGCTGAATATAAGCATCTCCTAATGTAGGTTACAGAGTCCAATCTTCGACTCTACACATACACATCGCAGCTGCTACCATTCTGCGCCTATTGCCGTTCTACCAAATACCAATCTACGCGGAAGAGCGTTATATATCAATGATATTTTATTTCAATTCACTGTTTTTTTTTATGAGAATGAATAACGTGACGAGCTGGTCGTTCACCTGATGTTAAGCAATACGGCCGCCCATAACAGTTACACATGTACCACGTTTGCCTTATTGCAGTTTCTACTCAAAGGCACGTCTAACTCAGCGGATGTTGGTTCAACAGCCCACTGCCACTTGCATCGACTATAAATCCAGTTGAGCAATTATACAACTTCCCCTCACAAGAAAATTAGTGGTTAATTTCAACCGCTAAACCTTTGCGAGTAAACGAGACTTTTGTCGAGACGTTGTCTTTTGTTCCATCCCACTCTGTTCTTTGTAATTTCGTAAGACTGTCTCGTTTTGTTACTTCGCCCCCTGCCTCGCGCAAGTGACTCGTGTTTGTAGGGAAATTATGTTCACGAGCTATCAACGGGCTTTATAATTATTAAATCTTTGGCCACTTGAGTTTCCTAATTCTGTGGGTTGTCAGTGACTTCAGTTCTCTATCAATCGAATTCTATCCACAGACCAGTGACCTCAGCATTCTGTCAATTGACGGATTTATCAACTGACCAGTTCTTTTTATTTCAGTTTGAAGAGTTCCTGTCATCTTGCAGCGAATGCACTGCAAAAGCGAAGAATAGTGCAACCACCTCGCTCCGTGAAGCCAGAACTGCTACTGCGTGGGCTTACAGCCATAAAGACGACATAGTAACCAGTCTTAGGAGTAACACCGCTATTATAGCACCATCTATGGTTATGGTTATAACATTAACTATTGTCTTGGAGACAATCCAATGCTTTGCATAGAATTCGTTTTTTATTTAAGTTCAATCTGTCATGATTTGTGATTGTTTTGTTTGATATTTATGTGTTATCTACCTGGTATTAATTTATATTTACACTAAACGTTTTAAAATAAGTATTCATTATTATTTTAAGATGTTTTTATTAATTAATTAATTAGATATATTTTATAAGATAAAATAAAATATTAATAAGAAGAGATTTCTCTCCACTACGAATTTAGATGTAACCTAAGGTTTATAAGCCTCAGAAAATTTTACATAAAGGACGTAAGAAGTAAAAAGTAATGAATAAATAAATAATTAGATTATTGTACGTTTAATTAATACATTTGTATCATTACTACATAAATAATAATCAAAGAGTTCATCCAACATTTATGTAAAATGTTTTTAAAATTAATATTTTAAGTGATGTTTAATATTATCTGTACCAGTAAGTACTTATTATTTGCAAGATTTCGCTAAAGTCACAGGAAGTTATGTTTCCGAGATTCTCCGTGACGGGTATGACCGGCAGATTACAGCCATTTGTGTCTCTGGTTATTTACTAATTGAAACTATTATGGTCATTTGCATGTGTGGTCAGTGGCGTCTCAAAATGTTGACCGCTCTATCCTTCATGACACATTTCCGGTAGTTGTTCGTCTTAGCAATCGAAACACAAAACTCGTTGATTAATGAATTAAACAATTTTTCTGTAAATATGTATCAGTATTATTATCATTAAAAATACCTATCACAAAATTCTAATTCTACTTTACTTTCACTACGTTTAGGTAATGGTGAGACTGAGTGTGTAGACAAGTGTGTAAGTTTTACCCGAATTTAATTTGTGTTATAACAAAGATTTTTAAAATAAGTTCTGTTTATATTTTAGATGTTTTTATGCCCGTATATGCGTAATTTTCCAGTTTAATAATAATAACGTCCAACTTTCACATATACATAGATCCTGGACCCTAACTAGGATGCCCGTATCTAGGAACTGCGAGGACCATGGTCCCACAGCACCCAGACACAGATCAAGTATTTACGCTTTTTTTTCCTGTGCACAAATACTTGACCTCGCGGGAATCGAACCCGTTGCCTTCGGATTATGCACTGACCTGCTCAACCACCACACCACGGAGGCTATCGGAGTTATCCATTTTAGTGAACAATTGACTTAATGATGATACCTCAAGAGTGCCTATAGCTGCAGTAGAATTACAGTATTTTTTTTATTATTTATGGGCACAGCATTTGACCACTGCCTTAGCTAATGGTAAGTGATGACGCGGCCTACAATGATGCATGCTTGCCTAGAAGATACCAGCTCGGCTACCACAAGCTAATACAAAACCATCATGTTTCATGGCATTATTATTTCAAGGTTACAATAATATTGTTCGAATTCGTACCATAAACCTATAAAGTATTCCTGCGTGTGAACGAGACGTCTACATTTTTATATGGCGTTATCACTGTCGCACGTCAGTGTCAACGTGATGTAAAGGTATGACATGACAGTTGTATTTGAGTGAACGATTTAACGTGACGTCATCAAAACTGCTCTGGCTCTGCAACATTAAAGTATTCTTACTTTTATGTCATTTGTCAATGTATGATTGAAGTAATATTGAAGTAATAATGCTATAAGATGTGGTTGCCCTGAGAATGGAAAAGTTGATCCCGATAATTTTAGCAATCCATTTGGATATTAACGAAATTGGTTCAGCCATTTTGGCTTGAAACAAACTAATAAACATACTACAAACACCAGTCTGTCACTCTTTTTTTATGAGTAGGGATTATAGATTATACTACACTGTTTATAAATAATTGGAGCATCAATGCTGTAAGTCGTGACCAATGTCACCATTCATGCGTATGATGTCATTTGCATCTGTTTCTAGGTGTATTAACATTATTATCAAGTATTTCTGAGTAAATAATGATTCCTACGACATCTATGTCCAGCTATGATCTAATCAAATGAAAGCAATGGACCAAATAAGTGGATACAAATTCCCGGAAAATAAAATCCTATTTTTGAGAAACCTGTCAAGAATGTTTTGTAGAGAAAATCAACATTCAATTTTTGTGGGTCCCACATGTTCGAGCAAAGCGTTTTGCTTCCACGTTTATCATGCGAACAGCCAAAGAGTGGAACGCTTTGCCGGCGTCAATATTTCCCGAAAACTACAACCTTTCAAATCGAGAGTGAACAGGTATCTTCTAGGCAAGCGTGTTACATCCTAGACCACATCGTCACTTCGCATCAGGTGGGATAGTGGTCAAGCGCAAGCCTATCAAGCGTAAAAAAAAAATATATAGAAAAGTAAATTATAAAAAAAATTATGTGGCCTGATTTGAGAAATCCCATTCTTTTATGAGTTGGCAGACCCCCTACTTGGTGGACCGACGACCTGGTGAAAGCCCGATGCCGATGGATGCAGGAGGCGAGCAGCCGCTTAAAGGGGCGCTCTCTGAGGGAGGCCTATGTTTAGCAGTGGACATCTACGGGCTGATGATGATGAGGTAGATTTTATATACCTACTATCCGCTAAAATGGTAATAAATTATGTGAAAGTTCGTGACAAAGCATTAAAAATATCACACGTGTGGGCAGTCAATAGCTATTGTCCATCGATAGGCTTAACTAAATGCAACGGATCGGTTGAGATGTACCATTCCAAGTTTTATTGCTTATCGATATAAAAATAAAATTTGAAATGTCACTATTTTTATTCGCACTAATAGCCTTCTGAATTTAAGTATAAAGTGATCGCTGCAAAACGATTCCAAATTCAAACTTTGATCAAACATTCTTGACACACTACCTTGTATAGGTACGCACGCACGTGAAGTGTCGCGTAATTACTAGTAATTAGAATATAAATGGCAGCGTACATCCTTTTGTTAATGGGAATGACTTGAAAGAGTGCCAGATAGGGCCAAATGTAAACCAGTGGACAATAAATACATACATAATAGCTGTAAGTAGGTGTAGGGCAGAAGTGATCTCAAAGGTAGCCAGTTGAAATGACAGGCCAATATTTGTTACTTTCCATTCATAAGCCAACGTGATACACTTGAACTGCATCATCGCTAACAATCAGGTGAGTATGAATCAAACGTTTTTATATGAATTAAGAAAGTCTTGAAGATTCAAATTTAGTGAAATTCGTGGTTATTTCTAAACTTGTGAAATATTGAGTAATAAAGTACTTTTTTTTTATGAAAATGAATGACGGGACGAGCTAGTCGTTCACCTGATGATATGCGACACGGCCGCCCATAACAGTTGCAGTGTCACTCGGAACTTTAAAATAATAAAGTTTTAGCGTAACACTGCACTGCGCCCGTCATCCTGAGACATCACACAGTCTAGTAATCAGATTACTTACACAGTGTAATTAGGACATAAAGTCTCATTTACCCAGTAATTTCACTAGCTACAATGCTCTTCAAACCGGGGCACAGTAGTGGGAAGTGCTTGCTCGGTGGCAAAATAACTGGCAAAGCGGTGGTACCTACCTAGACGAACTTTGCAGAAAAGTCCTACCACCTACTGAAACTAAAAAAAAAAAAATTATTTGAAGGTGACTTAATCAGTATATTCTCAATCATTATTGTAAGAGGAAAATTTATTCAGCCTGTTGAATATCATCTCTTTTCCAGTTGACAATGGGACGTGACTAGCTTTTTTAAGTTTAATATTAACCTGTTACTTCAAAATATATCGATACAATAACATATTCAAGGAATCTCTATCACCCACGCGACATCTTAAAGAATTGTCATCCTCCGGTAAGTAGGTACGGTTAGCTCAGTGCATTATTAGATGCTACTCTACTATGCGTAGGTGCTGTAAATGCATTTGAATTGTCACAAAACGGTCACAATGAGTTCTCTAAAAGAGGTAGCCATATTAGGATTGCTGGTGAACAAAACAAGTTTCAAGTTTGTTGTAAAAGTTAAATAAGTTCATAATAGACGCAATAAAGAGGGGCATTAATTAGTTACACACACTTTTGAAAAAATAATGACTAATTGTATACTGTAAAAGTTCCGACCGCATTAGAGACGACCGTAAAAGGTGTATCTATTATTATATTCCCTAACCTAAGAAGGGGTTGAAGAATCGATATAATTTATTTGCTCTTCAAATGAGTTTTGAAAATCCTCAGACCTAGGGTTCCTGGGTCTATGGGTAAAGTAAGCAACGCTTTAGTCATTTATTACCTCCAAGGCGACAATACCTATTTCTCACAATTTTATTTAAAAAGTGCGAACAAAAGTCTAAAGTTGTGACAACTACTTTTAATATGACGTTAGGTTGCCTAATTTAGAAGTTCGTACAAATAACCAAACGTCAATAATCTCATCCTTATTTAGAGATAATCGCTCGAAATCATTCAAAGGTACTCAGACTTGATATAATATCCAGTGTAAGAAGATCTGTGACCTTATATAGAACAGCTCTTTTTTATTCGTAGTTTCTTTGAGATGTAGGGGAACGACGGTTCAAGTAATGCTGGCGAGAACCGTCTGGCGCCAATCCGATATACCGCAGGCGCGAATACCAAATCGGTTCGCGTCGCGAGCGGACGTAATTCCCGCTTCACAATACTTTTCGCGGGAAATGTTTTGTTTTCCATCGCTAAAATAAACAAATTGGTTCAACAGAATTATCATTCTTAAATCAAAATGAGAACAACGCTAGCTGGTTATTAAGTAAAGTGAATAAATAAAAATAAATGTTTTGAACGGGCTGAAAACATGCGATAGACGAAAAAATCAAACATGATTCGCGCGCTTTTGTTTTTTTTATTCGCCGTTTCTGCTAAAGGCGACCTTATTGAGGAGTGTATGAACTACACGATATATCCGTTACAATACGAATTGACAATAACTCCGTACATTTTTAAAGACAGCTCGTACTACTATTGTGATATAACGATCGATGTCATAGCCAATGTTCCTGATATAAGAGTGATAGAATTGGATGCAAAGGATTTAGAGATACGACAAGGATCGATTAAAGTTATCGATGGAAGAGTGGACATCGTGAATGGAGCCAGACCTTATGAGTATGACGAGAAAAATGGGAAATTGTACATTTATCTTCGAGAGGCTTTAAAAAAGTCCGATATTATAAACAATAAGTTTGTTTACAAGATTCATATTTCCTTTACTAAATATGTGACTGAGGACACTACTGGAGTGTTTTTGGTGAAATATTATGACGAAGAAAGTCGAGAAAATAAGTAAGTACCTAATTTTTTTGGCATAAATAATTTGCAGGTGGGCTGGAGCTTTAAAATAACTGGAACAATATTGGACAGTCTATAGGTCATCGCGGCTTTTAGAGGTTTATAATAAGTATAGGTAATTAGGTACAAACAGTTCAGAAAATGTTTTTTGAGTAGGTAGTATATCTGGTAGCATTAAGTGGTTGGTAGTTGGTATTATTGTATGCAGTTAGTTTAAAAAATAAAGACACACTGCCGGTTAAAAAATGTAAGGAATAGAGTAAGTAACAGGCATTTTCTTATGTAAGTAAAGTATAGAGATTTTTTGAGCATTTAATATTCCGAGGAAATATGGGTTACTCCCAGAGGACCCCGTTCCCTGAGGCCCCCGTCCCAGAGACCATGAATACGATAAAATTGATTACATTTTTTCCCATAGTTTTCAATTTGTACAGTGGACTAGAAAGTGCTTAAATGTAGTGTATTTGAAAAACTTAGTAGTTTACTAATGTAAGGTGGTACAATACATTGAAGTATGAAGAACCATTTAGTTTGGTACTCTTTTGTTTGTTTTTGTGGTACATACTTCTTTAAACACTTTCAAAGCTGTTTTCCTATGCTCATTGTACTTACACAATTCAAACAACGCCAAGTGCTTTTACTGCAAGATATTTTTAAACTGGATTAATGTAGAGTTATGCACATCTGAATATCTTTAACCCACTCCTATACCTACTACTTTCTTTAACCCAATGTTATCCTTATTTTGTAACTATTCTGATCTTACTCATGTCGGGATGTCTGTTTGTTAACATGCAGGGTACTTTAGGTATGAGGAAATTACACTAATTTTGCTTCGGAAAATTATTTGAGGTGAAACTGGGAGTCTCTGCTAGTAACAATAAAATATTGTACCTACGGAATCTGAATCAACCCACCCATAAACCTATTATCTTACCCATGTTTTGAGGCCCAGGAGATGGGAAATTCCTAAAAAAATTACAAAAACGCGAATCCTTAATGATTCTTATTGTTAAGCCCAAAGTACAAATTAGTACAGAAACAATGCACTCTAGGTAATATGTATAACATGAATAATTATGTAAATTACTATTTGAGTATGCTAACTACATTTATTAATGATTCAGTGTCGCTCCACGGCTATTGTCAAGGACTATTTCGAATAATTTAGGAACATCTGTATCTGTACCTATTCATTTTCAGTCTATACGGTAACCATAGAATATTAAATTAATGCTTGTAAATAGCTTTTAACAGCTGTGTCAATGTCAAATGTGTGTGCCAATGATTATTTAGTGCTGTGTGGTCTTGGCTGTGGTATTAGAATGGGACCAGCTCATCTCTTCACGCCGGTGCCGTAAGAGGCATGGTGAACATCCAGATAGTAGGCAGCAGCATTTCCCTTGGTACAATAAAATATGCGATCATCAAGCCACCTACCAATCTAGTGGTAATAGCAAACGTCCCCTATGATAAACGCGTGTTATAATATGTGGCGTTTCATCAGAGAGGCCTGTGTTATATGTTCTGTAGAGGAAATCTTCCAGCTGTTGAATGTGATATTCCGGCTTAAAGAATTAGATTGCTCTATCTCTCTATGGATGTCATAAGAGACGACTAGAAAATAAATTATGATTATAATTATCCAGAACTTAACTACCGATTGGTGGTCGTAAGGAGAGTTTTCGTCAGGCAGATGGCCGCTCATATTATAATAGTAGGTAGTAGGTATAGCCAAATCAACGAATAGGTTGATGATATTAATAGCGGTAGATATATGTCACCGTTTTATTGTAAAACCGTTTGTTTATAAAAAAACGAAATTGAAACCGATTATTTATAAACTCTCGATTTATTGCAAACTGACAACCTGTCTTACAATAACACGGATAATATTTAGATTCTTTATAAACAGTCGGTGCCTAGCGGTGAGTTTATAAAAAATACGGGTTTTAGTAGCGTTTATTGATTTAATTGAAATATGAATCGATCTTATTACCTACATTGGTATGTCTGGCGTTTGTAACATTTTAAGATACAAAAAACAGCTCTAGCACGTTTTTCCAACAAAAGCCAAACGTAAAGTGTTTTAATAATTAAATATATTTATGTAGCGTTTAATAGGTGAACAATGCACAATTTTTTGCTGTAATTTATTGTTTTTTTACGATGGATGCAGGAGGCGAGCAGCCGCTCTAAGTGGCGCTCCCTGGGGGAGGCCTATGTTCAGCAGTGGACGTCTTCAGGCTGTTAATGATGATGATGATGATGATTGTTTTTTTATACTAACCAGTAGGTTACGACGACGAGCGTAGCGAGGAGGAGTGTTAGGTTAGTTTTGACCACACTAAAAGTACACAATTACGAAAAACCGAAGTGATGCTGATTAATTATATATAACCGAAATATTGACCGTTTTATTGTGAGACACATTGCTTGTTTGCAATAAATCGACAATTTATAATCACCGCGTTCTTTTTATAAACTAATGGTTTTTACAATAAGACGGTGACATATACAAGAAATGAAACAAGAAAAACTATACATCTATCTAGTGAAACTCCGCTTTCATATTTCCGCAAGGTGCAAACAATTTTTTTAAACCAACAGACTGTGCTGATGTGTAGAAAAAAATATAGGCATTTAACCCAATAGTGATGTAATTTCGCGACTCATTCAGCCAGAACCAATTGCTGTGAATTGCAATTATGTCATTTATAGCTTTAATTATTGCTAGTATGGGTGTATTTAATGTTTTCAAGTTCGTTTTAATTAAATGACATTATAAATTATGTAGGTATTGTGTAGGTACATGGTAGGTACACGTAAATAGATAGGGTTCTTATAAATAGACCTTAGATAAAGTCTATTAGCTATAAAATATTATCTAATGCACGTAAAATATTTAATAAATACATATATAGGTAGGTACCTACATAAGTAGCTCGGGATAGTCTTTCGCGTTTTTGCGTATTAATTCGATATAAAATTTCTTTGATAAGTAAGTGTTGTTTGTACCTAGCTGGTTTGAATAGGTATCGTTAGAAGATTTAAATTCTAAAGCAATATAATAAATTTAAAAATATTACGGCTCTATTTTCAGTTTAAAAAATGTAGCCAATTTCCCGTATCCAGAACTTCTTTTGGGGTTCTTGTTATCCCGAAACATAAAATTTTCGAACTAAATTTTATAGTACGTAACGTCAGCCATAACAGCTTAACAGCAAGTACTTAATGTGGGTGATGATGGTTCTATTAGGACGTTGCAAGTTTTTCCTACACGGCCCATGCCCATACTTTGTACTAGTTACTACATACTAACTTGATGTTAAACTGGTCATTCAAGCAATCGACCTTCTACACCCACGTGCAGTCTAGACTTCTAAGGTAAAATCTATAAAGTTAGCCTGGCAACATTGTTGTTTATCAAATTATTTCCGCGGAGGAGGATTTATAATTTTGTAATGAATATGGTGTTTTGCGGCACCTTACGCAAAATACTATAACTAGAATTACGGTATTTGGGAAACTATTAATAGACATGCTTGAAGCAAATTCTTTCTTGATACGGTCTAATGAATGAATCATTCTGCAAAGGATATACAGAGTCGCAGTTAATGACCGAAATAAATCTTCGAGACGTTGTCACGGATCGTTGGCGATTGCCGACGGTCGATATTTTGGTTATGTGCAGCGCCGCAAGACTTCATAATTATTTAGATCAGAGGTAGCCTAAGCACCAGAGTTACTCTTGACGCTCGATTTCAATCGTAATTTGGGATTTGGAACGAAATCGTGGCATTTAGTACAATTGGAATCTTTGTCCATGGAGTTTTATGAATCTAAATGTAATCGTCTCATTTATACACCATCCGCATTTTTACCAAATTAATTAAGATAGAAATTGGCGATTGATTCAGATTAAAAGAGTGAACTTGTTTAGGATTCCAGAGTAACCCTAGAGCTGCTACAACCTTGTCATGTTTAGGCTACTGTATGAAATATTTTGTGGTAATTGTAATTGATTTTGTCGTTTTTATCACAATAAATAAATATATAATAAATATAGGTAATAGTTATGCAGCTGTGATGCTTATTACTAAGTGAGGGAATAGCTCGTATCGTTTACATACAAAGTAAACCATTGAAACCTAACTACTGCTTAGCACATTTCCGACGAGGTCATGTAACACATACAGAGAGTTGAGACAGCTAACCATCTGAATGATTATGGAAATAGTTAGTACAAGCCAGTACTATCAGTTATTCTGTGTTACAAGTACTAATTTGCACCGTTTTAGACTTCCTGTGTTGTTTTGCATGTGCGTGTGCGTTTTTTTGATGTGGGTACTAACTATTTGGAGGTCGTTAAAGTGATAGAATAGAATAGAATAGAATAGTTTATTAGCCTTATAACTGTGTTTGTTACACTGGGCACGTCAATTTTACAATCAAAATTTATTACGCATCTATACAAGAAAGAGAGACTAATTACTGTTTTTATTGTTAAAATGGGTAAAATTAGTAGTATCATCAGGAGGGCCGTATGCTAGTTTGCTACCTATAGCAAAAAAAAAACCAAACTATTGTTCCACTAGTTTGAGATGACCTTAATCAACGTACCCAATGTCTAATTTGAATCGGGGGCGGTAAAGCTTCCACTGAGACGTCCTCTTGGAGTTTTTAGTATATTTCTTTCCACTTGCATCTAACAAAGCGCGCCTTTGCGTTAGTAGCTAGCCACGCTACCTTTAGGAGCTGGACTAGCTTCACTTCAAACTCTATCGAAAATATGATTAAACATTTGACAAAATTTTAAATTAGATACTTTCAGCTTATGCGTTTCAAACAGATAAACTTAAGCACTTATTTGTCTACCGCATGTACAAGTTGAAACCCATAGATATAATAGAAAAAAGAAATGTAATCTTCGTCGAAGAGGTGCTGGTCCTCCAGGAGGGGTCCTCGGGAGTCGGGGTATTCAGGCAGTAACCCAAATGAAGGTTGGGGTAATTATAGTTCAGAAAAAAACAACCTTAAAATAAGCTAACAACCATCTTAAAATTGTCATATGTGCCCTAGACTTAGATTTTTTTTTTAATATTTCAGCAATCTTACTCCAATGTTTGAAGAATCTTGGTAAATAAAATGCCTGCAACTTTTTTTAAAAACTATTGGGGCCTGTAGGCAGATTCAATATTTAACAAATACTGCAGTTAATTTGTCGTAAATATCCAATATTTCATAACAACAGCTTTATACACACACAATAATTTCTTATTTGACCCATTTTCAAACTGTCATTGAGGTTCTTCTACATCATAAGTCTGTGTACAATACGTACGTGCCCATAAAATGTTGAAAAAAATAATTGTTTCTTTGTGTCACAAAGAAATTTTTCTCATTTTTTCTGTATCACGAGATACTTCATCAAGACGAATTGAATGATGCAAATATCAAATCGTTCAAAGGTTTCTTCGAAACTTTCACAATTTGTCTTGCTTATTTCTAGATACATCTACACGACACGGTTTTCACGGAACAAAGCAAAGTACGCATTCCCGTGCTTCGACAACCCGAGGTTCGAAGCCGGCTTCAAATTCAAGGTGTACTTGCTGCCACGGCAGGCAGATACCAATATGCAGTATATCAACACAAGCCTGGTGATATCTGAGGTTTTGAAGAAACAAAAGTAAGTACTTACTTACAATATACGTACATCATCATCATCATCATCATCATCACCTTTATCATCGCCATCACCACCATCATCAGCATAGCGTGATACGTAGTCATTAGTTACTGTGCCTTTATATATTGAAAAAGTGCTACAAAATGTCGAAATTCGACCACAATGAGTTGCTAAAGTGTGTCCAAAGTGCCGTGGCACCGCTCGAAAAAAATAGGCCTCCCCCAAAGAGCTACCAATTTGAGTGGCTGCTTGCCTTCTGCATCCATCAAGTCCGGGCGGTTCAGACCTAGCAGTGGCCGACCTACGCTGCGTTTTTCGGTTCGTGGTCGCCACTCGAAGACCTTTCTTCGTCATCGGTTGTCAGTTCTACGAGGGATAAATGGCCTGTCCACTGCCACTTCAACTTGCTAATTCTAAAAGCTATATCGGTAACTTTAGTTCTCTTGCGGATCTCCTCATTTCGGATCTTGTCTCCCAAGGAAACCTCGAGCATAGCTCTCTTCATAGCTCACTGCGCGACTTTGAGCTTACTCATCAGGCTAACAATAAGAGAACACGTCTAAGTGCCATAAGTTATCACCGGCAACACACGTACACAGTAAAAGTACATTATACCAAACCAACCGAACCGATTAAAGCCACTTTCTCCTAATCATTCGATTTTTGTAAACCATCGTTAGCCATAATAAAAATAAGATTTTATAAAAACTTCTTTAAGTAATTGCAGAAGTCACCAACTGCGAAACAAATTGTTCCTACCGTAATTGGAAGTATTAGGTCTAGCAAGTTTTTCTCCAAGTTTCCACTATGGCCTAACTTTCTATAGCAATATTCCCGATACGGTAAAGACTTATCGGAATCGGAAGCAAGTAGAAAATATTGTCTGGTTGTCTGGAATTTGATGCTATTGGTTAGTTTTTCAATGAAGTCATTTATGCATTCTTGTTTTCCTTCCAATTGGTTGAAAGGAGTACTTTAATTACTTTGCAGAACTTTTTCACTTTTGCAAAAGATTTTTATCATTTCTCAAAGCCCAATTTTTTTATGGGCCTTTCTGGAATTTCTTTATTTATCTCATTTACTTATCTACTCTATGAATCATCTTTTATACGTACCAGCTTTGAAACATAGTATCAGTCTTTATTAAATGAAAGAAAATACATAAAAATAAACAAAATTTGAGACTTTACTTAGGCGGTGTGTATGATGGGTCCAAATGTCTATGCACTTACGCAAGCATTGCAACATTTCATACCAAACCTCTCATCAAACCGATTTATTAAATTAAACACACGCTAATTACGGTTTCCGCTTGCAAAAGCCTGTTTCCATGGCGCCGCTACCCACATAAGGTGACCACCATGTGTGGACGCTGAGAATGGTGTCAATTATTGTGATCGATGTCTCGTGGCTTACCGGTTATAATGTAATCTGATTATTTCCTTCAATCGCAGAGTACGTTCATTTTCTTATGTTCCATGTCTATGTGGTCTATCATTTTGTTATGCGGTTTTGAGCTCTATGCTAGTTGAGTGAAAGTTAGTTATTTGGAATTTGGTTATTGTGTGTAGCATTGCATTCATTATCAAATTCTTAATGGTATATTAGAGAATTTAAACATGCAATAGTTTAATTATTACTATGCTTAGTTTGGGGCTAGATGGCGCTGTGTGAAATGTCCACACATATTTATTTTTTTATTTTTTAATACCTTAACTAGGCGATGAGTCTTTTCATAGGTTTGGTTTTATAAAGAAAAGACAAGCGTTAATGAATAAACTCTAAAGTAGTTCCACCCAATTAAAAAAATACATACAACTTCCTTGATAAACTCATTCAGATTTTAAGCTTTTATGAAAGAACAAATATGTCAGTAGTTGAGTTGGTAAAAACTTACAGTTCTTACTATTTTTTGTGCCGATCTACTTTACGAGTTCTCATACCATTTAAGGGAAAGAAAAGGCCGAATATTTAGTATGCAAAGTGTGGGGGCCACACAATGATAGAGAAGAAGTGCGACTTAGATTTATAGCTGACCAAATTTGTGAACGGTCACGTTTTAGGATAATACTATGATAATCCGATAATAAATATGGTCATAGAGTTATCATGGCACATGATTTATGTTTCCTATTTGTTAAATAATAACATATTTATGTCACATGCTGTCTTATGTGTCATTTTCCGCATAGTGGACGTGATCTTAGGTTAGGATATCACAGATCCTCAAGAATATATTATTAATCATTTGGATGGCGGACGGGCAAGAACACAACTGAGTCCTTAGAAATCAAAATATTCCCGCTAACTTAAATAATATAGAAATCACCATCAACATTTCTATATTTAGGTACACCAAAATAAGAAAGGTAGAAACATTACTTTTTCCTTCTATTTATTTATTCATAAATCAAAAAATAACCATTAGGTTACTTAGAGATATTTTACTAATGTACTAGAGTACTCATTATCATCATCACCATCATCATCATCAACATCAACAGTCTGAAGCCTGAAGACTGCTGAACATTGGCATCTTCTATAGAGCCTCTTTGAGTAACTTCTTGCGGAGGCAACCCCACGGTTTTAAACACTTCGTTGGTCTACCTATTAAAAGCTGGCCTACGCTGTGTCTTCCGATTCGTGATCGCCACTCAAGAACCTTTCTTCCCCATCGATGGTCAGTTCTACGAACTGAACTACTTCTACTATTAAATATTTTTCAGCAACGACAACTATCTTGTCATCAACTATATGCCATCTCCTCAAGTAGCCCTTCAGCAGCTCGGCTTCCATTTGTCCCAGTTCAGCAGCAATCAGCTCAAAGCAACCCGAACCAACGATACTCTAGCTGTGTGGTCACCAGCATACGATTTAAATCATTATAACTTCATACTGCACTATGGAGTGAGGATTATAGACCTTATACATGAATTTTCGAAGACGAACCGGCCGCTGTTGAATGGACCGATCAATTTAATAGCTGTTCCGAAAAACTTGGATGGATATGAGATATCCAGCTGGAATCTTTTAACGAATAGGTGAGCTATAGTAATGTACAACTTGACTATAAATACAGTTGACCAACGATACAACTTCCCCTCGTACGAAAATTAGTAGTTTATTTCAACTGCTGATCCTACGAGAGGAAGCGGGATACCCAATGTGTCATTTGTTCCATCCCGCTCTGTCCTTTTTAAGTTTAGTATGACTTTGTCTCGTTTTGTTACCTCGGCCCCTGCCTCCGTAGGCGAGTCGTCGTGTTTGTACGAGAAATTATGTTCACGAGCTATCAACGGGCTTTATAATCTTTGGCTAGTACTCACGAGATTTAGTCGAAAAACTGGACTAGTGCTCAAGATGCTCATAGAGCTTTTCATAGAGCATGCGCAGTGGCAAAGGGTTCTATGTTCGATCTCGTGAGTGCTAGCCGTTCAATAGTTGTCATTATGAATAGTACTTTAGGATGTAGGATGTAGCCTAAATATCCCACTTGATATGGGGCTCATATGCTTTATTGATCTTTTGAAATATTCTTGGCATTTACGTACTGGCATTACAAACCAAATGGTCAGGAGTTAAATTTAGCAATGCTTTGATTCATTTGTAAAATTAATAACCGCTTTCATGATCCGCGTGCTCTTTATAATAGTACCCATATCATTCTGTTATTTCACAATATTTTTTTGATATATTTTTCACATACTTCTACAATACATTTATTAGGAAGGGAGTTTTTATCTTCAAAGGGAAATCTTTAAA
The DNA here is from genome assembly GCA_963580505.1 of Ennomos erosarius. Taxonomy (NCBI): domain Eukaryota; kingdom Metazoa; phylum Arthropoda; class Insecta; order Lepidoptera; family Geometridae; genus Ennomos; species Ennomos erosarius. The sequence goes on from OY756986.1 coordinate 13,350,227, forward strand.
TTCAGTTCACTATCCCAATTTCACACAAAGCCTGGTAGAAAGAGTTGTTTTACAATAGAACATTTATTTAATTGAAAGAAACTAAAATGAATTATATATCCTAGTAACAATAACATGACCTATACCAGCTATTTTGGCAACGACGTGTATTTTAGCCGCAAGGTCAGTGCTCAATGTTCGTGCTAAATATTCATCAGATGCATGGTGTAAATTGTAAACAGTTGGACTTGCAGAATCGGTGAATAATGCTTCTATGATGTAATGATTCAAGCATCATTTGCCATGAAATATTTGTAATCAATTGCAGTACGCTGACATGAAAAACAAACTTATTCTAAGAGTATTCTATATGTTATGTTTACATTCTCTAAATGCAATTTACGCTTGGGTTCCAGTGCATTCAAAATTTCGAACATAGAAAAGGTGACGAGCATTAAACAGCAAGAGCAGATGAAGTTTGATTTGGCCCAACAGTTAAGTCGGTTGTGGCTTGGTAATCCAGGCGAGCCACAGGTCACAAGATGGAGGGAAGAATGGTTTAAGGAGGGAATGGCTACTTATCTGGCTTACTATCTGCTGGCACAGGTAATATTTAGAAATGTTTTCAAATCATTGAATTTATATTTTGAATTTTTGTAACTCAATGTTATGAGATCGTGTATTGCAACTTCCTCATCATCATCATCAGCCCATATGATTTTACTGTTGGACATAGGCTTCTCCTAACAAACATCACAGGGTTTGGTCTTGGGCCCTTCTCATCCTACTTTGGCCTGTAGCTTATCGTAGGTCACCACATCACTCCACCTGGCCGGTAGACTCGAATATTTGTTATTTTAATTATTCATCGTCATCGTTATAGCATCTTAATTAATCTTAAATAATTGCCGCCTCAAAACTACGTCCCTTACAACTTTTCTACCTTTAAACTATTTAAAAAAAAATGGCTCTTTTGGCAAATTTGATATAGTAGGTCATTAACTTTTACAGCCCTCTTTTTTGTTAATTTTCAAAAATAAAAACGATATTTGTTTGTCAATAACAATACTTAAGGCATGAATTTAATACCTTTCCAGGATAACTATGGCTCCCAAACTATAGGCATCCACCACCCTCTTGGTATCTATGGCCTGCAAATGAAACAACGCGCCATGGCAGCAGACTGGCACCATAGTACTCCAGCTTTGTTTAACTTCCACAACGATCTAGCTGTGGAGATACCTCCAAGGTTCGAGGAACTGGTGACGATGAAAACTGGTGCGATATGGTGGATGCTGGAGAACTGGTTCCAGGCGGATCAGCTACACGCATCATTGGTTAAGCATATCAATGCTATGTAAGTTTATAATACAAAAGAAGCAAAGTAAGGGTGAAGGCATCTTGCTTTACAGATATTTTGCTTAGTCAGCCTGACCTTGCAGTCGGGTCATTAAAGAAAGTACTTTAATTATATTCTGTTTCTGTTTGCTCATTCATTCACTTTTCGTCATCTGATTATATTTTATTCAAGCAAACTTTCAAATTTTAGGAGGGGTCAGTACATTTCTGTCTGGGACCTTATCAAAGCCATCGATAAGGACACCATCGAATGCTCATATCAGTTTTCCAATGGTACCACTCCCACCAGGATCCTTAACTCTTGGTACCATCAGGCAGGGTACCCTGTCGTCTATGTTAATGTTTTGAGAGACAGGACCCCGAATGCTATACAATTGAAACAGGTTAGTCGAATGTGCCGTCATTTTCAATGTTTCTATTACCAGTAAATGCTATAATAGAAACATTGATACTGTGCAAAAATTATAGTTAGCTAATGACGATTTATAAATTAACATTATGGTTTTGATAAGTCTAGATACAAGTATTTTTTATGCTAAAATGGGCATACGTTTGACAACATCTCATTTGATGGTAAGTGACGAAATTGTCTACGGTAGAGCACACGTTTGCCCATGCAACAGATGCCTATTCACTTTTGACTTGAAAAGACCCAGGTTGTACGTGTGGTTATACGGAGGTGTCTCGTCGACCTCTATAATATTAATGCATAACTAGCTACCTACATGGCTTCATAGCTACGCTCACGATATTAAAAAAAAATCTTATTCTATGCTGTTATAATTTTGTTTCTTGTCTTTATCATTCCAGAGACATTTCAGCTTCACGTCCCGCAATCGCGAGCCTACCGACTACTTAATTCCTATTTCTTACCTACTTCAAAGCAGCGAGAACTGTTTTAACTGCCACATACCGAGGTTCACCATCGCACAGACTTACACGTTCAGTGAAAATTTGAACGGAGGTTGGATCATACTCAATAGGAATGCTTCAGGTAACCTCTCAACGACAAAAATATTGTTTTTAGAACTGTATTAGTGAAAACATATACACATGTGTTGAAAAGATTTTCCTTTTTATTAAGAGATTTTTATACAGTTTTATAACTAGGTTATCTGTAAAATCTTTAACAAAGTAATTTTAGTGAGCAGTTTTAGGCTTATTCCAGAAATCCCCTTCAACATTTCTCTGCTAAGGGGATTTTTGGACTTTTCTGATCCAGAAATCCTATTTGTTTCTTCTTTGCGTGCCGGATAGGGAATAACTAGACAAAAAGTCTAGAAATCCCATTTTAACAATGGGATTCACAAATTATAAACGTTTAACAAGGTTTCAATAAGAGTGTGTCTTCGTATCTGAACATAACACAATTATTTCGATTTCTTTCTCTCCTCTCTGAATATATTTATGTTATAACCCACTTCTCTATTATTAATTTCGAGTGAACTTGTAACACATCCGATATCGCGAATGTCAAAGTCCTTGGCCGTAGTATAAGCAGTTCTATTTTAGTATTCAGTATGTAGCCCACGTGCGATTCAGAACAATTTGTATACATTTGTTTGCAAAACAAACTATGTATTAGAATAATAAATATTTATATGAATTATAATGTGTTATGGGCACGTCCCTTTTGTAGTGCTGTATAAAATAAGAATATTAATGAAAAATAAGCAAGCAAGTAAAATTAGCAAGTTGAAATGGCAATGGGCAAGCCACATCGTTCGCAGAACTGACAACCGATGGGAAAAAACCGATGGGTTCTCGAGTGGCGACCACGAACCGGAAGGCGCAGCGTAGGCAGACCCCCCACTAGGTGAACTAACGTCCTGGTGAAAGCCGCAGGGAGCCGATGGATGCAGGAGGCGAGCAGCCGCTCAAAGTGGCGCTCTCTGGGGGAGGCCTATGTTTGGCAGTGGACATTTACGGGCTGTTGATGATGATGATGATGATGAATGAAAAATATAATAAAAAATTGAACAACATATTGAGGCCATAGTTTTTCTTAGCACAAATCAAGAACACCACAATATTTATATATATCAGCCCATATTGTCTGTTGAGCAAAGGCCTCCCTTCCCTCTTTTCAGTTTTACGGTATACCTACCTAATGCTTGAGCCAATCCTTCGCAAAGGCGTCCAACTCGTCCCAATATTTATAAAAGTACCTTAAAAATTTATATGATACGTAATAACCCAATCCCATCTCTGTCTGTGAGTGAGTGACTAATAAATACTACAGCTCTGAATGGTGACCAACGATGTATTTATAGTGTTTGGCAGTATTCTTAGACTCGTAATCTTGACAAGTGGATTTTCCCAGAAATCTTACCTGTTCGCGCCAATTCATTGGTATCTATTAGATACTACGGGAAAACCAAATAATGAATATTGAGCTCAAAGTAAAATATTCTGGATCATGGATAATGTTATTCAAAACTCAATAGGGAATTTACTCCAAATTAGCAGTTATTAGTATTTTTACATATTTATTATCCTATGAAATATTTAAGAAAGAATCGTTGAAAGAAAATGAATACGTAGCCTAGATTTTACGAAGACGATAATAAAATAAACAAATATATCTTCATTTCTAGTAACGTAGGAAACATTTAAAGATTATGTTGTGTATATAATATAAGTACCTATTCCATTGTTACCTTCACTAATTTTGCCAGTAGGAAGTAAGTTTGTAAATTATTTGATTTATGTATTTTTAATTTGTTACTTTCAGGTTACTATCGAGTCAACTATGATCTGGATACTTGGCGCCTAATCGCAAAGTCTTTAAAAGAAGATCTAAATAATATTGACGAAATGAACAGAGCACAGGTAAACAAACTATACTATACTAACGTTTGTAATAATACACCAGAAACTTGCTTTTTCTGCTATTTACTACACGTTTTGTTGGTATTCATTCTTTACTATTTTATTTGGTCAAGTCCTATTTGTAGAACACATCATATTTTTATCATTTTCAAAGTTGTAAGTGTTTTATGGTTTTCCCTCTGGGGTGTGTGGGTGTGTGTGTGTGGACATTGCACACAGCACCATCTAGCCCCAAACTAAGCATAGCTTGTACTATGGGAACCAGGTAACTGATACAATATTTATATACTTTTTTGTTTGTAAATACATACATAGAATACAACATAACACCCTAACGCGGAACAAACATCTATGAAGTAAAGGTATTAATTAGTAGTTGGTTCTATAACTCCAATCATAATAATATTGGTAAATTAAGTAGGTTGATATATTATATGTATGTTTATTGATTTTGGTATATATTTATATTATATTATAGTATTTATTTTTTAATGTATGTTTATTATTTTGTATATATTTTTATTTAGCACCATATTGTAAGTAGACTAGAATTGTTGTAATGGTATTACCGCGTATAATTTTACTATTAATTTTTGTGTTTTTGGTTTATGCCTGTACACCGAAGCCCGAAACTCTTAGCTACTAATATCCTACCAATGCAATGGTTGTCTGGAAGAGATCGCTCTAAGCGATAAGACCGCCTACTGTACGAATAAGTTAATTAAGCTTTCTCCTTTTGTATTTTTTGTTATCTTAAGGTGTACAATAAATAAATAAATAAATAAATAAATAATAAATATGTGTGGACATTTCACACAGCGCCATCTAGCCCCAAACTAAGCATAGCTTGTACTATGGGAACCAGATAACTGATACAATACTTATATACATTTTTGTTTGTAATAAAGAGTTAATCTATCTATCTATCTATGTTTATCACACAAATGTTTGTCCTGGGTAGGAATCGAACCCACAGCTCTCAGCTCAGAAGGCAGGGATACTACCAACTGAGCTATCGGGCCCGTCTCGAATCTGAAAATATATATACTGGTAGCATTTGTAAGCCACTCAACATAGAATTAGGTATGACCAAAAACAACCAAAGCCTGATAACTTGACATATGTAGGTACTCGGTTGAACCTAGTAAAATTATAAATATAGCAATCAATCATACAGGTATAATTTGATCATATTTTGTCACCATAACCTAAGAAAAGCATCCCGACTTTAGGGATAATGCGGACTTAAATCCTCACCTTATTAAATTTTTCCTATTTATTTTATGCGTACAACGTAAACTAACCTTTTTTTTAAGTGAACGAATGACGTGACGAGCTAGTCGTTCGCTTGATGTTAAGCAATACGGCCGCCCATAACAGTTGCAGTGTCACTCGGAACTTTAAAATAATAAAGCTTTGCGTGACACTGCACTGCGCACGTAATCCTGAGACTTCACACAGTCTAGTAATAATATCACTAAACTGTGTAATCAGGTCATAAAGTCTCATTTGCCCAGTAATTTCATAATTCCTACTAGTTGTTTCTTAAATTACAGATTGTCAACGACGTGTTCGCTTTCTACATGGCTGGTGACATGGAACGTGGTCTAGCTGAAGAAATCCTAGATTATTTGGATAAGGAAAGGAGTCACATAGTTTGGAATGCAGTCATAGATGGCTACCATATGCTTAGAATAGACGGCGCTAGTACTCTCATGACAAAGAATCTGATCTGGGAATGGGAAGTTAGTATAATACCAATCATTATAAATTGAAATATAGGTACCCATAGAATAAGTAACCTATAGAATCCCAATTCGCGAAAAGCCGTTTTTTGGTGCCATATATGGCATTGTACGTAGCCGTGCTCCGATACATAAAGGAGCTATGCTGGCAGGGGGAAATGCACAATGCAGCCCATGCGGGACGTCAGTGCGGGCCTTACCGCCCCCAAATAGAATAAGAATAAGATGGCACTGTACGAACGTTCGCGTATCTGTATGGAGAGCTCGCAGAAAATTATTTTGAAAGATAATTTCACGGTAAAATCATGCCACAGCCCATCAGAAAAGCAGCATAAGTGGTTCAGGTGTAACTTTCCACTGGTAAGCTATTACTATTGCTGAAATCAATCGTCTAAAATACCAAAAAAGTAGCCTACGCTTTGAGAAGGCGTTTGTTTGGAAACTTACCTTCTGTAGGTATTTATTCTATGAATCAACCTTATTCTGGAAAAAATAAAGACTAAAATTAAATTTCTTACGTAACGATGTCGATTCTGTAGTCTAATTTGATAACTTTAAATATGATGTCGTCCTTTTCATATAGCTCGAAAAAACAAGGATAGGAATAGATTTAAAACTGTCAAAATAAAATTAACTAAACAATCGAAATTTTAAGCAGGAGAGAAGTCAGATATGTCACTGTTATCTGATGAATAAGTTGAACTGCAATTAAACGAAATGGAGCTTTTCTAAGTAGAATAAAAAAATGAAATGTAGGTTTAGGTTTAAGATATTTATTTTCACTTAAAGAATCATATTCACTTGCAAGTGAAAATACAAAATATTATTTTTACATGCGAGCAGGAACGGTAACATTTAGGTAAAACTATAGATAAGTACTTATATAATAGAATCTTCTAATAATTAAGGCTGGCCGACTTAAAACCCAATACCCCCCACTGACCTACGTAAAATGTATCTCTATTTATCACAGGATTTCATCGGCAAGAAAATAGACCCAATATTCCACGCACTGGTAAAAAACAATGATAAGCACCCTCAAGCAAGACTATTCAGGAGTAATATCGTTACTTTTGCCTCAGAAATCAACTACGAGCCATGCCTTACTTTCTTAAGTGGTGTTCATGAAGAGTATCGATTGGGGAGGCAGAGGTGAGATCATAATTGTTTTATTATTATTAGATTTATGTTATGCTTTCTATATCAGTCGAGTATCTGCTGAAAGTGACGTACAAATTCAGCAATACTAACAAAAATAATATATTAGCTAGGTATTATTTGAATCAACGCAGCGTAGACCAGTACCCCACTAGATGGACTGACGACCTGGTGAAAACCGCGGGGTAACGATGGATGCAGAAGCTAGCAGCTGCTTAAAGTGGCACTCTGTGTCCCTCACCTACATTGAGCAGTGGACGTGTTCAGGCTGTTGTCAAAATAATATTCGAAATTATTTCCTAAGTTTTTACGCAGTTGACCACTTACACACTTGCTTACTTTTCAGGCTTGACCCAGACATTCGGGAAGCAGTATTTTATATGTATGAAAACCGAACTGACAGCGGTATTATAAACAGCGGTCTAAACCGCAACGAGTTCGAAGATAAAATGATCGCCGAACATAGAGTGTAAGTAAAAATACAAATTATTTATACTTTGTTAAATTACGAGAACCAAGAAGAAACAATGATACAAGTACAACATTACGATAAGGAGCAATTCAAAAATAAATAATAAATAATTAAATAAATAAAGAGATATAGAGAACTTAAAGGAAAAGGAAAGGGAAAGAAGGAAAAGGGAAAGGAAAGGGATCTTTGACAGACCCTCTGGTGCTGCAAGTGTCCATACTACTAGTAACTGCTTCCCCCCCTCAGCTTGTTGGTCCAATTGTCCATCCATGTTAAAAAGGGCTCTAAAAGTGCTGCAGCTGTCTATAAAGCACAGCAGAAATCTACTAGTTGATGATAATAATTATATTCTAAGTACAGAAAGTTAAAGAAATGTACACAAATTACCTAATATTTTACAGATCGAAAAACTAAACTGATTTTACTTTGAATTTTCAGAAGAGAAAGAAACAGATTCCTGATTCGACTGCCTCATGGGGAACCGAGACCGCTGCCAATAATTTCTACTGAACTGGTAAGTTTTAGGGACAACAACAAACATAGTGTAGGAAGGGAATAATTATTTTGTGTTTTGTTTCTGCTTATCGAAATGAAAAATGTAATTATTTGTACTGATGGTATACTCCTCCTACTGTTCAATTTACTGAGCTTACATCAGGTACCTACCAAGATTATTTAGGCGGTAGGCTTTCTACACCAAACAGTGATACATCTAACAGTGATAACTTATGGAACTGAGGCGGTCTCTTACCTGTTGGCCTCATTAGTAAGCTCAAAATCGCGCAACGAGCTATGGTAACTATGCTTGGAGTTTTCTTGCGAAATAAGACCCGCAATGAAGAGATTCGCAGGAGAATTAAAGTGACCAATATAGCTCTTAGAATTAGCAAGTTTAAATGGCAATGTGTAGGCCGCATTGCTCATATAACTGACAACCAGTGGGGAAAAAATGGTCTCGAGTTGGCGACCATTAACCGGAAGACGCAGCGTATGCCGGTAGGGACCGGCATACGCTGTGAGGGCACTAGTGAGGGCACTAGGTGGACCGCCGATCTGGTGAAAGCCGCTCAAAGTGGCGCTTAGTGGGGGAGGCGCATGATCAGTAGTGGATGTCTACAGCTGTTGATTATGAGGCTTTCGAACATGACAATGTAAAAAGCTATTTATAGTTTTTTAAAGGTTTAAGAAGTCCCACGGTATAAGCTATGCTTAGCTTGGGGCAAGATAGCGCTGTGTCCACAAAATTTTATTTTTATTTATTTATTTTCAGCCAACACAAGCAGTCACAGAAAAGTTGGCGCAAAGTGTTCCAGGATCAGCGGTAACAAATAATATAACCTCTCTTATTACTTTAGTGGCTGCTTTGGTGTTAGCCTTAAAATTAGTTTAAAACTGGATGTGCATTATGAGGTATACTAAATACTTAGTTCTAGTCAAAGTGTAAGTTATTCGTTTGTGTATAATTTTATGTACCTATCTATTATAATTGAGACTTGTTCACTTATTTTTATTACCTATGCTTATTTTATAAGCAAAAATAGCTTGAATGATTAATTTAGAATTATGGGTAATGTAATTTATATTTGATTAAATATTTAAATATGCATTTAATATATTTAATTAATATTTTAAATTATGGTATTTTGTTATAAATGTATTTCTGTTGTAGTAAATATGTCAATGCATTCAGCAAACATTATAAAAAGTTCAGAAAAAGAGACATTTTTTCATAACTTCAAAGATATAAAATATGTACTTAGGTAGGTACCGAGAATGATAACTGTGTTGTTTATTAGGATTATTAAATGAAAACAAACTTATATTTCCTTATCTCTACGTTTAATAATTATTACATAATTTATTTTTCATTTTTATTATTTATTATTATATGTATTGATGTAAATATTTCATTTTATTTAATTATAAAGTAAAGTTGTATCTAATAAGTGCCTTATCATAAAATTATTACAGTATAAACATCTAATAGGTTAATTTAAATATTATTTTTTATTTAATTTTATACTAAACAAATTATTAATATATGCTAATATTATTAAAATAATAAATGTTTTATTATGTTTATACTAAATTTGAAGCAAGAGGACGCGTTTGCTTCAGATTTAGTGTAAATCTAGTTTAATCTAATAAATACGAATATAAAAGTTATTAAAAAAGAATTTATACTTAACCGATACCCTTACATCCTTCCCCTCTAAAATAATGACTAATTATTGTCAAATATTATACATAAATAAACATTCTATCAGTGAAAATGCAGTAAAAAATCTATATCTATACTTAATCTAAGCACTTATCACGCTATTCGATGTATTATTTGGTTAAAAGTAATAGTAGTATGTATAGTAATAATTATTTACGTAATTCTGATTAATTATTGTTTAATTATTTGTTTATATTATATTAAAATTACGAAGTAAATACCACTAACAGGTTAAAATGTAACTACAAATTAAATGATTAAAATCTATTAAAGAATAATCTTATTTGCTATAATAATTATTAGACCTTAGACATATTTTCACTTTGTGCAATTCTGATTAACTAACATTAATAATTATAATTACTGATAATAATGAATCAAACATTCTTAATACACTTATAATGTAGAAAGAAGTGACGTAGACGCCAATCAAACTAGCTGACAAAAGTTATTGTTATCAAATTCCATGAAAATCTAGAAACTTAAATCGAATTACAAAAACAATAATATGACAATATTAATTTTGTATTTATAATTTACAATTATGCAGAATTCATTATAATTCATAATTTTCAATAAACGTAGTAATAATATTGTCATATTCACTGTTTATTCTACACTTCCATTGTTTTCAATGAGTGACAACAATAAATATTTGGCCAGCGCTTCTGAAACTTCAGATGCTATCACATTGATAGTACAGAGTTCCCATCCATTCACACATACGCCTACTGTATAAACTTATCGTAAGATTAAATTCCTTAAAATCTATAGCCGATATCGAGGATGTTTTTGTAATGCTTTCTATACTACCAATAAAACCAAAACCCCACCACCAAAAACCTTTTCTTAATCTTAACCATTCGGTATTTCACCGTAACTATAATAATTATTTATAATATATGTAATGAATGTTATAATACTTACGTTACATTATTGTTGCATTTATAATTTATGCCTTAATTTTTATCTGGTACTTTTTATATTACTTTGTAGCACCAACGTTCAGTTGATAGAGATGTCATAATTCTATAATAATTTTCCGATTAAACGCTACCTTATTTTTACTTTATACTTAGCTTTCTTCTACTGATAGAATCATTATAAAATATGATTAATGGTTGAACAATGTGATCATAACCGATATACTAATCAGTAGAAGTGATACGACTAATGTAGGTGCGTCGTTTTCATCTATCCACTCATACACGATGTCCATATAGCGATTGTCCCACTGCAAGTTCTCCATAACTAAATCAGCTGCTCTTATAGCTGTGAGCTGGGAATCCTCGAGGTTGTTCGTCTGGGAGTCTACCCAAATGTAGAACTGGAAATATATTATACCATTTGTATTCGCTTCATAACATTTTTGGCACCAAGAATATAATACTTGCATTTGATAGAGCGCTTCTACACGCCGAAGTGCTCTACGTGATTTAGGCAGAAATACTCACCTCAGATGCTAAGTCATCATTTGCCATATTGTCAGCAAGAGCGTGTATCGCTTCCTCCAATTTTTCAGAACCACCATACCTAAGAAACGTAAAATATGAATATAAATAGTACAACTGAAGAAAGTTGTAGTCACAAACATAAACATCATTTTAGTATTCTTTGTATGATGAATACAGTCTAGGTATGTGTTATTATTGTAATATTTTTAACGCAAATATTATTTAAATGTTCTATCAGTACTCAACTACCCACAAGCAGTGCTTAGATAGTGCTGGGTAAAATTACTAAAATCTTATTGGATATAAATTTTATCGTGCTTCGGAGGGCACGTTAAGCCGTCGATTCCGGCTGTTGTCGTAAGACAATAGTCGTTAAGCCAAGACGGAAGCCTTTGGGCGGCCTAAAATATTCTGACACTGCTCACTTGCCAAAAAGAGAAGATTGGACATATTTAATATTTAGACAACTAGAGTAGAACCATAAGATACATTTTTAATTTAACGATAGGCAGAATTTGACTTGCATTTAACACGTAACTTACATGTTTCTCATTTCATTGGTTCTTCTAGAGATGAAGTTCATAGCTATTCTGGCATTTTGGTAGTTACTATCAGCAACAGCAATGAAAATTTTCAGTCTTTCTTCCGTCGTATAAGGGATGCCTCCCGCGATCGTCTCTTCAAGAAGTCTGCAAAATATTACAAGAATCCCAATTTATTTTTGTCAAACATGCTTGGAAATTTGAGCATTATTTTGACAACCTTCTTTGAGATAAATCGAACTTGCTGTACTAGCGGGCAGCGGCCGGCAAAGCTTGTATGAAAATCCATATCTGTCGTGGTTTAGCGGCCAGATAAATTACATAGTAAACTCATATTTGTCGTATAATTTAAAAATGGAACGATCTCTTGCTCCGAAACATGGCAACCAAAAGGTAACTTTTCAAAGGTTCTATTTGAATTTCGAACTGGTTTGCAAATTGGAGCCAGTTATTAATGAAAAAAAAAAACAAATCAAAACATTTACGTGGGAAAAATTATTGATGTTTGTTGTTCGTCATTGATTTTGAAAAGTACTTATATATTTGATAAAATGAGTTCAAGTGAAGACGAAGAATTTGATCAACTAACTTTAACGCCACCTGAAATTCAAGAGGCTGCAAGAGCCGTTATAGAAAACTCGTTACCGCCAAAATCGAAAGAAATAAAAGTAACATTACACGTAAAATCAACGAAAGTATCCAATCTCGACCATCGACCTCCGCCTCCCATCAAAGCTTTGTAATACCGAATCACACTGAAGAGACCACTATACAACAAACTTCGACCTTATTAGAATAGTCCCAAACCAACATAATACCCGGAAAGTCCACTTTAAATTTCAAAAATTGTACATTCAACAACTGTATTTTCAAATAAAATGTTCTGCCTATGTACTACTTAGTTTTAATTTCCTCGCATTATTTGAGAAAAGCACTATACAAGCCTTGGCCACAACTAGGCATTGATGGACTTACGTATGTGTGCCTCGGCTTCGCCTCGGCCCACATTTACACGTTCGTCCATCAATGCCTTTGTTGCTGGCCGCTGCAGTAATGTACTATTATTGTTAATGAATGGTAATGAAATACCTACGCTCTTTTTAAACTGGGTAGTGGAGGCCTCCAGAGTGGTGGAGAAAGGTGCAGATCTAAAGAAGGTATAAGGATGAGACAAAACCTGATAACTCTTCCATGGATGAAACATTGTTATTTTGAGACATTTTGTTTACATAGATTTTTACTTACATAATATGATTTTAACCCATAAAAATGAGGTTGTCATATTGGAGATTGAAGCAATAGCTATTTTTAGGGTCTTATAAGTGGTTAACTGACCTGATAATAAACTCAACATACCCTGCAAATTCCTCCCTCAAAATGAAAGCAAGCGAAGCTCTTATATCCCTTCTTTCAGATCAAAATATGTCAAGGTACTTACGTGCTAACGAAGTCACCATCTCTAGAGCAAGCCAATGACTCTAAGATGACCACTCGCTCCCACATGCTAACTTCGATCTCGAGCCGATCGTACAGAGCATTGATTGCATCAGCACCACCTTCTCGCATCACTGCGCAGTACACCGCAGGCCTTAGGTCACTGGGAATGTTGGGATTCCTGGAGAGGAAACAAGTATACAAACAAACATAAAAAGAAACAAAATACTTTTATTTAAGACATCACACGACATTACATTTTTGCAAGGAGACACACATATAAGACAAAAAATCACAATCAAAAAAGAGGCAACTAAAATATAATGTTGCGCGATGTCTTGATATAGGCCCCGAGTCAGCATGCAATTAATAACTGATTTTCAGTCGGAACTCACATTCACACACCATGGTTAAACCGGAATGTTGAATGAACGGACGCTAGTATGTACAGTTCAAATTAATCGAATGAAAGTTAAACGTCTGCTGACGCTTCAACTTGCTAAAGTGAATAAATCTGTTTGTTATAGTGATGTTCAACTAGTTTCAGTTTTAGTCGATTTATAACGAGTGACACCTCTAAAAATTGATTGCCATCCCTAGTAGCGCAATCAGCTGTAAGCCACAATTGTGGTGGGGAGCGGTCCACGTTGCGCAATGCCGGCCGCACATGTGGTTGAAGCGCCTGAGCGGCTAAAATGATAGCATTGTAACTTGAACTTGAATAGCCACTGCGATTGTGGTTTGTGTACATACAGCCATTTAATTTTGCTCAATCAAATCAGATAATACTATTTTTCATGATTTTCTTCGTATAATTTTAAATTTATTTATTTATTTATTTATTTATTTATTTATTTATTTATTTATTTATTTATTTATTTATTTATTTATTTATTTATTTATTTATTTATTTATTTATTTATTTATTTATTTATTTATTTATTTATTTATTTATTTATTTATTTATTTATTTATTTATTTATTTATTTATTTATTTATTTATTTATTTATTTATTTATTTATTTATTTATTTATTTATTTATTTATTTATTTATTTATTTATTTATTTATTTATTTATTTATTTATTTATTTATTTATTTATTTATTTATTTATTTATTTATTTATTTATTTATTTATTTATTTATTTATTTATTTATTTATTTATTTATTTATTTATTTATTTATTTATTTATTTATTTATTTATTTATTTATTTATTTATTTATTTATTTATTTATTTATTTATTTATTTATTTATTTATTTATTTATTTATTTATTTATTTATTTATTTATTTATTTATTTATTTATTTATTTATTTATTTATTTATTTATTTATTTATTTATTTATTTATTTATTTATTTATTTATTTATTTATTTATTTATTTATTTATTTATTTATTTATTTATTTATTTATTTATTTATTTATTTATTTATTTATTTATTTATTTATTTATTTATTTATTTATTTATTTATTTATTTATTTATTTATTTATTTATTTATTTATTTATTTATTTATTTATTTATTTATTTATTTATTTATTTATTTATTTATTTATTTATTTATTTATTTATTTATTTATTTATTTATTTATTTATTTATTTATTTATTTATTTATTTATTATTTATTTATTTATTTATTTATTTATTTATTTATTTATTTATTTATTTATTTATTTATTTATTTATTTATTTATTTATTTATTTATTTATTTATTTATTTATTTATTTATTTATTTATTTATTTATTTATTTATTTATTTATTTATTTATTTATTTATTTATTTATTTATTTATTTATTTATTTATTTATTTATTTATTTATTTATTTATTTATTTATTTATTTATTTATTTATTTATTTATTTATTTATTTATTTATTTATTTATTTATTTATTTATTTATTTATTTATTTATTTATTTATTTATTTATTTATTTATTTATTTATTTATTTATTTATTTATTTATTTATTTATTTATTTATTTATTTATTTATTTATTTATTTATTTATATGATTATGATTATCATATAAATTTTATTGTTCGTGGCTTTCGTTTCTTTGGCTTTGAATTACATTTATGTACTGCAGAACATTATAATGTTAAAAATTTTGTATGAATTAGAATAATTCACTTTAAAAATATGTAGTTTTGATAATAATAATTAATAAACAGATAAATTTTTATTTTAAGGAATAATTTAAATCATATTGCATTTGATACCGTATCAATCCGTCCCTAAAACCGGGATGAAACATGCTTAGCTCTCAGATTGACACAATTGTTATTGACTTGATTTATCAGTCTATGGTACAATTAGCAAAAACGCTAGCAATGTGTCATTGTATTGCTGTGTATTTTTTAGAAACATATCTGATTATTGACTTACACAGTGGGCTCGTTTGCATTTGGATCAAAGAACCAGTCCACAGCTGCGGCGATGCAAGGCTGGTAACCAGCACGGCAAGCATGGTCCATTACCATGCCTCGTGTTAGTGACGTCATAGCTGGCTCGGTGATGAGAGGGTCGGGGTTGAACCCAATCTCTTGCTCGAAGGTCACAATGCTGCGTCGGACCATACGCTAAAATGACGAATTTCTTAGAATAAGTAATATTTTTTTATTATACAATATTTGGAGTCTTTGAAAGATTAGATTCGAGGGAATGATTTTTAAAGTGTAAACCACACTATCTATAAAGATATTATAGATTCGAAATGTAATTTTTGATGATTATTTTAACAGGTCTTAAAACTAATAGAATCAAAATAAGCTTCAACCAAACATTCTATATTATGAAACTATGACATGAAATGAATCAAGATAAAGCCTAAATTTAAAATAAACAACCAAGTATTATCCTCTAATAAAAAAACGTAGGTTGAATGAAAAGGGTTTTATACTAAATATTGGAGGTTGGAGGCCATTTTAGCGAAACCTTTTTTCACAATGCCATAAATCATCGAAAAGCTATTTAATCGAAAGCGCGTAAGATTGAACGAAGAACAGAAGTTTTTTTTTGAATAGAGATTTAAAATGGATATAATTAAGGTAATTCATAATGATCTTTAACTCACAAGATAAATATCAGGATCTAAATCTTCGTCGTCCTCTACTAGCGCTTCTAGACGTTTCTTCAAGAAATTCATATTTCTGATGAAGGCTCTCCATGGCGCGTACTCCGTCTCATGCTCCATCGTCAGAACCACCCAGAAAGCGGTTTCGTAAGGAATTCTGCCAGATCTTGCCAGGTTCAAAGAGTCGTCTATCAACTGTAGAATAATATAAAAAATACAGTACCGTACGTATAAATTTAAGACATTGTCACGAATCATAGACATGGACTTAAAATGGTTAATTTAATTGTCCAGTGCACTAATCACTGCTTGTAAATATGAACGATTTTGTATTTATGATTTTTATAGCAGTATCGCCTGCTCAGCGTGCTCGCCCGCTTGTGATTCAAATTTTTCCTTTACAAATAAATCTGTAAATTTTGTTTTTGTTATCATCATCATCAGCCCATAGATGTCCACTGCTGAACATAGGCCTTTCCCAGAGAGCGCCACTTTGAGCGGCTGCTCGCCTCCTGCATCCATCGGCTCCCCGCGGTTTTCACCAGGTCGTCGGTCCACCTAGTGAGGGGTCTGCCTACGCTGCGCCATCCAGTTCGTGGTCGCCACTCGAGAACCTTTCTTCCCCATCGGTTGTCAGTTCTGCGAGCGATGTGGCCTGCCCATGTGGTATTTATTATATTTTAAAATACTTACTGTTGCACGGTTCAAGGGGTGGATTTCAGCCCTGCGGTCTGGGTCATCAAGGGCTTCGGTGATTCTTTCCCATAAATCATTGTCATAATTCACTCGGTAGTAACCTGAAATATAATAATAAGGTCATTAAATGAGATGCCTAAATACAATTTAAGGCTGGAAACTTAACCGAACGAACATTCATATTCTTTATAGTTCGATGGTTTTTGTTACCTTGCCCCTGCACGTTGAACAATACATAGTCTCCTTCCTCTTCGTCCAGGAACATGTTGAATGGTTCAGTACCCTCTAGCATATCAATGGGCTCTATATTATCGAAGTTGGGGCTATGGCTGATTGAGTAGGTAATGGGCACACCATAGTTTACGTGACGCTGATTGTTTATGGTGAAGCGCTCCTAAAACCAGAATTAACGATGAAAATCGTGGTACTGATGATGATGATGATGAAGATGATGATGGTAACAATAGTGGAAATATTAACGAAGATAATGAAACAAAAAAGTACCTACGCTAAGCAATCAGCTATCTGACTACGAAAGCATGCAATGTTGTTTATAAAATGTGAGAGGTTGGAACTAAATAAACGCAAAATCCAAGCACAGATAATAAGAGTAATGAATAATAACCTGCGTTACAAGTACGCCACCCTGCCTTAATCCAACATAAATGAGTGGGCATCCGTTGTTCTCAAGGTAAGGCTCCAAGTATTCATCCACTTCGTCTACAAAGTTATTGCCCATAAAGCCACTCTTAATGGCATCGACAAAGTATAGGTAGTCAACGGTTTGAAGAGCTCTGTCGGATAACAATTGAAAGTTGTAATTTTGTTAATCGTCCGTGGAAGATATTTTATTTTACAATATACTGTAATATACACATACCAAATACCAAAAATATACTTTTTTCTAAAACTGATAAAGCAACAAAATACAAGAATGTCGATTGGGCGATAGCGATGGATCACGAGACGTATTTTATCTTAAAATGTATTTATCAAACATAAATCAAACACATACCTGCCCGCTAAAAGAGCTGTTCCAGCGTGCTTGATGTAATCTGTACCATCGTCAAGAATGATTTTCAACATCCAAAAGAGAGCGGGGGCTTTGATTTTTTGAATACCATAGAGGTAATCTCTGATTTGGTCTTCGTCGAACAAATTGTCCGGCATTTCCAAGGGCAGAGTACTGCTGAAGCCGTCACGGTAAAGACTCTCTTGTATCACTTCTGTTACGAATAGGGTGTTAACGTCGAGGAGAGTAATATCTGTGCCTATTGCAGGTTCTTGGAACTGCAAATATGATATGGAAAACATATTTATTCTGCTCCAGTTACCTTAACACATGTCTACCTATACTTTAGCTGTGTACTACATATTAATTATCTTTTTATGTTCTGTAAGTCATCGGAGTAGTAGTGTTTTATCAGATTTGATTAGTAGAATAATACTCACACTTCTTAGTATATCATAGGCCGCATATGATGCCAGTCCACTAACGACCCAATCAAAACGCCAGTTCTCTGGGTAAATCACCTGACCAAACCATTGTTTCGACATTTGTTCGGCCATCTTCGAAAACGCTGTAAACCTTTGTTTCACTGAACACGTAGTTTCCATGAGGATGTATGGTTCCCTGTTAAAAAAATACACTTAAAAAACGAAGCACTTCCATAATTTATCTTGAAATAGTAAAAACTTATTGCAATTCGAATTAAAAAAATAATGCTCGGTTCATTAATAACGAGTTACTGAAGTGATAATAAGAATGGCTAAAGTAAACCAAATAGTACACCTTATAAACTCACCAAATAGCAATTGTGCCGAGTCCATACCAATCCCTCGATACATCGGGCAAACTCAATATGCTGAGCTGGTTTGCTTGATTTAGAACAATTTCGAAATATGGTTTGCCGGTCCATTCGTTTAGAGTAAGATAGTAATAGTTCAAGGCTATAGATGCTTGGGAATCTTGACTGGCGATGCCAGGTCTGATGTACAATAAGACGCCACTAGTTGGTACGTTGACGTTATTTAGATTGTGAGCTGCCATTGACCAGAGGTGAGGCGGGCCCATCAGTGCTCGGAACTGTGTTCTACAAAGCAATTAATTAAAATTATTACTTAGGTACAGAGGGTGGTAATTAATTTATAGGCGGACCGACGACCTGGTCAGAACCGTGGGGAGCGGATGCAGGCAAGAGGCAGCTGCTCAAAGCGGTGCTCTTTGGAGGAGGCCTATGTTCAACAGTGGACTATTTCAGGCTGATAATGATGTTGATGAAGATGATTACTTACAGGTTATAAAAACGAATATCATGACGTAAAATAATATATATCTCTTACAGGCAATAGTTCTGGCCATCCACATATAAGGTACTACGTTAATTTTGAGTTTGGATTGTCTCTTCATTTTTTTTTATGTATGATAAGAGTCAGGTAAATAGAAAATAAGTTACTTACGCGCTGTTTTCCTCAAGCAAAGAGTTGGAGATCAAGTTGTTGTATTCAATGCCATTAAACGTAAAGCTGATGATGGATGCTTCAGTAGGCTCATCCATGCAAGGGAATACACGCCGAGCGTGAGTGGGGTGAAGGTTCATTGCCAGGTAGTTGCTAAATGAAAAACAAAATTTATGTTCATTAAAAGCGGCGGATCAGAAATGGAGATGCCATAAGGAGCATTTATGGAAGCTATTGTAATAAAATAATATATCGCTTCTCCCTTAAAATAAAATATTTTACGGTTTCATTCGCAGTACCATCTATCAGTGAAACCAATTATTTGAAATATAAGTTGATAATCTCTACAATCAAAATTTTTGTCTTAATTAAAGTATAAAAGAAGTTATAGATTAACTATAACTATTTTGATTTAATTGACTACTATTGTTTAGAACCTAAATGAACAGGTATTGTCTTGGAAAGTAATAATTACAAGTCGTTATATGATCCTCTGTAAAATCCTTGTCCAGATGCCGACTGCAGCACGCCAGTGTATTCAATAATAAGAATGTAAGAAGATGCCACTTGGTCTGGTGATATTTCTAGTACGCCGTCATCTACATTAAAATCTGCTGGCCTTGCATTGACAGCAGTAAAAACGCCAGCCAGAACAGATTGGATCTCAAGCTCTTCTACATGTAATAGTATAGGATCTTCTCTATCTAATAGTTGTAGAACAACATCTATGACTGCTCTCCCGCTAAAACTGTCTCCGTTAACGGTAAGTTCTATTGCGTATTGCCGGATCTCTTGACCTGGTCGTATATTCCTCAACAACGAGTTCCTTGTTCTGTTTACTACTTCCGTAGAGTTTGCATCAAGTTCTCTAGTAGAGTTAACCATTGTCGCTGATGTTGTTGTTAGAATTTCTTGTTCTTTTTCCTCTGGTTTGAAAATTGTAGCAGCACGACTTCTAAAATCCATGACAGCTTCTTCGATGTTTGGAACTGCTCCATTGTGAAAAACAGTATCTGTAGTTGTTAATGATGGTAGTTTCGTGGATATTGGAAAGGATTTTGTACACACATTCACTACTATTAAATAGGCAAACAGAGCAAACTTCCACTTGAACTTAGTCCTAGCCATTTTCCTTAAACTAAAACGGCTGGTCACTCCCACTCAGGCTCACATGCGTACCGACACTGTCTTTGAACAATTGGGAATGCTCAGGAATTCTGTCGGAATTGATAATACAGCGCCGGATGAGATATAAACGTCTCGATAGTGTCAAATATAGGTTTAAGTAGAGATAAATTCAGCAATGGTATTTTATGACGCACTTGAAGATTGCTCATCAGATCAAAACGTGAGATTCAGGCGCATTTCAGACATTCTATTAATAAAAGGTAGCTCATCATAAAATTATTTTAAACCTATGGGCAAAAAATATAAACGCGTAAGTAAACGTTACTGGATAAAGTAAAATGTTAACTATAAAATGTACAAGTTTTACTGGCTAAGTAAGTTTATGGCTTTTGATTATGGTAAACTGTAATCAGTATAATGTTATTGTAGTCCCCACTTGTAAAAGATAAGGTAGATTAAGATAATTTATTTGTTTAGATACTAGTAATACATTTATAAAATGCACACAACAGTGTAATGGTGTTTTTCAGCTCACAATATCATATTCTCAGACAGGGTGAGAGATAAAGGATGTAAACCACTGGCCCAGAGCGGTAGATGACACAGTATGTTCTAGAATTGTGTTTTCTCGCTATGTTTTAAGACCGTCTTCAAATTTCACAAGTAACAGCCATTGCTGCATGACTGAAATGGACCAAACCGTTCAAACTAGGGTGTATTGGTATAAAAGTTGCACGGGCTACCGCTGAGCCATAGCTGAGTCTTCTTTAACCGATCTCAATAAGTGAAAGGTACAGATTATACAGTATAGTGAATTATAAAAAAGTATTGCATTTAGGACAGTTAAATTAATAATCACTAAAAAAAAACACAAAAAAATTGTGTCTTAATATAAAAATTGAACAATTTTTTGTCATTTAATTTTAACCAGTATGGTCTCTGAGCCAACGATTTTGACCCTAACAATATCTTTTGGCATTCGTTTAGTTTCTTTTAAAGATAATAATTATACTTATAATATACAATATTTCAACAATAATGCTGCTAAAATATAAAATCAAAATGCAGAGCTACTCACTCTTTTACAAATTCATAAAACCAATCCAATGCTCACATATTATTATTTAGGTCTCTATTGGTACATTATCTTATCTCCACTTTTTTTCTTAGATAAGCTATTCGTAAAGAAATCAAACACTTCAACATCTTAAATAGTCGCGCCTACACTTAAATGGAGATCATTTTGACATAGCTACTCTATGGTACTATGATGTGCTAGACAATACCTCTAACTTGTAAATATTTAATTCCAATAATTATTACATAAATGAAAATCATGGTCATAAGCCGATTAATGTTTATGTTATGTACCTACCGAAAATTTGTATACATCAGGTATTCTATTAAATATCTAGCTCATGTACAGAATACCGGGGAGTCCACGAAAAAAGTTGTTTCCAAACATTGTTCCATTATTTTTATTGACGTTTATGCATGCATAAACTATAATAACCCAACGCACGAGCTTACGAGCTATGCAGAGAGCTATACTTGGCATTTCCCTGCGATATAAGATTCGCAATGAACGTTTATTCCCGTTAAAATACCAAGTGTGGTTACTGGTTGTCAAACAAGAAAAATATATTTTACTGTTTGATTACCCGGATTCGCAAAATAACTAATGTGAACGATATACCTAGCTCTTAAAATTTAGCAGTTAAATGGCAATGGGCGGGCAGAACTGACAACCGATGGATTTCCCTCTTTATAGTTAGATAAGTATGCAGGTAACGATGATAATATGTGTGATGTTTTTTACTATCCTTACCTATTTCATTGTAATTACTTCTTTATTATTATTAATTTATCAATATCGTTTACTTCTAATTAAATGACTTATTAGGTAAAATACTTACGCTGAGTCATAGCTCCCAACATAAAATCCTTGCCCGGCGGTGCCTAGTGTTCCTGTATATTCAATAATGAACGTATACAGAGACGCTTCAACGCCTGTATCGATTTCCAGTAACCAGTCGTCATCATCTACATTGAAATCGGCATCAAAAAAATTATTTCCAGCCACCAACGAGTACTGAACTCTATTTATAGTTAATTCACTAGAAACATAGAAAAATATTGGTTCCTCTCTTGTTGCTGCATCCGTGATTGCCACTTGAGTAACCAATCGGCCAACAAACGTCCCGCTATTTACGTTTGGTTCTAGTTCTATATTGTAATTATTGACTACCATTCCTGGTCTTATTTGATTTCTCATTATTCTAGTTTTATTAGCAAGTTCCGTATCCACTGGTTGTTCCAAAAGTTTCACTGTATCGTCTTTAATATTCACTCCATAATCAACGATATTCACTGTCTCATCTACCTTAGGTACGGTGTCATTTACGATATTCACTGCACCATCAGCAAAATTCACTGCATAGTCCACGATATTCAAATTCATGTCAATTTCACTAATTTCATTATTTGCAATAGTGTCTCTAGCGTTTCGGATGTCTAAAGGTAAACCATTAATTGATATAACAATGAGTGTTAAAATAAACAAATAAATAGTATTCATTTTAGAGGATTTGAATTTGAATAAATTAATAAATGAATAATGAGTTTTTATGACGTCACATTTGAAATAATTATTATGAATGCGTTTACAACGGTTACTCAAACGACACTGATCAGTAAGTTTCCGAAAAGGTTTAAAACTATCCGTGTTCATTGATTTGATATTATAGAGGCAGGTTTTTCCTATAGAGATAATATATCTACACTTCTAGTTAAGATAAAGTATACGTCTGAAAAATACGTTGGTAAAATGAATATTCTTGAATCAATCACCATATTTTCGGTATCAACTTATCCTGATGCAATACACTGAAAAAGTGGTCATATCGGATCCGGTATTGGTGTCGGCATCACAATGTTTTCTATAATCATCAAAAGAGTGAGTGCAAATCCTTGATAACTTGAAGTCATTGGTGCAAGGTCTAAGTGGTATTTGAACTTGCGTGCGTTAGTTCAAAAGTAGCACACTAAAACCGTGCCACATCCGATTTTTCTCTTTAATCTCCATTCGCTCGCATATCAGAGCATTTGTTATAATTATTAGCTTTGTTACTTATAACTTGGTAAATATTTTTAGTTAACGGAAAGTGTAAATCTCAGTCAAGGTGGCATTTACATAAGATGCGATAACAAATCCAAATACACGTGTACTATAATCTAACTAAAGCATCCCTCCACGTACAAGGTACACCATTTGCAGACATCACCCAGTCATGATGACTCATACTTTAAATTTTCAATAAAACATTATAATACGCATCTACTGATTCCTTGTGCGAAAAAAACCGTGTCGCAGCAGTGAGAACCTCCAACATCTGACTCACAACTCAGGCCTATGCTTACGGATACTCTAGAAAAAGATTTTTAAATGCTGAATTCAAAAATACAAAAATATTGTTATTGTAAAACTTTATTGAAGGTATCAATATACATACTTACTAGTACATAATAATTTAAGTATTTACAATTATATATCTCGAACAGTACACTTAAAATAAATATTTTAAAACTAAATTAAGTATATCGGCATAAAGTTATATAACCATTTGGAACCAACTCGTAACTGCGCATTGGTTCGGTAACTAAAAATAGGACGCTACATTAACCCTGCTTTGATAGTTTTCATGAAAGTTTGAATATGATTGGCAATGCAGAGTTAGTGATTGAACAGAGCGACTATGATAGATATGAGCACCAGAAGGCTGGCAGTGAGCGCATTAGCATTGCTTCCATAGTTCTCCCTGAGCCAGGCTTCCACTATACCAGCGTTTAGTCTGTTCCACGTGAGGGAAGCAGCGATGTTCTCCCTGATAGCTGCAATGGACGCAAGCTCTCCAGCCGTGAATACGGTCTGGTGGCGGTCGACGAACTGCTGAATCTGTGGGAAGAAAACAAGCATGAGCCTTCACTAATGGTACCGAAATCATCATAAAACCTAAGATTGGTGGTAGAGCGTTTTCGAACGCTAGCAAGGCATGCAAGCCCCTCAACGACGAATCGGTCGTCAAGCACTTGACAACATGATACGGCATCCTGATACTTTCGATGGAAATGATAAAAAGAGAAACGGTAACAAATTTTGAAGACTTCATGTTACGTGGCATCGTGGTACAAACGCTTTCTCAGTAGACCGCAGTAGTGTAGTAGTACACTTTAACTTGAAAGTATGTCCCGACAAAAAAACTATGGAAAACACCGTAACTGTTTAAACACCCGTAAAGTTATATGTCGCAGACAGACCTACATATTTGTGATAAATGCTTGATCTGTCAAAAAGACGCGTTGTCGATGACATGGTGCAATCTAAGATATCATTACACAACACAACTGTACGGTGATGTCGGTGATATCTGATACGGTGGAAAACACGACGTGATGGATAGACTCTGATATCTTCGGAAGGTGCGTCATAGAGATAATATTCTAAAGAAAACTCTCGACAAAACGCTAGGCGAAATATGTAAGTCTCAAAACTGTTCCGCGTTATGTGTTACCCTACATATAATAAATGTGTAATGAGAAATATTAGAGTAATAAAGAAATTATTGATAGAAATAAAACCTAAGATCATTATAATTAAACCAAAACCTAAAAATTTATTTTAAAAACACTGTACAGGACACTGTAACTTGTGCAATTACAAAAATGACATAGTATTAGGTAAGAAAAGATAAAGTCATTTCTAAACAAATTTGTATCTTTTGTGATTACATTAATTGGTGTTATTAGCTACGGCTGTCTAATTAACTATAATTAACTGTAATAAAATATAACACTTAAACGAAATGAGACTTGAAGAGCTGATTTTGCACTCTATAAATCTTATTGATGGAACTTCAGAATGATGGGCTGTATCACGCGATAATTTTTAATTTAGATGTCAATTCAAGTGTCACTACTGGTATAGGCAACCGTGAATCTTAAAATCAGGCGAACGACTAGCTATTCAACCAATCAATTTACATTAAAAACTCTTACATACCTTTTCGGAGTGGGCCTCAGTTGTGAGCCTTCTTGCGAAAGTGTTGAGGATGTTGGTGGTACCAGTCAGTCCCTGCACCCTAATGGAAATAAAATAATCATTACTTAACTATTTCCTCACTCACGTAATGTTTTAGTAATTTAAATTCACATTTCTTGAAATTATGTATAACTTGTTCATGGTCGTTTGGCTCTTAAATAATTCCTAAAACATACTCATAAAAATATACCACAATTATCATTAGAATCAATGTTAAGCTCTTTAGACTTCAGATCTTTAAAATTTTTACCTCGACTGGATTTCAGGCCAGTGTTCAATACAGAAGTCGAGGGCTGCCTCCATGTTCTCCGGACTCGAATTGATGACCGATACTACGATGGCGTGCTTGTCTTGTTCCCTCACAGGGGAGTTGTCGTTGACCACCTCGTTAAGGTAACTGATGAAAGAATTTAAAGTATTAATGATATTGTTAGTGATAGTAAATGGATACCCAGGTAATATAGCAACATAGGTTGTACAGTTAGAGTTTGAGTAGACATGTGTATCAACATAAAAAAATCACGTTTGTTGTATGAGAGCCCCCTAAATTATTTATTTTATTCTGTCTTTTAATACACCATCTGTGAGAATTTCAAGTCTCTAATAATCACGGTTCATCGGATACAGTCTGGTCACAGACGCATACAGACAGTCAGCGGAGCCTTAGTAATAGGGTTCGCTTTTCCCTTTGGGGACGGAACCCTAAAAATCACGTTACGGAAAGATAACATTCATTAGAATACAGCAGCGTATGTTGAAGTTTATGCCTGATCTTAAAATTATGCCTGAATAAATAAAATAAATAAATAAATAAATATGTGTGGACATTTCACACAGCGCCATCTAGCCCCAAACTAAGCATAGCTTGTACTACGGGATCCAGATAACTGATACAATACTTATATACTTTTTTGTTTGTAAATACATACATAGAATACAATATAACACCCAGACGCAATGAATGATCATGAATTGACTCGTGCAATAATATAGCATATATAGCATGTATAGCATGTACAGAAAAAAATCAAGGGAACAAAAATGGTACTGGTTATTCCGATGTTTATAAGCAAATTCGGGTAGTATATCCAAGCACTTACAAAGTACGCCGTTCTTCATTGGAAGTACACCCGAGCGAGCTTAGCAAGATAGACTGTTCAGTGGAGTCAGTTGAAGCGGTGTACAGGCCCCAAAGGAAGTTGAAGTTATCGACGTCACCACCACGAAGACCGGAGCAGTAGACCGTAGTCTGGATATCAGGGTTTAGGCGCTCGGCTGGATATTTGATATTAGTGTTAGAAAATAGCAGATAAGTATTAGTACTCAACACACCATTCAATCTATCATTTAATCTGTTGCCTCCATCTTTAGAAAATATACTAAATAAAATAGAGTAAGTACTGAAAGAGCTATAGAGAGAGCAATGCCGGTGTTTCCCTGCGAGATAAGATCTGGACAAAGGAGATCCGCAAGTTGAAATGGCAATGGGCAGGCCAATGGGAACCGATGGACGCAGGAGGCGAGCAGCCGCTCAAAGTGGCCCTAGGCCTATGTTCAGTAGTTTACGTCTTCAGGCTGTTAATGATGATGATGAGGTACTATGCAAAAAGACTAAAGACTTTTAGATTATAAAGCATCTAAGCCAGCAAAAGTAGTTTTGCTAATCATGATGACAATCAAACTGTTTTAATAAAATAGCTGTAACTGTTTACTCACAAGGATTATCCCTAAAGTTCTGAAGAAGCTGTGAAGCAGTATTGATGCATTCTTCGTTTCCATGTCGGCAGTTGATGTCGATAATGATGTTCCGATGGTAGGGAGTCACGTGCTGCTCGTTGTTGCCCGTTTGGAAGCCGAGCTCAGCGTACAGTGGGGCACTGAGTTTGAGGAGGTAGGTCTAAAAATAATTGTCAAGTTTTAGCGCGCTCGTTTGGTTTGAATTTAAACAATGGAAATATAATGAACTTTTATATATAGTGAAGATTTTTTTTACGAGTAGAAGAAAAGAAAATTTAATATTGGTCAAATCAGTTTCTATAGTAAACGTTGAACTGCTGTTAGAGAGAGTATAAGAACCAGACGTCATTGTATTAACAATTATAAGGAACAAACAGGTTTTTAAAATATTATGACTATCAATCTGATGGTACCAATACGGTGGGTTCCAGTTTCCAGTTGAACTGAATCAGATTTTTTATTTTATTTTTATTAATTACATACTTACTTTTCTCTACAGAACATTAAATAATATAAAACACTCATTTACTAAATACAACTAGCATGTTTGGCTAGAAGATATCGATGCACCAGATCTAGCTAGCCTTATAAAGCTCTTTAAAAGTACTTCCAATGATGTTGATACTTACTTTGAAAAGGTCATACTCCTCAGAGCCGCCCAGCACCAAGTCCAAGTAACTGAAGGCAGGGTTAGCAGCCGCCCATGGAATGTAGTCCATCTCTTTCTCGAGATAGTTAGAAAGGTCGAAAGCTACGTCGTAGTCCTGGGGAGTTATAATTAGTTTCACTATAAAGAATGAGAAAGTGTTATCTATTACACTTTTATCCTATTAGCCATTGACTTAACCTGTTATTGTTGCTGTTATTGGATTGTTTTATTGTATTTATTTAAGTGATTAAATGTATGCAAAGGCCTAGAGTTTTATACAGATAAATATATTAATATTAGCCAACACTGTTATAATAAATTAATCTTGCTCTTGGTACCATTATGATGTAAGCTTTTTTAGATGTTTGGTAATCAAAACAGTTTATATCTTTCAATAATATTGATTGGTGCCTTTTCTAATATTGCGTTACTTTGTGATAATTATTGAACAAAACCTTCAACACTAGAATGGGAATACTTCGCCTGGTTTTATCAATGTGTTAATTATCAAATTCCAGTTTATTTAGACAACTTATACAAACATCAGAAAATTAGAAAGAAAGAAAGAAAGAAGAAAGAAACACTTTATTTGCACAAACTGTACACAACAACGAATAACAATAATAGGTATGCTAAGCAAATAAAACATAGAAAAACGGAACCTCCTAATTACAAAACTTGCACATAACATAACCTACCTAAACCTTAGTTTGTGCTTCCGTGTGCAAACGTTGTTACTGTGTACAGTGCTGTACAAAATGGTCTGAGCTCAGCATGTGCCATGGACGAATCCAGGGCGCTGATTTTCAGCCCAGACCTTGAGTGACGAAGACACTAATAATAATTAAATAGCAATAACAGGTGGTGATAATAAATTTAATTAATAAATTTAATTACATCGAATAATCCCAATTTGACTACACTGCAAAATACTACTATGTAAATGACACGAGAATTTTGCATGTTCAGGAGTTTTTGCAGTTTCTAAAAAGCTGATTTAGTTCAACACAAGTTTGCTGTTGATTACAATTAATATAATAATGATCTTTTAGAAATAAAATAATTTTGAATAATATAATATTGCATTTTAAATTTAAGTAATCAATCATTTATCTATCACGAAAGAAAGTCTTGTCTCGGCAATTCACCATTTAAATTTTTCACGCCAAATGCCCATTCACATTGAGGATCAAGTCATATTTTTTTATGATAAAAAAGCATTATACAACGTTTTATTCATTCAAATCATGCTGTAGTCGTAACTGCCAATGGGATAAATGAACTACGTTCAAAAACGTATGTTTCCATACTGCTAGCTTCTTGTATTGTGAGAAAAATACCATTTTCGTATCGGGGATATTTT
This sequence comes from Ennomos erosarius, assembly GCA_963580505.1. Classification (NCBI taxonomy): domain Eukaryota; kingdom Metazoa; phylum Arthropoda; class Insecta; order Lepidoptera; family Geometridae; genus Ennomos; species Ennomos erosarius. The sequence goes on from OY756986.1 coordinate 13,379,637, forward strand.
CAATTCTCAAAGCGTTGGATAAATTTGATATCGTGCATCTTGGTGGTATATAGGAGCTCTCAATATCGGCATATAAATAAAACTCTACGAAATAGGGCATTTGGCTGGGTTGAGCAATCATGGGACGTAACGACGTGCGGTATGTTTAGTTGGGTTATAGTGATAGTATTCAATGATTCCTCAAAATGGTGAAAAGGGTGAATAAAGTACGGCCTTCAAGAGTCTTCCAAGTTTCATCGATAATTTACATCGAGTAACTATTATATTTTTATTTATGACAAAACAATTTTTTATAATAATTCGCTATTTAGTGGCAATTTATTTAAATAGCATGTTCGTGTATTTTTATTTTTTACTTACCACTTATATCCGTTATGAAAGCATTGTGGAAATAATAACTTATATTAGTGAAATTTAAATATATTATTGTCATTGAAGCCATCAATAAAATAATTATGTTGTGCCAGATTTATAAGTATAATATTATTTCCCTCTTATTTGACTCTGACTGATGATGATGATGATATACCCACCTGTAATTAGTTCGCAATATTTCTCGATATCGAAAATCCAAACAACTGAACACTTAACTGAAAGCCTCCACCCCGCAAACCACACTTCAATAATGCACGCCGCAATTCTGTTTTGTTCCACTTCAATTATTACGGCCCCCAAATTGCAATGCTGCCTGCATTGCCATTAAAAGCAGCACAGTTGCAATTTTCTACGAATGTTTTTCTCACACTTAGCGTGACTCATTATCGAGTAAGCTGGCAGCCTTGTGGGAATGTTTGGAAATAAAAACACGTAAACTAACTTTTTAAACTGAACTAGGCATGCCCTGCTCGTTAGGTATCGAGCTACAGAAATAAGGGTGCTTACATAAAGAAAGTTTCCGGTACAGACAAATTTTAATCTGTGCTGGTTGGTACCATCGGTGCAGATATTGATTCTATGTTATCTCATGTGCTCAGTTACAAAGAAACCGACAAGCTTAAACCTGTTTCTACATAAATGAGCCGATCAACGGATCGGTACCGGCCACCACAGATTTGTAGGTACTGGAACCCTGTCTCTTTATGTAGGCAACCTTAGCCGCGTTACGCATCAGTAGAGCAAAGCTATAGCAATATAAAGAGGGGCATTTTTAGTGCTAACTTGTAGCGCTGTCTGTACGCTTCAAACTGCACTTTATTGCATTGTAGCTAGGATTGCTATTTATTCAAGTGATTTCGCGGAGTGAAGCTTCTGTACTGTACTATAAACTATTCTGTGGTTGAACGAACGATGTTTCTCGCCACTGAATAACAATTTTCGTTCATGCATATTAACGAAGGTGAAGATGTACTTTTGTTTAAAAAGTTGATTGGAACAGGCAATATACTTTTTTTAATAGATAGAGGAATATGAAATGCTAATATTCCGAGACGCAGATTTCTTGAAACAAAATCGTTCATTCATAAACATGAATTTGTAAAAGGTGGGTGAATGCAGGTACCGTCTTATTAAAATACGGTTGTATCAAGCCCTAAGCTTATAAAATGGAATTAATATTATGAGAAAATGTCGCCAGTGGCTTAGTTAGGTCTATTGGCATGCAAATCTTTGCGGTTATTCCAAATAGCAAAAGAGACTTTAGGCCACCACAATCCTTTTAGACCGGTTTGTGCCAAAGAAATTTGTATTAAGTACACAGATTAGAGAAAAGCAATTGAATATAAATAAATACACGGTAACATTAGTTTTCTCTACATTTTTACATATTAATGAAACTTCTAAGTATATTACTGCAAAAATTCTAATTTCTAATCATTTTTTTAAACCAATTTGAAAAATTTTATAAGTTTCTATTTACAACATAAGTTCAAACTATTGTCAGTGTATAACTACCGTTTGTAAATGCTCAATCATTTTCAATGTTTCATTCACAAAATCATTTCTAGACTTATGTGACGACCATAAGCCAGAAGACAGGAAACGGAACCGTTGGGAAAGAAAGGTTCCCGGGAGCTGACTATGAACCGGTAGACGCAGCACAGACCCACTACTAGGTCGACCAACGATCTTTACACCACGGGTAGCAGATTAAACGTTTATGAATAAACGTTTATTCTATTCTATTAATGCAAGAGGTAAGCAGCTACTCAACTTGGCGTATTTTATGGCTTACGTGATGGTTTTTGGGTGAATGTCTTTTGAAGGGCTAACTTACAACACGTCCAGTTCTGGCCAAGTTGAAGGCATCGTCGAGGAGTTGGGCCCTGTTGAGTAGATGGATGGTCTCGTGGCTTGAGTTCAATGCGTTGGCCAGAGCCACCCAGTTGCTACGTTCATAGTTCACTCGGTAGTAACCTGTTAAAAAAATATTTTTACTTTATATATTTAAGATATGTTACATTGGCAAATGAAGACGGCCTGTCTGGTGGAAAGATTTCTTACACCAGGGACCAACTTACTTTTACGAGGACGAAGACAAGTTCTTGAATCTTGTTAAAGGATGAAATATTTTGAATGGTTTCTATTAAAATACAGTGCCATAATAAAATAAACTATTTATCAACTCTTACTGTGTATCACCGACAATATTACCTTAAGAATAGTAAAAAGAGGTACCTATAGTAACTATATTCTTGTGAAACTTTAGCGTTAAAAAATATTGTTTTTAGTACCTATCTATTTTGATTTTAAATAGAATCAGAGCATTTAGGAGTAGGTAAAGAAGTACCATACAATTTTATGGAGCATAGTTGGGATATCATAACATTATACCTACGTAATATTCGAAAGCTATTTTGTAGCTCTGAACGGGCTCGTGTGAATGTTATAATAAAATTTCATGTTCTACTTTTTAGCTACTTTGTAGCGAATAAACAGAAATGTTCGCATGGAATCAAGTCAACGTATTTAAAAACACTACAAGGCAGTTTTGTAAATTTATCGACGTTCCAGATATTAAATAATTTGAATGGAGTTAGAAAAAATCTGGCGAACATCGGCCTTCGAGAATAACATTGCAAATATTCAACAAAATATCATATGAATTCAAAAATGTTTTTATATAAAAAACAGCAGGGTAGAAAAGAAAAATTTTGATCGTATCAGATTGAGCGAGTGAGGTAGAAGATTCAGTTTTTTTATTGGATTTATCCACGTACCAGTCTGCTGCTTGTTCACGATAAACCAATCAGCACTGGCGATGTTAGGGATGTCGAAGGAGACTGCGGGTCCGACGGCCGGCACCCAGCCCTGAGGGCTCGTGTCATTGAAGTCAGGGTCCTGGGATGTTACCCAGTTTACAGGGATGTGCCAGCGGTCGTTGGAGCTAAGCGATGTGTCGGTAAGGTAACGTTCCTGGAGGGAAAAAAAATCAATTAAATCCACCTGTTTTCTTATACGGCTTTGAAGTCTAGCAGATTTTCTTAATGCTAAAATCTTCTATACTTACCTATAATGAAACTGTAATAGGAAAAATTTTGTACAGTGAAGATATTTTGATTTTTTTTGAGGACTCCTTATTATCGATGCTGAAGCTTTAAATGTATTTTTTGTCTGTTGTCTGTCTATTGGCTGAGCATTACGCCGTAACTAATAAATAAATAAAATAAATATTTGTGGACATTTCACACAGCGCCATCTAGCCCCAAACTAAGCATAGCTTGTACTATGGGAACCAGATAACTGATACAATACTTATATACTTTTTTGTTTGTAAATACACATAGAATATAATATAACACCCAGACGCAGAACAAACATGTATGTTCATCACACAAATGTTTGTCCCGGGTAGGAATCGAACCCACAGCCCTCAGAATGAATGGATTCAAATGAAACTTGGCATTATTTGACTTCATACTACAAGGTATGCTATAAGATACTTCTTATCCTGAAATTCGGCACGGTTCGCGCTGGAGAGGCTACAGGTAATTTTTAACTTATTTTCACGTGCCAACGAATTTAACCATTTACGTGTAAATATGAACGAATCTATAATATTAGTATCAGTATTTATCAATTCATGATTTTTATAGCAGTATCGTAGTGCTAGCTCGTGATTCTAATTTTTCCTTACAAAATTATTTTATTTATCATTTTTTTCTTCTATTTTTTGTAATAAATCAGTTTCTATCAGTTTATTTATAAGATCTATTTCTAGCATACTGCTTAATTTTGTACGTTGGCGTTGTACAATTATTCCAAATGTCTGCAAAGGCATAAATTGTCGGTAACCAGAAGCTGTCAGTTGCCAGGGAGATATTGTGAAGTATCTAGTTACTTTCATTAGGGTTTCGTCATTGGCTTAATATTCTTCTAGACTGGGTATAATAATGGTATGACGGTCATAGGAATATCATCATCATCATCATCATTAACAGCCTGAAGACGTCCACTGCTGAACATAGGCCTCCCCCAGGGAGCGCCACTTAGAGCGGCTGCTCGCCTCCTGCATCCATCGGCTCCCCGCGGCTTTCACCAGGTCGTCGGTCCACCTAGTGGGGGGCCGGCCTACGCTGCGTCTTCCAGTTCATAGGAATATAAGCATTATTGATAGAGGGAGCCAGCAAAGGCAAAGTTTATTTAAAATTGTATCATCTATCCAATAGAATGTAACAAAGATGTTTGACCTATAAAAACAGGAACTTAGTTCTATAAGCTTCATATTTTAAAATAATAGATCTAACTATACACCCTTATATACAAAATCATAAATAACTGGATGCGGTTTAAAACAAATGCTTTATTTAAAGTGACGTTAATAAGACAAAATTTAAAGGTCTAATAATAAAACCAACGTTTACCCAAAATAGTGTCACTTTTCTACTATTGACGATTACTGTACAGATGTATCTTTGGCAGCGTCTAGAAATTATATAGTCAAAAAAAATAATAAGCTTGCATTTGACAGAAACCGGGTATAATCAGCTCGTTCCAGTTTTCAGAAGATTTGTTGAAACGGCAATTCCAGTAATTCTGTTTCATACATTTTTAATGCTTAAAGTGGGTACTTTGTCTATAATACGTATCATATTTTGTAGTAGTATGTAGTCTTAATACATAAAAATAAAATGTTGTCAGTTTGTTTGTTATCTGGGTTTCACGGTGAAATTACTAAACTAATTTCGGTAAAATTATGCATTCAGATTGCTTACAACTGAGATTAACAAAGGGTATGTTTATCCTGAAAAATTAGGATTTATGTGGGAAAATGGAGCGCGGTTTGCGAGGTGCCTTAAATACATATACACAGTTGCTTTCACACTTTAGGAAAACAGAACGTTATATTATTTAGTTTCATTGTGAATCGGGCTATTGAAGATTTAATTACCCATCGTTATGAGTCATCAATAATGAGTCATCATCAATGAGTCACCATTAATGAGTCATCGTTAATGAGTCATTATTAATAAGCCATCATCGCTTACCTGGGCAATTTGAATAGACTGGGCAGTAAGTGCAGTTCTCTTAACGGTGATGACGGGGAAGCCGCCCTGCATGGTCCAGCGAGTGAGGACATTGTCGAGGGTGTAAGGGATGCTGTGGTTGGATGAGTTCAGGACTTCTTGGAGAGCAGCGTAGAGGTGAGACGGACCAGTGGCTCCGCGGGAACTAGATATTGAAATGTTTTTTTAACTTCACATAAATCACATAAATATAGTTAGTAGTTAGCTCTTTTGCAAGTTAACATTAAAAAACCTATTTAATCATAGAATAACTACCTTTAATAATGGAAATAAGCAGGCTACATTGCTCGTAGAAATGTCCTCGAGTGACGAACTGGAAGACGCAGCGTGTATTTTTTATAATATCAGTAAATGACTATGACTATGACTATTATATAAGTAGTTGACTTACTGTCTCCTGATGTAGAGGGCCAGTCCTTGCCTAAATACTTCAGGAGTCAGGAAGTGTTGCATCATTCTGATCACGGACCCAGCTAAAATAGAATAACATTATTTGATACTTCTTCATACAGTATTGTATCTCCTCCAATTCATTTTATTCTTATTGTGAGCTCTTTAAAGGGTAATCTTGATATTTTTCTCGACATTTTATCTCGTGAGAGACCTATTACCTATTATAGCACAGACCAAAAAAAACGCATCAGGTGGAAAGCGTCATTTGTTTCAATGCTCCGTGTGTTATAGTATTAGATGCGTGTGGAGAGACCGTGACAAGACTATGGTGGCGCCTAAGTATGTCTCACTCTAACAGCGATGACAAGTATTCACGCAGTACGCATGCCAGGCCATCTGATTTCTGTATCTTGCAAAAATAAAATGTTAACAGTGGAATGGTTATTCAGTTTTTGTCTCTCTATTTAGTTTGAAATGGGTAATGATAGATGTAGAGAAAACATTGAGTACTTATTCCACTGTTATACGGTGTTTATTATTATACATTACATTTTTGATAAGCGACCGCATTGAAAGTGCCCAAGATCTGAGAAGGCGTGTACACTGGATGCGTCATAGGGTTGATGCTGAGGACTGCATCGGATTGGAACACGTTCTGCAGAGCGATCACGAACTGATCCATCATGCGCCATTCTGGGAGTACCTAGGAATAGAAAATTAATTACCTCTGGAATACCAGCATTGAGATGACAATTGGATGGCAATGCATGCTTGTACGATATCGGGTCGCTGAGAGCTTAAGAGCTTAACAGGCACCTCGTTATTTTACCGGAATTTAAAGGGGATAGAGCCTCTGTGGCATATACATCCACCCGCTGTTGACGTTAATTTTGCAAAACTTCTGCGTACTATGAAAGTAATATTCATGGGTCATCATCAGCCTGAAGATGTCAACTGTTGAACATAGGCCTCGCTCAAAGAGCACCACTTTGAGCAGCTGCTTGCCTCTTGCATCCATCGGCTCCCCGCAGTTCTGACTAGGTCGTCAGTGCACCTGGTGGGGCACCAGCCTGCGCTGCGTTTTCCAGGTTTTTCGGATATTCATGGATATTTTATACAAATATAAAAGAACTAAGAGTTCATGGAATAAGAAACCAATCCCATCCCAAGAAATAAGAACATAGACCATCGTAGTACATAGTCCTATTATTCGTGGGTTTCTAAATAGAGAGAAGTTAAGTTAAATTATATATCACGTGATTGTTGCATGTTAAAAATCATAATAGATATAAAACTTACAAGATCAGTAGCATAGTTCTCAAAGAAGTTGGCAAAGCCTTCGTTGAGCCAGGTATAGGTCCAGGAGAGAGGGCTGACTTCGTTGCCGAACCACTGGTGTACGTTCTCGTGGCAAATGATGCGCCCGATGTTCTGCTTCACGTTTGTGGTCGTGACGCCATCTTGGACTAAGAGTGCTGCTTCTCTGTTGGTGAAAGAGACTCTTTAGAGAATGCTGTTTCTGCTCTTTATTTTGGCTTCACTCGTACTTACTTCATTATTCATAAACCTATTTGATCCATTTACATGATATCACTAGCCATGGTAGCTTAACGTAGACTTTAGAGACGGATGGACGTGGTTATTTTTTGCAATTTTACAAATCAAAATGTGATTAGGTACTTACCATACTTAAATTAATGTATTGTATTACTATTTCAACATTTTGAACTAATCACGAACAGTTAATACCATTGCAAAGATAACATAAGAAACATCAGCATAGATATAAGAACCACCGAATTAACTTAATAAAACACAAGTTTTTGGATAAATAATAGGTACCAGTGTGGACCGGTGACCTAGTTACAACTGGAGAGCCATTAGATGCAAGCGGCAAGTAGCCGCTCAAAGCGGTACTCTATAAAAGCGTTCAGCAGTGGTATTCAGCTTATAATATTGAAAAATAAAAATTATCATCAAATTCTATCTTAACTTGATGGTTTACTATTATGTATATAGTATTATAGTACTTAATCTCACAGAATATCACATTTACTCTAAAACTACGAAGGTAAAACAGTCGTTCTTATAAAGCTTCTTTGTTAAACTTGTACCAAGTTATTAGCATAAAATATGAATGTCCGTACATCAGCTCCTTTTGACACCAGACCTTTATCACGGCTAGCAGTTTGAAGCGCTCTTAAGCACTGCAATTTCTCAACACAAGGCTAATTAATTAAAGAACTCATTTTGTTCAAACACTTAGTGAAATGTTGTCTCTTTTGATATTCAAGTAATTTCTTTAGGGAATCTGTAGTTTAGACGTGAATCAGACTACTGATTAGAAAAAATTTGGTTAATACTTAGTCTTAACTTAAATAAGATCAGAAACGCATAGGTTATTAGGTTGTAGAATATTTTTGAAAGCAGATTGACATCAGATATAATAATAACTTTACTAAAATTAAAGGGTTATGTTCTTCATATATTGCTTTTTTGTCAAACATAATGCATTTGATTAAACGCTTATAAACTAAGATTCAATTTAGATGCATCAATTGACTGTAAATTGTTTAAAATTGTAATTATTAAACTAAAATTGGAGATTTTAGATTCATTATCCACTTAAGACTGTTATTAACAAAGTGTTCCGTAATTTTACCAAAAACTTGGTTTACATCTGAAAATAGGCTTTTATATTCCTAATATTACCTTATCTGAGACTGTATGCACGTAAAAACTCAGAAATGGATGTGTGCGAAATACGCAACGAAGGCGATTTATCGTTGAAACCAAGAATTCTTTCGGCGACTTACAGAAATATTTACGGCCATGCTTAACGTTGAACACTCGTATTGACACACGATAAGAGCTCATAAATAAGTGTGTTTATGGCTTATCATAAAATATTTCTCAGCATCGCCTTTTTATGTCTAATAGGAAAGGGATTTTATGCCTTTTTTGAGCGTTACTTTGTGATTAATTTGGACGGCTGCAACACGGAACTCTTATAAAAGCTTTGACAGACAGTATAAGTATAGGAACTTTGAATTGCGGAATTTGAAATAGTATTTTGTATTCTTTCATCGTTTACGTCAAACGTTTATTTAATTTTTGCAGTAGTAACTTTTAAAAAGATCTATCATTCATCATGTCATCATCAGCCGGAAAGTGGTCACTGCATAACATAGTATTTGCCCACTAAACGCCAGTTTATACTACCAGCTTTAAACAAGTAGCCGGTTCACCTATATAGGATTTTTGCTACCGACCCCATTTCTTTGTTCACGAGTGTAGATTATTGCACGACATCTTGACCAGTCGGATAAACATGAGAAAAATTTTAAGGGTTAGAATTGATTAGATGAATATCGATGGTCGAATGACTGGTAGGTAGAAGTACTTCAATCAATTGATACGTGTTATCACGACTTTATCGAAACGTGATAAGACATACCTATATGTCGTAAGAATGTGGTATTGGAATTAGTATTGTATTTTTAATACTTATTTTTACGAAATGGATTTTTTGTTGAAGGGAAATTCCCGCTTCAACATTCCAAAGTGAATCATCAAAATTGATTCAGACATAAATGATGATGATAGTCAAGATGTAAAGTTAAGCAGGTCTGCTAACACCCTCAAGTTAACCATCTACTGCAAAGCACTTTGCGATGTGTTTTGGCATCCTCACTAGTGAGTTAGTTCCAAATGGCTTGGGTCCCGTATCGGACATAACTGTCAATTATCATCAGGTAAATTAGGTGAAATGATATAAGCCCTGTCTGTCTTAAAAACAAGACCAATTTTAAGAAAATCCACCAGATTTTAGTCATACTGACCTGTAAATTACTAGACCCCAGTTTTCCATAGCTCCAGCAGCAAAGTCAGGTACAGCAGCCTTGTCCATTTTAGGGAACAGGTAAGGGAATTCGGTATACCCTTCCAGTGCCACCATGTTCTTTTGGCCGAAGTCCAGTGCAAAGTCGGCGAAGTCCTGAGTGCCTATTGGAAAAAATTGCATAGATAACTGTGGTGTGCGATGCGTGATGCCGGAATTATTTGGATAGTGAAATCACCCAAAAGGCTTTTACTTGATGGAGCGGCAATATTATGAAACAAAAAAGATAAGAGCCTAGAAGAGCAGAGCTGAAGATTGGGATTATTAGCATGTTTGGAGGTGGACTAATATAAACTGATGATGATATAACTGTAAAATTGCTGTCAGTGAACCAACAAATAAAGCTTTGAATAAGCAAACACTAGGTACAGTAGCGTGACTTGAGAGATTTACAGCTCGTACAAATAGATCCACAGTACTCTGCACCGTATTAAAGTTTCGCGTAATTTAGTGGACTGATAAAAATAATGATCATCATCATCATCATTAACAGCCTGAAGACGTCCACTGCTGAACATAGGCCTCCCCCAGGGAGCGCCACTTAGAGCGGCTGCTCGCCTCCTGCATCCATCGGCTCCCCGCGGCTTTCACCAGGTCGTCGGTCCACCTAGTGGGGGGCCGGCCAGTTCGTGGTCGCCACTTGAGAACCATAAATAATGATATGAGAAAATAATGATATTTTTATGAAATTAATAGCCGTAACTTTTTTACATAAAAAAATCACCATCAAACTCATTTAGTAACATTTGCACCAACTCACAAAATAACAAATGAATGAAGTAGATACTGAGATACCTATAGTTTTAATTCTTACCAGGTCTGGAGTACACCCTAAACGGAACGTGGTAGACAGGGTTGTTTTCGTTACTAACGTATCGGAAGTTGGATACTAAGTATGCGAGGAGATATGAGGACATCACTAGTGTATCTTCGAACTCATGTTTCAGCCAGCCAGGTACATCTTCTCTGTAAAATAAATACATTTGAATAATTCCTATTCGGAGTTTTCTTATCTCTCAAGCTGAAACAGGTTCAACATCATCATTAGCTTGTACTCTGCTGGCCATAAGTGTTTTTAAGGCATGCCATTGAGCTCCGTTTTCTTTTTCCGAGCTCTTTGCTTTCAGCTACTTGCGTATGCCATCGTCCCATCCTTACTGTATAGTATTAAATTTCTGTAGTTTCATCTCACTGCAGGGCGAGATGACACAATTCCTTTGAAAAGGTTTCAAATTTGCCAGTTACTTAGTATTGTTGTTTTTTATCTATGGTTATATTTCTTTGATGATATTATGGTCTTAATCAGAAGACATCAAAGATTTAATCATCAAAGTTCTATAACACTGGTAAATTCAACAGCGTCTTCTAAAATAATTCATATTAATTTGAAGTACTTTTTTTAAGCACTTACTGCAAAGTTTCGTTCCTGATCACTGTGTTACTTCTGATTACGTCGAATTCTGCAGGTGCGTAGATGGTGGTCCTGAAGATGGCCTTCTTATCGGGTTCATCATAGCATGGGAACGCACGGCGAGCAAAGGTTGGTTGAAGCTGGGATGTGATCAGTGGTCTGAAAGTTAATAAATTATTAGAAGATAGAAGAAAAATAATATAGATAAGCGTAGCACCACTATTATTGATCGGAAACAAGATGCGGATATGAGCATGTATTTTGTTATAAACCTTTTGATTGATAACATCGAATTGCAAGCAAATAAGGTCTAAATTTCTCCAAAAAAAAAAAAAACAAATATATACTCACACAGTAACACCATTCTCTACATAAGTTGAGACATAGACACCAAACATATTAGCAGCGTACTGAGCAACATAGTTGATATGCACAATATATGGCTGAAGAGGTTGAAGTGGTTCCGACAGTCTTATCGTCAGGAAATGGGTGTCGTCTTCCGCCAAAGTGAAACTAGAGAACAAATTGTTAACAGAATCTCTTTCAGTATAGATCTGGATGTCATCAATGTTCATTTCCATAGCCTGGAGCACTATGGTATCGGTGACGAGGTTGGAAAGGATTCTTATGGTCACATTTCCAAAGAAGTAATCTGTGTTTCTTGGGTTGAGGAAAAGTCTGACGTCATAGAAAGTGGGAAAGGTATCTTCAGGGAGGACGTAGAGGGCACCCAACTCTCTGGTGACATCATTGGGGATTACTGGGACACTCAAAGCGGTGCCTATGAAGGCCAGGCATACCAGTAAATACATTTCTGAAAACAAAAAGTAAAATTGTAATCGGTAAAAAAACACGAGTGCATTTTTTGTTTGTTTGTAGCTTTTGAATGAAGATTATTGACAGAGATAGTACCTTTCTTTTTAGAGATTGCAATAGTTTTATCAAGTACCTACAGGTTCCTACAAAACAATCGTGATTTATCCAAGGCCTTTTTCCGTAAAATAGCTGACAACAGAAGAAAAAGCGTATCTTCCCAGTCCGCGTTTTCGCTATGAAAAAATGATCAAATAAAACAAGCATTAAGCAAAACAACTTGGATTACTTTCTACAAAATCAGCAAATAGAACTCTAATATGATGCTAACAAAGCTTTGATTAGGTAATCGTCAAATTTTATCGTTTTTTGTGCTGTTGAAAGGTTTTGTTGATCTTTGTCCGGTAGATACGAAATCCGGTTCAAATATCGTGAGCGACTTTTAGGTCGGGTTTTCTAGTGGAAAAAGTTCTGGGACTTCAAAACAGCCACAAACGAGCATTAGCGCGGGTCGGTGGTTAAATTAATGTACGTTGAGGGCGGTTAACATTTTTGAAGTTTTTACTTTACTCGTTGTCGTTACGAAGTTGAGACTATTTGATTTCAGTAGGTACAATGTGGTTGGATTGTTTGTATTTAATAGTTGTTTTCAAAATTATAGATGTAAGGACAGATCGCTGCCTAAAATTGTTTACGGTATTTTTTTTATTGTAAAGGATATGTCACCGTCTTATTGTAAAAACAGTTAGTTTATAAAAAAACGCGGTTATTTATAAACTGTCGATTTATTGCAATCGGGCATTGCGTCTCACAATAAAACGGTCGATATTTGGGTTGTTTGTAATTAATCGGCATCACTTTGTTTTATTGTAATTGTGTACTTCTAGTGTGGTCAAAACTAACCTAATAATATTATTATTATTATTTTATTTATTTTCTTTATAATATATTGTTAAATGTAACGCTGTTGGATTACCGAAATAAATAAATAAATAACACTGCTCCTCGCTTCGCTCGTCGTCGTAACCTACTGATTAGCCACTAGTGACTCTAAATAAGCAATAAATTACCGCAAAAATTACGGGATTGTTCACAATTAAACGCTACTAAGCCCTGTTTTTTTATAATCTCACCGCTAGGCACCGACTGTTTATAAAAATCAACATTATCCCTGTTATTGTAAGACATATTGTCAGTTTGCAATAATTCGACAGTTTATAAATAACTGGTTTGTTTTCATTTATTTATAAACAATCGGTTTTTACAATAAGACGGTGACAGATAAACATTTAAAATTAATTGGAATATAGTTTGATTTAGATTGGTTTGAGATTTATCTGAATTGGATTTTAGATTTAATATTAATTTAGTTTGATTTGAGTTTGCTATGAATTTGATTGGAGGTTGTTTTGTTTGAATTAATCCAACTCATTTTTATTATTTTTTACTGTATTTTTAATGGTCTTACTGTATTTTATGAAGAAATAATATTTTCTTCGTAATGTAGGTAACTATAGGTATATTATTTTTCTCTATGCTATAGGTAAGGGCTATAAGTACCTTTTTGAACTGAGAGAAATTAGGAATTAATATTATTAAAGCTTCGCCATTCATTTATGCAAAAGTGTATTTGAATTATAATTCCGCTAAACTTTTGATGTAAATTTTGTTAAGCAATTAACTTCATTAATTATAAGGGTTGTTACTTAATCACATTAAATCTTAATTACTCACCCTTTTCCGCCTACAAAAAGTTGTGATTTTAGGCTAAATATTTTAGCGAATTTTTCTTAAATTATTAGGTATAAAAAGTGTGCCGTTTTTGTTATCTCTCGGAGTTTTTAAGTCTCATGGAGATAAGGACTTATCGGTGTGAACTATAGGTATAGTTAGACACCTTGATAACAAAGTGATAAGGTAAAAATCCACTTGTCAAAGTAAGACGTCGTTGCCCAATCTATGGACAAACGTGCTATTATAGCTGGAAATTTTGATCTGGAAAATAGAGCTAGTTTCTAATACTTATAAAGAGAAATTTGAATCATAAACGGGAGTAGAATCCGTATCTATTATATTATTATATTCTATATATATTCCTACCTTTAGCCGAGACATCGCAGACATACTTTTATCGCAATCGCAATTGACAACATTTAATTTTTTTTCTTACCCATACAGTTTTTATTAGTTTTATTAAAGCCTCCTGCATCCAGCCTACGCAAATATGTTGTATAGGATTTTTGCTCGTTTTTAATGATAATGGTATAAAAAATACTGAATCCTTCGTGCACGAGTCCGGCTCGCACTTGGCCGGTTATTGAATTGGTTTTGAACCGCGGGGAGCCGACGGATGCAGGCGCCAAGCTGCCGCTCAAAACCACCTTGAGAGCCCTCAAGGTGGTTTGGACGTCATCAGGCTGATGATGAACAGATCTACTTCTAGAAATCAAAATCGTTAATAATTAAAATGTACACTTACCGAATGTATTTACTTGTACACCGATATAAAAGGACTGGATTATTTTAACAGCAATTAGGCATTATACATGATTATAATATTTATCAGTAATTTATCGCAAACAGACATTATAGATAAAATCGGATAACTATTATGATTTAGAAATATTTTAATATTTTTTCGACCTGAATTTTTACCTGTTAAAAATGCAAAATTTGTCATTTTAATGATAACGAATGACATGACGAGCTAACAAAAAGGATATAACTTCCCAAATAAAGCCACAAGTAAAATTTTCATCTAGTGTTTAGTAAGTTTACGCTAGATTTTTCTATACTAATAAATCTAAGTAAATGGTAAGTCCTTAACAAACTTTTGTTAATACATCAAGCCAAAAAGTAAAAATATAATTTTAAATAATCAAGATTAAATTTTTCCAGTCTAAATCCTAATGAATGTTTTGTAGACATAGGTAAAAATCATTGTGAGATTACAACGTTGATAAATTAATTAGGTATTACAAGGAGATTAAAATGTAATCATGTTAATCAGATAAATTACTTATTAATGAGCGCAACTGAGGACATGCTGAGTGTACATGTACCTACATGTTGGTATAGACTTACACAGTATGTAGACCGCAGTTAGGTATATTTTATGTACACTCCTTTTAGATCTGGCAACCGGCGGGGAAGAAAGGTTTTCGTGTGACCACGACCCGGGAGACGCAACGTGAGTAGGTCCCCCATTAGATGAATCGACGATCTGGTAAAACCATGGAATTAGAGAACCGATGGATGGAAACGAGGCGCTAAATTACATTATTACGTCACAGTCTTAATGTAATTTAAGCGCCTTGGGGTATTATTATTTTGTACCAGTAGTTCCCATTTTAAACACGTACCGTATTCTTATTTCCACTGCTAAAGTATCTCCCATCTCTTTGCATTTGTTTTTACCCCATCCGATTTTAAAAACGATTGCAACTGTTGCAAGCATCTTGACCTCCAATCCAGTACCTCCATATTTCATAATCTGAAAAAAAGTATCCTCATTACTACACACATTCCGTGCTTCGGAGGGCACGTTAAGCCGTCGGTCCCGGCTGCTGTCGTAAAACAATAGTCGTTAAGCCAAGTCAGAAGCCTTCAGGCGGCCTAAAATTCTGACACCAAGACTGACCACTTGCCTACACGAAAAGAAGAAGAACTACACACGTTTAGGGTATATTTGACTGTTATAATTTATTGCATAAATAAATAAAGTTCTTCAATAAATATGCAGTAATGAAAACAAAAATTAAATATCTCAAAAATTACAAACTTGCATTTTAAAATACAAGAATAGAAAGAGTCCAAACACGCAGTTAAGCAAGGAATGAATTTCGACATAGTTGAGATACTGCATATGTTATGTGTAGTGTGACAGCTATGACTACTAACTACGATATATACCAACGTCAAAGTCATGCGAAACTGCCGCTCGGCAGGTATTCATGGGCCCATTCAGCGAGCTGCATTCATGGCTGGATGGAGGTCGGTCCACTCGCTACCGGCACTGAAATATTCACTTAGAAGTGAGCTTGTCGTCACGGCACACAGAGAACGATTGAAGTATACATACTATGTAGATGGTGATAACTGAAATTCTTATGTAATTTTTATTGACTAAGCTAGAGAAGCGTCTCCAGCGTTTTTGACAAAACTGATTTAGTAAATCTGCGATTTCGCATGTCCGGCCGGATTTCCGTTGTCAGGCTGTTATTATCTACAGGTCGCATTTTTCAACCGATTCTCGTGTTTGTAATCGAGTTCGATAATTATATGGATATTTTTATTGAGTACATTTTTGGAAATCCTTTTAAGTTGCAGCGCCATTGGCGTTGCAAACATAAAAATTGGTTTTTCTGTTTACAACTATGCAAAAACAACTTGTAAAGTCTACAGGAGCTACTAGCTTGCTTAGAGCATTTAGAAAACTAGCTTGTAATGGTAATAGTTGACTTGGAATTTGTATAAATTAAACTTAATGACGGGCCCGTTAGCTCAGTTGGTAGTATCGTTGCCTTCTGAACTGAGAGCCGTGGGTTCGATTCCTACCCGGGACAAACATTTGTGTGATGAACATAGATGTTTGTTCTGCGTCTGGGTGTTATATTGTATTCTATGTATGTATTTACAAACAAAAAAGTATCTAAGTATTGTGTCAGTTATCAGGTTCCCATATTACAAGCTATGCTTAGTTTGGGGCTAGATGGCGATGTGTGAAATGTCCACACATATTATTATTATATTATTAATTCAAGGAATGTCAGAAACATGTTTTGTGTGCCCCTTTTAATTGTTAATCAATTTTTACTCAGAGTGTTTGTGCCCTCCTGGAAATTTTGCCACTGTAGGGTATGTGACTATGGTCACATACCAGTGGCAAGATCAGTGGCGTTTAGTTAGTTAAAACGACAACTCAATGGTTGTTAAGACGCGGGTTTATATCAAATAAGGGCACATTTATATCAAAGTTATTTAAAAATCCGCTATTAAAATAAGAAAACAGCATGTCCATTAATAAAATGAGCTTCAATTTTAAATTAACTCATAAAATTGTCTCATAAAAGAGAAATAAAGCATCCTGTAACCGTTTAGGTCGGCCTAATGATGATAATATCTGACCAAAACCACTTACATTTATTCCTAAATGGAATTATTACTAAACAAAATGAAATGTTGAATGAATGTTGGGATTTATTTTCACTCGATTTGTATTGGGAAAATCACAAAGATAATCTGTCGAGTAAATATACAAATAGACAATAATCATGAAATAACTATAATATCATAATTATCCGCCTGAAGACATCCACTGCTGAACATAGGCCTCCCATAGAGCCCCACTTTGAGCAGCTTGCTTCCTACATTCATCGGCTCCCCGCGGTTCTGACCAGATCTTCGGTCCCCCAATTGTTGGGACTACGCTACGTCTTCCAGTTCGTGGTCGTCTCTCGAGAACCTTTTTACGGTTTGAGCCGTGTTCGTAGTTGAGTTTCGTAACTAGCTACGAAAGAAGAAATATTTTTCATTGTTCCGTAATCAACCATCATGTTTCATGACATTATTATTTCAAGGTTATAATAATATTGTTCGAATTCGTACCATGAACTTATAAAGTATTCCTGCGTGTGAACGAGACGTCTACAATTTTTATATGGCGTTATCACTGTCGCACGTCAGTGTCAACATGATGTAAAGGTATGAACATGACAGTTATATTTGAGTGAACGATTTAACGTGACGTCATCAAAACTGCTCTGGCTCTGTAACATTAAAGTATTCTTACTTTTATGTCATTTGTCATTGTATGATGGAAATAATATCGAAGTAATAATGCTATAAGACCTTGTGGTGACCCGCCCAGGACGTTTGATGAGATTGTGAAACTTTTTTAAACGTTACATTGTATAGCGTCCCGCCCCCGAGGGCGTCGTTAATTAAATCGTTACGGACGGTTGCAACGCTTCCAAACGCGCAATATGAGCCGTATCGAGCGATACCATGAGCATAAAACCAATGGAGTGCTAACACGCATGTTTTCCAAATTTAAATACCTTTGCGTGTAGATGAACAATTTTCAAATTACGATGGTATCGATTATGTTGTGCGGAATTCTGAACTAAAACTAATTTGACAGATATAAAATGTTGCTGTCTCTCTCATTATAGTAGAAATAACAAGGACGGTATTGGTTTCAAAAGTATTCGTTATATTTTGAAACCCTGCGAACCTGCAGTCAATAGCTAGTTCTTACTTAAACTTTTACGTGAAACACTGTCTGTTTGTTTATTCGGCTAAATCGATTTTATGAAATTTTGCACACGGGTCAACCAAGGATACGTTTTTTTACTTTTTTGCCCCGGAGCATTGAGTTTTTTTCGGAAAGTCCGGTAGATTATAAATAATATGAATATGCTTCAAATAGCAGCTTAATGGTTACTAAAAATCAGCGGTATTGGCAGTCAATCATACTAATAATCTATGGTTCTATCGACTAATTTCTGAAACAATTCAGTTCAAAGGGTAACACGATCCAGTTCTAATTTCCCCCGTTTGATATTTTATTGAGAAGGTAATAGATATTGGAAATTTCATTATACCTTAAAACGGTAATTAGTAAAGTCTTATTTAATAAAGTTTATTGCCAAAGCCAGCGAAGTTTCTGAATCAATAGGCATGATGACTGCTTTTTTTTTTATAAATTGATCATATTCCTCAAGAGATAAACATTTGTAAAAACAAAAATTAAATATCTCAAAAAATGACCATGTTACAAGCATTTTAAAAACCGGAATAGAAAGAGATAGCAAATGACTGTGACGTCAGAGAAAGGTCGTTATAGTACCTCATTACTAAGCTATGGTAGCTTTTCATACAATCTCTTTGGCATGTGACGTCACGAGTAGATTTTTCATAGTAACTCAAGTAACTCTAGAAACAGAGCGCCCCCAGCGCTCTGTTTCGCGAGAAAGGGACAGGAGATGCCTCCCGTAGAAACTTTAAAAGCTTATTACTCCGTGATTTATTCACCGATTTTGCTTATTTTTTCAATTATTGCATTCATTTTTAATCTTCTTTATGAAAGTAATATTTACTTGTTCATTTTTAATAGTAGTCATAATGCCAATTCTGAACTCCTGATATTTGGTTTCTTTGGTCAGGATATTAGTACTCGCGTATAGGTATTATTTAAAAGAATGAATGATTTTTACGATTAAACTAAGCTTAAAGAATCGATAAAAAAAGTATTAAGAAATGCAATAATTTGTATAGCTAAATAAAATAATTACACTTAACTTTTACACATAC
Organism: Ennomos erosarius; assembly: GCA_963580505.1. Classification (NCBI taxonomy): domain Eukaryota; kingdom Metazoa; phylum Arthropoda; class Insecta; order Lepidoptera; family Geometridae; genus Ennomos; species Ennomos erosarius. The sequence continues at coordinate 13,398,931 of OY756986.1, forward strand.
TTACCAGATTTTATTACAGATTATTAAATTCTATTAAAATAAAATGCTAACTACTATTTAACATGTAACATTTAACTTTCGTGAACAATCGTGAGCTTTAGGAGCTTAGTCAAGCTTGCCTGTTGCGTCGTAGCTTCAAACCACCGTAGCACCGCTACGGCTCGTAGACCCGTAGCACTCGTAGCCAGTTATCTCGCGCGTCTCAGCCCTTCCGCCCGTATCGCGCCACCGTTCAGCCAACTAACCTATTTAACACACGTCACTTGCTATTATTTTAAAAAGTCAACGTTCCATTTTTAAATGGAGTCTTTCATTGAGTGATATTATATTTTTATTGAGTTCCATATTTAAATGGGGACTTTTATTTCATAGTGACCAGTTTGTTTTAAGTTATGCTTGTTCAGTTTGGAACTTTTTGGTGGAATAGGTAAGTTTCTTAAACCGAATTACTATGAATACTCACGTTCATAAAATTACTTGAACTTGGAATAAATTGCTCAAAAATATTAGATCGACTAATATAATATACATAATATTAGGTCCAAATTAAAATATAATTAAGTTTAAGTGAATCTAATTAATTTTAAACTTAAGTAGGTACACAAAAAATTTAATTCATGCCAAGTCATAAAAATTATATTATAATAGACCAAAAAAAATATAAAAAAATAACTTATCAAGAGTATGTCATCATACAGGGGCCATACTTAAAGCCCCATGCATTAATATTAAAATAAAGAAAAACGTCCCTATAATTATATTATTTAAGCATTTTAAAAGATGACCTTATAGAAAAGATGAATAGCCGGGTTTCTTTTGTAGTAATGAACCTACAAATACCTAAAAAGAGAAATGTAGGTACCCAATATGCAATGTTTTATAACTTATTCTTTAAAAATACTTCTCATATTTAGATTTGTTTGAAGCATATTGAAAAACCCGCCGACAAAGGTGTCTGAGCTAAACTGCGTGATAATCCTGCATCATCACCATGAACAGCCTGAACCACTGCTGAACATAGGCTACCCTCAAAGAGTGGCTCCTGCGTCCATCAGCTCTCCACGGCTTTCATCAAATCGGCGATCAACCAAGTCGGCCTACGCTGCGTTTTCTAGTTTGTGGTCGCCACACGAGACCCTTCCATCATTGTATGCCATAAACGAAAATATCTAGCGGGGGACATATACAAATTATGACGATAGATTTTTAAGACAATTATGAAATTTCGGCACAAAATTATTAAAATCATATTTAAACACAAACAAAACGATTACGGAAATAAAGCTAAAATCTTCATAATTAAAAACCCCCACAAAAATGAAATACAATCAGCGCAATGGAATGAGGAAACATTCCACTCCCCCAAATAGCGCTACCTCAAGCGGCTGCTTGCCTCTTGCATCCATCGGCTCCGGCACCGGCCTACGCTACTTCTTCCAGTTCGTGGTCGCCTCTCGAGAACCTTTCTTCTCCAATGCCAGGGAGCCGACGGAAGCAAGAAGCGAACAGCCGCTTAAAATGGCGCTCTTTGGGAGACAGCAGTGGACGTCTTCAGACAGTTAAAAAGCAAGCGATCGAAGTAATTTGTATGTACAAATAGGGCAACATTGGCCTGTAACTCAATGATAAGGGACGACGTAGTTGAAGGTATATTTTGGCCTATGAGGAGCATATTTCTATCCTTGAAAAGATCCAAATTATATTAGGCAAGAAACAAGCTAGCTGACAGGGAGTTCAATTCATTCTCTGCTTCAACTCATTCAACTCACTTCGTTTGCTTTTTTTTTAACGTTTGTACCTGGTGAGATCGGCTTTGTGGGATCGGTTGTGACCTACCCGTTTTATCTCTACAAATCGACGGGCCCGATAGCTCAGTTGGTAGTATCCCTGACTTCTGAACTGAGGGCTGTGGGTTCGATTCCTACCCAGCACAAACATTTGTGTGATGAACATAGATGTTTGTTCTGCGTCTGGGTGTTATATTGTATTTTATGTATGTATTTACATACAAAAAAGTATATAAGTATTATATCAGTTATCTGGTTCCCATAGTACAAGCTATGCTTAGTTTGGGGCTAGATGGCGCACATATTTATTATTTATTTATTAATTATTTTTATATTTAGATAAATAAATAAATCATAATAAATTTGGTCTTTCTGGATGTAGGTTGTATTTTTCAACTGACGATACCATGGAGCTAATAAAAAAGAAGGAGGGAAACCCGTCTGATGTGTGATGTCTCAGGGTGACGTGCGCAGTGCTGTATCACGCGAAACTTATTTTAAAGTTCCGAGTGACACTGCAACTGTTATGGGCAGCCGTGTCACTTAACACCAGGTGAACGACGAGCTCGTTACGTCATTAATTCTCATAAAAAAAATCTTTGCTTTATATCGTAATAGCTGGTTAAAGGAACAATGGCAACGCCCATGGGGGTGCCCAAGAAAAGAGCTCACTGCTGAAAAGCAAAGGACGGTTTCTGGCCAGTGATGTGATGTGTTACATTAAAATGGATAATGGTATAAGCAAAAAAAAAAAAAATTCACTACAAAAATCTTTTAACGCTCTTTATTTCGGCATCCATTTTGTTCAGCATTTGCTTTCAAAGTTCATTAAAACTGACCTTAATAAAGACAATGCTCTCCAGTTGAATCGAGAAACTTCTTAATAAATCAAATAGCTCGCCTACACCGAGGACGAAAGTTTAATTAGTAGTTTTCTTAACTGTTGATGTTAGTTTGGAGAAGATTTATTATAGGTTCAGCCAACTCTTTTTTTGATGTTGGGTAGCTTGGGAGTAGGTACAGGTATTTATTTATTTAATATATACTTGGAAAATAATTAAGCTTTTTGTTTTAAACGTATACTTATAGCTCAAATTATCTTTGGTGGAAATTGCTTGCAGACGACCTAACCACACATGACGAAGCATGGTTCGCTACACTAGCTAATAAACGCACTAAACGGCATGAATACGCATCTAACCCACCACCACCTAAGGCAACGCAACATCTATATATATGTGCATATAAATTGGTAATGATGCGTAATTACGGATGCGTGGTATTTCTTGTCCTGTTGTAGAGAGATATGTAACTGATGCACGAGCTGGGGGTGCAGATGTCCAGTCTCTCAGGGAAGACATGATTGAGCGCATCAATTTGCCTTTACAGGCAGTCTCTGATTGGGGCAATGCCAATCTTGTTAAATTCAATGCGTCTAAAACACAGGCGTGTATATTCACCGCAAAACGGAGTTCATTTCCATTCACTCCTACTTTCCGGGGTGTAGCAGTACCGATAACTAACCACCTAGAGCTGTTTGGTGTATCTTTAACATCGAACCTTAACTTTGGCACGTACATCGATGGAAGGGCTAAAAGGGCTAAAGGGATAAAAATCTATACCAGGCACAAGTCCGGTCATGTGTGGAATACTGCAGCCATCTCAGGGATGGTTCGGCTAAGTATCAGCTTGATGCCCTCGACTCAATACAAAAACGGGCTATAAAGCTCATTGGCGACAATAAACTAGTAAAGGCTAAACTCCAAAGCCTTGAACACCGGCGTAAGGTTGCCAGCCTATCGGTTTTTTACAAGCTGCACTTCGGAGAGTGTGCGACGGAATTGCACAACGTAATTCCCCCATCCCCTTTTTACCATCGTACAACTAGACGCACGGAAACACGGCATCCGTATATGGTAGAGATTCCTAGAATACGTACAAAGCGTTTTGATTCCTCTTTATCATTCGGACAGCTAAGGAATGGAAGACCTTACCAGCGTCATTGTTTCCTGACAAATATAATCTGGGAGTTTTTAAGACCAGAGTGAACCGGTATTTTCTAGGCAAGCATGCTCCATCATCGACCGCGTCGTCACTTACCATCAGGTTAGACCGTGGTCTAATGTAAACCTATAGTTGATTAAAAAAAAATGCTTACCAAAAAACAATGACTGACTGTTTGTTTATTTTAACAGTAAGGTCTGTACCTTCTATTTTTAAAACTTTTTACTGACATTTCGTTATGATAGATAAGCAGAAAATAATAGATAGGCGGTATTTAATTTTAATCTAAAGATATACAAATTTAAAAAAGTTGGTAAAGTGCACAGTGGAGATGATCATCATTATTTTTATAATATAGAGTAAATGAAAGATTAGCAGCATTTTTAATACATTTTTTTTTGCATTATGACACTTAACGAGCTTTGGTACAAGCCGTTATATGCGGTAAGGTCATTCTAAAAACAGATTTTCACCTTACTAAAGCTCCTATTTTGTTAGAATTTTTGAATAAAAAGACGAATTATTGTTGCTTGCCTTTGACTCCATAAAACATTCATCATCATCATCATCATCATCAACAGCCTGAAGACGTCCACAGTTGAACATAGGCCTCCCCTATAGAGCACCATTTTGACGGCTGCTCACCTCCTGCATCCATCGGCTCCTCGTGGATTTCACCAGATTGGCTGTCCATTTAGTGGGAGGTCTGCCTACGCTGCGCCTGCGTGCTGCATAAAACATTACTCAGTATTAAAAGCAACGTAAAAATAATATTTTGCCATATTGTTATAACGTCATGATTTGCAGCGCTATCTTAATCAAAAATTTTATGAATACGATTAATTTTATATCTAAAGTAGGTTAGATTAAATTTTTGTAATAATTATTAGCGTAATCCTACGTATCATCATCATCATCATCAACAACAGCCTGAAGACGTCCACTGCTAAACATAGGCCTCCCCCAGGGAACGCCACTTAGAGCGGCTGCTCGCCTCCTGCATCCATCGGCTCCCCGCGGCTTTCACCAGGTCGTCGGTCCACCTTGTGGGGGGCCGGCCTACGCTGCGTCTTCCAGTTCGTGGTCGCCACTCGAGAACCTTCCTTGCCCATCGGTTGTCAGTTCTACGAGCGATGTGATCTGCCCATTGCCACTTCAACTTGCTAATCCTAAGAGCTACATCGGTCACTTTAGTTCTCCTGCGGATCCTACGTATAATAATATTAATAATACGAAAGTAAGTATGTTTGTTTGTGATCCATTTCTGAATTGAGAAACAAATGAAACTATTAATTGGTTAAAGCTTTAGACCCTTCAGAATGGTGCAAAGAGTATATTTTTTTCCTGAATTTGCTGAAACCACGTTAGTCCGTATTGTTTTGTCACAAAAAATGTAGTCAACTGTCTCATTCACGTTTATTCACGTGGGTGACCAACGGGGTGCAGCTACCGTTAGGTTGAGTTGCACAATAATCACAGAGCTGGTGCTACTGAAGTTTTGATTCAGAGAGAGAAGATGCTTGAACGCGCCAACTCGACTTTGGAGGTAGTGTCCTCATGGGGCGCCTCTAACTTAGTTCAGTTCAATGCGTCTAAGACTCAGGCGTGTGTTTTCTCCACTAAACGTGTTCCCCTATCGGTGACTCCCCAATTTCAGAGTGTACCGGTACAGACTAAAGATCAGCTGGACCTACTAGGTATGCAAATCTCTTCTACCTTAAACTACGGTCGGTTCATAGAGTCTAGAGCCAAAACTGCGGCGAGAAAGCTTGGAGTGCTGTCTAAAGTTAGGCAGTATTTCACCTCATCCATGCTACTTAGGCTATACCAAGCTAAGATCAGAGTCAGTATGGAATATTGTAGCCACATATGGGATGGTTCCGCGAAATACCAGTTGGCTGCTCTAGATACTATCGAACGACGCGCCAAGAAACTTATCAATGACGAGGCGCTGGTGGTTAAGAAGCTGTATAGTCTTGATCATCGACGTAAAGTGGCATGTCTATCAATCTTCTACCGGTTGCATTTCGGGGAATGCGCACAAGAACTGCATGAGATGATTCCGTCATCTCCATTTCGACATAGAACAACAAGGCGCGGGGAGTCATTTCACCCCTACGTAGTAGATTTACCAACATGTCGAACCAAGCGTTTTGCTGACTCTTTTATCATGCGATCTGCTAGGGAATGGAACTCGCTCCCGGCTTCTGTGTTTCCTGACAAATATAATTTGGGTCTCTTTAAGACTAGAGTGAATAGGCTCCTCATGGGCCAACGTGCTACACCTTCGGCTGCATCGTCGCTTAACATCAGGTGAGTTGCAGTCAAATGTTGGCCTATTTATACATAAAAAAAAAAAAGTTAAAGTTACTGTCAGATTTTGACAGATTTTGTCCGCCCGGCGAAGCGTGGACGGTGACAGTTAGCAGTTAAAGTTTGCGTTAAAGTCAGCTGGTGCAACTCAGACTTAAAGACTCGACACTTACAAAAATGACGTTGTATACAATTCTGTAAAGCAAAATTAGTTTAACTTTTTTCCATAATTATCTCGTAACTTGATTGAGTAATTTTACAGAAAATAAACCAGTTTTCGTTTTCGTTCAGTGGCTAATTGACCATTTTTTTTTATTATTTTATGGGATAATTGACAATATATGATTTTAAAAAACACTACAGAATTTTCATCATTTAGATAGAAAAGGCTTTATTAACAATTACAGGTATGTAAGCAAACTTAATGCTATCCATCATCAAGTTTTCTTGAACTCATGGGAATGATTTTTAAAGTGTAAAACAAACTACAGGTATATTTATAAAAAAAAAAATAACGAATGTATTAATAATTAATAACCTTTATAAATTTGCTTGAAGCTTGAAACTCAAGTATACAAACCTAAACATGGATGGGCGTTTGCTAACCTAACCTACCAATAAGTTCAGCTGGATTAGTTTTCAACATACATTTGCAAAGTACAAAAACACCTCTCATACCTACACCAACGTATCGTGGGCCCAGATATTGCTGAAGTTTACCGTATGCAAGTCCGCTGCATCTATATTTGCATATCCGAGTTTGAAACTTCATATCGCGCGATGCCGGCGCCCGAACTCGCTGCCCGGCTTGGACCAATATCCGTCCGCAAGCTCCCAGATTAGCTCTAAGTTTAGACTGTTATATTTATGTTAGTTAAAAATAGAATCACCTCATAATATGATAGTGGGCTTATAACTTTATTAAAAAAAAATACACCATACCATTTTGCTTCCATGCCAGCTGTAACTGTAATTTTTCTACTGCTTTATGAGTGCTGTTGTCACAGTAACTGCTTGCTATACCTATAACAAAAATAGAAATATTATAATAGAAAAAAAAATGCACTGTCCTATTCCGTATCGAACACAATTCCGTAGACGCTGCCTTAAGGCTGACCCCGCATTGGGCACGTTTTACCAACATGCGCGCTGGATACAACGTCGTTCACACGCTTGATAAAATGTGTACTCGTATAACAATATGCTGGTAAAACGCTCAAGGAACGTGCACGCCCAGTGTGCCCAGTGTGAGGTCAGCCTAAAACTCTCAGCGCTCAATATCCGGTCCATATCTCACTTTGATTATCTCTCTAGCGTCCTCGGAGGCCGTCAATCACACGTCTGACCCGAGAGCGCGAGGGATGCATGTTTTGGACAAAATAATTGGTACCTAGCTGATATATCATGGTCACTTTTCCCACGATGACATTTCTGTTTTGACTATAGGTTGGATGGAACAAACCGTATGCTAAGCTACCAAGCACCTTATCGCTTTGCCCATGGAAGCTGCTTGCTTGTAAACTACGCGGCCTGAACTCTGGTTTCTTGCCAGATATTGTCCGCAAAGCAGTAGTGTGCAAGCACTATTGTTTTTCAGTTTAAAAAGCCTATAGCTATAGATATTACTGGGCAAACGAGGCTTATGACCGTCGTCTAGAAATCTTACAGTTAAAACTCTATGAAAACTTGCAAGTCTTCATAGCATTTTTACTGGGACATCGTATCTGTTATGGGCTTATGATAGCTTAACACCAACTCAACAACAACTAACTCATTCGATATATAAAAAAATACGTATGATAAATCACGCATCTCTTTTGTTTATGTATTTTGAAAGTCTCAAAAAACCCCATTCCGAATAGTTCGAAATGCATGATGGCATCCGAAACCTAATAAATAAACGGGCCTGGAAGAATCGAACATAAAACACGAAACAAGTGTTAGATTTACTGTCGCACTGGGCGTAGTAAGGATGGGATATAGAGGGGTTCTGACACACAAATCAATCCCTCAAATTGCTTTCATGCGCAGGGAGTTCATTGACTTACATTTATTCTGGGTTACGAATAAAGTTAAGTATGTATATTAGGCATTCTATGTAATTAAAGAAATAAGAAAAATTATAGAATTCGCAATAACGCATTCATCAACAGTGTGAAGAGCGCCATTTTAAGCGGCTCGCTTACTTCTATCAATCGGCTCCCTGAAATTTTAACCCGACCGTCGACCCACCTAGCGGGGGGCCTACGTTGCGTCTTCCAGATCGTGGTCGGCATTCAAGAACTTTTTTCCCCATCGGTTGTCAGTAGTCAGTGCAATGTGGCCTGCCTATTACCATGAAATTTCACCACTTTCAATTAATAATAAACTTTAATTTTGTTAATGCATTTCTTAAATGTTTTCTACGTCACTACCCCCTTTGTGGAATCCCTGAATACGTTTCCGTTTTGTCACAAATATGTTCCATTCTCGAAGGTGATTTGTCAATGTCTGCTTTCAGCGGATCTCTTCCATCTAACCACGAAGATACGGGTGTTCGGTTACAACCCTTTATAAATATGGAAACAAAATAGCTTTTTGTGGTGTTTTGAATATTTATTTCCAAGCGGATGATTTATACTTGGCGTGTACTACGATTTTTTCCTATTTTAGATTAGACTACGTTATGAACCACAATTTTTTTATTGGTTTACTAAGTATAACTAGGTATTCAGGACGCTCGTGATGGCAGAGCTTTGGCCGATAAGTTTACTACTATCTGTTCATGAATCTTGCTGCAAAGCTTGTGTCAGATTTGAAGTTTGTGCTATTTCGGTAAGCAAGATGTTTAAAACCTGGATGAAAATGGAGGTGTTGGCCTAAAATTATGATGCACAGCAGAACTTCGAACTAAAAATATTTTGGACTGCACCCTCTTTTTCTATGGAGCCTGACACTAACAGCACAGAAAAAAAAAATCTTCTTTTTGATGAACAGGCACAGATTACAGAAAAAAACGATCTATGTGCTGGACATAGCCCTTTATCACTCAGCCCTTCTTACCCTATAGCTACCAAATGGTGCAATTCGTCACTCCATCTAGCCGAAAAGCACTCTACACTATGTATGCCAAGTCAAGGCCTCTTCAGAAGAACACAACCTTAATTCAAATATCCAATAACTTGCGATATAACGTTTTACGTAACATTTTCAAAGAAAAAGCTCGTTATGTTGTCACTTACATCATATAACAGTTTATGATCTACACGAAAACAAAAACGTGACCGCGTGGCTTTGTCCTAAAGCTATTTTGCGTTCACGATCACGTTCGATGAGTTAGGTAACAGAGCAATATTAGCTTAAGCAAACATCCTATCCGCTTATAAACCAAATATTACAGCTTAGGACATTTATGGCCAAATAAAATGGCGATCGAGCGCAAAATGTACGAACTTACGCAGATGTTTTCCGATTTTATTGTCTGACGTAAAAATGTAGACGTCGGCGACAGGTGCTAGCTGAAATGAAATCCTTTAAATCCGGATACCTTCGTACTCATATCACGTCTTCGACGTTGAAGGGTGTTTTAAAGTGGTATTTGGTAAATTCCGTTCTAGTGTAGTATTTTTATTAGGATCGGTTTTCTCTGTTTTGCACATAGACATAGCCGTTCAAAGTAGCGTTATATTACTCCCAATAGCCTATATTCAGCAGTCTGATGATGATGATGATGATGATGATGATGATGATGATGATGATGATGATGATAATTATGATGCAAACAGGGTATAAACACATATATATTTTTGGAAGTGGGGTTAAATCCTTTTGAAAAACAGCATCTAGTTCGAAAATCAACGTTAACCCGATTCTCAAGTGCAATGCTCTGTACATTTTTTTATTATATACATAAACGTTCTAGCATCATCTGAATATAATTATCTAGCTATTCCCAGTTATACAATATTATAAATGTACACGCGAGATACACTATCTCCGTCTAATTCGCTACCGTAATTGGATTATCCAAATTGGGTGAACAGAATTAGTTGGGAGCCAATCAAGCGTAGAGGGTTTGATTCCCAGCTGATACGGCCAGGTATGAACTTGTTTCCAACTACGATCAAGTGATTTAAGTTTGGCCATTATAACCGACGTTGTATATAAGTAAATTTTAACTTCAATTTGTTAACTTATAACTTTAATTCAATCAGTGTATTAAATCTCAAAATAATCAAAATAGGTACGTTTTCAAAACGTACCTATTTTGATTATTTTGCGAAACCGTATTTATAGCGAAATAGCTGTATTGATTTGAATGTTTTTAGGGTTCCATGCCCAAAGGGTAATGCGAACCTTATTACTAACCACTGTCTATCTGTTTGTCACCACATTGTATCTCACGAGCCGTAATAGTTAGACAGTTGAAATTTTCACAGATGGTGTATTTTTGTTGGCACTATACCTAACAACAAAATCTAAAAAACAGAATAAAATATTTTTTTAAGGGGGCTCCCATACAATAAACGTGATATTTTTGCTCGTTTTTATAGATAATGGTACGGAACCCTTCGTGCGCGAGTCCGACTCGCACTTGACCGGTTATTTATTATTACTAATACTCGATACTCGTTTGAAGAACGCTTTAAAAATTAATATCAGTTTGTAAATACAGCCAAAGAATTACTTATAGCATCGTGGTAGCTAGTAAATGTAGTAAGAAAAGTTAATAATTGGCAGTGCCGTGTCATCAGCCACATTGTCCATTTGGTCATGAAATAAAATAAATAATAATAATATTGCACTAGCCGATCTTTATTTGCGCCAAACTTGTCGCGCGC